>JAZDUH010000443.1:13770000-15047500 GCA_036419115.1 Scarus forsteni
TTGATCCATATATCAGCAAAGAATATGTGACATAAACTGCTGTATAGATTTTTTGAACAAGCCTTTTTCCCTCTGTTCCATCTACTAGAACAGAGAAAACAAGGCTCTTTAATAAGATCTGACACACATAACTGTTTGTAGATTAGAATGTCTGGTCTTACAGTTGATAAAGTGAATTTTAAATGTGAAGTAACTTATCATATACAATGAAAAATATGAATGAAATGCAATTTTTATATGGTTTAAGTATAAAACAGTATATAAATCAAAGCCTGTCTTTATTTTCCTGCCATTAACATTAGTTTTTTCTGCTAAAGTGGTTATAAACTTAAAAATGTATTACGGTGAGATGCCTATGAACTTTGTTTTACTATGTTCTTTCTCAAAAGCAGGTATTAAAAACACAACTAGAGTTATCTCAATTGTAATAGAACATAATAGGCATGAGTTATTGGTTCTCTGTCTTGTTTATGTATACCACTTATTTTCATGCTTGTGCAGCCTCACTATAGATTTAATAAGAGTAAAAATCATCTCACTGAAGTGCCATAAAGTAAACAGCACTTTTCTTCAAGGTTACCACACAGCTTCTTCACAGATTTAGCCTATCACTCTTATTTATTCTTACTTCACTTCTGCTCAGTATTTTCAAAACATGCCTGTAGTCCACAGGGCTTTCTAATTTTATTTTTCTCTCTCTTTCTTCCTCCCAGGCAAAAATTTAATTTCAAGTGAGTGCACTATGAAAATCAACTCTTTTCAGACTTTGTTGAGATGATTCGCAGTGAACGCCAAGTCCTCAGAGGCTTCACTCAGAGTTACATGATTTGATTAAAAGAGTGGAGTGATCTGAAAAATATGTACCCACATCTCTGCTTGTTGGTTTCAATAACATGCAACCACTGTAAAAGCTGAAATAAAAGCTCATGCCAATTTGAGGACCTGTCTCTTTTACTAGACCGGTGTTGCAGATCTCAATTAGAGGCCCCTATTCGAGTAGTTTTGAAATGGTTTGTAGATCAAAATCAAAAGACAGAGAAAAGCAGCAGGATACACATTTTAGATAAAAAACATGTTTCAATTATGAGAACAAATGATTTTTGTCCAACTCCAAAGGAGTTTACACATACTTTGTACAAATCCACAGCTCAAACACTGGCAACAAACATTTCAGTGATCAAATACTCAGGGGATCTCATATAGTCCTGCAGGTTGGCATAAAAGTACTGTCTTACAAAGAAGTTTGATACTAGTGCGGCTCTACTGACTTTGCTAATAACAGAGGAGGATTAGGGCCACTGAACAAAAACCTGTAGAGGTTAAAAAAATACATAGAGTCGGTGAAAAAAGTCAAGAATCTAAGATTGAATTCAGAATTTGGGAAGAAAAGTTAAAATTTAAACGTGCTATGAGGAGAATCCATTACTGGCAACATTAAAACTCTGCTACCCTGGGGTGCTGGTTTGGCGTAGTGGTTAGCACCCCATATACTTGCTTCTGCCGGTCCAGGTTCGAATCTCGCCTCTGACCAGTTTGCAGAGTGTCTTCCCCTACTCTCTCACCCCCTTTCACAAGCCTATCCACTGTCTCTCTCCTATCAATAAAGGCACAAAATGCCCAAAAATATACATTAAAAAAAACTCTGCTACCATGAGCATGTGCGGCGACTGTTGTAATGCTGCGTTCCAGTAACCTCGGAACTGGGAGTGCCGTCATCTCCGACTTATCGGCGTTCCAGTTGAAGTCGGAAAAAAACATGCCGATCTACCAGGCTATTGTTAGCTGTTGTTAGCTCGGGGGTGGCGAGGTTTCACCGAGTTCCCAGTAGGAAATTCCGACTTCAGGGGACATTCCAGTTGCAGTTTCCTTCTGACTACAACTGGAACGCACCAAAGGCGTGACCCAAGCCAAAGCGTATGTTTGTTGTGATGCTATAATAAATGCAGCTCAGACCTTCCTCAGAACTCTGCATTGCTTTATAACTTCTTTTTTCAACAACTTACAGGATGCAAAGCGACGAGGTAATGTATCTCTTTCTAGTTACATAGCGGTAGTTTTTGATGTGTGACAACAAGCAATTTTTGGAAAACTTATTATCGTAGTTTTGTAGCCGGCTATACATCGTTACTTACAGCCCGGTGCTCTAAGACGTGTCAGAATAATATAAATTTGCTCTAGTTTTAGTTGTCTTGTTCCCAAAGTTGAGTATCCAGGCCAGTCCAGCCCTGTCCGACCCGACCGGAAGACTAAGGAATAGCATTTATAGGTAACCCATTTTGATGCTATAAAACTCATCTTAAAGTGTGTATTTCGATCAGGCATATATCTAAAAGTGAGACTTTTTTGTAATTACTTTGAAACTCCTCACAGTCCCTTTAAAGATAGGATTCACAATTCTGAGACTAAAGTCAGATTTCTGTGACTAGTGAAAAGATTGTGTAATCAAAGTACAAATTTCGACTTTAATGTCAGAATTTGGAAAAAAATGACGGATTTCTGATTTAAGTTGGACTTCTTAAATTAAAGTTGAAATTCTGAGATGTACAACATAGACTTCTGAGATTAAAGTGAGAGTTCTGAGACTGAAGTCAAAACTCTAATGTTAAAGTCAGAACTCTGAGATTAAAGTTGAAGATTACAGTAAAATATCTAAGAACAAATTCAGAATTATAAAATTAAAGTGAGTAATCTGAGATTTAAATTGAATTCTTACATTAAAGTGAGTATTTCAAGGTATGAGATCTGAGTCAATATTCAGGGATTTGATTTATAATCCAATATTAAAACCAGAACTCTGAGTTTACAGTTGTTATTCTGAGTTGAATGTAAGGATTCTAAGGCTAAATTAAAAAGTTCAGAGGTTAAATTTATTTGACTTCAGTGTTCCTAATCCTCTTCTGTAGGCTATTGATATATACAAAATTTCTACGTTAAAGCATTATCTGTGAAGTTTTAGGTCTTTACTTGTGCACAGGTTTTGTTTGGAAATCATCAGTTTTGTTTGACGTGTCAGCAAGGCATTCATATCTTAGTTCCTTTGATTATCAAGAACATCCAGGAAAATGTGATCCTTCATTTTTCTTTCAAAGGGTGAACAGACAGATAGCTCTCTCATATCTGCACGTGCAGTATGATTCCAGCCAGTGGGTGGTTGGTTTGGTTTTGCATAATGACTGGGAATGAGAGCACAAGTGGCTTGGCTCTGTCCAGTGACTGAGTGTTGCTGCACTGTGACAACAAACACTCCCAGATACAAATTAGTTTAGCATCCTGTATTTTTTGTCCTCTGATTTAATGCAGCAGATTTATTGAACAGCATTTGTTAGTGACACTGGGAAATACTGTAACTTGATTCTGTATGAAGACGTGTACTGATGTGGCACTGTATATCTCTCTGGTGGTGTTTTCTGGTGTTTCTGTTTCTTTTCTTAATACCGTGTTAGGCAGCATGTAAGCAATTCTTTAATCAAATAAGTGAGCTTGTCTGTGTCTTGTCTGTCATGTTTTTATGTCACGTCTTTAAGCATTTTAAACTTTTTCTGGCAGCAGTGAGAATACTGGCCTAGTTACATCCTTTTTGAAAGACGATAGTTTGCAGAAAACTAGTGGTTAAAAAGTAAAATTAAAATAAATTGATAAAACCAATGTGTTTCACTTTGAAAAGTACAATACTCAGTATGTGCCTTTTCCTGAACATGGTCCACCATGGCTTTACAGGGATTCCTGTGTGTGGTCTGCATAATGATTTCCTCAACAAAGAGAAAGGAGGGATCTCCTGTTGCGCTGCTCTGATGAAAAAATCCTCCATGGAAAGGAAATCCAGCAAACATGTAAAGCAATAGCAATCCACTAAATCACAGGCTCTCCTTTGAAATAGCACTCATCATTTTAGACATGATGTTTCTTTATTTAAAAGATCACTGAGAGTTTTACATTGAACTGTATATGATTATTCCTGGCTTCATATGTATGCACATACCTAATCCGAGCTTTCAGTGCTGCAGGGCTCCTGCAAGGATAATTATGATAAGGCTTTCAACGTGAATGATGCTTCAAACAATCAAATTGTGAACACAGAGCAAGCGGTCAGAGTCTGAGAGCTGGAATGGTTTGCAGAGGGAGATGTACACACTCTGAATGTAATTAGCATAATTTTTGATAATGTTGGAGATAAGATGCAGGAGTGGAAAACATCCGATGACTGCTGTGAGGTAACTACAGTTGGTTATCTTAGTTTTAAGCACAGAAATAAAGAAATGAGAACAATGTTGCAAACAAACAAGACGCCATAAGATGGTGTCTTTTCATTTGTAGACTGTTGTGACATGGCAAGAACAAACCCGGGGCTGTTTGGGGGCTTGAAAAGAAACTGCCTCAACCCCCTCACTGTCAAAGGCCAAGAATTGAAGTTTTTTATTTTTTTTATTGAATAAACATGTCTTATTTGTAAACATCTACTACTATGTTGGTGCACAACTGTGTGCAAGCAGAAGGTAAACACAGCTGTGTCAGTGGGTGCGCACATTGACATGGCAAAGCCACACAGTCCTGTGATGTTAAAGCCATGTGATACGGCAAAGCTTCCTACAAGATTGAGAGCATACCAAAGAACTGTGGAGGTTAACATGTCGGTTTTCCAGATATTAGGCTGAAGAGTCCAAGGTTAAGGGTCATCAACAAGGCTGAAGGTTGACCATAAGCAAACATATGAACGAATACATTAACCATGTCGAGTGAGTGGGTTAAGGTCTTTTAATTTTTGAAAAGTCCTCTATTACCATTACCTGCTCAGTATGTAACACAGTCACGTAATAGGCTACTTTTAAAAACACAACTTGTACTAACCTAGTAAAAAAGCGTTTGCCTGAAACAATTTCTGATGGAGGAAAATGCTGCAGGTGCCATTTACAAGTGACTAAAAAGAGAGGCGACAACATACATGTGCACAGAGGCAGGCTGTGATTTCTGTAGATGCAGTCATGGTGGAAAAAAGCCTATCCCCATGCTGCATTTGGTGAAAATTTGACTGAGATAGGACAGTTTTTCACATTTTTAAAACAACTTTGATGACAGTGTTACAAACACCTTGATGAAGTTTGTGCTCTTAGAGTTTTCAGCTTATCTATCACTTGTTTGTTAATGTCAATATGATCAATGAAGCATCTACCTGCATATGGTGGGTGTTGAAAAAATAAGGGGGGTTACTCTTATCTCTACAGCTGTCCTTTTAGGGGCTATTATTGATGTACAATTTTTATAATAATTGTATTATTATTATTATTGCTGTTGAATCTTATAGATGTCATCTTTATTATTGCTATTATCTTATTAGCTGTCTTTTATCTTGACTGTTGCCTTACCATGTGGCAGTTTGTTTTGTTCTATGTCTATTTGTTGGAAGTTAATTTCAATGAAAACATCTTGAAATTAAAGAAGAAATATTGATAAATCACCAGCTTCTGTTGTTGTATTATAATGTGATGTATTGTATTACTGCCCTTGTTTCATTAGGGCAGATTTTTTTTGGAACGAATATACTGAAGTGTTATGAATTACCAGATATCAGATGGATGTTTGCTAGACTCAGTCACTTTTAGGTTTTACCCTCCTCTAATGTACCATCACATAGGCATATATAATCTTTCTTTCCATGCTATTTGTTTGAGGCTCAAAAAAGGACAAGAGAAAGTGGCAGAACGGCCCAATTTGTTGAGAAAAGAACCCTCTCTTTCTCGTAGCCATCAATGGGCCTGCATGGGATTTATCTCATTGCCATCAAGAATTTAGACTCTTGCATAGCTTTCATCATCCTGGTTCCTGTTGAAAATAACATCCTTTCAACAGGCATAACCTTCATTTGAATAATGCTGTTGCTGATAAGATAGCATTTTAGTTTATCTCTGTTCTTGATGAATATGCCACTTGCTGTTTTTTTTTATCTGCATCAACATTTCCATATGGCAGGACAGACCTGCACCTGCACTACACTGGCTCACATAGCTCTTACACAGAATGGATCCAGAATACAAAGCACCACAGTCTAAATTCAGCTCACTCCTCTTTGGTTTGACCACTTTTTGCCAATTCCAAGCACATTTAGACTTTCATTGATCGAACCACACAGAGCTGAGGTTGCAGGAGCTGGAGCTGAACTGACAAAAGAAGCTGACAAGACTGACCATGGCCCAGAAGTAGTTAGCCATCTGCTGTCGGTTCTGCAGGACAGCCCACAAGAAAAGATCCCTCCAAGGGTGCTCGGAGCGCTCCTCTAACTCAGCCAGGTTCTTCTGGGTGTGAAACAGTCGACCTTTTGGCGGCTTCTCCTGGAGCACAGAGACATTAAAACGTAAGTATGAAAAAGCAAACAGCATAGCAGAGCCAGCTGGTTTTATCTCTTAAAGTCATTGAGTAATATAATTTCCTTTTAAAATATGATTTCTTTCCTGTTGTCAAATAGAGATAGCAATGTGTAGCCAAACATTTTAGGAACTGTTACCTTAGATCTTTAGAAACAAGAAATTCAAATAATACAACAAATGAGGCAGGAAAGAAGCAAATTCTAAGCAGCACGATTGTTCCATTATCTAGAAAGTATGCCATTTCTTTAATCCTGTTTCACCTATATTAATCTTACCCCTCAAAACAGTCCCAGTGCCTGCTGGTCCATTTGTAATGCTTAATTTCCAGGACATTTGCATCGCGCAGTGTTTCAAAACTGGTAGTTTGGAACCCAAAAGTGGATCATGGAGTTATTATCAGCTGGTCATGAATGTCACCTGGGAAGGATGATTGTGCCAGGCAAGCACACATCTGACTAGATCATAATAAAAACATTAAGCATCCTGTTTGATAGTGTTTGTTTTATAGCACCCTTATTTGTCAAAAGGCAGAAAAATTACAGGGATCATGAATTCAAAGATAATACATGGAGGAAGATAGCCCTGGAGCTGCAGGATGACAATGGTGCTGCAAACTAATAATACAAAAGTAAACAAACAAAACCACCTTAAAAAAAAAAGAAAACAGTTAATGATTTTGTTTAAATGCCTGAAAGGACTGGGAAGAAGGACAAACTTTTAAATCCCAGCCCTCCTCCATTAAGTGTCAGAGTAAACTATTCCACTTCTTCATTGATACTGTATGAAAGAATACAATCACTGCATCTTATAAAAAATAGTCAACAATTAAAGATAGATAACTTTCCAAAAAAGTGAAATGGATAATGAATTTAAAGACAATTTGTGGAGGAATATTGCACTAAAGCTGCAGAATGACCATGGTGTTTGCGTACTCAAGCTTCTACTTTGGTGGAAAAACTGGTCCAGAAGTGGCTGTGGTACAGTTTCCAAAGGTGGAAATACTGCACCAGGTTCTCGAATCCTTTCCAAAATTGTCTGTGCCTCTTTATTTTCTGTCTAAATTGATTATCAAGCCATTGCTACTTCGAACACACACAATTTATTTGTAAAACTGTGTCTCTCTTAAGATGAATAGAAGAGGCATCACCCAGATGGGGACAGACTCTGCCGAGAAAACAGAGCTACACATCCTCACAACCTGTCTTAAATATCAGGCTGTGGGAGAGGACCCCAAATTCAGACACAACATTTAATAAAAGCAATATATAATATTGCTTCATTTTTCTATGCAGTTATCTATATTGTTTTATCTTTATTTGCTCTCAATCTAAACTATCACAATAGAACTAATTTGCACCATTATCGCAAATTTTCCCTCTTATTTGAAATATTACTTATTTTGATTGTATTTTTTATGAAATGTTTAGGCAATAACTCTGTCCTATTCATGCCAGTTTTAATTGTAAAACTATGAAGTAACTGAATTCCCCCTATGGGGTGAATGAGTATTTCTAATTCTGATTTTAACAAAAGAATCTTCTGTAAACAAAAAAGTCCAATTCTGGCGCATTCAACAGTATTTTACATTCAGCCAAGTTTCCCTCACCGATTTTTGAACTTCGAGAAGTTCTTCTCTGCTGAATGATCAAAGAGGCAGACAGAGATCATCAAAGAGCCACATTATGCCCGTGGCCCCTCGCTGAATAGGTGTAATCTATCTAATTGCATCTGTCAGTCCTCTAAGAGTTTTAAATGGCACAGAGTGAGACTTTTAAAAATGAAAATGACTCCCTAGTCAGAACTAATATCCAAACTCTGACAAGGAGTCAAAGACAGTCATTTCTTAATTCTAAAATGTCAGACGACCAAAAGGATGCGTTTCTGAGAAAAGAAAAGTTTGAATTATCTTTTATCACTTGAACGATTTTCATTCACTGAAACATGATCTGCCAAAGTCTTTGGGACAAAGGTTAATCACTTACAGTTGGCATCTTCTGGTAAAAGCCTTTGCAGGACTCATGGAGAAAATCTTTCAGCACTTTGGCGACCTCAAACAGGGTGAAGCGGGGTTTCTTCTCCCCGGGCTCTGGGGGGAGGTACACAGGCAGACCAGGAGTCCTGGCAGCTCCAAGAAGAAGCTGCTTCTCCTCGTACTTTTTGAGCAGCAGGTTGTAAAGGAGGCTCTTCTCTGACACAGACCAGTAAAGCTCCTGCAGGCGGCCATAGGTAAGGAACTCACCCAGGTTCACCCCACTGTCCACGAAGAGACGCACAAAGTCGGGTTTGTCATTGATCAGTGCATCCATCATGACTTCCTCAAGGTCACATGCCTGAAACCAACATATTTATTATCACAATGGCTCACAGTGCTTCTTCTTCACAGTTCAGGGTTTTTCGTTCTGGAAGGTCCTTTTCTTCACCGTTAAATTATTCACCAGTGTGCCACTCTTGTTTTTGTTTTCTGATAACTTACATGTCACTGTGTCCATTACATATGAATTAAAATTAAATGAAAGTAAACAAGATTAAATATTCAGGAAATGCAAATGCCAAATATATTTTCACCATGCTCTAGGGATGCCAGTCTGTTTTCCAGTAGGATTGAGATGTCTCTTTTAGTGGGTCGTTGACAAGTTTTATGAAGACGTCAAACTGAATCCAACTTATCTGTGTAATCCGTTTTGTGGGTTTACTAAAAAAGTCAAATGAAAGTGTTCGTTTGATGAAAACTGGACCTTTGAAAATGCATGTCTTAGTTTGACCTACACCATAACAAATGAAAACTTTGACCACTCACTGGATACTTGCTTCATTAGGATAATAAATATGCAAATCTAGTATTGCACAAGAAATACAATCTTTTGATAAAAAATAAACAATAATAACCTTGTAAAAGACTGCTATATAATCACTGTAAAAGATGGCTTGATGGGCAGTTTAAATGATCTGAATTTTTCTTCCATGCAAGTTGAGACTGTAAGTCTGGCCTAAAACTGAGGTAAAAAAAGTTTCTGTAAAAAGGCTGTTGGAAGAAAGAAAGTCATGGCCATTTGGAATGAATTCAGAATAAAAGTAAACAAGCTAAGCTAACATGAAATGTGTAAAAGCTGCAGAGAGATGTATAAAACAAACAAGGATAATAATAGATAAGCCGCAGACTTTGTTTGTCATTCTCACAGCTTGCTCCCATCACAGTAGTAAATGTCATTACACATTCTAAAATTAATTTGTTGTGAGCAGGTCTTAAAATGACATGATAACATTTTGGGGCTTCTCCACTGCTCGGTACCTGCTCAACTCAGCTTGACTTGACTAGGTTTTTGGTGATTTCCATTTAGGAGTTTGTACCTAGTGTCTAGTACAGTTTTTTTATAACAACCTGCAGCAGTTTCCAATGAAGCTGAGTCAAATCTCAAATGTGACGTGGAGACACTGCTGACCTCTGAATGATCAGAGTATCACCACAAGTCAAAGGACTGACACTGATACACCTCCCACTGTCTGCTGTCTGCTGCATGACTTACATATTTTGTTTGCCACATCTCCTCACAATGACAAAACAACATGTGCTCGCCAGCAGCTCTATCTCCTCTGTTTCCTTCTCTGTTGTTGTGAGGATGCTGTAGTAGTTTTGCACAATGAAATGATGACCCAGCCTACCTTCAAGAGGTATATACAATAATGGAATATTTAGCAGGTAGCATCCAGACAATGAGGGGCCAGGCTAAGCCGAGCAAATACCACAAACAGAAAAGCACCATATGTCTGCTCTGTTATTGAGAGTGTTAGGGACACTGATAATGCGCTGCATAAACTCAGATCTGGGCTAGTGTGTTCTTCTATTTTCAAATAAAAAGATATAAAAAAACACTTAATCTTATCCACCTTCATTTAAACAGTGAAAATAAATATCTTACTTTAAGGAATGGAAGGTAAAAATAAGGCATTGAATTGCTTGTAATGAAGAGAGAATATCTGCCAATGGAACAAAGAAAGTTCGACTCAGTGAGGGTCTTAAATTAAGGTTTAATATTTGCTCAACTTAAAGCTATGGTCTACGATTTGGAAGCTTTGTACATATTAATAACACCGTTTATAAGGCTGTTATGGTCCTATGGTCCTATCTACACAGTATAAAGACCAAAAAGAATGAAAAAAATCCATTCAGTATATCCGCTGAAAAGCTGCATACTAGCTGACCAATCAAGCCTAAGAACCTGCAACTATTAATTGGCATCTTGCCCATGGTCCCGCCTCCTCCCCTCTACCTCCGGTGAGCAGCTAGCAGCGTTAGCTACTGAACTATCATGGAGCCGAAAAGCCTAGCGCCGAACCCGAATCCGCCTCCCTCTCCCAAGACAGTCTGGCTGCAGACCACCCTTCTCCTCTCCCCTCTCCCTCGTCTCCCTCACTCGCAGTGCACGCAGCATCTTGCCCATGGTCTACCTACATCAGCCTCTCCTCTTTTGGGCCCAACGGAGCTCTGCCCGCGGGTGGAGGGAGGGTGGAGGCCTGTTAGCGGGCTAACGGCTGACGAATAGCCTCAGCCGGCCGTCAGACCTTCAGCATCGGCCGTTCGCCCTCTGGTTGATCAGGTAATGGCTTTGTTTACTACAGTGGGAGATGTCTGCTGAATAACTCTGGTTAGTTTGTGCCTGTACGGGCTAATAACTTGTAGGGGAGCGGGCTAGCCTGTTAGCCGCTAATCGTTAGCACTGTAAGCTGAGCTGGGGAGGATAGGCTGAGAAAGATATATCAAAACACTTAATCTTATCCAGATCATTTAAACAGTGAAAATTACTGCTGTGTGTTATAAGGAGATGTCTGTCGTGTTTGATACTTTCAGTTGAGCTGAGCTGTTTTTGATTGAGTTTGCTGTAAAATAAGGCATTGAATTGCTTTGTAATGAAGAGAATATCTGCCAATGGAACAAAAGTAATGAAAGAGAGAATATCTAAACAAAGTTAAAGTTCGACCAGTGAGGTAAGGTTTAATATTTGCTCAACTTAACTTTGTTTTGTCCCATTGGCAGATTATTATATTTATTATGACAAGCAACTCAGGACTTATTTTTAGTTCGTATACATTTAAATAAGATCTTAATCCGGCCATGTCAGGACATTTTAAGAATAAGTCAAGTGAGACTTTTTTTGTCTTGAAATTGGACATATACTCTCACTTATTTAGATCTGAGTTTTTTTAGTATGAAGGTTAGCATTTGAGCATTTATCTCAAAGCACTATTATTAACAATTATTTAATGGACCCTTTGGCTTTAATTTAATTTGAACTTTTAATTGATGACCAGGGCTGTCACTTTAGTGCATTAATTAGATTAATTAATTACACTGCAAATTAATGCGTTATAAAAATTAATTGCAAGATTAATCATAGCACACAAACATTTTAATATTGGCCAGCTGGAGGACCCGTACATGGCAGTGGCACGTCACTTCACACATGTGTCTCTAGTCAAACCAAACAAAGCCCAGGTGACAACAGGAATAGCCTATTTAAGACTTAGTCTTATTTTATTTTTGAATTTATTTATCTATATTTACTGAATTCTTCTTATTATTATTATTATTTTGAATTTGATTTATGAAACACACTTAAAGTGTAATTTGAGTTACCTGATTGAGCTTAGAATTTTCTGAACAAGTTGCCCTGACTTTGGTTTTATTTTGTCACCAATAAAAATGTGGATTTACAAAGTATATGTTATCGTCACACACGTGTGTTTGTACATGTAGGTATATGTTCATGTGTGTTTACGGTTAGGTATGTATATGTATGTATATGTGTGTATATATATATGAATCGTGTGTGAATGATCAAGATGCCTCTATAATTTGGAGAATTCCCAAATAAAATATCATGGGAAGTTGTGATGAAGTGATCGTGGAGGCCATTGCAAAGGTGTGGACGGATGGGATGGGATGAACACTGATGGTACTTACCCTGTAAATGCTTGTATTGAGTTACTGGATATTTAATTTTTATTCATTTTATATTATTTTATTTTATTTTATTTTATTATTTTTATTTTGTTTAACATACTTTATTTTCATTTTCTTCTCTCTTACTGCTTGTGTTCTGTATTGTTGGTGTTCAAAACAATAAAAAGTGAGTTACAAAAAAAAAATGTGGATTTACAAATCTTCACTTCTTAGTGTATTCATTTGATTAGTCATGCACTGCAATTTTATAATATCCTAGAATTAAAATTCTTTATTTGGGTACTTAATTAGATTAATTCATTATAAATCCGGTAATTAATTAGATCAATTTTTTTAATCGTCTGACAGCACTATTGATGACAGACTAATTTTTTTCCACCATGAGTCTTTGTCATTCATCTCACCTTCCACTCAACATCTCCATTGAATATGTCACTCTTGGCAATGTCCACCCTGTTCCAGGCCACAGCCAGCTTCAATTCATCCAGGAAATCTTGAGCCTCTTGACTTTGGCTCTTACACGCTGTTATGTATACACACATCACACACACACAGAAACAAAATGTCAAAAGGTTCACAACCTATGAAGTTCACAACCTATAAAGTGCTTCAAATGTCAAGTGTGTCTCTCACTCTCTGTGTCAAACTTCAAAACCAGTAATTGTACAACCTGAGAAAATTGCAAGCTTTCCTTGATAACACACTTCTCACAAGGTACTTTACCCTTGACTAGAGCTTTGAGGATGACCGTATCCAGTTCGGAGCTCTCCTGCTCGGGGTCGTGGACAGTGAGGAGATGCCCATGATCGAGAATCTTCTGGATCTGAATGGCAGGTTGACAGACGGTTATTAGTAAAACCTCCTTTCATCACAGTAATGACCTTCTTTTCATCTATCCCTTCTGCATTGTTTACTAAAATTACAATCCCTTGACTGTGAATGTCAGCTTTTAAGTATGTTGCATTGTGAGTATCTCTCCCTCATTCATCTTCTTAATTAGGTCAAACACAAATTTTAAAGATAAGGATGAAAATCCCACATTAGCTTCCCTCACAACATTTCCCAGTGTGCCCCATATTCCTGGCACCACTCAAGCCTTGTGATGTGCATATCTGAGTGAGTGTGTGTGTGTGTGAATGACGCCACGCTGTGCACATCTCTCTCACCAGCTTGACCCAGTTAGTGATGTCTGTGCTGTGGTGGGCATTTGGAAAGGTGTCCAGCAGCAGCTCATGAACGCTGTCTGTATCCCAGCAGCCCCTATTCATCAGCGTGACGAGGATGTCAGCCACGCCTCCTGAGCCTGCCAGGATCAGCCATGGTGTCGAATTGCCAATGCCTTTATACATCCTCTGAAGAGAGGGGACACGGTGTTCAGAAGGGCAGGCAGACTCACAAACATTCTCATTTTCACTCAATAACTCGGCAGCCAAACAGAAAAAGAACAGGAAAAGAGCAGTATTTTGATCACTTTGTACAGACAGCTTCACTTCGTGGCAGAGGAAGATAATTGCGCAGGGCCTTGTGCTCAAAGGGGCCTTGAGATAGTCATCGTAGGTGTGGATCAAATAAACGGTCCATGTTTCCTTTTAAGTTGTCTCATTACTGCAGGCTGCATGAAGTGCACAACCAGGTTGACATCCTTAGTGATGTTTGGCCAACTGGTAAACTCCCTCTCCTGGTTTAGAAAGCACTTAATGGTCTTGGGTCTTAATACCTCTCAGATCTTTAAATCCCCTATGAAGCATCCAGACGCTTCAGGTCCTCTGGGACAGGTTTACTCCCTGCTCTCAGGGTCAGGACCAAACAGGGTGAGCAGCTTTTGGTTTCCACGCTCCTCATGTGAGGAACAAACTACCAGAGAAAGTGAGACGGACATTTTAAAACTCTATTAAAACTCATCTGACATTATTTTCTATGTATCACTGCTCTCTCATAAGCTCAGCATCTTATTTCCCTTCTTGTTTTATCCTGTGTTCTTTTAACTAAGCATATATTTCATTTTTCATACTGCATAGCCCACTTTGACCTTCATGATCCCCAATGTATTATATCTCACTGTCCTTATTTTGCTAGTTTCATGTCCTTAATAATCTTACGTCATATTGTCTTTCTTTTTACCTCCATAAAGTACTATAATTTGTCGTATCTATGAATGGTGCTTTATAAATAAAGGTCCCTTGAGTTAAAAAGGTTAAGGAAAGTTGCAAACTTATTTTGCACTTGAGACAGTCGAGAAAATATCCTGTAGTTTCTTTTATCCACAATTTCTTGCTGAAAAGATTATAACATTTTCCAAATGTTGGCAACATACATGTACTTAAAAAAAATACACAAATATGTGAGCAACATTTGGAAATGTGCTTGAAAATGGCAGGGAGCAAAGGAAACCATCAGTCTTCATCCAATGCAATCCAGTTTCATTACTTACTTCCATTCTTACACAATGACGTGTATGAAAAGTGGTTCAAAAACCTTATTTAATGAACCGATCACAGAAATCAAGTCAGTTTTAGATGTTTCTATAAGAATTACAGATAATTATTAGTTCTTACAGTACACTAAACGTTGTTTTGTCTGCCAAAGTACTTTGTAAACATCTGTTTTTAAAGGCACTTTGTAATACAGTCATTATTGTCATCATTATCATTATTATCATTACTATTATTATTCTTATTCTTATTATTATTATATTCCTGCCCTTACTTTTAAATGCATTTATTTATGAATAAAAGAGAGCTTAATAACAATAATTGCAGATCACATTTTTGATATTTCAATATGTCTTGAGGGTCACATATGGCCCTTCTGCTGCCCATACAGTTCCCTCTTTCTTCTGGTTACAAATATGACTGAAGGTCATTTAATCCTTTAATTTTAAATACCCTATACAAGCCTTGACATGTCTTTATATAAAGCTGATTGTAATTAGATTGATCTATATTGACAGAGGGAGGGCCTCATACTGGTTTTGGCCTGGGGCTCCCAAATTGCTTCAGCTGCTTCTGCCAATGTGAGCTGTATCCTCTGGTTATGGTTTTAGCTCTATTGATGGAGTCTTTGGATGCCTTTCCAGCAGAACAGATTAGCTTAGTGAGAACACAAAGAATTTGTTTCTCAGTCTCATTTTGGCTGACGACTTCCTGAGGAAGCAAACCAAAATTTGATTTGGAGTATAATTCTCAAGGCAAGCCTAAGCCACTCCACAGAGTTTGCACATTCATATCTCAGGTTTTTAGGGGTCCCTGTGCGGTCATGTCTCTGGAGTTCTTGAGTAACTAACACAGCCCAATGAAAGCAAACTCACCTTGAGGATCCTGGGCTCCCCATGGACCAGGAAACACAGAACAGGGATCTCAAAACTGCCTGCGCCTGCGAGTGCCAACAAGAACATTTATAGTCATATCTCCATTGCATCTCAGATTGCTGCAAATCAATACCACTCCATGGTGTCATCTCACCCTAATGTGTGCAGTGTGCTTACATTCTCCAGACAGTTCTTCAAGTTTTATCTTTTATTCTGATGACTCTCTATTCACAGGTTATTTTTATCATAGACAGGAAAACTGCAGCCATGTTACCTCTGCCAACTGTTTGATCTGTCTCTGGAGATATTAAGTAGTAGGACTTTTAAACAGTCAACAGTTAAACAGAAAACAGAACAGAATCTCAAAAACTTTTTTAGGTACTTTCTCACAATTTTGATTACTCCATTACCTCCTAGAAGGTGCAGATACAGACTTCCTAATGGAAAGTGGACATAGCCTCTTGTTTAGAGCTGAGGCCAATTTCACTGTGTCTTTTGGCCCTTTTCCATTAGCCCTACTCTACTCTACTTGACTGTACCCGGCTCTACTCTACTCGCCTTGTGCTGCTTTTCCATTAGCCCCAGTCGCCTGCCCAACGGCGTGCAGTGTCGCTGTAAACAGAGAGCGGCTCTGCGGTGACGTCATTTTGAGCGCGACACAACAATCTGTGGCTTTTTGTCACAAACTAAGAAAAAAGGAAAGCAGAAGAAGGCAGCAGGTGGCAAGAAGAAATACCTCTTGAGAAGCACAGGAGAGTTTTGGAAGCTATACAACAGAATGAAGCCGAGGACGAGAGCAATCAAGCTGCAAAGAAAAGACGTATGAGGGTAAGCTAATGGTAGCTACCGCTAGCATGCTAGGTCGTCGCGCTCATGACTCATCGATGATGACATTGTCTGACCAATCAGTAGCCGGCAGTCGGTGACGTCATCTATTAGTATTGACTGTGCTCGCTTGGAACCAGAGCGGAGTAGGTACTAAAACCAGCTTGTTTTAGGAGATACCAGGCCAGGGGAAACGCGCTGCAAATCGAGCAGAGCCGAGTAGAGTAGGACCAAGGCGCGCTAGTGGGAAAAGGCCATTTCATTCATTCTCCTTGCCCCTTAAGTCTCCTCTAATTCTATCTATGTCTCCTTCACTTGCATCTCTTCCAAGCATCTTGAGCCTGGTATGTAATTTTGCATTAAAGCTTGGCTGTACCTACACTGTGGTGTGTTGCAGTGGTGTCCATATCACTAAACAATACCCCATCAACATGCTAGTTGGCAGTGCAATTTATCTTATAGTCTTGAAACAATGTTTATTTGTGTACTGTTAGAGTAATGAGTAAAACAATTGTTGACAGCAGATGACTACAATACAACAATAACTTCAAAGAAAACAGAGGCGACATCAGAGGACCTGAATTTTACAGCTGTTGAATCATTCGAGGGAGAGGACAGACTTTTTTCAGCTATTGATTGGGCACTGCATAGGACATGAATGAGGAAGCATACTTTTGGTACATCAGCAAGTAAATTAACATGTTGCTTTGTCCTCCACGGCCATTTTATCACTTGACAAAGCATAAAGTCGTGCCTGAGACACTCAGGGACTGGCAAGCACCTGGTGCTGTGCAGTGGGACAATCACAGGGTTTGTAGTTCCCATAGTTTTAATGTGCAAATTTAATTTTGACGATGTTCATGTCAGGCTACACATACAGTCCCCTACATTGGTTGAGGGCAATGCCGACTGTAACTAAAATTATGGTGCAGCTTTGGTGCAGAAGAATAAATTAGCCTTTGGTCCCTCCTATCAGAATTGTAAGGAGACACTCAAAGAAAGAAAGCATATGAGAGAGGACATGTTTTTAAGACATGGGAGATGCTCTTATTGATGCGACGTCTGTTGTTCTGTCAGCCACATTCAAACAGCCAATGTATCTGCAAAATATGCTCTTGGTAATTTGAAAGAAGCCCATCATCACAGTGTTTTATCTCTGTGGGTTATTTTTCATCTTTCTTTAAACTTTTTTTCCGTGCAAAACACTATTAAATGCTTCATTTATGACGGGTTTCATTTGTAATCTCTGATAACAATCATAACATTTACTGCTTATCAACTCTGTATTCCATACAAAGATACCTTTAGGATTAGAATCAGCTAAACTCCATAATATTTAAAAGTTTTGACTTTTAAGAAAACCTGACCTGCATTGGTGATCAGCCTTAAATGAATTTACTCAAAAACACCAATTAGATATACAAAGTATTTCTGAATGATGACCAACTATTTATTTCTTAGACTATTCCATTCAAAATAAAGCAAACTTACATTTAAAAAAAGTAAAATTGAAACCGGTAGTGCCTCAGAAAAAAATCCTTAATTCAGGGATGTATTTTCTATGTAAATTAGAAAAGAAAAAAAAATACAAAACTTGCGTATGATGAAAAATAATACTGCTAATTCAAGTTAAAGACGATAATTACTCAATATTCAGCATAGTTGCTCTTGTTATTGGTGTCACTGAATCTAATTGTGGCTCTTTAGAAACTGTTGGTAACTTTGACACTCATTCAGTTTTAATTCCTGCTCCTCTCTTATTATTTTTTGTGCTGATGTTGTTATTTTTTAACAAAGAAAAGTGTCCTCCAACTACTCAGTCATTTAAGTACATTTTAAAGTTAGTACTTTTTATTTTTACTTGGGTAGATTTATTAGAATTTTACTTTTGTTGGGGGGATGGGAACTTTGATTACAATGAAGGCCACATTATCTTATATATCACAGTGCAACACGGACCAAATAAAAAGCCTAAAATCCCTTCTATAATCACCTGTATATTTAAACTGAATGCAATTGGTAATTCATAATTTACTTATATGAAACAATAAACAACCCTTTCAATACAAGTTATCATCATGTACTGGGTATTGGGTTATATTTTACATAATTTCACTTTATTTTACGAAATACCCTTTCATATGCAAAAGAATGAATTTAACAGGACTAATGGCAGCCAGTAAGAGACCATTTTTCTTGCAAATATTGCTTTTTTAATCTTTTTAAGCAGATATACTGCTTTTAATATTATGCATATACATTTTTTGGAATTGTGAACTGGCTGGTGTGCCCTGTTAAGGCACTAGGGGGACCTCAGGCTGCCAGTTGCCCAATCTTGATCTGGATTATATGGAAATATTTCTATAATCCTAATTTGAACATGGCGTTGCATTGCTATCTCAGATGGAAATTTGTTGATTATTGAAAATGACTGGTGAGCCATGTTCAATGAAGGGCCACATGTGGTCCTTGGCTGCGTAGTCCTTCTCTCGCTTGTATGCAAGTAAACATCCAGTATATTTTTATTATCTTTTCTTCTTTTTCTTTTTTTCTTAAATTCAGTATTTTTGCACAGATTCCAATCTTGATCCTTTGGAAAGTAGCTGATGATAACATGCTAATGCAATGTGTTTGTCAATGGATCCCTAATTTGCTCAATTTATATAGAGCACAGCAGTACTCATTTCTAATCATGGCACTTTAGTAAGACATGAATTGACAGCAAGCCATAACACAATTTGGAGAAATATGAAACAGCACTTTGTTCTATGAGTTGTGCCAGAACATAATAATACTTAATACATCCTCATACATAATTAAACTCAATAAACTTGGCCATTCATTAAACTAGATTAAATATTCAAATATGATTCACTGTTCATACCCATGTACAATTCAAATAACTTAAAGTAAGTGGGTCTTGTTCTATTACTGATGTGAGCAGCATCCTAAGGAGCTTTACCTCCATAGCCTGTGCGCTGCAGAGAGATGTGTTTAAGCAGCTTCACCCTCATCTCACTGGTGGCCCCCGGCCTGTTTGGGTCCTCCTCTACCAGCACGAAGTGAGAATGGTTGCTGTCCAGGGAATACACGGAGCCATGAGGCAAGTCCTGAGGCTTGTATATAGCTGGTTCATCCACCTATAGGAGTGCAGAGGGGCAGAGCACAGCAGGGGAGCATTACAATGATGTGCTCTTTGCTGCTGGTTTTAGTAGCTCTATACTGTGTGTTTACGGACAGAAACCTTGGCAGAGAGAAGTGCCTCTCGGTTGTGGATCATGTTCCAGGGTGCGATGCCAATGGCCACTACACGAACTTTAGACGAGGTGCTGGCCAAGGAGTGATCTCTCACTGCCTGGCCCAAGTGCTTGGTGATGCCAAAGCGAAAGCCATTAGTCAAAATCCATGCCCCTGAGGAACAGAGAGACAGAGGCTTATGTGTGTGCAAGTGCGAGACAGCTTTTGTGCTCTTTTTAAAGTGGAAACTACGGAGAAAAGAAAACTATAAAAGAGTTCTGATATTTGTATGCATTTAGCCAAAAAGTTGCATCCTGGGTTCAACACAAACAGCTTGCCTATTGATTATCCTAAGCAGGTTATTTCCCTACATAAAGCCCTCTGCATTAGTCATCCTGTTCTGCATTTAAATTCATGAAAAATATTTTACTTATCATGCAATTAAAACACATATAGGAAAAAATGAATTATTCAGGACTCCTATTTGGATTCTTTTGATCTACGAAAGAGCTTTCCTTTTCAGCACCCTTCTTAGAAATCTGCTACCAGCCAAATATCGGTCAGCTGTGAAACCCTTTTCCATCCCTGACTGTTGATAAGTGAAATCTCTCATTTAAGGGGCTGCAGTCTACAAAGGATGCCACCCATAGTGAAACCAATTCCTGTTGGCTGCAGGCTGATCTGAAATGGGACTTTTTTCATGAAGCAGTGCAGTTGTTTTAGATCAGCACAGACTGATATGGACTCTGATCTTGCTTGAGTTTTCACAGCCAAATGCAGCCTTGCTTGGTGGACAGGAAAGTAAGCTAAATGAAAAAAAAGCCACATCAGTCAAGTAACAGTATGACCTCATGGCAGGGCAACATGATGGATACTTGCTTTGATTGGAAAAGGGGGACACAGTCGTCAACAGCATTTGAAGGAGCCTCTGAAATGGGACCTTGGACACATGGCTGTGATGTAACCTGCCTTCAAACGTTCACTCACAACGCTCCAGCTTGGTAATACAAAGAACACTTGATCTTACCTGTGCTCTGTGCAGCCTTCACAAGGCCCTTCCTAAGAGTGTCCCTAAGCCAAGGCTTCATCTGAGCCAGCTCATCTCCCCCCACCAGCGCCACCACCAGGTGAGGAGGAGCAAGGCCCCACTCCTCTGTCAGCATCTGGTAGATCAGCACAGGGTCTGTGTTGCTGCGGACCCTCAAAAACTGGACAGAAAGAGTTAAGTTGACATCAGATTGTCCCTTGACATTAATCCTTTCACCAGGGATGTACAATACTACACCATAATATAAATACTGGCTGATGACAGTTTACTGAAGTGATCATTGGCATCTGATGGAGAGAAAATATCAGTTATATTTTAAAAACATTTTATCAGAATAAACAAAGATCATTCTTTCAGCTTATGAGGCATTAAATTGAATAACTGATCTGCTCAAGTGCTCATCTATCAATGCCTTATATTTCAAACTGTATTTTAAGGACTAAACATTAGGATAATAACTACGGCTAATTTAGTTATATACACTGAAGCAAAATCATTTTTTGTTATTTCATAGAACTCATTTATCAATTTCTTCCAGTCACGATAAAGCTCAGTTTTCCATACAGAAGAGGAAATGCATATATACATGACACACATACATATATTTATACACATACCAATACACATATACTTGCATTTACACAACTGTATATGTCTAAAATTTTGTAACACTCCATGTTAAGAAAGCAGCAGGATGAAGACAAAACTGATATTATCTGCCCCTTACTCATTAACTGCTGCAGAATATTTGGTCCACCAAGTTAAAAGACCTAAGGCAGCAGCATTACAGTAACGTCTAAGTAAATCAAAATCAAACCGAGTCTTTAATAAACTCCTGCCTGATTAATTTAACAAGTAAAGAAAAAACACACAGCAGAAAAAAAACACATACTGGCTTTCCTTTCAATGAATACAGATAATTTTTACTTAAAAATTTTCTTAAACAGAAGCATGTTGACACAGCTCTTGAAATCACTCTATTGGGATTGTTTTAGGAAACTAATCAGTAAACCTATTTTTGAATTGAAGAGATCATTTCAATTCAGCACCATAAGCGCCACACAAAAGGAGCACTTCATCAGTGCTCTGCAAAGCCAAGGGTCAGGGTAAACTTTATTGTCCATTAGGGAAATTTGTCCTGGGTACTGCGCTACATTATTGCTTCACAGGACAGAGAAGATAGTGTATTTATTTATTATAATATATATGTATAAGAATACTATTGTGCATCTGTGTTTTAATCACATTTACGAGTTAGTAATCCAAGAATCACCTTTCCTTTGGTCTTGGGAGAGCCAGTGAATTCAATATCTCCCACTCGTCCAGCTGCCCAGTGGCTCTTCTCTTTGCTCAACCTGCTGGCCAGGCCTCTGGCTACGTTCTCCAGTGTCTCATCCACTGTGGAGCAGCAGGAGCAGCCCAGCAGGACGCTGAGAGAGAAATCATGCGTTGAATTGAGATGAGCATTGTATCAAAAAGCCCTTTCTAGTCTGTACTTACACTGGAATAAATGAATAAAACATGTAGTACCACGCAAGGTGTTAATCTATATTTGTAGTCATCAAAGACAGTGGTAATGCCCAAAGAGTACACAGCAATTCTTTAGAGGATAATATACAAAGATACGTCTGGAAATCAACATGACTGGACCCTGAAATCTGAAATCCAAATTCCCATCTTAAAAGCAGATCAGTCAAATGATGTAATCTCATTCCTTTGCATCTCTCTCATTTTATGTACTTGCAGGAAAATCCAGTAACACCCTCTTCCAGTTCTCTGATCTTTCTTTGATATAAATAAATCTGGTATTCAAATGGATGCTTTTAGAAGTCATACCTGGAAAATATCAATACATCTCCCTGTATCCTCTCTATAAATGGATGGATATGTGACATATCTGAGGACTTTCTCGCGATTAGAGATCATAACAGATGCAGCAGCCCCATTTTCTGATGACAGAAGTTAAAAATAACATCCAAGTCCCTCATAAATACCCAGCAACTGTGGTTTCCTCCTCCCACCAGGTGTAGGAACCTGGATAAGACTGTGAAATTAAATTAAAACATGCAACTTTCTAATCAAAACAGAAAGGTTTAATCTAAATATGGAAGTGTAATCTTACCCATAGGCAACAACTCGGTGCTTTATTTAACTGGGTGCCATAATCTCTGCTTCCTCCTGCCAAATAGTTTACTGTGTACTTCAGGTAGAGTTTTTGGATGGCTTTGTGTGGTGGGGTTCAAAGAACTTTTTCAGGAAATTGAAGTCATATGCCAAGAATAAGCCTATTAATGCCAACATTTTTAAATAAACACATGCTTACAAAAAATAAAACACCTTGAAAAGTAAGGCAAGCAAAGATCTCCTGGCTTCTTAAGCATGTGTAGAGCTTATACTGTCTGAATTAATTTTACTTATTGCATTTCTTTTCATACCTCGACAAACAACTTATTTAAACAATTACTAGTATTTATGTTGACACAATAATATGGAAATGTTCCAGGTTTTCTGCTTCTGTGTTGGAGATAGCTGAGGAAGAGTGATAGTTTCAATTTTTGGGCTTTGTCAGGCAATCTGTCTATCTGTCCTCTGGAACAAGGTAATTGCAAGGATTCTTCAAACTTCTAAATTGCAACTCTGATTCAAGAATCAAGCTTGAAAGTACAAGGTCAGAGCTCATCATGTTCCATGATGATGTCTTACTTACAAACACATTTCAAGAACCAGAAGTGCTCATGGAGCTCAAACTCCACCAAGGCATTTCTATCATTCTTAGCCAAACAAAAATGTGCTATGTCATAATGGTTTAACCTGCTACACCAGATGGACCTTGAAATATATTTCACTGGTCTATTTGTGAAAGAGTCCACAGAAAGTGCTTGGGAATGGGCAGAACCTTTCCAAAGCATATCCTGCAGGTGACTGGATGGTCACATTTGTTCCAGGCCAATCAGTGAATGTAGCAAGTGTAAAGGATAGACCATAAGACACTTCACAAAAAATATATAAATTTTGAAGCAAAGTTTGTTGTGTTGTTGTTAGATTTTCATTTAATAAAGACGCACAGTCCAGATCTAATAAAACTTCCACTAAAGCCATTACAATCTTTGCTATTCTCTGTTCGAGTAGTCACTTCCTGCTGTTATCCTCTTGGTATCTCCCACCTCTTCCTGCTTTACGGGACTCTGATTGGACCGTCCCGCTTTGGGACGCTCACTGTCATTGTAGATTGGAGCTTGGAAAGCTGGATCTGCCTGATTATAGAGCTTAATTCAAGCTGACCATCTGCTCAGTAAAGTTAGCAATGATAACAAATCTTTGAAAAAATGTGTGGATCAGCATCAGGATTTGAATAACCTGCAAAATCGTATGACTTTCTCCTTGTGCCAGGACCAACATTTCCTCAAAATGTAATTTAAATCCATTTATAACCTTTTTTAGTTATAAATTAATCAATCTACTTTTTGAGGACATAGGTTAAAATGCATAGGCATGCTCATCTTTTGCTTTTAAACGTGATATTTAATAAAATCCTTGAGGGCTTCTTCTTACAAATATCATGTTGATTAAAAGACGAACAGATTAACACAGTATTTCTAGTTTTATATGCCATATTGCATCTCCTTCACTTTGGATATTATACTCTATTATTTCTAAAATAAATGCTAATGATTATTTTATATCATTTGTACACAGCTCTAAACCAGTAAAGTACACAACCAACCACCCAACAACCAATGTGTGTCAGATCACTTTATGTGATTTTCCCAAACCATAAAAAATCCATAATGACATTATAGAGACGGTTATTTGCTGATGCTCCTCTTGATGATGACCCTTTCAAGCACAATGTAGTTCACACTATTAACATTTGTACAAACACCTTATGTGTCTGAGTGTTGTGGGTGAGCTGCATGTTTAAATGGAAACAGGTGAATTTCTCTCCCACATTTTATCCAGGCTGCTTCAGCCAGCTGTGAAGCTAGTATGAGCTGATGTGTGAAGCAAGAAATATTCAAATAATTTCACTGTGGGCGAGAGTGAGGGGGTGATAACAATTATTTCATGCAACCTGCACAACACCACGGAGAGTACATTGCCAGGCAAGAACAATTTCTGTGCAAGTAATGAAACTGCCTTATTCTGTTTTCTGTTTGCCAGTGTGGCCTTCTTCTTCTTCTTCTTCTCCTTCTTCTTCATATTGATATATGGGCAAAAATCTTATCATAGCATAGCACAGCAGACTCAAATGTTTTTTGAGACATCTGCATTATTCAGTTCATACATACCCAACTTTCCTTCACAGACTATGACATTTCTGAGATTTTCTCAAAAATTCATCCATATATTGATAGTCATAAAAACTGCATGGACACATAGAGCGCCCCTTTAAGCTATCCAAGGACCCTGAGTGTTAAGGCAGAACAAGTAGCCTGTCAAAAAAAAAATAACAAATCAGGATATAAACAGTACCAGTAAGTAAAATAAAAACTGATTGGAATATTTGGGGAAACTTCAATATTTTATGGGTTTTTGGGCAGAAGTGAACAGGTTTTTGTGGGAGTCCAAAGATGGAGGACAATGATGCTAACATTTTTTTTCATATTTGATAAGACAGAGCTTCTGCATTACCATATAAAGTCAAAGCTTAAAAGTATACAAGTGTCAAGCGTCCTAATGTTCAAAGAGTCAGCACTCGATGGTTCAAATATAAATATACATATATGTTATCAAATTATGTTTTTTCTGAAGACATTGGGAGGTTTTTGACTTTATTGACAGGGAACTTGTAAAGTGGCAGAGAGAATATGAAAGACACACAGCAAATGGACTTAAGGCGCAGGAATCAAAACGAGGACGTCCCCACGAGGCAAAAGCCTTTACATATGGAACATGCATGGCTTCAACCCACTCTGACAAACCAGCATCTGTCATATTTTCATTTCTGATGACTGCAAGGTATGTTCACGACACTAATGGTTTAAAAAAACAGTTTTCACATACTAAGCATGCCTGATACAGCTGTATTTTCCTTCTTTCTGAAACACTGTTGGAGCTCCTTTCTCTTTTGGCCTTATTGGCTGTCAGGTCAACTCTGTGGTAATTGATCAGTTTAGTACTGCAATGCACAATAATGTCAACAGCTCCACACTCTACTATTGCTGCTTTGCACTGAGCTTGCTAACCTGAGCAAATGGGTTAAAACTGCTGAAAAAAACAACAGAAAGACATCACACTGGTAGGTCTATTAAGAGGGGCCAGAGAGGACTGGTGACATAAAGAGGGAGAGAGGGAGAAGTCTTGATGCCTTGGAATTTCTGTCTTCTTTACAGAAGTGCACCAACATGTGAAAAAGAAATGTTAATCACATAAAAGAGCATATTAAACTCGAAAAAAGGCTCCTTTGGGCTCTTTGACACTGAAAATGTGAATAGCACTCAAAGAAATCTAACCTTGAATGATTTTTGTTACAAGGCTGTTTGAATGCTCTGTTCTTTCTTCAATCCACTATTGGCCTCATCTTGAAAGTATCACTTGTTTTCTGTGTTTAATCATGGATAAAGTACTTTAAAAGACATCCTGACTAATTCTCATGAATGATTTAAACAGAGAACTCCACATGGATGCAGTTAAGCCGAGTTAAGCAGCACATCTGCTTCTGTAGTTCTGTATCTCTGAATGATCTGATTGCTTTCAAGAGCCAAATTTTTTTTGGTTGATTAGATGGAGAGCTCTTCATCTTGAATACTGAACGATATGGCAATGTGTTTGGGATGAGAGCTTGTGCCTCTCATGACTGTGGTGCATGTATAACTGAATGTGAAGGGAGTGGGCCTGTCTGTTTGTATTGTCTCTGACCTCTAAAAACACAAACACACACCTGTGCTCCTCTGACCACTCCAGCACATCTCCACATCGCAGGCATCGAGTCTGTGGCTGCAGCGTGGCCTGTAAACAAATGAGCACACACACACATTAAGCCCATTTTCCTCTAAATCTCTTATGGCGGGCTTGCCACTCTTCTCACTAAGGGAAAGGTTCTTAGAAGTATTTGTGGTCAATGCAAAGTCGGCAGAATTTTCATCCTCGCTTTGTATGCAAAGCACTTCCTGAATGGTGTTTAAAGCAGACAATACACATAACGCTGTCAATCATATTCAGGAAACCAACAAAAGTAGGCCACAGAGCTGTGGGCTTCCACTGAAACCCTTTGAGCACTAAACGCCTCTGATTTGATGTCAAATGACAATAACATATACAGATCCTTTTACTGTAAGCAGCCTCATGAGCTGGCTTGTGTATAATCATTGTTTTACAGTGAAAACAGCTACAGTCTGTTTATCTCAGAATAAAATAAATGACACAGAGTTCAGAAAGAGAGCTTATTCATAATTGATAAGATTATCCATTTGCCTGGGTAAACACAGACTCTTATCAGGCTGCCTGATTTGCGTGGGCACTTGAGCTGCCTGTGAAAGATGATTAGAGCAGAAATGCAGCACAAGTGCATATTTTATTTGACACAAAAAAGTAGCAGTCTCCCCGGGTACCTTTGGCTGACGGAGGTGTATTAATAGAATTGTGGTGCAATAATTAACGCACGGGCTGGGAGTCAATTTGTGTTTAGCCATCTGTTTTAATGTTAAGAGGGATGCTTGTTGTGGAAGCCTTTATTTGACTGCAGGTCTGGGAGGGAAGAGACGATTGAGCATGCAAACAAGACACTTTGCATGCAAAGGTAGAGGAAAGGATAGGACACCCAGCTCTGTGTGTGAGTGTGTGTTTGTATGTGTGTGTGGGTGGGGGGGTTCACAAACTCAGAAACTCTTACATGCCAACTCGGCTCCCATCTTGCTTGACTTCTGGCATAATAAATTTCTATTTTCTCGAGCAGAGGATATGATGCTCTTGGATTTCTCAATCTATTGTTGCACACAGGCAGACAACAAACACAGCCGCAAATAATGAGCTTGCGTGAAATGGGCCATGGGGACCTAGTTTGTCATGTGTAATAACCTCAATGTAAATTTCAAACATTGAACACTGTAGAAAAAGCAACAACACTGTAAAAGCCAGGGCATATTTTTTCAATGAAATTGCTTGAAACTAGAGCTTAACAATGTCAGAAAAAGGGATTTCGCAATATTGTTTCCTCCTGGAATATAAAGTCCAATTTTTAGGAAACTTTCCAGAGAAATGGTGTGTCTTTTATGTGCAAGAATTTAAATAGAGCTTTATTTTGTTCTACTATAAACACGATCTTTCTTCCATTGCACACTGCAGCCCTTTATGAGGATCTGTGGTATGCACACACACACGCAGAAAGAGATATTAGTGACTTATTTCTGTATAAACTTCACAAATACACTTGACTTGAACTTGCATCACTCTAAGTTTACATTGTTAACAGTTTCTGAGGATGTTTCAAGTGAATTCTCCATGGGTAGCCCAGTGCATTGAATCCCCAAAACACTCACTGGGATTGATGTGGGCTATTTTTGAAGATGGAAAGAGTCTTAGCAAATGTCTTTTGTTTTGAAGTCCGTCTTACAAGTAATAAAAAGAATATGATTAAAAGAAGGCAAACAAACCCCTGAAATCGTCATTTAACAAGGTCACTCTTGAACTGTAACACTATTTTATATGGGAAAAGCATTGTTTGAGTAGGTGTGACACAAACTGCATGCAACATGGTTTATTCTCAAAGTTAGCTCGCTGATGATTGGACTTTTATGGCTGGTTGTCAAGGAAACAAGAAAATTGGTTGCTTGAGTTTTTATCAAACAACACAAATGCCAGCATGATATGCTTTGAGTCACATAACTGTCATTTCACATCCTGTGATGTGACTGTTGCTCAGTGCAAAACAAGAATCAAAAGAATTTTTCATATTGTGTAACCAATGTTAAAATGAACTTGTGTTTAATGATCACAGAGGATGTCATTTCAAAAATGAGGAGGTAGTCTGTCTAAAATATACTCTTGCATGGGTAACACTTGACAATCACGAATTAATAATGATTCATTTTTTGTTATGATTAATAACCTGCCCTTTAATGAGTACTAAGTAATCACTCAGTCTCAGGCAGAACTTTACACTGGGGATAATAAATGAGTAACTAGCGAATACATAATTATTCAGTAATAATTAGTGTTAACTAGAAGTGCTCGGACAGCACTAACCCCCAACAAAACATTTCATGTTAGGTACCTTATAGACAAAAAAATAGAATACTGCCCTATCTTGCACTGCTGAGAAAACTTGTAGACAATTTCTGGATCCACGTCTAAATTTGGATCACCACCCAAAATCAAATCACTTCGTCCTCATGCCATGACCAACATTCCCTGAAAATGTCACAAGTATCGGAAGAGAACTTATTGAGGTATTAGTAAAAATACGCCCCCTCTTGCAAAGTTAACAAATCCTTTAAAAAATCCTGGATCAGCATCCAAACCAAACTGAATCACTTCTTCTTTGTGACATTCCCTGGAAATGTCACCAGAATCTGCTTCAACACTTTTGAGTTATCCTCTTTACAATTCTGACAAACAAACTCACAGATAGGGAAAACATTACATTATTGGGAGAGGTAATGAGGGTTGGTTACATTTTACTTCCAAAACGACTGACTGCATATTTGTACCAGACTGTAAAGTGTTGCCAATGCATCTTAACCCCAGAGCAAATTAAATCATCAACAGATTCATTGATGAAAAAGACAAACACTAAATCACACATACTCACCAGAGGGGTTTCTTGTCTCTCCTGCATGGCTGCCATAAGTGTTCCTCTCCAGATGAACCACACCTGTATTAGCTGAGGGCTTTCCCCACAGGTGATCCATCAGGAAGTGGCACAGAGGTGGTGCTCTCAGTCTGGCCCGTCCCAGAAATGGCTTTGCACGGCTACTTTGCATGTTGGTCAGTCTAATCAGCTCTCCTTCTCCTCCTGCTGAATGATATACAGGTATTTCAGAAACATAAGTCTTTCAGTTTACTTCTTGTTCATCTCTCTCCATTCGGGATGCAAACAATTAATCGATTATCGATTAATCCTTGATAAGAAATTACTCGATTAAAGTAAATTAATTGCAATTAATCGAAGAAGAAGAAGACGACAACGACAACAAGACAAACGAGAAGTGGTAAGCTGGCAGGATGAAGAGTACACGATGGAGTTCGGTATGGAACCACTTTAAGTTGGTTAATGACGACAAAGACGCAAAATGCACCATCTGTGGAAGTATTTTAAAGTACAACTCCTCCACAACTTTGATAAATTATCACCTCAATACGTCACATTCTGTTAGGAATAAATCTTTTATTAAGGAATATGATTTGCATTTTCTCTTTCATAAGAAAGATAGAATTTTCACAGAAAGGAACCTTTTGATTCAGAGGGGAATTCAGCTTCGCAGAAAAATTGCCGCTTATCAATTAATCGATCATCGATGGATAAGATAAAACAACTATCGATTAATGAATTACTCGATAATTTGCATCCCTACTCTCCATAAATATGCCTAAATGAAATGCACAGTTAATGGAGTAGAAGCGAATGTGACAGAACAAAGCAGGGTACAACAGCAGGACGAATTAACAGAGAACATGAGGGTTTCTGCATCCACCAGCCTGTCTGCCTTTCCACTTGTCTGTCTAGTCTGTTTTTGTGATTGCTATATCCTGTGAAAACTTTATGGGGTTTCCCTTTAAACTTTCTGTGTATGTCTCCTTTGACTTAATCAATCAATCAATCAATCTTTATTTATATAAAGCCAATTCACAAGTGTCATCTCAAGACACTTTACAATAGAGCATAAAAGTCGTCATATTACGGATACACATATGCATAGATACATATAGACACACATAAGATACACATATACATATATATATATACAATATATACATCCAACACCTAACATGAATCCATACAGCCAATCATGAATCTCTCCATCATGGCGGCAAGAAAAAACCTTCTGTTAAGAGGCAGGAAATCCTGAATGTGGACTCCAGTCTCATGATAACAGCAAATCCACACAATGCTGTGTTGGGTGTGTGGGCGAAGGAAGGGAGGTAAGAGGAGACAAGTGGACTAAAGTAAGAACTAAAGTTAGTGACAGATCCATGAACCTTAGCCCGCTGTCATCAAATTTGTTTCTGCTGAAAACAAATATATTAAGGGTTAGCCTCTTGAGATACTAAGTCTCGTTTTCAGGAGGGTCCTCATGTCTGATTGGTTGTGGTGATCATTTTATAGAAGTATAAGCAATGATATTCTTACTGAAAATAAGAATTTATGGTAATGACAAACTCATGGGTGCCCAGACCACAAGTGCATCTCTACCATATTTGTCTCCATTAAGTATAAATCTATTAAAGGTAGACCTCTTGAGATGTGACATCCCATTTTCAAGAGGGACCTCATGCCTATGTGGTGCTAATAATTACTAGACATGTGTCAACCATGGATAGAGAGATCATGCTAATGTCTACATTAACAGCTATAATGATAATGACCTAGAATGAGGCTAATGAAATGGCCAAGTATGTTTTATGTCTGTAATTGTAGTTATTGAGGCTTCATGACTCCTCAGCAGCAGGAAGTCTCCACCAAGGATCCCAGGCCACCTACGAGACAAGAGCCAGAGATGAGTACAGGAGCAAACAAAAAGGGGCAAGGGCATATTAAGGCAAATTAAGTAGATTTTAGAGGTCAAAGGTTTAGGATCAAGGTCATTAGGTCTCATGTTCATTACCAGAAAGCAAACTAGAAAACCCTGGCTGGAATTGGGCAAGAATGTATGAGCAAACTGAAACTGGTTTATCATTTTGCTTGCTGTCATGGTTTGGGAAACTATCTGTGAAAAATTGAAATTGCCTGAATCAGATAGTGAAATGGTCCAGCAAGCCGATTATAGAGCCACAGCTTAATCCCTGTATATCAGACAGGTGCAAAGAGTTGATGGCTCTATCATAAGAAATGAAAAACTTTCCTTTTCAAGGTGAATTTCAGCTTCTTCCCATGGATGTCAGTATAAAGTCCCATCTTGTAAAACCAAAGGATACAATAGCAGTTTTGTCCCAGCAGCCATCAGGGAGAACAACCACTTGAAGCATTTAGCCTCCATAGAGCACATTTTTGTACTGATGCACTTTCTACTCTTGCTTTTATCTGCCTTTGTTTTTTACGGATTGCTTAAAGTTGTTTGATATATTGTTTTTATTTGCTTGTCATTTTAGATATTATCTACAAAGAGTGCCTTTTTAGTACTGAGCACTGCCGTCTTATCCTGTCCTTGGATGCCTATTGCATGTGGAGAGGGATGATGACTCGCCCAATGTAAACAAAACTTACCTAAGCATACTGTTGGAGCTATTTGCTTTTTTTTTGTATTTTGTATTTATTTTAATTTGGAAGTAATTTGAAGTATTAGTAGGTAGATTTAGCTACATTTTCCTTTCTTATTTCTTATAATAAATTTAAGTTAGATTTTTGGGGTTGAAAATATAAAATGTATATATATTTATATATATGTGTATATATATATATATATATATATATATATATATATATATATATATATATATATATATATATATATATATATATATATATATATATATATATATATATATATATATATATATATATATATATATATATATATATATATATATATATATATATATATATATATATATATATATATATATATATATATATATATATATATATATATATATATATATATATATATATATATATATATATATATATATATATATATATATATATATATATATATATATATATATGTATATATAATATATTGTATTAGTCTTCTTTTTTCTATAATGAAATATTCTGTATATTATTTGTTTTGTTGTGTCTTGTAATGACAAAAAATATTGGATGTTATTTAGGACAGTAGGTGACAGACGGCCAGCATGCTTGCCAAAAAAATAAACCATTGGAAATCGCACAACTTTTCAGACATTGGACCTCTTTTGCCTGCGTAAATCACTTCCCCACGGTGCATCAGTGATCCTTTAAGTTTGGTTAAAATTTCACTTAGATATTTTGTTTTTTCTTTGAGTTTTTTTTTGACAAATGGTCACTACAGATACAGTTAAAGTTACCTTACCTCAGGGCTTTATAATTTAGTTCTTAACCTTTTAGTTTTAATCATAATTTAGTCATCTAAATTGCTCTAACATTTAGTTGATGAAATTTCAAAACATTTAAGTTGACCAAAATCTACTCTAAATTAAGTCAACAAACATTTGAATTGCAAAGGCATTTTATATGTTTCCTTGAAATTTCTGAAGTCATGTTTTACACTTAGATCCCAAAACATGACATGACAAAATAGTCATGATAGAATAGATATGACCTGTGGTGTTTTGAGTAGTCAGGAAAACACTGTATAAGCTCAAAAATGTATTTCTGGAGAGGAATTAAATAAAACCAGCTGTTTTAGTCTATTCTATAAGTTATTTTCAAGCATTGTATTTGTACATTTTGGCTTAGTAGCAACTCTGAGTAAAATGCATCAGGGCAAAATTTACTTATAAGTATACAATTTTTGAAAGTTGAAAACAGCTGTTGGGCTGCCCACCCCTGTCCTAGAGTATGCTATTCTTCCTCCTTGGTTCTTGATTTTGACTTTAGTATTGTGACAGCTTGCATTATTTAATATAAGCCAAATGGGGGAATTCTGAAAATATATCAAAATCATTGCACATTGAATAACAGATTATTATCCTGCTTGGCTGTAAAATGCACGTTTAAGTGTCTCCTCATAATTCTTCAGCTCAGATTTTCAGCTCAGCTTTTATTATTGCTGTGAGGACGCAGAGAGTATGAGTTTTTTATGAGAGTCGTAACAAGTGAGGCACTGAAAAAATGAAATAAAATACAGAAAGGACACCCGTGAAAGTAAAGTCCTGATGCATTCATGTGAAAGAAGTTCCAACCCTTTACTAGCATGAAGGGACGTGTACTCCGCACTGCATCACATTCTCCTCTGGGAGGGCGCTTTGGATGGCACTTTATCACAATTTGTTGCACATGGAGCCACTCGAGAACACTTTATCATGTTTTATCTGCAATATTGAGACATCCAGAAGGGATAGAAGAGGCTTTTTTCCTCAATCATGGAATTCCCTCTTTTTGCATTTCTCATATCACAGAAATGGCCCCGTGGAGATGTCAATCCTGTCACAGTAAGAGAGGAAAATGGGGCTTGAAGGTCACTGCATTGATCAGGTGATGAAAGTGAACGACCTCAAAGGTGCCATCAGTTAAGGGCAGACTACTCCTGCAGAGCTGCCAGACAGCCTGCAAATCGGACTGTGGTTTTACTGTCAGTCATGGCATGTTGAAGTCATGAAAAAAAGGCATTTCTTGTGTTTTCCACTGAAAGTTCATTCTTTAGGTTTAATTAGGTACAAATGATAATATAATTAAACTACAGCAGCTATCCACTTCAAAATTAGAACATTTCTACAACTCTAACCTGCTGGGAAAACTTTTTAAATAAAGCAATTAAAGCTGTGACAGTGTTTTAATTACTGCAGTCTTGATCTATATGTGGCTTAAACTACATATTTCATTCTCACTTAAATTATGTTTCATTTCAGGCTAAACTTAATTGAAATATTCATGTATATTATTTGTTTTGTTTGTGTTGTAATGAAAAACTGTGCGCACTGCATGTTATTTAGGCAAGTGGGAGGCTGATTTACTTTCAAAGCAGCCCAGGGGGTTCACATTCAGTTAAAAAGGCAGATTTCTTTATCAGTCTGATAACACAGGATTTTCAAAGTGTGTTCATGTTGTTTTGACCAAAATTGTGTTCTTCTACTTAACATAACACCTACGTACCTGGATAACGCTGCTATAGGATCTGGTCATCGACTTTGGGATGTCCAGACCAAGACCATGACCAGTTCTGAACGAGGGAGCTGTGGAGGCTGTGGACTCCTACAGGTACCTCGGCTTGTGGCTGGACAGCAAGCTGGACTAGATGATCCACATCAACCACCTGTTCAGGAAGGAACAGAGCAAGCTGTACTACCTGAGTAGATTGTGTTCATGTAACATCTGCAGGAAACTCCTGTAGATGTTTCACCAGTCCTGTGCTGACCGGGGGCAGCAAATCCAAGAAAGGAAGCATCCAGGCTGGAGAATCTGATCAGGCAGGCTGGCAGAGAAAAGGATACTCGACAAACTGCTGGACATCAGGGATGGTGCCAGTCACCCTCTTCACACCGACATCAGCAACCAGAAGAGTCTGTTCTGACCAACAGGCTGAGAAACTCCTTTGTCTCTCAGACCATCAGGCTGTACCACTCCTCACTGGGGGGGACAATGAGTAACAGGAAGACAAAGGATGGGAAGGAGCAGTAGTAGCCAGCCTGTAGACATATTTTGAACATATTTTATTTACATTTAGTTACATTTTTGTTTATGTCTGTCTTTTTCATATATATTTTTAACTGCTTTACAAACTGCTACTGGACAGCAATGAGATCTCCGAGTTTGCAGACATGGGTTCACAGTTCATGCATCTGCACTTTGAATTAGCTTTTGTATGATTTGTGCTCTACGAATACACCTGACTTGCCTTCTATCTACCTGCGACTCCATCAGCAAAGTTCTTCCCCTGTTTACTCCAGTACATAAAGATATCCTCTTGTACTCACCACTCATGTCACTTGAGTCAAAATTGCTCATTTTTAGTTCAGTATCAGTGAAGTTTGTGTTTGTTGTTTCTTCCGATGGCCTGACTAGCAGATGGTGGAGGGATATTTAACCCCTACATCCAAACAGACTAGAGTCCTGAACACGGGGGCCTTGTTGAGTAAAATGTTTGGACTGTAAAGAAGTTTATGCAGGGTATTCATCTGTCACCAAATCTGCCTTTAATCACCTCAGGAACATCTCCAGACTCCTACCATCACTCCCTGATTCTGTGGCTGAAACACTTATGCATGCCTTCATAACCTCCCGCCCAGACTGCTGTCATGCAGTCCTGTCTGGAATACCGAGCAAAACTCTGGACATGATTCAGTACGTTCCTCACCCGCACAAGACCCTGGCAACATATCACACCGACCCTCATCCACCTCCACTAGCTCCCTATCAAGTCCTGCATCAGCTACAAAATCCTCCTCCTCACATACAAATCTCTCCATGCCCTGGCTCCTCAGTACCTTTCTGATGTTCTCCATCCATACACACAATCCCGAAACCTTCAGTCTTCAGACACTGGTCTACTTCCACAGCGAAATCAAACTCTGAACCTGTGGAGACAGAGCCTTCAGTGCTGCAGCCCCCACCTTCTGGAACACTCTTCCTGCAGACATCCGTATGGCTCCATCTCTGCACATTTTCAAAACACGTCTCAAGCACCACCTGTTCACCACAGCATACAGTCTTCATTAAACCATCCCCTCACACTCATCTACCCCCACACAATTTGTCCATGTCTATGTGTCCCTGTAAAGCGTCCTTGGATTTCTTAAAAAGCGCTATACAAATTCAAGATATCATTATTATTATTATTATTATCATGCCAGCAACATCATTTTTTCGATAGTTTGAACCTGTCAGTGCATTCATTACAAGGCTTTTGGAGGTGTCATGAACTGCTATGGACTGGCTACTGTCTTCCCCTGGATATCGAAGTAAACAAATTTATTGGCACTCATACTTAAATATTTGGCATTGACCGTTAGCAACTTCACCCAAAAAAAAGATAAACTACCCCTTTAACAACTGTCTTAAAGGTGTAGTCAGCGATCTTCTAATCTTCTAATCTAATGCAGTATTTGTCAAAATCACCGTATTTCTCCTCTCCATCCACAAGATGTCACCACTGACAGCATGTTGAAAAAAAAAGTTCGGTTTCAATACACAGCCTTGGCTCTGAATTTCAGCAGGTAAATACTGTGGCTCGGGACGAGCCACCAAAACAGGGTACACCCCCCCACAGCCAGGGGTCGATCATACTCATGCGCAGATCAGACAGAGGGGGGAGGGGGAGTAGTAGGTTGTGTAGCGTGCGCAGTTAGCATAAGAGAGAGATACAATATGTGCAGTAGCAATGGCTGAAAAACAGCCCAAAAGAAAAAGGTCAGAGGAGTGAAAAGTGAAAAAGAAGGGCTATGACCATGAAAGAGTGAAGACCCGGGTCAACATTGGTGTTGCTTTCCGACGGTGGAGGGAACACCGAGAATTGAAATACCTGAAAACAGAAGCGGATGTCGCTGTCTTCGTGCTGGACAGGTAAGCAACATTAGCTTTGTGGTGCTTCACATAACAGTAACAGCCGTCGGGCATCCATCTTATTGTCTAATCTGCCAGAATGTGCTGTTGTTTAGATGTTATCAAAAATGGAAGTCGAGTTGTCTGACGAGTCAGGGTTACCTTAGCTACGTTGGTCAGTTACGCAGTTTCTACAGCCGTTTCCATGACGAAGCATGTCCATCAGCTTTTAGGGGTGGAGCCAGGGGTGAGGTATGAAGGGAGAGGTGGGTCTAAATTTGTTTATCAACAACCTCTCCACTTGTTTTCTCCCACATCGCTGACTACACCTTTAATCTTGTGACGTAGAATCATATTACGTCCACATGCCTTAATGCACTGCTTTGCTGCCATCTGACTGGCTGATTTTCAATTTGAAATGAGCTGTTGAACAGATGTACCTAATAAAGTGGCAGTAAGTGTGAATGTATAATTGACTGTTTTACTGATTAGTAAATCAATCAATCTAGCTCCACATCATAACACATATTATATTTATTTTACAACACTCTTTTTTGGTTTATGCTAGCTTTCTTGAGATTGCCCACTATCTAATCTTTCTTCACCAAGACAGTCAGTTAATGTCTGAAGATGTGAAGTTACTACAACTTACATATTAGGGAAAGTGGAGTAACTTGCATGTTTTTTTTCTTTCAGAGCATGGAAAGACTGAAGTCAACATTCTTACATTTTCAGAGAAAAAAACTGGAACCTCTACATATATAAATAACCTTATATGACACGTTAACTTTATCTTTAATGCACCTTTTAAAACCAGAGTGACAAAGAGCTTTGAACTCTTGTTTATCTAACTGCAGTTATCATACATTAGCATGATTCTGACCTTATTCAGGTGTATTAAAAATAAAAATGTCAAAAAGTTACTTTCAATAAATCAACAAGACCTTTACTTCTCCAGAAGAGTAATGCTTGGCTCAGCTGTTAGCTGCCCTAATGCTGGTAACGTATTTTAGCATGATGCTAACACATTTACCAATGCTTGCTTGAAATACCAAAACTCTTCATCCATGACGCGAACCACAAGAGGAACAATTATTCATATAAGAATAAATACATTGATTTAAACACGTATGTAAACGTAAGATGACTTACAAACAGCTCCAGTGTTTGCTTTTTATCGGAGACCATCAGGAACAGCCGCTGGTGTAGCTGGTCATTTATTCAGTTGCTCTTACGTGATTGGCTGAAATTGGTGCTTCGATCATCTGATTGGCTGGACACGACTCTATTATCATGAATAAAAAATCATGCACATATCCCCCTGAGATCTGGAAAAAAAAAAAAAAGCAGTCTGATTTTGATTATTTTTTTGGGTTGTAAAAAAAGCACATTAGAAAGGCTGTTTTGTTTTTATCTAATTTTAATGAAATTTTATAACATGTAGACCTACACTTCAGTGCACAACATGACTTCATTGATCTCCAGTGTGAATCATTAAGGAGGGCTGATTCTGAACATATAAAGTACGACTGAAATCACTGCAGACAAGATACCAAAACCAAAGCAAAGCTGATCTACTAATCAGATGCACTGATGATTGCTTATGAGCAAAAAATAAATGTGTACTACAGTGCACGAAAATGAATTACCAAGTCTCAAGAGGATAAATCAGACCACCAGCTATAAGGGAGTCTAAAATAAATAAGTGCATGAGACACACTTTGTAAATAGAGATTTAATAATGTTAAAACATTACCTCTAAATACATTTTTGATGGACAATATACTTTGTATTGAGTAGAATATATTTGTTGTGTTTAGAATGATTATATATTTGATCAGCTTTATATAACAATAGATCTATTTAATTAAAATACCGTAAAAATTGCATGCTGGATTAACCAGATTACTGTTAGATAACAACTTCAACATTAGAGCTTACTTCACAAATAATGCTCAGCTAATAACTCTTGTCCTTGGTGGGATTCTGTGTGTACCTGGAAAAATGTTGCTGATTCTGTAATATGTCCTTAATCTTTTCCCATATTATAAAAGGACCAACTCTCCAAAAAGAGTGGAAACAACACTTTGTGGTGTGGACTCATATAGATATTTAAGAAGTGCTTATAATAACGCTGAGAGTGTTAATTAGATTTTTCTTTGTTAATAGAGGATAAGCACTGACAACAACCAATCTCAATGATTATCTCACCATGTCCAGTTCATATAAATACTGTCCCAACCAATTATTATTATTATTATTATTATTATTAGTAGTAGTAGTAGTAGTCGTAGTTGTAGAAGTAGTATTGTCATGGTCATATTTACATTCACTGCGCTTAGATTTGACATGGCTCTAATCAAAGCAAGTTGACGTCCATGCCCCTATAAGTCTTATTTGGACCTACAGGCAGATTTCTTTGTAACTCTTTGTACCAACGTTTTTCTTTACTTTTCATGCACGAATAAAACGTAGGAGAAACATCGCTTGACGGAGTTAACTCTCTGTGTGGTTCCCTGGGTTTTATTTGGACTCAAACACCAGAGGAAGTGAAAATCCATTTTGGGGAAGCGCGCCAGATGCAGAAAGCGCAGTGATGAAGGATCGTGATAAAGCGAGAGTCAGTGTGATTTAGGGATGAGGGAGGGACTGGAGAAAAGAGTATTAAACCAAAGTCTTTTATTCTCAGAGGTCTTCATCTCACAATGAATGAATCCACCCCCTCCTGCGCTCCATCAATTCAGAGAGCTGCAGCCAATCAGCAGCTTCCTCTCATTGTGTACAAACAGAGCCCCGTGCGCGCTGCTGCCTTTAAATCCCCTGCAGCTTTGTTAGGACCAGAGCACACACGGCAGACTGACTGCTAGTACAGCCTCTTAACCAAGACTGCCCACTCCACAGAATCCTCCAAGATGAACCCCATCTTCAGGCGCACAAACTCTGTGTGCAGGAACCTCTTCGGCCCGGTGGACCAGGAGCAGCTGCGCCAGGACCTGAAGCAGAGGCTGAGAGAGATCGCGGAGCAGGACAGCCGCCGCTGGAACTTTAACTTCCTGACTGACACTCCGATGTGCGGCAGGTTCCAGTGGGAGGAAATCCCTGCAGACTGCGCAGCTGGCATCTACCAAGAGTCTGCAGAGCTTAAGGATAAAGCTCCAAAATCTGAGGAGGAGGTGATGAAGGAGGACAGACTGAGCGCATGCGAGGAGAGCGCAATGACGGACCAGGAGAACTGCTCCAACACCTCCAACACGCCAAAGTGTCCCGCTGAAGTGACGCCTGCCCGGAGAAAGAGGACGCACGCAAGACCTGCGGCCAAATCAAGAAATAACGCAAAGATTACAGGTGAGGATTGAACCGTACTCATCCATTGTGCCAAAGATACAACTGTGCATTTGATAACTGCCTTACATGTAAATAAATAAGCTTATCATTTTTTCTCCTTGATTTATTGGCAGATTTCTTCGCAAAGAGGAGGAGGTCCACAGAAACAAAGAGCATCCTGAATCCTTATCACACAAGTTCCAGTGAAGCAGCTCTGTGCAAAACAATAAGATGAAAATGCAAATGAAGATGGACTACGTTTGTTTTTACAAATATCAAGGACTGAGCCAAAGCATGTACCCTGCACCAAAGGATTTTAGTTTACGTTTTTATTTTTTCATTTGTTATTTAATTTGATTGTTTACTTTTTAATTACACTGATTTGTGGTAAAGGAAACCACTTTCGGATATTTATTTTATTTATTTTTATTTAAGTTCTTTTCATTTATTGATGGATAATGTCACAAGTATGCTGTTTTTGTCCTATAATTTCCATGAGTGTTATAATGTTGTTTCTCTATGTTTCATCTTCTTCTGTTTGATTTACTTGTGGTTGTCACATGCTGCTTCTTTTGTTCTGGAAAGCACTACTTGTTCTTGTCATGTTTGTCTAAATCAAAAAAGTTTTGACTCAAATGACTGTTAAGGCCTTCAAATATTGACATGTCTATAAACATTTGATTTAAAGATGCTATTTTTGGACTCTGAATGTTTTTTTCCCTCACATTTTTGATAACATGACACATATTTATTTATGCTCAACGGTAACTAAGAACTTTTCAGAAGTGAACTGAACTTAATTTTATTTGATAGGGATGATGCAGCTTGACATGGTTTTAGTAGAATACTGCAGATGTGCTGCACATTAAGTTTATAATTTTTAAGCAGGTGAACATAATAATGACACATAAAAAGGCATTTGAGACAAACACAAAATAAAGTACTAGTAGTATACTTATACACAATGAACAAGGTAATTAAAATGAAAAGTATGTATTGCTATACTTTTATGCATATAATATATTTTCACCTGTAGGGCTATATTTTTACATCCTGAAGGTATTTTTTTTTTTAAATATGTACATTCAAAAGCTCAACAAGGAACAGAAGTTGGAAATAAGCAAATCTATAAACTGATGTGCAGCACATCAGCTCCATGTCTTGTACTGAATCTTTGTTAAACTGCAACATCCCTGTCAAAGAAATTCAATTCAGTTCGAACACATTTATCTATGCACTTCTTATCTGAGATGTTTTTCAATCAGATCTTTCTCTTGATTTGTTTCCGTTGGGACATTTGTATTTTACCTTGTCCCTCAAAGAATCTGAGTACTGTGTAAGAAAAAAGAAACAACTTTTGTAACTTTTACTTGAGTACAAAATTCTGTACCTTTTCCACCTCCTAAAAAAGCATCTTAGTAATGTAGATTGTTTCATACATTTATGTTTATCCACTTAAACATTTGCAGATCTTTTCACATCGTTATCTGAGATGCATGGTTTTAAGAACAATTATCTTATTAATGCCTCACAAATGAAGCTCCATGGTTTTGCATTATTTTAGACTTCCATGTCTATAGCAATATAAATGAAAAATTCATTAAGCAGTACATAATGGAGATATTTCAGCATAGGAAGTACTGACAAGCAAATTCGTGTTTATGTGCAACAAAATATCTCCTCTTCCGTTTGCCTGGAGCAAAACTCCCTGCTTTGAACCATTTGAGCGGAGCAAAGAGACTTCTAGTCCCAAAATGGCAGGAATTCTTCTACTTTGCAACTGTAATTATCTAAATGTATGTTATTTTAACAGCAACTGGGAGATTTAAAAGTGAAAAAGCCCTCATCATGAGAAAGATTTATCAAACAGCTGTAATGAGATTTGTAGAAACTTCAAGCTGTAATTAGAGGATAAGTTCATCCTTATAGAGACAGGGTGACTTAACTCCGTATCAAAAGTTGTCAGCTTAGGTGGTTTGGGCATCTAGTTAGGATGCCTCCTTGCTGCCTCCCCATGAAGGTCTTCCAACAGGGAGAAGGCCACGGGGGAGACCCAGAACCTGCTGGAGGGATTATATTTTCTGTTTGGCCTTGGGATTACTTTTGGAATCTGACTGGAGAAACAAGAAAGTGATGGAGATGAGAGGGGCGTCTGGGTTTTTAAGTGCTTAGACCGCAACCTCCCAGCCTGGACCCTGACAAGCAAAAGATGGATGGACATTTAAGCATCATGATTTAATAAAAGACAGATATTTGGTTAACATATTTTTATAAAATAGTTTTTTATTCAAAGATTCAATTTATTTCTAGCATTTAAAAATATTTGTTGCTCTATTTAGTTTATTTTCCTTATTTTCCTTATTTTAAAATATATGCAAGTTAAATATAAATTAAATTTGTTTATTTTAATCTGCAAAAGATGAAAGAAAGAAGTAAAAAAGTAGTTACAACAAGGAAAATAGGGGTAAAATGTTGATAAATCCCTGAAATGGGCAGCATATTCTATGAGTTGGACGAAGTGTTTGTCACATTATTTAATAAAGTTGTATTGTAGCTTACAAACATTACAGCTGTGCTTCTCAAGTGACAGTCTCTGGTGTTGAAAAATGAAACCAGGGTAGACTTGCCAAAAATGCAGTTCCTTGAGGGTCCACTTTGGGCTGACTGCAGAAAAAACAGAGGTCACAAACACACTAAATGCTAAAATGTCAATTTTCACAGCAGATATAATTACACTTATACTACTTAGCGAAAGTGACTTCAAGCCCACAGGGTGTAGGAGTTTTGAAGAGGGCCAAAAGTCTCACTTCAACATTCCCTCCTTGTCTGATATATTCACAGCCACTTTATTATGTACATCATTTTCACAGCTCGTTATTGCAAATTGTCAATGAGCTAATCACATGGCAATGACTTGGTGCATTTAGGCAGGAGGATATGATCAAGACCTGCACTGACCTTTTCTTGTTTATCTTGTACATTGCACATATTCTATTTTTATTCTTACCTTAATTTAAATTTTAAATTTTCATTTCAAAGTTTAGTTCCCGCTTTGCATTTTCTGCTTCTGTCTTGTTTCTAATGTATATACACACTGTGTGTATCTATTCTGTACTTATACAGTGAAGTGAACTGGCACCAAATTCCCTAAATGTCTAACATACCTGTCCAATAAGATGATTCAGATTCAGATTCAGATTTGGATTCAGATTCAGATTCAGATTCAGATTCAGATTCAGATTCAGATGGGCTGGTCTGAGTTTTTTAGGAATGTAGATTGACTGAGATTTTCCACTACAACCATATATTTTATGAAGGACAGCTCTCTAAGCCAAATGCCTTGCTGATACCAGAGGTCAGAGCAGAATGGCCAGAGTGGTTTAAGATGATATACTTATAGGCAGTGAAACTAAAATTACTGCTCAGTTCTACCAAGGTATGCAGAATAACATTTTTAACCTCAAAACATGTTGAACCTTTAAACAGATAGAGGACAGCAGCAAAGGATCACAATGGTTGCCACATACATAATCTTAGAACAAGAATTTGAGGCTTCAATTCACATAAGCCACCAAATAATGGAAGATCTGATGAGTCGCTATTTCTGGTGCAACATTAAATTTGTAGGCTCAGAATTTGGCATAAACACATTATGTAAGCATGGATCCATCCTGCCTTATATGCTGGTGTTGGTGGTGTAATGGGATATCTTTTTGGACACTTTGGTCTCCTTGAGCATTACATCCACTCACTCTACTCATTTGGCCTCAATAGTGCCTGGAGTTCAGTCCAACAGAGGATTTTTTTGGATGGGGTGGAACAAGAGATTTGCATCATGGATGATAGCCAACAAATTTGCAGAAACTGCATGATGCTGTCATGCCAATAAAGACAAAAATCTCTGTATGCTTCCAGCGCCTTGTTGAATCTATGCCTTAATGAAGTTAAAAGGGGGTCCGACTTAGTACAAGCAAGATGTACAAGGTGTAAGAGGACTTTTACACATTACTCAATCATTAATTAATGAGTAAGGTCGGACATGAATGTACGGTTACTGTAATTGCAAAAGTTCTACAGTCCAGTGTTGATTCTGGGACACTAAAGTGTTACCAAAACAATTATTGATAAGCTGCAGAAAGAACATTAAGCATAAAAAATGAACCCTGGAGTTGTTTTCTCAGCAAAACAGAGCATCCAATATGAGGTAATATGTAAAATGAATCTGTTCCTATACAAAGTTTATGCACAGACACATTAGCTCATGATGAGTGTAGAAAATCAATTCATATTTGACTTTGAAAATAACAAAAACACTTTGAGGTAATTGCATTTTCTCTGTTGCTTTATAAGATGTTCTATAATTATAATCATAAGGAGTTCACAGTCAGGCTGAAAATTACATCTGCTTAATACAAGCTACCAAAGTAGACCATAAGTGAGGCCAAATCCCCCCCGAAAGCCTGTTCACCCCCCCAGTGTTGGGAGTTTGAGCTCTGAAGGATTCTAGTGACCATCTGGACTAAGAGCAGGACAATGGCCACAAAGCAGAGTGTGCCATCTATTTCACCTGCAAATAAGCCTTTGGAGCTCCGCGACCCCCCAGGTCTTCCCCCGACTTCTCCCTTTTCACTTCGTCCCTTTTCATAGTCAAAGCAGCCATTATCAGCGACATGTGCCCAAACTAATCTTACTAATGTTTATTCTCACTTTGGTCCCTGTTTGTTTGTATGAAAGAAAGGAGTGTGCTCAAACAGGAAATGAAAGAGCTAACATCATATTAACATATTTAAATGATTCATTATTAGGAAGGACAACAGACATTAGGTATGTTATTTTTGCATTAAGAGAGGAAATTATCTAACATCCTGCTTAAATGAAATAGTGTTGATTTCCATCTGGAAATCAATATCAAACTGCCCCATGGGTACAGACAGTCCCATGGGCTCCTTATTCCCACTCCCACCAGCTTAGTTCATTGTCTTTAATGATGTACATTACAAGCTGCTGAATAAATAAGAAATAAAGGATATGAGCAGCCATGCAGTGGTAATGTTAAAGTTATAGATGGATATGTATTCAGGCATTTTTTATAGCAGCAGTTTCATAATTGCTACCATTTTTATTGTCGATATTGTGCAGCATTCCATGACTCATGCCTGTAAAAAGGCTTATGAAAATAAACTTAACATTACTTGAACTCAAATCACACTGGTAAAATTAACACCCACAGACATGAAATTACACAGTTAAGAAGCAAAGTGAAAAAAAGTCAGTTTCTAGAATCTGCCGGAAAATCAAGCTTTTTACCAACAGATTATAATAACTGCATAATTCTGAAAACTAATATGTGGGAGTTGGATCCTAAAATTCTGTCATGTGTTCCTAACTGCATGCTGGCTGTAGATGCGGAAAATGTAGAATTAACTTGGAGACAGTGATCCCCAAAATCTTGGCTTGTAGACTTGGTGAGATTTACCATCGAGAAATCAATAATCAAGCTGTCCCATGGGTGCAGACAGTCCCATGGGCTCTGTACTTCCACTCCCACAAGCTCATTTCATCATAGTTTATTATGTACTCTATAAGGTGGTAACTAAATAATCAAGAGGATGAACAGCCATGCAGTGGTAATGTTAAAGTTATAGGTGGATATGCATCAATCACATTTGAAAAAGCTTGTTTTTATCTATTGTAACAGTTTCATTACTGTTACTATTTTCATTTTCTGTATTGTGTATCCTTATGCAGAATGCTCTGTAAATAGGTTCATATAAATAAACTTTACTTTCTAAAACTTTACTTGAACTCAAAACACGACAGCAAATATAACCACCCACAGACAGAAATGATCCAGTGCTGAAGCAAAACCAGACAAGTCAGACTTTAGAATCTGCAAGAAACACAAACATACCATTTACAGTGCAATAACAAACAAGTTTTAACCGAATTATAAAAGCATGATCAAAGAAAGTAGATCCGATCCTGAAATTTGGGCATTATATCTACAACATGTAGGCTATAGATGCAGCAAATGAAAAATGTACTTGGAGTCAAGGATTTCAAATAGTGGCCTGAAGACATGAAGGCAGTAGTCCAGGAGCTATTTTTTTTTAACCAAATCCAAGTATAAAAAATTGTCAACAGGACAATATAATATTCATCCATTCACTTTTAGAACAATTTTTTTCATTTCCTGATAAGCAACAGTTTTGAAGATAGGAGGATTGTACCTGACATCAATGATACACTACTATATTGAAATAAATTCAACATAAAACCCATATGAAGTATATTAAATAGCAATATATTCTGAAGAGAGGGTTACATTGATCATTTTGATTGAATTACAGGTAATTTGAGCGTCTGATAGAGTTTCCTTCAATTTGGCATAGAAAGTAAGAATAACACTATCGTGCCCATTCTTGGTTTTAATGTATAGCTAGGCAGACTATGAAGCTGAATTGCCCTGAAGGACTTACAAAGTTGCCTGACTCTGACTTTAAAATGTTTCCTTAATCATTCAAAAGTTCTCAGATGAATAGCTGTATGTTTGGCCTTGGATACACATTCTTGCTTTTCTTTATTCGTGTCCATTTAGTCTTTTATTCTTAAAGGCATTCTATTTCTGTCATTATGAGTCAAACTGATCCACATTCTTGTTTTATTTTTACCACTTACTAATTGCATCCATTCTCCAACATCCCAACAAACCCCAATTAAACCTCCACCTCCTCCCAGAAATGCTTCCCTCTATTCTCCCTCCTCCCTCTCGACATAAAGCCCGTCCCTCCTCAGCACACTTTAGGTGGGTGGGGCCCATTGTTGTGGAAACCAGAGGCAGATGGTCACTTGGGCCCTTTCTCCACATGACCACTTGTGTGAAGGAATGCCTGGACAGCCCATTGATGGCCAGCAGGAGAAAGGTCACCATCTGCTGCCCAAAGGTCACCTCGGGTAAAGAGCGTCTTTAGCCACGCTTTTGGCCATTTCTATAAGTCAGTGAGGACACGACACAGAAGCTCTGAAGCAGCTCTTTGAATTATCTCCTAAAACGAAGAGTGAATCACTCATTTGAGTGGTGACTGAGGTGAGACACTGTGGAAACATTCATTTTTAAAACTTTTTGCATTTCTTCAAACTGCTGCAGGCAAAAGAGAAACAAAAAACTCAGCGAGAGGAATATTTGGCTCATTTATTTTAGTTAGAGATTCCCCCCTTTAGGCTCCAAACACTGTACAAAGACACTTTGTAGGCAGTTACCAAACTTTTATTATTGGAAGAAATTTACTGACATTTACAAGAAAGTAGCATAAAGTACATGAACTGTTTGTTCGTGTTTCGTACCGGTAAATCCAAGGTCTTGATCTCACAAGAAAGTAATAAAATGTAATACAAACTTCACAGCACATGATGGTGGTGAGGCACAGTCATTTAAACAAATTTTGTTTTAAATTCAACACTGAAAAGGCACTTGAAGGTACATTTTCATCACATTATCGTAGCATCAAAGATTTCTTGATAATGAGTCACAGTAATGATTTTAATGTCACAGTGTCGACTAATTTTTTGCTATAACATTGCATGACTCAGAACAGTTTTTTTGAAAAGGAAGTAGAGAACAGTCCTATAGGAAAATCCTTTTAAGATTGTTCTTATCTCAGAGCTGTGAACGTCTTAGTCCTTGCATGACAAGACATTTCACTTTAATATTGTACATGCACCAAAGTAATGACATACCAAAGAGGCTCTTGCAAGGCTGCTTCTGTGCAATAAAAGGGAAATTACAGGTTTTGCAGCAATCTTTGTAGGCTGGAGATATTCACTGATAAGTGTGCAGATGATGGCTGCCACCTGCTTCAGTTCAGAACACCCATTGTGCATGTCGCTCATAGTTAACACAACACAGACGTGAGATGCAGCAAACACATAACCTGTAGAATCAGTGTAGAGGCAGAGGATATGTAACAGATGGCGCCTTCCATCTACCTCAGGACTCAGATGTGGGGAGTAGGAATTATGTCACATCCCACTTAAACAGTTACAGGCTGGGATAGTCAGGGTACGTGAAAAATATCTGACTTCCCAGTAAGAGATTCTGACCAAAGGGGGCGTTTCCACTGACGTAACCAATTTGCCTGACTCCTGAGATCAACTAGAAAGCACCAAGAGTCAACACAGCAGCTGCAGCTTTTATCCCTTCAGTCTGGCCAGTTGTTGCACTAAGACATGGAAATAAACAACCAGCTGTGCCGTAACATAAAGACAAAGCTGCATCAGGTAGCACTTACATATTGACTGGAACAGCGTGTTACAATATTTCAGTCAATTTAAAAGATATGCTAACGTTAGCTGCACTACGCGTGATATTGTCAGTGGTGCCTATATCAGCTAGCTTACTGTTGTTATATTTGGACATAATCAAGACCTAGTCACTGCTTTCATTTCACTTGCCTCATTTGGTCCTTATTTGGATGGCTCCCATACCCACTGTTAAACGAACTCTGGTGCACTTGGACTGACGACTAAAGGATAACGTGTCCAGGAGAATTTAGGATCAGCTTTAGGATAGATTTTACAGTTTTTCTAAGTCACTGTGGTTCATTTCTCAGATCAGAATCAAAATTCTCAAAACTACTTGTTCAATCTTCACATAATTATGTCACTTGTGCACATCAAAAAATCAGTTTTTCATTTCTTGAACAAGTTGCAAATACTTTGATGCATCCATGCAAATGGTTATATACAGTTCTCTGTTGTTTCCTACATTATCAGTTGCTTTTATCATGTTGATCAAAATGTACTACAGTTGGTCTCTGTTGAATAGTCTCACCTCCCACAACATTTAGGCATTAGTCCATTCCAGGAGTCTTTACATCCAAAATGGCAGAACAAGTTGTCATCACATGTCGAATGTGTTTCTATACATTTCCATTTGACTTCTTTTCCAAATCTGTCCTGAATTAATAAATTGCTATTCGAGGACAACTCGAGAAATGTACCAAAAGCAACTGAGAAAAACTGTAATAGGCCAACCTGTAAGTTAGAACGGTGTAGGTTCCATGGGTAAAAAAGTCTACATTTTTCCTATATATTTTTTTAAACTATTGCTAAAGAGGTTAAAAACATTTGTTACAATTACACCTTTTTTATCTAAATAATCTCTACAAAACTCCCCAACAGAAATCTTCTCTGCTATTCACTTAGAGGAAAATTTTGCCGGGTACAGGACACATGCTGTGGTTGGCATAGGGGATCATGGCATAAGTTTGGAGGCCCCTCCAACTTTTGTTGTTGTCCAAAATGAGTCACCAATGCAATCTGCTGGTTAAAACAGCAGAATAATACATGCCTGCCATATTAATACTCAATTAATGGTTAGGGATTGGTATTTCAGGTTAGTCATGCAGAAGCTATAGATTACCTGCCATCTCATTCAACTTTTTAAAAAGTGTCATGGTATTTCTCCAACACAGAAGAAACAAAAAAGTCAGGATGCAAGTTCTCAAAGTTCAGATTTATATTCCCTTGCAGATATCGATTCAAGTGAATTTAGCTTTGCTTCCACTAGATGAAACAATTCACTTTGTATCCTGATCACGTTTTAAAAGGCAGCGTTTACATTTTATAAAGGTAGTTCAAGCTCAGATTATAAAATATAGTTAGTATTGTTAAGCTATTTAATGTATTGTTATAATTTTAATAATACACTTCTTTGTCTTAAAAGGCTATGTGTGACTAATAGGAGCTTTGCAACAAGATGCATATAAGATACGACTTCTGATGTTTCATCCACTCTCATCTTGACGAAGGTGATGACAATAGCTGGTCGTAGCTTGGCAGGCTGTCCTGGCTGGGGAGGACATTTAAGGTGTCTCCAGGCTCTGGCCTTGGCCTGCCTCCACCCTCCCTGTGGTGGATATCCCTTTGGTCCAGCAGTAAGGCGAGGGACTCTGCCATGCGACTGATCGTCTTGTCTAAGTGTGCCATCTATAAAAGTTCAATCAAATATCCATAAATAAAAATAAACTGGTTCTAAATTAGATTAATCACTTATGATGCTTTCCACACATTCAAATTCAATTAAGTGCTTCTGAGTCATTTTGTGAGATTAAAGAGAAGGAAATGCAACAATTGTGTCCTTTATGTAATTATATTAACTGGTGTTAGTCAAAGAGCATGGTGATAAGAACAATTAACAATTAACTAGTGCCAATTTGTATTACTGCTGTGGTGTGCAACAGTTCAACTATAAACATGTGAATAACTGGCTCTAATCAGGAAAACTGTTTGTCATGTAAGCCCCATTTCTGTCTCTCTTTTACTTTTACTCAAAGAAAGGGATATATTTATTGTGCCTAAAACAAAGTGATCATTGCCTATTGAATAGAGGGATGTTGTGCATGCTGATGTAGGGATTTGATGGTGGACTTGTTTTAAGATTTTTATTCTCGACAATGACCCATCACAAAAGCAAATAAGGAAGGAAACTGCAGCTGTTTACGATGCAGCACTGGCACAGACTCAAAGTTTAATATTGGTAAAAACAATTATGGGGTTCGTGTCTATGCACACATAAATAGCATTAAGTTAGAGTCGACAAATCCAGTGCATTTACTTACACAATAAAATCATTATGATACAGTTATTAAAAGGCAAATGTATTGCCAGCGGATCACAAATTACCAAAACAACTGCTGATGAGACAAGACTTAACTGTTGAGGATAAAATTCATACATGTCACCCTATGAGGTGTGTAATACTGAACAAAGACGTTTGTTCAGTATTACACACCTCATTTGTTGCAAAATGTGCTTTCTCCAGACACAGGCCCTGAGTATGGTGATATTCCCATCAGCAAACTGCTCCCAACAAAGTAAATTGGATGCTTTTCTTCACAAAGCAGAAGGCATCCACACTATGTGCTAACCAGGTGGCAACCACTGGCTGTAAATGGAGGCCCATGTGATTGTGCTAAAAGCTGTAGTACCTCGAGTGTCCACTTGGGGGTGACTGCAGAAAAATGACACCTGACTGATTGTATGTGGGGCAAAGAAGGTTTTCACAGACTTTATACATTTATTTACACGCAAATAAAAAAACTGCTTCAGTCTGAAAGTATAATAAATCAATGTGCTCTCACTATGAGGGGTGTGGTTTTTTTTTTTTTTTACTGCGCCTGTTTTCCTTTGCTGGAAGAGTTCCAGAGTATTTCAGATGGCCCGACCTGACCCCCAATTTCCACAAAACGCAAAAGCGCCACGATTGTCTTCAATTGTACTGCGGAGCACTTTGCTTCCACTCTGGTCTATCAAAGCATTTCCACTGTTTGTGCTCCGGCCAGTGCACGCCACAGCGCTGGAGATTAGCTTCAGGTCTATTTTCTGAGCGGCTGCTTCCAAACCTAGTGAATTTACTGTTGTTGGGAAATCACTGGAAAGGAAGTCTAAAGGTGCGTTCACACCGGACGCTACCTGTACAACCTCGGCAATCAGTCTCCATTCAAAGTCAATGTACAGCCGCGATGGGGCGGGGCTAACCCTCCCGCGATGCGACAGCCGGCGACAAGATGACCACTTCACTCATCGCGCGATGTCAAAGTTAAAAAAAAGTTGATCTATTCAGGCGATGTTGTGTGTGGCTGTGTGGCATCAGCCAATCAGCGGTGTGTGTACGTGTGACGGTGCAGTTATTCATCCGGACTACAGGGCGGATGACTTCCTTCTGGGCGGAACTAATCTCAGTGAGGACATTTGCAGACGGACCGCGGTAAACTCACAGATAATGCTGCTGCATCATCAGCTACAGAGTTTTGTGTCTGATAAGTGAGTGAAAAGGATACAGCTGGAATAATGTCCGCCTATACATCCTATTATGTGATATATGATATGATTGCGGTAAAACTCGAGTGGACGTGACATCACCGACCGACGGCCGACGCCAACGTCGACCAAACAGGTATTTATGGACGCTCGACGCTACATCTGAGGGCGACGCGACTTTGGTAGCTGGGTCGCTTGCGGTGTGAACGCACCTTAAGGCGTGGAGTGTGGAGTACTTTCAAAATAAAACAAAATGTAATGTAAATTTTCTCAATAGGTTGTCATTTCGTCACAACCAGAGGCACGAAAATCAGATTAACAGTTGGTCAGAGGGTCTCAGAGGCAACACAACACCATGGATGAAGAAAAGTGAATTGTTGAGGTCCAGAAATAAAAACATTATATAAATGACACCACACATCCTTTCTACAAGGATAAAGCCAGGTAGAAGTAAAATAAATCATGAAGCTGTGTGGTTGGGACCAGTAAAGCAACCTTAAAGAAGCAGAGTAAGGTGTTGTTTATTTCTTTTCTCAGTTTATAACATGTTTTGTTTCTGTGTGACATTGCTATTCACACGGGAGATGGTGCATTTTAGGGGATCATCCCTCCCCCCACATAACTGTGCTGCATGTCGCGGCGTTTCCAGTGGGGTTTGTCGGTCGGAGCAGACCGTGGCTCAGTGTGGCATGGCTTTTTCACGTTATGTGCAAATTAGGGGTAACACGGCTTTCTATTTGTGGGGAGGCTGAGCTAAACTTCAGTTGAGATATCACATGCAGTATGGCAGCATCCAGTAGAGGACATTAACAGTGTTCCAAAGGCTCCTATGACATGGCCCTGTCAAATTATTTTGCAGTTTATGGTGCTACTCCAGATTGATTATTGTTGATTTTAAGCTTTGCATGTATCCTGTAAAAATCGGACACTAAAATGTTTTCATGTTTTTAACCTGGGTTCCCTTTGCTGGCAATAGGTTTTTTGGTTGTTTTAAATTTTGAAGAAGAGCATCATTTTTACAGGAGTGTGTAAATTTAAAGGGGTGAACCCCAGATATTAAATGTGGTTTTACTTGATTTTTGTGGTAGTGAAAATCTGACATTACTTTGATAGAAGCTTCTGTGGTACATTTTTAGCACAACTGACAGAATAATCGACTCAGATGTTGCAGAAGCACCAAATCCCACCTTGTCCTCTATCCTGCTCAGTCGGGATCCTATGGAGTTGCTGCCTCTGTCCTTGGCCCGCTCTTCAGGAACAGACATAAGCACAGGAAATGAAAAGGGAGGAGGATTAACACTGCAGTTTAATACATGGATACTGTAGTGTGCTGCTTTGAGAGAGCAGCAGAGTGATTGATTACCTGAATTTGTCTGGAACAAAGTTATCTTCCCTAAAGACTGGTCCAGTCTGAGACAAACAAAGAAAGGCTCAAGTGAGGCAAACATACACTCAGCTGCACACCGTCTCTGTATTTTCTCGATCTGAAAAGCTCTTTGTTGTGATTCAGGTTACCTCCTCTGCAGTTCCTTGATTCGCACCATAAGGTTGAGGTGACCCTGTGAGTATTGCTCAATCACGTCTCGCACATCGTATGGCTTTCGAGCTTGCTGAAAAGAGAAAATACATACATTTTATCACACAGTATTTGTATGGCATGAGCTCTTCACTTTCTATGCGTTACATATTTCAGCTTTTAAGGGAAAAATAACTTTTCTCTGGAGGAATGCTTTGGTTTCGGTGGTTCCAATTATCTCTGCTGCTGAGCTAGGTATACACTGACACTAAATACTTATTCAAAGCAAAATATTCCTTTTAATTAACTAACGCTTTAAAAAAAATCATATCAGCAGGTGTGTTGAAATGGAACAAAAGCTGAAAAAGCTTTTTAAAAAACAAACAAAAAAACAACCATCACAAAAGCTAATTAATAAACGGATGTGTCAAGGCCCTGTACCACTCCTTTGTTTTGTTATGCAAAGGCAGTAGCTAAGTCTGCTGCAACACTATGACATTAGTTAATTATGACACATTCTTCAGTTTACTCACATGACAAGTCAGAACTGGTTTGAATATTGTGTCATGGTATTATCCAATGCTAAACCTGAAGATTAATTTTAATATCAAGTCCCTGGTGAAATCTGGATATGACAACCTTTAATTATTCTTGCATCAAATCACAGACAAGGGGTTCCCAAATATCGCCTTAATTAATCTTTCTTAATGCAAGACTCAGGTTACCCCTCTTTTATTAATTGTGCCTTTTGAGAGAAAATACAACATTTATCATGGATTTGACACATGAACGTATCATCAGCACCAGCCACTTTATTAGTTACACGTGTTAAACTTGTTCTAAATGCAAATCAGCCAAGTACATGGCAGTAAATCAATGTATTTAAGCATGTAGACATGGTCAGTATGCTAATGAAGTTCAAACTGGAAAGACAGGTGATTTTTGTGACTGGACATGTCATGGATATTCATGCCAGATAGGCTGATTTGACTCGTTCAGAAGTTACTGATCTTCTGGGATCAACTCATACATCTATGACAGAAAAAAGTCAGAAAGAGAACCCAAGTCATGGTTATCTTGAAGATTCAAAAACAAGGCAGCTCAACACAGTCAAGTTGCATTGTTTTTGAATCTTCAAGATATCCAGTGAGCAGCTTTTCTGAGGGTGAAATGCCTTGTTGTGGTCAGAGGTCAGAGGTCAGAGGAGAATGGTCAGAGTGGTTTGAGATGATTGAGAGCTGATGATTGACAACCACTTGTTCCAACGAACCAAGTACAACATGTGGAGCAGACGCCTCACAGCAGCAGCCCACATCGGGTGCCACTTCTGTCGAGTCTAAGATGATAAGACAATTGCTGCCTGGTCTGACAAACCTTGATTTCTGGAGTAACTTTCAGAAGGTAGGGTCAGTTGGTGTACACAAAATGAATGCACACATCCATCCTGTCTTGTATCAACACTTCAGGCTTATGGTGGTGTGGCAAATAATTTTGAGGCACTTTGGGTCCCTGAGCACAAACTGAGCATCATTTAAACGCCACAGCCTGCCTGAGTATTGATGCTGACAATGTCCACAGCTTCATTACCAGTGTACCAATCTTCTGATGGCTACTTCTAGCAGAATAATGACCATGTCACAACTCAAATCTGCTGGTTTATTGTACATGATGACTTCACTGTAAACCAGTGGACTCCAGTTACTAAATCTTAATATAATAGAGCACCTTTGGAATGTGGCTGAATTGGAGATGTGCATCATTAATGTGCAACTGCAGATGTGCAGTTTCAGAGTGATGCTATTATGACAACATGGGCCAAAATCTCTGCACTATGTTTCCAACCCCCAGTGCTAAATCTGAGACACGAAGAAATAAAACAAAAGGTATAATACCCTGTAACTCGCAAGGTGTACTTAATGAAGTGGCCACTGAGTGTATATCCCAATACTATTTTTAACATGCTCTTCTCTAGCATACAGTAAGGGTAGCAGCTCCCTTGGCACCATATGCAGCAGCAGTCAACCTAAATTCTGTGATGGCTTTTTCTTCACAGAGGCAGATTTGATCAAGATAATTGTGGCTAATGTATCATGACTGTTGAAATGATCCTCATACAACTCCACTTAAAAAAACACTGAATGCTTCCACAACTTATGATGGCTTTAACACTGTATTTAATGCATTGATATATTTGCAAATGGGAAACTGACAGGCATCCCATTTGCAAATATGGACTGCATCTATAAACAGAGAACATTAAAAAAGGCATCCAGCATTGTGGGTGATGATGATCAGAGGCACCCACTTGCCCCTTCATTTACACTGTTGCCCTCTAGGCGTTGTCACTGTGCTCCTCTGTTCACCAAAAACAGATCCAAGACTTCCTTTGTTCCACAAGCGATTACATTTTTAAATAAACAATAAGGAACAGTTAAAATAGGTCTAGACCAGCCTGCCAGTCCATTACCACATGGCTTCCTTTGCTTTTTTTCTCCTCTTTGTGAATGCATTGTTTTTTTCATTTTTTTCTACTGATTTTGTTGCCAAATGTCTGTGATCCCTGCCACACCCTAATTTCCCTACAAAAATAAACAAACAAACTACAAAATAAACTAAACTAACTAACTAACTAACTTGATTCAGGTATGAGGTCAGGCGTGAGCAAGCTTTTTTACACATGTATTTCTCATATTTCAACATCAACCCATTAATTCACATGCTTAGTGGATCCTTCATGACACTGTTGCTGTGTTTCTGTTTGTTTATTCAACAGACTCAAGAAATAAGAGTCATCTGCTGATAAGTGTGCCATACTGACCTGAAACTTTCTTTTCGCCACCAAGTATCGTATTTTCTGGATCACACGGATGGCTTTTCGATGCGACTCTGTCAATCTGTATAAAAGAATATCACACAATTATGTCTGAGTGGCTCTTAGAAAATTCCATGATTGAATGCAGTGAAATTGTTTATATTAAAGAGAAATGAAAATGCTTTTTAGCGACATCAGAGTGGTTTAAGAAAACAGAAAACAGTCTTTGTAGAAATTTAACATCTGGGTTAGTCTTTCTCTGCAGCCCTGCACTTTATTTCTCTCTTATGAAACTGTGCAAGGATAAAAAGATGGTTGACATGGCCTTCACATCCAAACACCATCAGTTTAAGGGAAAATATTCAGTGCGGCACAGTTTCATGATTACTTTTCTGTCGACATCAAAAGCCTCTCCCTTCTGACTTCTCTCCCTTTGAATGTGATCAAGGTGAGCTGCAGGGAGAACAAAAGATGAATGATTTGTGAGCCCTTTGTGTTGTTTTTTTTTTTTTTCCTCACTGAAATTCATTAATAGAAAGCCCAGAGTGATTGTGGTGCATTTAGCCCCCATTATTATGATGCAGGAATATTAAGGAGCTATTACTCATTGGGGTTCATTAGCATAGAGAAGCAGGAAATAGGTCTGTGTGGGGAAGAACGGAGGGCTCTTTGTAAAACTAGTGCATAAAAGAGCCTAGAAACAAGGTCAGTAGGTGTCTCATAATGGCCGATTTTCACAGTCTGGTTTTAAATCATGCTTTCATACAGTGCTGTCAAACAGAGAGGCATTATTGAATCTAAGTACTCTGCTTGGTGAGCTGCAACAGGAATCTATTTTTCACCTCTAACGGTGATAATAAAAAACAGAACCAGAAAGGACAGAAAACTGATGAATATGTTTTTATTAAGCTCTAGTGGCAGATTTTGAAATATAGTAAAATGGAGGTGTGAATAGAAAAAGGAAAATATGAATAGTGTGTGTTTTTTAGCCTTGGCAATATCGAGCGGTATCAACAGATGTCAGCATGGAAACCCAGAATCTTCAGAGGAGGCTTGAAGTCTAACAAGTATTGAGACAACATGTTTGAATGAGCTTTGATGCAACAAGGAAACCTTTCACAGTGGAGATGAAAAGAGGCTCAAAGCACTGACCAACATGCAACTCCCAGACCAAATGGGATCTTTTGTATTTTACGGTTTCTTCCAGGACACACAAAAATGAAACTGAGCTACCACTTTCTGGGAGGTTTACAATTGTAGGGCAGTACAAAGATGTGTCAAAAACAAGGCTGGGGTAGTTTTTTTGTAGCAGTGTAATTGGTATAAATTGTGTTTCTGTAATGGTATATAGGGATGATGTATTTTTGTAGGCCAACACAACAGTTAGCACTGTGCTGGGCCCCTTGACAACAAGCCTACTGAAAGGCTGTGGGTTTTTTCACTGTGTTTTGGATAATCTGATGGTAATCTTAACAAATTACCCTTCTTTTCACCATTTTTCAAGCTTAAAGGGACTGTGAGGAGAATCTGTTTCCGGCGACATAAAGACTCTGCTACCCATGAGCATGTGCGGAGACTGCTGTAATGCTGCGTTCCAATAACCTCGGAACTGGGAGTGACATCATCTCCGACTTATCGCGTTCCAGTTGAAGTTGGGAAAAAACATGCTGATCTTCCAGGCTATTGTTAGCTGTTGTTAGCACGCCCTGTGTTGTTGTATAAAGAACGTGATTATCACTACGGCAGCATTTTTGTAAATATAAGTCTAACAATACGATGTATACAGCTGACCTAGAGCGACACATCCCAGTCAGAAGTGCAAATAAACTGATTATTACAGGAGCTAAATAACTGTTCACACTGGGGGCATCCATCTTGATTGTCAACTCGGGGGTGGTGAGGTTTCACCGAGTTCCCAGTAGAAAATTCAGACATTGGGGACGTTTTAGTTGCAGTTTCCTGCTCAGAACCCGGAAATTCTGACTTCTGACTACAACTGAACGCACCACAAGCCAAAGCGTGTGTTTGTTGTGATGCTAATAAAAATGCAGCTCAGACCTTCCTCAGAATTCTGCATTGCTTTGCAACTTCTTTTTTCAACAACATACAGGATGCAAAGCGACGAGGTAAAGTATCTGTTTCTAGTTACGTAGCGGTAGTTTTTGATGTGTGACAACAAGCAGTTTTTGGAAAACTTATTATCGTAGTTTTGTAGCCGGCTATATATCACTACTTGATATATACGTGTCTGAATAATACAAATTTGCTCTAGTTTTAATTGTCTTGTTCCCGAAGTTAAGTATCCAGGCCAGTCCAGCCCTGTCCGACTCGACCAGAGGCTAAGGAATAGCATTTATAGATAACCTATTTTGATGCTATAAAACTCATCTTAAAGTGTGTATTTCGATCAGGCATATATCTAAAAGTGAGACTTTTTGGAAATTACTTAGAAACTCCTCACAGTCCCTTTAAACACAAAAGACCAGAGTAAAAGGCTATCAGTAAGCTAGTATAGAACAACAAAATGGTGGTTAAGCATATTAGCAACTACAATATTTCCATAACATCTAATTGTGACCTCTTTTTTGGGAGTTTCCTGGTAATTGGGTGACCTAATCACGTTGGTCCTAATGGCTTTGGCAGTAGTGCATGAATTGCTGATTACTGAAATTCAAACAGAAATGCTTGCCACCAGGACAATTTTGATGTGTGTACAACACTCTGTGGCATGTCTGTAATACACTTTTTTAGGGCCATAGGGTGTTAGTGGCTCAGCCTGGAATTGTACTCTGTCAGTAATAATGAGGTTGCAGCCTTGAGCCCAGCTCTGGCTGTCAGATGGTGAAGTGTTCCTGGACAAGCCACATAATCCTTTGGTTCTTGTGGTGTTTTGAGGTAGTACTCTGCTGATTGCACCAGCCATTTTTTGCGGCTTTTAAAGTTAAGATGTGATTTCATAGTCACACCAAGAATCTCAATTTAAAGGCTTTTGTATCAATATATCCAGATGGATATTAATGATATTAATTTCATCTTTGGGGCCAAAAGCCAGGATTTCTGTTTTTGACACTTTCTTGAAGCTTTTTTTTAATATATCTATTCACAACTTATAAAAAACCTAAGACGGGATGCTGGTTTGGCGGGGTGGTTAGCAACCAGGCACCCCATGTACATGCTTCTGCCGGTCCAGGTTCGAATCCAGCCTGTGACCAGTTTGCAGTGTCTTCCTCTACTCTCTCACCCCCTTTCACAAGCCTATCCACTGTCTCTCTCCTATCAATAAAGGCAGAAAATGCCCAAAAAATACATAAAAAAAAACCTAAGACACAGCTTACATTATTGCATACACAACACACACATATACACAAGAACAAGACATTATCAAAAACAAACACAAAAGACAAAAAGGAAGATAAGGACAACAACAGAGGTTGCAGTCATTATTAGTGTAAGCATGGCTGCAATGTAATCCATTTTTTCATAATCATCTAAAGTTCCCTGTTGATTTGCAATCACTCTTTCAAACTGATCATTATGTTTAAAAAGAGATAAACAATTGGGGAATATAAACCTCTTTCTATTTCTGTTCAAAAATAAATATCTTTCCAAGCAAAACTGTGCCATTTACAATACTCTGACAGCCATTTTTAATTTGACAAGCTTTATTGTTTGAGGGCTCAGAGAGTTTGGATAAAACTTTCTTAAAGATTCATCCAAAATATCCCAACATGTGGACAAAACAAAAAAAGATGTGACATTTCTTCAATTCCAGATTTTCAGTGCAGTAATGATCCTTTTCCAAATCTCATATAAAAAGCACTTTTTGACAAAAAAAATGTGTCACATGTATAGGATATTTAACTCAAAATAAAAAAAGTATATTGTACACCTGGCTCCATGAAAAGGGGGTATCAAATATCCCTTAACAGTAGGATTGACATTTTTGTGGTGTATCATTCAGATCAAATGCACCCAAGAAAAAATGTAAATTAAATAATTATCTTCAAAACATTTTCTTTTAAGCCACATTTTGTTAAATAAGAGGTAGAAATATCAGCTTTTGTTTTTTTTTATTTTTTTGTCCTCTAACATGAAGAAATTTTAGCTACTAACTGATGATGTCTAAATTTTGAGCAAATTCCACAAAATACTGTATTTAACAGAACATTTCATATGTCGGGATGTCACCATACAAGTCAGTTAAGCTATTTCCCAAAATAATGCCCTTCTCCACAAATGTCTCTCAGAGAAAATTGGTGATGTATTAATCGATATATTGGAATTTAATTATATAATTTATTGCAAAGTGGTGTTGAAGGCCTTAAGATGTTATCCATACGTGAAAAATGAATTGTTGCAGTGAAAATGGAAATAATATGTGCTTTATCATAAGAGGATTGTCATACAAGAGATGTGAGGAGGTCCAAATTGGATTCAAATATAGTTTCTGCTTTTAATGAAATATTCAGTGCTCGAAGACTGTTTTGAAACTTTCTTGATATTTTGTGTCCCAAAGAATGAAAGTCTGACTGATGGATGGATGGAAAATCAGTTGGCATGATATATCTGACTGTGGCTGTTTCTAGCATGAAGACAGTGAAGAGAACAGAAAAACATAGTTGACAAAACAACTAAGACCCCATCAAACTCTAAAATGATAATATTTCCTTTTTTTTCATTTCTATTGCCAGACGCTCCCATGCCTATTCAACAAGGTGATGCTCTGTACTGTGATTTTATACTGGATGTTAAACTGTTTCTAAGAGTTAAATTGATTTTAAGTTGTATGGTGTCATGACTCAGTTACATTATATTGATTGTTGTGGAAAAACAGCTGCAGCAATGCTCTGGCTATTTGGGCTGTTAAGGTCTGGACTGACCCACACTTGACCTGCTACCTCCGCAACCTGGCCCCGGGTAAGCGTAGGAATATGGAGTGATAAATACTTACATTAAAGTTTCATGTAGGGGGTTATATTTGCAGTATCAACATCACAATGACACATTTTACAAACAATTCAAATGAAGTTGTGATATTATGTAAAATGTAAATAAAAACACAATGATTTGCAAATCCTCCTGGCCTATATTAAATAGATATGCGAAAAAGACAAGCAAATGTTCAAATTGGTAAACTTTTTTACATTTTTCTTAAATATTTTAAATGTAATGCCTCCAACACATTCTAAAAAAAGGAGCAACAAAAGACTGGGAAAGTTGAGTTACACTCAACAAAACACCTGTTTGGAACCATTGACAGGTGAGCAGGCTGATTGGAAACATCTAAGTGTTATGACTGAGTCTCACGAGAGGATCTCCAAAAGGCTCAGTTGTTCACAAGCAAAGATGGGGCAAGGCTCACTACTTTGTGAGTGAAAAAATACTCCAACAGTTTAAGAGCAATGTCTTCAATAAATGATAGCAACAAATTTAAGGATTTCATTATCCACAGTCCAACATATCACCAGAAGGCTCAGATAATTTGGAGAAATCTCTGCATGTAAGCTGGAAGGCTAAAAACCAACATTGAATGCCCATGACCTTTGTTCCATCAGGTGGCACAGCATTAAAAAATTACATCATTCAGTAAGGTTTATCACCACATGGGCTCTGGAACACTTCAGAAATCATTGTCAGTTTACAATGTTTGTCACTACATCAACAAGTGCATGTTAAAACTCTACCATGTAAAGCCAAAGCCAAATATCAACGTCCAGAAATGCTGCCAGCTTCTTCGGCCTGAGCTCATCTGAGATGGATTGATGCAAATTGAAACAGTGTGCTATAGCCTGACGAGTTCACACTTCAAATTACTTTTGAAATCATGGGCATAGTGTTTTCCGGGCTAAAGAGGAAAAGGACCTTTAAGACTGTTATCGATGCAAAGTCAAAAAGCCAACACATGTGATGGTATGGGGCTGCGTTAGTGCCCATGTCATGGGTAACATGCACATCTGTAAAGGCACTGTTAATGCTGAAAGGTGCATACAAGCTTTTGGAGCAACATATGCTGCCACCCAAGGGATGTCTTTATCGAGGACATCCCTGCTTGGATCAGAAAGATAATGCTAAGCAAGATTCTTAACATGTTACAACAGTGCGGCTTTATATCTAGACCTAGACCTGCACTTGTTTGTCTAGTACCTGCCCTTCATGGAAAATTTGTGGTGCATTTTGAGCCAATGAAGTTAGAAGCAGATTTTCCACATCGCTTAACATGGGCTGAGTTATTCCAGGTCCCCTGATTTTTGAGAGAATTTAAGCTGCAGATAAGACAAACAAGTTTTGCTTCACAGGTCATGATTTCTCAAAGAACAGCCTAAAGTTAATACAAATGGTTAAATCATTTACAACATATGCACTGATGTTTTACAACTGATACATAATCAGGCTTTGTATATGCTATCTCAATATCTAGGTATGTGAATGACCACATTCAGTAGTACTGATGAATGACATTAGCTTGGGGGCCTGTATGGGCTGGTACTGGCCCTGTAATACTACACAGTTGAGAAAAAGGCAGCTTTATATCAGTCTATGAAAACTGTTTGGCCTTGCCTTGAAGCACTCAACTTTTACAGCTATTGTTTCCCTCTGACTGCCTCATATGGTGGAAAGAAACAACTCAAACAGAAATAAAAAGTGTTTCAAAAAGACTGGAAACTTTTACCCCCTGCCTGCCTAACTGCTACAATCCAGACTCTTTTAGTGTCACTCAAACAGCCACGACTGCTGTGTTACTAAAGGTGTAATTTTTGTTTGTTTTTGACAAACGATTGGCAGTTTTGTTAACACTCTCAATTATCTTCAATTTCCCACAACATGCTTCACTGTGATGTCAATACAGGAAGCTCCAGAAAACAAAATTCAACCCTGAACCTGAACTGCAGTCAGATTTTACACTAACATACCTGAACTTTTCCTTCTGCAGTAGATAATGTGAATAATTAAAAATTCAAACAGCATTGTAGCTTAAAAGCAGACAGCCTCCAATGAAACTTCACAAGTGAGTTAAAAAAAACAACCTTTCTCAAGCTTTTTAAACTCAGTGTTGACTCATCATGAATAAAACAAACGGTAGTATCTCATCATGGTTCAATTTAGCATGGGATTTGATGTGGCATTTCTCTATGAGAACAGCTGGTTACGTATTTTGGAGTCAGCAGAGCACAGAGTGATCTTTGCCAACAATGCTGCAGCATGCAATTCCCACTCTGCATCATTACCCCGCCGTTTAGAGGGGACGTCCCGCGGGTCAGGACTGTCGCTCCATTTGTTTCACTTACTGTGCACTTACATTACACTGCAGTTACTTAACACTCATTTCCCATATCAGTCTCAGTCTCTTGCAGTGCAAGTGCCAGCAACCAACAATATTTTTCCCTAACAATCAGTGCACAGCAGAAACATGGCAGCACCGGGGTTTATAACTTTGCAAAGGTTAATTAAAAATAGAAAAAAAGCTACAAATGTCCTCTGATAGCCTCATTAAAGCAAACACAGCATCAGTGAGATGGTATTACAGTGTAATGATTGTGTTGAACTTACTGTGACACCGAGGCAGCAGGAGTCAGTTCATTGTATCTCTCAGGTTCAAGCTCCAGGTCATCTGCAAAGCTGCAGTTCCTGTGGAGGGGGCTCTGAGAGGGGACATCCAGGAGGCCATGGCCTGCTGTTGCTGTGGTTTACACACAAACACACACTGAAATAATCAGAGTCATCATAGTTGGATTTCTAAGCACATAAGGGATTTGGCTGGGTGTCATAGGTATCTAAACGTGTGGTTCTGAGGTGTTAGGTGATGAAGTGGTAAAGCCGCACTGCTTCCTTTCAGATAGCTTACTCCTATAAAATGTGATATATTCACCTCTGTGATGTTTTGCCTTGAATATGTTTATCACAGAGGCATAAAGGGACAAAGTGATCCCCCTCCGTGCCAGCTGTGGAGGTAGTAACAGAGGCTTTGCAGAGATTGAGATAAACCGAGCCGGCGTGGGGAGTGCGCCGCTGCATGTGTGGGTGCATGTCTGATTGTTTGAATGTGGAGTCCCTGCTGTGCCCTGCTCTCTTGCACTTCTACTATAAAATAAAGAAGAATAAATGTGGATGTCTTGATATATAATGTTGGTGAGGCTTGCTTACTGCTCTGTTGTAGAATGCATCGTGAAAGGGTAATCATCATCTTTTTCTTACTTAGACCAAAATAGAAACCTGCAGTGGAGTATTGACTGATATCTGCTGCTTTTATATAAACTCAAAACTCAAACACTCATATGCTTAGCCTTATGCTGAAGGGTGAGCTGCATTTGTGAACACAAATGGCCTTTTTTTACCCTGTTGATAACCAGAAAATATTCTGTTATCCCCTATGAAAATTTATTGTAAGAATTACCAGAGAAAAGTTCCATCCCTCCAGTGCACTCACCCAAAAGAGGGATTCACTGATGTTCAAAATAAACAGCTCTATTCAGTGTTTTGGAATTTTCTAAGACAGCATTTGAAAAAACAGTGTCTGAGTTTAACTACAATAAACCAGCAGGATTTAAAGTGAATATAATCCATGTGAAAAACACTAGACTCTGATACTTTGCTGCATCAACATTCCCTCTTTCCAAGTTATTGCTTATTATGTTCTGATAATGATTTAACTAAATCTCCTTGACTATAGGAGCTAATCAATACTATCATATTATTTTGCTGTGAAATTGATGCAGTGACCTTGAAGATAATCAATACTAAGGGCCCTATTTTATAACCAGTGCCAAGTGTTTTTGGTGTGTGGTGAAGATGTCTGATGCAGTTGCCATTTATACATCATGTGTACATGCTGTTTAAATAGCAAATCAAAAAGGGCTTCTATTTGGGTCAAGGGATAGGTTTGTCTGACACTGAGGAGTGGTCAGGCGTAGAGCTGGCATGTTTCTAACGTGAGGATACAGAAATCAACTGTGCTTTATACCTCATCATACCTGGTCTTAAGTCTGTGGCGCTGTGTACTACTATTTCAAGGACATATAACAGAGACTGACACACATCCACAAGAAGAAAACACACATAATATTCCAGAATATAGTCAAATATTCCTGAGGGGAAAATGAAAAAATAAATGGCTCAAAGCCCACATTTACCTGAGGTAAAGTAAACAGGTCTGTCATAAACATAGAATTCTGATCCTGTCAGTTTTCACTGGAAATTTGAATTACAGAGATTTCTTTATCCAAGTTTCTGACTTCAATGAAAAAAATAACCTGAATATGAGCATTAATATATATCATACATTGTACTGAATTCTGAACAACCAAACCTGTGGTGTAAACTGTGAAACACCAGCCACCCAGCACGCATTCATTTAAAGGGAATGAGAGTTTACATTCTGATTGGTACCAATCCTGATTATACTTGGGTATCATTACCTCCGTCAAGGAGATTATGTTTTCGGGAGAGTTTGTTTGTCTTTTTGTCTGTCTGTCTGTGTGTGTGTCTGTCTGTCTGTGAACAAAATAACTCAAAAAGTAATGGATGGATTTTGATGAAATTTTCCGGAAATATTCAGCATGGTAAAAGGAAGAACTGATTCAGTTTTGGTGTTGATCCAGATCAGCGTCTGGATCTGCCATGACGAAAAATGTGATTTTTGTGAATAACTACTGAACTAAAATAGATATCATTATGAATCCAATTGCTAATGGTATGTTTTCATGGTCAAGGAATCTAAATATTTACATGAAATAAAGGTAGGACTAATATTTATGGTTAAAATCACAATATGGGTGAGGACTGTGGCGCTGGCGGAGGTCTGAGCTCTCCGAGTGCTTTTCTAGTTACAACATATTATCCATCCACTTTGCACCTTACTGCCAAAAACATGCATCCTTGAAATAGCAAAATGTAGATCGACACACCCAAAGTCAAAAGAAGGCCCTGAGTTTAATCTGAGGTCAGACAACATAATTTATGCATAATTATGCCCAGACTCAACAGTTGTATCATTTTGTGATAAACTGACTCTGAAAATAAGACAAAGAAAATTTTAGCAACAAACTGGTCTGGGACGTCTCATAACTCTGCATAGTCTGTCATAGAGTGAAGATCAGGTCCAGGGCTATTCTGTCCAAGACCCTCCCTGGTCCATCTCTTAAACTATATTTAAAAGCCCAACCTTGATTCAAACTTGAACATGCACTGTTCTACTCACAGTAACTAAGGCTTGCAGAAGAACTATCCCGCTGTTTAAATGGCAGAAATCAATACCTAAACTAGAAAAGCACTCAGAGAGTGCAGACCTCCGCCAGCACCACAGTCCTCTCCCATGTTATGATTTTTACCATGAATATAAGTTCTACCTTTATTTCATGTAAATATTTAGATTCATTGACCATGAAAACATACCATTAGCAATTGGTTTCATAATGATATCTATTTTACTTCAGTAGTTATTCACGAAAATCGCATTTTTCGTCATGGCGGATCGACATGGTGATCTGGATCAACACCAAAATTGAATCAGTTCTTCCTTTTACCATGCTGAATATTTCCTGAAAATTTAATCAAAATCCATCCATTACTTTTTGAGTTATTTTGTTCACAGACAGACAGACAGACTCTTTCGAAAACATAACCTCCTTGGCGAAGGTAATGAGTGCATCACAGGACTTTGTTACAGGCTACAACAAAACAAGTTGAGGTTGCTCCATACTAATGACTTTTCTTCGCACTGGGACAGGGTTATAATATTTTTCTGTTTGCATCCTCAAACTTCATCTCCTTGATAATCTGTGCACTCTGCAATGAACAACTAGAAAAGCACTCGGAGACCCCCGCCAACAGCACAGTTTCCAGACGGTGATACGGATCAACACCAAAATTAAATCAGTTCTTCCTTTTCCCATGCTGAACATTTCCTGAAAATTTCATCAAAATCCATCCATAACTTTTTGAGTTATTTTGTTCACAGACAGACAGACAGACAGACAGATGGACAGACAGACAGACAGACATACAAACAAACGCTCCCGAAAACATAACCTTCTTGGCGTAGGTAACTATACAGGTGATTCATGAATTACGAGGAGTCAAAGGGAGGTGCGCCCAGCTGTGCACACTCAGAAATTAATGTGTAGAAGCCTTATGGCGTGTGCACTATGTATACTATGGCTTTATAGGATTCATGCTAAATACTTATGTTACTGATGATTATCACTGTAGCGTTGCCTCTCAGTCTAGATAAAACAGGTATAGCCAGATTTGACCAGAGTAAAGGGAGAGGGATCCCCAGCCTGGGTTGCGAGGGAAAATCTAACATTTAGTCTGCTTGCACATCAAGTCGAGGCATGATTTTGTGCCTCTGTGTTTGCCCAATCTGGCAAGGGGACTGATGTCATTGATGAAACAAATTGTGTTGTCCAACCTCAGCATTTGGGGTGTCCTGGACGACCATATAACAATGTGAACAACTCTTGTGTTAGTTTTGGTGATTCATCTATTGCTTCCTTAGTTACGCATATCCTATCATGTCCAACAGATTGCAGAAAAAAAACAAGCATTTATAGTTAAATTTGAAAATTATGTTTATGTTTATTTTTTCCTCTGTTCAATCACTTTCTGTGTCCAAAGTGAGCTTCTTAAAAGCATCGGGGCTATTAGAAATGCTTCTTCTTTGAGAAAACAGAGATGTTTTGACTTTGATTAAGACTGAGGCAGCCCTCTGGAGATGGGCAAAATAAATCTGAATTCACAGTCACATCAATCTATTTAATGCTGTAAAAAGACAAAATTAAGTTTTGTGTGGACTGACAGCACAGACAGTGTGTGGTTTTAAAATGTCACATCAACATAAAAGACCTTAAAAGAAAAATTTAATGGTTCCTTCCTCAATACTTTTATAACATATTTTTGATTTCATACACCATACTTTTTTGTACTATTTATTGGGAATGAGAATGATTCCAAGCACCTAAGTGTGCCATCACTAATAAGATTAAAATTTTGTAAGAATCCACATCCATCTTCCCACTCTTCCCTACTGCCCAAAGCTACATGTGGTTTTCTTGCTGCTGTGCTGTCTTGTCATATTCCGTTGAGATCTATGTTTAAAAAAGTGCAACAACCTGAATTAAAATGAACTTGTGAGGAAGCCTCTTGAGGGTTGAGCACATTTCTTCATGTTGAAGGGGAAAAAAAACAAACAGTCAAACAAATTAGTTTAAATCATTTAAGTTAAAAAACAAGAATATGTTCGATATTTTTCTCAGTCTGTTTTTCCAACAATTAAGCATTTCAAGAACAGTTGTAATTGGGCATTCTTGGACGCCTTTTACATAACACCACAGCATGTTGTGAAGTGTTGAAACTTGTTTACTTCTTGACTCCACAAATGCAATGTTTTGAAACTGCAGCAGCCATAGAAGTGTGATGCAAGTGCTGTGATGATTGATTTTTTTTTCTGAAAAAGCTAAAACATCATATGAAATTCTATAAATGGACTTTGAATGAAATGGCTTTAATTGGTGCTGTCACTCGGGAAGGATTTGATATGACAGGCATTGAAACCCTGACAGACATTTCCCTGAAACAGAGAACTACATTAATCTTTAACCACTAAGTTGTTTTTTATGCTCCATCACACATAGAGATCAATGGCTGTGTGCATTCACTGGGAATACATATGACTGACTGGCTTACCATGTTTGAAATGAATCCCTTGGTAGTTGGCACCTGTATTATTTGTGAGTTGAACTAATTTTTGACAAGGTCTTTCAGTTCAGGCTTGCATTCCTGGTCACTGTAGCTGCAGTAAATAGCTACTGCCTTGTCACAAAATACTCTTCACCTCAGATACATTGTGAATGCTTAAGTGTATCAATGCTCAGTTTTCATGACATCAAATATCAAAGTAGACTTCGAATGTATGTATTTTCTCTGCTAGAAACCTTGGCCTGACCCCCAATTTCCACAAAGCCCACCTGTGTAGTAGCATCCTGTTCAGTGCATGTCCTTGCATGTCTACTGGAAGCGTATTCCAGTGCAGTAGCGTGTGGCCTTGAGCAGCTTGACAAAGGAACACAAACTCTTACGTAAGCTACTATTTCACAAGCTAATCACAAGATGATGAGAAATGAAGGATATTATTTCCACAAAGGGCCGTATTTTGAAATCACCAGGAAACTCTAAGTGCTTCTTTTCCTCTTTTGGGTCAATCTACTTGGTAGAGGCTGACAAAAGGTTTAGTTGGCCCCTGCGGAAAACTGAATGTGTGTGTATATCCAGTGAACCAGTGCAGAGCTGTGCTGCTGGCATGCACCATAGATGGATCAAGGTGCAGGATGCTGAAGCTAACTGATTACAAAGTCTGGGGGCAATTTGTGGCAGAGTCTGAGGTGTGTTATGAATGCTGTACAGACAGCCCATGTGGTATTCGGGCTTTATTCTCTTATACATTCATAATACAAATATCTGAGAGCACAGCTAACAGTGAAACTAAAAAATACTCAAAAAGTAAATCTCTGCAATGATATTTAACTGTGAGGAGGGTTCAATGCTTTGAGAAACATCAGAAATGTGCCTGATTTAGGACCACAAATGCAATGGCATGGGTCTTAAATGGATTTTATAGCTGGTCAGACTGTCATAAAAGGATCCGATGTGGTTCACATAAGAGCAAAAAAGAAGCGAAAATAGACTGAGCCATCTATATTTTAATCGGTGAGCCCACAGTCTACGCAGGTGACCCAGCAAGGCTACATAAATTGAGTGTGCATTGTTTTGCGCTGCTACTAAAGTAAGTCAAACTTTGTGTAAACTTCCAGGTAAATGTAAGTTTAAAAATAAATCTTCTACAGATGCTAAAGCAAAGACAAGAAAATGTCATATCTTGCCCATGAAATTAAATGAAAAGTTTTGCTTATTAGTATGACCCTATTATGTATTTTCCCATAAAAGTTGCTTCTTTTTTTTTTCTTGGTTTGATTTCACACTACAGTTGTAACCCTGTACTTGCATAGACATTTAGATAAATCTGAAAATACAGACATTTGTAAGCATAGAGCATGATTGATAGCATGCTTGTGGAAAAGGCTGGTGGGGGCCTGGAAAAAAAAGTAATCTTAAGGAGTTCCTGACAGAAAAAAGGGTTTAGAAACCACTAATGTGGAGACATACAAAATTACACACTTTATCACATAAACATTTATTTCCACACTGGACATATCAGCAGTTCAAACTGGCTAACGTGTTACCTGGAGGTGCTGTGTTGAACTGAAGGGAAGACAGCGAGGTCCAGGACTGAGTGCGATCCGCTGCACACACAAAAAGAGGCACACAACTATTATCACTGTTGAGAAATTTGTACTACAGTCAACAGAAAGGCATCAGCAAGTACTAAGCCAAGTATATTATCATATAATTTCTACTCACAAAACAAAAAATACCATTACAGGGTGATGTAGTGATTCAAAGAAGCATGTCGTTAGTAGGACTAAAAAGACAAAAGGAAGCCTGTTCAACAAACGTCAGTGTGGTGAGAACATGTGCAGGAGGTGGACACTAACAGCAGCTCACCACATCCTCCCAAAGTGAGAAATCCTGCTGCACCTGTTTCACCAAAAACACCAAAAGAGGAAGAAAAGAAAGGAAAAAGAAGGAGAGAGTTAAGAAAGATGACAGAAGCAGGTTTAAAGACAAAGCTGAAAGGGGGCAGGAGCAAGAGAAATTTAACTGGTGAAAGATATTAGACAGAACTACCATTCAAGAGTTTTATTTTAGTTAGGTGATGGGCCACCACATCCTGCCATAACCGCTTTTATATGCATAAACAATGACTCTATGTGTCTCTGGACTTGACTGAAAGAATGGAGGAAGCATCATTTTGATGATTATTTGATGATGGTAGATTAAAGTCTGTCTAAAATAAGGCCAGCATTCTTACTGACTGAAGCACCTGCCATCTGCTCTCCCTTTAAAATTCACTCAGATCTTTACTTTTTTGTCATCTTGATACAATTTGAGAATTAGAGGGATCTGCTTAATATTTCATTTACGTCACAGAGTATAATTAGATGTTTACTGTTGAAGAACTTCTTCATGAAAGCCTCTACATTTCTAATTTCCCCTTCTTATTGTTACATATCCAGACCTAAGAAAGATAAAGATGAATCAAAAATAGTGCAAGAACGATGGAAAATAATGTGAATGGCCTTCTACTACTAAATGATAATTCAGTGAAAACAATACACAGTATCTTTAAGTTACAGTGAATAAAGGTGGACATTGATAGCATCAAGGTTAAACCTAATCTAATTAACTGGTCAGCATGCCATAGTTAAAGGGATTTCCTATAAATACCAAACAATCTGTAAATACGCAATGCAATTAAATATTTACACTTGTATCTATATCATGTATTGCTTCTTCCAAACATGATACTGTATATATAGGGGGGTAGAAAAGCTTGGCAGACCATTGAATTAGAATAAGGTCATTTTCAATGGCAATATATCAAATTGGGGGCAGCATTTGCAGGAAGCAGGAAGTGCGAATGCCTCACAACAACAAGGTTGCTGGTTTGAATCCCATGAAGGTCAGGGCCTTTCTGTGTGGAGTCTGCATTTTCTATCCATGCTTGCGCGAGTGGGTTCTTCTTCCAGTCCAAAAACATGTTCATTTGGTTGCTTGTTGACTTTACATTTCCCCTAGGTGTTGGCAAGTGTGTTCATGGTTGTCTTCATAGACGCTAAATTAATGGATATCAAATCAAGGTTGGTGGCACCATACATAGGTGGGGAGTAGCCTGACATAGCTATGCTTTACATTTATCTTGCTCATCTGGGCAACTCCCCACAGAAAGGTTACAAAGTGAAGAGACAGTTTAAAAAAACACTAGACAATAAGAAACAAACTCTGGTGGGACTGGACAAATGTTCCACATGCTACATTCATTACAGACTGGTCAGAAGACTTGGTGTGCGGGCGATTCTGCCTGAGAGTAAATTTCACTAACCAAATGGCAGACAAACTCTGGCCAAAACCAGTCAAGGGGCAAAGACATATTTTCCACTGAGAAACACTTAAATTTCTATTTTTGCTCTTCATTTCATGACAAAATGTTGCCAAGCTATGCTAAAAATGCTGCCATAGCAGCATCCTTGCTTATCTCTTTACTGGCAGGCACTGGTAACAGGTTTATGGCTGCTTTTCCTTTTCAGCACAGCTAACCCGTAGCTGCTGCCTCCTGCTTCTCAAAGGGTGCAGATGAGTCTGATCATTGTCTGACAGGGAACAGGTGTTCTAGCTTAGAGCTTTGCCGGATGGACTTAATGACTGAGATGAAATATGGCAAATCCAGATGAAGGATGAGGGATGACCCTCTTGTAGCAGGTCTGACCATCCAGCTGTTACTGAACAATGCTGGCTCACCTGACCTGACTGCTTGTAATGAGCTACAAAGGCAATGACTTCCTCTTTTCTGGGTCCCAAATCAGAGCAGCAACCTTTGAAGGGTGCAGCTGATGATCCACAATACCGCACATATATCTTTATATACATATATAAAATAAATTGAGTAATGAATGCATGGAAGAAAGATACGGAAACCATTTCTTAATAAAAACGACAGTGAAAAATAAAAAACGAGTGGACTTCCAAGAAGCTGTTCTATGCATAAAAAGTTACTGCTTTGATACCAGATATCTAAAAGCCTTTTCAAACTGAGAGGAAGCTTAAGCCTTTTAACTGTAAAATAACAAAGTAATGATCTGAAATATGCTAGCAAGTTCAGCTTTCGGGGTTTGTTCACAACAAAAGCAACCCTTAAAAAGTCATGGTTAAGAAGTGGACCGCTGTGGAAAGGAAAACTGTTCCATGGACCTAATCTCTTTCTTTTTCAATTAAAAGGGGTAGCCCCTCCAAAGAATACTACCCCTTAATTGAGACACAGCATACTCTATATTCCTCTCATGAAATCCTCAATGTCTGATTTTGTTATCTTCAGTGACCCTTGTTTTTGTTATTTGTGTTCAATGGTCAATCATTTTTAGTTCACGTCTCTTTTACCCAGCTCTGGCTTGGGCATTTGCATTGGTGTAATTATCTTATTTCATTAACCTCCAATCTAAATTTTAGCAATCCAAACTGTGCAAGACATAGTAACAGATCAGCATACACAGAAGCAATAGAGTTTATTCATAACAGAGAAAAACTTGGTCAGTGCTGTCTAGAAATGCATTCAGGATGATTATTTTAGCTGACAGCTCCATGAGAAGCTCAGCTCCTGATTTCCATTACTGTGTATCCAGTCAATACAACACACCAGATGGCAATGTAGCAATTAAATTAAACGATTCACACTTAAAAGCAGCATGTTTTAAATCTAACATGTGCAGAGTGACCTGTGGAATTTATTTAGCTGAAAATCGGAGACACTGATTTTCATCGAACAAGAAGTAAACAGATAATCATAAATCTTTTAGAGGGGGCAAATTAAATTCAGCTTTTACTCTGAAAACTGAGTGCAAAGCAGAGCCATTTGCAGCTACATGATGGGGACTGCATAGCAGTCACGCATTCAGGCAGCTTTTCAATATACCAGCTGGTGTTAAAGAAAAGGTTATATAACCAGCCACAACAAAGAGAAGGATCCAATTAGTGGTTCACATAATATAGACACACTAATAGTATCTGTATTTATCTTTTTTGGAGAGGACAGTTAACAGACTGAACCCACTATCTTATTTTGTTTGCCTATATTCATCCATTAATGTCCTCCTCGTATCACTGATGATAAAAAATGATGATGATTCACATAAATCTTTTTGAAAGCTTGGGTTCATTGGATACATTTTGAATACATAATAAGAAGAAAACTAAGCAGTGCAAAATCAGGGCTAACATGAATAAACAGAAAAATAAATTTTGGTATGTTACTGAACCATGTTATCATTAGTGACAATTGAATCTCTGGTGATTTTCTAACTCAATGAAAACCATCTTTGTCAATTTATATAATAAAATGACAAATGAAAAAATAAATACATGTTTATTCAATGGACTGAATGACGTATGGGGACAACATCAACCAATTATACATCTACTAATGGGTGAGTGGAATATAACATTCAACATAAAAAAATTGTATTTTCTGATTGATTATTGTAACACAAGGAAAAATAGGAGTTAAGAAAAAAGGACACCACCTAAAATTGAAATTGCTTGTAACAGGTCACTCTCACTAATTAGTTACTTGCTGCCCATGGATTTACCTCTTAGAATTTAGTTAAGGTAAAACACATTTAAAGAAATAATCGCAATAACCTTGAAAAACAGTGGGAGACACATAATATCAAATGGAGGTTTAATGAAATGTCTTTGTTTATACCCTAAGAAAAAAATCACTTGAATAGTTACAGATAAGTAAGAACTATTCCATAGTATCTGGGATCACACTTTCAACATCTTAGGGACAGGGACTTGTCTAATTTGCTTGATGACGACTGAAAAAACTAATATGTTTATCTGTAACAAAGGACGTTTCTGAATTAGTTTAAATATTAAACATTTATTTATGAAATGAGAGACAGTTAACACAGAAAGCACTTCTAAATAAAAAGATTGTGTTCACTCTAGTTCTGACATATTTTGATGGTAGTTTCCTACATTTTGTATTTTACACCACATCAGTAGTACCTGCCTAATACATTATCGAACTGGATTGTAATAAATATGACTGACGAAAAGATCATCCGATCACCTGCTGGATATGCCTCTGAAAGGTTCTGCTCATTCCCAAACATTTTCTATGGGCTCTTTCCCAGATGGACAATCTGATGTTTCGGGTTATAGCAGTGGGTGGAAGGCTGAAATGGGCCAGCGTTTTTGTCGTGGTGGGTTTGCTGCTTTGCACATAATCTGCACACAGTAGAACCCATAGTGCTTCCACATGGCACTCCTTAGGTATTTGCTCACAGTGGTTTTGTCCATCCTCCATTTTCTCAAGGTGTAATTCCTTTTTGTTGAGGTCAGTATGATCAGGTTGATGCTGGGAGCACTCTCTGTTGGATCGGGTGGTTCAGTGCTCCCTAATGTGCTGCTGCACCGTACATTTTTCATTCTAACATATATTTACAGGTTTGCAGGGAGAATTTTTACTCCTATGCTCAAACTGACCATTAAATATTGAGTATAAGAGGACAGCCCTGGTCAGAATGTTTGTCTGAAGCACTTGAACGTTCACAGTTGCTTAGAAACACTGTCAGCTTCTGCTCCTATTCTTAGCCTTCTCGGTGTTATGAGCTTTTATGTGACAGCTTGAGCAGTACTTGTGTAGTCACCCAGGCATCAGATCTAAAGAGAAAATATTCTTAATAATCTGTGTGTTCTCATAACATATCTGCAGGTCAAGGTTCTGGACTGGATATGCGAGCGCCCTCAAATTACAAGACATTCTGGCCCGAGCACAAATACAGACCAAGGAGCTCTATCACATTTCTTCTCTGATAGTTGTGAGAGTGACTGGGGAGAAACTGTCTGACAAACTCCTACAGTCTAAACCTAACTTTGGTTGTCCAGCATTCGTTTATTTTTCCTGATTTCCTGTTTCTGATCACAACCTGCCTTACTCTCGTCTGCTTTGTTGCTGGCTGATAGCCTTTTGCCGAACTCTGCCTTGAACTTTTAACCACAAAAATGACTGATTGCTTTCAACTGCCTGTGAGTCCTGCTTTTTTTGAGCCCACTTCTCTATGTGCAGCACCGTGACCACTCTGACTGCAAAGACATTTGTGAAATGAAAGTCGAATGAGATTCTGTGGAGAAAAAAAAAAACAAAAATTCAAAATAGACAGAGCAATGTGGGACTGAATGTCACATGGGGCTCCCTTAAAAGAAACAGGAAGGATACAAAGGATCTGATTTGAGCTGCCTCTGTGCATCACTCAGCCCTCCACTATTGATCCAGCAGCACTGGATGTTGTGTAAAGTTCAGCCGTGCATCGCTGGAGTTTGCGCTCATAAATGCAACCTCATGTTTTACAGCTGCAATGTGCTCATCCATCTTTAATGGTCCACCTTTAATGTTTGGACTTTGTCCTTTCCGCCTCATGTGCTTTGAACGTCAGATGAATGCTGGAGTCAAACATTTTCCTTTTTACCAAATCACCTGTAAATGTGGAGTTTGTAGCTTGAGAAGAAGCATACATTCCTTTTCTTTGCTTTGCATCTCATTTTCATGATAACTAATAAGAGCTAAGTGTTACGGCCTAAATATCAGTATAATCCTGGATCACCTTTGATAACCTGACACACCAGATGGACCATTCAAAATATTTTATTTGTCCAGGTGGCAAAGAGTCCACAGAAAGTGCTGGGGAAGGCAAAACTGTTCAAATGCATATCTGGCAGGTGACTGACCAATCAAATTCATTATGGACCAATCAGATTAAGGAGTAGGTGGATGCTACTATCACATTGTAAAAGACAGAATATAAGCCACTTTGGAGAACAATGTCTTGGCAAAACATGTCAGATGTGGAGCGATATTTATTTTTTCTATAAAGTAGTTTATAGTTTTGTAATTTGTCCTTCATTTAATAGAAAAATGTGATTATAATGGCTTCCAGGTCTAAAAAAAAAAAAAACCACTGAAGCTGTTAGCATCCATGCTAATCTTTGTGTGAGCAGTAAATGTCACACCCGTGAAGAACAAGAGAATAAAATCCCGATAGTGATGGCGTGATGTGTCCTCATCAAGAGTGTTTAATAGACAATTGACAAAAACACCACAAACTCTCCAGCAGAGGGGGATAGACAAAGGCAATCAATCTCTGATAATCTCGATCTGTCTGCTTAACAGAATAACGAGAAAAACAGCAAATCAGGACTTCACCTCTTTACAAGACATTTATTATTTAGTATATTAAACACTCTTTAACATCTTAAAATCACTTTATAACAAATAAATGGCTTTTAGAATTTTTTAAAATGTATTTATGATTTGAAGATATCAGAATGAACTTGGATAATGCAGGAATAACACTTTCATCTCTGTTAAATTTTAAAGATTACTGACAACATGAACTCATCCTTCTTGTACCTTATGAACTCATTTTTTTCACAAAATTATAAGTGTATTATTACTTTAACTTGTAACATCACTTCCTGCTGTTGTTTCGTTAAGCTCCCAAGTCTTCCTGCTGACAGGCGTGCCAGAACGTCTTTATTCTGGTAGCCACTGACAATCTTCATTCATCGGCTTGAACTGTTTTCTTGTGTGTCCTTTATGCATCTTGTGGAGAAGGTTGATTTTTAGACTGTAATCCTGAGCTATTCAATGATTATTTATTGATTCTCTTTTCATCTGCTTTACCTCTACCTTTCATTACTACTGTTTGTTTATCAACTGCATAGCACTTTACTGACGGAATTCACATTGTGGAGCTATGTCAGATTCTCTAGGCTTTGGCATTTTGTGTCTTAAGCGCCTTCCTTTTCACTTGTTCTCAGGATTTTTCCTGATTTTCCTCATGCCTGTATGCTTTATGTTGTATCATGTACTGGTGTGCTGATGCTTGCTGTAAAACAAATTTCCCACAGGATTGTAATAATGTTGAAGTTGATTTGGCTATGCAGCTATTGGGTTTAGCACAGCTGTTGTACATTGGAGCTTGACAAGATGGACCTGCCTGATGACAGACACTGAATCAGGCGGATTCAGCTACATGCAAGGCTACGGAATACTGCTCCATCTCAAAATGTCAACAAATCCTTAAAAATCATCCTAGATCCTCATGCAGATCTGGATCAACACTACAATGTAATCACTTCTGCCTTGTGCCATGGCCAACAGTCCCTCAATTTTCTGAGTTATCCAGGCCAAACCAATTGATTTAGGACAGTTGAAACAGATTTTTAATTATCACTATCAGAAGGGAACAAGGTTGCTTTGAGTACATGGCAAAAATGATTGTGTAAAAATGTATGGTATGTAAGAGCAGACCTTAAGTGCCAGAGAAAAATCATTAAAGCAGATATAAAAGACCAAACTGCGGCGTCTGACTAAATATCCAAAAAAGCATTGGCTGCAGTTAAAACTAATTCAGTTATAATAATGCTTTTTTTTATCATTAATATTATTGTTATTTTTTTTATCAAACACAGAGACAGGATTTTTAGCAAGATGTTTTCATCTTTTTCTAGAATAACATAAGAAAACACCTTGGAAGAGGCTCGTTCTTTTCCTTTTCTTCTTATTTCATTATTATTATTATTATTATTATTATTATTATTATTATTATTATTATTATTATTATTATCATCAGTAGTCTATAATGATCCATTGAGGATACAATTGTAAAAATCTCTTGGTGATGTTTTTAATCAATTGTGGTGTATGTCACTGTTTGTATTTGCATGTTGTTATGGACCTTGAGTCTGTCCGTCCATCCGCCTATCTATCCACCTATCCATCTATCCATCCATCTATCTATCCTTTTATATTATGCATTAAGAACCTGCACAGTAAGTATAACTTGGATGTAGTGAGCAACTTTTGTGTTGCATCATCTGGGCTTGCTTCTTCCATCCAGGGTGTAGTTTCAGTGTAGTAAAGCAGTTTTTTCATGAGTAACTATGAACTTATCTCACTACATTTACAGGTAACCTGACCATCACTGTCAAGAACATACAAGAGGAACAGTATGTAAGTGAGTTCAACAGGTTGGCCGTCAAACAACTTTGGTTTTCATCAAGAAATGACATCAGGAATAACAAGCACACACAGTACATGCAGGATTACAGCTAGTGGCCCCTCAGATAACAATTAAGAACACTAATGCACACAGTTGTACTGAGAGTTTCAAACGCACCGCTGCCTGTATTCAAGTGGAAAGCTCTCCACAGTCAGCCTCAGACATTTTCATTCCACCCGCCTCCTGTCTGGTATCAAACATCTGAGTCAGCACCCAGGAGTCTTTATGTTTGGGTAAAGCTGTATAGCTTAAGCACCTCTGCAGTCTTCTTTTCTCATCTATTGTGGAGGATGTTTAAAGCTGCTCTGTTTACAATGTCCCTGAGTCTCCTTGTTAACATCAAACAGCCCATAAACAGCCGCATTACCATACTGGCCCAAATATACGATGCTTTTTTTATCCGCCACACCTGAAAAAAAAGTTGGAACACCTTATGTAAGAGGTCTAGACTTTAAAATGCAAAGTGTGTTTACAACAAAGATACCGAGCTGCTCATCCATAAAGTGAGTGTGCTGTTCAGGACTGGGGCCAGCTGTCACTCACAGCTGCAATGTCAAACCGAGTCACCAGGGAGTGACAACAAGTTAGACTGAGTCGCTTCAAACAATCATTTATATCCTTTTATCATGAAATTCTGTTCAGATGCACTTTGGGCAGATTATAAAGCAAAAGAAATGGATTATGGAGGAGAAAAAGCTTTCAGTGTTTTGTTCCTGAGCAATTTCTTCTTCTACTTTAAGTTAAAACAAATCAGAAACACTTTCCATGAAGCCCCATTTAAGAAAAGAAAAATAATTTAAAAGAAAATGCCTATACTGTGCTTATAAAGATGTAAAATGAAAATTATATGTCCTCATGAAAATTCATAATGCTTTGTAGAAGCAATTATGACTCACGATGATTCCAGTATGTAAACTGAGTTACAGCATACTTGTAATGTGTTAAACTGTGTATATAGCAGTAAGAAATCATGAAGATATTTTATGCTCTCTGTCAACAAAACCTGAAAAGCTGTTTTGCACTTTATAATCACATATGAGGTTAGGTGTAAATATGACATATTTTCTGTTCACTGAGTGCATTCACAAAGACCAAAGTGTATCTAAACGTCCCTTTTAGAAAAAAGGTAACATCACTTCTGGTAATATTTGTAATAAATTTAAAACACAATAGAATTACTTAGGAAATAATGTGATTAAAGTCACTACAGGTGATCATGAAATGTACTGCATAAAGTGATAGACCCCTGTTTTATAAGTAGAATGAGTGCATTACAAGCTAATTATAAGCCACTTTAAGTCAGTGTTTCTCAGAAGTGGGGTCAGAAATCTTCCCCCATCCTGACTGACTACATCTGAAGGAGAATTTTGAGTTGGGGAGACCAATTTTGATTGGTCTCCCCAGATGCCAGTGTGCCAGTGCAAGGTCTGCATTGTGATTGACTTCTTGCTGTGTCAGAGGTGGAGTTCATGTACAACTCAATATGGGCTGTGCAACAACACATTTCTGTTAGATTTATTTATTTTTGTTAATATTGCCTAATTGGGGAAATGTGTTGCACAATTTCAGTTCAGTCTTTTATTTATCACAGCCTTCAATCATTCAGTCTATCTGGCAATAACTCTGACAACATCTTTTATTAGACATTAAAGATCATTGTCATAAAAGTTTAGCTATGACCATTTTAAAGTGTAATTTCTCTAGTTTTGAAGATGCCAAGAGTATTATCTCAAAACAATTTGGTTGTAAAATTCAGTATAATGATAGAAAACTATTTTTCGGTGACTGTGGAGTATATTTTTGCAGCTCAAAGTGTCTCAAACACATTTAATTTGCCTCATCAAATCAAAGATAATGCTCAATTTTTTATCTCATTTTCAGTAAATTGTAGAATTTATGCAGTCGATCCAAACAACACCTATGATATCTTGCAGTGTGAGTTGAGTGGGAGGACACAGGACAAGCAGTTGGTTGCATATACCTCTAAAATGTTGTATGAATAAAGGAGAGGTCTTTAAATGTGTTGAAAACTCAATCTATGACCAACCTAGCTGTGCCTATTCAACACTCACACAGTTGTTGGCTCATGCTGTGAGGAAAGCAGAAATACGACAGTTTTGCTCCAAAACACATTAAAAGCATATTTGCTGAACAGGAGTTACAACAAAGCTGATTTTGTCTTTTTTCATGGTTTTTATATTATCATGTGTTGTAGTTTTCAAGCTTGTCTATGAAAAACAGGATTTTCTCTTAACTATTACATCCGAGCCAGGATGTTTATTTCTTTAAAAGGAAAGAAGATAAAGCATCAAAATTGCAAGTTCTAAAGCAATACCGCACAATTACTTTGGAGAGAAGCCACGATAATCACCAGCTCTTTCTCTTTCATGATGCTGAAAGAGACATATTATTACTATTGTAAAATAAAGTTGTTTTTCTGAAATGCTGATGTTGCAAATAATGTTTATCCAGTTGAAATGGTGGGGGAAACAAGCCTTGAACAGGTCAAGAATGACAGCAATCACTTATTGGTTATTAGATGTAACAATGGTCTTCTTTAAATTAAGAGTTGTGATTACATGGTTGACATTAATGGTCAACTTAACAATGACGCCACTGTACATTGGTACCTGATGGAAACAGCACCAGTATTGTATCCATTTTATTTTTTCAGGTCAAATAATAGGGGTTTGTCATTTCAAATGCGGACATAAATATGAAAATCAAAAACCAGCCTTTCATAAACATAACGTCTATGGTTAACGTATGTTCTGTTTGAGGTAACATCAAGGCCTGGCCATGACACAGGACGACTGTAAAATTCTGTGTGGTGTTGTTGATGACATTTTTTGCTCTGATCAAGGTGAACGGGAACATAACCTGCTGTCTCAAAAATGTGCTATTAGTCCTGTTACCTGTCTCCACAGTGCTGTAAACATCTGAGCTCAGCTCCCTCCCACTGTCAAACACCGAGTCATAGGTGATGCTGGGAATTGCAGCAGAGGGGCCGTTGTCCTTGTCGGTGCTCTTCAGCTTCTTCCTCATCTTCACCTGTACAGGAAATGAAAAATGCAACTTTCTCAGTTCAGTAAAGTGAGCATCTGAGATATTCATTTGGCACCAGAATGAGACAAAAGACAAATGACGTTCGCCTGATATTTCAAGAAAAATGTAACCTTGCACAGCAGCTGGACCTGCCTGATTCAATATCTCTCATCAGGCAGATCCAGTTTGCCAAGCTCCAATCGACAACAACAGTTGGGAGCATCCCATAGCAAATGATCAATTTATGTCCTTTGAAGCAGGATGAGGAACGAGCTACAAAAGAGATGACATCATGAAGTAACTGCATGTGGAGCAATTAGCATAGATGCTAACAGCTTAACTAGCAGTTTATTGGGTTGTGACTGCATTTCTTTATTAAATCCATGGTTTCCGCACAGCAAAAAAAAGGTTTTGCATTCCTATTTGTGGAGTAGAACTATGGAACAGTTTGAATGTGGAGTTGAGGGGATGCCTGAACACAAAACACTATAAAATAAGTGTAAAGAGATGATTTTCAGCAGATATACAAATGATGGTGTTTGAAGATCACAGGGTGTTTATTGTTTATTGAATTATTTGGTCTCGTCCTCTTTTTTTCCTCTTTTTTATCTGGGGGAGTTACTTTCAGTTTATTTATGAGTAGGAATATGTGTGTATTTATATTTGTATTGAATTATAGTACAGGTTTATGTTGATAAGAAAGCCAAATAATATTTTATGGATAGGCAGTGGAATTAAATATGTATAACTTCTTCTCACTTCTTTTGGGGTATGTAAATCACAGTTTTCATTTTCATATTTTTTCATATTTTGTCAGTTTTATTTTGTATTATTACATTTTCCCTCACTTGTATGACTGCAATAGTTATTTATTTTGTTATGTTATATATATATATATATATGTATACGCACACATACATATATACATATATATACATATATATGTATATATGTATGTATGTATGTATATATATATATATATTTTAACATGTGGCAAAATAAACTACTAAACTAACATTATTAAAAAACTAATACCAACACTACAAACCTCTACATAGTAAGGATATTTTCGCTCCATTTGGGACAGCTTCAGGCCAGAGTATGTTGTTGTTTTTACCGATAGGCTCATTTTCTGTATGGCAGTAGCTCCCGCCTACAACATTATGTGATGGGCCCATAATAAATGTTGATTTACAGAACAATCGTCCAATCACCTGCTGGTATGCTTCTGAAAGGTTCTTCACTCCCCAAGCACTTTCTATGGGCTCTTTCCCAAATTAACAGGTGAAATATTTTGAATGAAACATCTGGTGTGCTAGTTTAGAAAAACTGAGGAGTTGCCCATCAGCTACAGCCAAGTAGTTTTTTTTTTCATGAATTTGTGTCGAACAAGAATTTAAATCAGGCTCAACTTACCTGCATTGGCAAGAGCATGACTCACTCCCCCCCCCCCCGGCACCCTGCTGGCCTGTGTTTACACTGCACCTACTCTTGCCTTTCATTATCATGAAGTACTGTTCATAAACAGAGATCATGCCTGCAACACTCCTAAATATCTCTCTTCTGCTGGATAACAACCTCTTGTTAATTATGTTACATAATGTTCATGTTGTGTCCTGATACTTGTGTTTATGTGAGAGAAAGCTTAGCCTGCAGAGGCACACCTCAACCAACTGTGCCAGTGTGAGGGAAGATTCAGAGGTTGAGCAGATGATGGAGGGCTTACACTCGACCAGGGGTCACTGATTAAAACTTCACAGGATCTATGCATTCATCCATTACCTATACTGCTTGTGCCCTTCAGGGTTGGAGGGGGCTGAACCTAACGCGGCTGATATCGGGCAAGAGACATGGTGCAACCTGGACTGATCACCAGTCAATCAATGGGGCTGACCAAGAGACAGAGTCACTCACAGCTACAGGAATTTAGAGTCACCAGTTAACCTAATGATATATATGTATATATATATATATATATATATATATATATATATATATATATATATATATATATATATATATATATATATATATATATATATATATATATATATGTATATACATATATATATACATACAGTCATATATATATTATTAGACCACCCTTGTATTTCTTGTTAATTTTAACTCTCAACTAAAGGTACGTTTGTTTGTACAATTATAATGATAACAACAAAAATAGCTCATGAGAGTTTAATTTAAGGACTAAGAACTATTCATTTTCCATGGTTTTCTTGATAATAACCAAAATTACTTAAATTCTTACATCAATAGCTAATGGCATTCACCAGGTAATAAAAAACCTGAGCTTTTAAGCATTCCATGTTTTCTTTTCTGTTTGCTTTAAACACATGATACACACAAGAGTTAATACTTGATTGCATAACCATTGTTTTTATGACTGCAGCCACTGTTAACAATCTCAACACCAGCTTCTGACATTGTTCTGCTGTCACAGCAGCCCATTCCTGTTGGACAAATTCAAACAAATTTTCTTTGTTTTTGGGCTTGTGGTTCTCCATTTTGAGTTTGATGATTTTCCACAGGTTTTCAATTGGATTAAGATCTGGTGATTTAGCAGGCCAAGGCATGGTGCTAAATGTTGTGGTTCTCCATCCAGGCTTTAACTGACCTTGCCGTGTGGCAAGCATTGTCTTGTTAATACCTATTGCAAAATCCAGTCATTCGAGGCAGGAAAGAGTTTTCCAGCTGATGGAAGAAGACTGTTTTCAAGGGTAGTCCTGTACATGACCTGGTTCATTCGGCCTTCACACAATTGCATTTGCCCTGTTCACTCAGACTGAAACAACCCCAGATCATGACTGATCCACCCCCATGTTTTACTGTAGGGGCAAGACAGTCTGGGTTGTAACCTCCTAACCAGTAAGTTGGCTGGAGTGGGCATCAATTCAAAATTGGATTCATCACTGAAGAGAACCTTAGCCCAATCATCAACAGTCCAATCCTTGTGGTCTCGAGCAAAGAGTAGCCTTCCTCTGCCTTTCATTGATGAAGGGCTTCTTGCGGTTTCTGTGTGACTTCAAACCAGCTTCAACAAGTCGGTTTCGAACTGTCCTTGCTGAACAAGTCACATTTCTCGACAGTGCCCACTCATTTTTAAGGTCCCTGGAGGTCTGACGACGATTCCTGACACAGGAACGGATGAGTGCACAGTCATCTCGTGGGGTAGAAAGACGCCTGCCACGGCCAGGTAGCAATTTGGTAGTGCCATGTTCAGCTTGTTTTTTGTTGTAATGAACGGCTGTCTTGGAGATCTTCAGTTTTTTCGCTACCTGTCTCTCACTCATGCCAATTTCCAGCAGTGCCAAGATGGCTGCCTTTGTGGCTTCACATAATTCTTTTGTTTTAGGCATTATGTGAGAGCTGACAACTTCTGAGTTGTGCTACGGCTTGAATGTAAGCAGGAAACCACTCTAGGCCTTTGCATGTGCAGTGCTGCTTGTGACATGAAATGGCCTCTTATATACCCTGGGAATCAATTAAGCTTAAGAATGTCAAATAGGACATAAAGTATTATGTGACCAGCTGCATTTTTTGTTGTGTTCATTGTATTATACGTTTAGTGGTACCAGATATTAGAATGAACAAGAAATTGAAGAAAACAAGGGTGGTCTAATAATTTTTTCCATGACTGTATATATATATATATATATATATATATATACACACACACAACTCTCAAAAAGCATCTCATGAAATTAAAAAATGTATTCTAAAAAAAGTGTAAATAGGCTTGTAAGACATGTCTGAAAGATGTTCCCACCCTCATATTTAAGGTGAGGGTAGGAGCAAGAATGATTGCCCTAGACAGTCATTTTAGTGTTTTACTTCCCCAATTTATGACTTGAGGGTCAAACACGAGTGCTAATGGCTCACCAGGTAATAAAAAACCTGAGCAAGTTTGAAAGCAGCATGTCAAAAGTGTGGGTTCCTGTAAAATCTTATCACAAAACCATAAAGGACAAAAATTAAACATGTCAGACCCCCACAAGCATGACCAGATTATTTATGATATGCAGCACTGTTAACAATCCAAGAATCTGTGACTGGATATTTAATGTGTTAATAGAGTCAAAGCAAAATAAAAGAGAGATGATTGATTCACTCTGTTATTTTTGTTGTCAGATGCATTTACAAGCGGTGAGTAATGGTTGGATAGAGAGCCGAGGAGCAGGAGTAAATGGTTTATTATAACAGTGACACTCGGAGAGCAGTTTAAAATACCTATTGCACCACAGATATGTGCAGACAATGCTAAAGGAGACAGCAGTAAAAATGCAGAGCTATTTATCCCAAGGCTCAGACATAAAACCGAAACTAAGGTGCTGGACATGTGTGAAAAAAAGTTTTGCGCCCAAATGAGCCAAAATTTGAGGAAAAAGTCTGAAACTTTCACAGTTAATGAGCAGCAGAGTTGATAAGTCACTCACACTGTACAGAGTTTTGCTGCTTCAGTCTATTTCTGCTTTTCTCTGCTGACTATATTTCCTCTTCACTCATGTTTGAAATGCAGATCTGTTACAGTGATATTAATGCAAAACCCTTCCCCATTCTTCCTCCTCCTGCAGCCAAACTAAACAAGAGAATTTTAAATAGTTGAGAACTGTCTCAAACTCTCTACATGAAGCCTGGACAGCATTCAGACCTGACTGAACTTGACAAAGTCCTGACATAAGAATGGTAGCTATTGGTATGTTTTTCTTGTTTTAGCTGCTGTAAATTAAAACTGCATAACTGTAAAGGAAAGCCACACAAAGCCTTCAGGGAATGGCTCTGCCGTGTAAACATTATATACATGAGTGAGGGCATGGTGTTAAACCCAAGTAGCAGAAATACTGAATAATCAATATTAATGTTAGATAGCTGCTGGCTGCGTGTATTTCTTTTCTTTTCTTCTTCTTTTTTTGTTTTTTTACAACTTTCTATAGTAAAAGAAATGCTAATGCAAAGCAGAAATGCAGCCTCTTGAGTCTTTCTTATACAAGGCAAGTTATGTTTTATTATACTGATTAATTTCCCATATGATTGCAACTACAGTAAAGCCAAGTTGCATGGCTTTGCTGGTTGTTTTCCAGCATTAGTTTGTTCAATTGTGAATGGGATAAATCAAATAGTTATCAACACATTTTACTGACATTTCAAAGAAATGTTGGTCATAGCACAAGAAAGAATTGATATGATTTCGGTGGTTATCTAAACCATATGCAAATCCAGGATTCTTTCAGGGTTTCTCAACACTGCAAGCTGGAGAAAAAGTTGCTCATCCGTGCAGTTAATCAATAACATCCAAATATATTTCCAAGACAATTTCAGGGAATCTTATCTGCTCTTTAGTGTGTTTCACCTTTCTCCTCTGTATGATCATGCTTTGCACAGAACCCACAAATCTGCAGCATCATGACTTCTCCCTGTCTTCCTGTGAACAGCACAGTAAGTGCTTGATCCTAGATTCAGTAGATGGCATTACTTGATCTGCTAGGCAACCAAAAAGAGGAGGGAAGAGGAAGTGGCCATGGCAAATGCTTGTTTATCTTCCTTGTGGACATATCATGCTGTAACAATTGATGATTTAAATATTTTAAGAGACCAACAGCATTTCTCCTTCCACACAAGTCAGAAGATGAAATGAGCCGGTGCTGCAAGGTTACGGCTGGGGGTGTATTTTGACGGGTATCTGGCGATATATATGTACTATGATACAAGATTAAAGTTGTAATATATTACAGTATGATTTAATACTGAAAGCAGGGTGATGTATAAGGATTTTCAACCAACTAGTCTATTCTTCTGTTTTGGAGGAGTATTAGAATCACAAAGTATCTTCTGTATAAAAAGTATAGTTCTTAATCAGTGCAGGTCCCCCAGAAATAACAATACATGTAACTCTCACACTAAAATTAGCGAGTCAATGTGGGTTATTCAGTGTGGATTAACTCACTAACAAACGGCAAGTGACGCCTTTACTACTGCCAGCAGACCATGGTCTAATCGGCAGCAGATGAGCTGTGTGGCTGTTTTTGTTCTAAACAATGGAAAGGAGCACGGAAGATGTGGACACGATTTTCAGTACTTTGTACTTTTGTCCCTTTTTGAAAATGTAAAACTCACTGATGGATGGAATTTGTTGCTGAGATGTCAAAGAGTCATGTAAGTTACAGAGGGATAGGCGCCATATTATGCCGTGACATCATGATGTAAATTAACAGGTTGACCCAGATGTGATGTTCTCATTGAAGCCAATCGGAGGTGAGCCGATAAAAACCTGTTGGGTCAGTTGATCTGCTTTGAAATGCCGATTAAACCCATTCAAACTGCTGACAGGAGCCAGCTGTTACCGGGTTTAAACAGGTTTTTTGGCCAGTCTGAAAGGGGCAATAGAATCACTGAAGATAATATAAAGACTGAAAGCGTCTGCCAATGAGTGGTCAAAGGCTAAAATACAATACTAAACAAATGTCCCAAATTTGTATACATTTCCTTAAAAAATTATACATATTATGCTGATAACTATTGATACTGCCACAAAGTATTGTATTATATTGGTGTGCCTATATTTTCTGACACCCCTTTACACAATTTGGAAATGCCGGAAGGTCCACACTAAGAGCTCACAGAATCTGCATCAGGCAACCCATACTCAAATGCTAATGCATTCAGACCTCTAGCATGTCGTACTGTGTTGCACTTGAATTGTTCCAGGGACCACCACCACAAGTGGACTTGGATATGGTACCAAATTACAGACCCTTTGTGTTCACACTTTTAACATGGGCTGAACTTTAGAGGACAAGTCTACTCTACACTCTAAAATAATTGCTCAATTAGTATTTTCCTGCGAAGTCAAATGTTGTACGGTGCAAAAAAATTACTTACTTTTAACTTGATTAAAAGAACTGCAGTGTCTCGGCAGACCTTCGGATTTCTTAATAGCTGCCAATTAGGTTGTGCTTGTTCAAATCTGTTGAGTATTGCATTAAACCTCTTTATAATATTAGTGATTCACATTTGACTTGTACTAAAATTCATGATTTGTTTCCACGAGAGCTCATTACACTTTCAAGCTTTGGTAATGTTAACCTTGAGCTAGTTCAAACTTGAACCTGGAAACAATATCTGATTGAAGGAATGTTTACTAATACATGAATGTGCACTGGAAGCAGTACAGTAATTAAAAGAGAGAGGCTGCAAAATGAAGAAACAAACTGATGTGAACAATGCTCCATATTCCATAGAGAACAAATGAAAAATGTATACAACTATAGAATGTATGTTTAGAAATCTGACTGTATAAGCAAGCAGAGGGTCTTGTTGGCCTTGACAGCCTGCCACTGTGTACACATACTGACTAACAATCCTAACATATGAAATATACATGATTCATCAAGGTAACTCCTCATCTATGATAATAGATGAGGAGTGAAGAGTCACATCCATAAGGAATACAACAATCTTCATGAGAGTAGGATTTAGTGTAGTTTGGATTCTTCAGACAGCCTTTATTTTACCTTGGCGCACACAATAAAGTGAAACTCAGTGTTAGAAGCAGTCATAGTGAAATCTTTACAAAGATTACTCACCGATTTCTTAGGCTTCGGGGTGGACAGAGATGAGGTGGGGACGTTGGATTTCTGTTTTAAAAACATCTTGAATGTGGCTGAATCAAAGTTCTCCACAGCAAAACATCTCCAAGATGTCTAGAGGGGTGTGAAAAAAGCAATATATTGGTTGGACAGGACAAATTTCACAGCGACTTGTCTGCCATGCAAGACAGAAAGTAAGGGTTACATGAAAGGATGGCTTCAATAATAAGGCCGAGGCTCCCAGACAGTTCGGTCCCCCGGCTGTGTTGCGTTTCTGTTTGTGTATTTTCATGGACGGATACCTGAATGAGGCAGGCAGCTGCAGGGATCTGTCTATTGAAGTGTTTCTGTCTTTGCTTCTGCTGCACCTTCAGGGCGAAGCCTGAGCCCAAGATTCCCTGTGAATAAACAGCACGGCAGAGTTACTCCTCATTAATTCAGTTTTAACGACACACTTGGAGGCAGCGGAGACGGAAATAAACACAAAGTTAAACAAAAATGATGAAAAATATGCTCTGTTTACTGCTGAAACATTAAAGTCTATTACTCAGCTTGTTCATTAGCTAAAATTAAAACATCAAACATAATCACTTAAGATTTTTTTTCGAGGCAGAATGGTTTTTTTTTTTTTGTTGGCTACAGTATGTAAGGGACTTCCTGTTTTTCTGCAATGCAATTTCTTTATTACTTGCACGGTGCTGTTGAAACCAAAACTTGACCACTGATTTATTGCATAAATACAAGATCTGTGGTTCTCAAAATGTCGTTGTTCAGGATTGGCATTGGTATAGTTTTGCTGATTCTAATGCCATTATTCTGCATGATCAGTCCAATTCTTCACTGATCAAAAAGCAGGCTGATACGGGTTTTGATGTACAAAGCGTCAGTCTAATGGCACTTTATAACCTCTGATATAATGTTTTTGCCAGTGTATGTTTGTTTGTTTATTTGTTCGTCCATTTGTTAGCAAAATTACATAAAAACAACTGGATGGATATGCTGAAATTTTCAGGAGATGTTGGTAGGGTCAGAACTGATTTAAACAGCACGGATCCATACCACATTGTATCAACAATTCAGGCTACTGCTGATGGTGTTAAAGCATAAAGAATGGCACATTTTAGACCTCTCAAGACCAACTGGCCATCCTATTAACCCAAAGGCCTGCATAAGCATTGTTGCTGACCAAATCCATCCCTTTATATCAATCATTTAATCCATCAATCTTATTTCTATAGTGCTCATTCATAACAATTGTTTTCTCACTTTACAATAAAGTTGGCTGAAGACAAATTCTTCAATGTATGGATACATATAAATACATACATAAAACAGATACACACACATATCCAAAACCCAACATGAACCCATCATGCCAGCAAGAAAAAAAACTGTTTAGCATCTGGAAATTTTGGATGTGGATCCCAGCCTCATGATAAACAGCCATCCAAACAAAGCTGTGTTTGGTGTGTCGGTGAAGAAGGGAGGTGGGCAGAGACAATCAGACTAAAGTAAGAACTAAAGCTAGTCACAGATCTATGGGTCAATCATAGATCTCTCTTTCCCATATTTGTCTCTGCTGAATATAAATTTATCAGAGGTCAGCCCCTTGATATAAAGCATCAGATTTTCAGAAGGGTATTCATGTCTGTATGGTTGTAGTAATAGGTTCCACAGAAGTATGATCAAAAATAATGTTGAAAAGAATATTGACCTAATATGTATAATATATGTAATATTTTATACCATGCTCTTATGACTACTTCAATCTTTCATTTCACTTTCAGCAAGACAATGTGCTGTGTCTCAAAGGAGCTTGAAACTGATTTCTTCAACACCACAGCAAGTTCACTGTACTACAGTGGTTCTCACAGTCACCATATCTCAATTTCATAGGCCACTCTTTTGGATGTGATAGCTTGCTAGATTTGCATCATGTCAGTAAGTTTCCAGCAACTTGTTGAATGAATGCTATAAAGGCTTATTGCAGTCCTGAAGGTAAAGGGGGGGGGGTTCCATCTGATACAAGCAAGAGGTGCCTAATAAAGTGGCCAGTGAGTGTATGTAGATACATCAAACCTTAAATAATCAGGAAAAGATTTTTTTTTGTTCATATCGCCCAGCTGTAGTCGTCACATAAGCTTCATATATCTAAAAAGAGTGTCACAAACATTCAGAAAAGAAGCATCACCATAAAAATGTGTTTTTATTGCATCAATAACCTTATGAGATCTAGAGTAAAATATAACGTCTTTGTACATCTTGTCAAGGTCATTATCGCTCTTAAATGTAACATCATGAGAGAATGCAAAAACTCTGAGTGCTGTTATCTAATTTATGATCCTCCTATATCTTTGCAGCGTCTGCTTCAACATGACAGACAAAGCTTTGATACATAAATTGTGGTTTACACATAATTCATAGATACTCTTTAATCTAACGCAGGCCCTTCATGTTTTCTTAATGCACACTTTAAAGACCAGACTGATGATATATTCAGTAAAGGCAGAATTCATCCAGTGGAGGAAATCTGATGTTTAATGTGAACATCCTAACATGACTATGGCTTTAGCGTGGCAATAATAGACTGTGACAGGAAACATTACAGATGAAATGAACATTTTCACAGTTTAAAACAACACAAGTACATTTTCCTTTCCACTTACAGCAGGCAGAGCAAAAAAGGAGATGGCAAAGACGGAGAAGCAGGAGGCGATGGCCTTCCCTAGCCAGGTTATCGGAATCATGTCCCCATATCCAATCGTAGTTACTGTCACCTTTTGGGGAAAAACAACAACATAAAAAACAGAAAGAAAGAAAGAAAAAAGTTTGGTGACATTTTTAATTAGCAAGAACAATTATAATACACTTCATTGTGTTACTTCTGAGCACTCATGGTCAGAACATGTGGTCAAAATGTTCAAAATGTACTTTAACACAAAATTGAAATCATTAAACCCTTTAACATTATAATTTGAATAGTTCTTTTTTTTGTATTTTTTTATCAATAAATATGTCTAGAAATGCCCTTTGAGTACATTTTTTTACCCTTCTTTCATGAGAAATAAAAGTAAACAATTCTGGCAAGTATTTGTCATTATTATGTAATAAATGCTTAAACTGTGTGTAATTACAAGAAAAGAAAACAACAGATTTGAACTTTAAACAGGATTCTCTTTATAAACAATTGAAAATGAAAAACAAATAACCTATTTTACATACACTAACAGATTTTTGTTTGCCTGCAGCATTAGTGTCCATGTTATTGCTCATCATATTAGACCATGTCATGGCCTTTTTTTTTTACTGACGATAGTCCCTGAGGCAGTTAGCCCCCTTCATGACTCTCCTCTGGTCTCCTCCTCCTCTCCCTGGCAGATATCCTTGATATTTTCTCCTCTTTTCTATTATCATCTTTCTAGAGTACGGTCGATTAAATCCATAAATCGCGAACTTTGACGGAAAAAGACGATCAATTTCAAAATAGGGCGAATACACGGCAAAAGAATGGCAAGAACACACTCCAGAATTATACTAATGCTGTTATTTACAAGATTTATATATTATTTAGACAGAGAATACTGACAAACCACCTGTAATTCTCTCAGGTATGGCTCATTGAATCTTTTCTCTCGCTCTCTCTCTTTCTCTCTCGCTCTCTCTACCTCTACGGCTCAGTCAGCTTATTTTCTCGAGGAGTTACGGCAGTTTTAAATGCGCACGTCTTTTTCTTTCGCCGCAGCTTCGTGTTTATGAAAATGGACTTAAGAGTCCATTTTCAGAGGGAACTCTCCGCTGTCTCTAACTTCCGCTGAGGCCAAACAATGCAAACTGCGCATGCTTGCTTCCCATGAGGCTGTTTCATCCAGGAAGAGCCTCATAGTTCTGACATTTCTAGGCAAAGAGCAACATCACCATGCGTTTTTGATGCATTGTGGTTATCAAACACAGTAAAACGGTAATTTTTATAGGCCTTGGTAATGATTACCGTGAGAAATTTTACCGCGCTTTACCATTTTACCGGTAACTGTTACATCCCTAGGTGGCAGGTGGATCTAGAACGAGGAGCAGAGCAGCTGATGGCGATTAGGCAGGTGGCACACATAGTAGATAGAAGAAGAGCTATTGGGGTGGGGGAAGTATTAATGTGGAGAAGTTCAGAAAGGTACAGAAGGGCCTTGAAGGTAAGGATCTGGTTGGACTCCCTGAGATGGTCTTCCTATAGTCCTATAAATTGTTGTTGTTGTTGTTGTTGTTGTTGGTGGTGGTGGTGGTGTTGGTGTTGGTGGTCATAGTGGTAGTAGTAGTAGTAGTGGTAGAGGTAGTAGCGTTTTTCTTAGTAATTATTCTTATTATTTTTTTGTAGTTGCTTATGGTTATTGCTTATTATTGTGATTGTAAATATTGGCATCATTATCATCATTACCATCAACTTTTTTTTTAATTATTATTATTATTACAGGCATAATTTCAATTGTTGGTATCAGTAATTCTATTTTCCTCATTATTATTGTCAACATTATCACAGACATTTTCAGAATTTTTATATAATTTTCATTATCATAATTTGGTTATCATTATCATTATTAATTCTACACGGTGTTTTACATAGAATAATGTCATTACAGCAGTGGTTAGACCAAAGCATTGGTAAATTATTAACATTTTTTTTAACAGTTGACATCAGGTGTAGGGGTTACTAATAATATTTCTTGTACAAAATATCTAATTCAAACTTTCTGATCAGTTTAATATCCAAATTATGCCATTGTCATGTCATGGGATAGTCTTCAGCTTTCTTAAGTATATTTTTTAAATCTCTGTGCTGGTCCAGACTCTTCTGTGTGGAAGTTGAACATTCTCCCTGTCCATGTGTGGGTTCTCTCAAGGCACTTCAGCTTCTTCCCAAGGACCAAAAACCTGCTCATTAGGTCAAATGGTGACTCTTAATTGCCCTTAGATAAAAGCATGAATGCTTGTCTGTGTCTCTATGTGGCCCTGTGATTGGCTGGCCACCAGTTCAGGGTATACCCTGTCTCTTGTCCGGTGTCAGCAGGGATCGGCTTAACCCCCCCACGACCTCGAAATGGATAAATGGTATAGTTAATGAACGGATGGATGGATGTTCTGTTTTTATCTATTTTGTTAGTTGTTGTTTTTATGTCTTTAAAGGCACAACTAAGGGTGGGCATTGCAAATTAGCTCCAGCCATAAATGCTGTAGTGTGCAGCAAGTTTCTCCTGCTTCATACGGTCCCTATAAACACTAAATAAAAAGTCACAAAAACAGCAAGGTTGCAAAATGGCCACACTCCTCAGTTTCCTTGCTCTTTTAAAAAGCTTTTCCTCTAGCACGCTCTTGTTTTAAAGAGTGTTGTTCTCCAAAATTTAGACAGTGCAGTCCATTAAAACATCAGCATTACAAAATATCGAAAATGACACTGAAGTGGGGCTCAAATTAAACAAGGCAAGCAGCAGTTCACAGACACTTCTTGAGAAGCATGAATGTGACGAACAAAGATATTCGAAGCAATAAGAGCTATGATTTAATGAAAAGACTGCACATTCTCCTGGCTCCCTGTTTTAAAGACATTAGAATTTCAAGTGTGAACATTTTCTTTTCCTTTTATTTTTTGTAAAGCTCAGAGAGTCATTACACTAGAGGGCCAGTATGAGACTCTAAAGCTGTAGGTTTCCTAACCCTGGCAAAAACCAAACAATGGGTTTTCTGAGTGGCTGGCACTGCCCTCCCATCTCCCAGCTGATTGAATGCAAAGAAAGAAAACATTTAGGACATGAGTAACGCAGCTCCAAAGGGAAATGTTTGAAATAAAACCTGGCCTGAACACTTCCTCTCTGCTTCAGAAGGCCCAGTAGTGCCTCTTTATTCCAGAGACCCTGAGGTGCAACAGATTCCTCCAAAAACTGCTGAACAATTTCTACTGCTGCACATTAAAGAGCCTCATAACGCTCGGCTGTGCAGTTTGGTGCTCTGGCTGCAGCCCTGCAGATGGTGAGGACCTGGACTGATAATCTTCAACAGCTCAGGAAAGACGTTTTGCTTTCCACTCTGAAACCTAAGAAGAATCCTTCCTGAACAAACAGGCCATAAACATCATGAAAAGGCCCTCCCTCAATGCCTAACCTCCAACGAGAGCAGCTGTGGTTTAAAAGTAGAGTAGGTCATCCGCTAATAGGTCGATTGGCAGAGGGACACCCAGCTCTTGCAGTCCAAGTGTAGAAGTGTCCTACGGCAGCACACTGAACCCCAAATTGCTCCCAAAGGCACAGACATCAATGTGTGAATGTGATTAAATTAGTTCCTGATGGGCAGTCTGGCACTTTACAAAGCAGCATCAGCCACCAGAGAACGAGTGAGTGAAAGGGTGGATGTTGCAGTGGTTCAAAAAGCACTTTTAACAGCTAGAAGAAAGTCAGATATTACTGAAGTCTCTCCACCATTTTTCTGCTGCTTACACCAGTGTTCAACAATATCTCCATGTTTTTGTAAACAGTATTCCTGTTTTGATATTTCCGGTATCAGTCTTTGTGTTTTAGATCACAAACTTTTCTCGCATCTGTTTACTTTTTTTTCCACAAAAATACATAATTTTTAGTTCTTTATTTGCTTTACTTTGCTCTTTTTGGGGAACCTTGTTTATACGACAGGATGGGACTACAGAGAGAAACTAGCAGTTAGCTAAAAAGCTAAGAACATTGGTAAATATTTAACAATAAATAATAATTAGTCAATTCTTGCATCTTTACAGAAATGTTTATCAATATGCATCGTCCCATGAAAAACAATTAAATATAAAAAATGAAAATAAAAAAATATACATGAAAAATACTTGGCAGCATGGTTGGACATCATGGAATTTGAAAGAGATTAAATTGGGGCCAGATTAATAATGCAGTAAAGAACTTTATTAATAGTAATTCTAACTTTATTGGATAGAGGGGTTGGGAAAGGGTTTTAATGGATGCAGAAGGACTTCATGTATGGGAGTGTGGAGAGAGCTACAGTTTCTGTGCAGCTCATATCCTTTTTAAAACACACAAATAACAGCAGACCTGTTTGCTACGGAGTCTGTATCAGACACTAAATCACCATATTAGTGGTAGGGGGTAATATTTATCAGAGTGGGTTGAACTTATTGTCGTCTTCATTTGTTAAAAAATACCAATGTGACCAGAAAATAAGAAAGGCCAGGCGACCCCAGTGATTTTCCTCTCTCACACAGGTGAGAGAAGAGTGAAAATCCTCTTTGTCCTCAAATTCTTGGGTGCTAATTGTTAGCATCAGCCTGTTTGTTTTATTGCACCTCCACTGCTTGGGGCATTGTGATACATAGTGCTATGTAGGACTCATGTCCCTATATTGTGATTATGGGAATCAAAAACTAAATTGAGAATGGATAGCAACTTAATATCAATATCACAAGTGTTTTTTGCTTATCAAATGCTTACCTTGCAAACATTATACACTCATCAGAGGCAGTCAGCATAATGACAACAAAGATGTCAAAGCTTGAAAGAAAGACATCCTTTATTAGTCCCTCACATTCTTTACACTCTGTTGAACATGCTACACAAACATAGGACCTACAATCATGCACTAATGGAGAGATGTCAAAGTGATGGCTTGTTGCTCCTGAAAAAGCACTACCGAGCAGTTATTGGTGGGGGGTTCAGTGCCTTGCTCAAGGGCACTTCGGCAGTGCCCAGGAAGTCAGCTGGGATCTCTACAGCTACCAAACCAGCTTCCAAACATGGTCCAGGTAGGACTTGAACTGGCCACCCTTCAGTCCCCAGCCCAAGCTCTTTTAGACTGAGCTCCTGCCGCCCCCAAAAACAGTTCCCATATCGGGAGTTGAACCCAGGCCGTCTGGGTGAAAACCAGGAATCCTAACCGCTAGACCATATGGGAATTTGTTCCTTGATTCAAAAAAAGAATACACTTACTGTGCAATTCTCAGTAGGTGAAAATACAAATAACTTGAAGAAGTTTTTATCCATGCAGCACAGAGTTGAATATAAAGAGTGCCATGTGTTTGATATTGTTGTTACTGAAAACTTATGTAGGCCAACTTCTGTCAACACAGACATTTAGTAGTAATCAATCAGGGAATTGTTAAAGAACTGGATTGATATGCCTTATCATTAATGACATTGGTAAAAATAAACTTTTATAAATTCCCATCCCTTTATTGTGACTTGTAAAAAATTGCCAGGTACTCTCCAATACACTCCCCCACAGCTGTATATCATGACACTCTGAGTGCTTCCTTTTCCCTCTGAACATTTCACCTCACCCACATCCTTCACAGAGAGGTCACAGGCTCATAAAGTAGATCCCCACCTGTTAAAACTCAGGGTAAATCATGTGTAAATATTGTAAGCAAACCTTCATATATATAAGAGCTGTTGTAATAACTTTGCTGTGTGAGTGCGTGTTGTGATTTTTAATATCAGAGCCCCTGATATTTCCAAGAAGCGGTGTGGGCGGTGACTTGTTGTCTGAAAATAAAATATTCGCCCCGTATCCTCTACACTGCTTTTTTTTTTATCTGTTTGTATTAGCGGCCCACTGGATGTGCCCAAGGGTTTCACTCTACTCCTACTGTAACAGCAGTAGTACACATGAAACAGAGTCTATATCCAACCTTTCACTTCAAAAACTGTAAAGAGTCATTGTTTTCTAAAAAATCTGACTTTTAGCTGGCTGGAGCAGCCACGAAAAGCAGTATTCAAAGGTGAGTCACAATATCTGCCTTTGAAACACAGTGCAATTAATATTATAAAGTCTTTGGGTTAAGCCATACTGAACTCTCATCAAATGTGATCACAAACAACTTAAGGTGACTACTGTTCATTTTCTTTATTTAAATTTTATATTTCAGTTCCTTATATCTATCCATTAGTAAGGAAAGGATCCACGCTGGGTGGAATTGATCCTTTCTTCCAGACTTCTGTAGATAACCTCCTCATAGCTCACTAAACTTCAATATAGTCTTCAAAAGAGGATGATGTCTTTATTTTCACATGAATGACAGAGCCATGACTCAAAACCCTTCTTCCAGTTATAGTCTGAGATCTTTTCATTCAACGTTTGGATGCGCTGTTGGTTTTAACTTCTACTTTTACCTCTATTACATTTAATGTTAATGTTTGATAATTATTTTGAAAAACTGTACAACCCATATTAACCATCTACTTCAGGTTATATCATAGTTTGTGGACAAATGCATTTATTGAAATATTTTCAACATACTGTCTGTTACTAAAATGCCAAAATATAAAAAGAAGAACATTATAAGAACTTCTATAAAGTCAAAATACAAACCCTGGTGTGACCAAGCCTTTTCTGTTGCCGTTTTCAGACTCTGGAACAAGCTCCCTACCAAAATGCGTTTCATTTCTGGCCTTGGCCTTTTCAAATCTAGTCTGAAAACATCTTTTTTAGGATGGTTTTTAATACCCAGTAGCAAGCTGACACTTTTACTCTTATGTATTTTATTGAAGTGTATTTTGTTTTATTTTATTGCCATTCTTGTTATTGTTTTTATTGCGTTATTATTGTTGTTATTTATTCAATTTTATTTACTACCTATTGTAAAGCACTTTGGTTCACCGATAAATACAGAATATTGAAAACATTGACCAAAGAACATTACACAGACAAAGTTTTAACAACAATTAAAGAAATCTGTCATAGTCCCCTTTTCATGACAGGCCAGGCTGTTGATTTTGTTTATTTACTTTATTCTACATCTTATCTTCTAGATAAAACTGCAGCAATGTGCTTATTTTTTTCCTGTCACTCATTCAGGCACAACCCCTCCCCCCTTCTCTCTCTCACTGTATGTGTGAGAGAAAGAACTTCTGACAAAATTCCTGTTTAATAAAGTTTTAAATGTTCGTCACTGGTTTTCCTCATTGTTGATGATGTGCAAACATACCAAACAAAAACAGAGTGGGATACAGACAGTGCACACAATGCACATGGGAGGGCCATAGAAGACAGAAAATCATGTTTATGGATTTTAAATGAAGAATAATAAATAAAAAATGCTGAAACTGTCTGCAGATGTAGCGCAGTGGGCATCCCAATTGAAATCTGTGGGGAAACATCACTATAAGACAGTTATCTCAGCTTGTTACTACACTACCTGTGAGGAAGTATGAGTGTGTTTCTGACTGCTGCTGCTGCTGCTCTCAGAAGAGACCAGAGAGGGGGTCAAAAAGGAGGGTCGTGCAAAATCGATCCAAACTTTTGCTCATTTTTAACAGCGCCTCTGATTAGACTTCCCTCCTACTCAGCCACGCACACCTTTTATGTGTGACATACGAGGGCTCTTGAATTTTTGCAGGATTTTGTTGAATTTTGAAAGACTGTCTTGTAGGAATTAAATATTTAGCACAGGATTCCTGCACCAAAATTCAGGTCCTGCCTATCATGCAGAGCCTTGCGGATAGACAGGAGATCCTTTCAGTCAGAAAATAAATACATCTTTAAGTAGCCTACCATCTTACCGTAAAGGCCACAGTAGATAATTGACAATTTCTGCAGTCCACAGGACCGAGGCCCATTTTGGAGTCTGTGTTGAACCCAAAGCATGTTTCCAGTGCTTTGGTTTGCTTTAGGACAGTTCAGTACGGTGTGGAGCGGTAAACCCTGATCTTGTTTAAGTTACCACTGCCAGCTGTACCTTACCTGGAGGGTGGGGATGTGAGCTGAAAAGAGGGGGCTGCGCTATCTACATAAATGCATTCGATCACTGCCGCGGGACACAGTGAAGTGGTCTGAAGTGGAGCAGGTTGTAAACAAAGAGCAATGGAGGACCTCCAGTACTCTAGAGCAGCAGTGAATCACTCTAAATCCACGGCTTATTTGAACAAGCCGTGGGTTTAGACGTATGCATTTTAGTTTTGCTGCAGACACATGGAGATTTTTTGACCAACCAAAAGACTGCAGTGCTTTAAAGGGACAAAATGGGAGATGCGAACAGTTTCAGCTTTATAATGAAAACCTAATAACAACAGTACAAATGGCTTAACAAAAAATATTTTTTTGCTCCACTTCTGACACGTTTTGCAGAGAATTTGTTCTAAAAGGAAGCTCACATTCTGCTCTTTACACTGCTGCACTAGCACCCATTTGCTACATTATCTGATTGGCCCATATTGAATGTCATTGATGGGGTGATGTCCAATCACCTGCCCGATATGCTGTTGAAAGCTTCTGCCCATTCTCAAAGGGTTTCTATGGGTTTTTCCCAGATGGACAAGTGAAACATATTGAACCGCCCAGTGTTAGGGCTGCAACAACTAATCGAATAAATCGATTAAAATCGATAATTGAATTAGTTGGCAACTAATATAATTATTAATTTTCATCGGCAACTAATCGCGGGTGTTTTGGTGCATGAAATTGTAGCTTACAGTAAGTTAGTTAGGCGGAGATGAGCCTGCTCTCTTGCCTAAAGCTACTGTGAGAGGGGCACATGCGCACTTGCGACCGTCACTGCACACAACAACATGCAGAAGGATTCACAATGGCGGCGTCCACGAACGACGTCCTTCGCGAACGACCAAAAACCTCCAAAAGCTGGGAGCATGTCACGCTCAACAAAGCAAAGCAAACGATCACTTGCAAACATTGCAAGGCCGACTTCATCTGGCATGGGAGCACGACCTCTATGAAAGAGCACTTGCTGAGAAAGCACGTCGGCGTGTTGGAGACGGACGAAGACTCGCCTCGGTATAAAGATTATTTTTATTTGTTACATTCAGCAGCACCTTATTTTATTGAATACTTTATAGACAAGACTGCTACTACTTTGCCTGCTTTGTTTCAAGAAAAAAAAAGTAAGTTTGTGAGCATTTATTAAAACAACATGCAAACAAGTCTGTTGTAATGTCCATCGGACATAAAAATAAAGGTTTCTCCGGCTTGCGAATATACCTGCTTTCATTTAACAGTCACTGTGGGCCGTGACCACACCAACAACAATTTCAATTCATGAACAAAACAGTGAGTAGTAATCTCTAGTCCTCCTGCTAGCAGCTCTCTCCCTCCTCGCTCGAACCCACCCACAACTCTCCCCTTCTGAACTCGGACCCGCTCGAACCGCCTTCCTGGTCCCTTCACTGACCGTCAATTTTCAGGAAACATTAACATCCACATTGAACACATAAACAGCAGAAGAACTGCTACACTATTAATGTACTTACAGTGTTGCACAATGAGTCAAGAAAGAAAAAAAAGCTGTAATAAAATATTACTGAAAGAAAATGCTTTTAATTGCCTTCATTGTTGTTTAGAAAATATCTAAAGCAACTTTAAGCTGAATTGTAAAGGAAACTGCAAAAATGTGTCATTAATCAATTAATCTTTTAAATACTCATCCGATTAATCGATTATGAAAATAATCATTAGTTGCAGCCCTACCCAGTGTGCCCAAATAGGAAGTCTGTGTTTGAACTAGGGGTGCAACGGTTCAGTTAGCCCTCGGTTCGGTTTGTATCTCGGTTTTGGGATCTCAGTTTCGATTCGGTTTCGGTTCGTGTTTTGCATTAAAAAAACAAGAAGTTTGACTTTCCAAAAGACTCTCTTTATTTTGCTTTTAAGAAAACTATATTGTGACAATGCCTCTTAGTCTTAACTATTATTTGGCTTGAATAAAGTATTATGACATTTATATAAAACACTTCAAATGTAAACATTTTAAACGGTTAGAGTGCCTCTTAGCTCCCTGGCTAGTGTAGTGACTGACAACTGAAATACAATTTACTATTATAGCATTTTTTTGTCCTAAAATAAAGAGTTTTAGTTGTTTTTCCAGCTACAAGCTTGATTAAACAATGGATAAAAGGAGTGATGAGAAAAAGACAGAGCGCTGGGCGATCAACTGGCGTCTCCATTACATGCACAATAATCAATAAACGTGAATGAATCATTTGTATTATGTTTGTATTATGATTACTGATGAACTTAGTTTATTAAAACTGCGCCAAATTTTTGAATGGATTTGTCAGACTAAAATAACAGTTTACAGGACGTGGAGACTCTGATGATACCGCTGTCCATCTCATCCATGCGTATTTGCATGCTGCTGTATGTTTCTACGAGACAGCGTCAGTCAGTGAACAGTCTGATCCTGTTTGATCTGCTCCCAGACAAACTAAGAAACATCAGAACAGATGACAAAACTAAGCTTTTGCCTTTTTGTTCACCTGTTCAGCGCACTATGGCTCTGAGATGTTTTTCTCTCCAGCAGCGATCTCTCATCGGAGGGTCGGCAGGAGAGAGCGTCCGCCTTCAGGTTTATAAGAAATAAAATATAGCCGTCATTACTTTAATAAGAGCTCACTCAAGTTGAGCTGCTGTAACATCAGGTTCTACGTTATGGGAACAAACTTCTCCAGCATTGTGAAGCTCACTTTTGCTCTGTGTTTGTTGTCTCTCAGCACACCGTGCTGTGCTGTTGTCATCACTGTTAAACTGAGCATGCGCGTCACTTCTGCAGCCTGAGCTGTTTTCTCTCCCTCGTCATTATAATCCATAAGGAAACCGAAATGTCCCCACACCGCAGACTGAATGAAGCCAGTGCTTCTTCAAACTCCGGTCTCTCCACCTCTCCGCTCGCCATAACTTTTCTTAGAGTTTTTCTCCGTCTTCGTCTCAGTTTTTGTGAGGCCGAGCCGAGCATAGACATTATGGAGCCGAGCTCCAGAGTGAGAGACGCCGCCCACTCAGCCACGTGATCAGCTTCTATTACACAGTAGCGATTGGATATTTAGTAGCGGGGCGGGGTTTTGTACAGAGCTGTGCGAGGAGGGAGGGCTTGTCAGCAGAGCCGAAGAGCAGAGCAGGCGCTGGCTCGAGAAATCCGTCTCACGAAATGAATTAATTGCAAAACCGAAAAAGCGCGCTTCATAAAGGCGAATTGAGCTGTGCAGGGCGAACCGTACGGTTCGGTTTTAAACCGTAAACCGTTGCACCCCTAGTTTGAACTATCTTGTGCAGCAAATGACTTCTGTGCTCTTCCACATGTGAGCATTAGATAGCAGATAGCTCTTGAAGTGCACCTCTGATTCAGACCTAACAACAGAAAGGTTTGCAGGCGTAAGTGCCACCCCTCAGGTTTGGTTTGGAACACTCAGTGTGTTATTTGGGTACTGTTCCCCCTCATTTGACAGTGGAGACATCTGTAACTGCGTACTGTGCTGAACTGAACTGAATCGGACTGCTTGGTGGGAACACAGCTTAAGTCTGCCTTTTGGTCTACAGGTTACTGCCCAACATTAATTTGAGTGAAATCTCTCCACCAATCATCTCAAGCGTTCCCAAAATGTCAAACAATTCCCCTGAATAAACAAACCAATTTATGACATCTGAACACAAATGCAGTCAATAAAACATCAACATACTCTTCATAAATCCAACATGAGAAATGCTGATGGAAACAGATTTGATTTAAATGTCAGTGTTGGAGTCTCTGTCTGAAGGTGATGGGAAAAGGAAAAACAGTCTTGACCTTTGATCAACCATTGCGTCATCCTCGCATGGGAGCGCACTCACACAGGCACACACAGGTAAAGATACACACACATTCACACAAATAAACTTACCACCCCCCACCACAGGGCATCAGCATAGCTCGTAAACATAGAATGCTCCTCTTCTTTTTCTGCCAGGTAGACAAAGTACGAGGCAAATATCAGGCTCAGAAATCCAATGTAGAGGGTTGTGATCAGCTCCTGAAAAACACACATACACACAGATATTTAAATACAGAACAAAAGTGCAAACAGGGTGATTGAAAAGAACATAAATGGATAATATAACAGGCAATGTCTGAATGTGTGGGTACTTTTTGCAGCCCTGTCTCACTGTCACATCGTCAGTCTGGAGTCTCGTGTGGCTCTATCCGTTATTAATCTGACATATGGGTGTGAATATTCATCTAAATGTGCTGTGAACACGATGGCTGTTTTTTCTCAGCTCTTTGCTGTTTGGCCTGAACAGGAGCTAAAAATGGATTCATCCTCACTATCAGCTCAGTCGTTACATATCGTTTTTATAAGATATTTACTTATTTGAATGTAAGACTGTGGAGATATATATTTTTTTGTTCAATGCTAATTTATTTTCGGTGAAGGCAGAAGACTTTTTATTTGGATGCCAATTAAGCTTTGGCACATGGCCACAGCTACTCCTCCCTGGGTCCATAACTTGTTTTTAATTTAAAGGAATTAAAAACAAGTGATCTGTTCAAAAGAATAAATAAGACGATGCGTACAAAAAAGTTAATCCTTTTTATTTTAAAAATTAAAAAAACATCAAAATACATTATCATCCTAAAATATACTTTATTTACCAAAAACAAGTAAAAATAAATTAAACCAAAACATTTCACCTCATAAATCCAATCTTCCACCAATTAAATTAAAACTTATGGTTTTATGAATAAAACATAAACAATTAGATAAATTCATAATACAGATACACATAGTATCATTTCTTATTTCCTTGGTTGCTTTATTTTCCATGAACCTCTGTGCCTCTCTTAAGACTCTTTTGGTCTCTGTATGACCTACAGTCATGGAAAAAATTATTAGACCACCCTTGTTTTCTTCAATTTCTTGTTCATTCTAATATCTGGTACCACTAAACGTATAATACAATGAACACAACAAAAAATGCAGCTGGTCACATAATACTTTATGTCCTATTTGACATTCTTAAGCTTAATTGATTCCCAGGGTATATAAGAGGCCATTTCATGTCACAAGCAGCACTGCACATGCAAAGGCCTAGAGTGGTTTCCTGCTTACATTCAAGCCGTAGCACAACTCAGAAGTTGTCAGCTCTCACATAATGCCTAAAACAAAAGAATTATGTGAAGCCACAAAGGCAGCCATCTTGGCACTGCTGGAAATTGGCATGAATGAGAGACAGGTAGCGAAAAAACTGAAGATCTCCAAGACAGCCGTTCATTACAACAAAAAAACAAGCTGAACATGGCACTACCAAATTGCTACCTGGCCGTGGCAGGAAACGTCTTTCTACCCACGAGATGACCGTGCACTCATCCGCTCCTGTGTCAGGAATCGTCGTCAGACCTCCAGGGACCTTAAAATGAGTGGGCGCTGTCGAGAAATGTGACTTGTTCAGCAAGGACAGTTCCGACTTGTTGAAGCTGGTTTGAAGTCACACAGAGCACGCAAGAAGCCCTTCATCAATGAAAGGCAGAGGAAGGCCGGTTACTCTTTGCTCGAGACCACAAGGATTGGACTGTTGATGATTGGGCTAAGGTTCTCTTCAGTGATGAATCCAATTTTGAATTGATGCCCACTCCAGCCAACTTACTGGTTAGGAGGAAGCCTGGAGAAGCTTACAACCCAGACTGTCTTGCCCTTACAGTAAAACATGGGGGTGGATCAGTCATGATCTGGGGTTGTTTCAGTCTGAGTGGAACAGGGCAAATGCAATTGTGTGAAGGCCGAATGAACCAGGTCATGTACAGGACTACCCTTGAAAACAGTCTTCTTCCATCAGCTGGAAAACTCTTTCCTGCCTCGAATGACTGGATTTTCCAACAAGACAATGCCCCTTGCCACACGGCAAGGTCAGTTAAAGCCTGGATGGAGAACCACAACATTCTAACCATGCCTTGGCCTGCTCAATCACCAGATCTTAATCCAATTGAAAACCTGTGGAAAATCATCAAACTCAAAATGGAGAACCACAAGCCCAAAAACAAAGAAAATTTGTTTGAATTTGTCCAACAGGAATGGGCTGCTGTGACAGCAGAACAATGTCAGAAGCTGGTGGAGAGCATGCCAAGACGCATGGCTGCAGTCATCAAAAACAATGGTTATGCAATCAAGTATTAACTCTTGTGTGTATCATGTGTTTAAAGCAAACAGAAAAGAATGGCGGTACAATGCCATAGCTATTGATGTAAGAATTTAAGTAATTTTGGTTATTATCAAGAAAACCATGGAAAATGAATAGTTCTTAGTTCTTAAATTAAACTCTCATGAGCTATTTTTGTTGTTATCATTATAATTGTCCAAACAAATGTACCTTTAGTTGAGCCAGGCATTAAAATTAACAAGAAATTGAAGAAAACAAGGGTGGTCTAATAATTTTTTCCATGACTGTATATATATATATATATATAAACATATATATACATATATATATATAAACATATATATGTATAAACATAAACATATATATACATACAAACATATTTATACATATATACACACATATATATACATATATATACACATATATATACATACATATATATACACACACATATATATACATATATATACACATATATATACATACATATATATATACATATATATATATATATATATATATGTATATATATATACATATAAACACATGTTCAAACTGGATAAGTGGCCAAAGGGCCCATAAAGACATGAAATTAAGTTGTTTTTGTCTAGTTTACACGTCCTTTAATGTTGTTTAAGTGTTGTCAACACGAAAACAACATCAAAGAACGTGAAAAATTGACTTGTTGTCTATGTGTTGTCTACGTGTTGTCTACGTGTTATTTACGTGTTGTTCATGTGTTGTTTACGTGTGGTTTACGTGTTGTCCACGTGGAGGAATTCATGTATATCTGAGCTGGGGGGCGTTCCATAAGAGCCAGTTGGGAGTCGAGGAGGAAGGCACGAGGAAAGAGGAAAAAACCATGATCTAGTTTTTGAGGCGCGCAGGCGGCAACGTGTTCTTCATAATCTGTCCGGGTCCGGAATCAATTCGCTGCTACTCACCCAAATAACGGGGCTGGGTGTGTGTGTGAGTGTAAGATATTCTACAGGCTGAAAAGACGATCACAGGAAGAAAAATCAAGAGTCCAAAGTGGCCATGTTATAAACACACTGAATATTGATTCAGTGTCTGTAAAGGGAAACCTTTTAAATTTACTTTGAATCTTACAGAAATGAAGAGTAAAGGGACCCTATACAATTTTTTCAAGAAGGTCAGAGAAATACAAAATAAAAAATATGACATAAGGTGGAAGGAGAGAGAGAGGATGAAGACAAGGTGGAAGGAGAGAGAGACGAGCAAAGAAAATCTGACCAAGATTACCATAGACAGGAGGAGGTGGGAGAACATGTGAAGGAAGGAGAGCACCACCAAAAAGAGATGGCAAAGAGACAGGAAAGTGAAAGGGAAAGGACAGTGCCTGAGCCATCACCAGGGACCTCCAGTTGAGCTGGTCCCCATCATATGGAAATTGTTTCTGCATAATTTACCAAGCTGATATTAAAAAGGACAATTACCGAAATTGACATTTTGCTGTCATTTGATTTAACAACTATTGTTTAGACTTCCTCAAATAAATATTCATGTTTGCTTAAATGTAAGTACTTGGGAAAACTTTTAAATGTTAAAGTATAGCCAGATGGTAACAGAATATTAATATTTTGTGTACAATGTATTTTAGATCTAACCAAAAATATTCTCCAATGTCCAGTGCCTTGTTTAAGTGCCATGATCCATTGATTTCCATTGTGTATTTATGCTGCTGACCTTATTACATTCCATTAGGATAGTTTTTTCTTCTACAAATGCTGCTAACATGTGGAATTTACAGTATGTTCTAAGTTATGTACTAAGTCTTGCAAGCAGGAATACTCCAGTGTAAATTGTCTATTTCTCACCAAACTACGACAACTGCTTCAGTTTATATGCATCTGATGTAGGTTGCCACCCCTGGAAAATTCCTGCCCCCCTCTTGCCACCCTGTAAAAATGTTTCTAGATCCGCCCATGCTCACAATGTTTCCTTCTGTGAAGCAAACTAGTGAACACTGCTGGCAGAAGGACAAGTAGGCTGTGCCATGTCTCAAAATAGAGTCTAATCAAGGCAGGTTGATGGAGGGAAATTGAGTCTATATATACAAACTGTTTATAGCCTGTCATGACCGCACAATACTTTTGTGGCTTGTGTGCTCCTACAATTCACAAAATGTTTGTACAGCTTAGTATGGCATTCACCATGTGCCTCACACAACCCCACATAAAAAAAACTCTGAAGTATCCCTTTAAATTAGCCACAACTTTAGCCCTGTTGGCTCTGTAATTTCGTACTTGGGGGACACAACCAAATTTCCATTGTGCCTGCCGTTGATGTTTGGATGTTTAAATCCTTTATATTTAGAGTATAGTATGAAATACGCAGAGAGTAGTGAAGGTTGAGGACATGGCAGCATTACAGCAGCTACTGTTGCTGTGCTTTGCTGTTTTCCTGATGCTCTGTGGCAACTGTTTGATGAAGCTGGTCCATCAAAGACAGGGAGAGGAGTTAGATGACTCACTCCACTGAATAATCCACCCCTGAAAACAATTTAATGTCCACTCATTACAATAAAAACAACAGATGATGTAATTTAAATACCATCCAAGGATAAATCTGTCATTGACCATTTATGTCTTCAAGCTCTGCAGACTCCGTCAATGGTTTGTTGCATCCCTAATTTTGAGTTCATTCTTTAAATGTGTTGCAGAGTCCTTATGCTCTCCTGTGTGACGGAGCTCTTACCTGTTTTTTATTCCCTCTGATTATCACAGGGGTTTTTAATATGAGCACATATCCACCAATCTGCTGCCAAGTCCGCTTTTGCATTTGCTAGGTATTTCATCCCTTTTGCTTTGTAGTTGTCAAATCACCCTTTTTTGCCTTTGTCTGATCATTTGGCACATTTTTACACCAGTATAAGCAGTCTCCCTTCCCTCTTGCCTTTGAGCTTTAAATGTACAATTTTCTACACTCACACCACATCCCATCAATGATGCAAAGTCTAAGGGTGTTCTCACACCTACAGGCTGTTGCTTCGTCCTGAGTGAAATGCAACTGTCACGCTGCTGTATTTTCCTTTGTTTTTTTTCTGTCGACTCTGTCAGTGTGTGATCTGGCCTGCTGCACAATATCACAAAGAGCTGTCCTTAAATCAAAATGGCACAGTTTTCAACAGCACATGTAAACAAATGCTATACATACCACATTCATATTTTACGGTCACCTACTGTATTATGGTGACCGACAAACGTACCGCAAACAAACAAACATGCCTCAAATGGCCAAATGCTGCAAGCACAGGAATGATGAAAACAACTGCAAGAGAGAACTGCTGCAAATGCAAAACAACTGCAAGAAAGACACAAAGGACATTCACTCCACAAAACATAAGTTCGCCAGGCCAAGAGGGGGAGCCGACCAGAGGGATGGACAAGACCCTCTCTACAGACAGTAGACACTAGGGCTGCAGCTATCGATTCTTTTTGTAGTCGATTACTCTATCAAATCTTTGTCGATTAATCAGATAAAAGTAACATTGCACTCACTGCTATTTCTTTTTTTTACATTGAATCACTACACATTATTATTATTAGTAATACACAAAACAGAAAAGCAGGTCACTTAAAATAACTTATTTTACCTATTTTGAACATTCTGAGCATAAATGGGATCTCAAAATCAAAATCTATACTTTTATTTTTACTCTGGGCCATATCTTGCTTTTTCAGTATTTTTTTTAAGTTTGGTTATTTTTATTTTATTTGTATTCATGCTTGTCTCTTTTTGCTAAATTTTTGCCTTTACTACTGTACCATATTGATGATCTTATTTTGCTTACTTTATTTCTAGGACCAAATAATATCATACTTAGATACTAAGATAATTTAACGAGCTAATGTACATTTCTATAACATATGAAAGCATTCCCTACACCTGCTTCCTCTACTCACTGTCAGTGTTTCCTCTTCTATTCTCTGCAATCAAATTAAATGTAAAGTTATTGGATGTGAAAAGTATGTGAACAAAATACAGATGATTCTGGGCAAGTAGCCTCTGCACTGATTTACGTTCTGAACCAGCCTTTACACGGAGCCATAATCAAAGTAGGTTATTTACTAGCCCATATCTCAGTTATTGATCACATTAGCGGCTTCTGTTGATGTATCATGAGTGTCATCCTGTTGTGTCGCTCTGACGACGCACAGACCGGATGTTTACTGCTGACATGCTGCAGCAGTGACGACGTACTATCATGGTAAGCTACGTGCTAAGCTAGCTCAGTTTGACATCAGACACACTGCACTGTGTTTTCTTTTCGTCCCTTCTTGTAGTGACCACACACTTAGGACACTCTCTGCCATTTCTTCTGTGGACTCTCTCCTTTCTGTCCCTCTCTTTTCTCTTCCTTCATGATTTTACAAGCCGCACAGCAGTGGAGGAAGCAGGCGCGTTGTGCCACAGAAATGACCGTCTGTGTCAAACACCGTGCACTGTATAGTAGTCCAGATATATATTTTATATGTACAATTATATATTAACCGAGGCTTCGAGGCACAAAATTTGCCTCGAAAATATTTTGTAATCCAATAATCGAGATTGAATCGTTTAAGCTCTAGTAGACCCCTAGGAAAAAGTTGGCAGGGTGGGATACTCAGAAGAAAGTTAGCAAATGTTTGGAGGGGAGAATAAAAAGGTATGTTTTCCTTTGCACTTTATTTAAACAATTGGCTGTAATATCTCACATCTCTTGCAGTTGTTTTGGGGTTTTGTATTCAGCATTAAGCTTTCACTTTAGTTTAGTTTAGTCGGTTTGTCTGTTTTGTCCTCTGCTGCGTTTCTTTGTATCATTTTTTCGTGCAGCGTTTTTCTTTTGCATTTCTTTTATGCATTTCTGTGTTTTTGGTGTTATATCATTCCTGTGTCTGAAATCATTCTTATAGGCACCAAATCCAAAGCAGACAGTTTCTCCCTCATGATTGATAGCTCCTCAGTTTCCTCATCATCTCAGGTCAAGAGGGCGGTTGTCATCCTCGACAGCACACACTCATTACAGTCCCACATCACTAACATCATCCGGTCCAGTTACTTCTATCTTGGAAACATTAGCCAACTCCGCCCCTCTCTCACTCCCCATACAGCATCGTCACCTCCCATATCAACTATTGTAACTCTATTCTCTACAGCCTCCCTCAAAAGTCCCTCCATAAGGTCCAACTGGTTCGAAACTCAACTGCTCACATTGTCACCAGAACCCCATCAGATCGTCACAACTCCACTGGCTCCCCATCAGGTTTAGAACTGAATTCTGTACACTTTCAAGGCCATCCACAACCTTGTACCTCCATACCTGTCTGGCCTCCTTCACATCACCTTTCCAACCCCGCCCCCTCAGGTCCTTCTCCATCCACCTCACCGTGCCCTCCTCCCTCCTCAGCAGCATTGAACCAGCTCTACAACTCACTGAGTTACATCCGTAACTCTGACTCCCTTCCTACCTTCAACTCCAGACTCAAAACCCACTTGTAACCACCCTCTTCTCATCCACCCCCTTCCTCTTTTAATTAATTTAACATTTTTGTTGATCTTACATTGTTTCATTGATTGTTGATTATTGTACAGTGTGCTAGAGTGTCAATAAAGCCGCTTATTAATAAAGTCTATTATCATTATTTATTATTAACCACCAAACCAAATGACAAAATAAGTCAATCCTTTTTTTCATCTCCATGTTATAATTTATCAACTTACAAAGAACACAACAAAAGCAACAACCAACCAGATAATGTTTTGGTTACACTTACTGAATACCTACTAACCACACAGAGGCTGCAAAATCAGCACAAATGCACCACACTGGTCCACCCCATCATCACCAAATGTCCACCTCTACAAATCAAGATGACCAAATGTTGTTTTGTCCATTCCATGTCTATGCTAGGTATGTTATAACAGTCCACTTCACAGTATTTCCAGTTCATAAGGATTGTACTTTTTCCAGAAAAAAACCTAAGGTTACAAAACATTTACAACATTAACATTAACAAACACCATGCGTATTAACAAGCATGATGTTTGGGAACCTGGATTTCCATTGTAATTTCTAAATAAAATATTAAGTACCTATCTCCAGAATCTCTACCAATGGACAAGACCACAGTAAGTACAAAATGAGTCAAAATCTAACTCAAAGTAGAGACAACCAAATGCCTCATAGCACATTGTCAATTGTTTGACATCTCTTACAACATAAAATTGAACAAACTCAGTGTGCTAACAAGAGAAGTTTTAACACTCTGTCAGTGTTAACAGGTAATGTACCTGCAGCTATAAAATATACGGGCAGCTAAAGGTCACCACTTAACACAGTCTCACTTCAAATTTCACCACTTATAAGCTGTTTCAGTACAGAAACTTGGACAGCATTGAGAGAAAGTAGAGCCCAGCTTGCTAAAAGTGGAGGTTCAAGAATGGAGAGGATGAAATTTGTGTGAGCAGTCAAGACCTGAGATACTCTGTAAAGAAGACAGTGTGATGTTATAGCCTCGGGTTATTTACAGCGCTAATTAGAGGCCAAAAGTGCTGCGGAAACCTTATTGGGTGGCAATGATTATTATCATCCTTAAAATTTTACAGCCATGTAAAATAAAAAAAACATATGAGCAGTATTTCACACTAATGTTGCATTTTGGGTCTGAACGTTTAGGTCACAGGGATAATCGTGTTCTTTTGAAAACAAACCACCCCAGTGTTAAACTGGAAATGGTCAAAGACCAACTCTGTCACACAATCTTTCTCCAAAACAGAGTTCAATCTTCGTCTAGACGATTATTAAAACAACATCTAACTAAGCATTTAAACAGAGCAAAGAGCGGAAGCATTATGTTTCTGAGTTGTCTGCATGTACGTCAGAGAAAATCAAAGCTTGAATGCAAAGTCTCAAAAAGCCCTTATGGCCAAGTCGACCCTGAGGTTTAACTTGTTGGAAATTATTTAGAGTGCTATGCTTAGTCTAAAAAGGGGTAACGTATATAACACAGTAATAAAAAAAAGTCACAACAAGCACACAGGACCATTTAGAGTTGATGACTCGGCTGAGGCAGGCTAACGCTACTTACTGACTCAAGTGTTTGAGCTAAGCTAAGTTGTGGGTGAGCTCAGCCTGTCTTTTCCTTGTTTCTGCACGCACAGTTGAAAGAATGGTGCCCATGTGCTTGTCATAGAGTTGGAAGTGAGGCATGTTACAAAAACAAAAAGGATAAGCTGATTGGGTCATGAAAATCATATGTCAGATGTCAAGATCATGTCGTCTTGTGGTGAACACGATAATTGAAGAATGCATGAGGTGATGTTGATTACACTATGCACAAATATCATCAATGGATAAAATGATTAGTTTGTGGAGTTCAAGGTCTAACTCAAGACCTCTCTCTGACTTGAGGGAGAACAATGAACTACTTATATGTATGTGGGGGCTATAAAATCAGAGACCAAGTGATGTGTCACTGTAATTTCACTCCATGTCATTATATACCCTGCAGAGGTGTAAGACCACCATGCAGTAGTTCTAGTTTTATTTTATCATGTGTCAGTCTTGACCTGGTTTTATTCTTGCTGTTAAAATTATTATGGCAACTGCAGTGAGAGTATGCTTGCTTTTGCATGTTGTTTGATGGCAAAGCTCTTTGTGACACATATCTGCTGAAGGTGTTACAGATAATTTTTATCTAACTTAAAATGCTGTCCCTTCGCATAAAAGGGATAAAAAAATTAATTTAAAAACTTTAGTACATGATTGAGGGTGGCACGGTGGTGCAGCTGGTAGAGCACGTGCCTCACAGCAAGAAGGTTCAATTCCTGGGTCAGGAGGGCCTTTCTGTGTGAAGTTTGCATGTTCTTCCCATGCATGTGTGGGTTCTCTCCGGGCACTCCGGCTTCCTCCCACAGACCAAAAAAAACATGCTCATTAGGTTAATTGGTGACTCTAAATTGCCCTTAGGTATGAGCGTGAATGGTTGTCTATCTCTCTATGTGGTCCTGCCATCGACTGGCGACCGGTTCAGGGTGTACTCGCCTCTCGCCCAATGACAGCTGGGATAGCCTCCAGCCCCCACCCGACCCCGAAAGGGATAGCCGGGTATAGAAAATGAATGAATGAGTGATTGATTTGTTTTTCATTTAGATTTACACCAAGCTAAATCATAGCCTTTATACTAATCTTTAGTGATGCTGGTTTTCTAAAAGCTAGCTTTATTATTTCTAAATGTAACTTTTTTTTTTTAGCCTACGAGTGGCTATGAGAAACCTCATTTACTTGTGCTGTTTTCAGCAAAGGGCAGCATAGTAGAGTAGGAGGTAGTGCAGATTGCTTCACTGAATTTCTTTTTTTTTTTTTTAAAGGTATTTTTTGGGGCATTTTGTGCCTTTATTGATAGGACAGAGACAGTGGATAGGCTTGTGAAAGGGGGTGAGAGAGTAGGGGAAGACACTCTGCAAACTGGTCACAGCTGGGATTCGAACCTGGACCGGCAGAAGCATGTACATGGGGTGCCTGGTTGCTAACCACTCCGCCAAACTAGCACCCCAACTTCACTTCACTGAATTTCTGAGCAGGTGCAGACCTTTCTGTGGCTAGCATGTTCTCCAAGTGCATGTACAAGCTATATCTAAGTACTCCAGTTGCCTTCCAGTAATGAAAAACATGCTCATTAGGTTAATTGGTGGCTCTGGATTAGTGGTTTTTCAACCTTTACTGCCTGAAGGGCACAATTTTGGCACAAGCCAAAGTCTCAGGATACGCCAGATTCAAATCCATGCAAAATAGCATCTTTCCCTTACTATTTGAACTATTCTATTCACATTATACACATATTCATATACATATACATATATGAATACCTAGTATGTATATTACATATACATATTTATACTTATTTAGGCCAGCTCAGTCCTGGGGTGCCCCCTGGACCCAATGCAGGTGGTGGGAGAAAGGAGGAGGCTGGTAAAGCTTGCATCCATGTTGGAGAGGGACTCCCATGCCCTGCAGGACACTCTGACAGCCCTGTGCAGTTCCTTCAGTGACAGGCTGCCTTACCCGAGGTGTGTGAAGATGCGTTACTGCAGGTCCTTCCTGCCTGCTGCTGTTAGACTTTACAACCAGCACTGCTCCCAGCAGACCATACACACAAGCTAACGCCAAACTATGCAGTTCTCCAGCAAGGTGCAATAGCCACATGTGCACTTACTTTGTGGATGTGTGAATAACTCTTAGTGTTATTTTTTTTAGTGTTTATATTTCCAGTCTAATGTATATTCTTAATAATGTACATACTCCTTTTTTATACCAGGTCTATTTTTTTTTTATCATCATTGTCCCCATTGCTGCTGTAAGACGGCAAATTTCCCATTTTCCCACTCCCAGGTTTACTCTGTTCTATTTCATTCCATTATTTCTTTCTACTAATGTGATAAAATTGATAAACAATTTAATATTCACAGAATATATAAAATTGGATGTTTTAGGATCTTCACACACATTTAATCTATTCTCTTTCTGTTGTACTTAAACGCACCATGATGACAGTTCATTTGATTTACCTACAGTCATTAGTTGATCGGATCTTGAACCATACTACCAAACTGAGTAAATAATACCTTTACTCTGTCGATTTGAACATAGATTTTAAAACTATTTCACAAACAGGTCCCAGAGTTACACTTATTTTTTCAAACTGACAATTTGACAATCAAAGGTATGACATTTTGGTTTAATTTGATGCTTAATGCTGATGCACTTGGATCAGATCATAATCTAGTCAGCGTAAACATTTGTTGATTTTCACGATTGGGAAAATGCTGACCCTTTATGCTTCAACTTCTGTATAAAAATGTACATTTTTGAAAAAACTACACAAAGCACTGATTTTGTTATTAAAAACATAATTAAGCTGTTTTATGGTTGTAGCATTTATGTATTTATGTACCATTTATTCATTTTCTATACAACTTTATCCTTTTCAGGGTTGGGTGGGGGCTGGAGCCTATCCCAGCTGTCATTGGGCGAGAGGCAGGGTACACCCTGAACCGGTCACCAGTCGATGGCAGGACCACATAGAGACAGACAACCATTCACGCTCATACCTAAGGGCAATTTAGAGTCACCAATTAACCTAATGAGCATGTTTTTGGTCCGTGGGAGGAAGCCGGAGTGCCCGGAGAGAACCCACGCACGCACGGGAAGAACATGCAAACTTCACACAGAAAGGCCCCTATTCGGCCCAGAAATCGAACCGGGGACCTTCTTGCTGTTGGGCATGTGCACTACCAGCTGCACCACCGTGCCACCCGAAGTAATACATATGTTGTACAGATTCCTCAGGAACACCTAGGCTTCTCTCAAGGCACAGCAGTCTGTCCTTCTACCACCATCACCACCACCTGTCCCTCCCATGGAACCCTAAAAAAATAAGTGGTACAGATAATGAATGGATGGATGTATAACTGAAAAACTGAGCCTGGTTCTCAAAGAGCAGGCACGTAAACACAACACAAGTCAAATGTGTCATGTCTGCATTTAATTTTTAATTCAAGACTTCACTAAAAATGATAGTGTCTTGTTCTCATCTTGATTATATACTACACTTTTAAACACAATTTATCGCCAAACTGCATACAAATAGCCATAATCAGAGAGAATAAAACACTGTACAGCACAATGTCATTAAAATAAACACCGGGCCAATCAAACATTGTGGAGTTGGCTGCTCCCTGGTGGGTTCCTCTTGTTATTCTTGTTTTTGACAAGTCTTATGAATGCCTTCTATAAAAATACCATATGCTAAATTCATCCTAGGACCTCCTTTGTTAAGCTGCGATTAAAACAAACAAGATCATTATTCATGTTGGGACGTGTTGCTTTATAAACAACATCAGATCAGACACCCACACTGCAAAGCTGTATTAATCACAACACTGACATGAGAAGAATCCCCTCTTTTAGTCTTAAATAAACTTCATTTGGTCCTGATTATAAGCAGCTTGATTAAACTCCTCTTTTTTGTCTTTGACTAAAATTAGACTGAAATATTCACAGCTGCTGAAAAGATGCCTGGATGAGACAATGTCACTGTTTTGTTGATATAAATTAGACTCAATTGTTTATGCTTTTCTTTAATTAATGCAGAATTGGAAGGCTGTTATTAAACATTCATTTTTATTCTTAATACTTTGATGCTTCAGGCTGGCACAACACTAGACTCATTTCAAATCTTAACTGGCTTTCAAAATGTGGCAGACATCAGACAGAAGTACTGATTTTATTAGCATATAATCCTCTGAAAGAACCAACAAGATGATTCACCCAAAGTTTAAGACCAAACACCTTGACAATTTACGATATGATAGTTCATAAGAGCTTACAGAGGAGGGCCAACTGTCAGGGTACTAGGGGGGTAAAAATAATGAATATATGTCAACTGACCCATTACATTAGAGAAGATTTGATTAGATAAGGTAGTACTTTATTAATTCCTTTGGGAAACTCCCTCAGGAAAATTAGGTTTCAAATAGCAGTTTGAAAAGTAGATTAGAATATATATAAAAAGGTAGACATGAGCAAAATATATAAATGAAATAATTACAATAAGCTTTGTCAAGCTCCACCCTTTCCAGGAAGTGACCCTCTGTTAAGCCCCACCCTCCTTAGTAACTGTTACTACGTTAGACAAATCTGTTGTTGCTGGCCTTCCTCCCATTTGAAACAATTAAAAACCACTCACTTTTCAACTTATTTTTTAAACACTTTTAATTCATTTGATTCTTTTTTCCATTAATGCCAACGTTAAAAGATTAACTAAACTACTGCAGGGTGTAAAAAGCAAAATCCAAATCTAAATTAATTTTTTAAAAATAATTAAAAATATAACTCCATTAATTTGTCAACTATGTTCAACTATGTAACCTGACACCAGCTGCTGTGAACAGGGATTTTCTGATACTGATTGGTTTGGCATTAAACCAAATTAGAAAGCCAGTGAAGGGTTTATTTGACTGAACACATTAAAACAGGTCAATTGAAATTTGAAGAATTGATTGAGAAATCATCTACATGAGACAAATTTATTTTAAAACTCTATAGAAATTGTACTTCCAGATTTGGACTTTCCTCTTGGGCTGGGTCGGTTTTGACTGCTTTACCAGTCTTCTTTGTGGGCAGGTTTTCAAATGCCTTGCATTCTTTTTACAGTCTATATTCTGCTGGGCTCACTATCAATCAATCAATCAAACTTTATTTGTATAGCACTTTTCATACAGAATTTTGTAGCACAAAGTGCTTCACACAGAAATGAAGAAAATAGAATTAAAATAATCAAAGGTAAAAAATTAAATACAATGAAAAATACAACCCTCCCCTCCCTCACCTTCACCCTTGCAATCCACATACAGCACACGCACTCACTTGCACACACATACAAAGACATGAAGAAGAGATTCTAACAGAAAACAGAGTAAGAGGACTGAGGAAACGCCAACTTTCATTAAAAAATGAGGAAACACTGGAAGTAAGACTAATATAGTAATAAAAAACAATAAGAATAAATAAATAAATAAAATGAAATAAAATCTTGATGAGAAATAAGATTAAAATAAATAAATATAAAAATAAACAGGTAAATAAAATGCATTTTAAATACTAATATGGTAAAATGAGATAAAATGCACCGAAGTGAAAACAGATAATAAAATTCCAAACAATAATTCTAAAATAAATGGAATAATAAAATACATTAAGGGGGCTAAAATAAACACATCAATAAGATTAAATAATAATAATAATAATAATAACAATAATAATAATAATAATAAATATAATCAGCTAAAAGCTAGACTAAAAATGTAGGTCTTGAGTTTGCTTTTAAACTACTCCAATCCAATGGTAAGATGTCACAGTGGTAGGACTTTTTGGGGTGGCCAGGATAATCAGCCATTTCAGAAAACTACTGGTTACAGGAAAAGTCGAAGTCCAGATGCCCCAGACTTTGTTGTCCACATAAAGGCGATCTATGATGTGGGAGAGACATGTGAATTACACTAAAGGGCATACAATATTTTAAAAAGTAATCTGCTTTAGGGGGTTTAAGAACAACTTTTCTCATAAGATTGGTTCAGGGAGGAGGCCTAGAATGAAGATCTAAATGTCTTTTCTTGGGTACGTGCAGCAAAGCAGTATTATTGAAATAAATGGTTGCAAAATCTTTCAAACAGGCCACACCCTCCTGATTGTTGAGAGGGGCAATTTAGGTCAAACACCTACGTCAGAATTGTCTGGAGTTTATCCAGCCTTAAACAGCTTGAATGAACCATGAGAGCTTCTGAGCTAAAGCCTCATATATTCTCTGAAAAATGCTGTGATCACTGGAGGGACATCGATTGAATTCAGATGAAGACTAAATCATCAAAAATCCGTTGAAAAGTCAGGCAAGTGATCTCTCTTGGTGTATTTCAAATATGTATGAAGCATCTTCTTGTAGATTGAATGTGAATCCGTCGGTGGTTTGCTTTGCTCAGGAGGTCTAATTGTATGCAGCTCTAAGCCTGTCCGATTGTAATTGCAATATTTCTTTTGGAGGATGTGTTTAGGTGAATGCTCTCTAAGCACTCACCAGCCTTGTGATTTAAACGGTGTTTAGCCACTCTGTGCACCAGCAGCACCTGCAGCACTTAACTGGACTGAATTCCTGATGAGTGAAATTCTCATTCGTGTCTCGCCCCCAAAATGTCACTCCCGAATTTTTTTAGAGCGCCCCAGAGGAGCAGAAGCGGGAGATTAATGTGAAAACCATCCAGGAATAGTTCACCTTCCTTTAAAATATCATAAACCTATCCCCGCGTTACAAAATACTGATGCTTTTTTAGCACTGATGCTCAAAATCTGCTTTTGCATTTCCTCAGATCACAACCCAATTTCTATGAAAGTTTGAGCATCCAACTTCTGCAGTGAGCCTGATAGCATGCTACGCCTCCAACTGGCATCTTGCTTGCAGCTTAAAAGTGCATATTTCTTGGATATAACAGCCTTACACACATTGAAGCACACCTTTCCTTGAGTCACGACCAGAGGCTTAGCAGATATAGATGCTGCTGCTGCTGTGACCGAGCAAACACATTCAAGAGACATGCACTTCCAATCTGCCAGCAAGTCAGCAAGGAGCAACTGTGCAAAATGTGTTTACAGCCAACATCACTCCACCGCTGCCAGCTGTGTATGTGCAACGTTAAGACAGGCTACTGATTAAAGCAAATGAAACAACACTGAGTTTAAATAGTCCAGCTGTTAACACAGAAGAGCAGCAATTCAGCGTGTTTATGTGGGAAATGGCGGGGGTAAGTATTCAGGTCTTGTGTTGACAAAAAGAAAACATAAAGAGAATCACCAAGAAGCAAATATTAGAGGCAGGGAACACTGCTGTCCAGCTGGCTTATGGCTGTTTGACCCCTGCTGTAATGCCGTTTGTGTGTTAGTTGGCTATATTCTGTGCAGGAGTATGGGGGATTTCGCATATCATTGCTGTAAAGCTGATAAAGTAGTCTAAAGTGCAAAAAAGGACAAAAAATGCCAAGCTCTCACAGAAAATCTACCTTTACCCGTCACATCGAAAGTCTCTGAAGCCTTTAAAGCCCAATCAGGACTACATAAAGCCGGCCGCCTGTCAATGCCAATCTTACTCTGTAGCTGACACACTCTCCAATTCGCTGCTGCTTCAATTTGTGTACTTGTGTGAAGCTGCACAATATCAAGGTCCATTTTATACTGACTAATGTGGAGCAGAACTGACTTCTCTCACCTCCAAAGCAGAGGAATAGGATGTCAGTACTAGTTAGGATGGCTGAGAAAGGTTTCCTCACATGATGGGGGCACAGTTCTGCTGCAAAGTCATTTTATATTAACCTTCACTTCTCAAAAAAGTCCCCCCCCTTTATAATACCAATTGGCACAAGAAGATGCAGTTTGTAGGGATTTCATACAAGGAATGTGTATAAGGAACTGGACTGAGGGTGTTTTCTTCCTGGAACACCAGCATTGGGATCTGTCTTTGACTTCAACAGTCTCATGGAACTTGGTCTTAAAGTTTGAAAATATATCAAGACTGACATCGAATACCGCTGCTTCTCTGCGTACAGGGGCATCAATAATATAAAATACAACTAGAAAAGTAAGGGATGTTTTGACACTCATAAGGAAACATGCAAACAAGCAGGAAAACATCTGGGGCAGAGTTTAGTTTTAACACATTTCTGAGTTTTCTTGTTTTGTCGTTTGTGGTTCTTTCATTCAAAATAAATCAACATTTGTGTACAAAATGTTTGGAGATAATTACCAGGATACTTAAATGATCTTGTTACAGTGCAGCTGTGAAAGTTACAAGGCCACAATTAGAAACAGCTGGTGGCACAATGTGTGGGCTTGACTGTCTCATTGTAGCTCTCACTGAGCTCAGGTTACAGAGGCCGGATCCTTGGAGGGCTGTAGACCTGACATGGTCAACCTGCTGCTGGGCATTTGCCCTATTTCAACTTCTTTATCCTTCATCAACCAACATCAGAAAAATAATTTAAAGCCTCTGGGAAAATGAAGTGGATTTTTTGGAGACTTAATATATTAGCATATTTCAGATTCTTGTTCTGTTACAGCTTATTTTACAGTCAAGATGATTTCTCTGGACTTTGAGAGCATGGACATTGTTGATGAGGAAAGCCTGACTGGGCTTTTAAATTTGCTTTTTATGTTTTGGTCAAGTCATTTATTTCCTCACAAAAGCTTTTCTAAAGTCCACCTACTTTACATCCAGTCTCTGAGCACCCACAAAAACTAAACTGAAGCCCATTTAGAAACCATGCAAAGATCAGTCCTCTTGGTGCTATGGTTACATATGTTGCCATGGTATACAATATGATAAAAGAATCATATGAAGAAAGCTTTTGTTGATCTGTGTTTTCCAGGGGCTTAACCATTATTTCTCATTACTGAAACTATCAAACTTAATCTATTAGCAACTTCACTAAAACTTCTTTAATAACCAACATCAGTCAACTCAGTTTCACAGTAATTATTGCTGTTAATTTAGATATAATAGTGATCTCTCTCTCTGGCTCAATGGCTGTTGCTGCTTATTCTACTATAATAACTATCATTACAACCATATGGAAAGAGATGGTCTGAGCCATCATAAATAAAGTACTATCACAGTTAAAAAATAAATACAACAGTAATATAAAAATGTTTAAACCATACTAATATAAATAAAACTAAAAAATGAAGAATAAATGAACTCTTTCTTTTGTACTGTGTCCTTGACAATATTTGTTGAAAATTGGTCTATTATAAATAAACTTTAGTGACTGATTGATTGACATGGACATTACTGTTCAAGTTAAAAGTAATGCAAAATTTGGTGGACTACAACCACAATGGAAGAATCCCAAGATCTGTTTGTGTGATTCACTCCCAGAGGACATTTTCTTCAGTTTAATTTGGTATTTTTTCAGGTCACTTGGTGAAAAAAAACAAGCCTTGTCATGCATCTACCAAAATATTTATGTCTCAGCCATTTTTCTACATTAACCCCTTTATTGGTCTGTAGAAAGAAGCATGCTGGGTCATTTTTAAGTCACATTACCAACTACTGGTCTGTTTTACATTATTTTTATATTATATATCATATTACTACTTGCAGAAGAAAATAGGAAATCAGCTGGACAGACATGAAATATCAATATCATTAGTGACAGATGTTTCCTGGATGTTTTCTGCCCTCATACTGAAGTTGCTCTCTGCAGTCACAAGTCTGAATCCATGCAGAGTGACACCCCACAGATAGCTAGAAGTAATGGGTTTGAGAAAGGGCTCCATTACCACCCAGCGATGACAGTCACTTTCCTTGCTGCAGAGGTCAGCGGCTGCTGATGACCAACCTCAGCCAGGAGCTATATGGTCATCAGCCAAGGCCGACACAAGGAAGCACAGCAGGCAGCACTGTCTGGGCAACAACCCTGATGCCCTGTTCACCTTCATCACTCTGTTCCACACAGACATGGAGGAGAATTACAGTGGCCAGCAGGGATAATCATGACCACCTATGTGTCTCAGCTGAGTGATACTCTGGAGGGGCCGTAACCATCTCTAGCTGAGCTGTGTATGACCTCAACAAAACTGCACAGTGGATCTTTTTTCTTCTGGCGATACAGAAAACTCTTTGCATTCCCATGTGGGGTATGCACCATGTGATAGTGAAAATATTACATGACAAGGGGACGCTTCAGATCTCTAGAGAGCAGCCTCCAGCTTGTTAATAGTAATTATCAGCAGCCCTCAACTCCACGTGTGATGTGGTTTTAAAAGCTCTGAATTTGTACCTGTCGATGGAGGTAGACAACAGAGCCCAGGAGACGCCAGGTTCCTCCCTGACGGTCCACGTGGAGCATCCGCAGGATCTGCAGGAAGCGAATCCCTCTGGAACATAACAAAAGGGATAAAAATGCTTATAATGCATAAAACCAAATGCATATCTGTATTTATGCAAACAGGTACTGCATTGGGGAAAATATTTGTACACCAGAAACATGAATACTCAAAATAAGAATACATTTAAAGGAAACATGTATAGGTAGTCAAATCATTGTTGGTATCTGGATAATCTCTGACATTGGTCAATCATATTAAAATACAAATTCAGTTGTTATGCATGCAAAACACTTTTTGAAACCATACTGTATGTAGTTTATAAAACTGATGGTTTCTACTTGGAGTTTGCCTCACATATAAAGTTTGAGGGACTTGGTACACATGTTCAAAGATTAAGGTTATCATGGGTTTCAATGGGTCTAAAAAGTGGACCACAAAAGGTCACTTTTGTTTGGACAGAGTACTATAGACATTAAATATCCATCCATCATTTAACTGCTCCCCGTACCTGTCATTATCCGTTGTGCTCTGCTATTGTTGATTTCATTATTACTGTCGATTTAATTGTTATCGTCAATTTTATTAATGTTTCAATCTCGCACATTGTTCTTGAGTGTCGTGAAAGGTGCTTTTAAATAGAATGCATTATTACTTTTATTATATGTATTATTATTTATTCTTTCATTTGGGGTCATGGGGGGAGACAGAGAGACAGAGGCAGACAGTTATTCACTCACACTCAGATCTAAGGGCAATTTAGAGTCACCAATTAACCTTACAAGCATGTTGTTTTGGTCTATGAGATGAAACTGGATACTGGAAAAACCCATGCAGGCACAGGCAGACCATGCAAAGTCCACGCAGAAAGACTATGATAAACTAACAATCAATCTACTTGTTGTAAAGGAATACAACTGACCTTTTGTGCCACCCTGCTGCAAGAGCTGATAAAGTTAGGATCAAGTAAAAAAATATATAAAAAATATACCTCTGTGTGAAGAATGAAAATCATTTCTTAGATATATGACCAAACAGGATTAACAAAAGTTATGCGTGCTATTGTTTGTTGTGTGGTTATCTCAAGGTCAAAGCTATGTGCTCTTGAAGAAAGAAGCATGGATTTAAAAAAGCAGATAGGCCTGTCTCCAGGCAAACTCACTCAAGTAAAGGAATAATAACAGCCTTACTTTGGTCAGGGCATATTTAAGTAAAAGGTTAAAAACCACAAAAAAGTGGAGTACACTGCTCAAACCAAACAGGGTCTTCATCAGGGCACGGTGAAAAGCTTTCACAGGTGAGGTTGACTTGGAAGGAATCACATGATGAGGAGGATGAAAACAATCTTTCGAGATATGATCAAATTAAGATTTAAAAAAGTAGATGAAGAGCACTTTGGAATTAAACTTTGGTCAAACAAGAACTCCTTCTGTTTTTTGTACAAATATGGCATTCACCAAACAGGATTTTCTCTTTGTGAACTGTATAAATGTTTATGTGGGTTTTGGTGATGCAAAGGCTTTGCTCATCATTGACTAATTCATCCAAAAGGTGTAAAATAAGATTAAGTTTGCTGTGCTCTGTGCTGTACAACCAAATTTTTTTAACCCTTCGGGAAAGCAAACAAAAAATCTTTGACCTTTTTCATGGTCTTGGTATCTTTGCAATTGTACTGGGCTTTAAAAAGTCTCTACAAAGTTAGAACTCTGTGGTCTAAATATGGTACGACCTGCCCACTCAAACCATCAAAGCCAGGCCCCACATCATGCCCACATATCTTTTTGTGATATTGATGCCACTTGCACACACATAGTCTCTTACCTTACAGCTGAGGCAGCAAAGACCTGGCCTTTAGAGCCCACTGATAGCACAAGAACAGATGCAGCAACCACAATCAGATCTGGGGAGACAGAAGAAGCAGCTTGCTGTAAGTATATAAATACCGATGTTAAAAAACAGTAAATGATCCTCTATGAAAAGAATAAGAACGATGTACTCTTCATAAAAAGTGTATGTCTGGAGCTTTATTAGGACCTAATCACTGGTTTCTTTTTGAATTACTCTGATAATGTGGACATGAGTAGGTTCATAAATAAGACTGAATGCCAGTATTATATCTGCTCATTTAAAAACACCTGCAGGTTCCAATTTTCACAGTAAAAAGCTGAGGGTAGAAAAAACAAGCAGAGACGTTTTTAATTTCATGCTGAATTTGTCTAAGATATTTCATCTCAGGATGTGGCTCAGGATGTATTAGAGATATTGTTCAAATATTATGAGTGGGAGGGAAGTGAAAGGTCTGTCTGCATCTGCACAGATATAGTATGTGTGTATGGGCGACGAGTTCCCACCTATTATAGAAATTGGCTTCCTGGCAAAGCGAAGCCGGCCCCAGAAGCCGACATATTTACTGCGGCAGCCGGCTGACCACAGACGGATGATGTACTCCACCCCGAAAAACACCACCAGGAAGATCTCCTGTCAGAGAAACAAGGGAAACAGAGCAGACAGGTGAGGAGGAGGAACAGGTGGGTGAATGTCAACATCAGATGCTTGCACAGCAACAGCACCAAACATCTGCTCAGACTTCAGGTAGGTGCTTATAAAACTCAAATCACTGGAGTACAACTGTTCTCTAAGCCTTTTTGTGCAGGGCTGTATGCTATTAAACCTGTCAAGGCCATTCTCTAGGCATTATAGATTCTTACTCATCATATATACACCATTTGTCAGTGTTTAATTTGCGCCACACAATTGATTTATTCATTTCTACTTCTAAATGTACTTGAACCTAATTGCTTGCAAAGTGATCATTCAAGCTTATCATGAATACTGGTTTATTATCTTAAATGTATCATGCTCTTTTTTTAAGAGTGCTTGCTTGTTTACAGTTCTACCTAACTCAAACACCAGCATGTTCCCTTTAAGACCACACTGTAAAAACCTTCTGATGGCTAATCTGAACAGGATAATAAATCAACAAAACTCTAATCAAAACTTGTTTATTGAATATGACAATGACTTGAATGTACTTCAGAGGACTCCACAGTGACCAGCTCTCACGCCAATAGAGCCCCTTTAGAAAGTGCAGGAACAGGATATTTGCACTATGGATGTGTAGTTAACATATCTGCAGCAACTGTAATATCATGGAGATATTTACAAAATTTTCAGAGGAGTGTTTCCAGCACCTTGTTGAATTTTTGTGATGAAGAATCAAATGAGGTGCTAGCAGGTGGGGGAGGGACGATACACTTTAGTACTGTAATATTTGGTGTGTCAATATTATATAGATTCAAGGCAGCCATGAATCAATTTATTTCAATGTATTTAGTTTTAACATTGAGTAAAGCAAGGGGGTTCTTTGGGAGCAAAGCAATTACTGAATTAGTCCATGAGATGGTGCTGTTGAGCCAGGTCAGATGGGTGCCATTCATTGTGCAGGAGTGTTAGTCAACAAACATGGCTGCACAGGAGAGTGACTCAATTGCTGGGCTGTTGGCATTAAAATACATTGCATGGACTTAATTTAGATTTTGAAAGGGACGTAAGAGATGCAAATGACACACTAGTTTTGGAAGAAGTGGCACATGAGAATAAAATGCAGTAGACATAAGGTTTTCCTCATGGCACAACCCAGGGACAGACAGCTAATGATAAGTTTATGCTAAGCTACTGATAAAGCAGCCAATGCTTGTCTTGCTTTCAATCAATCAATGAAACTTGATTTATATAGCACTTTTCATACAACAAATGTAGCTCAAAGTGCTTGCAGAAAAGGAGACAGGAGGAGAGGAGAGGGGGAAAATTATTCCAAACTAGCCACCTTGTCAAAGCTGCTTTCCAGTTTGGAGTGGTCTGAGAAAATTGTCAAACCAAAACTAGCTTCATGTGCAATAACTCAAAGCCTCACCATGTTGTGGAAAACCAGGGTTTTTGACACATATTGGCTGGAGACCAGGTATGTGCCTCCACCTCTGTGTAATTTGCCAACACAGTGACTCCACAGCTCTTAGCTGTAAATCTAAAAGTGAAAGACAGGCAGAGTACAGCACAGCAAGCTACACTAACTGGCTACGTGTGGACATCAGTCTGTGAGATTTACTCCCAGTGTCATTGGAGTGCAGACAACAAAAAGGAAAAACAAGAAAATGCTACAAATTGCAATGCTAAATGTTGCAACATTCAGCATACCGCTAAAATATTAAGAATAGCAATAAAATCAAATTGGGACTCAAGTGTAGTGATTATATTGTGTCATGGGGCCACTAGGAATTTCCACCGCTGATAGAAAGATGCACCAAATTCAATGAGAGTATAATTTTGGCAAAAGAACATGTTGACATACAGGGACAAACAAAGAAGACGTACACTGAGCTGAGAGACTGATGTCTACATGCTTAGTCTGGTCTGACACCTCTCTTATAGTTTATTTTGCGCTTTCTCTGAACATCACTTTGATATACAGTTACAGTGACTATTAAATTATAAATCATGCATATATGCATGTATTTACACACTTTTCTCCTTTGAATTTCAGGTCATTATGACCTTACTTCTCTGATAGTGGTTGTCTTAGATTTTGTTAATGCTTTGTATATTTTATGTTAAATTATGTTTAACTTTATTATATATTGCATGTGTGATAAAATTCACATTAGGGCATAACAATTTATTGTTTTCAGATCAAATGCAATCTTCTGATCGCCAAAGCTGCAATTCTTTGCAGAAACTGACCTAGGATCTGTTACGTCAACTATTTTGCACATACTATTTTAAAAATTTGCCGGCAATCTGCATTAAAGGATGGCTTGCAAATGAACACCTGACTCACAACTGCAAATCGGTTCTCAAAGTTCACTTATACGAGCTGTTAAAAAGAGTTGACTCATTCGTGAACATCGCATCTTCACCGCAAATATTCTGGCAAGCAGGTCAACAACATAAAGCCTCTGTTTAGGAGAAGAAATTGGAGTATCCCTTAAATAATAAAAAACTGATTATTTATCAACAATATTAGATGATGAATGATGTGTTATGTGTTTTTTTATGTTTTTTTGGCATTTCGTGTCTTTACTGATAGGAGAGAATGACAGTGGATAGGCTTGTGAAAGGGGGCGTAGGGAAGACACTCTGCAAACTGGCCACAGGCTGGACCCGAACCCGGGCCGGCAGAAGTATGTATAAGGGACATGCCCGGCTGACAACCACTCCACGAAACCAGCACCCCGTGCTTTGATCACTGATTTCCTTACTGTTGTCTATTCTGTAAACATTGGGAATGTTGCACTAAAGCTTTATTAAAAAAAAAAAATCCAATTAGATCTTTTCCTGAAATAGTTCAGGCCTAATACACATGAATGTATTTTTTTTTTTATTTTATTATCTTATTATCATAAATGAAGGTCTTTTCACTCAGTCATGTCTAATAAATTTGCCACACTTCTGGTGATTTACATCATTAAAAACACTCTGGAGCAACTTCTGTAGAGCAGACTTTTTCGTTTAATGCAACTGCTTTTGTGTCCAGCACTAAAAGCAAAGAGGAGCCAATACAGAGAGAAATACCATGCAAGGAAACTTGTTTTTGGGAAAAATTGAAAGTACTTCAACGTACAAGCTTGTTCTGCATTATGGAGGCCCCACTAAACTGTTTCATATCACTCTTTATTATTGAGGACTGTTGAACCCCTTGTCTCTTTACCGAGTTAAGCCAACCATCTGCTGACAGCTGCATATTTCTTGTATCACATCTTGTCCCCATTTTTCCTCTCCGTCTTATTCATTATTACTCTGAATTCACATAACAATAAGTGGAACAATCCACCACAGCATGTGTTCTGTGCTAAACACAATCAAAGCTTTTCAATCAAAGCTCCACAATTAAAGCTTCTCCATTTCAATTCCACGTTAGCTCCCTCCAGTGCTCCTCAAGGACAGATGCATTCAAGAAATCAATTACAGCACACAATTAAAACAACACGTGGAAACAAATGAACTGATGTGAATGAGAATGCAATTACCTACACACGTCTCTTAATCATTGGCAAGCATTTGGAAATGAAGCTGTCTGAAAGTGAATCAATAGCCTTTCATGGATTTTTAATGGTGACACCATCCTTTTCCTTGAACGATGAGAGGAACACAGCAGGGGGAATTCAGGCAGAGAATGTGTTGCATGTTTTACAGCAGGAGACGTCTTCGGCTTGGATTTAACAGACGTGTTTATCTCTGCCATCGCCAAAAAATACAATGTCAGGGAAAGGAAAAAAGCACATCTATCACAGCAAGAACTGGGTTAATAAAATGCTAAATTATTTCCTTGGATGGGAATATAAAAGAAAACTGTGTTTTACTAATTTATTCAGTGAGGATTTGTACTTCAAGGGTAAAAACAAATGTTTGGTCCAGAAGAGTGATCAATTAACAAAGATGAAAAACAGGCACAGGGGAAGAAACACAAGTGTTGTTTTTTGGATGTGCTTGAAAAGAAAATTGTAACCTTGAACTCAGCAGTTTACTCTCAAGTCCGGTTATCTAGTGATTCCAGGGTTTTGACTGAATAAAAGAAGAAGAGCACTTTGTGATAAGGCTGAAGAACTCCGGATCAAACACTGAAGTGAGATGGCTTTAGATTGTATTGTCAGCTGCTGTTTCCACAATCATGAATCATCTGTCAAGCTCAACTTTTTAGCCGTCAAGGGGGAGAAATCCCAAAAGTTCTCAGAATATTGGAAAGTCTTGAGAGTAGCAGCATGACATTTGAGCACTTCTTTGGGCTTTGAAGAACCTGTGATAGATTACAGAGATCCAGTCAACTTCAAAGAGTAAGTAACCCTTGAAATCACCTTCTTCAGATAAAAAGATATGTGGGTATTTAGTGAGTGTGTGCTAGTGGGCTTTTTTGTGCTGAAGCATTTCACATACCAAATGAACACCTGCATACCTGTATACATGCAGAACTACAGTTACACAATGAGGTTATATTTTGCCAGCATTTAGCAGTTTGTCCATTTGCCTGTTAAAAATATGTCTCAAAAACAAGAAGACAGACTTTGAGGGAACTTTCAGGGAATGTTGGTCATTAGACAAGAAAAATGTAATCCAAATACAGATCGCAAAGCACATTTTTCTCTCAAGGATTTGTCCTCATTGTGTATTCCTCCTAATTACTCAAGTTCTCAGTGAACTGGTGACATTTTCAGGAAATGTTGATCATGGCACAAGTGAGAAGTCACTGCATTTGGTGGTGATCTTAATCAGGATGTGTATGCAAGATTTTTTTTAAAGCATTTGCTAAAAGTGTCAGACAGGGCAGTGCTGCAAATTTCACTACTGACAATTTCTTTTGCAATTACCATCTTCACGCCTAACGTGGCCAACGCAATGTCACGTACGGTGTGATTTGTATGTGCAAGTCTTTTTATATTCAGACTTCAGACTTTATTTTCAACAAGTGACTTCTGTCAATCCCTGCTATGAACTCTTGCTAACTGCAACAAATGTCACCTGGAGGAATATAAAGGATTTTTTTACAATACAGAATTTGTCGCTGTTTATGGAAGTGAACACACTGAAATTACTGAGTTGATTAAATCCTCATTCATTAGACAATGAATTGTTGTAATGATATTACCTGGTTGTACAAAGACACACATTAGCTTGCCTAACAGCTCACCAATGTGTCTCAACAAACTACCTAACCATCATTACCCCTTTAAATCCTTTGCGTATGAAAAAGTCTGTTAAATTGAAGAGTAGCTGCTGATGGCAGAAGCTGGTGGATAACATCTTTTAGAGATATCCATGTTACTCACAGGATTATGATTGGAGCAAAGCCATCTCTCAAGATTGTAGACACAGGAGTGTGGTTTTTCTAAATGAGAATATCCAATCTAGTCCACTCTGTTTATATAGCACAACATAAAAAAACAGAAGGTTGCCAAAGTGCTGTACGTTAATAAATGAAATGAATATACTAAAATACCATAAAATAAACAGGGATCTCACAACACTCATGCTATGTGAAAAGCCAAGGGATAATAATATACCCCTGTTTCACACTTCAGTAGCTTTTGGTGAGTCCACTCTGAATGGTTATGGCATTATGACTAATAATCAAAACTTCAAAAGCAGCATCGACTGTTTTAAGTCGTGTTTGATTGGGACAACACAAAAGGGTGGGTGGGCATGTCTCATCTAAAGGCATTTTAGATGAGATACTTTAAAAGCAGGATCCACATGCATTTTCTTTAAACTCTGGGATAGATGCACCTAAGTTTAAAATTAAAGAGTTCAGTTATTCTTGGAGAAAATGGGAGCAGGGCCAGAGCAGATCTAGCTCCAGTGTCTTCTAAGTGTGTCAGAATATCTGTATGGGTACACTGGTTGTCTAAGGCCTGGACCAAACGTACATGGATATTTTTTTGACCGGATATCTTTGTCCTCGTTAAAAAAAAAAAAAAACTCTGTCCACACCACAGAAATATATCTGTCCATACGAAGAGGCAAAACTGAAAACGATCGCCTCTGAAGCCTGCAATGCCATGCCTGGCCGATAAGTGGCAGGTTAGCAAATGTGAAAACCACAGAAGAAGAACGTTATGAGCATGCGCAGTCAAAAACAGGAAGAAGAAGCAGTCAACAGAATAAGAAGATGATAATAATACTGCGTGCAGCAGATGCCGACGTTGCGCAGCAGTGGAGGGCCTATGATGCAACATTACAGTCATTTGTAGAGCTGTAATGAGGACAAAAAGTGCAACGAACACAGAGATAGCACGTCATCATGTCAACACCAGCTCCGTTTAACACTGCTACACGGATCCACTCAACCGGATATTTTTTTATTTCTTCACTTTTTTATCCGTTTTTAAAAATCTCCATTTATGTTGGTGAAATTGCCGTGTTCGTGTGGTTGAGAGGCCCAACTGGACAGAGAAATGTGCGTTTAGGAATATATCCATATTCGTGTGGTCCAGGCCTAAACCATGATCCAATAAAATCTAGAATATTCAGAACATTCATCTGCATCCCAATCTTGAATTATTCACAGCATCTGTTTGTTTTTCTGTCAGCAACATGACTCAAAAAGTTATGGACGGATTTTTAAGAGAAATTTTTCAGGAAATGTCTGGATTGGGATGAGGAACAAATTATTAGATTTTGGGACTGATCCAAATGACCGTCTGGGTTCAGGAGTTTTTTAATGATTCTTTAACATTGCGAGTTTGGACCATTTTCGGCATTTGTGCATATTTGTACGTTTTCATGGTCAAGGAATCTAAAATTTTAGATGAAATAAAGGTAGGACTACTATTTTTTATTTCCTCAAAAACTGTACACTGAAATATTCCAGATATTTAGGACTGATTCTGCATTATACTTTTTTCAATGCTCTGTGCAGCACAGCTTTGACCTTCATACACACAGTCAGTATGCACACATAGCACTGTACTCCCCCACTGGCACCAAACTCTCCCTTCTCACCTTTATTTCACTTTTGATCTTACCTTTAGAGACAGAATAAAGAAGGGGACTTCTCTACCCTCATGTCACCTCGGGGGTGTTCACAGTGATGGCGACATGTCACAGGGGCATAAGTATCACGGGTCAGAATGGGACCATGCATGGGGCTTATGCTGGATTTCCAATCATCTGCCAAGCTCTCCCCGAACTCTCACATAAGTAAGCTGTGGGCAGATAATTGCTGGCATGAGGATGAAGGTAATATTCACTCCTCTCATGAAAACAGTCATTGTCAAAGTATTTCTGGCATGAATCCAACTAGGCTGGATACTATAATTTACTTAGGAACTAATGTGAAAAGTTTGCTTTTGTTTTTAAAAATCCACATACAACAGCTATTCAAAACCCTGGACAACAGTGATATGTCCTTTGCAAGCTACTCCTCACTTAAGTAATCTGAATTGCATACAGCACATGCTTTGAAGGGATATGGGCTCATGTATGTATTATGATGTACTGTGTAGTTTCACATTTGTGCATTGTAACTAGTAATACATTCTGTGATGATACTGGAATTTGAAGTGAAAAAGTAGTCTCTTAGAGAACTCAAATTACCTTTTTAGTTGAAATGAGTCATTTAAAGCAGAGGTCCCCAACCTCCAGGCTGCAGACCAGCACTAATAAAACCAACCAAACCAAAATTCACCTTTTTGTAGCCAAATTTGAGCAGGAAAAACAATTTTATTTTAGCATTAAAAAACATCATTTCGTTTAAAAGAATCTGCTTACTGGTGTATCAACCATTAGTAAAACTGAAAAAACAAGTTTGATAATTACTAATATGTTAATTTAGGCCAGCTTTCCCATAGACCTTACAATGTGTGGTGGTTTAATAAATTTGCCAAGAACTATATCTGTCCTTTACACTTGATATTCTTCTCTCTGTGATATTTCAGTCTTATTTTTACTGCCCCTACTGTCAAAGTATCTTTGCTTTTAACTCTGTAAAGCACTTTAGATTTGCTGTAAAGTGCTCAAATTGCCTTGTCTTTTCATGTAAAGAAGTGTTTACGTTATAACTTTCACTGAGAACAGTGCAGAATTCACCATTACCTTTTACTGCAACAGAAAAGAAGAATTCCCTGAAGCAGCTGCACAGTCTCTAAATCTCTCGTTTGTTTGAAGCTTCATACTAACAGAACTTTTGGATAAAAGGGACAGTTTTAAACTCTTACAGCTGTTTGTAGATCTGTCTCCCTTTCCCCTGTCCCCTCCCAATTTGTTGTTACCATAGTGTTAGTCTAAAGAGAGCTGCATAGGTAATTGTGCCAGTTTTCTGTGGAGTTACATCATTTACACTATACACTGCTCTGTGCTGTTATGATAAGAGTCTTTACATTGAAAAGCAGACATAGGGCACAGCCAGTCTGGACTGTGCAGGCTGTGCGGGCTGACAATGGAGTTAATGTGATCATTCTGTACATTTAATGCGAGATGCAGTCTGTACAGCACAGTCCGCTCCTCCAACACTTATTCTAACCTCCTTTCTCTTCATACTATCTCTTAGTTCTCACATCCCTCAGCCTTCTAATCCCCTCAACCCCTCCTCTGTGCTCCCTCACCTGCCACTGTCTCATTACAGGAGCCACAAGGGGGCCAATGAAAGTACTTCATCTACTCATCACCCCCTCACTGAGTCTCCCTCCCAGTGCTTCCCAACACAACATCTCTACGCCTTCAATCATCGATTCCTCATTTGACCCACATTTTACCCCCCTCATTCTCAAACCTCAGTTTATCACAGAATCAATCTAGACCCCCCATCACTTCCTTGTACCAAACCTCTTCATCCTCTGTTTCCAATAAACTCATTTACATCAGCATGCAGTTTCAGAGCCTTCAGGATGTGTTCCCATCTCCTTGAGAGTTTTCAGGATGCATTTGTTGTAGTTGTTTTTCAATCAAGAAGCAATAATTTCAAATGAGTTTTTCATTTATTAAATGACTGATAGTTTGAAATGTCACAGTAGGACTTCTGAGCTTCTCACCTTGAGCATGATGTCTAAAAACATGGCCGCCACAGGGATATGGCCCATTAATACCACATGGCCTACCTTCACACAGATACTCCATACCCATCAGTATTGTTCTCCAGTTAATTGGAAGGACGTGATAATGTCTTAATGTCTTAAAGTTCTGGTCAGGAAAGTTGTTTGAAGTTCTGATAAAATATATAATATAAAAAAAGGAACCTTTCATAAAATTTAACTTGATAACCAAAAAATACTCTCTTACTTGCAATGAGAAGGACATCATAGATTCTGTGAAGTACATAGAATAAATGATTAGATATAAAGATCATGATCAAACATGATTACTCACTGATATTACAAAACCCAAAACCAGTGAAGTTGGCATGTTGTGTAAATCGTAGTTAAAAACAGAATACCATGATTTGCAAATCCCTTTCAACCTATATTCAATTGAATACACAGCAAAGACAAGATACTTAACATTTGAACTGGTAAACTTTGTTATTTTTGCAAATATCAGCTCATTTGGAATTTGATGCCTGCAACATGTTTCAAAAAAGCTGGCACAAGTGCAAAAAAGACTGAGAAAGTTGAGGAATGCTCATCAAACACTTATTTGGAACATCCCACAGGTGAACAGGCTAATTGGGAACAGGTGGGTGCCATGATTGGGTATAAAAGCACCTTCACTGAAATGCTCAGTCATTCACAAACAAGGATGGGGCGAGGGTCACCACTTTGTGAACAAATGCGTGAGCAAATTGTCCAACAGTTTAAGAACAACATTTCTCAACGAGCTATTGCAAGGAATTTAAGGGACTTCATCATCTACGGTCCGTAATATCATCAAAAGGTTCAGAGAATCTGGAGAAATTACTGCATGTGAGCGCAAGGCCAAAAACCAACATTGACTGCCCGTGACCTTCGATCCCTCAGGCGGTACTGCATCAAAAACCGGCATCACTGTGTAAAGGATATCACCACATGGGCTCAGGAACACTTCAGAAAACCACTGTCAGTAACTACAGTTCGTGGCTACATCTGTAAGTGCAAGTTAAAACTCTACTATGCAAGCTAAAGCCATTTATCAACAACACCCAGAAACGCCGCCGGCTTGGCTGGGCCCGAGCTCATCTAAGATGGACTGATGCAAAGTGGGAAAGTGTTCTGTGGTCTGATGAGTCCACATTTCAAATTGTTTTTGGAAACTGTGGTCGTCGTGTCCTCCGGACCAAAGAGGAATAGGAGCAAAGTTCAAAAGCCAGCATCTGTGATGGTATGGGGGTGTATTAGTGCCCAGGCATGGGTAACTTACACATCTATAAAGGCACCATTAATGCTGAAAGGTACATACAGGTTTTGGAGCAACACATGTTGCCATCCAAGCAACGTCTTTTTCATGGACGCCCCTGCTTATTTCAGCAAGACAATGCCAAGCCACATTCTGCATGTGTTACAACAGCGTGGCTTCGTAGTAAAAGAGTGCGGGTACTAGACTGGCCTGCCTGTAGTCCAGACCTGCCCCCCATTAAAAATGTGTGGCGCATTATGAAGAGTAAAATACAACAACGGAGACCCCGGACTGTTGAACAACTTAAGCTGTACATCAAGCAAGAATGGGAAAGAATTCCACCTGAAAAGCTTCAAAAATTGGTCTCCTCAGTTCCCAAACGTTTACTGAGTGTTGTTAAAAGGAAAGGTGATTTAACACAGTGGTAAAAATGCCCCTGTGCCAACTTTTTTGCAATATGTTGCTGCCAATAAATTCTAAGTTGATGATTATTTGCAAAAGAAAAAGTTTCTCAGTTTGAACATTAAATATCTTGTCTTTGCAGTGTATTCAATTGAATATAAGTTGAAAAGGATTTGCAAATCATTGTATTCTGTTTTTAACTACGATTTACACAACGTCTTCTGACTTCATCCTACACCCTTTCGGGCAAGGTATAAAGATTTATGTTATGTCTTTCACTTGTTCGAATAAACAAATAAATGAATGACATGAACTTCACTGGTTCTGGGTTTTGTAAAATGCCTCAAGTTTTCATCGAATGTTCATGCTTTGACACTATACTTTTTAACATTAAATACAAAAATAAAAATACCACAACACAATGCTAATAAAAAAATGTGGAAACAAAAAAATGAAGATTAAATACGTCATGTGGTACAGTAATCATTCTGTAATAGAGTAATGCGGTTTTGAGAACTGCGGAAGGCAGTGATTGCAGTTGAGAATGAAATTTGATTCATTGCTCAGCTCTGTTTGCATAGAGCTTAAACACATTAATGTTGGCATGATAAATCAGTAACAGCCCTTATGATAAACTGTAAGGAGAAATTCATCCCTCTGGCAATCAGGACACAATTAAAGTGGCCTTCATGGTACACAAAGTTGCCCATCATGATCTATATCAAATAAAGCTGCCAGCACATAATCAAATATTTACCTCTCCCTCCACGCGCACTATCAACAAGTTCTGATTTTTATTCATAGAGTTCAGGTAAGGGTATCTCAGTGGACTATGACCCCTGTCAAATAATGCTCCCTCAGAATCACTGCAATACGCTTCTTTCATCCACACAGTAAGGAAATGGATGAGATGTTTTAATAGTGTATAATAAAGCTTTTATTCATTATTTAAGAGGAGGCATATCTGCGTGGACTAATAGCTGCTATCAAGTCATGGTCTGTACAAAGTGGAATGATAGCACGTCTCACTATTCACTAGAAAAGCCTCTTCTCACATCACTGAAGTTGGGCTGAGCAGAGTAGTGAAAGAAAGGTGAGAGGAATGTCATGGAGAAGAAGAATAAAGTCACTGACCTTTCCATCACTGTGAGTTTCAGCTTCAAAGACACACAAGAGGTCTTTGGCATTTTTCTGTCAGGATGGCTACACACTGACGATTTTAGGCTTTGTTTTGGGCCTGATTTGGAGGGTACGGCCCAACAAGCTTGTCAAAACAGATTATATGTCCATGAAATACTCCCGTATGTGGTCAAGACAAATGTTTCACTGCTGACTGAATTGGAAGAGTCTCAGCTTGAAATCATAAATACTAAACATTTTTGATATTTCAAATCAAACAATATATTGGAGACCACTTATCATATGTTGCATACTTTTACAGCTCTAAAACATGGTAGCAAACACTATAATGACTGTGCCTTAAGCCAAATGTCATTATGGGATCATTAAAAAGGAGGCCAGCTTGTGAAAACAGTGCAACAACACAACTGCTTTTACAAAGTCCAAGACATACCATCAATACGTGGTGGTTAAAGATGTGATCACAAACTGTGGGTATGTGGTTTCAGGGCTTAGCCGAGCCACTGCCTCTGCGCAGGCGACTCAGAGTTTAATATCTACTGAAACTCTCCTCATGTCTGTGGTCTAGTATGTTTTTAAAATCAGTTGAGATTTGTAAATTGTTTAGTGCATTGGTTTCAAAAGTTTGAGGCCAGCCTCCCGGGGAGTGGGGACTTCAGGGGAGGCGTGGGATGAGAAGACAAATCAGCAAAAAAAATCTCTGCTCAGATAAATTCTGCAATTTGTGGAGCAGACTGAATAAATATTTGAGGAAGCAGTTTCTAGAGAGTGGAGACAAGAGGGAGTAAGCCCACAACCACTGCTTCTCAAAGTTCTGTTTTTGTGAAATTAGTCTTTAAACAAACTCTAAGGCCTCTGCCTCTAATTTGTGAAGAGGTGTTCATTATAACAGAAATGAGTTAAACTTTGAAATAATACGAATAATTCATGCTTGATCTTATAAGATGATCATTTTAAGATTATTTCTTGTTTGCATGTATATTGCACATGCCTCATATTAGGAAGGTTGGTGTCAGTCAGGGCCTTGTGTGGAGTGTTCATGTTCTCCCCGTGCATGTGTGGGTTTCTCCAAGCACTCCAGCTTCCTCCCACAGACCAACAACATGCATATTTGGTTGACTGGTGACTCCAAATTGCCCTAAGGCAGGGGTTCCGGAACTTTTTCACCTCAGGGTCCAAATGAAAAGTTTGTTGTCTCCCAAGGAAGCAAACTTACAACACCACAATATATTATCAAAACCATAAGACACAATCATAAATGATTTCTTAAATTTTTGGCTTGTACACATTATTAAGACTTAGTTTCTGCAAGGAAAGATTGAGTATTTTAATGAGACTTTCTTGTTTAATGTCTTTTAGTGATCAGTATTTTTGAAATAGCCACACATCAGTTTACTTGTAGGTACTGTGAGTTTTTTGCTTCAAAATAATGACACTTTTTATTAAATAAAAAACCCTGTGTGTGATTTTAATTCCTTTAAAAATACAATTTTAACATTAGCCTCACATATTCTCATCATGTCATGTTGTGCGCATTTAATGCCATAAAGCTAATTAATTTATTTCTGTAAAATGTGTTTTTGACCTAGTTTGACATATTCAAAGACATGGTTAGCCTTGAAAAGTTGTCCAGCGTTTGGCAAAAGCCTGTACAGCTTTGGATTCAAGAAATACCTGCAATCTAATAAAAAAGCAACAAAGCCAGAGAGAAATCTCAGGACACATTATCGAAGAAGACAGCAGAAACTAGTACAGAGAGTGCTTTGTTATTATACGGTAGATACATAAGGTTTTATGGTATATGTTCATGATTGCCCCAAAGTGCTGTTATAGTCCCCATCTTAAATGTATCTTACTAATGTGATTAAAACAGTCTCATCCTTCTTAGATGAAGTACAGAAACAGCTTCATTAATTAGTGCTTATGTAAGTGTTTCTGATTTCCATAAGCTGTGGATAAATTAACTTCTAATTGTGAGGCAGAATGTGTTTTTTAAGAAAAAAACATTGCAAAACCAAAAAAAAAAAAAAAAAAAGAAATAAAAGCCAACAAAAGCAATGGTTATGGTGAAATATAAATGTTGGAACAAGGTTTTTTAAGAGTGTAATGTTAAATCATCAATCACTTTTAAAATTGTAAAACTATTACTTCTCTAGAAGTGCTTCAAGAGCAAGGAATTTTCAACACTGCCCAGCAAGCGTGTTATTGTCAAAAATGAGGAAAAAACCCTTTCTTGCACTGGTTACAAATCCTTCAGAAGATTCCTGGATGCTGTATTTAGAGCACCACCAAAATCAAATCACTTCTTTCTTGTGCCATCATTAATACTCCCTGACAACTTCATAAAATTCCATTGAGCTTTTTGAGATCCTGTCAACAAACTAACAAAGGACAGCAAAAGCATAACCACCTTGGCGGAGGTTATTTTAAGGCACAACAGATATTTTTTTCATTGGAGGGCTCGCTCTCACACACTTGGAAAATCCCTTGTCTAGTATTTAGCCAGCCAGGGTTCATGTATGTTTGGTTTATGAAGGGACATTGCATCACTTCAGTTGTTTGACAGTTGGCTGCTGCTGCTGTCTTTACAGCCTCTCTTTATATGAAGTCGCCAGCCCAATATGCCTGCTCCAGTCATGGGGGTTTAAGGACTTTTTAACCATAAGAGAAGGTGCTGATTTGTGCAGCTTATACATTTAAGGCCAACAGTGACTACTGACCATTTGCCTCTTGTGACACAAGTCTGTCTCTGCCCTGCCGAAGAGACAAGAGGGACATGTTAGTTGCCATATGTCTATATAATAATCCTTGTCCTTGTGGTAATATGTAATGTAATTTTCTGTTGTGAAGAGCAATGTTCTACCAAAGCTTTAAAGGTCACATACTGGGCAAAAAATACTTTTTGAGATGTTTTTCTCAATATTATGTGTCCATGGTCTGTCGACAACAATGACGCCCCACCCCCATTTCTCTGTTTCTTGCTCAACCAAGAAAATGTGCACTCCAGCAATCTCTTTGAAAATGTTGCCCTAATGAAGTCATTGGGGATATGCCACCTCCCATAGATGAGAGAAAGTCCCTGAACCAGGTGTTTGTTCAGCTCCAGAGGAAGGCACCATTTACAAAATATAGGAGCGTCTCTATTTGACATGTTCAGGCTCAACTCAGTAGAGCAAATGACTCAATGTGTAAGGAGGAAGGACAGAGGAGAATAAGTGCAGTACAGCGTGTACCATTGTATGCTGGTTACCCTATTTTTTTCATGGCCAGCAGCTAAAATCATGATGGTAATCGAAACTCTCTTAGGGAGTGAAGCCCAAAGATTGAAAGTGCTGACGGTGTTTGTTACACATGAAGTGCTCCAATGCTCTCAATGGTCAAAGTTTTTTGATGTGAAGAAAGAAATTGTAGGAGATAGGACAAAAATCAAATGTGTCAGACTTTCTGTTCATAAGCGTCTTTGTTGTCATGAGGTGAAACAATCAGACCAAAGGGTCCTGAAACTCTATGATGGTCAGGTCAGGCCATAACTGCATATGAATCATGTAGACTGTCCTCAGCATGAGACTAGGGCCCCATCCACACGAAGACAAACTGAGGTCTAAACGCACAAGTTTTTTGCCGAGTCTGCGCATCATCCATACGAAGATAGTGTTTTGGGGGTCTGTAAACGATCATTTTTGAAACCAGGTTCCAGAGTGGAAAGATTTTGAAATGCCGTATACGCAGCTCCGTGATTACTGGCTCTCCGCAAGTTTTCAGATACGCTTACGTCATAGTTTCATATCTTCATTGACATGCCTACGCCACACGTGGCATAGGCGTACGTGAAGCATATGTGCTGATGAAGCTCGTGACCCTACTATCCCTGTTGCAGCAAAATCTCCTTCTCAATCACCACAGAGTTAAACAAACAATTATGGAGGACACATTACGGCATTTTATGATCACTTTATCACAATCTCTGTTTACAATTTTTGCCGCAAGTGCGCATGCCCACTGTTTTTTTGTCTGTTTCCGCTTGTTTCCGTCATATCGTTACAGTGCCCCCAGAGGTCTGGCATATGTTTTTACAGCATTTCATGCGTATCGAGTGCATTTATGTAGACACACACATTTTCTGAGACGCCTTCGCCTTTATGACGATCGTTTTGGAAAATGTTAAGCGTTTTGTCTTCGTGTGGATGGGGCCTTAGGGTGAATCCCAATTCAGTGGCGATTGCTCTAAGACTGCAAGGGAAGCTCAGCTTCCCCTAAAATGCTCCCCAAAAAGTGGTGATGTGTACTGCTGTGTGTACATTTAATTGACTTAATATGCTCTAGAATACCTTCATCTTTTGTTCAGAATCAGCTACTTATCACAGGTAACTGGCGCGACTTCTTTCTCATTCATCCCCACAGCGTCTCAGTGCTACAGTCGGAGTCAGACGCTGAGCGTCTCCAGGCATCAACAGGGAACAGTAGAGTGGGTTGTTCCACTGTGGAAACTGGACGGTCATTGGATAAACGCTGGGCTTTGTCCCGCCCATCGGACGCTCAGCGTCTCTGAGGGTCTATGAGGCAGTGGGCTGGCCTGGACGCTGAGCTTCTGCATGATGATTGGATGATCTGTCTGAGGCCGAATCCTTTTTTGATTGACAGTGAAATGAGCCAATCAGCGATCTTGAAGTTTCACCCTTCACCGGGGGACTCTTCGAAGTTTTTCATTTAGTTGTTCTGTACTGATCCGGAGGCTTTATCGATCCCCAGCGACTTTATCTTTCTGAAAAACGACCAGCGTTGTGTTTAAGATTCTCTCCTGTCACTTTTTCTTTTAACAAACGAGCAGCTGTAGCTTCTCTCCCTTTCACTCACACTCACAGCCTGTCAATAGTTCCACGTAGCAGCTCCAGCTGCTAGCAAGCTGCACATCATGGCAGATAGTATGAATGTTGTCAACCAGATTTTGGCGAAGCCATTTGATAGTCTTCCTTACGAAGAGAAAATTAGAGTCAAACAGCAGGGCAGATCAACTCCTAAGATTGATTTAGTTCAAAAAGGTGGGGAAAAGTATCAGGGCTTTTCAGCATTCCTGGTATGACAAGGTGAGCTGGTTCACTGACAGTGCTGTCACAAATAAAATGTGTTGTCTGGTCAAAAGTGGGTTTTGGGGAATAAAATCCCTGGAAAAGACACCTAGTTGGTACAACAGGGTCACAGATCATTTACATAAATAAATAAATAAATTTATGATATAGGCCAGAAAAAAAATGAGCTTCCCCTCCCTGACTGACCAGCAGCCGCCACTGTCCCAATTGTACCCCATACCCCTTCATTGACCCCTTCCCATTAGCCCTCTGGTTTGAGGCCAAGGGGAAGGGGTGAAAACACGGTCCTGAGAAACAAGAGCCACTCAGTTCCTGCTACGTCATCACCCAGAGCCGCTTGCTGGCTGTGTCATAGGCAGATGTGACAATAGCAGTTGCTATAATGAGAAATATTAAAATACAACCAACAATTGAAAAACATTAGTATTTACTTGCTGATTTAATAACAACTTAGAATTATGCGCTTCCTTCGGTCTCCGCTCTGCCTTCTTGTCAGCAGGTGTGGTGTATTGTGGGAAATTCTCATACCCCTTCCTTTCAAGTGAGGTTCCAGTCTGTCTTCATTTCAAGGGTTGCGTAGCCCTTCCCCTTAGCCCTACAGAGAATTGGTACATCCCAAAAGACCTGAACGCACAAAACTAAGGGGTTAGGGGTAAGACAAGGGCTAAGGGGTAGAATTGGGATGGACCCTAAGTCTGCCAGAGTCGCTTAAAAGGTGAATCAAGTCACTTGTGGGAATATTTCTAGTTCTAAATAGTGCCTCCCATATACTACATTAATTGCTGGCAAATACTAATTGATTTTAGCCCTCATTCAAATCCAGGGACATCAAAAATAAACCTTCTATGGCTCATATTCAGGTGAACATCGTGAGTGGAGGCAGCACTGCTACATCAGGCAGGTGCTGCCAAAACTTATCACACACAGATGTTATCAGCCATCACGTATCCAACGTGTTTGAACCATCAGTCTGCTGGATTTCATATGTTAAGAGGGGCTTAAGTTAGTAAAATCATAAGCTTTACAAGGTGCATCAAGGTAAAATCTAACAAGGTAGACTGGCATGAAATATAAGCATACTTTACAAAACTTCACAGTCAGCTTGGATCCTAAAAAGTGCTCAAACTCTTCAGAGAGCGTGGATCTTTCGGGCGTACAGCCAAGCATCTGGTCCAACACATCACTTACTACAAACACCGCCTGCCAGGGCTGCATCTCCACGCACGGAACCAAGCACTATGTGTTAACCTTGAGTGTGCGGGTAGAAAGAGAGAAGACAAAAGAAGCTGCTTGTGTGATGGGGGAGAAGAGAATGAAAGAGATGCAGGGTCAGAGCAAATCTCCAAAGCAGCAGCAAACACACAGTACAAAAACAGGCCCTTTGGGAATGGGGGCTGCTAAAGATGAATGTTGGAGATTTCTGAGGGTTTAGAAGCATAGCAAATATTAATTATTCATTATCTTCATTGAAGAGGAGAATAAGAAGCTTAAATATCCACAGGGGGCAGTCTTAAAGCCATGGCACAAAATATACATTTGAAATATTTGGGTTTTTTATCAGTTTGTTTCATTCTTTCGTCATGTCTGACTCATACGGTTGCATCTTCAGCATCATATCTTCAAAAATCCAATAATGAACCTGTTGGATTCGCAGTTCTTCCTTAACCAGCTAGCTCACACAAAACCATGACCATTTTATCCTATTATCCCCAGGCCAAGGTGACCTTGTCACATGTGGCATCTTCTCTTCCAGTCCTCTTCTGAAGAAAATACTTGGGACCTATTCGATCCTCTCACTGTTTTATTTTTGTGCGAGTTTGAGTGAATCACCCAGCACCCCAACAGTTGCTCCGCTCAGCAGCTGATTTCTCGGGGTTAAGTTTATCCCATTTGCTATTGATTTTAGGAGAAGCCTTTGACCTCTACTGCCAGTGGGACACCCCAAAATAGTTCCCTGAAAAAAGGGCTTTGTTCTTCCAGCTAAAGTGTCCTTAAATTGTTTTTGGTGCGACAGTGAGGAGGTCAATAAACCCGTGAAATTGCTTTTCAAACGACAGAATACGGGGTTTGATATTTGCTGTTTTATCACCATGTTCGCAATCATGGTGCTGATAGCAGCGGAGTATAATCTGTCAAAAAATAGATAGAAATGAGTTTAACATCTTTGTTTACTTTGAGATTGATTCTGTGCTTTATTAAACAAGCTCATCCAGTAAACAGAAGGTGTCGTTTCAAAGAGCAACACAATGACTAAATGTCTATTAGCTGTATCGTTTTATGAGCATCATCATTTATTTAAATGAGTGTGTCTGACATTGGATGGGAACAAAACTCCTCCTGAACTGCTTAATACATCAGAGTCAGGCCTGGATGCAGACGTAAGTCAACAAAAAAGAGAAAAACACAGAAAAGCTGAGCAGATGGGGAGAGTTGAAGGAAAGATCGGATCATGAGAAAAGGCTGCAGGCTGTATCAACAAACATAAACAAAGCTGTTAGCAAAAAAACAAGGTGTATCTCTCCTTTGAGATCAAGTTTCTTTTAAATCTCAATCACTTGGCTTGTATCTTTTCAACATGTGGTTCATGGACCACTGATCAGGATCATCAAAAACACACTGTGGTGTTTTCTTGTAAACAAACATCACTTGCATGCTTAAAGCTGACAGATACAAAAGTACTTGGACAGAAAAGTGAGGCTGATATCTTTTCCTCCAGCTTTTTTTCTTTACTAAAGTATTGGCATAGGCGTTGGGGTTGTGTTCAGCCTTTCAGACTGTGCCACTTGCATACTCAAAAGGACACCTGATGAGCATGTACAACAGAAAGACATATCAACACACCAACAAATAGATACGAGAAATCTGATTCTATAAAATGTAAATATATGTGTCTTGTGGTTATTCATGTTCCACTCCATACCAGCCCCGGGTATAGATAATAACCCACAATCCACATCTCCATTCTCAAAGGCAAAATAATAAATAATAATCATAGTGTCTAAAAAGAATATAAAAACTGAATCAAAAATTCATGCAGAGGACCAGTTGACCACAAAAGCTTGCCACTGCTGACCTTTAAGAGAAAAAGAGACATGAGGAGTTCAAAGAAGAGGAAAGCTATCACAATAGTGGTTGAGTTGCTCCAGACAATTCTGTGTAACCTTTACCGGCTGGAGTTGAACCTGCTGCACTAAACAGATCAAACATCCCGCTGCAGAGAGCATGGAGCTGCAGTCTGAAGTGAGAGTGTTTGAAAAATATATTTTTTGAATATTTTTACTTTTACTTACTTATTTACGTAAGTACTTACTTACTTTTACTATTTTTAAACTATTTTCCACTTTCATCATGGCAAATTTGATGAATAGCTCTAACACCGTAACCATTAAAGCTATGTTCAGGGGGTCTGCACATCTCGGGTCTAAACTGGGCTTTATATTGGTCCATTGCAATAGAAAAGAAGCCAGTCAGAATGTGAAACTTTCAATTTACCACTCAAGCTTTGTTCCAAGTCTTATTTGTAGTCATGACCTTAAGGTTAGGACAGAGCAAGGAGGACTGACATATAAAGGGCTCTCATAGTAGCACTGTTTCTCCTTCACATAGACAGGAGTCAGCTGTGGTTGCTGGGGCATCTGGTTAGAATGAGCCCTGGTTGCCCTCTGACCCTGAAGAAGACCTGGAGCTCTCTTGAGGGCATTTTGGAGGAGGGTTGGGAGGGTTAGACGGAACCCTGAGGAGATGATACATTCAAATTCATGCTAGTTTTCCAAAATTACCGACCCCAGCTTTAACATGGACACAAGTAATTAGAATAAACACTTGATCAGAATAATAATGTGTCATGTAAACAGGTCAGTAGGAAGATTCTGATCCGAAAGAGCTCAATCTGAAAGAAACTGCATTTTGAATGAGAGGAGTGGTCCATACTGATCATTATTCTGGATGATGCTCATGTAAACACTCATTCAGACAAGTCTTCCTGGCTCACTCTCTCTCCTCTTCTTCTACTCAGCCACAAATGAGCTGCTCTTCAGTTTCTCAGACATGCACAGTTGAGGAGAGGGGCATGTCCCACTCTACAGTCACACTGGTCCCACTTTACTGTCTGGTACCGCTACTGACTGCTTTGGCAGTTACCAAGCCTTTTCTTTGCCTTTTGTTTTTATAACTGCAGAATTTTAGTTTCTCTAAAGTGAGCAGGAGGAAAATGCTCACAACACACACTTTCGAAAATAAAGACGCCCAGAGTCACCAACAGCAGCAGGGGAATAAATTCTCTGTTCCTTGGTGAGGAACGATGAGTGACGGACAGAAGTGTTTGTTTATCATGGAGGAGAAGTCCTGCTGTTGACTGGAGAGTTCTCATATAAGGCCAAATTGAAATACTAAAGTATTAATCACACTGTGGACAACGGGTTCTCATAAATGGAATCACAAACATGCATTTTATGCATAGTTGGCAGCTGCCACTCGACTGTTTTTTTAACAGTGAATAAATCCTGCCAAAAAATAATTTATCACAAGTTAAAGGACTTCTTTTGTTATTGCAATCTTAATAATGTGATGCCTGCTGTCTCCGAGTCTAGACCTTCTGAGCATGCCCAGATGCTTCTAGGACGATAACATGTTAGATACATGTACACTAGCACCGTGCATGTGTGTCCATGTACACAGTGTATAAAATCATTTTAGGCTGAATAATTTCAATCAGACTAAAGAAAAAAAGTGCACGTCAACATGGCTAGCGTAATAAAAAAAAAATAGTAACTTAAAATGCTCATATTTCACCTGCTATTCTTGCCAAGTTTCTGCATTTTGTGTTTTTGTTTGTGAGCTAGTCATATGCCTTTGCATGAATGTCAAAGCACTGTATTATCATTATTATCATTATTTAGATCATTATTATTGTCATTATTATTACTTGGGGTGTCATTATCATCATTATCACTACTCATTAAAAAGCACTGGCAGTACTTAAACCATATAAGAATTAACAATGCACACCAGCAATGGTCAAAAAACACAACAGACCTAGAACCACAGTGCTGGTTTGCAAGATTCAGATTATAATGTTAATGTTAGCAGTGTTCGCAGTAAGTGCTTTCAAGTTATTGTTACTATGTTTGTGCTAAATGAGGTTACTCTCTAATCAGTTGAGAGGTTGGATTTCCACTTTCTTCATCAAAATCGCGCTTGACTGTGCTGTTTCCAATATGTCTTTGCTTTTTCCCAAATCTTTGCCCAGAGTCTTTTGTTTAAAAACAGGTTGGAGGGCATTTCCTGGAAATTAACTGGTTGTAAGTTGTGGGCAGCTGTGTTGCAGTTTTGACAGAAAATTAACTGGGATTTTGGGCCCGTCTTGATAAAAAAAAAAAAAAAAAGCTTAACATTATTTGTCTTCTTTGGTGCTGGATACTTAGTTATCCAAATTCGACTGTTTAGCTGGCTACATGTATGCATGTCTAATCTAAATTAAAAATACATTTTTAATTCAACAAATATGATGGCAATTTGTTGATCTATATAAATTCATATTGCATTCACTTTTCATCTGGTCAAAATGCTTTTCAGTGAGATGACTTTATTTTGTTTTTCCCTTTTGAACGTGTAGAGATGCCTTGTGAATGTTTTTACTGAAGCATGCTAAACTGGCCTCTGTTGGGTCTTCTTGGAAGAGCTTTCATTTGCTGTGAGTAAAGGGATTATGTACAGTCTGCTTTTCTTTCTCGGTTTCTAATCCCGTTTTTGCGCCAAATGAAATGCTTTATTGTCATGAGCATTCAGGTGCCTAGAGGGTTGGTCCAAGGATTAAAAAGTGTTGATAAGGATTTCCTGAAATTTCAAAAGGAGGATTTAAAAGGCGAAATGTACTTCTGGAACTGAAGCCGCTAAAAATGGGGCGGTCGCTGTTGAGCTCCATTTGCAATGATGCACAAAACAATTTCTTCATTGAAAAGACCCTCATCACTGTATAACATTCATGAGTTTGACCCAAAAGCCTGCTTAGCTGTGAGCTACTGTGTAATGGTCCAAATTACCCATAAACTGGTAGGATATCTGGTTTTCAATCCAAAACCTCTCATAGTAATAGGTCCAACAATGCTAAAATACAAATTAGGGTTGAAACAATGACTTTGTTGTTAAACCCTTTTCAGTTTCATCAGATGCAACACTTACCACCCAGTAGAGAGTTTGGATGGCTGAAAGATGGTACTGGGGCATAGTAGACAGAACACTGAGGATCAGACAGGCCAGGACCATCAAAAACCTGCAGGAAAAAGCACATCAATCATTTTTACTGTGTGATCAATATCTGTGTTTACTGCTGTTATTTATTCTTTGGTCTCTGAACGTTTTAGGTCAAAGGCTGTGGTAATGGAGCCTCATGTTCTCCTTTTGGTAAAAACCTTTATTTAAGCCTCACACAAATATCCACGTCAACTCAAGGCAGAACTGATCAGACTCTCAGGGTTACAGGCCAAGGTCAGGGTTATAGAGACTGATTTTCAGGCCTTGTCTTATCTTTATAACTCAAGAAACTTTGCACAAATGGTTTGAGAGGGAAAAACAAATTGGACTAAAGTCAAAGAGCATCTGTCGTCCCCCCCCCCCCCCCCCACTGTGCTTTGTAGTACACTAGTACAAATGTGCTCTGTGACCCACTCTTGAGTTTCAGTCCACTAGCTGAAACCACTGATCTAAAGAATACTTTAGGGTTTTTTACAACTTTGCATAAAATGCCCCCCACCCCTCGGCCAAATAGATGAGATTCTCAAGGTCAGAGGCCTAAGGACAAGGAAACTGAATCTAATATTCAATTCTTCATGGAAAACTTCAATTCTTTACACTCTGTCATTCAGACATGGTACACAAAGGCTGAAATACACTCGACAAACAGGTCCTACGATAATGCACTAATGGAGAGATAGCAGAGTGATGGCTTGCTGCTCCTGAGGAAGCTCTGCTGAGCAGTTTTGGGGTTAAGTGTCTTGCTTCAGGGCACTTTGGCAGTACCTAGAAAGTCAGCTGGCACATTTCTAACAAACGTGGTTCAGTCAGGACTTGAACCAGCCACCCTTTGGTCTCTAAGCCAAGTCCATCTGGACTGAGGGTGTTTTCACACCAACCATATTTAGTGCGCACCAAAGAAGTTTTGGCCCAGGGTTTGGTACGTTAGTATCAATGTGAATGCAGCCACCGCACTTTGGTGCGCACCAAATCAGCCGGTCCGAGACCTCCATGAAGGGGTGGTCTTGATCCGCTCCATCTCCAGACATTTGGTGCGGTTTCACTGGTGTGAAACAAAGTGGTCCGAACCGATCTACTTTTGATGCATTACTTCCTGTTAATCCTGCATTTGAATCTTTTGCTTACTCAATTTGTCAATTTGTTTAATCTGGTAGAGGATTACGATGATTTACGAGGGTCCAGAAGGTCGCTGATGCCGTCTCAAACACGATAAAAAAAACACATTTGAAGGAAAATGTAGAAGAGAGCGAAACGTAAACATTGGTTGTTTGGTGTAGGAAATGGTTACCATGGTTGCCTCTTCTTTGTTCTCCTCTGTAGCAGGTTTGGTAACCAGTTAGGTCCATATCGCCCCCTGCTGTGGCCAAGGGCACAGTTCGATGTTGCAAGTGTGAATACAAGCCAACGAAGGAGGGGGGGGCGAACCGCGCCGCAGTACAGTTCGAAACAAGTGGGCGCAAAATGAAAACGCCCTGAGCTACTGCTTCCCAGACTTCTCTGATTTCATGACCTTATGAACTGTGAGGTTTTCTGGTCAGGTTTTGATGATCAGATTTCTACCAATAACACGATCACAAACACCATTCCAGCCCTGTTACTCAAGCCTTCCTTGTACTGTCACTGCCTTTCTAAACAGCCAAACAGTAATTCTGTCTTTTCATGAACTATAACATCACAAATTCAACAACATTTTCCAGCCGTCTATATTCTCTTTCTTCCTAATCAAAGCTCTGCCTAACTTGCAAACACAAATCTCTTCAGTCCACATTTCAGCGTTCCATCTCATATTTCTGTCAGAACTTCACGCTTTGATTTAGACACAAAATCCTGAGTCTGGTTTCTAGTCTTAACAAGTTTAGGGGAAAAAAAATCAAGGCAGCATAACATTACTTTGTATTTCTGTCATGAAGAGCATCAGATTGAATTTGAGCAAACATTCAAGGACAGCTCTCCTGAGGAAATTCTGAGAACCTTTTAAACTCCACCATGTGAATGCAAAGTGCATGACAAACCCGCCAGATAATGAGCATGCAAGCTGAACACACACAGGCAGGCCACACCGAGTATGAGGGAAATCTCAATGCTCCTCAGCTTTGTCTGTATTTACCATCATGGTCAAAAATATTTCAAATGCAGAAATGATAACAAAACATCTGTTAGCCATCTGCCTCCTCAAATGACAGATTTTTTTATTTTAATTTCTAATTAGCCTAGACTTTTTGACAGCTATTCATCAAAAATATCCCTTTTAAAGACGAGAAGAATCTGAGGATTCATAATTTTAGCAGTGTTCAGTCATTCTAAAATGACAAAGCTCACACATACCCTGCTCCCTCTAAAGTTGGGGTGCTGGTACTGTTTGTATGGAATACAAACAGAATATAATGATTTGCATATCCTTTTTGGCCTATGTTTAATTGAATACACATAAAAGACTGGATACTTAACGATAAGGCTGATAAACTTTGTTTTTTTTTTGTACAAATATTCACAAGTTTTTAATTTCATCCCTGCAACATGTTCCAAAACAGCTGGGATAGGGATAGCAAAAGGCTGGAACATTGAGGAATGCTCAAAAACACCTGATTAAGACATCTCACAGGTAAAATGGTTAATTGGAAGAATATCGAATATGGTCATGGAAGACACAGGATGTTCTTTAGATGACGTCCACAGCGTCTCCATCTTATCCAGAGAAGACTACTGGTTTGGGAGAGGTATCAAGAAAGCTGCTGAGAAAACATCGCTGAATTGTGAAGCTAATGTATTTTCAATTTCTTCAAAACTATTTAGATCTGGGTTCATTTCATAAAAAATCCAAACAATTCCATCAGAGAACAAATGGTCAAAGAGCATGCGATCCAAACAACCTAGAGAACAACCACTAGTTTCCCCTGCAGGGGGAAAGTCTAAACAACTCCTAGGTTACCACCCAGATTATCTGCATATCAATGGTCAGTTTAGGCTTAAAAATTCTGTCTCCACTTCAGCCAACTCTCAGGCTCATTGACATTACAATGAAAACAGATGAAAACTGAGAGTTTTCGATGGAAAACAGTGCCTAAATCAATTCTGAAACCGGGGTTCTAGAGTGAAAAGTTTTCATTTTCACTTGTGTGAACAGGAATCTCCATGGTTAGGGAAAACAGGGAGTTGCAGCACATGCGCACTACTCTTTCAGATAAGGGTAGCGTGCACCAAGGAACAGCAACTGCCATGGCTGACTACTAAGCAACATGTGTGCTCCTAACTGTGCTTTTGTTTGTTAGCCCTAAATGCGAATTTGCTGTGTCTCAGACCAGCAGGGACAATATGTAATATTCACTAAGGACACTACAAACATTTCCAACTACTTGCCTGGCATACACGCTTCAGTTGTTCTCGTGGATCTGTATGAATGTGTATTGTTATCAGTCTTCATGTGAATGTTGAGTGTTTTTGAAAACACAAAGGAAAAACCTTTACGTTTCTGTTGACAATGTTGTTGGGTAAATGGGCCCTCAGAACTCAAAAAGGCTTTTGTTATCCAGTAAAAAATCTTCAAGAATCTGAAACAGTCCACTTGCCACTTTGATCTGCTTTGGATAACCATGACCTGGATGACTGAGAACTGACACAGAAACTAACCGACCTATCGTTAGGATGTCTTTCAGTTTAAGATCACTGGCTCGGGCTGGTAAGCCAAGTGCAGAGGCGTGATGGTGGACTTAATGCAGAGTTATTGACAATGTGGCAACAAGCAGCACTGAACCAACCAATCACCACAGAGTCGACCTGTCAACCAACCAGAGTGCCTGGGTCGCTTTGTTAGTGCTCTTGCCCCTTTAAAGCCAAGTCTAGTCCAGAGGGAGAAGAGAAGTGAATCAGGGGCACTCAATATATGAAAACTCAGTGATTTTTATGACTGATTGTGAACAAGCTCCAGCAGTCATCAAAAGAACCAGAACTATGGCAATACAGGGCTTTTTCATACTTTGTGACATAGATTTGACAACTTGCTAGAAACATTCCTCAGAGATTTTGATCTATGTTGAAAATATAGAAACAGCTAATTGCTGCAGATGCCTGCTACTTCAAGAGAGGCTGGTAGTGTAATGACAATCAAGAGAGGCCTAATGAGTTTGTTATTTGCTACATTTACCATTCAATCTAAGCAATGTATTTGAGACAGTCAGCACTCAAAGACTCAAAGTTTGTGCCCAGTTCTTCAGAATACAATACAGCAGACGCACAAACTAAATTTAGATGCATAAAATAAACACTGATAATTACTGCTGACAGCTGTTCATAACAGTCACAGGCAGAGATTCTGTTTAATTTGACTGTTAAGCAGGACGATGTGTATCCAAGACTGTCAGCAGAACAGATGATGACATTCGAGCTCATATGATACTGGTGTGTTTTTCTGCTGACAATGACAGTGACGGCCTCTGTTTTTGTTTGTTTATTGTGGAGTGGACCTCGCTATCAGCCTTGAAGTCAAAGTTATGTTTCAGTCCATTTCATTATGTTTGTCTGTTAGCAGAACATCTTAGTAAATGAAGAATGAATGTTCAGTGGACTTGTAGAGGGCTTGGCTTTGTGAAAAGGACAAACTCATTAACTTTTCATTTCCGCCAGCAAGAGATGCAGTGTTGAAGGGCAAAACTTCAGAATGGATCCACGATAGCAACATCTGAGTTCATTTGCAAAACAAATTCCATTGAAAGGACAAACTTTTAACAACTGACCCAATAAAAAAGCGACATGGCGGCCTTGGGAAGGCTGCTACTCTTCAGATGGAGAGGTGCTGCTGGATTTATTTATATTGTTTGTTTGGGGATGAAAAAACTAGTCATGTATCTCTCTAAGCAGAAAGGACTTGGTTGTAGATATTTTTTTTTTTTTTTTTTACAAATCTCAGTTTTAATGAAGCTGGGGCACAGTGTAAAACATAAATGAAACCAGAATAAAAAGATCTGCAAATCCCTTTCAACCTTCTTTTACATTAATTGCTCAACAAAGACAAAATATTAAATGTTCAAATGGAGAGACCTTGTTTTTCTTTTGCAAATATTCCCTCATTTTGAATTTGATGTCTGCAACATGGTCCAAAAAGCTGGGACAGGAGCAACAAATACTGGGAAAGTAAAACAAACAACAGTTTGAATCATTCGACAGAATGTGAAAAGGTTAACTGGAAACAGATGAGTTTCATGGTTGGGTTTAAAAGGAACTTTCCTGAGAGGCTCAGACGTCGTAAACCAAGGAAGAAGGTGAAAGAACACAAACTACTGATGTCCATAGTTTGAAAACACTTACTGAGTGTTGTTTAAGGAAAGGTGATGTAACAAAGTGGTTACATATCCCTGTCTTAGCCGTTTTAGAACAAGTTGCAGTCCTTAAATTCAAAATGAGTGAATAATGGCAAAAAAAAAAACCATCAGTTTGAACAAAAAGTAGTTTGTCTCTGAAGTGTATTCATTTGGAAAAAGGTTAAAAACTATCTTCAAATTTTGGTTACATTTTACTCAATGTCCCAACTTCATTAGAATTTTATTTTTTTTGTAAAAAGTAGCATGTGATTCAGACACTTCTGTTGTGCTTTGTCAATATATCAGAAAAAAAACCTATACAATACAAGTAAACCATAAATGACAAAACTTACATAGAAGGTATGCACTGACATCACAATATATAAGTATAACTCCATGCTTCACATTTTTTTAAATATGGCATCTAAACAGGTCAGATCTGTTGATCTGTTTTATTTTTACCTCTTCCAAGGAGGTTATGTTTCTGTCTGTGAACAAAATAACTCAAAAAGTAATGGATGGTTTTTAATTAAATTTTCAGCGTCTGGCCGCCATGGCAAAAAATGTGATTTCTGTGAATAACTACTGAACTAAATTAGATATCACTAGAAAAGCACTCGGAGAGCGCAGACCTCCGCAGCGCCACAGTCCTCAGCCACATTGTCATTTTGACTATAAATATTACTCCTACCTTTATTTCATCAAAATATTTAGATTCCTTGACCATCAAAACATACCATTAGCAACTGGATTCATAATGATATCTAGTTTAGTTCAACAGCTATTCACAGAAATCATGTTAAGCCATGGCAGCCAGACGCTGATCTGGATCAACACCAAAATCAAATCAGTTCTTCCTTTTCCCACGCTGAACATTTCCTGAAAATTTCATCCAAATCCATCCATTACTTTTTGAGTTATTTTGTTCACAGATGGACGGACAGACAGACGGACAGACAAACTCTCCCGAAAACATATCCTCCTTGGCAGAGGTAATTATGAATCCAATTGCTAATGGTATATTTTCATGGTCAAGGAATCTAAAGGTCTGCGCTCTCCGAGTGCTTTTGTAGTTTTAATAATGATTTACCATCAAACCAGCTCTTGTAAATGGATTTTGTACAATTAGCTCTTGTAATTGGATTTTGTTGGGTATGATCCTTTTTGACCTTATAAGAATGCACAGCAACAACGACAACGAAAGACTGAGAAAGAGAAAAAAGGAAACAGTGTGAAACATTCCACAGGTGAAAAGGTTAACTGGGAACAAATGAGCGTCATCATTGGGTTTTTAGAATGTGTTGCAGGCCACAAATTCAAATGACTGAATACTGGCCCCCCAAAAAAACAAAGTTCATCTGTTGAATATTTTTTCTTTGTAGCTTATCAGTGTAAGGTAACCGATTGCGTCATTACTAAGGCTGAAGGATTTATTGTTTTCAGGTCAACATCGCAATTTCAGACAATGCAATCATGTGATCGCCAAAGTTGAAGTTTTTTGCAGCGCTTCTGACTGACCCAAGATCTGTTGAGGTCAACAACACAAAACCTCTGTGTTTAGGAGCTGAAGTTTGAGTATTCTTTAAATAATGAAAACAGATTATTTATCATCAATATTAGATGATGAATAATGTTTTATATGCTTTTGATTGTTGATTTCTTGAATGTTGTCTATACTTAACATAGTGATTATTGCATTGGAGCATGATTTGAAGAAAAGTGTGAATTGAATTGAAATCCCAATATCTGCCAGAAAGATTGCAATAAAACTTTTTCCTTAAATCATTCAGCCCTAGTGTGACACTTTGAGTCACTCACAGTCATTCTAAAGTGAAGCTTGGAAATATCAATCTCCCTGATTAGACATTAAATCAGGCAAATCCATCTGCACTGCAAAGTCATCACCATCTATGACATTTGTCTTTTATTTCATGGTTAATCTGCTGTCATTGATTGTCTTGACTTTCTGTTAGAGTAAAGACTTTGAAACAGCAGAAGAATTGGCATTCATCTTGATCATTACCTGAATGAGTGACTGCTCAGTGATAATATCATTTGCTGTAACAACACATCTTTATTTTTTACAACCTTTTTAACTTATACTATTTTGTAAGTATAGTTTCTCGATGCGTTGGTGTGTAGATGCAGATGATGAAGAAGCTTCACCGACACTGACTTGTTTGTATATAAAAGAAGTTTATTAGAAAAATCAAGCAAGTGTCTAAATCAGGCACTCCGGACAGCCTGAGAGGCTAAAAAGCCAAAATGAGACCTCTCGAGCATTGTAAGAGGACATACACATATTTTTATACCAGGAATTGCTTGAACTTATACAAAGACATGCATGTAGAGTGGACTCTCATTGGACCAGAGCATCTTAGATAAATGACCAGTGACTCAAAAGCTGACCCACGATAGCCTGAGGTGACGGCCTTCAACCTTTGACACGGAGTTTATCACCTTAGGTATCAGTCTTAAGTTCTCAGCTATTTACCTAACCACAGGGGTTCAGTTTTCTAAGAAGTAAAAATGTGAAGAATGTTTTTGTTTAGCATCCTGAGCATCGCGCCTGGCCATCTGTGCCCTTAATGCCCTCAGATTCACATCAGATACTTCATAAACTTTTAACTTAACTATCGACTGCACTGAAAAGGAGAAGCTCTCCAATCTCATTGTACATTCTGTATAATGGCAATAAAGGCCATTCTGATTCTAATTCTGATTCTAAACCTGACAATATCACTACAGACATTTCAATAACATCCACTGAGGATATTTTCTGCCCCCAGGCTAGGTTATTAAAGCATTATTGTCGGCTTACTTTTATCTGATTGCTGTTGTGATTGCTGATGGCCATTTTCCAAAACAAGCTTGTTGGAACTTGGTTAGGGATCCCAAACGCAGTTGACACGTAAGCAATCAGACAAGTACAGTTTTCGGCAAAAACGCGGTTGCGGAACAGGACCAGAGACTAGGAGTCAACCTCAAACAGCTGTCGCAGATAAACTGCAGTCATCTAGCTTGCATTGTTTTAACCTCTTGCTCATAAACAACTCCCAGGAAGAGTTTCATCATGCCCATATGAGCACCCTTTATGGAAACTATGTGTGTAGGGAGTTCGAGTTTCCAGGCCCTTATCACTGCATGCTACAGGCTGAGTTTATTGAACACCAGCCAGGAATCCAAATACTCCTCTTCAAACTAACTCGAACACACAGGCTTGAATGTGCACACCACACGTCAACACAGATAATATTTGGAAAGAGAGAAAGAGAGCGAGACCTTGTGAGGAGAGATGGACTGATTTTTTTTTAACACAGCAGCAGTTCCTGTCTGAAGAAGCGAACAAGCAGTCAGTGCAGTACAGGAGAAAGATTCAGCTTGGTGTTATCTTCTACTTTAAAATGACTTGTACGGGTTGTAAATGGAAAACATTTGTCCCAAAAGAAATGCGGTACAACTGAATGCATACTCACAATATGGAGTGTAACACTAAAATTGAAAACCCCAGAGTTTCAGCTCAGGTATAGCTTCTTTGGAATTTCAAAAAAAGACATTAAAATTTCATTGTTAAGATCTTGTAAGAGAAATAATCAATGATAAAAACAGAAACAGGCTGGAAAAGGAAATTGTTCAACAAAATCAGCAAAATGAAACCTTTACGACTACAATGTGTGTTCTTTTTATTATGACCATCAGCAGTAAAATGTAAGCTCCCATTTTACAGTGTTCTTTTTATTAACTTCTATGCAAAAAAACTCAAAATGTTGAAGTTTGAGGCTGTTAAGAGTGTCAAAAATCTGCTAAAGACTGCATGAAAGCCCAAATGGGGACCCAAGTTTGAGACTTGCACATGGGTCACATCTAATCCTGAGTTTTCAGAAAGTCTGCCTGACAAGCATCCTATCTGTGCTGCGGCTTTGTTCAAACAATGGCACATTTTCTTGTCCACTGGAAGTTTTACTTCAGTAATGCACAGCTCTGATCAATGTAAAAAAAAGATCATAAGATCACATCTTTGCAAGGTAATTGTAATCATAAAAATAACAGCAACAGCAACATGTCAACAACTTCTGTTCAGTTGTATTTTGAAGTTCCAGTAACTCTGAGTACTTGTTTTTCTGTTGTGGGTCGATCTGTTTGGTGCAGAATGACCCAAGGGGGTGCGGCTTTAGCTGAAATCACAAAAGAGCTCTTGACATTTGAAAACAGGAAGGAAAAATACCCAATGCGTCAACTTTGGTTTTTTTGTAGCAGCTTTATAAAAAGATGATGGATGGAAAAATGGCCTCCTGCCTCTGTCACAGCTGTGATGACTGAAAAGTCAGAGCTGATATAAACTCAATGCTTTTGTTGTGTTAGAATAGACCTTTATATACCCACATAATGTATTCCAGTTACATAATGTGGGTAGTTGTCAATAAACGACGTAATACAAACATATTCTCAATAAATAACCTTGACAGTGACTTAACATGTGTGACTGGAGAATATCCATGGCACAAGTGAGTGCTCAGGTCATAAATAACTACCTGTTGAATGGAAAAATCTTCGAGTGTCACGGCAAAATTCTGATTGGTGGGACCTGCAATTATCTACCAAATTCAGCTGCCAGCTTTCACTACTAAAGTCAGTGGTTGTGACAAAAGTTGGCAGTCACTGGTAGGCGACTGCTCGCTCCACATACATCACTGACCTCCAGATCAGTCAGAAAAAAGTCAACTTCAGTGACCAGATTTCAACCTGAGGGCAGTGAAGACACATATTTTTGAGAATATAATATGTGTATAATGGGGCAGCATGGTGGCCTAGCAGGTAGTGCACGTGCCTCAAACTAAGACGATTGCTGGTTTCAGCAGTCAGCACCTTTGCATGTTCTCCCTGTGCCTGTGTGGGTTCTCTTGAGGCATGTCAGCTTGCTCCCACATACCTAAAAACATGCTTGTTAGGTTAATTGGTAACAACACTGCTCAATAGTACTATACAGGTACAAAGAGGATTTTAGCTGAAAAAAGGGTCCAGTGTTTTAGTTACTTTTTGTTTCAAATGTAAAACAGAAGTTAAAAGAGGATTAAAGAAACAAAATGAAATAAAACTTTACAAATCAAACACTCCTGCATGCTAATAGTTGTAATTTGTCAGGAAAGCCCCACTCAGATGACTTCAGCTTGTTTGAAATGCTGGTAAATACACATACTTAGTATGCTGCACACACACCACCGCTTCACTTTCAATCCATCTGACATGATCTGACTCGCCCGTCCCTCCATACTAACTGCACCATCATATTTTACTGCCTTTACCCCCTCTGGGCTCTGAGTAGCAGCACATAAAAACACATAAAGTAACACATTGGCTCATCTACAGAGGCACCACTGAACTCTGAACAAAAGCTCAAAGCGTTGCTCCTATCTATTATTGATGGATAGATTCTCTCCCAGTCTGTTTTGTGGATTGTGTCGCATGCAGAGACAAAACAGGGAACAGACTATAGAGTTAAAAGTGACACTGCCGACCATGTCATGAGCTGTATTCATCTCATATCCTGTTTGAAACAACAAATAGAGTGGTAAAGGGGAAAAAGTAAGGCAACCTAAAGGGATGTGATGACAAAGTGTTGGTTAAATATAATGTGACAGCCTCCTCTCACTCCTAAATTGTCAAGCACTTTAGTTTAGCCGGTGTCACGACATGGAAACAGATGACACTGGAGAGAAAGTCAAATTACAGAATACAGGGTCAGCAGACAGTCCAAATGATCACAGGACTATGATTTCACATGATCAGGGTTTATTCATGCATTTAGTGGAGCAGCTTAGCTTGAAATTTCATAACAATCTTTCACTTTTGTGATACAAGCATGAAATTTGGTACAGTGATATCTAAAGGCATTCCAAAAAGATGTCGATATGGAGGCATCAAGAATTTTCAACATGGTAACCATGGCAACCATTTTTCAAAATGGCCACTAATGCTTAATATTTTCTCATCAATTTTCTTATCAAGGATGATAATAAAGGATGATGAAGAATGTAAAATGAATAATAGTTGCTGTATCTATAGTCATGTGTTACAGAAAATGTAATAAGAGTGTAATAGAATGAAATTTCGAAGCATAGCGAGGGCACGCTGATAACACTACTGCTGTGAAACTCATCACTCATCATTTTTCAAAATGGCCGCAGATAATAACTGTTTTCTTATCAATTTTCCTATCAGGGATGGAAATTTGCTAACAGAAAGGACCTAATGAGTTTAATTTGTCTTCCATACCATTTAAAGGGTAGAGGTTAGGTAAGGGCTTTTATCAGAAATGGGCGTGGCTTAAACAGGGGCAGTTTAATTTTTGCAATTTAATATGACAAAAAATGTAAAAGAGTTGCTACAAGCTGTATTTTGTTTATTAGAAAATAAGATACCCCTCAAAATTTAGCTTCAGATCAATGCTTTTGATCTCAAGATTATAGGTGCCTACACACCAAAAGTGACTTGTGCGTCCTCGGTGATCACTCTCCATGCAAAGTCAATGTACAGCCGTGATGGGGCAGGGCCAACACTCCCACAGTGTGACTGCTGCATTCAAGGTGATCACTTTGCTTGTCGTGCGACGTCAAAGTAAAAAAAAAGTTGATCTTTCAAGGCTATGTCATGTGTGGCTGTGCGTCAACAGCCAATCAGAGGTGTGTGCGTGTGTGACAAAACCCATGACAGACAGTTTTTCTTCTGGACTACAGAGCAACAATCTATGTCTGTGTGGGAAAAATTAGTCAGTGAGTATATTAGTTCCACCAAGACGGACTGCAGAAAACTGACAGAGAATGCTGCTGCAGGGCATCAGCTGCAGTGTTTTGTGTTTGATAAGTGAGTGAAAAAGATACAGCTGGAATAATGTCAGCTTATACATCCTTTTATATAATATATGATATGTTTGCTGTGAAACAGGGGCGGACGTGACGTCACCGAGCCACTGCGTCGGGCATTGGTGACCGAAATGAGATACAGTATTTATGGACATGCAATGCGACTACAGTGGGCAATGCGATTTTGATCATGGAGTCGCAGAAGGGGTCATATACTGCCTGAACAACAACAAAAAAATGTTGCCACCAAAAAAAGATCACAGCACTGCCCCCACAGGCTTGGACAGTAAACACCAGGCATGATGGGTGCATCACTTCACCTGACTCTCTTCTTACCCTGATGCTTCCATCACTCTGGAACAGGGTCAATCTGGACTCATCAGACCACATGACCTTCTTCCAGTCCTCCACAGTCCAATCTTTATGCTCCCTAGCAAACTGAAGCCTTTTTTCTGGTTATTCTTACTTATTAGTGATTTTCTAAGGCTACACAGCTGTTCAGTCCCAATCCCTTGAGTTCCCTTCACATTGTGTGAATACTTTTACTATCAAACACACCCGAGTTCTACTGCAGTTTTTCTTTGATTTGTTTTGGCCAAAAGTTTAAATGAATTACGGATCATGATCATTCAGTATTTCTATTCAACCACATTTCTTCCCTGAAGACGATGGTTCCCCACTATCCTTCCAGTTTTTAATAATGTGTTGGACAGTTCTTAACCCAGTTTTAGTAGTTACTCCAATCTCCTTAGATGTTTTCTCTGCTTGATGCCAATGATTCAACCCTTCTTAAACAGACTAACATCTGATCCATAACTACAGGATGTGTCTTTGACATGGTGGTTGAAATGAGAAGCTACTCATGGCATCAGTTGGGGTTTGATAACTTGTTTCAGCTGAAAGATAATCACCCATGCAGTAATTGTCCAATAGGAGGCTAATACCTGTTTACTGAGTTAAATCTGGGTGGTGACTTTTTTGGCTAGGCAGTGTGTTTAGCTAACATCAAATGATGACGCCCATGATGAGTTTCACAGCAGTAGTGTTATCAGTGTGCCCTCGTTGTGCTTCAAAATTCCACTCTATTACACTCTTATTACATTTTCTGTAACACATGACTACAGATACAGTAACTATTATTCATTTTACATTCTTCATCATCCTTTATTATCATCCATGATAAGAAAATTGATGAGAAAATATTAAGCATTAGCGGACATTTTGAAAAATGGTTGCCATGATTACCATGTTGAAAATTCAGGATGCCTCCATATCCAGTTTTCTTGGGAATGCCTTTGGCTATAAGTGTACCAAATTTCATGCTTGTATCACAAAAGTGAACGATTGTTGTGTTTATCTGCTCCACTAATTAAAACAAATGACAGATCGTCTTTCACCAAGGTGAACAGTTTTATTAAACACAGTAATGTTTGTTAGTGTAAGCTATCGAAATCTTCAGATGATTGATACTTTAAAAATCCTTAAGCTTTAGAGATCACATACTTTTCTATTTTCAACAAATTTACACTGGTCCCGGATGTCAATGGAACATATTTTAAGATTTTATTGACATTGGATTTTGGCATGTCTAGAAACCCCTCTGCAGTCCTGACTTGTAAAAGCTGTTTTAGACCTTGTTTACAAAAAATAACTCTCCCAAAACTGAACTGAACTGTTTAATTTTAGTGTTCAAAAAATGTTTATACAGAAAAAATACCTTTTGCCAACAACTGCTGTGCAGATGGACTCACAAAAACAACCTAAAAAGTTTAAAAAATGCATGCCAGGCCAGTCATTGGCGGAGGGGTATTTGTCATAACACATGCAGGGTTCCTTGCACTTTGTTCCGCAGAGGGATGAGGTATTAACATAAAAAACTGAAAATACAAGATACTGTTGTTTAATTCAATATTTTGAGCCAAAGGAACAGAACTTTAGAGTTTATGTTGTGGTTGAGCGTTGAGCATGGCGATTAATGTGCATGTGCTTACACACGCCTATTGACTGACATGTTCGGGCAGTGGCTATGTTCCAAAACAAGGCATGGTTCCTCACCCAATGAAGGCATATTTATAGAGTTGCATAGCGCATCACAAGCCTGGAAGCTTGAAACATAACATCATAAATATCATGAGAGAACCAAAACTTTAAAAGATAATCTTGCTTTTGTGAGACAACAGGAAGGGCAATATCTAAACAATATTTCCTGCCTAAAGTTGATTTTCTTCCAGAATCAACACTATTTCTGCTGCATTTTGAAATAACACGTAACCTCTCAGTGCTTGCTTTCCGGTTTTGGTTCAATCTACTTGAGGAGATTGATGCAGAGCTGAAGTGGCCCCTGCTGAATATCGACTTGCAGCGTATCTCAGTGATCCTGTGTAAAAATGCCCTGCTGGCACGCTTTGTAGATGGAGCGGGTGAAGGCTGATGGAAAAGGCTGGTTAAAGAGACTGGCGGTGACTTTCTGCAGAGTGCACTCTGCATATGGAGCGCTGGGTGATAGGACTATGTGGAAACTGGCGGTGAGACCATTGCACACATCTGCATGTAGCCTGTGGTGGTTTGACACCTACAGATTGGTTGCTTTGCTTTGCTTCAGTTGAAGGAATGCCACAGATCTTTATAGATTTCTTTCAGACGGTTGTATGTTTGAAATGGCAGGATTGGAGGCAGGCTGAATAACCCCAGATAACATGGTAACTTATGACACTATGACACCTGGTGTCAACAGAGTAACTGTCAGTGACACGTTAAAGTGGAGAGCAGCTTAATAATGATAAATTCTTTTGCTTAAACAAGAACAAATTCTGTGACGTAAACATGTTTCTGAATCAGCCTAGCTGCCAGAAAGCCATAATGTAATTATTACTACTACTGCTGCTACTGATAGGACAGAGCAGTGTGATGAGTTAGCTTTCCAAAGTTACCCACTGAATCCATTTTCAGGTCTTTTTGTTTTCAGACAGACCAAGTGTACTGCTTCAAGGTAAACAAACACCAAAAAAATACTTTACAACTTTTGGACAAAAATGTTGAAAACAGGGCTTTACTGTAAATACAATTGAGCCGTAACGTCACTCTCAAGACGTTCAAAGGTGTTAGCTTTCTAAACCTATGCTCTAATGTTTGCAGTAGCTGCACTGACAGCTAAGCTTTGAAACCTTTTTTGTGTCAATTCCCTGTGCCACCAGTAGGATAACACAAAGCACAGCCAAAAACTTCTGTCAGGGAGTTGGTCAAAGCTGTAGTCTGTCTTCCTGCCTTTAAAAGCTGCTGGATAGTTCAGTTTGCTCATAGCAAACACAAATTAAGTCCAGACATGTCCGTGCTCTTGAACTGACTCTGGGACTGTCTCATATCTGGGGGAGATTGACGATCCCCCTGTGACATTATCAGGAGAAGTTTTTCACACGGAATCATTGAGTGCACATTTTCTGAGTGAGAGCATGCAACAGAGGTAAAGGAGGGATTTTTTTTGTATGTTGCTTGGGTGATGGAAAAGCATAGAATCCATTTGAAAGTGATCCATTACTTTGAGGGTCAAAAAGGACTAAAGCTTAAACACAACTTTCCTCTCATAGATTCTTTCTTATTTTGGTTTCATGGCCATATTTGAGGAAATGGGACAGTGGATAGACCCAGAGAGCAGAAACAGAGAAGGAGGAATGACCCACTGGAAAGAGGTCATAGGCTGTTTTTAAAAGCAGAATGCCTGCTTTAAGAATGATATCCCTACCACAACCACGAGGCACCCCAGTCAATATGTTAAAAAAAAATGCCATGAGCGAAAGAGAAAGGGCACATATCTTATTTGCACAAATATATCAAATACGGATGCCAGAAGCCAAGTGGTTCACATCTTCACACTTATGTTTTGAGGCTCTCACCTCATGTGGGTGACCCAGGTTCAATTCCAGCCTGAGGCCTATTAGCTGTGTGCCTTCTTCTACTCTCACCCGGTTTCTGACTCAATATGCTGTCTCTCTCAGCTATTACTAAAGGCAAAAACTCCCCAGAAGTGTTTAGGTAATAAGACAGGGCCATTAATCTCTGCCATTTAGATAATGTGAGTTTGCCCATGATTTTTGATTATTTAGACCATTAAATCACACAATATTGGTTCATTAATTGATAAGGAAGTGTGTATTTGCCAATCAAAACATGCATGATCATAAACATTTTGATTAAAATTGCTATGAAGTGAAAAAAAACATGGATAATAAAAGTCTGTAAAGTGTTAAATGGGTATGGTACAAACTGTGAAGGGAGCACCTGGCTGAGCTCCTCCACCAACACACCCCATCCAGGAGCCTGCGGTCATCTGACGCTGGTCTCCTCTCCATCCCACGGACCAACTTAAAACGTTCGGTGACAGAGCCCTTAGTGTGGCCGCCCCCATCCTCTGGAACTCTCTCCCCGCAGAAATTTGCAACTCTCCCACTCTTGACTGTTTCAAATCACTTCTTAAAACTCACCTGTTCTCCCTGGCCTTCCCTGTTTAAATGTCTAGCTTAGGTCCACATCAGGTTTCCTGCTTTGGTCTTCGTTGTTGATTCTTATTAGCTTGTCCCCTCTACTGTGGAAAGCGACCTTGGGTTCCTTGAAAGGCGCTATATAAATTTAAGTTATTATTATTATTATTATTATTAAGAGTTTCAGATAATAATTAGGTTAGCTCAAACACTAGGAGTCTGTGGGTAGTGTTAGCCTGTCCTCACTTGCAGTCTTCAAGAAAACTCTTCAGCAACTCCAAATAGGCCTTTGTGTTTGTTGGGACTTTTTTTAATCTGTGCTAAGTAACCAAATCGCAGGGTGCATGTGCAAATCACCGCAAACGTGCTTTGTTTTGTTGACTTACTTACAGAAGTCTAATAATGTCCAAAAATAGACAGCCTAACATAATGCAGTATAAAAAGCGAGTCATAACAAGCACACAGGACTTTTTAGAGTTGCTTAGAGTTTATCTGCTAACTGTATGCAGAGGCTAAAGCTACCCATTGACTCCCAGTGTATGAGCGAAGCTAATTAAGGGTGGGCGAGCTCTGCCTATCTCTTTGTTATGGCCCGCAGAGTCGTAAATAAGGTTCCTCTCTTGTCATGGACTTGGGAGTGAGGCAAGACACAAAAACAAAAAAATGTTGCCGTACTTGTTCAAAATGTAAAAAAATTCTCAGTCTAGTATTTTTCCCAAACCTGTCCTCATTAGTTTCATAATCAAACACAACCAGCTGCAGTTTTTTTTTCTCAATAATATGGCCTATAATGATTACTCATGCCCAAAGTAAAACAAACACAAACACGTGTTGAACTCATGAACCAGGGTCATCAAAAGGCTAGAAGGTGGTACAGCATGATCCACATCATGCTTTACAATGAGAAGATGGCTTGTTCAACTCTTAAAAATTGTCTAGGGCCTCTTTGTATGAAGTGCAAGAGTGAATATTCTCCTGGTATTCCACTTTCCACAAGAATGCTGCTAAGTTTAGTTGGTGACACTGTACTGGTGACCAGTTCAACGTGTATCCTGCCTTTTCCTCTAGGTCCCACATCTCCCAACTCTGAAAGTGATGAATGGAAGGTAATGGATGGACAGTCTCCTGGAAATCAGTTTCACTCATACAGGCCATTTGTCTTGTGGCTACCCAACATAGAAATTGAATATGAAGTAAAAAGCTACTCAGCAACCATATTCCAATAGTCAGGAGCTTAAACACAGGAAATGCTATGGTTATGCTGAGCATGTACAAGAATGTGGGTGCATTACTGAGCACAGACCCTGCAGCTGCACTTGGGTGGGTGCTGTGCTGGGGCTTGTAATTCATGTGGGCCCCTTTTCTCAGAAATTGGGCCTCTCTCTGGGACACATCAAGAATGCAAAAAAATGCATCTTTGTAAGACACAGGGTCTCCTCCACTATTCAGTTAGGGGGTGGTCGAGGAGCCCTTACATAGCTTCCTCTACTTTAAAAAAGGACGCCCAAAGATGTTTTTATTGCGATTACATTATTTCCGTGCACTCATGTTTCAGCAGCATCTGTTTCACCTTAAATGTCCAGTCCATCCAGTTGTTGTTGGAAGCCCCCAGTCCCCTGAGCCTTCCCACCCCCCCTCCCAGCCTCCCAAAGACAAACTTACAGGAAATAGACTTCCATCATGTGCTGTACAGGGGCCTATGAATCAGACTGAGGGGAAGTGGGCTGCAGTGTAACATTAAGGAAAAAGTGCCTCGTCTTCAACACCTCCATTCAAGTGATACCATCTGGTCAGATACCCTCAATCATGTCAAACCATCCATTTTGAAACATCAACAGGAAAGTTAAGGGTAAACCTGCTTCAAAATGCAAAGAGAAGAAATGGGAGGGAGGGACAAAAAAAATCAAGAAAGCAATTTATTGAAAACAACCATGAAACTGGAAAAGGCTGTTCATCATGTGATCAAAAGTTTAAGACCACAGTTAAAAAGTCCCACCAAGCAGATATTAAGATGCCATCAAGAGGCCATAGCAGTGTGAATACCTGGCAGAAAATGACATGGAATACATTTCTTGCATTTTAAAAGCTGTGGTCTCAAACTTCTGCTCAGCTAACAAAAGCATGTTTGGCTATTAAAGCAGTTTTCAATAAATTACCCTTCTCAAAATGATTTGTCTCTCGCTCCTATTTCTTCTTTTGCATTGAGAAGCTCAATTTAGAACCTGCTTAAGATCCAACAGTGCAAAATGCAAATTCTTGCAATAAGTCAACTGTTAAAGATTTTGATCAGGAACATAAACGAAAAAGAACATGGACATTTCAATACAGCTTCTACCATCACAGCATGAGGAGCTCCCTTCAAAAATGTATTGAACAAACAGTGATGTATGGCTCGAAACATCACTGTTTGTTTAATGCATTTTTGAAGGGATCTCATTTTGGTGAGAGGATTGCATTGCACTTTTTCATATGATATTTTTGGATCCAGCACCCTACAATGGATATGTGTGCCTACTTACAGATCCCACACATGAAGATGAAAAAGTAGGCATTAAAAAGTTTTGATTGTACTATGTGTGGTGTGCTCCAATAGTCTCAACACAGCACACCATCTGGAGTGATCAAACCAGATCTAACAACAACGAAGAAGAAGTAGAAGCATAAATGTTGTCTATGGCAACAACCGGAAAACACAGTACATAACAAGGAAGAGGACATACGAGAAAAGGGAATGATGGTGGTCTAGGGACTATTTTGGATGGAAAATCAGGAATTAAGTAAAAGAAAAGACTGTGGTAAAATCCTGTAGACACAGTGTGAACAGGTGAGCTGATCCTCTGTTTCTTTGGTCCACCGAACTTTATGCTTCTTTATATTTACGTCTGCTTCCTTGTTCCTCAGTCAGGTCGCTTCTTGATTGGTTACATTCTGTTCAACGTCACTATTCACGAAGTCCTCACTTGGGAGATGTCCACACACATAAAGATTTTTGGTCATAAATATAAAAGTTTAATATAAAGTTTAATATTTACTATTGTTGGCCCTGGCCTGTTACAGAGCCGATTATCAGGACAAATTCCCTCTTGACACTCCTCAGACCACAGCAGGATCTCATAGGATAACCGATAAGACAGAAGATAATCGAACATTTGCCATCTTTGGTCGAGAAGGAGGAAAGTTGGGACAAAAACAGCCTGATAATCTTTATTTGTGTGCCCTGCTTTTCCATGAGAGATATCAGTTCAACTGAACACAGTTTTGTTCGGGTGAAGAGTATAAAGCCAAGTACCTAAATAGATGGCGGTAAATGGGAAACAGGGTTTCAAAATAGCTGGTCAGTTTTACTTTGATTCATTTTTTATCATGCATATGCCCATGTCTGTGGAATAAACACTAAAAATATGGCCAGCGTGTCCTGAGTTGATTTACTGTCTCACTGATTCTACAACTAAATGTCGATCAGTTTTAATTTGATAAAATGTTGCCAAACAAATGAAATACGTATGCTGGTCTCATTGTTCTCATTGAGCCATTCTTCAGCACTATGGCAGCCAGGGGGTTAATAGCTCAAGGCTATAACTTGGTCAACAATAAGTGGCCTTGTGCATGTGCTCCATTTCCTGTTTGCTCCCATTTTGCAGAGAAAAGGGACCAAAGTGTGGATGCCTTACCTGCAGCCGAATAGATACGGAGCAGAGTACAAAGAGCTCCAGTCGGAAATTGTTTCTTAAATTGAAAAGAACTGCAGCGCATTAACTCACAAGCATCTCTGTTGTATTGTTTAAAATAAGGTCTGCATTGACTTCCTGCAGACTGATGTTGTTTGACAGAACAACTAGTTTCATTTAATGGAGCCAAGTCTGGTTTGGATTTTCTCTAAAGTCTCCTGATCGACTCATTTATAAGCAGCATGGGGGATGGATCCATGCCGCTCGGCGCCAAAACAGCCCATTTACTCTCAGACTGTAGTGCAGACACCCGGTGAGAGCAGAGGTATACTTTGCTCATGAATAAATCTGAATATATGGCAAAGAATTTTCCAGGGAAAAAAACGATTGCCTTCCTTTTAACCCATGTTCCTGAAAGCATCCCAAACATTTACACACAGACTGACAAACATCTACATGTGCAAACAGACGGGGATTCCTCTGATAAGGCTTGAGGTCACACTGATGATGGAGTTCTGGGTTAGTGAGAAAGTCCAGCTTGTTACAAAATGCATGGCTCCACCTCCAACAGTTAAAAACAAAGGACTGATGTGACCTCAGAGGACCGGTTCATGCTTTAAACTAGTATGATATATTGTAATTCAGAGTTGAAAATTAATGCAGGAAATAAAATCAATGAACAGGATCCTACACATGTTCTTTAAATAAAAACATGGACAGTGGGCCACATGATAAATTATCCACTGTATCTGAAACGTGACCATGTTATGTAAAATACACTAAAAGCACATGCCCACTGTTTGTCTACAAACCCCTAGCATGTATAAGATCCCTCCACTTCCTCTCATTCTAGGCTTTTAAAAATGTGTACTCAGTGAGTCTGTTCCAAAAACATCCCCAGTTGATGTCATTAGAGGATATGCCACCTCTCCCAGATGGGAGACACTCCCAGATCCAAGTATTTGTTCAAGTGACTCCAGTGGAGGTAACATGTCTTGGCATGTTTTTGCACACTGGAGAAATCCTGCCCAGGTAAAAATACCCAATATTAAAGGTGCGTTCACACCGGACGCTACTTGTACTACCTCAGCAATCACTCTCCATTCATAGTCAATGTACAGCCGCGACAGGGCGGGGCAAACCCTCCCGCGATGCGACAGCCGCATACAAGACGATCACTTCACTCGTTGCGCGATGTCAAAGTTAAAAAAAGTTGATCTATTCAGACGATGTTGTGTATGGCTGTTTGGCAACAGCCAATCAGAGGTGTGTGTACGTGTGACGGTACCCGAGACAGACAGTTATTCATCCGGACTACAGGGCAGATGAGTTCCGTCCAGGCGGAACTAATGTCAGTGAGGACATTAGTTCCACCTAGACGGATCGCGGTAAACTCACAGACGCTGCTGCTGCAGGGCATATATTATATGATATATGATATGATCGCGGTGAAACTCGAGCGGACGTGATGTCACTGAGCGACGGCCGACGGCAGCGGTTACCAAAATGAGGTATTTATGGACACGCGACGCTATGTCAGTGGGCAACGCGACTTTGGTAGCTGGGTTGCTTGCATCATGTTATGTTACAATATATCAGGATACAACGAACAGGGCAATGTAGAATAACTTCCAAAATCATAGTAGTAAGAGAACCGGCGATATTGTTTAAGTAAAAATGTAGTTTTTGAACAAGTGTTTAAGTCAATAAGAGTCCGGTAACTATTATCAAGGAATAAGGAATACATACCTTGTTTTTTTACTTTGTAAAGTGCATGGAGTTGCTTGGTATATGACTCATGCTCTCAAAATAAACCTGCCTTTCCTTTACTTCAACTTTATCAATGTGTACTACTGAAAGTGTAGTACTCATTATTCATCATAATGTTTTGACAAGTTTGAAATATAAATTCACAAAAGAGCAGCATCGCTCTCACATCACTCACAGCCTGTTCATAAGCTGTGATCACTCACTAAACATACAGTCTGAGAGAACACTGACACCTTTAAGTGGCCTTTATTTGAATATTTAAAATATTTCAAACACGAGACTGCAGGGGGATGAAAGTCACAGCTTGGTTGAGTAAGGCTGGAAACACTAAATTTTCAACTCTTAAAGCGTCACAGTCATTGGCATCAATGCAAGTGTCACATATATATGTTGTGTAGAGTGAACACATGCACAAAGAGCCTCTATGGACGTTCACTGGTGGAAATGTGCATTTCAGAGTGAGGGGCTGCAGCAAAGGTGTGCCATTAGCAAATAGTGTTTGGTGGCTTGCCCAAGGGCACCTTGACAGTGGTCAGGTAATGAGCTGGACCCTCTCCAGTTACCATGTCCAATGGGGACTTGAACTGGCTACCCTCCGGCTTCCAACTCAAGTCCTAATAGGCTGAGCAACTGCCCGCACTAACAGCTGTAAAATAAATCAGTGCCTTTGCACAGGTTCTGATAAAAAGCTCACAAATGCTCAGGCTGCCAGAGAAGTGGTTCCCAAAGGGGGGCCCACGGTGTTGTTTTGGCCAGATTAAAACAGTGCACACTGTTATGCTCTGCTGGCTAAGCTGGCAAATGTTGCAGAGGATTCTCTATTTATCCAAGGCTAATAATTTTGCTGTGATTAAAAAAAAGGACAGACAATATTTTATGCTAGAGTCGGTAACAGCGCCCAGTGTTAAACATATCAAAATCAAAGCTTCAAGTCGCAGTATCATTTTTAATTGTTCTTGGTTGTACTTTTGAAAGACGATGTTCGAGATAAACTATTTAAGTACAGGAATTTGTTAGCAGATGAGTGACTGACTTAGTCTCATATGCCAATGGACTGCCTGTTAAAAAAAGTTTCAAAAACAACTTTGTTAGAGTGTGTGCACAATATTCTGTCTATCTGAAAGACTTCGAGCTCCTGACCCTTTAGGGCTACCTTCTCCATGTGGGCTCAGTCTTCACTGATTGGCTGGCCGGTCCACTCTGTGGTGGTAAGTGCATCACTGCTTTTCTCCATGTTGTCAATGACTCTGCTTGATAGATAGAAGATAATCAATTCAGAGATAGTGTTTGGAGGAGGTCAGTGTGTGGGGTGCAGTATCACAATGATGAGGGTTTACTTAAGCTGCTAATGTTGTGACTACTTTCTGTGTGCATCAAAAATCACACCCAAACTACTTGCAGTCTTGTGCCTATTATTTGTATCTCCCTTGGTGTATTAAGGCCTTTAGAGTGTTATAAATATTTTGGCCCATTAAAACTGATTGTAGCTTAATATACATGTGAAACAGTTAAAGCAACCAACACTGCTTCACACCTGAGGAGGTAATATTCACAGCTAACACTTGGATAAAGGTGTTGTATTCCAAGAAGTGTTTTACAGCATCTCTGATTATTTCTGAACACGAGGGTTGTCCTGGAATCTGGATGCAGGTTGACCTCCATAGGGAGTCTCCTTATCTGGCTGGTTTCCACCTAATGTGCAGTCAGATGATGTAAGTCTTAAAAAAAATTTGCTGCCCTCATAGTGGCCACTCGTGTTCCTCTTTGCGTGTGTGGTGCTGTTATCCTTGGTAATGCTTTAACCTATTTGAGCTGCACTCTGTTGGCTCATGCTCCCTTTGAGTCACAGAGACTCTAACCTGCTGCGACAGGCTGCATTCCCCCGCGTCCCCTCCGACACCACCAGGTCACAGGGTGGCAGCGCCAGACAGAGCCGCTGCTGCTGCTGCCTCCTGCACAGCTCACACATGCTGCCAAGTTTAGCTGCCTGCTATCAGTGCCTTTAAGTGGGGACAGGCAGCATGCATGGACAGGGGGCTGGAAGATCAAATCCTACATTCCTAAACCTCTGCTGGAACACCAAATCTGGATCTGACAGGAGTCATACCATGAAAAGACAGGAGTGAAATGGATCCTTTGGTACAACATCAGTGGTGCAGAGGCTGACATTAGCTTCAGTTACATTTCATTTGTCAAAAAAGTGACATTCAGGCTATCTGTCAGAGCTGTCACTTCAGATTTGACTGCTGGACCTTCAAGTGACATCTTCATGATTTAGAGGATTTAGCAGATAAATGTTCCTCACATTAAACATTTATCTACATGCCCATAAAAGGGCTGAAAATTTACCACGTTTTTCAAGGGATAGTTGGGGATTTTTGAGGTGTCATGGCATGAACATTAACCACTTGGCAGAGATCAGCTCTGATGTAGAAAAAGAGCTGACATAGAGGCTGGGGACAAATGTTGCTGTAGATAATGCCGACAACTAATTACAAGGGATGCCAAATTATCGCATTAATTAATTAATTAATTAGTGCGCTATGTTTTTTAATCATGTTAATCTAATTTTTAATCTGGTTTCACTGTTTGGTATTTTCAACAAGTAAAACTACCAGAGCAGCTGGTGACTGGACCATCAGTCCTCTCGTCACACTCATCACAGAGAAATCATATCAAGCCACAGTATGACGTAGCAGCTCGACCCTGTTGTTAGCCGTTAGCTTAAGTACTTCAGTTCTCAGACTATTGTCCTATCTTCCATTAAATGATTTCACACAGATATGTCATCTTCCACTTCTATGTGACATGAACCTCGTCAAAGACAATTCCCATGAAGTTCTCCCGGTAAACTAATGAGGAGAGCATATTTCATATCGTAGGGTAACTATTGGTGCGTTCCAATTGTAGTCGGAAGTCGGAATTTCCCACTTCCAAGTAGGAAATTTTATCTAGAACACCCCCCGAGGTCGGAATATCCTACTAGGAACTTGGAGGAACCTCGCCACCCCCGAGTTGACAATCGAAGATGGATGCCCCCAGTGTGAACGCTTATTTAACTCCTGTAATAATCAATTTATTTGCACTTCTGAACAGTGTGTGTCATTCTAAGTCAGCTGGACACGTAGTAGTGTTAGACTTATATTTACAAAAATGCTGCCATAGTGATAATCACATTCTTCATATGATATTTGTGAACAACAACGCAGGGCATGCTAACAACGGCTAACAATAGAATGGTCGATCGGCATGTTTTTTTCCGACTTCAACTGGAACGCCGATAAGTCGGAGATGATGTCACTCCCATTTCCCAGTTCCCAATTCCGAGGTAAATGGAACGCAGCATATGACTCACCTAACATTTCTGCATCTCTGTTTCCCGGCAGTGATCCCAGGTCGGGGGATCTTATTTACCATAAGAAAGCTTGAAGTGTCATTCTTTGCTCCTCTTTAAAAGGAGAAATTGAGTCAATTTCTGATAAAAATGCAGATCATTCTGCATCCACGGAGACGGCTTTACATGCCGCTGTTGCATTCAAACATGAAGTCACTTACTGTTGTCATCACACCCACAGCTCTCGCCCCTGTCCCCTGATTGGGCCACTAAAGTTGGAGAGTTTTTATGCATTGGGCTTCTCGTGCTTCAGTTTTTTAAGGGGTGAAGAACAATCTTCTGATCTGCCAGAATTAGACCTAATTACCAAAGAGGTCATCTTTTTGCCAGCATTGTTTGTTTGGCACAAGGAAGAAGTGTTTTGATTTTGGTAGACATCTGAATTTTGTTTTACAAAGCAGGGCAGTTTTCACATTTTTGGATAATGATTAAAAACGTTAAACAGATTTTGATGACATTTTCAGATAACGCCGATCATGGCACAAGAGATCAGCGATTACATTTCAGTGGTGATCCAAATCTGGATGCAGATCAATGAGTTTTTGAAGGATTTGTTAACAACTCACGATAGGGTAGTTTTCCACGTCTATGATAATAAGTCGGCTAAGAATGTTAAATACCTTGGAGGAGGTTTTTGCTCTCTAAGCTCTAGGGCTGATCAATTATGGCGAAAATCAATAATAATTTCCATACTGTTTGCTGTCTCTCAGACCAGATATCAGAAAAGATAATTTATCAGTGGATATAAAGTAATGAATAAAGGGGAAATTCATAAAAATGTAGTAAAGTGAAAAGTATATTTGTAGAAGTTAAATGTTCCCTAGAGAAGAAGTTTCCAGTCCATCACTGCCAGAGCCACAACTTAAATCAAGCAAGAGTCTCAAAGCACACTGTATTCATATTCATGCAATCATCAGCTGTTACAGAAGCCCATCTCATCAGTTTGTGAATGAAACTTTTTTCTACTATTGCCATAACCTATTTATCCACAAAACCATTCCAGAGCTTATAATTTCAATTTATAAAATGGGCAAATTAAAATATGTAAAAATGTAAAATTTTTCAGCACAAATATGAACTTGAAAGGCGACAGTTTTGAGGATCAGTGAGCCATTACATTTAAGGCCAAAAGGATGTCATTTCATCGCCTGCTGCTTCTAATAAATGAAGAAGACTAAGTTCACATCTAAGTTTAATGAGATGTTAGTGTAACAGAGTTGCAGCTGTGCACACAAATGAAAGCAACTTGAATACAAATATCAAATCCTCATTCATTAGCTGTGGTTTAGTTGAAATGATAACTTGTGGTTTTATAAATCCTGGGGGGCACATCCACACTGGAAATACAACAGCTCAGTACAGCGGTTCTCAAATGGTGTGACAGGGCTCACCGGTGTGCTTTGAGACATGTTCAGCTGCGCCTTGGGAATCTGTGCAGCCATGTGTTTATTCAACAACAAACAGCATCTGATTTTCTTCCTTCTTTAACTCTATCAGTGCTTTACATGCTTTAACTTCTGTGAAAAATGGAAATAAAAAAAAATCCACAGAGAGGTTTTTAAAGCTTTGCTGTTAACAGAATTCAAAGTTGGAGTACAAGGTGAAGCAAACCCTGTTTGGCAGTTTTATAAATCTAAAAATACCTAAGTGTCTGAGCTTATTGATGCTCAATAATAACGAAGTCTGAACAGGCCAATACAAAGAAATATCCATGCCCCTGAAAGGACTCATAAACAGGCCCTCCTCAGAAATCATTAGACAGCATCAAAATGGAGGAAATGCTGGTGGCATCAAAGTTGACTGGCATGTCAAGGCTATAATGGCCTGGCTTGAACGTGGCCTGGGGCTCTTTTACTCTTTGTCTTGCTACAATCTCTCCCCAGTATTCAACTCTACTCTCTGTCTTGTCCCTCAAATAAGGCATAAAAAGTCTGAAAAATGAAATACATAAAGGAAAAAGACAATATTTACTCGTGCATGTTGGATAAGTAGAGCTGTGAACACTCATCCTTGGGACAGCTTGTGAGTTGTCAAAAAAGAAAAGACTTGTTGCAGGTCTTAGAAAAAGTGAACACACCATTATTATTGTGCAAACTGTTAAATTCAGTGCTCATTAGTATCACAAAATATGGATTGTACCATTTCAGGACGAAGGGGGTTACTGTGATAAAGGCAGCAACAAACAAAATATTGTTTCAGCGGAAATAGGAAATCATGGAAACTGTGTTTACCAACCTGGATGGGCCCCTACAAAACTTCAGGCCCCAGAAAGTTTTCCCTTTTTCCTTTTTTTGACTCTTAGCTTGAGAATAAACATTGATAAATCCAAAACCTGATGTTTAAATATTAATACCAAGCTGTAATTGGCTGAGTAAAAGTTACTTTTGAAACTATGGTTGCTATAGGATGTGTGCAAGGTCAGCTCAGTGAAAGAAGGACTGTGATGAATTTAAATAAGTGACATTTTGATGTGTTTAAAAGTGACATCAAGGGATGGAAAACTGTTTCAGAGAAAAATCTCGACCAACGCATCCATCCATCCATGATCTATGCTCATTATGCAGGGCTACCGGGGTCTGAAGCCTATCGCAGCTGACAATGGGCTGGGGGCAGGGTGCACCTTGATCCAGCCAGCCAACCTCAGGGCCACACAGAGAGGCACACAATCATTCACCTCTCACCAAAGCCTAATCACTAGTTAACCTAACAAGCATGTTTTTGTTCAGCAGGAGGAAGCAGGACTGCCTGGAGATAACCCATGCATGCACAGGAAGAGCATGCAAACTCCACACAGAAAGGCCCTGCTGTCACAAGGTATAAACCAGCAACCTTTGTTACCTGCTGCTGCCTTACAATCCCATTCAGTCCTGTTTCAATTTCTCATAGGTGATTCAGTTTTTAATTTTTTTTTGCTAGGCAGTAGATTAAATTAAGTAACAGAATTGCCACATAGTGTAGTTCAAGGTAAAAGACATTTTTATAGGAGAATGCAAACAAAATAAGTCTTTGATGTATACGGTGTATTGCCATTCAAAAGATATCATGATAATTTTTGATCTGTGTTTTCCATCCCTATCCTACCCTTTACTTAAAAGTTTAATTCAGTAAAACCTGTTTGGTTCTAAAAATAAGAAAAAAACGACCCTGTTCCTGTGTATTTTCTAGAGTTCTGTTGCTCTAGTCTCTTTAAATGCAAAGCAGAAACTCCTGCACTCAAACTGTTCTGCCAAATTAAACACCCAATAGAGCTAAAGGAAACATTCCCCAAATGAAAGATTTTTATAACACTCCTTTAGCACTCCCAGGGGGACGCATTTCGTCTGAGATTCTAGTGTCTGTGATGAATTATGTGTTATTTCTTAATCTGCCGTGGCCTGACTTAAATATCTGTATAATATTTCTGCAGGGACCCCTTGTTGTGTTGTGATTTCTGTACAGCATCTTTCTCAAATTCACAGGATTAACAGTTCTTTGTACCAAAGGCTTCCAAGGCTTTACATGCGCAATTAACTCCCTGTTTAATTAGCATCTTAGAATTGCAATTATATCCTTGAATACCCAATGGATGTGGATGATTAGGAAAATAAAAAAACTCACACTGCGAAGTGATACACGAAGCACTTCCAGCCAGACGGCCTTTCCAGAAAGTTGTACACGCGTCCTTGGATGTAGGCGCGGGTGAGAGCTGGACGCGCTCCCGTGCTGTACACCGACATGCGTGGATGAGAGACATAGGGGTGGAGGTGAATGTGGGGCACCTCCGTGGGAGTGTTACCTTCCTCAGACATTTTATCTCTTTGAAAAAAGCCGTCGTTGCCCGCAGGTGTTCCTGAACCAAACGCAGTCTCTGCCAGCTCCAAATCCGGTGGTCTCTTTCCACGTGTCACTCCAGAGGACCCTTGCGTGCTCCCCAGATAGAAGCCAGAATTAGACATTGTGTCCTCCTGTTGTTGTTTTCCTGCTGCTTGGTTAACTTTTTCACACTTATTCCTCTCGTTAAGTCAGTGAAACAGGCAAATGTTCGCCCATGTGCGCGCACCTTCTGCTGTGCGCCTGATCGCACCAGGACGCATAAAAGTGCAACATAAACTGAGTTACTGCTGCTCTAGATCACCCGGATGGTGTTACTTTCATTTAACTTTACAGCTCTCTGGGTTGTCGAGAGTATGGCGAGGCTCAGCCCTGACTGAACATCCCCTGCCTCTGTCACAGCACTTATCAGCCTGCAGAGCTGCGGGCGCCAGGCGGAGCGCTCTGAGTCGCCAGCTGTCCAGACTTTTTACTGTTTGGCAAAACTGCCGGAAAACAATCTGCGGCTGATGAACTCCACCTTCAAATATGTGCGGAAAACCACAGAAGTCCTCCAGCTGCTTAAGGCTTTACAGTAAATCCAAACTTTAAACACTATACGCGCAAATGATCCAAACTCCTCTACGTTCTGAGTGCAAGTTGAGCACATTTGTACATTTGCCGGTTCACTACATTATGTAAACATGCATCTACACTACAGTTGTGATTACCATGTGAAACACTACTGTTGTAAAGATTTTGATTAATAGAAGCAAAGCCCTGTAACCCCAAAGCAAAATTCGTGGCCTAAGAGACATTAGAAGACCTGCAAGTTTTCAACCGTCCTTTAAACTAAATGTATTTGATTTGTTTACATATCTTTTTCAGAACAATCGAGGTTAAATATAATTTGTTTTTGTTAAACCTTTAAACCAGAATAAACGAAAATTAAAGAGTAAACATGATGCAAAACAAACAAAAATAATAAACTAACATATATTTTTGGAAATTTAGATTCTTTTGAATTTACAAACTCATTTTAGCGGTATATTATTATTATTATTATTATTATTATTATTATTATTATTATTATTATTATTATTAAATTAATGGATGGGCTCGAAAATATCTAGATGGACTTCAGTTATTTTCCTTTAGATATTTGATTCTTTAAACATGCCTTTACCAACTATCCTACATTTTATTTGCTCCCTGAAAAATCTAATTTATGAAAATTAAACTGAAACCCATTTTACTTACATCTACAGCAACACTGTAAAACTAGATTGCTTTTGAAACCGAAATACTTTTACATTAATCTGCAAAATAACCTAAAGTCTCTTTTTTACTAAGACAGAATGTTCTAAATGTCAAAATGGCAAGACTGCTTTTATTTATTTATTTGAAATCAGTATTTTATTAAGACGATAAAGAAAATCTGGGCCTGTGCAAATCCAGGCCACCCATAGATCTGCCCCTGACGTTTGAGCCTTTGAAAATGACAGTAAACCTCAACGTTAACATTCTTCGATTACTGACCACCTTGGTACATCCAGATCTAGGTGTTTTTTTGACACAACTAGTAACTCACATGGCAGGAACATAGTGCACTAAGGCATAGAGACTGTCAAGATGACTTACTTAAGGACCAATAGGGCAACAGTTTATGGAAGAAAGGTTATTTAAGTGACTTTGGCATGGATGTTGGTGTCACAGGCTTAAGCATATCAGGAGATGTCACTAAACAGGAGCGATCCAAAACAACACATTTATTTACAAAAAGAGATGTAGTAAGCATCCATCGCAGCATGTGGTCCTGAGCCAGGGATTCCTCCTCCCTTTATTTACAGATGGAGCCACTTAAATTTTCTCCAATTTCCTTGGCTGAGTCTTGGCTAGCCCATGGCGGGAAAGCACTTGGACCTTCCCACTCCAAAGGCTGTAATTAGATCCCATGAAATTATGTGATAAAGATTGAACCCTTGCCACTTCTATTTCACAGGATACATTCATAAACATTCTGCTTAGCATGGAAAATGCCACTCTCATGAAATTTAGAAAAAATACAAACTAAAAAAACAACCCTTGTTTAGACTTCCAGTGGGTGGAACTTGGCTGGCATTTATCTGGGAGGAGACACTTGAAATGGTTGAATCTGTATTTTTTTTTTAATAATGTATTTTTTGAGACAGAGAGGTAATACGCTATGGTGATACTTCTAAAAAACATATGCATTTAGCAAGCAACCCTATTCTACTATAGCATATACAGCACACACATAGTCAGGCTTCAACCAATTACTTTCTACACAATGTGCACATGAAGCAAACACACATACAATGCATCTTCCTTTGACTCCTCTCAGCCTCGAGCATTATTTGTGCAGCAGCACAAAGATTACCAGGAGATTGGAGCTTGAAAACATACAAAAGAAAAATCTTATCTGGATAATTAACACTGTCTCAATGCTGAGGAAAGTCAGAGATATGGAGCAACTTAAGCTTGTTTTGTTATAGCCTACGACTTATGCCTCTGTGATTCACTCATTCAGGTCAAATGCCACTGGATTTCTGCCATCGAAAAGTGGGGAAATTTGACTATAAAGCCTAATCTATTGAGGCCCAAACTGTGGAAATAAAGACAGGTTTGAATCAGGCTCAGGCTCACAAATATAGTTTAGGTGAGGGGCCTGGCCACGCTTAGGGAGAGAATGGCCCTGCTTGGGTAGGTAGAGTCGAGCTGGATTTCTTTTTGGGACCAACCTTAACTCTACTGTAGCCTTGCAGAGCAGACAGACCTGCCTGGTTCTGAAATCCTGCAGGTCCGTCTTGCCAGCCTCCGTTGTCCAACGAATTCACTCGGCTGAATTCTTAACGGCCCAATCAGGGAAGTGTGGCGGGAGCAGCAGAATGCGGACGCGACGACAACAGGAAGTTGAGAACCGGAAGTTGAGAATGGACATGCCGATTAGCTTATTGTCCTCATGGCTACCTAGTGAAACTTGGCGAAATCTGCCCTCCTCAGATGTTTACTTGTAGGGATTGTCTTTGATGAGGTTTATGTCACATATAAGTGTTAAATGAATCATCTGTGTGGTACAATTTAGTGTTAGACGATAGTAAAAGGCCGTTAGCTGTAAACAGCTAAGCTAGCGGCTAAAGGTCACTAACTGTTGTTAGCTGTTAGCGGCTAACTTAGCTGCTATGGCTAACATCCATGAACTGTTGTTAACTGTTGTTAGCTATTAGCAGCTACATCAACCGCTATGTATGCTATATTGTAGGAGGCAACCCTGCTTGATGTGGATTGGTCTGTGATGTATGTGACGAGCCAAACGATTGTCCAATCACAAGCTTGTGTTTTTTTAAACGTTCTGCCCCTGAAAACAAATTTAAAGGGCTCCTACCCAGATGGACCAGTGAAATACTTCTGTGGCAGATATATTGAGCTGACCATCTGGCTTGTCAGATTAACTCTACTGTTCTCTTTCAGCAAAGAGGGAGAGGGAGCATGTGGAGAGTGTGTGTTTTTTGTGTTTTTTACATCTTTGGTCAAGTCTTTTCAGCATTGAAAAAATAATGAATTGATCACTGATTTACATGAGAGTGATGCCAGGGTAAATATATTGTGGGGAACATTGCATGCTCCCTTCTCTTATAATTACCTCCACCAAGGAGGTTGTGTTTTCGGGAGAGTTTGTTTGTCCGTCTGTCCGTTCGTCTGTCTGTCTGTGAACAAAATTAAAAAAGTAATGGATGGATTTGGATGAAATTTTGAGGAAATGTTCAGCATGGGAAAAGAAAGAACTAATTTAATTTTGGTGTTGATCTGGATCGGCGTCTGGCCGCCATGACGAAAAATGTGATATTTGTGAATAACTACTGAACTAAAATAGATATCATTATGAATCCAATTGCTAATGGTATGTTTTCATGGTCAAGGAATCTAAATATTTCAGTAAAATAAAGGTAGGACCAATATTTATGGTGAAAATCACAATATGGGTGAGGACTGTGGCGCTGGCAGAGGTCTGTGCTCTCAGAGTGCTTTTCTAGTATTTCTCATATTATCAGCAGCCTGAGGATGTGTTCAATCCAACAAGACTGACACATTTAATACCAGTGCCAATGAAACACCTTGGAGGCCAACTCTCACTTCATTAGCACCAAGCTTAAGAGCCGTGTTTGTATTCGATCTTATGTTGTTGAAGTTTGGGTCTCAGTCTGGCTTCATGCAGTGTGTGAGGCTCTGGTTGTTTGTGCAGACACCATTTCTGCAGAAGAATGGCTTCCATTGTTTGAGATGACAGTGAGTCATTTCCATAACTGAACTGTCAGTTGCAAAAATGTAAGAAGATATTGTGTGAAATCCCAAACACATTGGGAGACCATCACAGCTCTGTACATATGGTGCTCAGATAAGCTCACACTGGAAAATGCAGTCACCAGCTGTTGTATTTTCTCTGTGTTACAGGCAAACAGGTTTTCTTAAAAACACCTTTAACTTTTCTTTTTCCCTCCAATGTGTCCTGGTTTACCTGTGGGCTTTGATCAAAATAAGAAGCAGAAACACCTTTAAAAAGCAGGTCATATGTCCTGAAATGTGTTCCCCTTCCCTGACTTAAGTGCGATTTATTACAGTTTGAGAGCAAAGCCGTCAGCTCAGGTGTTAGTGTAATCCAAGGAAACTCTGTAGACACATGCAGCTTAGTCTGACAAGGTTACCCTGTGGATTGTTTCAGCTCTGACCTTGGCTCACTGCATCCAAGGAGGAAGAAAACAAGTTCACTGCTGAACACTTCAATAAGAGAGCACAGGCATCCTCACGTTGACAGGATCTGTCACCAGGTAGATATTAGACACAGCCCTAACTGCATCTTCTTCAATGTCACATGCTGCTTTTTAAGTTAATAACACACAAGGAGTAATTATCCTGGAGGTCATTCAGGCCTTCAGATTTGACTGTGTGAAGAAAATAGAGTTAGATCTCTTAGGGCATGTCAAAAATGTAAATGCTGTGCCATGATATGAGAGTTGATTAATGGACCAAATATCTCACATAATGTAACGTAGCACGAGTCTCAAAAGCTCATGCATGCTCTGTGTCAGGTTTGGACAAGAGATGGTGCATGAGCTTCATGCAGCCCTTCCTTCTGCTCAGTGTGCTAAAATGCAGTCTCCTCTCTCCTCCGCTACACCGGAAGTACTTTCTGAGTTGCAATATTGAAAGATGTCCTTCAACATGGCTGCTCAAAATGTGCTCTGAGGAGAGAGGAAAGAGGAGAGAGGAGACTATTCGGGGGGAGGGATAATTGAGAAAACACAAGTGCAGGCTTCTCAGAAGTCTTTACACTGACAGACACGCCCCCTTGTGATGTATCAGCTGCCGGCTATAAAGCATCAGCTGCCCACATGTGTGAAATGTAAACACCATGGCGCAAGAGAAGCTGTTCAAGTGCAACTTCTTGTGAGTCACTGTAATGAGTATATCCACATTTCACTCAAAGGAACCGATGTGTAGGCCTAATGTACCCTCAAAATGTACTTAATTTCAGTAGTGTCTCTTATATCTCTGTTGTTTGATTTTCTTCACTGTGCAAAGAAATATTTGACTCATCATTTAAAAGAATTTTAAGCTGGACATATTGATATTATAGAAAATATTGAACACTATCATGGGGCAGTTCTTTCAGGTTTTCCATCTGTTGTCTGTCATGAATTATCTGTGTTGTTTGTGTTTATGTCTGTAACTGTGAGGCTGCTACAGTAGACAGGTATGTTAAGGAAAACACATTGTAGATTAGATTAGACAACTTTATTTATCCCAAAGGGTAATTTAATTTTTGCAGTCTACCCAGGCCGTACATACATTTAAAAACAGCAAACATGGACAATAACACATCTTTAAAAAGTCAGTAGAGATGCTCATTGACACATATCGGCCCTCAATAAGCCCTAGGGTCAGGAAGATTATAACGCACGTTAACGAAAAGCATGTTTTATGACGTTTGTAGTTCCTGATCCAACCAAGCTAAAATAAGGAGAGAAAGTAGTGAACTGTACTGATTTGTTGGCGCTCCATGAAGTTGTGTCAAAGAGTGTGAAGGCTTGTGAGAAATCAGTTACACGCCTGCATGGCAGCATTATGAAACCATTAATGAAAGCACCAAAATATCGGTCATTTAGCATACAGACACACTCACACTGGGCAAATAGTTCCAGAATAAATCAATCTGCTCATACTACTGACTGAATCACATTGTTATCTCAGGCCTTTACATTTTTTTCTATATAAATGCACGGAGAGGGGGGTTTAAGTGCTTATAGCAGAATAAACACATTATTTAGGAACACAAAGTGGCTGCAATATAACAATTTAAAACTCCTATCATTCATTTCTTTTTCATTCATGTAATACCTATGTTAAATTGATGTAAAAGTGAATATGAATTTACCGGGGTCGAGGGCCCTGAAGTTTACATTATTTTCCTTGATTCAGTTTCTCCCGTGCGCTCGAGACCAGCATATCCAGCTGTGACGCCGTCATCACTAAAAGACGTTGCTTCATGCGACGCTCCAGAGGAGAGGACGTGTCATTTCTCTTAAAATGAAACTCCTCGTTTCCTCTCTCCTCTCATCATTTCCTCACGTCTTTGGCATGCATCTATGGTGGGGGGACTAAGATGCAAGTGTTCGACACAAGTGGAGGAAGCGAGGATGGAACTTTTAAGCTATGAAACGCAGCTTATGCCTATGTGGACTTAAGTGTCTTGGTTTTGAGTAGTATCCTGGCTATGATCATATTCATGCTATGGTGAGCAGACTGTTTCAGAAAGCTGACAGAAATCAGGACAAAGTATCCACGTCTCTGTTGAAGTTCTCCAGGAGGAAAGTCGTGCAGCATGCTGGTTCCTGAAATCTGGAAACTGTGTTTACATGCACAGAGACAAAACCAGGATCCTTAAAACCCCAAAGTTAAACAGGATACTCCTGGACATGTAAACACAGTCATTGCAGCCCACAAGTCAATTTCATTAATTCATCCAATTATCTACTGCTTTTCCCCTCACAGAGTCATAGGGGCTGGAGCTTTTCCCAAGTGACATTGGGGCAACAGAGAGGGTACATCCTAGACTAATCGCAGTAAATCACAGGGCTGAAATATAAGGACAAACAACCAGTCACAGATCACTCATGCCTAAACTGCATATCTCATTGAAAACTCAAACATGCACAGATACAACATGCAAATTTCCCTCAGAAAGGCTGACCAATAGTCTAGCCAAGCTATCATCAGCAGTACCTGCTGCACCACCCTGAATTCAAACCATAAAACTATTTCTATGACAATATTTGCTTATTAGTATATTTCTAATTCCCTGCAAGACCATAACAGAGTTGCAGTTTTGTCTTTAAAGCTCATTTTCACACCTGAAGCTGTTCTGATACAAGTAGGTGTGTCCTGTTGGTACAGTTTGGAAATAAATGAACACAGAAATGGATCTCTGTTTTGGTTTAAGCAACCACACTCAGCTAACCTGAGAGTTCAACAACCAGTACAAACAGGGTAAAGAATAAACTCTTACACTGCTGTAGTCGCAGAAAACAGTAGCAGTAGTAGTGATGATAACTACATTAGAGGTACTACACTGATAAGAAAGTACTACTTAGAATGTTTCAGATCCCACCGAGTCACTGTCTGTGCTCAGGCATAAAATACCTTGTAAAAAGCAAAAAGTTAACCTGTACCCAGCTCCACCCCAACCTAACCCCTAACCCTAACCATAACCCTTCAAAAATATGGTATAAACACTTGCTTAGCTCCCAGAATTTAGTCCAGCTCTTTGAAGAGGGTGAATTTATCATGTTAAATCACTCTGTACTTTCAATGTGGACACTTGTTTAGCTGTTTTAGTTTTGTTTCATAAGTTATTATGCTGCCTGGTCTTCTATAGTCTGCTGTACCGAGTTTATTTAAATTTGTATTGTGAGGCATATCAAACACAAAAATATATATTCATAAGTACAGGGGCGTAGAATTGGGTAGGGACGCTAGGGACACAAGCATAGTATAAGAAGTTATGCTTATATTTAATGCCAGAGATACACATTTTGACTACTTTATTTATTATCCATATATTATTTGTGTATTGAAAGGCAGCAACTGTTTAAGACCAACAATAAAAGTTTTTGGGGAAAAAAATACAATAAAACCTCAGGTTAAAACATGACTATACATTTATATTGTTGGGAAATGTACTTATCAATGGTGTTTTTTGGTTTTGGTTATATATTTATCAGACTATAACCATACCATGAAAAAATTCTGATTGATTCCAAAGTGTCCCACTGTTCATATATTTTTGCCAAGGAACAGACAGTAGAGATTTAGGAGGAGAGGCTGGAGGTAAAGCCTACACTGGTAGAATAGTTTTTTTCTGAATATGATAGTTTGATCAGCTCTACATGACATTAAAAACAGTCATAAATGCAAAACACATCAACTATCAGGGTTGCCATCTTGGTGTACTTTTATGTCCCCACCAATGACAAAATCAAACTTACACCCTTACATACATATGTAAACTCTTCCATAAGACATTTGACTTGAAAATGTTTGAGCTGTTTTTTGGCAGCTTCAATGTCACAGCCCAACCATGAGGATTGTTGTTGACCATGTCCAACCCATGATGACTACAGTGCACCCATCCTCGGATGTTAACTACCAGAAGAATAAAGTGCCAGATAATGTTAAACTGGTTTCTTGACATGAGAATGAGTTCACTGTGCTCTGAAAGCCTCCAAAATCACCAGATCTCAACCCAATAGAGCGCCTTTAGGATGCAGTGGACCAGAAGATCTCTTTAAGAATGTGCTGCTAACGATTGAGCGGAAACTTTGTGATGCTTCCATGTCAGTATGAACCAAAATCTTGGGAGTGTTTCCAGCACATTGTTGCATCTATGCTCCAAAGACGTAAGCAAAATGGATCCACCCTTGTGCTAGCAAGGTGTATCTAATTAAGTGGCCAGTGAGTGCATGTCAAAAGAATCTAAAACAAGGGTAATAAAACCATATTCAGAGCATCCTCTCTGAGTGATCAAGGAGTGAAATCATCTATATCCATTATGGTCAGGTATCACATGATAATTTAGATCAGCATCACTCCAATCTTTTATGTTGCACCACCTTTCCCCTTCCCTTCTGTGAACAAATAATATTTTGTATTTAACCCAGGTCCAACAGACAATTTGGAGAGCTGACTCCACCTAAAGAGGAAGAAGTCTCCTGTTAAAGCTGATGCCAGAGGGCAGTCACAGAGCAGCATGAGTCAGGTGTCATTCATTTCAAAACAGCTGCAGAAATGTAGAGGCACATTATCCTCAATGGGGGCACATGAGGTAGGGCTATTTGTGAACCTCTGTTTACTCAGGTTGATCCAGATGAGATTAAGGGATTGCTTTCTCAAGCTACGGCTGACACAGCAGCAACAACGCATTATTTAGTTTGCAGGCAGAAGCAAACAATAATATTTCATTGTAATTAATTGTTGAAATGGAAACCAGGGAGAAAAAAGAAACAGAATATGCAGGCACAGCATCCTTAAAAAAATCACAGCTTCTGCGCCAATAGTTTCCAATGAATGCGCCCATCTTGTCATTCATGCATTTAGCTCATGTGCCGTTATATAAGGTTGAAATGTCTCTGCATGGTACCTTACAGACAGCCTCTCCAAACAGGCTCTGTCCAAGCGTTCAGGCCAGTCACTTAAAATTAGTCATGGCATCTCAGTCTGTATTGTCCTCCATATTTATGAGCTGTATAAACACATAACGAGACGAGGAAGCGATCCCTCGATGGTCGTATAAACAAATTATCAGTGACTAAGCCTATTCATGAGAGGATATGGTTGATCAAGCTACAGCACACATCCTGTGAAGATAGATGAGTGTTTCTTACTTTAGGATACAACCCAATTAATAATGATGAAATGTCTGCAGCATGTGCTCCACTGAGCTGCGGATGTTGCATTCATTGTGACCCAGTTCAGCCGTGGATGCATCGTTTGAAGTCTGCGCTCCCCGACCAAATATGACAAGGCTGTGCCCTTCCAAAGGCCTGTCTCAATGCAGCAGAAGAAATGGCTCACACTTGTTACTCAACTTGAAGGATGCAGATGGTGCACGTGTTCGTGCAGTGTCCAGAGACTTAAGGCTGAAATCCAAAAACAACACCTTAGCGGCACGACTTTGACCTGGACTTGGTTTAAATTAGAAATCTTCTCTGTTTTCAGTCTACTGTGTTGTGTAAGATGTTCTGGCCTGCCACCACCTGCACAGGAACAAAATATTGTCTTATTGAATTTAGACGAAGTTCCGTGGTTGTTGTGTATATGAACAAGTGATCAGGGTTGCTGGTTAGATGCAATAAATGCACAGCTATGGGCATAATGATGGTTCTTGAAATTCGTAATCATGTGACATGTCTGTTTCATGGTATGGTTCAGTTTGGGAGGAAGTTACAGCATTGTTTCATTTTTCGCTTCGTCTGGTTTGCTTTCATACTGCTCTTTGCCAAAGTTTGTCAAATGATGCCTGTGTATCGCCATAGCTGCAGTATTTGTTCTTGCCATCCAGCCTGTTATTAAATTGCAAGCCAGAAATTCACAACCAACTTTGAGTAAGTATTCTGTGCTATAAATCAAAGGTAAAGCTGCTAGATTTGTAGATATTTACCCACAAAGAGGAATAAATGAGGGCTGCCAAAGACCTACCAAGAGAACCACATATACAGCAGGGATCCTACTGCAATAATTTCTGACAGTTTTTAATAAATGATGATATATACATCAGAGCCACAATGAGGACCAATTTCATCAGATAATTTGAATGAAAATTATTTAAGAAGATGTTACAACTTTATGTTGTGTTTTGGAAGTGTGGTAGCTGCTTTTAAGCTGCACCACCATGTTGTAGTTCTACAATAAATCGTACCTTTTTTTTTTTTTTAGGACGATTACATTTCAGCCTAAAATTTGTGAAAGAAAGAAATATGAAAAGCCATCTAGAGGCCAGAGGCTAAACTGCAATATCAATCAATTCATCTTTATTTGTATAGCACCAATTAATAAAAGGTGTTATACTCAAGGTACTTTACAATGAAGCAGGCTGAAGCCATACTCTTTGTTTAATAGATACACATATATACAAATACATATAAATACATATATTTATATATTTGTGTATACACATACATATACCCAGAATTTCAGATTACAACAATCTCATGGATGCCAAGATCACAAATCTGTCCTCATTACATTTGTCTCTGCTGAACATAGATTCAATCAATCAATCTTTGTTTGTAAATCTGTCTTTGTTGAAAATAGATTTATCAAAAGGTAAGCCCCTTAAGATGTGGCATCTCATTTTCAAGATGGACCTCATGTCTTTGTAGTTGTAAAGATAGGTAATACAGATGTACAACCAATAAAATCGTGGATAGAATGATCAATCAAATGTTAACATTAATTTAAAAAATGAAGATTATTTGGAGAGGAATGATGTTGATTAATTCGATACCATCTGGCTGAACTGCCATTAAAATGAGTTTAACTGGTCTAAGAGTATGAATTCATGTTAAAGGTGCTCATTTCTGTTGGAGACAATATAAAACAGATATTGAAAAATTCAAAAACAAATTAAATATCAAAATTGAGCTATAAAATATCCATACAGTTTCCTGCCATAATTACCAATATATTTGTGAATCAACCTATTCTCACACCCCTAGTTGCCAAGTTGCGCTGGATGATTTAGTCACTTCTTAATGTCTGCTGGCCTATTTTCTAACTTTAAAGTTAGTAAGCACAAGCCCATTGTGCTCATTTCATGTCTACTACATCTTAAATAATTTTTAATCCTTCTTGTTAATTGAAAGTCTGTTTCTACGCCCATTTCTCTATTCCTGAACAACCTTCCTCAAACTAATTATGCGTCATCTTTTATGGTGCCTACCTTCCATCAGTTTCTTTAAATAAAAGCATCATGAGTCTCTATAGTTTCCATTTTAAAACTAGCAGAGAGTAAAGCATGTTCAGAAACTAACTTAATAACTTGCACAGAACTTGCAGTGAGGCTTTGTCACAGAAATGTGTGTGAGAAAAATGTGAGAAAGGGTTAAAGAGGGTTATCTGGTAAAAAGGGGCATGATAAAAAGAGAAATTGGAACTTTCATATATTCATAAAAAATCCAACCCATGCCACAAGAGGAAGACAGAAAATAATCCCTTTGTAACAGATAAACTAGGAAAATAGTGACAGCGAATTAGAACAAAAAAGCTGATCTCTCAGCAATTAGCAATCAGTGGAATGAGTAGAAAATCAACCTCAACTTGTTTGACAAGTTTTTTTTTACAAAAAGAAATAAATTGAGAAAAAAATCTGCATCATTTGAGAAAACTGAAGAGCATTTAGTCAAAGATAAATGAAGTATGATGACTCTTGGTTCAGCTCAGTTTCTTAAATTTACAGAGAGCAAACATAGCACCTTCAAGAATTTACAGCCAAGCTCTGTGTCCACACTTCTACAGGTTTCTCACCCGAGAGGCCAAGCTGACTGTCTCCTGTGACCAACGGGCTTACTATTGACAAGTGCCTCTTGCAGCCCGGCTTTAGAAATAGCAAAATATTCCTTCAAGAGTGGAGAAAAGGTTATTTAGAGTTCCACCTTGACAAAGAAAAAAAGGCCAAAAAACATCTTCAAAGAGAGAAGAAAGCTTCAGTTTTTGTGCTTAATAGCAGAACTGCTGACCAGTATGTTTGATTAGTTCATGATGCTTTAGTGGAAACTAAGGAAACAAATGGACAAAGCCTAAGTAACGTTAGCCCTTTGGTTGTCTAAGGGACTGCGGCATGCTTTGGAAGCCAATCCTTGGACACAGCCTTCCCTATCAATGATAAAAAATGAGTTATTTTCCCTGATTTAATGCAAGATGAGGTATGTCAACATTCACAATTTTTTCTACATGTGTACACGGTAAAGGTGCGTTCACACTGGACGCTACTTGTACTACCTCAGCGATCACTCTCCATTCAAAGTCAATGTACAGCCGTGATGGGGCGGGGCTAACCCTCCCGCGATGTGACAGCCGCTTTTCACACTACCACATAGCTTGTCGTACGATGTCAAAGTAAAAAAAAGTTGATCTTTTCAGACGATGTCGTGCGTGGCTGTGCAGCAACAGCCAATCAGTGGTGTGTCCGTGTGTGACGGTGACAGACAGTTTTTCATCCAGACTACAGAGGAACAATTTATGTCTGTGTGGGAAACATTAGTCAGTGAGGACATTAGTTCCACCTAGACGGACCACGGGAAACTCACAGATAATGCTGCTGCAGGGCATCAGCTGCAGTGTTTTGTGGTTGATAAGTGAATGAAAAGGATACAGCTGGAATAATGTCCGCTTATACATCCTATTATATGATATATGATATGATCACGGTGAAACTCAAGCGGATGTGACGTCACCGAGTGACGGCCCACTGCAGCGGTGACCAAAATGAGGTATTTATGGACACGCGACGATTTACCGGTGGGCGACGCGACTTTGGTAGCTGGGTCGCTTGCGGTGTGAACGCAGCATAACGCTCGAGATTGACCGCGATCATATCATATGTCATATAATAGGATGTATAAGCGGACATTATTCCAGCTGAATCCTTTTCATTCACTTATCAACCACAAAACACTGCAGCTGATGCCCTGCAGCAGCATCATCTGTGAGTTTCCAGCGGTCCGTCTAGGCGGAACTAATGTCCTCACTGACTAATGTTTCTCACACAGACATAAATTGTTCCTCTGTAGTCGGATGAAAAAACTGTCTGTCACAGGCACCGTCAGACACACACACACCGCTGATTGGCTGTTGCTGCACAGCCACGCACAACATCGTCTGAATAGATCAACTTTTTTTTACTTTGACATCGCGCAACAAGCTATGTGTGGTCCTGTGAAAAGCGTCTGTCGCATCGCGGAGGGTTAGCCCCGCCCCATCGTGACTGTACCTTGACTTTGCATGGTGAGTGATCGCTGAGGTAGTACAAGTAGCGTGCAGTGTGAACGCAGCATAACACGTCAGTGATTAATGATCTTTTTCAAACGCAGTTGCACTATACAACCACTCGAGGGTTCTGTCTCCTTTAGAATACCCCCTTATTCCATTAAATCAAAGACATTACAGTAGTTATCAGACAAAAACCTTTATTCAGCAAGCGGAACTTAATAAGCCGGCAACCCATCTCACCATTTTAAGGCTTAGGCCTGAAAGTAAACATGTGAAAGCTGAAAAAGGTTTTACCTTCTTTGTAATTCATTGTCTTAAATATTGCTCACTATTGTGTCTCATAGTAATAGTAATGTGGAACTGGCGAGAGAAAGCAGCTCAAAAAGACGCCAAAGTAAGCTGTAAGAGGGAAAACCTTCACCCTTATGTGCACAAAGTTAAAAAGTAGAGGGGGACTTGTATAATTATTCACTAAATTGTCGGGAAAAAAAAGTTTTTTTGGCCCTCTTTAGACGCGAGGATTTGTGATCAGGTTGAGAAAAGTCGACAGAGCGCCAGCAAACAATATAATGTACAAAAACACGCAATAATACAGGCAAAAATAACAAGCCATTAACAGTTTTTGTTTTTGAAGATTATGAGCGCTGCGCACAAACACAATAGAAGCAGCAGCATTCTCTTCCTCCAACATGTTCAGGTGTTTCCATCGCAGGTGGTTTCACATGCATCCCGTGCTGCTGTTATAAGCCTGTTTTGCCTGACATAGCCTAGGCCCTACACTAAACAGCATTTCCACTAGTAGTTTGTTTGAAAAACTGCCACACAGTGCTCCGCTTAGTGGCCATCGCGTCTCCAAGGCAACCTGAAGTGACGCGACACTGGCTGTGGCTGCAGTTCTTTTATATTAATGTAACATTGCGCCCCATTCATCTATTACATATGCGGATAACTGCACTAGTGGGAACATTTAGGTGTATAGTTGGTTAATATTATTATCTAAAGTTTTCAGACAACATGGTCACCTCTAAAAATACTGTATATGTCAGTGAGAAATGAATGAGGAGGAAAAAATGACGTGTACACAGTTATTGATTTTTCTAAACGGTTATGATTTGATATCCGTGTACCAGTTTACACATCTAAATGTTGACACCCCTATGCAAAATGAAGACTTTTTAAGGTGGTTTGACCAATTGATGATAGCGTCTCCACATACTGTGGCTCAAATTCATTTGATTATGTCCCTAATCATATGCAACCAGAAATCCTTATTAAAATCAAAACTGGTAAGGTATAAAAACACCCTCAATAACAGTGAGACTTCATGCTTTAGCTCTTACGACAAATTCTGTCAATAAGAGCAGTCAATAAATATCTGCATTTCAGCTGTAAAAACTAACCCTATTTACAATCTGTTTGAGGTGTTTCTGCAGACACCCTCAGGCAGACAAGGAACTTCAATTCTGGAACCTTGCATGGCTTCTTATTTTCAGCAATGCAGCTTGACTCTTCTGAATATTGTTTTTTTTTAAATTATTATTATTTTTAAGTTAGACTGGTTGATATAGATAGGAGCAACCCTGACCATCAAGAGGGCTTCATAAAATCTATATCCTCTGCCCCAGGGCCACAAAAATGGTCTGACTCTCCCAATTGAAAAAAAAAATAAATAAATAATAATATTTATAAATGTTATTTATACAGCATTTTTAAAGTACACAGTTATAAAATGCTTACCAACCAGGAAAGAAAACAGTCAAACATTTTTAGAAAAAGTCAAACAGGTGTGCAGACATGCAAACAATCAAATATGCAAGCATCCAAGCAACTGGCATGCGTTCAGGAACACACAGAAACCCCCATACAGCAGTTATCTGAAGGCAAACACAGTCGTTAAGGGTACAACATTACTAAAAGAACTTATCAAAATGCCTGATATTCTAAGGGTTACTGTTCCAGAGTAAAATGGCGGCAAATGCAAATGCGTGATCGCCTCTGGATTTAAAATAGGTGTATGGGGTATGGCCACTGGCATATGAGGTCAGTCAATCAGATATGTAAGCTGGTGCCAAGCCATGCAACATCTCACAGCTCATTTTGAACTGAATCCTGTATTGCACTGGAGGCCAACAGAGGATGGACAAAAAAGGCAAATATAAAGTCGACATGGAATATTGGACCAACATAAAAATGTAACAATTAAAAGACAAACAATTATGCATAATAAAATCAGTTAAATACTGAATGGAAGCCAATTTAAACAATTTACACAAAAGTAAATCCAATTTCTAAACATTCTAAGAAACAGTTAACATTTTTGTTTTTAAGTCCCATCATTTGTTTTAAGTAACACTTTTATATTAAATAACATTTAATATATTCTAATTAGCTGATGATTGAAACGGAGGTTAAAATACATAATAATAATCATCAGCAGATCTGGAAACATTTCTATAACGTATCCAGGTTCATTCAAGGTGTTGCTTTTATATCTCATTTGAACTCACATTTGGTTGAATCTGTCATTTCCTTATGGTTACAAACTGCTGATTTTTGAAAATGACTGTCAGACTGTTTTTAGTGAGGAATAGAGCTGCACCATCTGCTTGGAATACACTTCAGAACTTAATACAATGAAAGATCTGATTACTGTCAGACATTTTAAACTATTATTGCTGAATTTATTGTGCTCTGAATGCACTTGTTTTTCTTGAATTTGATGTGCATTTGTGATTTATAACAGTACTATTGGTGATACTCCATGTTTGTGAGTGGGTTTTAGACATTTTTAAGTCACTGAAGTAAAAATCATTTGTATTTAGGTCAATAAGGCATACATCCACACTGGTAGGACTTTATTTCTGAAAAATAGCAACTTGAAGAGAAGAGGTTTGTACCCAGCAGCAACTAAAAGCAACAGCATATAAGAAGCTCATTAGTGAGACCAGACATGACGTACAGGCTACCATATTTACCTGTAATAGACTGTAGGTTGGCCCAGTGCTGCACTCATGATGATTGAAGTTGGCTTTTGATGTATGTGTTTGTTCATAAGTGTATATGTGTATTCTTTTGTATATATGCACACATGTGTATCTGTGAAATAGAGTATGGGTTCAGCCTGCTCTTATTGTAAAACATCTTGAGATAACACTTCTTATGAATTGATGACATGCAAATAAAGATTAATTGACTGATTTAGAAATCTTTCACATGTTCTGGTCATGGTTAAAACTGCCAACAGAAATGAATATGTATTTTGATTTAACTTACCATTGTGGTCGAATGACTCAGCTTAAGCTTCAGAAGGTAAATTGTTGGCAAACTCAGCAAGCGTCCTGGTTTCTCAGAGGTGAGTGACGTGTTTGTGAAATCCATTTGATTTGAATTTCTCCAAAATATCAAAGCAATTTATTCACTGAAACTACTCCACAATAAATGGCACAACAATGGGCTTCTTGCTTCTTCCTTCTTCTTCTTTGTCTTTTAAAGGTGGTTCACAACCAGCACCTGAGGTGCATTACTGCCACCTCCTGTCCAAGTGTGTTGACTTGAGGGTTAAATTCCACCTATTAAACCTGACTGATGAGTTTAATTCTCTTGTCAACAGATAATTCAGTCAATAAAATGTGTTAGAGGCTTTAAACTGATTTCCAGTACTCCAGTCTGTCTCAACTCCTCATTCAGCTGCTGTCTCTCCTGTTAATAAAGAGAGCATGGCATAAATCATTCTTTCCTCCATTTCTTACATCATCCAGCTTGCAAAATGGCACCATGTGAGTAATTCAGACTGCTTTATTCTGCTCTCAATTAGCATGGAGAATGCAGCAGCCTGTATCAACCACAAGGAGGGTTGTCTTCAATATTATACTCAATACAGGCAAACTAAAACAGATACTCCTTCATCATGAGATGATTTGCTTCATTGAGCAGAAGCTAACAAAGGTAAGTAGTTAATAAAATAAAGCCACATACATCAGATAAAGGAACAAAAAGAAAGACTTCATAAGGAACCCCCTCTCACTTGGTATGGCCCAATGATGTCAGCGCTGACAACAGAAACACCTGTTAAACAGGAAATGATGGGCCTCCATCTAGGTGAAGCTCAAAGCCTGAATCCAAATCTCTGGACTTCACCACACTTGCGAACTCGCGGACTTTGCGGGCGCGTTCACAGGAAGTCCGGGAGTGCTGAGGGCTGTCCAAATCCACAATTCATCCAGTCCACAAGGGGCCTCAAGCGGACTTTCTGCAGACTTCCAGAGAGTCTGCTTGGGGTGCAGACTTCTGCAGACTTCACTAGTTTGATTACCCACAGTTCATTACAATACGGACGTGATGTTTTAATTTTTCGATTTTTTGCAGTCTGAAGCCGAAATCATTTATGAGCATATATATTTATTTATTTATTTGAGCTAAGAAAAATAATGGCAGAAAAAGGACAAAAGCAAGTCTTCAAATGTAAGTAATACCCAAATTAATTAATATTAGTCTGGTTCTGTAAATAAAAATTTCTGTTTTTGGATGTGTATAGCCTATGTGTATAAGTGTTGATTTGTTCACTCTCAAAAAAAGCCTATAATTGTGATTTATATCTTATTTGCACGATAGTTTTTCATACAGTTTCGCGGAAACGACTGAAACGGACTCAAAGTCTGTCTATTGGCTCCATTCATAATGCAGTAGACTCCCGCTCTTGCAGACTTTACGTGATGACGGTAAAGACGTCACATTACGTATGACTGAAGTCCGCGAGGGCTCAGTCTGCAAGTCCAGAGGGTGGAGATATGGATGCAGCCAAAGAAAGGAACAAACTGCGTCATGGAAATAGGAGGAGCAGTAATGCACAGTGCTGGATGCCAACTGCAGGAAAAAAGAAGAAGAAGAAGAAGAAGAGGGGGACAAACTTGGGTAAATGCAACCATTAAATAAACAATTAAGACCTTTAAGCTCACAGGTTAACAGAAACTCTTGGATTTTTTTTCCACTCTTGCTGTTGGCATAATTTTTTAAAGCTTAACAAACCAGGGGAGATTTGCATGGCCCGAGATTTAGTGTTACCAAAGCTTTATGTACAAACGTACTGAGGTGACACTCTTATATGTTTTTTATGTGTCTATTTATGACAGGATAAAGTGATGAGTCTCTATTTTTTTTAAATAATTAATCAACAATGACAGAAAAATAAATTGTTCCTGGAAAAATGTATTAGGGATGCATGCTATTGGAATTTTCTGAAATCTGGTATTGCCATTGTTTCCAGACTTATTTAACCTGATAATTTGGCTGTTTTATTCTTTTAAGACCAATACTTTATTCCACCTTATAAGAATATATTGCTATTTTCAATGATGGGTTTAAAAATAAAACAAAACTAATTTCTAATGATTGATGACACATTAAAAGAAACACTTAAGAAGAAACGAAAAAAAAGTTACTACCTTGGTTATTTGATCCAACCCTTCCTGTTACTGCTACTGGATATGTGACCTTCCCCAAAGAGATAAATAAAGTATCTATCTATCTCTCTATCTGTCCATCCATCCATCCATCTATTTATCTATCCAGGCATTTAAAAATGCATTTTCACAATAGCTGCACTAAAAAAAATAAATTGCAGGAATGAGTATTTGTATAAATTGTTAAATAACATATTACATTCATTTTAAGCTTTGTTACCTGACAGCTCCAGATGTCCTATTTCAAGATATATAAAACAAACTGCACAGCCCATATCTCACATATTAAAGAGACTATGAGGAGTTTCTAAGTAATTACAAAAAAGTCTCACTTTTAGATATATGCCTGATGGAAATACACACTTTAAGATGAGTTTTAAAGCATCAAAATAGGTTATCTATAAATGCTATTCCTTAGCCTTCCGGTCTGGTGGGACAGGGCTGAACTGGCCTGGATACTCAACTTTGGGAACAAGACAATTAAAACAAATTAAATTAAATTAGAGAACCGGGCTGTAAGTAGCGATATATAGCCGGCTACAAAACTACGATACTAAGTTTTCCAAAAATTGCTTGTTGTCACACATCAAAAACTACCACTACGTAACTAGAAAGAGATACATTACCTGGTCGCTTTGCATCCTGTAAGTTGTTGAAAAAAGAAGTTGTAAAGCAATGCAGAGTTCTGAGGAAGGTCTGAGCTGCATTCATTAGCATCACAACAAACACATGCTTTGGCTTCGGTAACGTGTCAGAAGTAGAAATTTCCAAGTTCCAAGTAGGAAACTGCAGCTGGATTGCCCCCCGAAGTCTGAATTTCCTACCGGGAACTTGATGAAACCTCGCCACCCCTGAGTTGACAATCAAAGATGGATGCCCCCAGTGTGAACAGTTATTTAGCTCCTGTAATAATCCATTTATTTGCACTTCTGACTGGGGTGTGTCGCTCTAGATCAGCTGTATACATGGTATTGTTAGACTTATATTTACAAAAATGCTGCCATAGTGATAATCACATTTTTCATGTGATATTTGTGAACAACAACGCAGGGCATGCTAACAACAGCTAACAATAGCCTGGTAGATCGGCTCTTTTTTTCCGACTTCAACTGGAACGCCGATAAGTCGGAGATGTCACTCCCATTTCCGAGGTTACTGGAACGCAGCAATACGACAGCCGCCGCGCATGCTCATGGGTAGCATAGTCTTTATTTCGCCGGTAATAGGTTCTCCTCATAGCACCTTTAAGTATAAAATACATAGATAAGCAATTAATGTATTATTAATCTGCTAGAGCAGCACACTCAGTTTGGTGAGTGTTTTTAGATGAGATACACAAACCAAACTAGACACAGGCTTAACATTTCCAGACACCTAAAAAAAAAACTCAAATTCTATTCAAAACATCGTAATTCAATATTTTGACATCATTAATTTTAATCTGTGGCCCAATAAAGCAAGTCTTTTCTTGGTGTGTACAGCCCTCTCTTTCCATTCTCTGTGCACACTGAGGATGATTTGTTTTGTTCCTGGTGTTAAAGCTTCATCCTTAGAGCTTTTCCTTTTTTAAATTTCAGCCAAAACATTTTTGTTGTTCTGTTTTAGCCTTTTCTCAGTGTATCTATGTTTTGGTCATTAGCTAATTCACAAATAAAATAAACTACACGGTTGGATGTCTTTAATACATCTTCTTGTGCTTTTGTTTCATCAAATCCTGTCCAGCTTCTTAATGAGCTGCAGGTAGCAGCACATCCTCTCATAAGAACCTTTTTATAACAAACAGGCCAGTAGTTTGTTGATTTTGAATAACATAAAAACTGGAAGAATCAGAATCTAATTGAATCACAACCCATATGAAGAGTAATTCCTCTATTTCAAAGAATATAAATAAGAGCTTATTCTGGACTTGGTTCAAATATAGTTTTAGCAATGTGGCCTGCCACTCATCATGATGGTTTCTCCATGTCTCCTCTTGTTTTTGGATCAATACTCTAAAGGTTCAAGGTTGTGATTATTGCCTAAAGTGTGGTTCCATACTGCAGATCTTCCAGTCTGTTGTGACTCATCCCTCAGGTTATCTGCTGGGTTGTAATCCGGCGACTGCAGAGGTCAGTGGAGTAAGTTTAAGGCACTGTCATGTTGCATTTCCTTCACAGAGGTATTCCTTCAGAAGAGGGTGAACAGCTGCCCATGGGGGAATTTCCTGGTTTGCAATAGTCTGAGATTTTCTGCTTTATTCATTTAATCAAGAATAATTTAAAGATAATTGTTGATGATTGTTTCCCTCCCCAGAATCACTTTCCTCCTCTCAGTAATTTTCTTTTTTATCATCATATGATTAGAACATCATCAACAGAGTTAATGAAGAACTGTCTTTCATTTATGTTTTGTTACAGGAAAAGCCACAAAGCACCCTTTTAACGACCCACACCGTCCAAACATGATACATTCCAGTGTTGCTGCCAGCACATTTCATCACCAGGTTGTTTTGTTCAAACAGTGACAAGAGCAGTGTCTTTGTGTAAACCTCTTTTTCCTCTTTTTTTTTTTTTGATTTGTGTTCTTTAGAAGCATCTTCTCACCCGCATTATGGTGCAAATTGAAGACAATGATTGTTTTTACTAGCAGAATTGTCAAGGGATTCTGCTTGGAAATATCTAATGCTGAACACTAAAGTTTGCCATGTTGAATTAACCTTACTCTGCATGTTAAGAAGCATTTTTAACCAGATGCACCGGATGAACTACTCAATATAATTCCCTAGTCCATCTGAGAGAAAGCCCGGAGGAATTGTTTTTAATGGACAGAACCTTCAAAAGCATAATACAGAAGGTGACTGGATGATTGTTCCTTCCATCACCTTTATTACAGGCCAGTCCAATAAAGTAGTAAGTGAATGCAACTGCCACGGTGCAAAAGACAGAATTTGAGCTACTTTATTAAACAAACTCACCACAAAACATGTCAGAAGTAAAGGGAAAATATTCTCTCCATTTAGGAAATTTGTAGTAATGAAACTGTTACTGAAGCTGTTAGTATCTATGCTAATCTCCGTACAAGCAGTTACTTCCTACTGTTTAACCCCCACCTCCTCTACTCTCGATGACACTCATTGGACTGTGCTGCTTTCAATCAAGCACAGTCATTGTAGATTGGACATTGAATCAGGCAGATCCAGCTACACTGCAAGGTTAAGGCTTTTAAGTCACATAAAAAAAGCAAACACAAATCATTCTCTTCAGGCTTTTGACTTCAAAGTAATTCTGAAAAAAAGGTTTCTAATGGAAGTTCTGCTACCTCCCAGCCAGTTACCAGCCAACTTCCAGCCACTGGAGGCCTCACCACCATTCAGAGGTTGTGTCTTTAAACCGCTGATAACGTGCTCATGTATGCATTTGCAGGACGTCTCCATGAGATGGTCCTTCCACAAATTCACCCAAATAACGCCCAGAGTTTACAATCTGTGCTGTCAGGGTGGACAGGGCTGTCACAAACCTGTCAGGAAACAGGCCAAGACCCTATCAGGGGAAGTGGAGAATTAGTAAGTGGCTGCATTTGTATCTCTGGTGGTACAGCAAAGTGGAGCAGCCAGCTAGTCCATGATGAAGTCCAGGAGAAATTTGAGATAGCCTTTAAGCTCAGATCATTTAGGACAGTTGTTTTGAAATTAGTGGGTGTTCCCTGTTTGGCATGACTCATTTGAAAGTATATAAAAACACTGATCAATCCCAGTTTCAATACTAACAACCACAGCGAGCTTACCTGAGAGAGTTGGTCACGGCTCATGGAGCAGTTCATTTGCAATGATGACCCAGAACAGACATAAACAGGGTGATGAGTTGATTCATAACACTGCTGGAGTTGTATAGGCAGCATAAGTAATAATAATTGCATTGCAGCAAACGGGCAGATAACAAAGTACCACTTAATCATAATGTTTTGGATCCCACAGAGTCACTTTCTATGCACAGGGTCAACATGCCATGACATGTCAACAGGTAAACATTACTCAGTGTCTGTACAGCAGGTCATTCCATGACTCACCAATATGGCCTCAAAAACTCATTTAGTTCCCAGAATTCAGTCCTGCTTGTTCAAGCAAGGGAATGCATTCTTTTTAAAAATGCCCTCTCCTTTTCCACATCACTGACAGTTTCTCTGCATGCTGTGTTAGCGCGTAATAAATAAACACGCTATCTGTTGGCAGACGCCGAGGAGCTTAAGAAACCCCTCTTCCTCCTGCACTGACTGTGTTTACATTTACCAGTGAATCCCAGTGTCATGGTTTCAACATGTATATTAAACCTTGACCTCGCTCTGTCTTTGGAAAAAGAGCTTTTGGTGTTTTTGCTCCATTGTCTTGGTCTGACGTGTAGAATCACCTTCAACTAGTGCATTTTTTCTTTTCAGAGGATTTCAAAGGCAGATTTTGTGACAATTTGACCAGTGTGAACTTGTTTTCATACTGATTTGATGTTTGATGAAATCCTTGTGTGTTAAAATGTATTGGTTGTGATCTGCGTGAAACTTTAATCCTGCTTGCTTGGCCAGGACACTTTTGCAAAAGAGATCTTTTTTATCTCAGTAGGAACATTCCAGATAAAATAAAGGTTAAATTAAAAAATGAGATAAAAATCTTTGGGATTTAGAGGAACTGGAGTTTTGCATCATGGATCTACACTTAATAAATCTGCAGCAACTGCGTGATGCCTTCCTGTCAATATAGACCAAAATCTCTGAGGAATGTTTTAGCACCTTGATGAATCTAAGCCTCTTCAAATGAAGTAACGTAGTTTTAAGGACAAAAGGGATCAAACCCAGCATTGTAAAAGTCAACCTGCTTGAGTGGCTGGTGAATATTTTCTAAGCTGCACACAGAAATGACTGCCTCTGAAAAACCCAGTAGGGTCTGCTCATCTCCAGATGTGATTTAGGGAAGTAAACCCATGTCCTTCATCATATCAAAGATCTCACTTAAATGCCTCACTGCAATCAACTTTTTCTTGGAGTAAAATCACCAGAGCTCGCCTTTTTCCTCCACTTCTTTTTGCTGATTACTGAGGGCCCAACGGTTAAGTCCAAGTGACCTCAGAATGCTGATATCATGACAAAAAAACTGTAAAAAGTTGAGAAAAATGGGTTAATGTTTTGAGTTCCTGTTAATAAATCTGTATTTTTGTTAATTGAATAGGAAATGTTAGTGTTCATTCTCCACTCAAGACTGATTGCCCCTGTGTCTTGAATGCCCCACAGGCCTACACGCACATTTTCACTTTCTGAATCCCCCTTCAACACACTTACATCATGCATGCAGAGGACATGGGACATACAGCTGATGCAACAGACACAGGTTGAACTTCGTGCTTCCTTTGTTACATTTAACTTTGATTGAAAAACAGCCCTCCAACACTCCTCCAATTTAGGATTATTAGTTGCAGGAGTGGTAAATGTAGTATCTTACCTGAGCAGCTGTATGCGGAGTCATAACGGATAAAGCTGTCCGCTGATCCCCTCTCATTAATTCCCTTGAAAGAATTGACTTAAAATGAACCATTGGAGCCATCCTATTCAGTTATTTATGACAGATGCTGTAGGTGTGTTCATCTCTCTCCATCTTGCTCTGGATCGCTGTATTTTTATGCTTCAACAATAATCTTCATCATCATCAACACAGATCATCTGATTTGACAGCTGGATACTGAGTAAAACATATCCAAAAACAGTGTTTAATTAACTAGGCCCATTTGTGTGACTCAAAAAACATAAAGTTGGATAATATTAACAGAAAATCAGACCCTGGTGAACTGCAGCAACAGGAGATTGAGTGAAAAACAATGTGTATAAAAATGAAGAACTAGAATGTAGAATAGAATGAATGGCAAAAAAAACCTTTTATTTAAATTGAAGGCAACGCCCTTTAAGTTGCTTGTATATAGAAAAAGATCTGTTTTATCAAAAACTCAAACAAACCCATGGTTTTCTAAAGTGAAACGGAGCAAAAAAGGCAAACAGACTGTCAAAAACTTAAATTAATGAGGTTTAGGACTTGATTACTTTTATTAGAGGGACCCCAGTTTAGTTCTCCTTTAGTTTCATCCTCGTGTCATTTCTTGTCACTCCTGTTTTTTTTTGTTTTTTTTTAAGTACTCACCCTTGTCACTTACTTAAGGTTTTCCTTCCTGCCCTTCTCTCTGTGTGTTTCCCTGATTGTTGAGGCCCTGCACCAGTGTTCCTTCGTGTGTCACCTGTGTCTGATCACCACATGTGTGTTCCTATACCAAACTTCCCCTTTGGTTCCTTGTCAGATTGTTGTCGTACCTTGTGTCATAGTGTTCCAGCTTCCCTCATGTGTCCCTTTGCATTTCTGATCATGGCGAGTACATTTTTTGACCCCCCTTTTTGCCTATGAGTCTGATACCTCTGCCTTATACTGATAGTCTTTTGTGTACTGAACGCCTGTCTGATTAAAGGCTCTTTGAGATCTTGGACTTTGTCTACACGTGCATTTTTCCCCTGGGTTTATTTGCACTTAGTATATTTTAGACATTCCTGCAACATGGAATTAAAAACCAAGACATCCTCTGAAACAAATGATCAGAGATCCACTGATGAGCTGTCAATGCGAGGAGTGGGCTTGTGCATGTGCAAGCGTGCCATGCCAAAGTCCGACTTTTAGGGGGGAATCACGTATCACACAGCACTCGCTCATGTAAGTGCAAGTGGGAACTGAGGAGATAAAGGAGTCTTTCTGAAATGGTATGAGAGAGAAATTTACCCCAACAGTTCTGCTGCTTTGAAACCTGTTTTCTGCTCCACCTGTTTCTGTGAATACACATAAACAAAAAAAAAACACCCACGTCTGATTGTTTTTCTTTCACCCATTGTCAACTACTTCAAACGTCTAACACGTCTTAAATTAGTGCTTAAATGCTTTTGAGATTCAACAGAGAGGACGAGTGAAAGGAAGAAACACGGTAAGCGTGAGTGCCGGACAGGTGGGACATGTCAGCTTTTGCCAAAGAGACATAAACACACACAGAGAGTGGCAAGGGATGAAACTGACACAAGAGCAGCTGGGACCGGCATAAAACTTGTAAGTGAATTATGTGAACTAAAGAGATTAGTGTTTCCTCAGGCTGCATGTGTGCATAAAGACATTTGGCGTGTCTGCGTGCACCGTGGGCAGTTTGAAACATTTGGTTTGTTTGTGCCAGAGCTGGAGAGCTTAACGTGAGCTTAACTCTCAGTGACACCAGGAAGTGACAGATTTACTCTGTTCAGTGATTTTTAATTGAAAAATATATATTATCTTATTTGAGTTTTGACATGACAAACATTCCATAACACTTTGGGGAATGCCGTCTCTAATGCTTTTAGTACAGCACTTCTGCATATTATTACTCATTTGGCCTGTCAATCATTAAACAGAAGGAAGGTAACATAGCTAGAGTTGTTAGAATAATTGTGCATTTGGGTCCAATTCATACACAAGATGTTGAATCAATTTAATATGCCTGGGAACTGATCGTTGTAGACTAATGTTAAATGTGCTGTCTTTCATCTCAACTCAGTATTCAACATCAGCCAAGTACAGCAAACACTTATTTGCCATTTCTCTCTGTGCAGTCTCTTGAGCAGGAGGGTAGGTTGTTTCTGGCTTGTTAGCAATGCCCATAACAACATTAGCTTTGCCGCTAACATTAGCAACACACCCTGAGCATTGATAAAAGGTGCTACAGAGTACAACAGACTGACCTGCAAAAATTATCCACTAATGTTGGATACCAATATTAAGCAAATAAAACAAGTTCAACAGCCAACAACTGCTGACCATCACCTTTGTCAATGACTGTCAGGTGTTAAGGTTTCAGGCCCATAGTGGAACATTTCAGACCCAAAACACCATACAGGGACACCTCAAATGAAGTTTCTAAAAATCATCGCCCTGATAGGAATTTTCCAAAATGTGCACTTTCTGTGACTTGATTTCCATATGGACGGACGGCCACAGTGCACATTAAAAACTCAATTTTCAAAATACCCACCAGCATGTAGGCATGGCCTGAAAGATCTGTGCTACAAGAAAATGCGTTTTTAGATGAATGACTGCATCATTCTTTGACTGGTACATCTGATCTATGCCATACATGCAGGTTAACCCCAGAAATGTAATTTGTATCAAAGTATTTTTCATATGGGCTTCATGGTGATTCAGTAGTGTCCTCACAGCAGTAATGTTTGAGTTCTTTAGTGATTCACTGATTGTTGTGGATTTTCTGTGTGAAAAATAATTACACTTGCAATGTTTCTGTGTCAAACCTATGGCACCACTGATATACAAGCAGTGCTGCATCAAAAGATGTTGCATTTACTTACACTGATTCTTGAAATCACACAGATATTGAATGTTGAACTGTGAGCACCAATTTGAGTTAAACAACTCTGAAGACTGAACATGATTATTTCCTGGACTCCTTTGTTGTCTTTTGTGCTTATTGCCTGTTGTGAGGGACTGAGGGATGCAGTGTATTGATAGGAATATTTATGATTTTGAGTCTTTAAACTAGTTGGAACTGGTTCCGAACTGGTACCAGTTTTCAAGGTTCTCGATTTTAGTCCCCATAGCAAACTATTTGTCTTTATGTAGCTAACTACATGAGCTGTCTAACATACCAGAAAAGCTAAGCAGACTGAACCACTTAGCCAGCCACTGCAACATATGACCACATCTGTTTGGGCTGCAAAAATACTACCGGGGGCATCTTCATTGTTGTGTACGTGGTATGCTAAGTGCCTTGTACATTTCTAATGTGTAACACTATGCCAGAGCAGGAGTTTCGTTTGAAACATTATCATTTAATTGAGTCTTTCAAGGCAACTGCGCCACATTCTTCTTATGAATTCAAAGCACACATCTGTCAGATAATGAGCATTTGGAGCTAAAGATGAAAAACAGATAAAATGTACACAGACTCAACAAAGCCTCTTTGACTTTACGAGCAAATTAATATTATGAGGAAGAAACTTGTTTTGGCAGAACTCTAAATATTGATTTACTGTCATGCCAGTTCAATAAATTCTCTTAAAATAGACATTTTAAACACTTACGATGCCTCTCTTTTCTCAGTTGTTTCCTGTGGGACAGGATAAGATAAGGTGATGAATGTTTCCACAAAGAACACAACTGTCTTTTTAATCCAGGACCATTTCACTACCCTGTGCCACGCCTCAAACCTGACTGAGCAAGAGAACTTAAATTCTAGCAGGATGGTTTCAGCATGCTGCCCTTGAAATTAAATCCTCAGAACTGCCTGTTTTACTGCAGACTTAGCAGCATTTAGACCAAAGCTCATGGTGATACGTTGTCTTATCTTGTAAGCATGCAAAAAGCAGATCACCATATTTCTTGTTGAGCACTCTAAAATGCACAAAAGAGAGCAGCTCCCCCTCAAAACAGTAACTTTACTTGCTTTGTTGTGTTAGCCCTGCTCCCTGAAAGCCCCCTCAGGCAAAGATTTTAGCAGTTAACGGGTTATTTTTGAATCAGTTTCCTTGCCACTCAAATGCCAAGAGTTAAGAGTAATTGCTGTTGTTGTGTCCTGAGGGTGCTCATGCTTCTCATGCTGTCCGCACAGCAGGAGCACGGGGAGCAAGTGTTTATGATCCTGTCACAAGAGAGATGGAAGCAGTGGAGACAATGTTTGGGGCTGGTTTTATTTTTTTATGAAACTACAGTTACTGCAAATGAGAAAAACAGGTAAACACAGTGAAGGAAGTCCCTTACCTTTGACACATAGCCACAAGGCTGTGACTGTTTGGGTAAGTTGGAATCAAAGATCGGCAACTAACAGCTTGGAGGCCTCACTCAGGCTTCCACCTCAATACAGCCCCAAGTCACGAACAATTAGACTTAGACTTATGCTGCGTTCACACCGCACGCTACTTGTACTACCTCGCCGATCACTCTCCATGCAAAGTCAATGTACAGCCGCGATGAGGCGGGGTTAACCCTGCCACGATGCGACAGCCGCTTTTCACACTACCATTTAGCATGTCAAAGTAAACTAGAGAATTTGCATTTCCATGCAGGAAATGTGTTGAAATGCTGAGTGTGACTGCTGAAACTGTGAAATGAAGTTGCTAAAAGTAATGCAAAGAAAGTAGAAAATGTGACATGAATAATTTTAATCAGTAAATCAGGGCTGCAAATGTGTCAAATGTGCAATAAAAATGTTTGCAAAAAATTATAGCTAATGGAGCTCAGGACCGCAGGTCACGTGACCACGCTGTAACTTCAAAGAAATGTGAAAAAGTTGATGCAGCTTCAATAGTCATATCTCAGAAACTGTAGCAGATAGTGAAAAGTGCACTAAAAACTGTTTGCAGTTGTGAAAGAAAGCAGAAAATGGATGACTGTTTTGTAACATGGTTAAATGTGTTGATATTTGTAGATTTACCTAATAAAGTGGCCAGTCAGTGTAATACGTCCAAAGTAAGGTTGAGAGTGTAAAGACAAGCATGATTACGCTATTGTAATGAAGAATCTGTACTAGATGGAAAGAAAAGTACATTTGCCTCAGCCTGGATTTGAACCCAGGTCTCTCACTCCATAGTCTGCTGCTCTAATCTTTCAACCACAGGGCTACAATGCACAGTATTTTTCCTGTTTGTCTCATAGAGCACTCTAATGACGCTCGGTACTTCCGGGTAAATGAACGCTCACTGTGTCTAAACCGGAATAGATATCAGGAAAAGGATTTCACCGTGAGCATCCCAAGGACCTGCTAAAAAGTGTAATATAGTTCTCATATCTGTACTGTTCAAAATGTTAACACAGTGACCAGTTAAAAACGCACTTGAAACTGCAGCACTCGGCTGTCCGGGGCTTCGGTCTGAAGTCACGTGACATATTTAAAATACTGTAGAAGCCAGCAAAAAGCTGAAGACATGTAAAAATAGTTGAGAAGTCGGTGCAGCTTTTAAAGCACGAATGAATTCTGTAGGTGGAAGCATGCCCAATCTGTGGAGCTTCAAAGTTGCTGAAGTTTTCAGCAGACTTGCGGAAATGTCCCATTGATTTCAATGTAAAAATACATGCAGAAATTATTTTTTACTGTAAAAATTATAACTGTTAAACCTGTGAAAAATACAAGCGCACTTCTCCTGAACATGCTGCATATGTCAGTTTTTTTCTGTGAAAATCTGTGCAAATTTGAATCCTGTGAAAGGTGCCAAAATCTGAAGGAATAAGAATAATAAGAACAAAAAGAACAAAAAGAAGGAGAAATTTTAGGAAGAACAATATGTTGAAATGCTGACTCAGCAAATGCGTTGAAATGCTAAGTCTGAATGCTGGAAATGTGAAATGAAATGTCTAAAGCCAGTGCAAATAAAGCTGAAAATGTGAAAATGTGACATAAGAAGATGGAAACAGTAAAACAAAGCTTACAACCGGACTATGCTAAATAAAAATGTTACAAATTGTGAAAGACAGCTAAAAATGAATTAAGGCGAAACAAAATTGCATAAAGCTGCTGATATGTTTGCCCACCCTGAAGGAATTACAATTGTTAAAAGAGGTAAATGGATAAGACCTAAAATGAGACAGACTGTTATCAGTAGCAGAAGTTTTACATATGTTCTGAAATAAGAATTGTAAAGAAAGAAATAGAGTATGGATACATTTCTGTTGATGTGTGTGTGTATATGTGTGAATAGATTATTATGGTCATTGGCCTATATATGCATTTGTGCATTTATGTTTGTACGATGTAATGGATCTATGTATATATCAGAATATGTGCATATGTAAATGACAAGGTATATTTCATTATGTCATATTTCTGTATATGTGTGTATGTCTGAATAAAATGATGCATATTTATGTATGCATCTCTAAAATGATTGAAAAATTAATCTGTCAAAGCAAAAATGCAGTGTGTAAGTAACTATGCCAAATGTGTAGAGATCAGAAGTTGAAGCAGTTTTCAGCAGAACTGCATAAATCTCCCACTTATTTCAATGTAAAACAATCAGCCAAAAGTATTTCTGTCTTTTAAAACTCTTGCATTTAATCCTGTGAAAATACAGGAACATTTGTGCTCAATATGTAAAACTGCTCCAGATTGTCTCTGAAAGTGTAAGCTATGAAGAATGTGACACATCAGTCAACATGCCCAACTCTACAATCGGCATAACAGGCGAGAACTTTACTGTTGAGCTATATAGCAGCATTGCCTTACAGGCAGCAGGAGCGGAGACGTTCGTGTAAGTCATATACGTGCAGAGAGCACTGACGTTGACTTTTTACTGCCTTGATAGCTTTGATAAAGACGGATTGCGAAGCTGTTGTAAGACTGACAACCAATGAAGCGCCCAGCCCTCGGCCCCAGCTGCTTCTCTCTCACCCGTAGGCAGGCTGCAGACGAGAGAGCTCATCATGAGTGAGCTCACAGCTAAAGATGCAGCAGCTTCCTGCTCACCCCCCGAGCTGCTGCAGCTCACACAGAGGACAGGGGATGCGCACACCTGACGCAAAGTTCAGGATGTAACAAACAAATTGTCATTTAATGTAAAGAATGCACATCGTTTTCAGATAATACTACAACATGCAGAAATAGCATGAATTAATCAGAGTTGTTCTCTTCTGTCATTATTACCGCGGGTTTATCTGCTGCCACTCGTCTCCTGCTGCTCTCTGTGATCTCCGTTGATGTTTCTCAATTCAGAGTCCACAAGTCCAGAAGTACGCTGAAGTACACATATTGAGAAACAGCCCGTGTCTTCTCTGTCATGAACCTCCGCTGTTTCAGTTTCACCCCAGCTGTGGACATAAGCTGTGGGTGTGTTTCTCCAGTCCTATAACTTCCAAAATCATCAATCATCAAAGAGCATCGTAGAGCGGGTTGTCCGAGTCTGTGTCCATGAGCAGCTGTAAAGTCTCTGACATGATGAACTTTTCCTCGGAGGTGGCATGTAACTTTCAATTGCGATAATCCTGTTTTTTTGTAAAAAGTTTGTTTTCTGACAACTGCTTCTTCGTTTGTTTTGGAATCAAGATGTGCTGTGTTCACTGACGAGTTTCGCCACAGCGCCCTGCCTATGGCTGCGGTTCAAGACGGACATAACAGGACTACAGAGCAGAGGGAGAGAGAATCTCAGCTCTCTGCGTGAATCTCCCATTTTTATAAGAGTGCAAACGTTTACAAGTGACGTCTTTCATCCAGAATAATGATCAGCAGCACGCAGCTGTAGGAATGTCGCGGCTCCATTAAAAACAGAGGGAAAAGTGTGACATGCATAATGAGATATGAGCTCGGTATGTCATGGTCGGGAGTCGAATTCTCTACCGCTGTACGACGGAGCAAGCTGATAACGCTGGGTACTTCCGGGGTAAACGAATGGTCGCTGGCCAAAACCATGATAGATATCAGAAAAGGGATTGCACTGTGAGCATCCCAAGAACATGCTGAATCCATGGGTATAAGTTTTATGTCCATAAAGTAGAAAATATTGACATAGTGGCGAGTCAAAAACGGGCCCCAAAGTTAAGCACTCGTCCGTCCCGAGGTAAAGAATTGCATTACCACAGATAGGAGATTTTGCAGCATACCGCAAAAGCTGAAGCTCACTGAGACAAAACGATGTCAGATTAAACTTTGAAGCGGATTTCACGTGTAAGAGGAGAAGGTATACAACGTTTTGATGCATAAATTATGTCTGTGGAGGACGTTTTGACAAAGTTATGACAAGATAATTCTGCTGAAGTTTTTGTCTGTCTGAAGGAGGGCTTCGGTCTAACGAGTCACGTGATACGCTGTCGGTCTAGAGCAATCCTCAAAAGTTGGTGTTTCTTAAAAATTCATATTTAAAAAACTGTGGAAGCCAGCAAAAAGCTGAAGACATGTACAAATAGTTGAGAAGTCAGTGCAGCTTTAAAAGCACGAATGAAGTCTGTAGGTGGAAGCATGCCCAATCTGTGGAGCTTCAAAGTTGCTGAAATTTTCAGCAGAGCTGCGGAAATGTCCCATTGATTTCAATGTAAAAATACATGCAGAAATTATTTTTTACTGTAAAAAGTATAACTGTTAAACCTGTGAAAAATACAAGCGCACGTCTCATGAACATGCTGCATATGTTAATTTTTTTCTGTGAAAATCTGTGCAAATTTGAAGCCTGTGAAAGGTGCCAAAATCTGGAGGAATAAGAAGAAGAAGAAGAAAAAGAAAAAGAAAATGGAGTTTAGGGAGAACAATATGTTGAAATGCTGACTCAGCATTTCAACATAAAAAGAAAAAGAAGAATACATTTTAGGAAGAACAATATGTTGAAATACTGACTCAGCATTTCAACTGCAGGGCAGTGCTGCAGTGTTTTGTGGTTAATAAGTGAATGAAAAGGATACAGCTGGAATAATTTCCACTTATACATCCTGTTATATGATATATGATATGATCACGGTGAAACTCGAGCGGACGTGACGTCACCGAGCGACCGATGACGGCAATGGTGACCAAAATGAGGTATTTATGGACACGCGACGATACGTCAGTGAGCGATGCGATTTTGTTAGCTGGGTCGCTTGCAGTGTGAATGCAGCATTAGACTTAGACTAAGACTTAGACTGACTTTATTGTCATTCGTTATGCAGCAGGTGTATCCAGAAATAGATTTCATTGCATAGGCTACATTTAGCAGTGTTCAAGCACACTGTGAGTAATAAAAAAGTAGAAGATAAGGTGCAAGGTATTGTAGAAAATATAATAAAATATAATAGAAGTTATGCAAAGATGCAAGGGAGGTATAAAAAATGCAAGATGTATGTTTAATATTAAATATCAGATAGGAACAAAATTATATTCAAAGGAGTGAAAATAAAGTAAAATGTAGAGATCTTCAACCAAAGACTTTAGTGAAACTCTCACAACTGTAAAAACTAAAATATTGGAGCACACTGATCATAGTTTTCTGCTTTTCTGTCACTTTCCATCAACAGTTCTGTAAATAATAATCTTCTAATTACTTTATTTTGATTTGTATGTATGGCATGCATGAGGCCTTAATGATAAACTCCATTTCATTATCAACCCACAAGAAAATACGCAATTAGCCCACAGCAAACCTAAAAACCTGTAAACAATGCCTGAAACTAATGTCCTCATCCATTGTGTCTCCTCTGCTTTCTGCTTGGCTGTTGCAGCCTCTCATCAGGGAGCAATAGGTCAGCCTGCAGCTCTGTCCACCAGCCCACCCTTAACTCATTAGCTATGACAGCAGAGAGGGGAAGACCATTGTAAAGGCCCTGGAAACCCACACAGGTGTCAGCGAAAAACCCCTTGATTAGACCTCTTTTCAGGATTGTGCCTAAAAAAAACTTTACATTCTCACTTTTGCTTTGTTGAATCATTTACACTTTTAAATGCCTTGTTGAATGTTTAAAGTTATTTTGAAAACTTTGTTCCTCTGACCCCCTTTATTGTGCGAGTTTCCCATCCCTAAATGGTCTAAATGGTTAAAGGTTCTTTATTTTCCTTATACATGTCTCCTCACCAAGGATAATTTCATTTTAATTAAAGCTGGTCTAAACATAAACACTTATGGCTTTATGCCTCGTGCCATAGCTCTCCATTAAAAACACATTAGTGTGCAGAGACTACGCACACGATGCCATCTTTTTTTAATGGCACAAACATAAGCAGCCTAGTTTATTTTGGCTCAGTCCAACAAGCCATGATGCAGCAGTAAATACTCATTAAAACACCAAATGTCTAATGATCCACCAGTAGAACTGAGCCACCAAAATGCACTAATTTTTCAATTTGTTTCTTCATTTATTTTTCCATTTCTATTTCTGTTTCTTCCCTTTGGCCAGAAACTATCGTCTGTCTGTAAACAAACACAATCAGAATGAAGTCACGAATTGATGTTGAACCAAACATGATTCAAACAGACACAAATGAGCATGAGGATGTCATGTAGGCAGGCAAAAGATGTCAATAGATCATTAAAAAATACTGATGTTTTTTTTTTTAGTTTGGTTTATCTTATTAGCTGCAGCATTGTCAGAGGCAACTCTTCATGGGGTCCAAAACAACTTTTATGGAGAGAAAGTGGAATGAAATATTACTAATTTAAAATCCACACTACACTGGAGACAAACATCATATATGATAACATACATCAAAACATTACATTACAATTCTAGCAAGACAAAATATTTACAAAGTGAGGACTTAAAGCAGAATCACAGGATGTATTAAACACAGTGGCAACAATGTACAGAACAGTAATTAAAAGACTGTGTTATAGTAAGAGTAGTGAAGATTATTACGTCCACCAAAGAGGTTTCTGCAAGCAATTTTGCTTTTGTTTGTCTGTCTGAATTCAGAAAGTGGTCAACAGGTTTTTGGTGAATCTTTAATACTTTAATTTGAACAGAAAGAAACAGCAACAATATATAATGTACAGTGCAGGACAGGGAAAATGATTGCCTCGCTGTGGATGACTTGCCTGCTTTTCGCCCTGTTTTTAGTCTCACGTTGCCTTCTCTGACTACCTTTTTTGTGTGCCAAAATCCAAACTGTATTAGGATTCAAAATGTCTGCCTTTTGCTCAACTGTGTTCTTTGCTGTTCATTTGTGTCTGGCTTTTCTGTGCCACATTTCATGACAGTTCCAGCCCCCTGTGACTATGAAAAGCATAAGCGATAAAGATAATGGATGGATGGACGGATTATTATGAGTGGCTCAGCAGTGGGACAACATATGCAGATGCAAGTTTGCAGGGGCTTCCACAAAGAAGGCATCCATTTCAGAGAAAGTTCCAGCTACAGGAGAAACTTGTATTAACAAATGTGTTGGCATGAATGTTGCAGGCTACAAGTCCACAACACTTTGAACTAAATATCTAAAAACATCTGACTTGAAAATTAATGTTGAAAGTGGTGATTTTATTAGGAGCACAGTAAGGAGTGGAAATTAACACAGAATGTAACTAGAAACTGGATCAGGGATCATCTACGTAAATGAAAGTTGTAACTACATTATTTTTTAATCAATAAATCTAGAGTAGAATATCAAAATATACTCACTGGCCACGCTATCAGGTACAACCTTCCGCTGCTCATTTACACAAACAACTGACCAAACAGATACATGACAGCAACTTAGTGCATTTAGAAATATAGACACGGTCCAGATGACCTACTGAAATGATTTGAAAGGTGATTTAAGTGACTTTGAAGTGGCCTGGTTGTTGGTACCAGACAGGCTGGTCCGAATATTTTAGAAACTGATGAACTACAGAGATTCACATTTACAATCACACCTGGAGTCGACAGATAATGGTCCAAAAAAGAGTAATTTACCCAGTGAATGGCAGTTTTCTTGAACAAACTGCCTTGTTGATGCCAGAGGTCTGAGGAGAATGGCTGAAGGGATTCAAGAAGATAGAAAGGCAATGTAAGTCAAATCTACGCTTGTTGGAGGCAAGTGGACGAGAGCAACAAGAGACCAGACTCAATGCCAATCCCGTCAGCTGAGAACAAGAGATTGAGGCTGCAGTTTTCAGACTTGTCAAAATACAGCAATAGAAGATTGATGAGGGATTTCTGCTGCAAGATTAGATGCTAGGGTCAGAATTTGACGTATCTGCAGCCACTGCATGATGGCATCATGTCAATGGACTAAAATCAATGAGGAATAAAATAATAGTAATAATAATAATAATAATAATAATAATAATAATAATAATAATAATAATAATAATAATAATAATAATAATAATAATAATAATGTTAGTAGTCGTCACATTACTAACATTTTTGTTCCAGTATCTTATGGGCATTAAGACTTCAGTCCAGAACATCACATTTTTCATGAAGCAGTGTGATAAAAATTAAAAGAAATTATCAACTGATTAATGTTGATTACTTTCCTGATGGGTGTGTTACGCTGGAACACCTTTCACAACATGTTTCTTTTATAAAGCGTTGAATTTGCTTATACATGTCAGTTGTTTGATATGCTGCATAAGCTATGTATTGATCTCTTCTGTCCAACCTTGCGAAGCAGCTGTATCTGCCTGATTTCATGTTATTATCACATGAATCTGTCATGCAAAGATTAGAACTGCAAAGATTGTTGTTTTTTCCCGCAACAACTCTTCATTTGACCCTTAAAGAAAGTGACAACTTCCTGTCTTTGTGTGTCCTTTTCTCTGGTTTGCATGATGGTAAGAGTCCAATCAGGGGCAGCTAAAGGTCAGAAAGAGATATTTTTGTAATCAGTTAGTTCCCAAAAGAATCAAAGAGAAAGTTTAAGTAATGCTGTATTGCCCTTTGCAATATTTTAGACAAAAAAATGCTTCATAGAGCGGCACAAATGACTAAAGGGAGCAGAAAACATCCTGGCGATAAGTGTAAATATGCAAATATTTAATAATCTGTAATGGCCTTTGCATACTTACATTTGTTCTCCTTATGGCCAAGGCTTGGCAGACCCAGATTCAGATGGAAAAAGGGTTGCACAAAGAACTTAACATGTAAGTTTGATCTTTTTTTTTGTTTGTTACAGACCTTATTATCAGCAATGATCCAAAACAGTGAAAACTCTCAAAGGTTTTTAGTAGGTTGCAGTCAAGCTTACCAGCGTAATGCCAACTTCCACGTTGGCCCACGAAAACGCATCATCTGTGCATCGTTCTGCAGAGGCTTTGTTTGAGGAAGCCTGTTCTGGCCCATGGGTGTATTTTGCCAGTGTTACTCCACCTGCCTTCTCCACAATTTTACTGCCAAAATATAAAAATGATGTGCATAGAAATAATCTTAATGTGAATGCAGCATTTAATATACAAGAAGATGATGAACTGTGCATGTGTTATGAGATGAGTCATAGCCAATTACAGAGCAGTGTCTGGGGAAATAAGGCAGTGCACACACTCAGCTCAGTCAAGTTCAGGGGCTGATGAAAAGAGAGCTGTATAGAAGATGCAGAATCCCATCGGTGTGAATATTAACAAGCATCAGTCAAATATCAAATCAAATCTGAACCTAACAAGCAGTTATTATCAGTAATATTACCAGTGTTGCGTTACCCTCTTTCTGGGGAGCAGTCGAGATAAATGTGATTAAAATGACACAAAAGCATTAGTCTGTGTCTTTTAAGGGCGCAGCTAATGCTATTATTGCCAAGTTTCCTGGGCTGTCCAATGATCTGCCTGTGAATTCGATTTTCAGTGTATTTGCTAAAGCTTGAGCATAAACAAGAGCTCTACCAGGGCTTGAGAGATGTGAAAATGGATGGTTTGCGTGGCATTGTATGAAAAGTCAAATGGCCACATTAAGGGCGCTCCGGCTGAGCACAGTTAGTCGAGTAGATGGAGTTGTTACTGAAATAAAAAAATTCATGGGCTGTGCAGCGGCCATTACATGACATCTCCCTGATTCAGCTTGACAGACCGACGTGTTCTCGAGTCACACATTATTATGCACACGAGTGCTGTCCAAATCATTTTTTATGCTTTTTCCATGGTGAGTGCATGAATGTGTATTGGGCTGTGAGTTTAATCAAAAGCTTCCAGTGGGCAGTCGTATGCTGGCTGAGGGAATATAGAGTGAGGATGAACAAAAATGTGCACCTGCCTGAGGTTTAAACTTGGTGTTTAAAACTGCAATTTTTAAAATCTTCTTTTTCAACCAAAATGATGCTCGAGGCCCCTGAGCTCATTACACCTCTATACCAGGATAAAGTTCTAAGACACAAGCATGACCTACAGTTTGGACACCACAATCAGCACCAAATTCAGCCAGATACTATCAACAGAGTGCTTCTATGCCTTCTGGTGGCACTGGGAGCTGGAGCCTATCCCTAAAGCCAGGAGCGGATGCAGCTTTTTTACCCGCATATTTTTTACCTCCACCAAGGAGGTTATGTTTTTTTTTTTTCTGTAAGTTTGTTTCTTTGTTAGCAATATTACAAAAGAACTACTGCATGGATTTTGCTGAAATTTTCAGGAGATGTTGGCCCAGCCTAAAAATGATTGGATTTTGATGGTGATCGGGACCTTATTTAGCTAACAATTGTTTTTGTTCAACTAATAATGATATCAACATAATTTTGAGTGCTAGTTGTGGGTTTTCAGGGTCAAAGAATCATATTATGATGCCAACTTAATCATGGAACTAGGCCTGTCATGAAAATTAATAAATCAGTTCACTGCAAGATAAATAAAAAACGCCCTTGGTAAGTTTGCCGGCCTCGATAAATTGATACGTGCATGCATTTTTGTGTTCCTCCTCTTTCTCTACCAAACAGGCTGGATGAGAAGAGGGTTCACTCTGTGCAACTGTCTCAACACTGGGTGCATTGGTTCTATAGCGGATTTAGTGGAGTGAGCATCTGTCAGTCATTCAATCTTTGCTCTCCGAATGCGCTAAAGTATTCATATGGGGTAGCTCGTGACACAGCAGGAAGTTCATGTGCTTCACAGCAAGACGGATGCTGGTTTGAAACCAAAGTCACCTTGAAATGGCTGCTACATTAATTCAACTATGAAGCATAAAAGTTGTGTTCATTTCTTTTTTCCAATGGAAGCTATCTCTGAGGCCTTGACCAAAAGTTGTGCCACTGTTGCCTTCTTTTAGACCCTCCTCCCCTCCCCTCTGTCAGTCTCTGGTTAGTTCTAAACCACACGATGACCCAATTCACACCTCTGCAGCCGTCCTGTTGGCTAACCCAGATGAGGCTGTGCATGACTGGTCAAAACTTGAATCTGTTAAGCTTCCTTTTTTTTCAACTTCAAACCTGTCCTGTTTAAGTGATGTTTGTAAAGCATTCCTGGTGCCCTGATGAATGCCACAAGCAAAAAAGCATTAGTCTGATAAAGATGATCCCATTTGCCAGTAGACTTTTATTTCTTTCCTTTTACAGTCAAGGTTCGAGCAAATTAAATTTAGATGTGACAGATGTGCTTGTTAATCATTATCTGAGTTGCTGGGGGAACAAACTCCAAGTTCGAGTAAGTTACTCTGCTGTTGGTGGTTATTTCGCATAATCATGCAAGTTTTACAGAAAACAAAAACTACATTTGGTTGTGTGTACGATTAGGTTGAAGTTTTCAGAGCCCTTTTTTCCTTCAAGTCTTTGTGTTGGCCCTGTTTATGATGCAACAATTGACTGTGTTCCTCCACCTGTATGCATTGATTTTGCTCACTGAGTATTTTCCTCTTCGGTATACTCTGGTTCCTCAAGGTAACCCTGTGCATCGTCACTGACTATTGTCTACTATCTGATAAAACCCAACTTAAAAAATACTAAATAATCCTTTTAAGATGAGTCACACAGTGAAATTGGTCTCTAAAGGTAAATGTCAGTGAAGCTGTAAAATTCCATAAGGCATTTGGAAGCTTCTCATGCTAAGTGAAATGAGGAATGACCAATCTGCAACTATGAGTCAGCTCTCAGCGGTTCACTTGAGTTGTTCTGAGCAAAAACAAAGAAGAAAACAACTTTTTTTTTGCATTGGCTTTAGCCTTTCCTGCTTCTGTTGCAAAATGGATCTTGCAGTGGAAAGTGGAAAGTGTTATGCTTTGTAAAAGGATTTGCAGATTCTGACATTTAAAGCATTTTAGTGCACCCCATATCACAGTTTTTTACAAGCAAGAAGAATAATAGCATTTACGTGGAAAACAGTGAGAGGCATTGAATAGCAGTTGAATGACATGACTTTGCTTTTACCATCTGAAAACATATACAAGTACAGATACAGAACTATTCTTCAGTACTTGGGATTCATTATTCAGTATCTTAGAGAAAAGGACTTGTCTAATTTGCTTGATAAAGATGGACTAAAATAATATAAATCTTTAACAGAAGACATCTCTGCAGGAGTTGAAATATTCTAAATGTATTCTTAAAGTGTAATTATCTGTGATAATGTACTCTTTTGGTTTTGCTTTTATTTTATTTATTTACTTATTAAATATGTTTTTAACGTGTCATCACAGACAGGGTACCTTTTTCTTTTCATAAATAGTTTTATTAAATCTGGATTCCCTGATTGTTTTCAGTGTAACTGTCTATATTTACTGAACCTGAGGGCATGTAAAGATCATCTTAGTGTCTCCTCGAAAGAATTTCTTCACCGCTTCTGTTTTATTATTTTTTTTATTTACCATTTTATTTTATTGTATTTAATTACATGTTCTAATGTATCCAATGTACTAAAAAGAAGGAAACTGCATCATAAAAATGATTTGTCCTTCTTTTCATTTACCATAAATGTTTGTACCAAATCAGATGGTTATGATTTTACAAATTCATCACTTTGGATGATGGTTGAGATGATAGTATAAATTCATAAACATAACCATCACGAGAGTAGTGCATAATGATTAAAAACTAAATGTAGCTTGATGTAAGAGTGAAAAAAACTCGAGAAAGGTTTTTGTGTCATTAACAACCAAGGTTGGAGCCACAGTGTGGTGAAAACACTTGAGGCCAGAAAAAACAAGCTTTTCAAATTTTATAAAATCACTCTTTAATCAAGCAGTGTTGGGAACAAATTACATCAGCCTGGAAATTATGTCATGATATCGAATTACAGATTTAATTTTGCTTTAATGTGCACGTTTCCCTGGTCAGAAAGGCAGAATTAAAAACAGTTGGTCTGTGGAGTCCCAGGATACAACAAATGGCTCATATGAGTTGAGGGGAGCTCGGTCTGTTTAGTTTAGTAAGGGGGGAAATCCTCATGTGAGGTTTTTATCAGACTCATTAAGGAGTTTCTTAGTAATTACAAAAAAGTCTCGCTTTTAGATATATGCCTGATCAAAATACACACTTTAAGATGAGTTTCATAGCATCAAAATAGGTTATCTATAAATGCTATACCTTAGCCTTCCAGTTGGATCGGACAGGACAGGACTGGCCTGGATACTCAACTTCGGGAACAAGACAATTAAAACTAGAGCAAATTTTTATTCTTCGGACACATCTTGGAGCTCCAGGCTGTAAATAGCGATATATAGCCGGCTACAAAGTACGATACAAATTTTTCAAAAAACTGCTTGTTGTCACACATCAAAAACTACCACTACGTAGCTAATTAGAAAGAGATACATTACCTCGTCACTTTGCATCCTGTAAGTTGTTGAATAAAGAAGTTGTAAAGCAATGCAGAGTTCTGAGGAGGGTCCGAGCTGCATTTCTATTAGCATCACAACAAACACACGGTTTGGCTTGTGGTGCGTTCCAGTTGTAGTCAGAAGTAGGAATTTTCAAGTTCCAAGTAGGAAACTGCAACTAAAACGTCCCCCGAAGTCGGAATGTCCATTGTGGGTATCCATTGTGAAACTACAAACAGTGGGTGTGTGGTCCTATGGTGTGGCTCAAGCACCCAGTGAGTGCATTCAGAGAATTAAAGAGTTAAAATCAATTAAAGAGTGTTGACAGTCGAGCTGTTTGGCAAAGCAACTATACGGAGGCTCCAGTGTTTTTGTTTCATATAGTAACCATTGGGTTTGCCTTGGTTTATTATGTTGTTGTTGTTGTTTTTTGTTGCAACACAGAATTCCCTGCAAGGATGCAGATGGTCAAGGTTACAAAAGTAAATTTGCTGTTGAACCTTACTTGTTTGGAAAGCAAAGTGAAGAAATAGAATGAGTTCTCCAAAACCAAAAACAAGAAAGCAGAGGTACTCAGCCTTTATGCAGTAATAATTCTAATGCAAACAAACACAGGCAATGATGTGTGTCTATTGTTTTATGCTATGATTGTTTTTAATGTTTTTTCATTGTTTGTATTGTGAGTTTTTACTGTTTCATTGTGAGTGTTTGTTAATGTCTGCTGCACACTGAATCGCCCTCAAAGGGACAATTAGCAAAGTGAAGTTGAAGTTGAAGAATATAGTTCATTGATGTTGATGTGATCCTCACAGAAAACCGAACTTGGGCAGGGGAGCATAAAGATTAGAGAAAGTTCTAAAGGCCCATTACTGAAAATGCAAATTTGCTAAATCAATTTTCATACAAGAAAATATGAAACTTTATGATTTTTGTATGCAGAAAAGTCATATTTAGGCATCCATCCTTAGGCATCAGTTTTCACCTTTTTGTCAGTCCCCTAAATTACTTGGAATAAAGTTAGAGGGCCTTTTGAGCATGTTCGAGAATAAGGGGATGTTAGTTTTGTTTCTGTTTTGTTGCACTATACAATGTTGAACTACTTGGTTCTTAAGAAACAAAAGGTTTTAGGGCAAGACAACTACATGATTTGCAAAAGCTTTGAAACTTTTATGAGTTTAAATGATCAGAGATTCATTTTATAATACATTAAAACAGTTTAGATTGTTAAGATGGTCCAAATGCCGTACAGTACACCATTTACCAACCTACTTTCCATACCAAAAACCAAACTCCAGACTTATGGAGACAGAGCCTTTAGTGCTGCAGCCCCAACACTCGGCAGTACTCTTCCTGCAGACATCGGTATCATGCCATCTCTGGACATTTTCAAAAAATTGTCTCAAGCACCACCTGTTCACCACAGCACAGTATACGTTAAACTACCTCTTAGACTCACCCTGCCCCCAACATAGTTTGTTCATGTCTATGTGTTTCCTGTAAAGCACCCTTGGGTTTTGGGAAAGGCACTAAAATTCAAGATATTATCATTGTTGTTGTTGTTGTTGTTGTTGTTGTTATTATTAGTAGCAGTATTATTATGTAATTTCAGATGAAGAATGGTTTCTCCTCAACAGCTAGAAGCCCTTGTGTGTCTTTTAAGATAATAACCTAGCTGTAATGATTATTACTGGTCCATTTAAAAAAGATATTTCATATCTTTGTGTCAGTTTGCTTTATGGATACTTGATTTAAGAAACCTGCAGAGGTGTTTTAGGATACAGCCCTAACTTATATCATCTCATGGGGTCTACATTTGCTTGGCTCAATCAAAAATAAAGTTAATATTACATTTGCTGCCAATGTCCCTGCACTTAGGTAGCCTGGTTGTTGATCCCCAGTCTAAGTTGTGCCTTTTCAAGTCCTGTTTGAGTTTCAGTTTTCTGTGAGACCTCATAGAAAAGTCTGGTGAAGTCATTTGATGGATTGTACCATCAGAAATTGAAACTGTCTTCATGTCTGTGGTCTTGCAGTTTTGAAATCAGTTAAAACTCAAAAATCATCCTGCATGCTGCTTGTCTTATGTGCCAGTGACTTTGCTTGCCCAAATTACCAGGTCAGAAATGATATCAAATCAATATTCTGGAGATGTGAGAGATCCAAGTAATCCATAATAAATGTGATACTTCCCCAGCAGAGTGTTTGCAGACATCTTGTCCACCCTCAGCATGAAAAAGATTTCATGATGTTGGACCGTTTGCAAACCCCGAAAATGAGGGAAACAATGCCTGAACAGCTTGGCAGGGATATTTGTTAGACCGTGTACCTCAGCTTTGTGTAAGCCCAGTCAACATGCTCAGCACTCTGAGATTTGCATTGTGCATGTGTGTGTATGTGTGTGCTATGTCTCGTCTTGTGCAGTGGAGGAGAAGCATCCCCTTCCTATCCTGACATCACCCGACGCTGCCCTGTCTGGATTGGGAGATGAGCGACTGCGAGGAAGAAAAGTGAGAGCGGAGAGAAAAGGAGCGGGATGACAACAAAGGAAACGGGACCGTGATGTATAATGAATAGTGTAAAATAGTACAAAAAAATGAACCGGGTGTTTTTTAAAGGGAGAAGACAGGGAGAAGGCAAGAGCAGCAATTGTTTGTATGATATTGCTACAGGGAGAAACAGAGAGTGTTGCAGTTCTGAGCGCTGAGATGTGGACTCACAAGCAGCACTGGAGGCTGAGCAGTTGAAAGCAATCAATCATTTACTCGGTGAGAGTTCAAAGCAGAGTTTGGCAACAGGCAATCAGTCAGCGAGGACGAACGGAGCAAGAATCGGGGCTGAGGGTTGAAAAGCTTAAACTAGGAAGGACTCCACACAATACAGCGAGGAAGAAGATGGATGGATGGATGGATGATGTGGATCTGGGTGTTTTCCACTTCTGTCTATTGTTTTTCCTGAGAGCTGTTCTTTTTTCCCCCTCCCCATTTTTCTCCCACATGTTTGAGGAAGAAGGTGTGGCAGGAACCCACAGAGGGCAACCCTGGGGCAAAATGACTAATAAAGAAGCCATTGTGACAATAACAGAGTAAGGGTCTGACTGAGGGGACTGTGACTCACTGGGCTTCCATTGAGATTATTTCATTACAAGCTGCCATAGTAATTGGATCAAGACTAAAATGGATCAAAGACAAAATCTCAACAAAAACTCCCATAGTTCTGCTCTAACAGTCATCACTTGTTATTCCCCAGACGTCTGAAACAGCAGCTTGTTTTGTGGTCCAACATGCAATTATGGGACTTTTGGTATTCCTCTACATAAGGGCCTCCAACAACAGGGCTTTGGAGAGCCACAGAGTTACAAATAACTACTTTGATTTTCCTTTCATTGTTTCACATAGTCTACAGGGTGTTTATTTGACAACAAACTGAATTTCCTCACATCTATCTGTGAATCTTGACTATCAGGGCTTGACATACTCCTGTCTCTGTAAGAGCTACAATTGTCAAAAAAATTTGACCTGAAAGAAATCTACCGATCAAGAGAAAATTCATAGATCAAACTAAACAATCTTGCAGTCTGTCCTCCGTGGGAGACGGACGCATATCTGTGAGCTCTGTCCTTGGACAGCAGCCACAGCAAAAACAACAGAGTCTCCTCCAAGACTCTCTGGTATTGACTAAAATGAGAGGCAATAAGGAGGGAAAACCAAAGACAAAACATTCGGATTCGGGTTCCAGATCAGAACCAAACATGGCTTAGGAGATCCATGAACTCCTGGAAGGACAAAAAGAAATCTTGAAACCTGGAAAAAAAAGAAAAGCAACGCGGACACACCACCCCAACATCACTAACCGGGACTAACAAAAAAAACCAAAAAACCCCCCCAAAAAAAACAAATCAAGGAACCTTAAAAGACACTCATGAATTATGCCTTACGTGGAACAAAGGATTGGACATTAAAGATCAAATATGGACACTAAAAGACAGTCAAGAATTATGTCATACTTCTGTACATGGAATAAAAATTTACAATAATCTGATGATATGTGAAAAAGAGGAGACTAAATATTGAGGAAATGGGGACGGGACTAGATAAGCTCTGCTTCTTCCGTCTTCCCTTTCGGACATGAACAATGTGATCATCTACTGACAATGTGTGATGTTGTATAAGTGAACCGACATGACCGAAATAAAATAAAATAAAATAAAATTCAATTCAATTCAATTCAATTCAATTCAATTCAATTCAATTCAATTCAATTCAATTCAGTTCAATTCAGTTCAATTCAAATCAAATCAATTCAATTCAATTCAGTTCAATTCAAATCAAATCAATTCAATTCAATTCAATTCAAACAATGACCCTCAATGACAACATTTAACATCTGATTCTGCATAATCAACATCAGTAATCAAGACAAACATCTGATCAGAAACAACTCAAAAGCAGTCATAAGAAGAGATTAAATCAGTTCAGAACCAACATAATGCCCATAAATTGTCAATGTTAAATGTAATGAGTCATCAGTTATCAACAGTAACATCATACCAGAGCAAACATAATGACCATTAATTATGAAGCTTAGCGAAAGTTCATTCAGAGAGACCTGTATGCTCATCAGTCTCCTCTGTCATGCTCAATCTGCCTACCTGCTCAGGTGATCCAAATCTCAGCTGATGAGGGGCATGCTCTTACTCAATCACTGAGCCAACCAGATCCTGCCACACACAACTGTTTGGCCAATCATTTTGGAGCAGCATTATTTTAAACCATGTCTTTGCTCCTTCACAGTCAGTGCGGTGGCGTCGTGAGATGATCTCGGCAACCCTCCTCCACCCCAGGCACCTCCATTCATCTCACCAGTGCCCAGGTCCAACTCCTCAGGATACTGGCTCTTTCACCTCAGCAGTAACCGAGATCGCATCAGGGTCCCAGCAGCAGAAGTCTACAACTCACCCTTTATCCTCACCACCACCACCACCAGTGTCTAGACTCCATGGGGGGTATCCTATCTCTCATTCGCCCTCAGTACCCCTGAAGTACACCAAGACAGCACGATGGAGTCTAAGCGCCAAAAGAGATTCTATCAGAGACTTTGCACATTTTCATTCATATCTAACTGTATAATAAATACTTGTTCATTCAATTTTAGTCTCTCCTGATTGAAATAGATATTAACTGATATGGTCTGGGAGAATCCTCGTCTGGGTGGGTATGGAGTGTCCTGTCTGGATTAGGGATGAGATTCTACCCCAAGTGGTGGATTACAAGTACCTCGAGCAGAGGAAGGATGGACCGGGAGATCGTCTGGTGGATCGGTGCGGCATCAGCAGTGATACCATCGTGGTAAAAAGGGAACTGAGCCCAAAGGCAAAACTCTAACTTTACCACTTGATTTTCATTTCTATCCTCACATACGTTATGAGCTGTGGGTAGTGACTGAAAAAAACAAGATGGCAGGTGACGTTTAATTCGCAGGGTTTCCGGACTCTCTCCTGCTCCTCCACATTGAGAGGAACCAGATGAGGTGACTTGGGCATCTGATTAGGATGCCTCCCTGGGGAGGTGTTCTGGGCACGTCCCACCGACAATAGGCGGCCCCGAGGAAAGACCCAGAACACGCTGCAGGGACTATGTCTTGCCACTGGCTTGGGAAGAGCTGGATGAAGCTGGGTAGAGGGAAGTCTGGGTTGCCCTGCTCAGGCTGCTGCCCCCCGCAACCCGACCATCAAAAAGCGGAAGAAGATGGATGGATGGATGGATGATGTGGTCTGGGTGTTTCCTTCTGTCTGTTTTTCCTGAGCTGTTCTTTTTTCCCCCTCCCCATTTTCTCCCACATGTTTGAGGAAGAAGGTGTGGCTGGTTGGTGATCTCTCTCTCTTTGAACTGCAGCCGAGGCACACCTGTGATTCATCACAGAGATACACCTGCATCAACTCTCCAATAAAGGCCGGTCCAGACTTCACCACTCTGTCAAATAATTCTGTCCAGTCGGTCGTGTCCAACTGCATATTCGTCTTTCTGAACCATTCTAATGTGTAATTTTTGTGCTTCTATATTGTGTGCGAGCTTTACCTGTTTACATTGCACCTAATCTCTGCCTTTTTTTAGATTTCTCTCCTGTGTGTGCCCTGCTGCCTCTCTTGGATTTTCAAAGAGGACTTGAGCCTTTCATTGTCAGTCTGCCTTCAGCCTTTTCAGCACTTTTTTCCACTGTCAACTTTCTGGGTTTCTGTGTTGTTTTCGCCTACCTGGTCCTAATTAAACACCTGAAAACTCCTCTTTTTGTCAGTCTTCTGCTTCTGTCATCCAGACTTTGATTCTCATCTGTAACAAGTAACATTAGACAAGAACTATCATAATGGCTATCTATCATTAATACTAACATCAGACCAGAATCAGTATGATGACCATCAATAATTACTGTTAACATCCAACGAGAGCCAACATAATGCTATCAAAAATCAATTGTAACATCAGATCAGGAAAAACTTAAAGACCATCAAAAACCAATAGTAACAACATATCAAGAACAACATACAACCAACAATAACCAATAGTGACATCAGACCAGAACCAACATGATTAACATTAATAATAACATCACATTAGAATTCATTTATTGACCAGTAATCAGTGCTAAATAGATCAGTCACCAATATCACATTGTAATAGAACCAACATTATAATTATTATTTATCAATAGTAACACTAAATTAGAACTTACTTAAAAAACATTTAGATTCAATAGTAAGCTCAGAGCAGAACCAGCATGTTAGCCAGCAATAATCAATAGCAACATCTTATAAGAACTGTATGTATTAACTATTAATAATCAATGGTAACATCAATCAAAACAATCAGTAGCAGCATCATATTAGGAACTAACACATTAACCATCAAAAATCAGTGGTCACGTCATGACAGATCGGTTGTCTGACTTTTGATTTATCCACCGATCTGTCAGATCAGTCATGGACCAATGTGACAAACACACATTTGGACTGATTGGTCAGAATGGAAGTCAAACAGCATAAATTCATTGCAGAAGCTGCACTGTCATCTGCTTTCAGATAACTATGACTGGTTTATATTTCCTAAACCACTGTGGATGCAAAAGTGAAATGGTTGTACTCGTCTTTACATACCAAACATATTTCTAAATAATTGAAGAGTTCTAAAAAATATTCAAAATAATTGGTGAAAGATATAAAGGTCAATGGTAACACTATTTCAAAGCGCTTTTAATTTTGGCTCAGCAGATGATGATGAACATAGACAATACAAGCTCATTTGCTCACTTTAAATGTGAGAGCTCTGCATTTATATTCGGCAAGTTGTTTGTTGGGTGTTTTACTTATTAAAATCATGCACACGCTGAGCAAGGATCTGCAAAGGGAACACAGTAAAGAGGTTCAGATGAGGCTGAGAGACTGAGCGCAGTAATCTGAGGCCGCAGAATTGGAACTTGACTCTGTGGACACAAACACAGGAGTGAACAGAGGCAAACTCAACGTTTGACTGTGTGCTATAAATGTTATGCCATCAAGAGTTACCTTATTAACCAGTGACTTATTTGATTACCAGTTAACACTGATAAGCTTCAGTAGCTTTTCCTGTTTTGTTTTTTTTGTAACTTTTCAATCATTAGTTGTGTCACGCCTTTTACAATCATTCTCATGTGGCAGAGCATTCATAGGCATGTAACCTCCTCAATGTTCCAAGCTAAAGCTCAGCTTTTCTTGTTGGTACACCTGTTGTTTAGTGCATCCAGTGAGCGTGGTATTGTTTCAATTTTGTGAGCTTTTTCTTTCTTGCCTCTACAGCAGTGAACATAGTGAACATGGAAACAATCCAAAGGGGAAATACAACAATGATGTCTCATTTTATGTCTGATGTAGAACATGGTAAATAAGCCTTGTGTGTAAGAGCAACCTTAGATGATAGAGTTGAAGATTAGAGTTGCTTTCATGCTCAAAAAGTTTGAACTCGTTGACCACGTAAAAGCACACACAAACTGTGATGTGGACAAAAGAACCAGACTCTGGTTGGCAATAGGAGGACTTTGCTTGCTTCCAAGCAACAAGGCAAGCATGTCAAAAAACAGAGATTTGTGGCTTGAATTTGGTATCACAACAGTAAACAAACGTGCATAGTGTTCACTGATAAATCAAGCAGACTGTGGCTAACACTAGCATTTGCATCACAAGCCTCTGGCGCTCTTGACCCTTGTAGCTCCAAGCCGCATTTTTCCAGCTTTCAGTCCACCTGATTTTAAGTTTAATAGTTCATGTAAATCCTCAACTGTTTCAAGTCAAATCAAGTTAAAGACATATTTTTTTTTCTTGATAATCTGAGCTATTAGAATATTTAGACTGTAATGATATTAGACTGGTGTATAAGTTGTTTGACCATAGATACAAAACAAAAACTCAAAATGAAATTTAACTCTAATAGAAAATTAAACCAGTCATACACAGATCAGTTATAATGAGCCTTGTCACATCTGACTGTGGGTCTGTTAAGCACTGGGAATTAGAGGTATGACATTCTAGTATTCAAACCATTACAACTATAGCTATAAACATAGTCAAAGATATTCTTCCAGACTTTTTTTGTTCCTTTTTGTAATTTGTGCCATTACTGGGGGCAATTTTTGTCTCAAATGTTAAAAAGGGCCATATGTCATTACTCAAAATTTCTTTTTTATTCTTTTGACAAATAAATATTGTCTCTTGATCATAATTGGATAATACTTTCATGAAACCAAGAGAATAACACCCTGGGTGCATTTGAGTGTTCAATAAACTGGTTGAATATTGTCTTTTTCTCCAGGAGTTAAACTGAATGTCTTGAAACATCTCTGCTTTGTTTATGTTTATCCTATAAGAAATGGGATTCAGATCGGATATTAAAGATTTATCACTGTGGACCAACAAATAAAACATTTCTGAAAAGCACTGCACTTCATGTTTAGTTTTAAAAAAATATATGTATTTCCATGTAATAGTGTGACAAGAGGCCAGATGATAGGAACAAACACCACAGCTGCTGCCCCAACTGATTACACAAGATTTAGAGCAGTGTGAAAGAAAACCAGACCAAGTAAAATACAACATTGTTACAGCCTAACCCCCAAAATTGAACCAAGTTTGCCAAACTGTAAATGTGAAAGATATTCTAGTTTCTCTTGCCCTTTATTTTGGTACAGATGGTCCCTCAGTGTCCAACTGGACTTTGGTCTGGATGTCAAAGAGCATAAATGTCATCCATTGCCTTCAAATGTCATAACTTGGCTAGCGTTACAAAAACCCTAGTTGTGTGAATTGATGAGCAGAGCATTACTGAATCCTCGTTTTTAAATGTTTAAAGTAGTGCTGTCAGATGATTAAAAAAATTTGTCCAGAGGTGCTGGTTCGGCAGAGTGGTTAGCAACCAGGCACTCCATGTACTTGCTTCTGCCGGTCCAGGTTCAAATCCCGCCTGTGACCAGTTTGCAGAGTGTCTTCCCCTACTCTCTCACCCCCTTTCACAAGCCTATCCTCTGTCTCTCTAGTATCTATAAAGGCAAAAAATGCCCAAAAATACATTAAAAAAAATTAATCCAATTAATTACCAGGCTTATAATTAATTAATCTAATTAATCACATTTTAATCTCATATCTGCTTAAAGTACCCAAATAAAGAATTTGAATTCTAGGATTTTATAAAATTGTAGAGCATCACTATTTAAATGAATGCACTAAGAAGTGAAGATTTGTAAATCCACATTTTGGTGACTAAATAAAACCAAAGTCAGGGCAACATGTCCAGAAAATTCTAAGCTCAATCAGACAACTCAAATTACACTTTAAGTGTGTTTCATAAATCAAATTCAAAATAAGAAAAAGGTCGAGGACATCCAGCAAAACAATTAGGCCTGATGCATTATTAAAGAATGTAGTACAAATATAGATAAATAAATTCAAAAATAAAATAAGACTAAGTCTTAAATATGCCATTCCTGTTGTCACCTGGGCTTTGTTTGGTTTGACTAGAGACACATGTGTGAAGTGACGTGCCACTGCCATGTACGGGTCCTCCAGCTGGCCAATATCAAAATGTTTTTGTGCTATGAATAATCGCAATTAATTTTTATAACGCATTAATTTGCAGTGTAATTAATTAATCTAATTAATGCACTAAAGTGACAGCCCTAGTCTAAAGACTTTGAAGTGAGAGAGCTTGTCATTTCTGGTTTATTTGTATGTCCAAACCACTGGGAATTCAAACACACAATGCCTGTACAAATCCTTCAATATCTACAACAGATGAAATAATAGATCAGTCTCAGTCATGAAACTAGAAGGCAACCATGTATCAGAGGTGTTTTTAATTTATGTTCAGGGTGATGCACCATCTGATAAATAACAGATAAGGAAGAGCATGTGATACAATCGCATTTGCTCACATTCATTGTAAGAGCTCTGCATTCACATTTGGAAAGTTGTTTGTTGTACCTTTTACTTATTGAAACCATGCACACAGCAGTATGCAAAGAGAGAACACAGTCAAGAGGGTTTAGCTGAGGCTGAGAGGCTGAGTGGAGTAATCTGAAGCCACAGAACGGGAACTTGACTCTGTGGACACGAGCGCAGGAGTGAGCAGAAACAACGTGATAGAGCGCAGGAAGATTCAACCACCAGCTCCTTTGGTAATTCTTTAGCTTTATAATGTACAGTACAGATCAAATGGTTCAAAGGAGGTGTTAATGGAAATTTCATTTGAAGCGCACTACGGGTTGATTGAACTTCCCAGGTGGCATCTGAAAACACCATAAGAATATTAACTCAAACCATACCGAGGATTATGTTCTCACCGCTTTACCATATTCTAGGCTTTTCCATCCGTCTTCAAAGGCATGTATCTGCTTTTCAGTGTATGTTTGTCTTTCACTGAATTTAATTATGCTCCCCTGTGGATTAAACTGGTGTACCACAGGGCAGGACAACATGAATTATATTTTCTGAGCTAATCTTAGCACATTTTGCCAATCCATAACTGCTTTAACCTAATTTAAAGATTTCTTTGCCTTTACATTTCATTAAAAAAGTGTTTCCTTAAACTTCTGAGCATAAGCAAACTGGACAACTTATGAGTCATGAATTATTATCACTCCTGACACTAACTTTCATTTCATTTCTTTCAATCTCAAAAAACAACCCCAAACTAATATAAACAACAATACTAAAAAAAGTAACACATGATCATTAATGGATCCAAATCTGAGTTCTCTATTTAAAAACTGTTTCAGGTTGAGTTTAAAATGATTTCAGTCTGGATCCAGTTTAAGTTCCGAGGATAAACTTTTCCCCATGTTGACGCCTTGAACAGGGAAATCATTTTCTCTCAGTGAAGATTTACCAAAGGGTACATTTAGAGTATGAGCAGAGGAGAGCATGAGTACAAGGTATGGTTGTGAATTTATATCAGGTTGTACTTTTTCGCTCATCACAGAAGTGACAGAGGGCCTGACTGTAAAATCAGAACAGTGTACGAATATGAAATAAAACACCCTTGGCCTCAGTTATTGAAAAAATGGATAATGAAGTAATAATATGTGTTTCTCTATGAGCCAGTAATGGGCTGCAGCCCTGTGGTTGTGGGACATCAGCCTTAAAGGTGCTATGAGGAGAATCTATTACCGGTGACATAAAGACTCTGCTACCCATGAGCATGCACGGCAACTGTCGTTCCAGTAACCTCGGAAATGGGAGCGACATCATCTCCGACTAATCGGCGTTCCAGTTGAAGTCGGAAAAAAACATCCCGGTCTACCAGGCTATTGTTAGCTGTTGTTAGCACACCCTGCGTTGTTGTTCACATATATCACATGAAGAATGTGATTATCACTATGGCAGCATTTTTGTAAATATAAGTCTAACAATACTATGTATACAGCTAATCTAGAGCGACACACCCCAGTCAGAAGTGCAAATAAATTGATTATTACAGGAGTTAAATAACTGTTCACACTGGGGGCATCCATCTTTGATTGTCAACTCGGGGGTGGCGAGGTTTCACCGAGTTCCCAGTAGGAAATTCAGACTTCGGGAGACGTTCCAGTTGCAGTTTCCTACTCGGAACCCGGAAATTCCTACTTCTGACTACAACTGGAACGCATCAAAAGACGTGACCCAAGCCAAAGCGTGTGTTTGTTGTGATGCTAATGAATGCAGCTCGGAACTCTGCATTGCTTTACAACTTCTATTTTCAACAACTTACAGGATGCAAAGCGATGAGGTAATGTATCTCTTTCTAGTTACGTAGCGGTAGTTTTTGATGTGTGACAACAAGCAATTTTTGAAAACTTAGTATCGTAGTTGTAGCTGGCTGTATATCACTACTTACAGCCCGGTGCTCTAAGACGTGTAATATAAATAATAAAATAATATAAATTTGCTCTAGTTTTAATTGTCTTGTTCCCAAAGTTGAGTATCCAGGCCAGTCCAGCCCTGTCCGACCCAACCGGAAGGCTAAGGAATAGCATTTATAGATAACCTATTTTGATGCTATACAACTCATCTTAAAGTGTGTATTTCGATCAGGCATATATCTAAAAGTGAGACTTTTTTGTAATTGCTTAGAAACTCCTCACAGTCTCTTTGAATAATGGACTTTCACTTGCAGTGAAGTATTTTACTGAAAATCTACTTTGTATTGATATCAATACTCTTTGATACTCTGTTAAGACAAGGTTTTATTGGAACTCGAATATGTTTTGTTGTATTATTTGGTGAAAAAATGATATAATGTGCTAAAAATTTGTACACTTATTTTAAAACAATTTAATTTCTTCTAAAACATCCATCCATCCATCTATTCATTTGTTACCTTTACTGCTTTAACCTGGCATACTGCAAGGGGCAGACTGGATGATGAACAGGTCACCAGCTAATTACAAGATTGACACAGAGAGATGGACAACCATTCAAACATACTCACACCTTAGGGCAATTTAGAGTCACTAATTAACACAGAGATCATGTTTTTGGTCTGTGGAAGAAAAGTGGAGGACCAAGAGAAAACCCTTACATGCCCTTTCAGAAATACCATCATGTCCACATAATGAAGGTTCTGTGTTCAGATTCACTGATGCTCGGTATCTAAGGATTAAAAGCAGTCTTTGTCAGATGTCAGTGTCTATTTGAAAAACTATTCACAGTTTTGTTTGGAAGTGGATTCCTCAGAGTTGAAAAGGTCAACCAATGGAAATTCCACATAGAAGGGACTCACCCAACTGGAGTTGAATCAGCGGCCTTATGCTTTGAAGCACCAGCACGACCTGATGCACCAGTGAGCAGTCTGACCAGGGTCTTAGCAAAGCCTAGTGCTTGGACTCAGCATAGAGGGAGCAAACTGTGAGCCTTAATCCATGAAGAGACGTTTCGAGGTGAAGTAATTACAGAGTTCATTTTCATTAGGCAGTTTGGGGATCTTTGTCTGGAGTGACAGTCAGACTTTGTTGATCATTTAAAACTGACCTGACACAATTTCATTCACCTACGAAAGAATCAATAATGACTCTTAACAAATTAAAACTGACTAGATGTTTATGTTATTTATTTATTTCTTGTAAGTTCTACTAAATAGTGTATGTAAAAACGTATCTTATTTTTAGAGTGTGTGGAAAAGGAGCTTGTGGGCCTCAATATACCGGGGGTGTAGAATTGGGTAGGGATGCTAGGGACACGTCCCTATCAATATTATGCCACTACTGCATGGTCCCTAACATAAAACACAGGCATAATATATAATTTTAAACTAAAACATGCTTATATTAAATGCCAAAGTAATTAATGTTTTAGTTATTTCATTTATCATCCATTCATTATTTGTGTGTTTAAAGGCAGCAACTTGGGGTGGGAGAAAAAATTGATTCGCATAAGTATTGGGATTTTTTATTTGACGGTTTTCGGACCAATTTTTTTTGGTCAAAAAAACAACTTTTTTTCCTAATTTAAATGGTTCATTTTAGTCTGTGTTAATAAGCCACTTTTAAATGCAATCTAGGCTTTTGAAGAGAGAGTATAAACAGCTGGTTAAAATATATTGCTGAATAAATCCTATATCCTATATCCTTTCTGATATAGTCTGTAGGCATCATCATTGTTCACATTTTTCACTGGTGTTGAAAAAGCTAACTAAAGGTTGCAAAAAAAAAAAATATATATATATATATATATATATATATATATATATATATATATATATATATATATATATATATATATATATATATATATATATATATATATATATATATATATATATATATATATATATATATATATATATATATATATATATAGATATATATAGATATAGATAGATATATATATATACATATATATGTGTATATATGTGTGTGTGTGTGTGTGTGTGTGTGTGTGTGTATAGGAGATATTGTAGAATTTAAATCGGATCGGCACCTAAAAAAAGGAAAAAATTGAATCAGGAGAAAAGCGTATCTTCCCAGCCCCAGCAACAACTGTTTAAGATCAATGATCAACATTTGTGGTTTAAAAAAAAAAATACAACAAAAACTGGGATTACAAACGTCATAATACACATTCCTGTTGTTGGGGAATATATTACACTTACTGGTAATAAATGTGAAATGGTGGTTTTTCCTCGGACTATATCCATACCATAAAAATGTATGATTGTTGCATCCTAAATTGTTCCACTGTTCATATGTCATGCATCAATGTGACAAATAAGAGAGATGGAGGTGAGGAGGCTAGAGGTGTGGCATATAAATAACATATATTTTTTCTGAAATGATAGTTTGTTTGTTTGTTTGACTAGCTTTGCATGATGTGAAATAACAGTTGTAAATGCCTTGGTGCACTTTTATGTCCCCACCAATGTCAAAATCAAACCTACACCCTTGCAATATACATTTTATTTACAGCACTGCACTGCAACTGTGACAGTTTATTTAAAAAATGATTTTTCCTACATTTTCAAATTTGTTTTTGCTACTTCCTCTGGTTGTATCTTTCCATTGATTCTTTGATAACTGTTTTAATCTATGTGTTTTTTCCTTCTTCATTGTGTTGGGATGTGCAGTTAATTTCCTTGTTGTTGAAAGGTGCTGTTCAAAAATAATTGCCTTGCCTCTCCCCAAAACTTTGATACATGATGCCTTTTAAATGTCCAACAGCTCCTCCTGACATTTAATCTTATCTTGTCTTGTTAACAAAAAGTAAACATGCATTTTGTCAGAACTGATCAAGAACTAATTTTTAATCTAGTTACTGTCTCTCTTGTCATGGAAAAAGGGCAGTCAACACTATAAGTGATATTTTGTGACATGAACTCATAGAAGTGACTTAGTTCAGCTAAATAGAAGTAATGATCTGTAAATTCTTGCAAACACTTTCTTTCTCTTCTCTGAGACACCTATCATAGTCTTGTGGACTATACTACATCCATACACTTGCATGAAACATCAAGTGTGTGCTTAAGGGTCTTTTAAAGTTTCTAACTCTTCAGTGAATCCAAATTTGGAACTACTCTGCTCCACTGACTGCACAAGATGTCCCCAATTTGCAGACTTGTAGTGCCCTTTCAGAAATGCCATTATGTCCACATAATAAAGGGTCCTGTGTTAAGATTCACATAACTTACTATGCTGGGTTTGTAAGGATTAAAAGCAGTCTTTGTCAGCTGTCAGTGCCTATTTGAGAAACTATTCACAGTTTCATTTGGAAGTGACTGCCTCAGAGTTGAAAAGGTCAACCAATGGAAATTAAAATTTTTGCTTAACTACGTGTGGGAAGAGGCTTTAAATGTGAATTTGTTCTGTCCTCTTTGAGCTCTATTTTAAACGTGTTATATGATAAAGTACGATGAACAAAGACAAAGTTTCCTGTGGGATATTGTGTGCTCATTTCACTTTAATTTGTCCCCCCTTTGTCAACGGATAGTACAGTAGCAATTTAAGAGCTAAGTATAAAATCAATTCAATCAAGAAAGATGGTCTTGCAAATCCTTTCATCATTAGTCTTGTTCTATGTCTTTCAGGGTTTTTTATTAGTTAGCATTCAGATGTGTGCTGTCCAGTGGCTGAGCTTTCAGAAACAAGGTTTGTAGCTGTTTTGAGGCCTCGGGCAAAGACAGATATGAGTCCCTCATCCATGTATTTGACCATGGTTTTCTTTTTTGGACACAGTGGTGAGGTATTCTGTGGTTTGAGCTTAAAGCCGGAGGAATACTTGCCGTAAACTACTCAGATGTGGGCATGATTGCAGCCCCTGCGTCAGTTCAACGTGCCTGTTGTGTGTGCTGTCATAATTAAGGTGGCACAGACTGATGCCTACACATAACCAGTAGGATCAGCATGGAGGCAAAGGAGAGATGACAGATTGATCACAGCGGTAGAAAAAACTATTACATCCATCCATCCATCCATCCATCCATCCATCCATCCATCCATCCATCCATCCATCCATCCATCATCTATACCACTTATCCCTTTCGGGGTTGCAGGGGGGGCTTGAGTCAAACTGGTAAATCGAGACCACAATCATCAACATCTAAATGATGTGTGAGACTGTACAAACACAAATACAGCTATTTATATTGATAATCACAGATAAATTCCATTTTAGAACTCAGGAAATATAGAAACACAATTGTTGTATTCATTGACTGGTGACCATATTGTTGACTTTGAGCTGACACTGCCTGTGTTTGCTAGCTAAGTTTCTTTGGCTGTGTTTTCTCTCATTTAAGCGCTGATTAGTATATTTGATAAAATTAAATGTATGGAAAAAGTTTACAGTGAAGCATGGGAGACTACACCTCTTGTGTGAACAGGTGTTTTTACAGCAACATAGAGATGTGTGCAAAATTGTTGATACCCTTCTGTTAAAGGAAGAAAACCCACAATGGTCACTGAAATAACTTGAAACTGAAACCAACGATTTTTTACACGTCTGTATATACCAGCACAGTCTGCAGCAAGTCACCAGTTAACATGGTCACACATAAGACAAACAATTTCATGTGGAAAATATTGAAGCAACAGAGTGCAGATGATGCTGATGGCGAGGTCTGAGCGCTTGTCAACAAATACCTGATGATGACATTGATTATTGTTGTTTATTTGGTTACTCTACTCTAAGAATTACCACCATGTTTGCAGTTTGCTTCTGACACAACAGGTTACATACAGCCTGAGGTCCTTTTGTGTCCTCAACTATACACATCTCCTACAGGAAAGTATATAAACAAAAACACTCAAGATGAAAAAAGACCCAAACACAAACACAAGGACAAACTACAAGTTTGTTTCAATCTTAGCTGAGGGCAGAAAGTTAGCGAGTAATTTGGCGATAGTTCACTGCATTGAATTCCAGACCAGATGGATCCTTTTTTGTAAACAGAATATTTTAAATTGCCCTTATGTGTGAGTGTGAGTGTGAATGATTCTCTTTTTCTATGTGTCAGCCTTTTGAATGGCCAGCCAGTCACACATTTAATAATACTTTCATGTTATTGAAAGTATATTTAAATGTATGGCTACATCACTGTCACTGTACACTTGAAAGCCTCATGGAACTGCCAACCTTTGCCTTGTGGAAATACTGCCTATGAAGAGTGTCCACAGTGCTCCACACAGGGAGGGAAAATTGTTTTTCAAAGTAACTGTAGACTTTGGAATGAGAAAGTTTTGTTTTCTGGGTCATTAAAGCTGAAATCTCATTTCCAAAACAGCCTTTGTGATTTGTGAGGGGGGAAAGATGACATATAAAACAAAATAACAAAGGGAAACACTGTAATTGATAGACTTATTACTTGTGGCACTGCCAGGATTTTTGGGCCCCATGCAAATATATCAGATCAGGGCTTATCCCAAACCAGCTGTGCACAGTTTCTCAAACCAGGCATCTGTAAGGCCAACTGATACAGAAAAATGACTCAATATATTCTATTAAAGGGCCATTTATCATTTCTATCTCTACATTTTTCTGTTTTGATATTCAAATAGCCTCAAATAGTGAAGAAATCACTCTTATAGGATAAACGGTGACTCAAACTATGAGGTTGTTGGCTATTTGGATCCTCTTAAGCCTTTAAAATGTTTTTGTTTAGTGCTTTATCAGTTGTCATGACTTGTGTTTTAATCCTGAAAAGAACTTAAAGCCTGTGCAGAGTTTACATTTGTGTTGATCTACCTTATTTTAATTATTCATTTATTTACTTTAAAAGACCCAAACATTTCAAAATGCTGTTTGGTATAACAAGGCCATAAACAAAGTCATTATCTTCTTATAAATTTTCAAAGTTGTTTCTCTTTTAATTAAAACTATATTTTTGGGGGGAGTTCACTGATATAAAATGCCTAATTATTTCTTTTTACAATTAAAAATGTTTAAGGGGTAATTCATGTTAGGAGAAAACATGTTTAAAGGCCTATAGCAAAAAGCTGGTAAATGACATGTTATCAATCCTGATAACATCTTCTTTTTTGGGGCCTATGTCAGCCATGGGCCCTTAAAATCTCATTAACTTCTCCCCTTTACACCCCCTTGACCACCGCCAGGAACTGTGAAAAGATATCAAGCCAGGCTCCTCCGCCATGGGTTTAAAAACCAACCTTCCTTGCTATAAAACATCTTCCATTTGGATAGATTAAACCAATGAAGATCTACATTTTCAGATTTTCTGCCACTGATGAAAATACAATAAAGATTAAGTAATTGCATTTTTGCTTCTCTGACATTAAGGCCATTTAAGTATTTTCTAAAAGAGCATATAAAGTACTTTAGATTATATCAGCCTTCATAAATATATGATCTTTTTACCCTTCTCAGATTTCAAAAGCGGTACATGTTAGATCACAACTTAATATATTCTTTGACCTTTCCCAGAATGTGTACTTACCTTTATTAGGTACACCTTTCTAGAAAATATCACACAAATTCAGTAGGTTTTCAGGAACATTCAGACCAAGACACCCATGGACTCGCAAGATAAACAGAGAAATGAATATAAAAATTAAAAATTTATTGATTTTTTAACAGTTTATTTGGTCCCTGGCAACCTTTTTTCACCCATTTTCCCCATTAAACTTAGGTTTGGGTTGTGCAGTAGGTGCCTTTTGTAAAAAAAAAAATGAGCCACAATTCTGACTGTTTCCGATCCCTGTCAATGGAAGGAGTTAATAAGGGAACTGATTTGCAAAGAGACTCATGATGTCGATACTTTGTTGAAGCTGTTTATGATTCTCACTGGAATTGGTTTTCAATTTCCATCTCTAATCAAACTGCACCCCAGTCTATTTCCATACATTTAAGACTAATCAACACTACAACACATGCAGGAATTAAAAATGGAGGTGTTTGTAAAACTAAGTGGGGGATGACAGAGATAAGCTCCATCCTCAAAGTCAGGGACCAGGTAGGACCCAACTCATATCAGCTTAACACTGAAGTATCCCAGGATAGTTCAGATCATGGATGTATTATAAGAAGTTTTTTTACAGTCTATAATTCAGATGCAATGGGTGAACACTGAGATTTCCGCAGTTTCCTGAATGCACCACAAGCTCTCTTCATGACGTTGCGTGGAGACGCTACGTCACAGCGTCGCCTTACCTGAGCGGGATTTTTAATCAAGCCAGCCTGATGGGACAGGTAACTGAAAGTCGTCGTTTGAACTTTGGCGAGTTTTGTGGATATTCTTAGTCCTTAACGAAGTCTCCCTGCCCTATGCCGTGAAGTTCAGTCCTGAACGTTGTTGGCTTTTCTCTAAATCAGCTGCCATCACGGTAAGTGCGACTTTTTTGTCATTTTGTGACTTTGCTGTTTGCATTACCTACCTAGCATGGCTAAAATGGCTGATTCGTTTTTAATGTGTTGTGGGCTCCTTTTGATCCACTAATAGTTATAACCTGTAGTAAATGGCGTTTTTATTTGTTGATTATGTTATTGACCAGTAACTTCGTACTAAACTTTCCTTGGTAGCCTTCATTAATCTGAAGGCCACTGCTGTTGGACAATGTGGACAAACGTCCCTTACCAGTCGGCTACACTGCCATTCATGATACTTATTTATTGATGTTTTTATTTTTCTATAAAAATAATTGGAGTAGACCAATTAGATATTCCTTTATTAGTTCCACATTTGGACATTACAATTTTACTGCAACTGCATGATACAAGGGGAATATAATAAAAAACTTACTACTGAAAAAAAAAATCAAAACAATATAGAAATAAAAAACAGAAAAAATATAGTAGCTATATAGTAATTGGTATATTTACGTTGTTTGTACACATGTTGTATGCATGTTTGATATTTTACAAGTGAAAGATTTGAGGTGTTGTACATATAAATAGGGTTAATGCATGTTACTAAATCTTAAAGGTTATATATTGTGTCATGTTATAGCTAAAATGAATTACTACTGCAAACATTTTAATTTATTGACAACAAAACTAGAAGTAGCTGACCTAGTGGACGATTTCATTTTTAATCAAAAATTGGAGTCAAATTTTACCTCCTTTTTGTAGTTTCTGCTAACAAACATCTCATGGAGGATTAAATCCTGAAAAGGAAACAAACATTCATACAAGTTGTCATTTGCTCATAATGAGTACAGGAAAAAAGTACTAATAAGAACTAAATAAATTGCAGAGAAGGGATGCTCAGCAACACAATAACACCTTATAACCCTATCCCTCTGGTTCCAGTTTTATGTGAGATTTATGTAAGAGTTTGGAAAACATTTTTCCCAAAAGGGAGAAGCTTAAGAGAGCAAACAAAGCTCTGGAGAAAACTGGCCTCTTCATTATGACATCTGTCAGACACAGGAGACACATTCAGGAGATTTTGTCTAATCTTATCGTAGAATAATGCAGTCTGTGGTTAGTTTTAAATTTAGTGAAGCGACGTTATGAGATTGCAGAATGTTTGTTTTTATTTTGAAACATTTGTCCCAAAGAACATCACTTGGTTTTGGGATAAACTCCTTTTTTCTAGTTTATTTAATGCCCTGTACCATCGGTATCATTTAGTTGGTGTATAGAAGTCCACCCACAGTAATTGATAGTTAAAAACAAAAATTGGACCAACATTGGGGAAACTAGACATTTTTTTCTCTGAAGTTTTGACCCTTGTGCTCTGTTAAGAAGAACTATTTTGGGACTGTTAGTTACAATATTTGCATTTTTAACGTAATAAATTATGAACAATCAGTTTTTTCGAGTACATTGTATTTATTATATTAATGCTCCTCTTTAATTCATATTGTGATTTAATTATTCACAATTAAAAAATAACCCCTGAGATGCCAGTTTTAATCAAATACCACTAACTGCTTTGTCAAAACACATTAAAATCAGACAACTCCTTAAAGCAGGAATAACTAACAAGGTACCTGTGAGCACAAAATGTGAGGTGCTCTCAGGGACATTAAACAAAAAATACAAAAAAACACAGGCTGTCATCACAGAACTTGACATAGACATTTCTTTAAATTCAATTATATGTTTTCCTAGTAAATCACACTAAATAGATAAAATATAGCTAAATGTAGCATGGGGACAATTTAAATCCCCCTAATTTTCCTAAACTTTGACCTGCTTAGGGTCAAAGTTTGCATTAATGTGGACAGAAATGTAAAAAAAAATGAATATGCATATAAGTTTATTTTATTCTCGTACAATGTTATAATCTGTGGTAAAAAAATTGTAAGGAATACTTACATCATTTGTAACCTATAAAATGTGCAATATGTATTATTATTTTTTTAATGCTTACATTTTTATTATTTTAAAAGGTTAAATCAAGCGTGCAGCCCTCCATAGTACTCCTCATCTGTCAGGTAGTGACTCTATTTTTAGTCATTCTGCTTAACAATTCCAGATCAAGTCTTATCATTTCCTTCCACTTTGTTTTGCATAGGGGTGGGAATCAAAAAACAATTCCAGTTGAGAATCCATAACAGCTCCATCAAAGAATCAATATCATGAGTCTTTTTATTTTTGCTGATCAATTCCCTTATCAATTCCTCCCATTGTTGGGTTCAGAAGCATTAGAATTGTGGCTTAAGTTTTTTTAAATGTATTTTTTTGGCATTTTGTGCCTTTATTGATAGGAGAGACAAAGTGCATAGACTTGTGGATGGGGGTGAGAGAGAAGAGGAAGACACTCCGGTAAACAGGTCACAGGCTGGAAGAAGCACGTAGACAGACGTGAATGGTTGCCAACCACTCCACCAAACCAGCACCCCATGTGGCTTAATTTTTTACAAAAGGCGCCTACTGCACAACCTTAAGTGAGTGGAAACACCAGCAACTTACAGAAGCAGTTATCTCTGCTGCGACGTGTGTTTGACATTGTTGACACTGAAAATCTACAGGCCAACATTTGGCCACATGGAAAATCTGAATCAATTCGGGAATGGTTGAAGAATTTGATTAATTATCAGGATTGTTGATGACACTGGTATCGATAAAATCTCGTCAGTTACCATCCTTAGTTCTGCGTGCCTTGTATATGACGTCACGCTCTCATCATAGGCAATCAGCAAAAAAGTGTTTACAAAGAAGTCAAATATGTATTTGTGGTTCATTTTGTGGTTAGTTTTCTAGAAACACCAGCAACATGCAGAAGCTTTCATCCATGCATCAAATATTAGGAGTGTCTGGCATTGACTTTTTTTTTTTTTTACAAAAACAAACAATACACACCAAGGGCATTGACATTGCTGACATTGAAAACGTGTAAGCCTACACTGGAATCGATAAGGGAATCATTTAAATGAATCAATAAGCAGATAGATAATGGCATTGGTATCAGTTCAGTCTTATCAATTCCCTACCCTAATGGGTACAAGCAGTATTGTCAGTCTGGTTATTATGAACATTATTACCATCTTAAACAGCACATTTCTGACATTTTATGCCATTACGTTGGCTTTTTCCCACACACTGTTCCAGTACTTTCGATTTTCTCACAACACTTTGCCACACATTAGAGCAACTTAAAGCCAAATGTGTTTCAGTGACAGCTTGCCTCCCTGCTCATCATATCATAATTACATCTATGCCTCTGAGCTCCTGTTCTCATCCTGCTGCTCCACTCTGCTGCACTCTTTGTCACCCTACAGCTTAAATTCATGTACTGATGGTCATCTCTGCTTATCAACACCACATTACATTTCATAAGAAGAGGCTCTCTGCTCACTAAGCCGTGGATCTTGGTGATTTTTGATATGCTTAAGATATCAAAGCTGGTGTGTCTCAGTCTGCTGCTGCATATCGGGTGGATTTTCAGGCCTTCACATTGATCCATCTCTCCTCACAGATAGTACTATTTCCCAGAAATGGCTGGACGTGGTTTGTTTATCATTGTCACTTCCCGGTCTCGGCTGTGCTGAGCTTGGTGTTTGCTTGTGGCTGTGGTGACAATGTCAGACTAGATGCCAGATATCAACTCTACTTATTCTGTATTCAGACAACACGCCAGTTCTTTCAGCTGGCTGACTGATCTAAAACTGTTGCCATCTCTAGTTTTTCACAAAAACATGTTTAGAAGAGGCTTCTGAACTGCGTTAAAACTTCAACTTCACTGCTATCACTCACATTATAGTGTCTGCAACTCTTTTGAGAGTGAGTTATAATTTCTCCAGCACAAATTTCTCTTGATGTTTTTCAAGTTCCAGACAGTCATTTATCAGAAGAAGTGACTCAAACTTCTCCAGCCTCACAGATGGGCTCATTAAGGAAGTTAGGGACTGTGAGCTTGCAGTTTTTTGCAGATTTTGTATGAAAAAGACAAAGCCTGATATATTAGTTGTGAATAAATTAGATTTTTTTCTCTTTGAATAGTGAAATTATATTTTTATTAATAAAGTCTTTGACACATTTGGTGACCCATTTTGTTGCTGACTTATTTAATAGTTAGCCACCCATTTTATTATTCAAACATATTTTTTCCTTGTGTGGATTAGCACTTGGTGTTTCATTATCACTTACTATTACAGTTACATTCTCCTGTGATCACAAAATCAGTTATCTGCCAAGTCGATCACGTTGCTGCATGCATTGCTTGTTCTGTCATGTGAACGAAGTGTTTCCTCATTCCTCTCACATCGATTCTCGTCTGCAGACTTAAACACACTCATATTATTGATGAAGTGGTAAAAAAATAAAGAGTTTCTTTAATTGAATTGTTTTTGATTTGTTTTAGACATATCAAGTATTTTATTGGTCAATGCATATAAAAAGTTAGAGACACTACAGTGGAGACTTTTCATCTCAAAACAGGCTCTGAAGTCCAGATGAATTTTGGATTTTACAAGGATGCCAAGGGGAAACTGGTAGAAGACAGTCTCCCTGTTTAAACATGAGGCTGCGGCGAAAGAAAAAGATGTGCAAGGTTAAAACTGCTGTAGCTCCTCAAGTAAAAGAGCTGACCGAGCCGTAGAGGTAGAGAGAGATAAGATTCAGTGAGCCATACCTGAGAGAATAACAGGTGGTTATCAGTATTTTCTGTCTAAATAATGTATAAGTCTTGTAATTAACAGCATTAGGATCATTCTGGAGTGTGTTCTTGCCGTTCTTTTGCTGCGTATTCGCCGTATTTTGAAATAGATCGTCTTTTCCCGTCAAAGTTTGTGCTTTATGGATTTAACCGATCGTACTCTGGAAAGATTAGAGGAGAAAATATCGAGGAGATCTGCCATGGAGAGGGGAGACCAGAGGAGAGCCATGAAGGAGGCTAACTGCTTCAGGGACTATCGTCAGTAAAAAAAAAAAAAATAAGGCCATGACATGGTCTAATATGACGAGCTGTAACATGGACACTAATGCTGCAGGCAAACAAAATTTGCCCATTTTGCCCTATTTTATTTTTATTTACTTTGCCGACCAAGCGCCTTAGTAAGTGCTGGCTGTTAGAACGAAAGCTCCGCTGCACCTCCCCTTCTTCGTTTGGTTGTGTTGATGCAAATGGCATCAAATTTGGTCAGGTTTTGTATTTTCTGAAGCTTTTTGATATTTCAGTAATTATTATTTTTTTAAGCCTTTAATACACTTTAAAAACAAAAAGCCCTACAGAAGTCCCTTAGGGTATTTTTTATTGCATCGACTCCCATTCAAACCACAGTATTTTAATACACTGCAATTGCAGTATGCTATTTTATTATTAGTGTTATTTTCATTTCTTGGTGTTGAAAACCCTTCAAAATATATATCGTTTTGTTCCACACAAGATAGTATTATTTTTTCAGATATTGTATATTGAAGACTGCGAGCTCATGACAGCATATTTCACTTACTGTATAAAACCATGCACTGAAAAGCCGATCAATAAACATTTACAATTATTTTGATTTTGTTGTGTGCTAGGGATGTCATAGTGTAGTGTTTATGCGTATGATGACAAAATTTTGTGTATATGTGTGAATATGGGAGAAGCCAAAATGCAGCCATCCAATTATGGTCATTTCCCCCATCCCCAAGCAAAACTTTGGGAAAATAATCCATTTCGTTAGTGCTTCATTTGTGCTGGTTTGTGCCGTAAAAAATGTAGTTTGTGCTGCTATGGTTTTTAAGTTATTACATGTTATTTTATAGGTCATCCAGAGTTCACCCAGCCCTCCATTTCCTCTAAATGGACCCGAAATGGTGCCGTTGGTTAGTGCTTCATTTGTGCTGGTTTGTGCTGAAGAAAATTTTGTTTGTGCTGCTACAGTTTTACAGATATTACACATTTTATTTTCTGGCGATGACGTCATTCAGCCCCCCATTTGCTCCGATTGGACCCGAAATGGTGCCGTTCGTCAGTGCTTCGTTTGTGCTGGTTTGTGCAGTCAAAACTTTTGTTTGTGCTGCTACGGTTTTATAGAAATTACACACTTTATTTTCCATCGATGATGTCACGACCGGATATGCTCTCATGCCGCTGCTATTCATTTGTTTTGGCTGCGGTCACACAAGGATCGGCTCGCGTGGCAACGCCAAGTGAATTGCTCGCTTGGATTTTAATTCCATGTACCTGTGTATGTTTCTCCGCATTTTTCGTACTCAGAGCAGCTGGAGTGGCATGTAAAAGAGTTTTTGACTACGGCCAAACAGCATGAATATTGTCCTGTATTTTGAAACCCTATTATTGAATATGGCACGGAGGTGAAACAAAACAGTCATATCAACAAATATAGACCTTCACATTTAACGCTGTTTGTCTAAAAAGTTTTTAACATATTTCTACTTTCAGTCTGGTCAAATATCAATGAGAGCTCTGATATTTTTCTCATTTCTGATCAAAAAAACAAACCTGTAATAGGTGACAAAAATCTTACACAGGATGTTTTCTCTCTGGTCCCTGGCTGTCATCCTTGAGTTCCCGTCTGGGAACCGTGCTACTTGGTGGAGGTCTGCGCTCTCCGAGTGCTTTTCTAGTTCCAACTGTATCCTTTCACTCATTTATCAAACACAAAACACTGCAGCTGATGCCCTGCAGCAGCATCGTCTGTCAGTTTTCTGCAGTCCGTCTAGGCGGAACTAATGTCCTCACTTACTAATGTTTCCCACACAGATATAAATTGTTCCTCTGTAGAGTGGATGAAAAAATGTCTGTCACAGGTACCGTCACACATGCACACACCCCTGATTGGCTGTTAACGCACAGCCACACACGAAATCGCCTTAAAGGATCAACTTCGAAAGTATCCTCCGGTGTGTAGGCACCATTACTCCTTGGGATGCTCACTTCAGCTCTGTGTGTGTAGGCGCAAGCAGCCCCCACACACACACACACACACACACACAGATTGAATGACGGGCAAATGCTCACTCTGCTATAAATCTGCTAAATCCGCTATAGAACCAACGCACCAAGGTGTTGAGAAGATGAACAGAGTGAGCCATCTTCTCATTTAGACTGTTTGGTAGAAAGAGAGATGGAAAACAAACATGCATGCATGTGTCAGTTTATCGAGGCCGGCAAACTTACAGAGGACGTTTTTATTTATTGTGCGGTTAATTGATTTATTGATTATCGTGACAGGCCTAGTATCAATAAATCTTTCCAATTCCCTTCCCAACATAAAGCTTGTGAAACACACCCCTAATAGCACCAGTGGCATATTTAGCACAGCTGGCATAAATATTGATAATGCTCACACAACTGAATCTTGAAGCCACATTGGTTAGTTTGTTACCTGTATTTTGAGTTCAAGCGAATAGTGCTGTGTCGCGCCTCGCTTTTTCAAATGCATGTTGCAACCGCTGAACTGTATGGTAGCTGGTAAGTGCCTGGAAGCTTTGTCGTCTCTTTTTTGCTTCTTTTTGCCAATGAGGATTCCTTCTCTTGCGGCATGGCTTAAGTTTGATGTTGCATTATGAACCATCTGCAGTGCAGACTTTCAGATTTGCCGAGGTGTGTCTGGCTGTGCTTCCTCTGTATTGCAGTCATGCTAGCTTTAAGCGAAAAAACATTTAGCCTAAGCCAGAAGTACGATGTAGTGCTTTATGTTCCTCTCGGCTCTTCATAGTCTTTATAGACCAGAAAGACATGAAAGCATCTGACTTGCTGTTCTATGTAAATACAGAGGAGAAATTCTTTGCTCAGGAGGACAAGTCAGATTGTTGGCAGAGGCGATTTGACACAAATCAGGACATATTTGTGAATGAAGACATTGGTTTTAGCCCAAATATTACTTCAAAAGCTCAACATTTTCTGTTTAATGCACATCCTGTCATTTCTTACATCTGAACATTGCTTTTCTAGTCCTTTGTTTTTTAAAGCAAACTTACTCACACACTTCTCTGCTCAGTATTTCTGCTCGCTGTCCTTGCTCAACCACAGATTTGAAAACCTATGTAAAGGAAGCTTCCATCAGATTTGTAAAGCAGCCCTTGCTCATTGTTGAGACTTGTCACTAATGCACATGCACTGAAGGAGAAAACACTCAGAACATCACTCTTCAGAAAAATCTTTTCCAGTATTTTCATCGAAAGTTCAAGGCTACTACCACGCTCTGATTTATCTCTCCTTTACATTTTTGGTCTTTTGCTGTAAAACATATTCAGTAAAGCACTTTTTCTCTCCTTCACATCATCTTTTCTTTCTTCATGTATAGAACGAAAGAGAGGAACTAACTCCATTGATGTCGATGGAGAATTTGTGGTCACCAGGCTAACCTTTAAAATAATAATATCCAGATAAATGTAACACTACGAGCATTAAACGCATTTATGGAGTAGGACTAACAATGCCCAAAGGGAAGTTTAATTGACATGATCTATCCATGAATTTAAAATGAAGCAACAGAAGCAAAACCAAATATCCAGACATGCAGGTTGCCTGGAAGTAGTGTAATTCCCTTTTTTTAAAATAGCTACATGCGTAGATTGCAAAAGGAAAAGACATTGTCATTACTGCATCTTTTCTTTAATACTCTCCAGCTCCAAAGTGATCCAATGTTTGTCTGTGTTTTTACAGATTCTAATCACCTAATGTGTTTGCTTTGCAGGAGTCCTTGGTGTGTACTTCCTGTAAACAATAAAAACTAAAGGGTCATTTGGAGACTTGGTCAAGGTTCAGATCTCTCATTAGGCTGTTTCTGAATTGCTTGTTCGACAGAATGCGGCTAAGAAACCAAAGTACGGCTATTTGACTCACAAAATGGCCTAGCCTCAATGTTCTTGACTTGTGATTCACTCATTGGCTTTTAGTGGGTGTTAAACACTTTGATTACAGAAAATTTGCCTTTGTGACATTCTGCCTTCTCATGAATACTTTGAAGGAAAATGACTAAATGAATGAACACTTAAGAATTCAAAGTCTAAGACAGGAAACAGTAATTTTAGATAGTTGGACTGGGCTGATTGTTTACCTTGTTGTCTGCCTTGTACAGTGGCCAGTTGTCATGTCCATGAATGTACAGCAGCCTTATTTAATATGCCTGCCAACTGTGTCTGACGGATTTCAGTGGAACTAATTGGTCATCCGGTAATTCATCACTGCGGTAATTACCATAATTAGAACTATATGCAAGCAGCCATTACCCAAGAAGTAAATAGTTGAAGGCATTGCATAATGAAGTCTCGCACTGTCAGTGATCTGTGCATGATAAGATAATTGATTTGATCAAGCTTACTTTGCTTTGGGATGTAAACACATTTTGGATTGTCAGAACTACTCTTCTGTCTATTTCACAAATTTTAATTTACCCAAATCGAACAAAAATAAACTAAGAATTAAAAACCCAACTTACAAAAAGTTGCCCTTTGCATGTCTCATAACTCATCCATTGATTATTAATGTGTAATTTTATCTTGACTTAGCCATTCCCTTGAGCTTACATCAGTGATACAGCAATGCACCATGTTAAGCAGAGTGATTACTAAGAGATAATTGGGCAGATTTTTGGCCTAATTTCCTCCTCCTGACCTAAATCAGCAAAGGTTTGCTGATCTTGTGTTCTGTAATTTTATCGTTTAGATATGTCAAAAATGTCATACCACGATTTTTAAAAAAATATAATCACGATCATAATTTTATCACGGTTCTTTTTTGCTTTGATTTTTCTAGACTAATTTGCATGTTTGACCATTTTTTCCCTATGTTTAACATATAAAACATGTAAAACTCTAAGAGAAAAAAAGGACAATTAAAGCCAAAGAACTTTCTGAACGGGTTTTAATTTAAATAGTGTAGTTTTTATAAAAATGTGCAATAAATGTAAACATAAAAGGTTATGAACAACAATATCAACATTATCTCTTAAAGTGCAACAGTTTAAAACAAATGTAATCAAACTGCAATGTCTATAACCTGAGTGAATAATACAGCTGCTTTAGAACAGATTTTTGTTCAGACATCTTCAAGCTTTTATCTCCTTTTCTCTTTCCATCATGGCTTCACGCTACATAACCAAACAGGAGATCCTACCATGCACTGTGCGTAATGTGCTATGATTGGCTAGTCGGGTGCGCGTCAAAGTCTCTGCACACACAGACGATCTGGCGATCTAACTGCTTTATGACGATATTAAATCGTTATAATCCGTAACGATTTAATATCGTCATATCGCACACCCCTAGTTGTATGTGTTATGAATGATTTTATCCATCCTGGTGTTTTCTAAGAATGACTGGTGCATCTTGCCCTTGTGAGGCAACAAAAAGTGTATTTTTTTTAGTTTTTTTTTTTTTAATGTATTTTTTGGGCATTTTGTGCCTTTATTGATAGGAGAGAGACAGTGGATAGGCTTGTGAAAGGGGGCGAGAGAGTAGGGGAAGACACTCTGCAAAGTGGTCACAGGTGGGATTTGAACCTGGACCGGCAGAAGCAAATACATGGGGTGCCTGGTTGCTAAATACTCCGCCAAACCAGCACCCCAAAAGTGTATTTTTTAATTGCACTGTAAAACATAACATCCCTGAACTGACAAGTAAAGGAGTTAGACCTAAACCACTACTGCAATAATCTAGTCAGCTAACTGCTAGCCTTATTTATCTTCTTTCTTCTCTCTGTTTGTAGTTTACCCTTTGATTTAAATAAGGTCATGTTTTAACTGCACAACATGAAAAGCTGTGAGTAGAGTCAGTGGTTGGTGAATAACAGAAGTCATACCACTTTCACACTAAAATTAGTGGGTCAATGTGGGTTTTTTCAACGCGGGTTAGCCCACTAACAGTCAGCAAGTGACGTCTTTCCCAATGCCAGCAGACCCGGGTCTAATCCGCTGCAGATGAGCTGCGTAGCTGTGTTTTTTCATCTTGTTTAGCAAGCTGATGTCATCAAGTTGATGACATTATCAGTGCGGTGGAACATGTCCAGGTATCAATGAAAAGGAGCGTTATGCTGGTGTTATGACGTAAATTAGTGGGTTGACCTGGGTGTGATCTTCTCACTGAATCTGATAAAAAACCTGTGCTGGTTGCAGGGTCATTCGACCCAAGTCAAAATGCTGATTAACCTTTCAAACTACCAACAGGAGCCGATTGTTCCCGGGTTTAATTATTTTTTTGACCAGCCTGAAAGGTATTAGTGTGCATTATGTTGTGTAAATCATCTCTTTGCTTACACACACCATTTAAAAAAACTGTTATGTGGGGTATGTGGTATATTTGCCAGTTTAGAACTAAAACTGATTTCTTAAGGGCCTCAAGCTTGAATCGTAACATCCATCACAGACTGATGATGATTTTGAATGCAGTGAGATCTTTGACTTCTAAGGTCTAGGCCATTCATCAATCAACCATGCAGCTATCACATGTTACCTTCTGACCATTTGTCGAGCCTTGTTCTTGCATCAGTTCTTAGGAAACCGTTTGTTTACTTGAGAGTAGAACTATTTTTGACATCTCTGTCTCTCTTAATCTTCACATCTAAAATTCTGTTAGAAGAACACTTTGGTGGCAAACATCCAATAGTCAAATCTGGTTTCAAAAGAGAGAAGAGACACATTAGTTTGAAGTAGCCCTTTGAGTTGTCTGCCCTGGGATGAAAAGAGAAGTGATTGATTGATTTTATTTATGGATTATCAAGCGCAGGCAGAAAAAAACTAGCAAGACAGATAAAACTCAGAGAAGCACAAGACTTCAAAATGTAAAAACAAAACCAACTGAGTCATGAAATCCAGTAAAAAATGACTTTCACAAAGGAAGATAGTAAATTTATTCAAGACAAGGAGAGCCAGTGGTAACATCATGTCACATTTCATTACAAATCCTGAGATCTGATGAGCTTGTTCAGTCTTAATACCTGAATCTACCCTCACACCTCCAACTACACATTCTTCTGCATGAGCATGCAGCCTTGGTGGTATAGATTTCTGAGCATGTAGCATTACAATCTGAGAATAAGGAAAGAAGCATAATCATCAATATTGTTCATGCACAATGTGTGATGGAGCTCCTGCACTGGCAGCAGTTCTCCATCCATCACTAGATGGGTTTCAGGAGGAAGCGTTTTTTAAGAATCCATTATTTAAGGACACCTTATTAAACAGAAGTCTGATAGACAGTATAAATCAGTATTTCAGTATTACTTTTCTTTTTTTCCAGTGTGCTTGAACCAGAAGACAGAGAGTGAGCAAAGACAGAGACCTCTTAACGCTTTGTTTGTCTTTGACGTTCAGATGGACATACAAGTAAAGCAAGCGTGTAAAAAGCAAAAATCCATACATTACATCAGTGTATTTAGTCAAGTGGTGGTTAAAGCTCCTTTAGGTCATTTAATTAGACACCTGTTCTTGTCCTTGTATACATGCATGGCAGGAGAATTGATTTATTGACCGAGGCATGTCCAACTCAGATGTTATAGTTAGAAATATGCCCCATTTAAGCTCCCCACCACTGAGCCTTCGTCCTCGTGAAGTAAAACATCCCTACAGCTTGATGTTGCCTTGTGTGACCACTAAGTCTGTGCTCTGGCAGTTACCACGTTTTGCAGTGGCTGTCATAATATGTAATAGTGTGGTACTTTTGGAGGTCATGTGCTTAAAGTGTAAAAAATATATAATACTTTTACATTAGTTTATGGGAAGGAGACATTTTTGTCAATAGGACCTTGAAAGTGAGTTTTTTTTTATCTGACATTGCAACAAAACAAACAAACTATGCATCAGAATCAGTGTGGCTGCCAATAACTGACCTGAAAATAGGGCTGTATCACAATAATGATCAAATACTCATTGAATTGTATTTTAAGGAAATTATTTGTGATCAGACCCCCAAAAGTCAAATTATTGTTTGGTATGTATATTTCAGGCTGGAATGGTTTTAAAAGATTGAGTGGAAAAGTGGGAAAAATATTAATATATAACATTTTAATTGCAGATTTTTGGGAAGGTAATATTTTTTTGTCATTTGAAACAAACTTGATGGAGTATAAGGATCTCTTAAGGATTGAAACTATAGTGGTTCCAATCTCAGCCCCCTAGTTCGACTTAAGCAGAGTCTAGCCTCATTTGTATTTTGATGTTAGTGCTGGATGATAAGTAGCCAGGAGCAAAATGACTCAAGAAGAGACTGCAAGCCTGTAAACAGTAGCTGCACGGACAAAGATTAGAATAGATGTTTCCTGCTGGGGAAGCAGTTTTATCAGAGCTGGACAACATTTCTTCACGAAATGAAGAACAAATGTCAGCACTGAAGACATTTCAATGGAAAATACATTTTCCCTAGATATCCTACATGTTTTGGTCAGAGTTTACTCACCAATTGGCTCACATTTTGGCCTTGACAGAGTGTTCATGTGTGCTTCTGCATGACACAACAAAGTCGGCAGCATCAGAACTTTTGTCTCCCCTCCTGTAGTGCCATTAGCTGCCTGAAATGGGATGTTTCCCCTTCCCCCTCAAACAGATCCACCACTGTGATGTCCTTCTGCTGTAGCTTAAGCCCATCAGCTTGGGTTCTCAAATACAGCCAGGCAATAGATCTATTGAATTGATTCATTCCAATAATTTTCTGCAGAGGATTAAAATATTAAAAGTTGATGTTTTTTTACTTACTCCAATTGTAATTTGTTGCATGAATAACTAGATACTGAAAATCAGTATAAATGATGGAAAATCAGCTATAATGATGGAAAAAGCATGTGTTTAGGCTAATGTTTGTTTTTTAACTGGTAATAGATATAGATCAGAGTTCCCTGTTAATACAGTGGAAATAGCTCAACTGTCAGTATTTATGTAGTTAGGCCCGCCTACGTTTGTACTACACAATCAACATTTTATAGCATGACCTATAGCTTTAAGAAAATATATTTTTTATTACATAAAGGCAAATTTTGACTAATGCAATTTTTGTTTTACGTGGAGTTTTTTCATTTGTTTTTTTTGAGAGGGAAAAAACAATTAAAATTATAAACTGAGTGTTTTATTGAGTGTTTTTTGTTCTTTTTTAGGCCATGTTGCTCATCCCACGTAGCAAATTCACTGCAGAGCACAGACTGTAGAAATGCTGTGCCTCTAAAATCGGAGCTCGAAAGTCACTAAACTTCATTTTAACAGTCCAGACCGGTCAACCAATCAACAGACTGGGACCACGGGGGGCCTAAAAGTGAAAAGAGCATCTCAGAGTGAGTAAGACCAGAAGTGGATCAGGTGTACTAAATATATGAAAATTAAACTCATGTTTTACTGAACATTTGCTGTGAATATACTTTAGCAGTCGTGGAAATCAGATCCTGACCTCAGGCAAAATATGACAGCTTTTACATCATATGAACATTCTGAATTATGAAACAGAGGGTTTCTGTTCAGAATATGTGCTTTTTCTTTTTCTAGCATGTGTTTGATTTAATCTGGTTGGGGAAAGGGAGAAATATGAAGTTTGACTTTTATAAAGGGATCTGGGGCATGTTTGGAGGTGGTCTGCATTATGAATTAGATGTGCTGTTCCTGATGGCTCTCAGTCCCTTCTCCATGGCTGCTCAATTCATATTTCAAAGTACCTTTTTTTTATTACCTGTGCTGCAACACACATTGGCAGTGTCAAACTCAGAATTATGGAGGTGCGTCAGAGCTGCTGCTGCTGCAGAGAGTCATCTGCTTAAACATCCATCAGCCCCATCAATCACTGAGGTTGTCTGCTGTGATGGAGAAGCTCTGCATCCAGACAAAACAGCTCAATTGTTTGGAGGGCAAGACGATGGATGTCCATTCCTCATGATTTAGACTTTGAAAGCCTTGTCACCTGCCCACTCGGTTACTGATGCCTAAAAGGATGGTTATAGCTCTTAAGATTTACATAGTAGAAATGTTAAACTCTGCTGTTTTGTTTGCTCTTCCTCCTGCTAAAGTCACTTGGTCACTGTCAGATTATACACCACAGAATTTCACCGTACACTTCAAGATGCTGCTCCTGCTCCTATGAAATGACTTCAGTTTCCTGTGCACAGTAAAATAAGATGTGAGTGTGATATACAGTGTGAGATAGAAACTGTGACAGAGACAGAGCAGAAGCAGCAGCCCCCCCATCCCCCTCACCCCTGCTCTCTCCCATATCTGACAGCCTGGCAGTGGCATAATGTGGGCTGAAATACAGTAGAGTCTGCCTTGTTTTCAGGAGGCTCTGCTCCTGCTGCCAGGTCTCCACATTCACACCACAGTAACCTCAGCTGCACTCTGATGCACTTTGTGTGCGTAGTTTCATCTCAGACAGAGGGAAGTTAACTAACCCTGATGGTGGCATGTAATGTTGAAAATGGAAGTTCTGCATTCAGCTTTGAAAAGATGATTGTCTATAAACATAAAAAAAGGCTGCTCTGATAATTTATCCATGTAATTTCCTCCTTCACACTGCGGGATTACTCCGCTATACAAGCAGAAAAAACACGACAGGGAGCACAAATAGAAATCAAACTTGATTATTCCTGTTAACAAGTTTGCTAAAAGGCTGCTTTTCATTTCTGTAAAATATTTTCTGCTGAAAAACATCAGATAGTAAGATGGCTTTGACAGTTTTATTTGGCTTGCTGGTAAGTTTGTCTTAAAAATGTATATGTTATGAATATTATGTATTTTTAAAGGTGCACTTTTAGCACCTAAACATCTTGATTATTGAGAAATTATGAATAAAGGATTAATTTTTATTTTCAAGCAAGCAGTATTTGGATTACCCCAATCATTTTTAGCCATTTTTGAACCCAGGATTTTCCATTTTTTTTGTTAAAGAAGATGTTTAACATCCACTAAAGCAGTTGTCGTTGACGTGGTCGATGTACCTTTCAGAGGAAGCAAGCTCTGCCACCGAAAGGTACAGTTCTGTTTCTGTATCATGGTCATGCTTTGTGCTCCTTACCTGTGCCTATCGACAGCTCTCTGCCACCGACTGGTCATTTTATCATTTGAGCTCCCTTTTGCCTCAACAGACTAATGTTTCCATGGCAGCCTTTTCTGTGATCATGTAAACCTTGAGATTATAGTAGTTTTTTCTTAGTAAAGTGAGAAAATACTCATGCAAACAATACTGGGGTTTTGTAATACTATCAAAATATCAAAATAATTACTTTGTGGTGTAGAAAAATTGTAATGTATTGGCCTGTTTGTAGAATGATGTTGTCTAGTATAGTAGTCTAGTGTGTATTCTATCATCACTCATGTGTTTGGTTATGTATAGGGATGTCCCGATACATCTTCACCTCCAAAACAATACAGATATTGCAGCCTTGAATATTGGCCAATACAGATATCGATCCGATACGAGATCAGCAGGAATCATACATACTTTTATTACTTATTTTGTAGTATGGACTGTAAGAAAAGGTGGATCAAGTGAGATTATTCAAAGACAGAACAGTAGTCAGCAAGAGTATGTATGAGAAAAACTGACTGATTTGTTATTAACCAATGGGTTCAATAAATTTTAACCTTAAACATTAGAATAAAGTACCATTAAATAAAATAAATAAAAAATAAATTAATAGACCCTGTAAAGTAACCTCGAGAAATCTGGTAAAAACAACAGCATCTATTTTTAAATTGCAAAATAACAGTGTTTAACTTAAACATAAGCATATGCTACACCTAAATTAAATAAATAAAAAATAAACTGGAATGGACTACTTGTATCTGAGTGCTTATATCAGATATTTAAGATGCAGGCTGATATAGTCCGATGTTTGTTTTTTTTGCTGATATCGGATTGATATCCAATATCTGATCTGGACACCCCTTGTTACATATCATATTGCCAGATTCTTGCCAATACACTCTTGATTCTATCATTTGGGACGCCGGTCTGATAGTCTGATAGTTTTATGGGTTGATAATTGGTTGCAGGTTCGAGCCCAGCTCCGGCTGTCATATGGCGATGCTTCCTTGGGCAGTTGTTCCCACTGCTACATCAGTGGCGTGTAAATGGGCATTAATGTGTGTGGATGTGTTAGCTGATATTGATGGAAAACTGACAGAAACTCCAACCATCAGGGAGTGAATGTGGGAGTGAATGGGTGTGAATGGGTGGATGTGACCTGAGGTGTTCAGCTGCATTCGCGTGTGCATAAATACCTCATTTTGGTCACCGACGCCCGTCGCAGTGGCTCGGTGATGTCACGTCACCATGATCATATGATATATCATGTTACAGAATGCATAAGCTAACATTATTCCAACTGTATCTTTTTCACTCACTTTTCAAACACAAAACACATCAGCTGATGGACCTGAAGCAGCATTGTTTGTGAGTTCTGTGTGCTCCGTCTAGGCGGAACTAATGTCCTCACGGACTAATGTTTCCCAAACGAACATTGATTTTTGACTCTGTAGTCTGGAACAGAAACTGTCTGTCATGGGTACTGTCAACCATGCACACACTGCTGATTGGCTGTTGCTGCACAGCCACAGATGACATTGCCTGAAAAGATCATCTTTTTCTAACTTTGGCAACTTGCAATGAGGGAAGTGATCTCCTTGAACGCAGCAGTCGCATCGTGGGAGGGTTTACCCCATCCCATCATGGGCATGGCTGTACATTGACTTTGCATGGAGAGTGACTGCCAAGGACGCTCAAGTCACTTTTGATGTGTAGGCACTGAGTAGTAGTAATAGTAGTGCTTTGAGTAGTCAAACAGAATAGAAAAGAGCTTTACTGGTCCATTTACCATGTCCTCGATTGAAAAGCAGCTACAAGAGGGAGAGATAATGGATATTTAAAGAGAGATCAGACCAAACTTAATCAAAAATAGGTGTTTCATTTGCCAATACTAACATGTGTCAAGTCCTAGTTATCATGTACATTTTATTATCTCAGGCATAATAGCAAAGTGTATCAACTAAAAAATACCTTTTTTGGTACATATATCTCAGCCTGACAAACTCCCATGCTTGCCTTACCCTCACCATCATCACTTGTTCCTGTTTTGACTGAGACCATCCTGCCTTTGGAACGTGCATATGGGAGTTAGAGCTAGAAGAAGAGATCAGAGTTAAAATTTCCACTGAAAATGGATGGATAGACGGTGTGCAGTTAAGTACTTTTCCCAGTAAAATGTCTTGTTGTTGTCACTTCTCAGCCGCGGGGGTTTGCAGTTGTCTTTGTGAGAGCAAAGTGAATATTTCAAGGATCTGTCATAATTGTGCTACATAAATTTTAAACTGGATTTTTCTAAATTTATTTCCTCTAAAAAACAACGTTCTAGGAAAAAAAACCTTCAGATAGAAGACGTATTGCTAAATTGAAGAAAAAAGGAGATCTGCATCAGAAGAATTAAGTACACTCATATAAAGGCCTCTATTGATACAGATGCTGTGTATCTGAGTCTTAGCATGGAGCGACAGCAGGCTTTGATTTTTCAATTATAGCTACATGCTGTGATAGTGTATGTATTAAATGAGCATCTGTTCAGTGAGCCGGTGAGACTTCAGATCCCCCAAGTGCTCGCAGGATGTCTAAGAGTGAAAGCAATTCTGCTGTGCCCATGTGGAAGTAAAAGTACGGAAGCATTATGCATTCAAAATTATGCACTCATAATTAAAATGACACGACACTGTGTACAATATTAATTTCAATTCTGCTTTAGATATCAGGGGATTTTTGTTTTTGAATCTTGAGCTTGTAAAACTGATGCCATGTAAATAGTAAAAGGTTGATAAGTTGCCATCAATCTTCATCACCTTGTCTGCTCCTGTCTGGTGTTTGTGTTTCAGACTCATCTGCATGTTGTGCAGTGGAGTGAAATACCTCGCACTGCAGCGCCGCTCGCTCTGACAGATTATGATCTGCTGTTATATTGTGATGAAAAGAGCAATGCTTAGATTTGTGTTGATGTCGTGCTGCAGGGCTTACACAGTGGCTGTTCAGCATTTTCCCCGCAGTCATCCCTCTTTTATCTCAGCAGAAACAGGACAAATTCATTAGGGCCGTTGCCTGTGCAGAGCTTTCTGCAGGAGCTGCTCTTCACAGCTCCGGTAATGAGTGTGAACAACAGGAGCGATACAGAGGACTGAGAGGGACACGCCGCATTTGCTGTTAGTGATAATGGACGGAAAGTCAGGGGGCATCATATTTACCAGCATTATCATTTCGGCGTGATTGAATAATGTGTGTTTGTGCTCCATCTTGCAAACATTTTTCGGGGTGGTCTCACTTTGTTGAAGGCTTAAAAGGAAGACTGCAGTGTCACCAAATGTAATGCTTTGACTGTGACTGTGCAAGATGAACCTCAAAACAACAATAATGGGGTTGACAGAAAAGGCACAAAAACATGGTCAGGTTTTGAAAACTATTAGAGAGCAGATTTTTACTGAATTTCCTTTTTACCTGAAATATTTCTCTGTTTTAAGTTGGCCTTCAATTCCAAGAGCTAATATAACACCTCGGTGCTAAGTCATAACTTTGTGAAGTTTTATATCCTATTTTGTAACCAGATAAGAGAGTGATTATTTTTCAGAGTGCTTTAAGCCTTAGGGGTTTCCTGCTGAAATAACAGATTGAACTGAGTGTTATTTCTGTTTTTTCTTGACCTCGTCACATGTAGTCTAATGCTTGGGCGAGCCAAATACAAGTGAATGGAATATCTATTGTTTTGCACGAAGAAACTCAAATAACAAAACACATAATCTAATGCATCATTAAATACCTCACTGAAGTGTTACACGGTTCCATTTAAGAAATGCCAAATAGCAAGCTGAGGAGGTACATCAGGTTCAAATTGTACCATCAGGGTGTACTGTGATAAAAGATATTCACAATATAAGCACTTAGTTTACCTGATGTTAAAGAGCTGTATTCTGCAGTGACTGTAGCAGGAAAGAAGGTGTTTATGTTGGCAAAATTTGTGACACAACAAGGGCTGAACAATACAAAGAAAAATGTAATTCCAACAGTTTGTCTTTCATGATATATAATGCAATCTAAAAAAGAAACTCTCCGAATAAATGTTGTTTTTGTTTCAGTATTTTTTTTTTAACTTTCAGGTTGTATATAAAAAAATCAATGATACAAGCTATAATAATCTAATGAGACAGGTTATAACCAGACCAACAACAAAACAGCAAATATAAGCACATTTACAAAGGAAACTGGTTTGACATCAACAGGGTTAAAATGTTCCAAAATAGTCGAAGTTCAAGAGGCTCCTTTTTAAGAAAGTCCCCGAGTGGTCTGACCCAAGGTGGTCCAAGTAGGGCTGCCAGACTTGGTAAAACTTGTCTCCAGCCTGACTTTATACCAACCTCTTTAACAGAATGGCTTTTATGACTAATCCACTGCAATCATTGTTTTTTCTAGCAGCAAAAGTAAAAAATATTGAAACCTTGTATTAGCAGTATTGTTTATTTCTACTCAGGAGCCCTAAAATGCTGTTTTTACGGGACACAGTTTAAATCAGATCCTTAACCCCATTTCCTTTAAACCCTCTCATTCCTCAGCTTTGTGCTATAGCCCTCTGACAGCCATTTTATGAATGTGTTTTTCCTGATCGACAAATGAACTGTAGACTTGCAAATCTGTTATTTAAAGACCATGTTATAAGCTAATCCTCACCAGACATAAGGTCGCTTATGAGGTGAAAAGGTACGTAATATGGCAGACAGTTTTGTTAATATGACGATGGAGTGATACCTTTTGTGTGCAGCTAACCGAGAAGCTCTACTCGCACCATGGTCTATTCTCTGGATGAGCCCACTGTTGGTGATTTTAGATGCACTTTGATAATACAAGCCAAGCAACTACTACCTCCCACAGTGGTGGGTTGGTGAAGTTTATTTCTAACCCTGCTTCCACACTAACCCACTACACAAATCAGATTCTCCTGACATGCTACCCAGCCACTTGCCACTTGCTCATTTTTTTATTGCCTTTTCCTTTCAATCAAAATTTCACTCCAAATGTTGTGTTCTGTACAAAATGTAGACCAAGTTGTGATTAAGACTTAATCAGTCAATCTTTATCTGTATAGTACAAGTTCATTTCAAGTGTTATCTCAAGGCTGTGAACAATAGAGCAGGCTGAGGCTGTACTTATTAAAGATACACATCTATGCATATACAAATATATAAAAACAAATATTTTTATATATACACATACATACATTAAGAGATGTATCTATCCAGGCAGAGACAAAGGGACTAAAATCACATTTGTCTTTGCTGAATATAGACTTATTCAATTAATCTTTATTTGTATAGCACCATATCTGTTGAATATAAATGTATTAAAGGTAAGCCCCATGAAATGTGGCTTCTCATTTTCAAGAGGGTCCTCATGTCTGTATGGTTGTAAAGATAGTTACTGTGGATGAATAATCAGTACAACCATGGATATAGAGATAAATCTAATATTTACATTACACCTATAGTGAATATAATCTGGAGAGGAATTATTAATATAGCAGCATCTAGCTGAACTGCCTTCAAATGTGGGTTTAACTGGTCTAATAGGATGAATTTATGTCAAATTATTTATTTCTGTTGATTGTTGATATAGGACAGAGCACTTGGAGTCCAGCAGGAGCATAGAGTAGGTCATCCAGTATTGTTGAACTGCAAAACTTCCATGTTTTTAATTGTGTAAATTTAAAAACTGGCACGTGCTTATTGAGTGAAACAGGGTATGGGGAGTGGAAATAAGAGTGCTGCATAGAGAAAAGAGACCTAGGACATTTTCTCTCTGATACAAGTAGACGTTTTGTGCTTGGCACGGTTAGTTTGAGGTAGAGCTGCAACTATCGAGTGTTTTTGGAATCGAGTACTCTGTCAATTATTTCTTCGAGTACTCGAGTACTCTAACAAAATATACTTTTTGTTTTTAAACAAATAAATCAATTGTATACAATGCAACATGTTAGGGCTTTCAAATTGGGCAACCAAATGCCGTTTATTCCTCAGAAAAGGGTTTTTATTTTAACAACTTTCAAAGTTTAAACCAGTACTGGCTTAAAACAAAGCCAATACAATACTGATTTACAAAGCAGTGGTATAATTCTGCAATTATATTTGTGAAGTGTGTTCTGGAGGGCATTGTGTAGTTTGGATTGAAATCCTTGATCATGTTCTTAAATCCTGTGTCCTCCACCATGGAAAGAGGACGCATGTCTGTGATGAGCATATTTAAAATGCTGTAATAGTAATAGTTGCAGCCCTAACAACATGCTATCATGCTAGGCTACGGGCTAAGCTAACTCTGTTTGACATCAGACACACTGCACTGTGTTTTCTTTTCGTCCCTTCTTGTAGTGACCACACACTTGGGACACTCTGCCGTTTCTTCTGCAGACTCTCTCCTTTCTGTCCCTCTCTTTTCTCTTCCCTCATGATTGTACAAGCTGCGCAGCAGCAGCAGAGGTAGCAGGCACCTTGTGCCACAGAAATGACCGTCCGTGTCAAACACCGTGCACTGTATAGTAGGGCTGCCACAAACGACTATTTTGATAGTCGACTAGTCAACGACTACTTTTGCGATTAGTCGACTAGTCACTTCATGCATGAACTGCAGTGTACTGCACCAGCATGCAGCTGGTGGCCCAAATCGCTTATTATGAGCAGACCTGGCAACTTTGGTGCCTGCGTAGTTGTTCATGCGCCACATGCATGAGTGTGCTTCGGGTGTGTTGGTTTGATTCCTGCAGGTGTGATAACCAGAAAACAGGACAGATAGGCAGACAAGACAGCAGAGGTACAGCGGCAGTTTTGTGAGAAAACACACCTAAAAAAAACAAAACGACTAGTCGACTACTGAATTAGTCGTCGACTATTTTGATAGTCGACTAGTCGACTAATCGTGGCAGCCCTACTGTATAGTAGTCCAGATATATATTTATATGTATAATTATATATTAAACGAGGCTTCGAGGCACAAAATTTAATTCGAGGATATTTTGTAATCGAGTACTCGCGAATATTCGAGGAATCGTTTCAGCCCTAGTTTGAGGTAACACAAAAATTGATCCCTGTTTCGGTACAAACGACTGCTCCAAGCTTGCCAGAAACAGATGGCCCCGGCTTGGGGTAAAAGCTCCTCTTCTTTGTGGACAGAGTTTGTTTACATGTTGATAGCATTAATTTTTAAGTCATGTACCAGTTCATGTATCATTAATTGATTATCCTATCAATTATAATTTTAGTTTGCTATCCATTTACCCAGATTTAAGTCATGTATGGATTAATCAACACAGATTAATCTATGCTGAGCTGAAGCTGAGTACAGATGAAAGCCCACACAGTCTGGCACTCAACCAAATATAGCCTGACAATGTATAGCAAATACCAACACTGTAACTTAGCCATCTTAGGAATGCCATGCACATAAAAGCATCAGCTTTTACACTCTTCTCCAGTGAGACAGACACACTCCCTCACTCAATCACTAACAAACACACAGCATCAAATTGTATGTCTATTTGTACTGACCATGCAATAAACTACGATAATCCACAGTCTGGTATCAAGAATCCTCCATTCAAACATTTCACTATCAGATAGCGCGGCGATAGCAGGACCGCATTGTGATATCAAACGTGTAACGTTTGGCATGTCACACAATGAGAAATATGCTCATGATCTTATTGGACATTTAGTCCCAGCTTAGTCTACCAGCTTTCTTCTCATAGTGCACAGCGCAACCAGTAGCACTGCTGGCTGTGACATAAGAGTGTTAAAAAGCTTGCTATGATAGTAAGAAAGTTTTTGTTGACTTCCAGCACAGTACAAAGAATAGACTGAAATTGATGGTTCATGTGGAAGAAAATTTGCACGTCTTTTGATCCCAATTTGGAATGAACATGAAAAAAAAAATTGCTCTCAAACTTCCCAGAAGTCAAAGTTATGCCAGAGTTAAACGTCTACATTTGTCGGGCTGATTATTGAGACCCTGTGACTTCAAAAATATGACAAACTACAGCAAATTTTCACATTTAAAAAGTGTTTGAGCACAACATATTTTACATTCAGCTCAATGAATATTTGGAAAGTTAACCCACTGTGAAAAGAATTGGCAGCCATTATCTTTGGAATAATTTGACTTTTTATACAGTGAACTAAAATGTTCAGAACTCTGATATTTTCAGTGTTTGTATTCTCCCCTGATTGAATCAGCACCAGATGCTTAGTAGCTTCCCTAAAATTGAGACAACATGGGCGATCTAGATAACAACAGGCTAATGATTTTGCTCTTCTGCTGTTCTGATGGACTGTTATTTGTTTATTCTGTGCAGTCCAGATGGTGTTGTCTGTCTGCTCTATACCGTCTGTTTGAATAAATGCAAAAGCAGAAAGACTTGGGACAAATTTTGGTTGCACATTATGGCGAACTGATGGCATAATGGAAGTATTTTTTCATAATCAGAGAGAGAAAACAATGTAGATTTAAAAATTCATCCCCTGCCTTAACTTTACAGCAACATCAGTTTCATGCTCATGAATTATCATGAATTTCTCTGTTTTTGGTTTGAGTGGAGTTTAATGTCTTTCAGAGAACAAAATACCATCACATATCTCTGTTATGCTTCCCCTTGAAACACAAAGGATTAGTGTGGAAAAGAGCTAAGATTTTGGCCAACTTCTGCTATCTCCACACTTTGTCCTTGAATTATGTGTTTTTGTGATACATTTTTCATTTGGTACGCTTAATTAAGACTGGATGACACTGCACAAAACCGCCATTGCAATTTCAAAGGGCTTAATTTCAGTGTTCCTTTGCATATCCGTTAAAAATTCACTTCAGCAATTATACTGTTGCACTTTGGACCTTCAATTTCATACTTTAGGAGAAGCAACACTTCCGCTGAACTGCTAAGTAAATGTGGGCTCCTGATCCTAATCCTGCAGTTCAGCTTATTATGTCATTTTATATTTCTCAGGTTGTCAGAGTGAGGAATCTGTGCATGATGTTTATGTAAAATAAGAACGGCAGTATCATTGTATCATGATTTGATTGATGCCACAGACCAAGTATCATGTTAAACTGAATTGTATTGAGAGCCAACCTGTGATTCCCAGGTCTCGTATTTTGTGTAAATTTTCTTCACATATTATTAAGTCTTTTAAAATAAAAGGAAACTTAAAAATGTGTAAGTCAGCTAACACTGCAACTGTTTGAATTGTACCTATTATGAAAAGTTGGAAGAGAGCCAGGATATACCCAGGACTGGTCACCAGCCAATCACAGGGCTGGCATTTAAGAGACAGTTTACTATCCGTACTAGGGCTGGGTAATATGGCCTAAAAATGAAATCCCACATTTTTTTCTCAAAACACCAGAGTTACAATTTTAATCAAATATTTTTCCCTTTAACAAAAAGAAAAACAAACATAAAAAACCAAACGAACAAAAAAAACTCTTAATGACACAGAAATTACATGAATCACGTTTTGTTTCTATTTTGTCAAAATATGTTCCCAAACCAAACAGAATTCCTTCTTAAAATTAAATGTTTGTCATCAAGTGTTGATCATGAAGTCCAGACCTAGGCAGGTCTGTCAACACACTGAATGCTGAGGTATTTTCACAGAATATTAACATGAAACTCTCTGATCAATATTTAATCCCCTTAAAAAAACAAATACTCGCCTAAACGTGCAAAACCTGACAGATCCTACTATCAGAACAAACTGTACATTTTCAATTTTAAATATTTTCTAACACTGCAACAGTTTCCAATTGGAGTAAGTCAAGAAAATACAGATCTTGATTTTCAATTTTAAATTTCCTAGAAAACATTTTGAATCAATCGATTTAATCAATATATTGCTCAGCCCTAATTCATACACACAGGAATAGAATAGAATAGAATAAAAGAGAAAAGTGAACATATTTGAAGACAAGAAAATGTATAAATGTAATTAAAATATAAACAGACTAGTAAAGCACTTTAAGAGCGCAGACCTCAGCCAGCGCCACAGTCTTCACCCATGTTGTGATTTTCACCCTAAGTATTAGTTCTACCTTTATTTCATCTAAATATTTAGATTCCTTGACCATGAAAACATACCATTAGAATATGGATTCATAATGATATCTACTTTAGTTCAGTAGATATTCGCGAAAATTGAATTTTTCGTCATGGTGATCCAGATCACTCCCAAAATCTTATCATTTGTTATTTGCCCAAATCCAGACATCTCCTGAAAATTTCATCAAAATCCATCCAAAACCTTTTGAGTTATGTTGCTAACAGAGAAACAAACAAGCAAACTAATCGACAAACAGATGCCGGCAATAACATAACCTCCCTGGCCTGGGCAGTAACTAAGGGAATTTTTTATTTACATCAGGGCATTTAGAAGCGCTGAAAGTGGCCTGTGCGAATTAAACAGAACGCACACACAGAGAAGGTTTATACACATTAAAGTGGTAAAGTGGCATTAAATCATTTAAAGGATAAGTTTGGTTCCTGCAGCTTTCACATTGTTAATAGAATGAAGTAGAACAATATACTCACCCAGAAGACTTTCCTGATCCAAACAGTGCTTCGGGAGATATTTAGATCCAAAATCGAGCGGCGGACATCCGTATAATGGTAGCACACGGGGCATACAGTGCCGCTCCTAAAACTGCATTAATCGTCCAAAAACTCATTAGTTTCACCAATATTCCATCATGGTCCGCTCTCGCTACTCCTCCAAGATGGTCCGGGTCGCTCCACCCATGTTTTTGTGACTGTGCTGACCTCTGAACTGAAAACTTTCTTTACGGCTGCCACTCATGCGCAGTACAGCTCATTATTTCAGGGGCATCCGCCGGCTACTCAAAAACTTTCTTCTTCCAGTTTTGTGCAAAATGGACAAATATCTATCGGATGAAGATGTTGTGGAGGAGAACTTTGTATATGATGGGTGTCCTTACAGTTTCGAGCCAGAGTTTACAGATGAGGAGCTCATCAAAAGGAGGACGCGGAGGCAGCGCTCCAGAGAGTACTGCGCAGGCGCAGAGGCAAACATTCTTCTTCTTCAGTTCAGAGGTCGGCACAGTTACAAAAACATGTCTGGGGCAACACAGACTGTAATGGAGGAGTAGCGTGAGCGGACCATGATGGAATATTGGTGAAACGAATGAGTTTTTGGACGATTAATGCAGTTTTAGGAGCGGCGCTGTATGCCCCGTATGCTACCATCATACGGATGTTCGCCGCTCGATTTTGGATCTAAATATCTCCCAAAGCACTGTTTGGATCAGGAAAGCCGTCTGGGTGAGTATGTTGTTCTACTTCATTCTATAAACAATGTGAAAGATGTAGAAACCAAACTTTTCCTTTGAGGTGATAGTGTGATATGAACACAAAAGAGTGTCCAGTGGTTTGAGGATGTAGGAACAAGACTATCACCAGGTCAAAAAGAGAAGGAGGGCTGAGGGCAGGGGGCTGTCTACCGAGATAAACCTCATGGGGAGCATAGTTCTGGTCCTTGGGAGGACCTCGAAGAGTAGGTAGTGCATACAAACTGAGAAATAAAGGTAGGCCTCCTTTAACCAAGTTGTCAATCCAGCATACCTCTCGCTTTAAGACACCAGCACAACCTTCTCCATCATGGGGCTGCTGGTCAGTTCTGTTATAAAATCATCAGCAGAGACCTGATTGAAAAGGAACTGCTGTGGACAAAAGATGCCGCCAAAGACAGAGAGTAACAGTGGTCCATAACGACCAGCACAAAATGTGAATGAGATACAGCACTCAGCATCAGCCTCAGCTTTAAGTGTCTCTTCCTTAAGCAGCAAATCTCTGATGTAATGCCGAGCGTGTCCTTGGAAACGCCAAAATGTTCTATCTGTCATGCTGGGCAAAGCGCTTCCTGTTAGAACAGTGAAAATAAAGGACTCTCTGGATTAGAAAAATATTTGTCATGTAAGCACTCAATCAAAGCATATTTAGGGCAGAGTGAACATGTATTAATCCTGACATTTCACTGTAAAAATGTGATTATGTGCTTCTACAGGCACTGAAGCAGTGAACATTGTCATCTCCTGTCTGCCTAATCATTAATCAGCAAGCATGTTTGTATCTCATCTCAAAGCTGTTCTGTTTCATTGAACTAATCCATCACAAACACGACCAGCTCTGATATTTGACACTTCATATGATCCATACATTTATACAGTTCACTAACAATCTAAAGGGAGATTTGTTATGTCAGTCTGCTTCTCCACTCTTCAATCATTTGTCACTTTTTGGCAATCACAGTCCACAGTATCTTCTTTCTCTTGGCTGTCAGAGAAGGAATCCATCACTGTCCTCCACTGCTGGAGCCCCTCTGCTTCAAAATTCAATGAATTATGCATTCAGAGATTCCCTTCTGCAATCTGCACATGCTTATTTTTGTGTTTTGTGGGCTTGTGTGTCTAGCCTCACGGAATCATCTGGTGATCTCTGTCTGAAAGTTACTTTCTGCTCTCAGAACTGTATGTTGCTGCCCATTCTTTGTAAAATACAGACATTGCTCTGCATCAGAACATTAAAACTTGAAATGCTCATGGACTGATGGTAAAGCCACAGATGTAATTATGTCCCACCTTAGCTGAACTAGCTTAATCACTCCACAGAGCTTGCATTTCAGTCATTATTCTCTGATTTTCTCTTCAGAGGAGCTGCCATGAATTATGCCTAATCAAGAGACCTTAATTTCTCTGTCTGTCTTCTTGTCAATTTGAAGAAAAATTTGAAAAAGAATTGAGTAACACCTTTCTGGTGAAGGCAGTGAGGTTTTCTGAGCTCAGAATAATTGGAGACTTTTGTCTTTAAAGGTGAACCTGACATGTACGTGACATTTGTGATGGACTGCAGCAGCACCTTGAGCAGAAACACATCACAGAGCCGTTGTTAGCGCTGCCAGGTCACTGCACAGTGACACATCCACTGAGCAGATAGCTGGATTGAAATAAACATTAAAATAGGATTGCAACTAACAATTGGTCTCCTTCTCCAGGTCCATTATTAGGTAATGTTTTAAATGCTGAATTAGCATGATGTTGTTGACGCAACAGAAATTGCTCTGTTACTACTGCACTTTTATTATTATTATTGTTATTATTTTTACTTTTTCTTTCTCAAAAACAGTTATTTAAAAAGCAGCAGAAAATTAGACAAATACCCCTTTTAAGACACTGACTTTGTTTTAACTGTTACTTAGACAAAATGTCACTGACCTACGTCTCATTTGGAACAATTAGATATACTTTTTTCAACAACTTTTTTATTAAGTTTTCTCTGATAACCATTTTGGTTCTTATATTTATATTTGGTTTATTTTGTTTCTGTGTGATAAGTTTTATTATTTTTATCATTATTATTTGGAAGTGGATTAACTATTGACTACTTCTGTGAGGGGAACTTTGGACTTCCTCCAGCTCCTTTTTAAACATGCAAATGACATTTAATTTGCGCTTAAAGGTTTACTCAGCAATCTTCAAATCCTCTAATCTAAAGCAGTATTTGTCAAATTCACCATATGTCTCCTCTCCATCCACAAGATGTCCCCACTGACAGCATGTTGAAAAAAAAATCTGGTCTCAATATACAGCCTTGACTCAGAATTTCAGCCGGTAAATACTGTGGCTCGGGTCGAGTTACAAAGACAAAGTAAACCCCCCCACATCCAGGGGGCGATCATACTCATGCGCACATCAGACAGAAGGGGGAGGGGGAGTCGTAGCTTGCGTAGCGTGCGCAGTTAGCGTAAGAGAGAGATACAATAGTTGCAGTAGGAATGGCTGAATACAGCCCAAAAGAAAAAGGTCAGAGGGGTGAAAAGTGGAAAGAAGGACTATAAAAGAGCGAAGACTAGGGTCAGTATTGGTGTTGCTTTCCGACGGTGGAGGGAACACTGCCAATTGAAAGACCTGAAAACAGACGCGGATGTCGCTGTCCGTCTGCTGGATAGGTAAGCTAAGCAACATTAGCTTCGTGGTGCTTCACATAACAGTAGCAGCCGTCGGGCATTAATTTTATTGTCTTATCTGCCAAAATGTACTGTTGTTGTGATGTTTTCAATAATGGCAGTCGAGGGGTGCTGGTTTGGCGGAGTGGTTAGCATCCAGGCACCCCATGTACTTGCTTCTGCCGGTCCAGGTTTGAATCCCGCCTGTGACCAGTTTGCAGAGTGTCTTCCCCTACTCTCTCACCCCCTTTCACAAGCCTATCCACTGTCTCTCTACTATCAATAAAGGCACGAAAAAAAAATGTCAAAAAAAAAAAAAAATAATAATGGCAGTCGAGTTGTCTGACCAGTCGGGGTTTCCTTAGCTACGTCAGCTACGCAGTTTCTACGGCCGTTTCCATGACGATGCACGTCAATCAGCTTTCGGGAGGCGGGTCTAAATTTGAATATCAACAAACCCTCTACTCGTTTTCTCCCACATCGCTGACTACACCTTTAAGTGGAGAGGTGACAGGGCCTTTGCAGTGGCTGCCCCTACACTGTGGAACAGTCTCCCATCCATGTAAAAGCCTTCCAGAACATAGAGATTTTTAAGTCTTCCTTAAAGGCCCACTTCTTCTCCCTGGCATTTCATCAATGAACTCATACAAAACACAGACACTGTAGTTTTTATACTTTTACTGTTTTATTACAATGTTTTTCCATTTTCATTGTTATATTTATTTATTTCTATGTATTTGTGTACAGCACTTTGGTCGACTGCTGTCCTCTTGAAGGTGCTCTATAAATAAACTTCACTTGACTTGGGTTGTTGTGTATAATTTGTATTATATTTAATTATTTATGTTCAAAATAAGAGAGAAAAATATTATCACTCGCTGTGATTCTTTTACATATTTGTTCTCAGTGAAAAAGAAAACAAATTTCAATCATTGTACTCCTTAAATTGAGGTGACCGGCCCTCACTGGCCACTTAAAGACTGAATCATTGTCCTTGTTTATAAGGCAATACTTCATCTGCTTCCCTCGTACTTAAGTAATTCAAGTAAAAAATGGTAGACGCAACAATCTTCACCCTATGATTTTGTCACACTTATTCCTACTTTCTGTCCCCAAAGTTTGTTTTAATATGAGTGAAGAAGTTTCAGATATGCTGCTCCTGCAGACTAGAATCTGCTGCAGGAAAGTTTGGATGTGAGGCGGCTGCTGTCCTTTAATCTTTTAAAGGGCAGATTAAAAGCACCGTAGGAAGATGCTTCAGGCTGTAGATGATGTGACTCTTGACTTTCTGCTCTGAGACTCTGAATTGTTCATCTGTCTTTATGTTTGTCATTGCTTATTTTCTGTCTCTTGTTCTGCTGGGTGTCTTGGCTAGGATGTACCTGTTAAGAAGATCATAAATCTTAATTAGACTAAACTGATTAAAGGATAAGTTCAGTTCCTACAGCTTTCATGTTGTTTATAGAAAGAAGTAGAACAACATACTCACCCAGAAGGCTTTCCTGATCCAAACAGTGCTTCAGGAGATATTTAGATCCAAAATCGAGCGGCGGACATCCGTATAATGGTAGCACACGGGGCATATAGCACCGCTCCTAAAACTGCATTAATCGTCCAAAAACTCATTAGTTTCCCCAATATTCCATCATGGTCCGCTCTCGCTACTCCTCCAAGACGGTCCGGGTCGCTCCACCCATGTTTTTGTGACTGTGCTGACCTCTGAACTGAAAACTTTCTTTACGGCTGCCACTCATGCGCAGTACAGCTCATTATTTCAGGGGCATCCGCCGGCTACTCAAAAACTTTCTTCTTCCAGTTTTGTGCAAAATGGAGGAATATCTATCGGATGAAGATGTTGTGGACGAGAACTTTGAATATGATGGGTGTCCTTACAGTTTCGAGCCAGAGTTTACAGATGAGGAGCTCATCGAAAGGAGGACGCGGGGCAAAGAGAAGAACAGCTGGCCAGAGAGCAGTCTCCAGTTCAGAGGTCGGCACAGTCACGAAAACATGGGTGGAGCGACCCCGGACTGTCTTGGATGAGTAGCGCGAGCGGACCATGATGAAATATTGGTGAAACTGATGAGTTTTTGGATGATTAGTGCAGTTTTAGGAGCGGCGCCATACATCCCCCGAGTGCTACCATTATACGGATGTCTGCTGCTCAATTTTGGATCTAAATATCTCCCGAAGCACTGTTTGGATCAGGAAAGCCTTCTGGGTGAGTATATTGTTCTACTTCATTCTGTAAACAATGTGAAAGCTGTAGAAACTGAACTTTTCCTTTAAATAAGTTTAGACACCTGAAATGTTTCGAATCTCTGTTGGACACATTTATCTTTCTTCTTGCTGCAAATCAAAGTGCCACTGATCTGCTGTTAAGTTAGAGTTAAGCTAATTACCATTGTCAGAAGCATTGTCAGCAAACAAAAAGTTTCTGTTTTTTGGTTTTCTGTTAAGTACCTGGCAGCTATTTAACAGAACATGACATTTTTTCAGTATCAGAAGCATTTTCCCTTGTTGTCAAACATGCAAGTGTTGTTTATGACTGTCAGTGGGTGAAGTTGCCCAGGGTGGTTCACAAAATCAAACCTGAAGAAGAAATATACCATAAACTGTTTGGTTTGGAAGACAGGTGACAGAGCTTGTGGTTGTAGGATGCTGAATGCCTGAGTCACTCTTTTTTTTTTTACAAAATCAGATCACAGTTTCACCCCAACCACTCAAATGACTTGGCCTGGTGATAGTTTGTCTGTCCTGCCAATGGTCACCACTTTACAGGACTTAAGGAGTGGTTCAGGAAGCTAGTCACAGGGCAAACAAAAAGTTGTTTGAGTAGCCTTTATAATTCCCTCTAACTAAATTAAAACTGTTTTAATTGTGGTAAAAAAACCCCAGAAAACAACCATTACCACTTTGATAGCTCTCACGTTTCTATCCTGGAGAGACCGGGGGTATTTCACTCTGAGACTTTAACAGTTTTGGCTCTCTAAAGCGTGTAGATGTGGGGGCTCAGTTAACAGTCTGTTTTAAGACTGTCTTAATGGTGGCCCTGAACAAAAGTTCACCTAATGTATTAAATATTGGACCTTAACAGGGTGAGAAAGCTGAGAGCCTCATTATTCCTCATTAAACATCGTTATTTTAAGTGCATTATCATACATTCAGAACATTAACAGTGACCTGCCTGGTACAATATTTGATTTTCTAATGAGAGGGACCTTTAGTATCATGGCAGAAGGGAGTGTGGCACTCATTATAAATTCCTGGAAGGGAAGATGAGCCTTTTCAAGCTTTTCACTGAAAGACTGTCCTTCGTGACTGGATGTAAAGAAAATTGCAGAGCTTCTTTAAAGTTCAGTCTTCACTGCAATTCATCAGAGAGTATTCATCTCATTGTTGATTCCACTACAAAGCTGCATCTGTGTAATGAGTATGCTCTGAAGCCATGTTCATGTCGTCGCTGACCTATTAATATAGCGGTACGTGTGCTGTTGAGATCAAAATATTCTTCACAGATTCAAAGCCTTTGGTCCTCATCTTGTGTGTTCTGTTGAGACTAGGGATGTATATCTTTATGATTTTATCGATACGATGCAGATACTGATACTCCTTATCGGTATTGATACTTATCGATACTACAACATGTAATTTTGTGTAAAAAAAAATAAAGACTTTACAAGATATTATAAGATTCAGCCTTTTTTTATTACCACAAGGTAACAATAAAGCTTCAACAGAATAGAAGTAATACATTACAAAATGCTTCTCAGAGGCAAAAAGACAGCTAAGGAGATGGGAAACCCCTTCATGCTGCCCAACAGACTGCATGTACAGGCAGACCCATAGATCTTGTGCTGCTAAAACTGATGGCTGTAATGATGACTACAAAGGCTCTCACTTTATATTAGATATTCGAATAATCGTTCGAATATGGGGATAAATATCCGTAACCGAATAGTAAATAAATATTTGAATGTAAAATATTGATTGTAGCAGCACATCAGGGCGTCGAGAGCAGTGGACGTTTCATCCAACAGAGGGTGCTGTGAGCGCAGCTTGACCGTCAGTCACGTCCGGCGCTCCTCTTGACCTCACTAAACAAAGAGTTTCCGCTCCGAGCGGGCATTAAAGGAAAAATTTGGTTCTACAGCTTTCACATTGTTCATAGAATGAAGTAGAACAATATACTCACCCAGAAGGCTTTCCTGATGCAAACAGTGCTTCAGGAGACATTTAGATCCAAAATCGAGTGGCGGACATCCGTATAATGGTAGCACATAGGGCATACAGCGCCGCTCCTAAAACTGCGTTAATCGTCCAAAAACTCATTAGTTTCACCAATATTCCATCATGGTCCGCTCACGCTACTCCTCCATTACAGTCTGTGTCGCCCCAGACATGTTTTTGTAACTGTGCCGACCTCTGAACTCCTCCAAAACATCTTCATCCGATAGATATTCGTCCATTTTGCAAAAACTGGAAGAAGAAAGTCGTTGTGTAGCCGGCTGTCTTCCCCTGAAACAATGAGCTGCACTGCGCAGGCGCGGAGCAAGCGCTCTTCTTCTTCAGTTCAGAGGTCAGTACAGTCACACAACATGTCTGGAGTGACACAGACTGTCGTGGAGGAGTAGCCCGAACGGACCATGATGGAATATTGGGGAAACTAATGAGTTTTTGGACGATTAATGCAGTTTTAGGAGTGGCGCTGTATGCCCTGTGTGCTACCATTATACGGATGTCTGCTGCTCGATTTTGGATCTAAATATCTCCTGAAGCACTGTTTGGATCAGGAAAGCCTTCTGGGTGAGTATATTGTTCTACTTCATTCTATATACAATGTGAAAGCTGCAGAAACCGAACTTATCCTTTCATAGCTCTGATTGATCTGAAGAGAGCTGTACCGTCAGCTTTTCATCCAAGTTATACGGCTGAGTGCAGATGCGCTTTGTCAAGGGTTTAACCCTGTGTGATTGTGTTGTTTTCGGCAGGGTTTTTACCGAAGGGGCGGATAATAGAGTCTCTGTCTCTGTCGGTGCTGAAGTCTTTAGTGTTAGCCGGGCTGCTAGCTCTACTCGTATTGCTATAGCAATCAAACAGCCCGCACTCCTTTAGCTTTATACTATGCGCGCTCCAAGTGTTTGGTGATGTTGCTAGTATTCCCCCCCCTTGGACGCATCTTCTCTCTGACAAAGATTGCATCGTGCCGAGTTTTCATTAACTTTGCTAAAGTGAGCCCAAACCTTCGAGTGCTTAGCCCTGACCGACATGCTTGAGCTGGACACCGGTAGTGTCATAACTACGTGACAGTTGAAGAGACGTTTAAGTACCGATAACGGTACCGTTTTTCCAGATTCTTAACGGTGTTCGAGTACTGACCCAATTGTGGACTGGTACATGAAAGTACCGGTCCACGGTATACATCCCTAGTTGAGACAAAGCCTTATTTAACCTAAATGCAGTATAAATGTGAACAGTTGTTCGTAAACTAGGAACAAGATTTTGCTGCTGATGTCATATGTAAAAACATAAAAAAGCTTCAATGTAAAGAAATGAGTGTGTCTGAGAAAAAAATCTAGTGATACAGTACATTGAAGTAGGCCTGTCACAATAACAAATTTTGCTAGACAGTAACTGTCCAAAAATTTATTGAGGATAAACAATATTGTCAACATTATTTTGAAACATTATTTTTTCATTAATGTAATTATAATATACTGTATGTCAAAGTGAGTACACCAAAACAAAAGCAATAAACTTTAATGTCTTAAAGAGTGTTTAACTGTAATTGGAATGTCAAGAGCTTTTAAATAAAATAGATTAAACAAAGAAACAATATGATAAATAAAAAAGGAAAAACAAACAATTAAAATGAAATGGACCCTGTCTTCGAAAAAATTGCATATAAATAAAAATCATAATAATAATAACCAAAAACAATAAAAAATAGACCCTGTCTCTGTAAAGAAAAACAACACTCCAATAATAACACACGCAACAATAAAAACAATGAATAAAATGGAGTTTATACAGTTCCAGAGTTGTTTGTGGCATGTATGTTCGTACTATCCAAGACACTTATAACATTTCCCAGAATGCTGGTTTTTCAATCATATTTAAGGGCTGCATTTCTTTTGCAATGTAGCGGATGACACTTTCTGAGCGTGCACCATTTGCACTGCTTTATGCATATATTTACTTTGCAGACCAAACGCATCAGTAAGCGTTGACTGTCAGGAAAAAGGCTCTGCTTCACCTCAAGGGACACTTATTTTCTCAGTTACTACCTCAAACAAATATGACATATCGGCTTGTCGGCTTTCATTGGCCCACACCTTGTTCATTCCGTTTAAGACCAAAATACTGGAGCTGTGGCATCCAGCTCAGGAACCATTGCTTTTGTGTCTTCATTCATATTGATGTTTGTTTCCATGTTACTCCTCACGACACTCACTTGCAGCTCTGTGTGTACACATAAGCTACCCCACCTCCCCTCGCAAAGACTGAATGACTGACAGATGGCTCACTCCGTTCATTCTGCTGTAGAACAAATGCGCCCAGGTGTTGAGAAAGATGTAGTGAACCATGTGAACCATCTTCTCATCCCAGCAATCTTGTCGAGGATGTTTTTTATTTACCGAGCGGTTAATGATTTATAGCTTATCATGACAGGCCTAGTCATAACATATGGCAACACTTTGCACAGAGCGATAAATCACAACTTCTTCCCCCAGAGGTCTTTTAAATGATACATTTCAGAATCTGCAGTATTATATGTCTGAGAAATACAGTTTCTGATCAGTGTTACTTAAAATGAGTATGGTCCAGGGCTGAACAACTCGGGAAAGGATCTAATTCCGATTTTTCTGGCAGATATTGCCATTTCAATTTCGTCATTCAGTTATTCATCAATGATGATGCATAATCTGTTTTTATAATTTAAGGGATACTCACACTTTTACTCCAAAACATAGACTTTGTGTTGTTGACCTGCCTTCCAGCACTTCTGTATAAGCAAATGGCCAACAAATTTGTAAATAAGTGTATGTAAAATAGTTGACACAACAGATCCTTGGTCAGTCAGGAGCGCTACAGAATATTTGCGATCACATGAAATTGGAAATGAAGCAAAGATGACTGTTGTCATCTGAATGAATGTTTTTCCTTTACATTACTAAGTCAAAATGGTATCAAAACAAAGCATCGGGGATACTAAAATGTCAAATATAAATATGATCAATAGGGACAATAGGAGTAAATAAATGATAATTCTTTGTGTATAACAGGGCTCTCAAGTGCGACCATTTTGGTCGCATATGCGACCAAAATTTGTAAGAGTGCGCCTAACTTTTTTTGTTGGTCGCACTGGTGCACCCTGCGCTCCCCGGGTGAAAAAAAAACAAACAAGTGTAACGACGGTAGAAGATAATCCGCTAAAACCGGACAAAACACCGTGCCTGCAGTCTCTCTCTGTCTCTCTGCCTCTCCGTTCAACAGCAGGTCCTGCACACACACGAAGGCACGCACGTACGCATGCACACACAGCCCTCAGTAATCATCCAATCAGCTGTCAGTATGCAGAGGAGCCCAGACTCTGCGGTGTCAGGCTACAGCAGGAAGCGATAAGTAGACACAGCGAAGCTCCGCTGAATCGTCTGAGGCCCTCCTCACACGAGGACGAAACCGTATTGTCTTGGTGTCGGCATCAAAACATGTATCGCTGTTTACACATCGTATTGTACATAGGCTTGTGTATTTGCTTGAGAACGCAAAATCCACGCCGGGACGTACCCACGCATGCTCCCAACCCATACTGCATGCTGGGTAATGTAGTTCTTGGGTTGCTACACTCGTAACCTCACAGTTCTGCTCCGAGGTGTATTCCACGTCAATAAGTGCTCATGCACGCGTAACATGCTTCATCTCTACGTGAGACCTTGTTGCTGTTGTTGCCGAAGGTGGTGTTGTTGGTGATCTGTGAGCAAATGTTGGTATAAAAGTCGTAGCAATATTTATAGCTGCTGGAACAAGACCTGAATCAGCCCGGCTGCCGCTATTGTTGTTGTTGTTGGAGTGTGTGACAGCGTGGGTTGGGGGGTGGGAAGGAGGAGGGGCGCTATGAAATTTATTGGAGAATAAGACCATCCAGTTAAATGTTATGTTGTTGGTTGTTAAAATATGGATATTCATTTCATTTTTCAGCACAGTATAGCACCTTAAACATTAGCTTTTATTATCCTGAAATATTTTATTTAACTTGAGATGTTTGAGTTTGAAGTATTATATTTCAGTTCAGTAAAACACTTTAACCCTATAATGCCAATTGTACCATATTTGATACATACTTTTATAATACCTCTATCTACACAATTTGATCATCAAATGACAAAAAAAATCAGAATAGAATCAGATAAATGATAAAAATGTCCTCAAATGGATTGTCAGTTGCCACAAACACCTAATGTATCAAATGAGATACAAAAAATATCTATGTAGAATTTTATGGATTTTCTGATTTTTGTAGGATTTTACCAGAAAGTGAAATAAAAATTTTATCTCCAAAAAATAGAATTTTCTGGCTATCATCTACAGTCTTGAACCTTAAAGGGTTAAGAACAAGCACTTTTATTTGAAGATGTTTTATTCTGCTTAATGTTTTAGTTTAAAGCTGTAAATTTCATTAGGTAAAGCACTTTAAACGCTCTGTTTTACATTAAATGTATAATTTTGCTTCAAATAAAGACAAGTATTTTTTATATCTTCGTCTTATTTCAAAAGCATTTACATTATATAAAATTTATGGAGAGTAATAAAATGGTGACCTTGTGGCGTTAAAGGCGACACTGAAAAATTTGGGTGCACCTAAATTTAGTGCTGGTGCACCTTAAAAAATTTTTTAGGTGCACCGTTGCAACCAACTCATGAAGTTAGTCGAGAGCCCTGTATAACCTCTTGTTTTATGTGTCTTTCATGTAAATCAGAACCTTTGTGGCCAGTCAAACCAGTCTGATTCAGCCTTCATGTCATTTTTTTCAATTTAATTTCAATTTATTAAGGCATAACTCCTTGAGATGAATCATCTTGTTTTCAAGGGGGGCCTAAATGACAATTTTGAAATGCTAATTTATTCTTGAGCAGGATAGACGCCTTGGTTGATGAGACAAAGAGGACAACAACAGAAGGAGGGACTCATTAAGGAAGTTTGTCCATTATTTATCTCATCCACAGTGACTGACACTATATTAAGCTTCAAAGATATAAAATGGTTCTTACTGAGACTGTCAAATCCCAGGAAGAAGCACCGAAAAGGCAGACGAGTTGTACCTTAAATTCCTGCCTGGTCTGCTGGCACACAGGTAAAGCTATACCTCACCTACAGCTGCTCATGGATGGTTTTGCTGATTTACGAGCTAAACAGGCAGACACCACACAAGAAAAGGTTAAAGAACTGGAAAATAAGATGTTGCAGTGAACCAGTTGTACATTAATATTGTGTTCTTGTCCAAACAGGGATATATGTCTGGGGATATGTCAGGGAATCAAAAATATGTGTTAATTACCTAAACTTCAGTGTTCAATTATTTTTTAACAATAACTTTTTTATGTTGCACTTAAAAACACAAATTTTAAAAAAGCTATCATATACATGAGAACAAGACATAATCACCTTAAATGCACAACAAAAACCCTCAAATAACAATCCATACATGTGGAAAAAAAGACTCTTTTTCACAATTTCTATTATCCAGTCAATCTGTTGTGAAGCACCTAAATCATTTGTAGTTTTAAAGTTTGTTGCTTTTCTTTATTTATGCCCTCTGCAGTGACCCTCTGGTATTTTGCCTCTAGACAGTACTGGCCCTTCTCTACATGGCTGCAGGGTTAATGATTAGCACACAGGGCTCATTCAATAAAAAAAAGTTTTGTCTCTGAGTAAAACTTGGACAAGCTAAATGAAGCAACTTCCTGTTAATGCAAACACAGGACTGAGAACAACAAACCCAGAGGGGGTCTTGACTTCACTCACATACAAGTAACAATCTACTGCTTATTCACAATGGGTATATCTAGGCCTGTCACTATAACAAATTTTGTGATGGTAATTATCCAAAAGATTATTGCCGATAGACGATGTTATTGTCAATATTGTTTTGAAACAGTTTTTTAATTCATGTATTTTATATGTCATAATAAAGTGACAACACTTTATCAAAAGCAATCAACTTTAATTTCATAAGAGTATTTAACTGTAATTGGAAGGTCAAGAGCTTTTTATTAAAATAAATTAAACAAACAATATAATCAATTTAACAAAAAAGAGAAAAAAAACCTAATGAAAATAAAAGTGGACTCTCTTTTGAGAAAAATTGCATGTACATAAAAATCATTAAATCAAAAACAAAAATAGACCCTCTCTCTTTAAAGAAAAAAAACTCAAAAAAAAAAAACACACACACAACAGTAAAAAATAATAAATAAAATGTAGTTAATACAATTCCTGAATTGTTTGTGGCATGTACATCCTCGCAGTCAATATGTTCTGTCTGTCAGACATTCGCAACATTGCTTGCTTTTCTACCATATTAAAGGGTTGCATTTCTTTTGCAATGTAGGGAATGACACTGTCTGTGAGCGTACCATTTTGCATTGCTTTATTTATATTTACTTTGTCAACCAAATGCCTCAGTCAGTGCTGGCTGTTAGGATGAAGTCTCCGCTGCACCTCCCCTTCTTGGTCGCCGCTACTTTCAAACAAATACGATATATCAGCTCGTCGGTGTTCATGAGCTCACACCTTGTTCATTCTGTTTAAAACCAAAATATTCCCACACTGGGGCTGTGGAATTCAGCTTAGGAACTGTACCTTTCCTGCCATCATTCATATTAGTGTTTGTTTCCTTGCTACTCCTCGGGACGCTCACTTCAGCTCTTTGTGTTTACACGCGAACGGTCCCCCTCCCTCCACAAGGTTTGAATGAAAAAGAAATGCTCACTCTGCTATAAATCCGTTAAATCTGCTTTAGAACCAACACATCAGGGTGTTGAGAAAGTTGCACAGAGTGACCCATCTTCTCAGCCTGTTTGGTAGAGAGAGAGGAGGAAAACAAACATGCATGCACGTGTCAGTTTATCAAGGCCAGCAAACTTATCGAGGACGTTTTTATTACCTCCGCCAGGAGGTTATGTTTTCAGGAGAGTCTGTTTGTCTGTCTGTCTGTCTGTGAACAAAATAACACAAAAAGTTATGGATGGAGTTTGATTAAATTAAATGTTCAGCATGGGAAAAGAAAGAACTGATTGAATTTTGGTGTTGATCCGTATCACCGTCTGGATCCGCCATGACGAAAAATGCGATTTTCGTGAATAACTACTGAACTAAAATAGATATCATTATGAAACCAATTGCTAATGGTATGTTTTGATGGTCAAGGAATCTAAATATTTACATGAAATAAAGGTAGGACTAATATTTATGGTAAAAATCACAATATGGGAGAGGACTGTGGTGCACTGTTGTGTCTCAAACAGGCTGCATATAAAAAGTCACTGAAAGTAATATTATCTCAACTTTGGATTCTTTGTGAGTTATTAAAGTCGAGGAATGATATTTGGATGGCTTTAAGGAAGACATGAAAAGGAAATCCAAGATGTACATGAAACACAAGTCAAGATGAAAAGAAAAATATAAACAGGATAAAAAATGACATTTGGTTGAATTTTCTAAGTTTTATGTAACGAACACTGCCTGCAGCTCTTTCATGATGAAGCTCTCAGTCACTTAAAGGAAGAGTGCCTTTTCACTTCGACTTTTTACATGACTCTATCCACTAACATTTTCTCTCTTTGTCTATTTTCAATATATAATATTCAGAACTTTGACAAATCTGTTTTAAACAATCCACAATTGGATTGGGTTCTTAGTCATCTCAATTTAAATCTGCTGAGGACCCTGTGTTACAAAAGGATATCATTTTATGTTAATTGCAGACCCTGAGCCCACAGGTTTTCTGTCGTTATTGGAGTTGGGTTACTGTGACATGCACTTGAAAAAGAAAGTACAAAGGATCAAGCTAACATTTGAACCTGAAAACTGAAAATTACCTTCATCTGTGTTGAGTCACACAGATGACACCAGTCATCTGGTGTCAAACCCCAGAGTTTTTATTGTTAACCACAGTCCGAAAGCAGTAGTTAATTAATCCCTAAAGCTCTGCCAGACTGTGTGTTTTTAGGCTAAAAAGACAGACCAGAACCTTTTTGGTGCCACTTGCATTGACCACAAAGAAAGTGACTCAGCTCCTGACATAAATTGGCATCTTTAGCTGCAGACAGGCTATGCTACATAAGCTTTACGACAACATGGGGACAAAGCAGTTAAGCTTTGTTTCCGCACAACAAAAAGATTTGGCACTGGTAGTATGGTTAAAACAAGAACCACTGAGGCATTCAAGACAAATACATCACACTTTATGTCCCATCTGAGCCAACCAGCACACACAAAAGTAAAAGTAAGACATGATAAGTGAGCTGTCGTGCTTTAGTAACAAGATACCGGGTTAACATTAGGTTGGTTGAAAAAGGTGCGACAATCAGCGGTGTGGCAGTGTCCTCAGAAAGATGTAAACACTGCTGCCTGTCCTTTATAAAAGATTAAACAGACCTCTGTGAACGTTTAACCTTGTTTCCTCCCTAAAGAGCAGTAACTGTCTGGCTTTGCGAAGAGATGTGGGTCTCTAAAAAACAATAGGAGCGTATTAAGTTAACATGACTAGGCCAAAATGTTTTATTAAAAAATAAATCAATTATAAATAAAGATGGATAATAGATGGTCTCAAATTCTTTTTTTCATCCCTATAAAACAATGAAGATGGACTTTTCTTTTGCCACTTCTTGAGCAAAAATGGAATAAAAAGGCCTGTGTAATAGTGACACATCATTTTTTAAAATTTCAACCCATAAACACTATGGGATCTATGGAATTTTGTCTTGAAAATGAATATGTAATCTAAATAAATAGAGACAAAATCTAAATAATCAACCTGCCTTTATTGTATGTAACTGTTGTAATGTTTACCACAAAACACCAGTGCTCCTTTGAATAACACCCCTTTTAAGAGACATTTAAACTTTAAAAATCTGGAACAAAACACCCTCTCCTGAATCCAGAGCCACTGGATGTTTCAGCTGCAGGTTAGCAGCTTGTTGCGTTTTAGCTCGGCTCTGGTTTTTGTTTCCCTGGGACAACTAGTTGTAGCGCACACATACAATTCTATTGACACGCTTAACTCAGTACTTCCAGGTTGAAAATAATTTTTCCACATACCCCTGGTTGGGAATCACTGGTATAGATGATCATGATAGTTATGGTCCGTAAAACCTAAGATTATAAAAAATGATTATTATATACTGAAACATACCATAAATTTACATTGTATCAGTTATTGCTTTAAGTGCTTTGACCGATCAGGCACAGGTGAGAGATCAGGAAGCTACCAAAATAAGGCTGACTTTCATGCACTTGGGGATAAAAATACGCAAATATTATTTTCTGGTCTGTTTCCATTGTAGGTTAAAATCATTCTTTGCTGTCTAATTCATAAACAACATTTACTGATTTACATTTGATTTTGTTTATATTAAATCCTAAATTCAGGTGATTCCTCAGTTGTTTCCCTTAAAGCTGGGAGTGAAGTTTTAGGTATTGTTAAGTACATGATGAAATTATCACTGTATAGTGCCAACAAATGTTCCTCCCATCCAGTTACGACCCCCTTAATGTGATTTTACTGTCGTACAGGCTTTGCCAAGTGTTTCAGACATATAATGAGAATTTGGTCTGACAAGAGATCTCCCTGCCTAGTTTCAAAAAGCATATTTAAAGATGTTAATGGTGTGGCTTTGGCCTTTTTCTCGAGATACAAGATTTTTGTTTTCTGTAGTCTTAAACACAGGATGAATTAGATTGAAACCAAACATGTTCTCACATAGACATGTGGCCAGAGAACTGGATTGGATTAAATGTATTAGTTCTGCGCTGATCACTGGAGTAAATTTTATTTATGTTATATTTAAAGGTCCCATTTTGTTTAAAATATGCTTTTAGTAGGTCTTATACAGAGAGGTGTCCATGGCCTGTCTGCTACCCCCTACCATGAGAAATGTCTGTCCTCTGCTTGAGCTGCTTGATAATGAAAAAAAATGTAAATCGTAAACATTTTTCTTGATAATGAGAACAGCAGAACAGGATTATTAAGCACAGTTACTCATAGATCTTACACATAACATCTGTTGTTTGAACCACATTGGCAACCTTACAGTGGAAGGCACATATCGAGACATGCCTGTGTGTCCACAGTAAACATTAGAGCACAGCAGTGGAAAGCTGAAGCCACATTCATTTGCTGAGAGAGACTTGGTCAGACAAGGATTTACTTTTATTCCTCCTGCTCTGTGCTTAGAGGTATGCCTATCTCAAATATCTGAATGGATCTTTTGTCATTAAAAATATGCTCTGGGGACAACTGACACCAGCATAAACTTATTGTACTGAAGTATAAAATTCAGTCTTGAAAGTCAAATAGTTTAAGCTAAATCTGCCTATTAAAGGTAAGGCTGTGCTTGTCTTTATATGTTATGTTTGACCTCTCTGCCATTATTGACTATGCTGATCCTTAAAAAGGACAAACAGTTTACTCTGTGTTTATTTAGGAAAGTTTCTCTGTTAAATACAAAATAGCATTAAATATCATCCTCAAGTCCAAATCTTTAATAGTTACAGCCCCATTTGTAGAACAATAGAGGTAAAGTGTGAGGAAATTGGCATCTAACGTTCAGATTTTGGAATGAGCCCGTCCGTTACTAAAGCATCACATCACAAAGAGACGAGAGCCGGTGAATACCAAGAAGGATTGTGAAAAGGGCAATTTAAATCCTTCGGTACAAAGCAACAACACGCAATTTTTTTCTTTACAACAAATATTGCTCCGTCTTCTTCTGTTGTTATACCCGCTCTCTCTTCTTTTTCTGCTGCTGAAATCCAGGTAGATTTTCAGCAGCACCACTTGCAATCAAAAGTTGTGTTTTGCTCTTTTTGACCCCACCACTAGGCAACATGGTGGATCAGCCTCCACAAATGGGGTCTGTAAATATAATAAGCTTTTTCTAACTTGGTAAAAGAAAACAAGAGTTTTATTGGGATGATTTTACACCTATTCGGTGGGCTCTATATCCTATTTTCACCTTTCTGCCAGCTTCTTCACACTACACCTTTAAATCAAGATAATTCACTAGGTGACTGCATTTGTCTTAAGTGCAGGACCTAAGTGAACTAGAAAGATGCTTGTAGGGTACAAAAGCACACTATGATACTTGAGTTTAGAGGTGAGAGGAAATAACAAATCAGAATACAAATACCTGTCATCGACACATTACTGACGTTAAACCTTTGTCAAATAAAAATGGAGTTTGCAGAGCACATGCATTTCATGTGGAAAGAAAAATGCTTGGAGTGGAATAGTCTTTCATCCTTTTACCCTGCGGTGCTAACAATACACACAGGGTCTATTTCCATGAAAATAGAAACTGAAATATGAACCTGAGTTGTTACTTTGGAAAAAAAATGCTGTCAGTCATCATTAATTTCAATACTGCAGAGTCTGGTTGAAGTTCTAATGATTATTCTGCTGAATAAATCCTTTGTGCACATTGTCTGCAAATAAGAATTTAGAGGCATGAGTGCAGATTTATCATATTGACTCTCTGCTCTCTGCGGCATTTCTCTCTGGCAGTAACAGCTCTCCAAATAGCCAGGCACCATCTAGAAATTTGGAGGTTAGGGAGAGACCCATTAATTCAATGAATTTGCTTAATTAGCTCACTGCTTCATGCCAGAGCCTTAATAAAAAGCCCAGAGACTTATAGTCAAAGGTGCAGATAGCTCTCCAACGCAGCCTCACACTGATAAAAGAAGAATCTGATATTTTCTCTGCACGTTTAGAAATGGTTCAGTGTTCAGGCAGTTTGACAGATGTTCTTACACAGAAGATATGTCAAGGTGATTTTATATTCAATACCATCTGCTCTTCATCCTGAGAACTTAATTTATGCCGCATTCTGTCTTACTACTTACAAGGGCCGGACAATATGTACAGATTAGTTCCTGAATGAGATGTCGGGTGAGACATATCATGATACGTTGATGTACATATTCAACAGTAAATTAATCATTTCAGTGTATTCTCTAAATGTCTATCCTCATATTCGTCTTAAACAGACCTATATGTTTCACATAACTTATGCGAGTTCATTATATAGTTATTGATGATAAAACTGTTCATATAGGTCACCATTTATCAAACATGTATCATTTTGACAGCACTTTATAATTTACCTTAAGTTACAGTATTTTGCCGAAAATATATTTTAGTTTTTGTTCTTAATTGATTTAATTTTTGTCTAGTTTTAGTTGATGAAATTTCACAACATTTTAGTCGATGAAATCTGCTGTAAACTTAATCAATTTAAGTATGAAGTGTAAAGTGTAAGGCATTTTTTTAAGTTTTCTTGAATTTCTGAAGTCATATTTTGCACTTGGATAAAAGGAAACATCTAATAAGCCTTTATTAATGCTGGTAATGTCTGAATATAGAAACTAACAGAATCAAATGTAACTTTTCAGTGAAATGCATTAACTTTTACTTAGGCTACCTGGCAGAGCATCTCAGTTACAATACCAGAATTGACAACGAACAGTGAACCTGCTGTATGTGAATATATAAATTCAAAGAAAGAATTTCTCTGATTGGATTGCAATCCAAATTATCCTGCCCTCCCAAAGCTAAGGTAGTTGTGATTGGATGTCACTCTTTCATCCAACCTTTCCACACAACCAAAGTAGCTGTTATTGGATATATTCATTTTTCCTGCTTTCTACATGACCAAATTAGGTCTGATTCTGTCAAACATTTTAGGCTACTGTTTTATCTATTGTGGGTAGGGCTCGGCGATATGGCCGAGAAATAAAATCCCCGATTTTTTCCACAACACTCTATTTACGATTTTAATCGATTTTCCCTCCCTAAAAGAAGCAAAGCTCCCAGTAACATAAAAATGAGACAAATCAAGTGTTGCCTTTATGTTGTCTAAATGTTTCCCTCTTAAAGTCAAAGTCTGGGTCATAAAAGGTTGATTATGTAGTATAAACGTAGGCAGGTTTGTCTACATAAACACTAAAAGGCTGAGGTATTTTTACAGAATTAGCATGAAACTCTCTGATCAATATTTAATCTACTCAAATAACAAATACAAGCCTATAAAAGTGCTTGTGCAAACCCTGTAAGGCAGACCATCATGAAAATTGTATTTTTTTTCAAAAATTGCAACTACTTACAATTGGACTAAGGCAAGAAAAAACATCTCGTTTTTTAATTTTTTAAATCTGCAGAAAATAATTCGAATTAATCAGTTTTATCGATTTTTTTGCCCAGCTCTAATTGAGGGATTAAATAAATTGTATTTTTTTGACCATAAGTACTTGTTTTTATAAGGTACTGTCTAGATTTTGACTGGGCCAAAAAGGTTGTGGACGAAAATAATTACTCTACAAAATTAACACTGAAATAAAGATAAAAGGGAAAGATTTGCTGATTTCTTTAAAAGTTATTTCTCTGCCTATTTTGAAAAATTAGAGAGAATACTTTCAGTAATTTTCACACAGAAAAAATCCAGCAACAAATGCTTCAATTATCTGAGCAGAAAAGCTACAAACTGTTGAGGAAATTTTCTGAGCACAGTGGTCCAAATCATCACTTTAAGGAGCAAGATAAGTTTGGCCAACACTGCTTGTCATTTATTCGTTAAGAATTCTACCACTGTTTCTTTAAGAGAACCTTTTAACATTACTTGGAGGCAGAATTTGATAAGATAATGCTGTAGCCTGGTTGGCAGAAGTGAGAAAGCGGTCACGCGCAAATGTGGAGAGATGAGAAGCAAAAACTTAGATTATCTGAAGTAATGTAACTTTGTTTATTAATGTCCACCCTTTTGCTTTAGTCTGTTAACAGATTATTTATCTAAAAACGGGTGCAATGGGGCCTCAGGGAGCCATTTCCCATGCTCTATCGTCCCCACTATGGTAATACTTAAGTAGACATCCCTCCCTTCTTGCCACGTTGCGCAAGGGCTGTCACTTTATATTCAATTTTGATTAACCGTTTGAATATGGGGATAAATATCCGTAACCGAAGTGTAAATAAATATTCAAATGCAAAATATTGAGTGTAGTGGCACATCAGGGCGCTTGGAGAAGTGGACTGTTATGGGGTCAGTATTGTAGCAAAACTATTTACAAATGCGTATTTCGATCTGTGTGTGTTTCTAGATTCACAAATGTGTAACTAAAACTATTTACAAATGTGTATTTCGATCTGTGTGTGTTACCAGATCCACAAATTTGTAAAGAAATCTGTCTGTGTGTAACTACATCCTTAAATGTGAAAACAAAATCTGGGTGTGTGTAAAATAAACTGAGTCTAATTTTAACAAAATCTGTTTGTGTGTAAAATAAACTGTGTGTGTGTAGTCAGATCCACATATCTGTAAAATAAATCTGCAGCTGCGTAAACTGATCTGTATGCGTAGACAGGGCAGAAAATACATTCATCACTATGGAGGAGTGTGGTCTGTGGATATCTGGCCTCTACATTGGATGTTTTCTCACACGTGACTTTTGCTACACTCCTGCCGCGGCAGAGGAAAACATTCGTACAGCGATTTGTACCTGTGTTCGGAGACTTGTCTGTAAGCCTCCGTGAAGGTCCAGTTCAGACCAAAAGGCCACCACACTGCAGGCTGTATGGACTGCTGACCCTCTCTATCCCGCTGACAGTGTGCAGCAGCAGATCTCAGCGGCCTGTTTGGAGTTTCTTTACCCGGCTCTAATACACCTCCATCCTGACTCCATCGCACCGCTGTCTACTGAGCCAGCCAGGCTAAAAACAGTAGAGGTGAACAATATCGTTGGTGCTTGCACCCCCTGGTGGTCTGAACTGGACCTTCACGGAGGCTTACAGACAAGTCTCCGAACACAGGTACAAATCGCTGTACGAATGTTTTCCTCTGCCGCGGCAGGAGTGTAGCAAAAGTCACGTGTGAGAAAACATCCAATGTAGAGGCCAGATATCCACAGACCACACTCCTCCATAGTGATGAATGTATTTTCTGCCCTGTCTATGCATACAGATCAGTTTACGCAGCTGCAGATTTATTTTACAGATATGTGGATCTGACTACACACACACAGTTTATTTTACACACAAACAGATTTTGTTAAAATTAGACTCAGTTTATTTTACACACACACAGATTTTGTTTGCACATTTAAAGATGTAGTTACACACAGACAGATTTCTTTACAAATTTGTGGATCTAGTAACACACACAGATCGAAATACGCATTTGTAAATTGTTTTAGTTACACATTTGTGAATCTAGAAACACGCACAGATCGAAATACGCATCTGTAAATTGTTTTAGTTACACATTTGTGGATCTGGTAACACACACAGATCGAAATACACATTTGTAAATTGTTTTGCTACAATACTGGCCCCATAGACTGTTCCATCCAACAGAGGGTGCTCTGAGCGTAGCTTGACCATCAGTCACATCTGCTGCTCTCTTGACCTCAGTAAACACAGAGTTTCCTCTCCGAGCGGACATCAACAGCACCGAATCATCTGAGGAGAGCTGTGTGGAAGTAGTTTTGGTTCTATTGAATATCTTCAATTATTTGGGTTCATGTCCAAAAACCATTCAACTTTGATTTTTAGGAAAAGTGACAGCCTTACCATATGCCCCTGAATTCTGGGCTTACTTGATTTTTTAGGTGTGTCCAATTCAGTTAACATTGCTGTCATTTTTAGACAGCATAATTGGGAAGAGACAAGAGCACATGTTGACCAGATTACTGTGCAGGTACTTACTTTCAGTCGACTGGGCTGGACATGCTTCCAGAGGATCAACCTGAGTGGATATGTGAGCGTCAGAAGCTACTTTAAATCAGGGTCTGGATTTATGCTCTGCATCCTGGAATTGGCATTTATTTCTTTTTGTTTTGTAACCAGATAAATGCCCTTCACTGTATGTTCTCACTCTCAGAAAATTTCCCCACTTAAGCTGTAAAACCCTCCATTTGAAAATCCATGGTGGCAATTCACCCCCAGTTTCATAAAGGAATATCAGAAGCAGTCGTCAGTTCAGCACAGCATTGAACGTCTGGAATGACATGTATTTGGCACTTCTGCCACTTAAAACCTATGCCAGCTGTAGCCTACAAAGAAAATCCACAGGAATTGTTAAAGGAATCGCTAAAGATTCTTATCGATTACATCAAGTCATAATTACATTGGTGTAAAACCTAGGCAATTTCTATCCCAACTTAAGTCTTAAATCAAATTCTAGAGCCAATCTGCAAATGGTTGTAACTCTTTTTGTGCATTTGGTGCTGTGTTTAACTTGTTGCTATGCGTGTCTCCATGTGTTGGCGGGGAGATTGGAAGAAAACTGAGCACTTAACCTCAACCTTGAAATCACTGACTGGCAGCTCAACTGAAAAAGGGGTGTTTTAATGGCAAAATAAATCTGAAAGAATTTGGAAAGGACATGTTCTTCCTAATGCAAGCTGTGACAAACAAAGTCAGTCGCTACATGAAACTCCACTCACAAAGCCTCAACAACAGAAAAGTTTTTGACCTTTCATATCTTACTCAAGAGGCAAACACCACCGCTGTCTGAACGTTAGTGAATGTGGCCTCTCATGGCACAGCGGCTGCTGAAACAAAACAGATTACATTCAGAGTTGAAGAATAACAAGTATCGCCTGTGTGGCCGGAGCCTGATAAAGCTTACTCATTTCTGGCATTTAGGAAAATCAATGAGTTTTGTAGAGGGCGACACCTTCCTCCACTGCTTTTGAACAATGGTGTTGCAGTTTATTTAGTGTTTATCATTGTCCTGCTTGTAAATACTCAGCAGTGTATCAAATGTGTATACATTTTTGCCCAAAAGTAGGATTTTATAGGCTTTTACCCTTGACTAAAGTTTATCCAAACCCCTTTGCAGCTATAACAATACAGTGTATGGCCTTTGAGGAATTACCGTGATAATAGCCAGTGTTTACACACACAGTTAAGTTGATCTATCGCTCTGGCTCTCTAAGGCAGTATTAATCAGGCCACAGCTCCCTTCCCAGTATACATAGACTGGGGGAGAATTAGTAAATGCAGACGTCAACTAATGCAGTGGCAACTTACTCTTTTTCAGCTTATTACTAATGTCTCATATTCCAGCTGACCAGGTATGTCCTGCACCCAATTTTAACACCTTAAAAATATAGAAAAAAAAAATAATAATGTGAAAGATTAGTTTCCGGCACAGAGGGCCCTTATGCAGCATCCAGGACACCATTAAATTCTCTTTAAACAACGTATTCTTAGCCTGAACGCCACTTGAGGTGTAGATACTGTATATTTGGAGAATCCTCCCCTTTACGCCAGTGCCAAGATAAAAATCTACGGAAATACCAGCAATTTCAAGTAATTGGAAATGTTAAAATAGAAAAGTTTTACTGTTCTGGGATGGACAAGAGGTGAAATTGAAAAAATAACATTCTAAAAAAATTGTATTAGATCAAAGGCTGTTCTTGTTTGGTTCATACCCACAGAGACCTGTATACACACAAGTTGAAGTGTTAGTATATATATATAAGGCTGTTAAATGTGAAGAGGTGTTTTTCGTTATGTTGGAAGAAGGTTCATGGGTCTGCAGTGGGTCAGTGGAGGAAACAGATGTCGTGTACCCTCCCACTGGAAAGGATCACCTATGTGTTAAAGGGCGGACACTTTTTTTTTTTATAGTGTCTGCGGACCTTTTATTTTGTATGTTACAGATCTTGGGGTGTGAGAAATGGTGTAGTGGGTTGCTTTGCTTCTGTCATTTTTTCTCTAAAAGGGCGCTCTGTTGTATTTATGGATATGTGTCTATTGTAGGGTTTTGAAACATTATATAAAAATAATTTTTGGGGAAAAACATTGAAAAAGGAATTGATTGAGACTGCAGCCTCAGATCCTCTATCTGTGAGTCTTAGAGCCGAGGGGCCCTGGCAGCAAAAGCTCTTTGACCTTCTATCTTGAACCAGGAATAAAAACAGCCAGCCGGGTCCTGCCAGAGGATCTGAGGCTTCACCTGGACCACAGTGAAGTCACGCTTCCCTGACTGGTTAAAGCTCAGCTTGATAAATAATATTTATACTTGATCAGAGCTATATCCATTTTGCTGATTCTCTTTTTACAGATGATTCAGCAAATGCTGAGATTGACTTGAGGAGAAAAATGAATTAATAAGCTGTAGCTAAATGATTGTTCATTTTGTGACTTCAGTGTCTGAGCTTTGACTGAACATGGATAAATGCGTACTTGCAGGATTCCCTCACTTCCTGCAAAACCTGGAAAACCTGGAAAAACTGGAAAGTGATCCACCATTTTTCCAGCTGAGGAAAACATATGGAAAATGAGCGGAAATTGATATACCCTCCCTCTGCTTCTCTTTCTTTTTAGTGAAAACAAATGGGTTAAAAATGTGTGCATAGCCTACATGTCTGTTCTTGTGATGCTACCAGCCAATCAAATTTGCATGTACCCCCAGAGCAGTTCTGCTACCCAGTGTTTTCATATGCCTTTGTTGCTAGATTAACAACTTTTTAGACCTCAGTAAGAACTTATTCTTCCCCAAAGATTGCCCAAAATTTGCGACTTTGACTTCAAGAGTGTTGCTGTACTGTAGATCAAATGAGAAGTTTTTATTTATATTGGAAAAGTCCTGCAAAATAGTTTCCAGATAAGAGTGGGAACCCTGACTTATGGAGTAACACAAAAACTTGTGGCGTATTTAATCCTTTTATTCACTGTATTAACTCTTACAGTGAATTTAACACTGCACGCTTCCTTGGTACTGAACATCAATATTTTGTGTCTGAAATGTGTCCCTGAAAAATCTGTCTCTGAGTTCAGCTTTTTATTGAATGAAGGTTTCTTTAAGTAAAAAAAAGACATATTTTACTCTCAGAGTAAGATATTGAAAACAGTCCTTGTTCTTGTATTTTTTGCTTTGGCATTGAAACTCAGGGAAATGGTCTGCACTTCAAACATCATATAAAAATCTATTAGTCAAACTTTACGGCTTCATTTTCTTCAAGATGTACTGCGCTATGCAAAAATCATGGGCTACAAACAGCTTTGTTGTCACGACTTTAGGAAGGGAAGTTTAAATAATCAATACTTTTTACGAAGAATTTTTGTAATGGTGTAACCACACACAGGTTACGTGCTCACAATGCTACACAAAATATGTGAACAAAAACTACCTCTACGACAAAAAGTCAGAGGGTATGACCTCTCCCCTCGAAGTTTCTAAATTTTGTATAACAATGCACTGTTTAATCTCCAATATCAATGTTAATTATTGAACAATATTCTAGACTGCACTCTTACAATAAGACTTGAATTCCTTAATTTGAAAGGCAACTTCAGTTTTCCTATCTTCTTTATACAGCCTGATTTTGCCACATTAAATCTGCCTTTTTCTAACAGTCATGTTTAGCTGCAGGAAAAGCAGTTCCCTCTTAGCTGTCCTTTACATTTTTTGTTGCATTGATGCTTAACATGTCATCCTCTAAAGTGACTGAAGTTTTTCCTTGTTATGTCTCTGGTGTGTGTTTTGGGAAAGATTATCACCTGCAGCCTGAGGCACTTCTTGTTGACCCACATTATTGCTTTGTACCAAGGTATCATGGATGAGGCTTGTTGCTTTTAGATTCTTCAGCTTGTCCAAAATGTTTCTGTATTTTCTTGTTAAGGCCATAGCACCTTTCAAAGTTGTTTACTGCTGACAAAATAGTGGTCCCAAGTGCCTTGTTACTTTCTTCACCTGTCTTTGCAGTGTAGCTGGCCATGTAAACTACTAGATTTTGGGCTGCTGAGTGGACTGTAAAAATAGTCATGGCATCTGCCTGTGGCGAGCAGAAAACTCACGTGAAGTGGAGTCTGTAAAGCTATTACATAATCAACTGACACATTGATACATCCAGAGATGTATCCATCCAGGCAGAGACAAAGGGACTAAAAATAAGAATTTCTGATTACGACAAACCCATGGACGCCCACATCATCAATCTTTCCTCATCACATTTTCCTGAATATACAATATGTATATAGCACTAGAGGTGTGGAAAAATATCGCTATCGCAATATATCGCGATATTTTGACTCCTGATATAACATCGATATTTCAAATCTTAGTATCGATATTTTTTGTAAAAATAAAAACTCATATTTTATCAGAGTTGGAAATAAAATACAACTTATAAAGATGTATGCACAGTTTTTTTCATGCACTATTCAGTTCAGAAAGTGACAAGAGAAATATGTGACTTCTTAACTTACTGTTGTGCTGTCAATAACTTAAAACACTCTGTTCCTCATGTGTTCAGTTACAGTTTGAGCTGCACTCCAGGTTAGGATGATTTCAACACTTTGTTAAAGAGAAAACAAGAACAATTTCTTTGCAACATTAGTTTAATTGACTTGATGTACTCTGTGTTAAGTGTATGGATGTAACGCTGCATTTGACATATTTTAATAACAATAAAATGGAAAAGTTACATATTCACTGTCTCTAGGTTTTTCCTAGTTTACTGTATCGCAAAGAATATCGCAATATATCATAATATATTGTGATATTATCGCATCGTGACCAAAGTATCATGATACGTATTGAATCATGAGGCTCTTGCCAATACACACTCCTACATAGCACCATTAGGCCCTTCATGATAATCAATAAATCAATTAAGCGCAGGATAAATAAAGAACATCCTTGATAAGTTTGGCGGCCTTGATAAATTTACATGCGCATGCATGTTTGTTTCCCTCCTCTTTCTCTACCAAACAGGCTGGATGAGAAGAGGGTTCACTCTGTAGATCTGTCTCAACATCTGGGTGCATTGGTTGTATAGCGGATTTAATGGAGTGAGCCATCGGTCAGTCATTCAATCTTTGGGGAGGTAGGCGGGGCCATGCGGGTACACACACAGAACTGCAAGCGGAGTTACTTGAGGAGTAACAAGGAAACAAACACTAATATGAATGAAGGCACAAAGCGATGGTTCATAAGTCGGCTGCCACAGCCCAAGTGTGGGAATATTTTGGTTTTAATCAGAATGAACAAGGTGTGGGCCCATGAACACCGATGAACCGACAAGTCTTATTTGTTTGAAAGTAGTGGTGATGAAGAAGGATAAGTGCAGCGGCGCTTTCGTCCTGACAGTCAACGCTTACTGAGGCTTTGGTCTGCAATATGAAAACAGTGCAAAGTGGTGCACGGTCACAGACAGCGTTGTTAGCTACATTGCAAAAGAAATGCAGCCCTTCATTACGGCTGAAAAGCCAGCAATGTTAAAAATGTTTAACGGACAGTAGGAATTGACTGGGAGAACGTACATGTCACAAAGAATTCTGGAACTGTATAAACTCCATTCTATTTATTATTTTTATTGTTGTGTGTGTTTTTTTTTTTTCCTTTAAGGATACAGGGTCTATTTTTTTATTGTTTTTGATTAGTTTAATGATTTTTATTTACATGCCATCTTTCCCGAGAGTCCATTTCATTTTCATTTGATTTTTTTGTTTGTTTATTATAATGTTTGTCTAAATTGTTTTATGTAAAAGCTCTTGACCTTCCAATTACAGTTAATTACTCTTAAGAAATTATAGCTTTTTGCTTTTGCTATGGTGTACTCACTTTATTATGACATATATTATAATTACATTAATGAAAAAATGATGTTTCAAAATAATATTGACAATTATATAGTTTATCGGCAATAATTTTTTTGACAGTTATTGTCCAGCAAAATTTGTTATTGTGACAGGCCTTAGCACCATACTTGTTGAATATAAATTTATTAAAGGCAAGCTCCTTGAGATGTGGCATCTCATTTTAAAGAGGGACCTCATGTCTATGTGGCTGTGAAGATAGTTACTATGGACGAATAATAAATGCAGCCATGGAGAGAGATCAATCTAAGGTTAACTTTAATATACAATCTGGAGAGAGCTTTTGTTGATTGATATAGCAGCATCTAGCTGAACTGCCATTAAACTTCTGTTAAATCATGTCCTCTCTATTGATGAAGTCCAGCAGGACCATGTAGCAGGTCATCAATGATAGTTGGTCAAGGTCACACTAATATATTTGTGCTGTTTTCAGGAAGTATCGTGTATTTAATTGTATTGATAATAAACCCCAGAAGGTAAAGAATGTGGCATTTTTAGGGCCATTTTCTGTAATGAGGCATGAGCATTTTGTCCATGAACTACGAGTTAAGTAGAGCATCATGTTCTTTGACATGGGACTTAAAAAGTTGTCCTACAAACGTTAAAGCTGACCTGGTTTCATCTGCATTGTCTCTGTTTGCTAACATGGTGAGAGAGCACTATTGTTCTCATGTGAAAAGTCCAGTCAATGATGTTCAAACCAGCAGAGATTTAACAGCATCCTCAATAACAACCTCTTGCAAAAGAACTCTCATGAAGGCACAAGTGACAATGCTGCGTGCTGACTTCACACAGATGCAAAACCAGACCACAGTAAAAACACTGTTTTAAGTCTACAAATGGACACTTCCAACAGAGGCACTGAAATTCTTTCTCACTGCAGGTGCATTTTCAGCAGCCTTAAAGGCAGGATGCACACAAACAAAAGACAAAAGCTCAGAAAAACCTTGTTTTTTAAGAACACCTGCCTCTTAAGGCTCAGTTATGCTTTCCACATGGATGGCTGCGTGGACACAAACTGCTGTGGACTCATGACAAGGAAATGCTCTGTGTTTTTATGCCCTGTTCCACTTCCTTGTTGCCAGACTTCACAAAGCAGTGTCTTCAAAAAAGCCAAACTCATGGAAAGGTATAGGTGAAGTTAAGATAACTTTTGTCAGCATGGAGAAAGAGGAGGTGTTGACGTGTTTACTTCGGCTATAAAGACAAGTAAAAGAGTGGAGATGGAACATATGAGCATTAAATCAAGAGAGTAGATAGTAGATTACACAAGATTAGATTCAGCTTTATTGATCTTGAAGGAAATTGAACAGTGGTGGTCAGCTTCTCCCACACAATAAATATTAGAGGTGGGAGAAAATATCGATTCACATAAGTATCAGGATTTTTTCTTTGATGATTGTTAAATCGATTTTTTGTTCTAAAATTTGATTTTTTTTTTCTAAATGTAAATGCTTCTTTTTAGTTTGTGTTAATAAGCCACTTTTAAATGCAATCCAGGCTTTTGAAGAGAGAGTATAAACAGCTTGTTAAAATATACTGCTGAATAAGTCCTAAAAACGGCACCATCATTGTTCTTTTTTTTGGCTGGTGTTAAAAAAACTAACTACAGATTGCAAACATCGGCAATATCGTAGAATCGCAATTTAAATCGAATAGGCACCTAAAAAAAACGCAAAAAATCAAAATAGGTAGAAAAGCGTATTGTTCCAGCCCTAATATTCATTTAATATAAAAGGGTAAATGGAAGTATGATACATTTTTAAGGACAATGCCTGGGGTTCATTTAGAATTATGTGTTGTACATGGAAAAATACAAGAAGAAAATGTTTACAGCCTATTTACAAACTACAGGCAGCAATAGGGCCTTAAATGTTGCTGTAATGTAGTTGTCTACGCCCAGATCAAGTTTCTTTTCACATTAAGGTGTGTGTCTGACTTGGACAGAGTATCTAGGCAATATATCAATTAATCTGATTAACTTTTTGCTGCATAAGATTGAAAGAATAGGAATCAAGAGCGTTTTATGTGTATGTATTTTATGGTATTTTATTTTAGTAAAGGTTAAAAAAACATGATAGGGGAGTTTCATGTTAATGTTTTGGGAATGTTGGTTGGAAAATTTGCGATTTTATACTTTTACCATAATAAAAGTTGATTTTTGTTTTACAGAAAAGGTACAGAAACAATATCATCCACAACTTCTTTTCTGCTTTACATGAAAAAACCATAGAGCAGTACAGTGTCTATTACTGGTACAATATGCATAGTGATACAATCAGAGTCAGATTAATTACCAAGAATGTTTTTACGCTTACAAAGACTTTGTTCTGGTGTACTTGTATCAACTACAAAAATGTGAATAAGTAAAACGAAAATAATAATAAAAACAGAAAAATAGTCAAGGTTCATGCATCATTTGTTAGAATGAAATCAAGTCAAATAAAATATAGTTATTTACCTAGTCACGGGGGGGGGGGGGGGGGTGTTAATTTAACCCAACTAAAGCGGGCTCAGTTTTCAAGGCGTCAGATTATACTGAGACTTGGTAACTTCATGTTTGACAATCATCCTTTTTCGTCTTCAAGCATTATGTTTGAGTTTTTGACATAAGCAGTGAAAGGTTTCCATATCGTGTCAAACTTTTGTTTTTTTTTGCGATATAAATATTTAGGTTATTCTTTTGAGTCGAAGGCTTGTTAACATCTGCCTCAGTCACTGTGTCTCATCTGGTCTTTAGTCTTTTGTCACAGTGGTGCGATACATTTCTTAGCATTGAGCAAATCAAGTGAGATTTCATTTTTACTCCATATTGCCCAGCCCGTAGTCTGAATGCGGTGTTTGCCTTCAGACACTGCCTCATAGTTTGGATTTTGGTCACAAGTACCCAATTTAGCCATGTGACTGTGGATCAGGCTTGGAGACCACGCTTCTTTCAGCACATCCCAGATGCCTTTTTTCCCCTTTCTTTGTCCTGGTGACCCTGAATCACTCCAACACTGGAGTGTGTGGAGTCAAGCCCATAACTGTCTGTGTTAGTAGCTGTTTTCTTCACACCAAAGATGATTTCACCTCATTAGCCGAGTGCTTGGAATCATTTTCATGCTAAAAAATTAAAAGTATCCAATTTAGGAGTTTGCCAGAGGGAATGTTGTGATGAATTACAACAACATTGCTCTGGCTGCAAATCACATGTTGGCTTGAGACTTTTGCACAGTGCTTCATCTCTTAGTTCCTCTTCCTTTGTGACCATTTTCATCATGCCGTTTTGTTTAGTTGCTCCAGTTTCTTCCTCCAGTCCAAATAAAGGCACAGCTCAGGTGGAGTGCTGACTCTGCAGGTCACAAGCATGCTCCAGGAGCTCCCCTGTGACCCTCTGTGCTCCATTGTGCAGTATTCCCGCACATGTATGAAATACTTCAGCGGTCCAGTTCAACAAATGATCATCTTTTGCTGTTTTGTTGGTGATTCAATGTCAGCGCACACAAACAGATGGGATTTATGTCTTTTTGTCAGAAAAACTCAGCACCTGAGATTTTTTGGGAGGCTGTATTTTGAGAGGCTGGTATTGATCAAAAACACTATCATACCCCTGCGGCTTTATTACAGGGCTAAGACAAGGATTGCACAGCACCACAACAGTGTTTTTTTATCGTCTTATCCTTTGAACCACAGCCTGGTGCTGCATTCCTGTAGTTATTTTCAAATACCACCATTATCCTCCAGTCGGCATTCTTCTTTGGATTCCTTATGACTTTGGAAAATGCTGCTCTGTAACTCTGAAACCTCATGAGACCTTTTCTGAGATTGTCTCCTCAATGGCCCAGGCACTGTAGCATAGCAACTAAAAGATGGGAGGGGTGGGAGGTGAAATCACTCTCACAGTGTAATGCAGCCTCTTTGTGTTTTCTTTCCACAGGACACAACTGAAAGTCAAGTGATACGATATGCAAGTGTGACAAAGCATAACACCCTACACTCACTTGATTTGCTTGTACTTCCAGAAATATCTCATTTCAAATGCAGTATCCGTCACTTTAATGTCTGACTTTTATCATAGCTTATCATTCTCAATTATGAGGTCTGCTTGAGGGTAAGTTAGCTCCGTCTTAAATCATTTCGCTCCCTCTTGGACCCCTCTGTGCTGCTCTAAAATTGGCCGCTCACATCACGACTCCAGCTTCATATTACCATGCGCCAAGAGGAGGTGAAGGATTGCATGTTGAAGCAGCACAGGTGGATCTGACAGAGAGGAGCAGTGTTAGGAGATGAATAAAAACCTGAAAACCCAATAACACTGTTTTTATTTCTTTTGGCAGATCTATATTTGTATAACCCGATCATCTCTGTATCCATGTGTGAAGGCACATGCTGACTGGCTCGCTTTAACAGGCTTCACAGCACGCATATTGGGTGTGGGTCAGATGCCTGCAGGCTGGTAATGATTAATGAATTCCATCGCTGTCATTCGGGGACGATGGTCACATAGACAGAAGCTGTCTGTCACATCCATCCTCCTCATCTCAATGCAGAATCTTAAAATACACCCCCGGAGATTCTTGTGGGAGGATATTACAAAGACAGGAAAGAACAGTGGATGTTTGGTAATTTCAGAACCACACTCATTGCTGATTACAGGGATAAAAATAAAATGGAAGTGGTGTGCATCGCACATTCCTTGATTTTCAAGCATCACTGCTTTGATTATATAACTGCTGGCTGTGAATCCAAATGCTATTTTGATATTTTTCACAAGCAGGAATGCTGGTTTGTCGCAAAAGGCTGTGTTTTTTTAATTGGTGTAGTGCAAATTTGAGCATTAAATTACATTTCACTTTCTTTTTTTCCACATATTCTTCATAGCAATCGTCTTACTTAGGAATTGGAATCGACAATATTGTTTTGATTCCTGTTGTCCAGTAGATCCATCTTGCTAAGCTCTAATCTACAGCCTTTGTGAGTGGTCCAAAATGGCATGGCCCAATCAGAGTCCTTTAGAGCAGGAAGAGGAACGAGCTACAAGTGAGATGACAGCAGGAAGTGACACATGCAAGGATTAGCATTAGGGGTGGACGATATGGCAAAAAATATCATATCACGAGTTTTTAAAAATAAAAATAAAAAAATAAAATCACGATTTTATCATGATTCTTTTTTTACTTTGATTTTTCTAGACTAAGTTGCATGTTTGACCATTTTCCCCCAATGTTTAACATATAAAACATGTAAAACCCTAAAAGAAGAAAAAATGACAATTTACGCCAAAGAAACTTACTGAACAGATTTTAATTTAAATAGTGCAGTTTTTATAAAAATGTGCAATAAATGTAAAAATAAAAGGTAATGAACAACAATATCAACATTATCTCTTAAAGTGCAACAATTTAAAACAAATGTTATCTAACTGCAATGTCTATAACCTGAGTGAATAATACAGCTGCTTTAGAACAGATTTTTGTTCAGACATCTTCAAGCTTTTATCTCCTTTTCTCTTTCCATCATGGCTTCAAGCTACATAACCAAACAGGAGATCCCACCATGCACTGTGCTTAATGTGCTACGATTGGCTAGTCAGGTGCGCGTCGAAGTCTCTGCGCCTACACAGACGATCTGACGATCTTTCTGCTTTATGAGATCATCCCCATGTTATAATCCTTGACGATTTAATATTGTCATATCGCACACCCCTAATTAGCATACATGCTGTAGCTTCAGTAGCAGTTTTGTCAAATACCAACACTACAAACCTCTCACTGGTAAGAATATTTCTGCTTCACTTCATGAAATATTTTGGCGAGAGTTTGTTTTATGAAGGGGCTGTTGCGTGATAACTCCCGCCTATGACATTATCTGATTGGCCTGTAATATGCTGAATGACTGAACACAAATTAACTGTTAAAACTGAAGGACTAGGTTAATTACCACTGCTAGGGTTTTTTTTGTTTGAATCTGTATGTTTGTTTGGTTGATTGTTTGTCTGTCTGTTGCCAAGATAACACAAAATCCGCTGGATGGATTTACCTGAAAATTTTACCAGAGGTGTAGTTTGGTCCAAGGAAGAGACCAGTACATATTGGTGCTGTTCGATCCAGATTGACATCACACAAAAGCATGCAAGTTTATGATGAAATCCCATTACTTAACACTGGACCATCTTTTGTCCTACCCATGGCACCATCCGATTGATTACACGCACAGTCAGCAGTGATAAGCCAATCAGCAGTGAAAGGTGGGGCATGCAGAGTTCTTCTCACAGACACAGAGAAGATTTGGAAATGTTTGCTGATGGAAAAAGCCTAGTGCTGTTACTGGAGCCTTGGTTTCTCAGCAGACTCTCCTGAAATTGTAATAAACACCTCAGTCCTCCATAATTCACAGCTACTAGTAAGATTACCGTCAGCCCATTAACAGCAAGTTACAAGACCCACTACTCACTAGCTCACTGTATTGGATATTTATATCACCAATAATCACACTTCTTGCAGATTGATATTTTCATTCCACATTGTGCGTGTAAAATAAACATAGGACCATGATGTTGGGTGGAAATCTCAATTTAGGGGTGGAAGTGAGCTGCTTTTCAGAGGTCTGCGCTCTCAGAGTGCTTTTCTAGTTTTAATTGTGTTGAGACAAAATGTGTACTCTTGAGAAGAATATATTGATACCAGTATTGGCAAATGAGTTTCTAATGAGCAACAAAATATCCAACATTGTGCATCCTCTTTTTTTTTCTATCTCCGAGCAAACCCTGTACCATAATATAGTGAGAGACCAGCATGAAAAGACACCTTGCTTTGAAAATGTCTTTACTATTTTTCATGTTGAAATCATGATGATGTGAGCTTATGTGCTCCTGCATGTATAAAGACATTCACAAAAAAGTATTGTTTTTCTTCTTTGTTTTAGATGATATAGACCAAATGTTGACAACTTCATAGCTGGCATGCACCGTCTTCTGCTTCTGTTGTCCATCTGATTCAAGATTTGATCATGTTGTGTGATCAGACATGATCTTCTGCATTTCTTTATCGCAACAAATGTTTGTATTAGTTAGTTGCCAGTTAATTATCTCAAACCTCTCTGGCCATATTCCTCTGGCATCCACTAGGCTTGTTTCCCATGAGCCTGCTGCTCACGGGATATTTTCTCTTTTCCTGACTCCCTGTAACACCTGGAGGTGGCTGTGGGTGTGAATCCTATTTTTTTAGGAAAATGATATAAATAATCAGAGCTGTATCGAACAGTCTCATGGACCAGCCTATTGGGACTGGCACCAGATCTACCTTCACGGGTCTTGATCTCACTGATATCTGATCCCAGAACTGGATTTTCTCATCAATATTAATATCAGAGATGATCCTGAAATCCCCACTGCTTCTTGCGCTCTATGCTTTTGAAGGTCATGTCAGGTTTCAGCAGTCTGGATTATCCAAATCAAGTGTGAATCTTCCAAATTCTGTCCATAAGCACAAAATTTCCCCTCCCCTGAAATTCTGTATGCCTCAAATGTTCTGTAGCCTAGCACTCAAACCCTTTCTGGGGAGACAAAGGAATTTCATAAGAAAAAGGGAGTAACTGTGGGTTGATACACGGCTGATTTTCTCAGACTCCTACTGCAGCAGCTTCATAATAGTCTTAGATAAACTCTGATTAGATATTTGCACAGAGTGAGGGCTGTGAATCCCGTCACCATTAGGAAGAACATTAGAGAGGAATTAGGGACTGGACAGGCTGAACTAGAGGAATAATTACTGCAGGTAATATTTGTTTTAATTAGCAAACCTTGCTAACTTTTAAGACAGACTTGTGATTTCATTCAATTGGGAGAATGAAGGTCAGTAAAACACTGCAGATAAGTGCTAAACGGTGGCAGAAAAATGACAGAGATGCAGAATAAACCATGAAACTGAAACAAGTGTGCAGGTTCTGTCGTGGTGTGTTGTTTGTTGTCATTAACATTTATCTCTATTAAATGATTAAAGATAAAGTGCAGTAAGAACAGCTGTTAAATACCACAAGATTAGTTCAGACTCATTGAGCAGCCGCTGAGGGAACTAAAACAGTGTTTGAGAACGTAAGAACTGTAAAACATCAGTGCCCTACAGAAATGTCAGGCACAGTAATGAGACCAGCATCCTTTGTAGTAGAATGTTAATGAGTTGTCTCCTGTGTTCTCAACTAGCACAACATATTCACTGTTTGCTATGATAAACAAAACAACATTTCTAATCACATTAAATGCTTCTTGACATTTATTTACACCTTTCAGCTTTCTTAGCACAGGAACAATGTTTTATTTCGAGGTAATGTGTATTTCTTCAAAGTTTGAAAACATGCTAAACTCTGTTACCAGCAGTCATGTGCTGAAAAGGTAAGCTCATAAGTATCCAGTTGTAGTGACCTCATGGGAAGGTTAACAAAGATCCAACGTGCAGTAAGGTAGTCCAGTATCATTACAGCTAAAGAGGTTTGCCAGATGTGTGTATTAGTGTGAGAGAAGCAACAACAACTCTGCCTCTCTGCTCTGTGGCACAAACGTGTTTCAGTTTGTGTCGTTGTGTGAGGTCAAGGGGGTTTTGATGGACCAACTTTCCCAGGTGGAAACCTACCCAGGACCTCAGCCCTTGACCCGAGAGGGCCAAGTACTCTGAGCTTCTGTTTGGTGCATATCAGGAGAGGGACAAATTACTGATATTGTATTACATACAGTATGATCACATTGGCAATTATGGACACGCTTTCCCCAAGATTCAGTGTCCCGTTTTACAACAGTGCAATGTTTAGAAGTGTACATGCACAAGTTCATGTCTTTCAGATCTGTTTTTTAATATTATGTCTACATAATTGGATGTAGCATCAAAATTGTTTTTCTGTTATAATGTTAATGTAAAGTTAAGACTTAAAAGATGAAACCATAAACATGTTTCATCTCACCATTCTATTAAGTTACTACTTATTTCATTGTTAGATATCATTATATATTGCTGTATGATATGATAAGCATATTGGATGCCAGTATCTCCAAACTTATTGTCCAAGATGCCAATATCAAAATTTTTTAAAGTGCAAAAAGCTGCCACATCATAAACATAGCCTGTTCCACTTATGGTGGCCATTGCATTAGAAACATATGTGAATCAAAGAAGGAATAGGGTTATTCTTTGATAACATCATACTCTCTAAATGTGGACATTCATTGCAGCCTGTAAAAATAATCGTGATAGCTCGTTGCTCGTTTCTCCCTTTTTTTCCCCTTTTTAAATGTATTTTTTGGGCATTTTGTACCTTCATTGATAGGAGAGAGAGTGGATAGTGTTGAAAGTTAATGTTCAGTTTGGAAGAAGGCACAAGTCCAGATGAGATCGGTTAGCCAACCATTTACTGACAATATGTGAGACAATACAAAAATAATAAAAATACACCGCTGCTGAGGGCTCAGTTCTGCACCTTACCAGGGATGTACAGACAAAGAGCATTGAACACAAGCATACACAAGATCTTATACACATCAGGATTTGGGAAATACCAACTTGTCACATTTTAAGATCATGTCTGGTTTCATAAGCTATGTCTGTCAAGAAAGACAAACATAATGGCTAGATAGAGGTCATACTTAAGGCAGAAGTTCAACCAAGAGTTCAACGGAAGTTCTCGCAGTTCCGCAAAACCACGGGACCAACTACAGGATGCGAAATGGGGAAACTGGCCCCCCAGACCTTAACTGAAACCACAGTCTTGTCTAACCGAGACTGTATCGTTAAGATTTATGAAACATTTGACCTGTTGAACAAACATGTTTGAACTGATCTGCCCTAACATAATATGTCTGAATAACTGTTTTGAATAACTGCATAAAATGACATCTTTGGACAAATGTTAGCATTAGCTTGTATATAATTCTAACAATAGGCTTGTTAAAGAGGTTGAGAGAGTAAGGGAAGACACTCTGCAAACTGGTAACAGGCTGGATTCAAACCCGGACGGGCAGAAGCAAGTAAATGGGATGTGCATGGTCGCTAACCACTTTGCCAAACCAGCACCCCACTGTTTGTTTTTTGAGTGTCCTTTGGAGAATGATCTGCCAGAAACTCATTAGGCTCGTGTATATACGACATGGTAATGTGGTTTTCATTATAGTTCTTTTTGTTAACCTCAGAATGGAAAAACAAAGAAGTTCCTGTTAATATCACACATTTATTTCTGTACCCATGACTGCCAAAATCAGCCCTCTTCACGCCAATCATTATAGCTGTTAATATTATTAGTCGACCTCTTTATGACCCTCTTGAAAATGAGATTCCTCTTCTCAAGTAACAAACTCTGATAAATATATATTCAACTGAAGACAAATTTATGATCTGGGAGTCCATGAATTCCCTATCATGAATTCTCAATTTGTCCCTGTCCACCTCTCGATGCATGAGTTTTTGTTAAAAGAATCAAAGTGAAATAGATTAAAAATAAAAGTATGGCAATGGCCAAATTTCTTGTAAAACATCTTGAGATAACTTTTATAAATTGGTGTTATAAGAATAAATGTTGATTTATTGATTGAGATCTGGTCCTGTAAAGCATGGTGACCCTTTGCTTGGCAGCCTCTACCCTCAGTGTATAAACACAAGAGCTTCCCATGCTGGAAATTTAGCAAAGGGCTGTAAAAGTGCATATTAATCATTCCCTTAATAATGCAACTTGCAAAAGTGTCGACATTTCCTCAGACCTTGACGTTGTTAACAAATAAGCTAAATGATAAGCTGCTGTCCTCCCTGTAAAAGTGCCTGTACTGCACAAGTCTTTCTCTATGCATCAGTAGACAAACAATAAGTGGTCTTTTAACAAAAAGATAAACACAAACAATGTTCAGCAGTTTATTCTCATGTACCAATTATCTGAAACATTCTTACACACTGTAAATAGATGCTCATCTCAGAAACCAACTGTTGATCCTAAACAAAGCTCCTTTGCCAAAATGGTATGTCTAAATCAGAGATGAGTGTGAATGGAAAGTCACCAGAGATGTCCGCTATCGTCACAACAGATTAATCCACACACAGGTCAGCCCACTCTCACACCCACACACACTCTGCTTCTCTCAGATCTTATTTCAGTTCCCTGATTTCTCATGTTCAGCCGATGTTTTGCTCTGGGAGCTCTTCATGTTCAAACAAACATGATTCTGTGGTTCAACTTGAAACACGAAATAAACTCTTTAATATGTCGTCATTCGGGAGTAAATCAAGCAGATATTGCGATGCTTCTTCTTATTCTGTTTAATCCACACACAAAAGAAGAGGGATGCAAATTCACCTCTGTGTTAAAAGGGAACACATTTGAATGAACTTGGAGGGCAGCCAGAGCTATTACACTGCCTTAATAACATGATGGCACAGTCCCAAATTATATTATCTATGTGTAAACTTAATTTCCTTTCATTTGAAAATTTTAATTAACTGGGTTGATTGATGACTGAAGGCGTCGGCTACACTTTAAGAAGAAGAGCATGCAACTTTTATCCATCCAGTTTTTATACACACATCCTCTAATCCTATCTTTGGTAACCTAATGAGTTAATGAATGTTAAAACACTGACACTGCGTTGGTGACAAACTTTTAAGATGCATGGCATCAGATAAACTTGCTGTAAATTACACAGCAAACGCCGATGCAAGACGGCTTCCTTGTGTGGATCAAGAAGATGTGGTTTGCCCGGGAGCAGGAGGAGCAGTGCAGAGGGGATGTAACAGAGAGAAGACTGATAGCAACTGGTACACCAAGGCAGTAGTGATAAAATACCATGGACAGAGCAACAAAGACAAACATACCCATCAGTGCTAATCTTGCAGTGCATCTTGCAGGATCCACCTTATTGAATGTCTGTAATCAGGTAGATTCATCTTGCCAGTCTGCAAAGCCCTAAAGCAACATGGCCCAATCAGTTTTCCTCAGAGCAGGAAGAGGTGGGAGCTACAAGCAAGATAACAAGAGGAAGTGGCTGCTTGTACAGAAATTAGCATAGATGCTAACAGCTTCAGTAGCAGTTTATTCAGTGTGTAGAATGCATTTGTTTATCAAATGAAAAACAACTAGCATTTCTCAACAAAAAGGCATTTTTGCTCCATATCCTACTTGTTTTGGTGAGCGTTTGTTGTAATCAGTCATTCAATCAATCAATATTTATTCATACAGCAACAGAGACTTAGGACTGAAAACAAGAGTAATGATGGTGGCAAACTTATGTACGCCCAGACCATAAATCTGTCCTCATCATCTTCGTCTCTGTTTAGTATAACTTCATTAAATGTTCCATGTTGTGGCTTATGTTTTGATTTTACACCACAGAATTAGCCCCACCCAATAAAAATTATACAATTGGCCGGTAATAAATGTGATTGACAGAATGATCATCCAGTCACCTGCTGGATATGCTTTTGAAAGATTCTGTCCTTTCCCAAACTCTTTCTATGGGCTCTTTTCCAGATGGACTAGTGAAATTTATGGAGCAGTCTATTTGGCCTAATGTAACACCTGAAGGGACTGAAAATGACTAATTGACTTCACCAAGTCTCATGGAAGGTCCCATTAAGTAGTACTGCACAGAGTCGTGAAAAAGCACTTGGACTTGAATTTGTTGTGCCACTTCCATCTAAGTTTTTGAAAGTTACTGTTTTTTTATTTCTGACTTTAAAATTTTTGCACTCACCAAAACTTCCTTTCATTGTGGAGAAACTTGTTGAAGTCCTTGCAGCCATCTGGGCTTTCTTCTGTACAGCTTTGTGCCCTGAAAATGGCTCTTTGTGTCCAATGTGAAAAGGGAAATCAATTGATTTCAACGTTTATCAAAACTTCTCCAAGTGTTTGACCTTTAAGCCATTCACTTCCAAAACTTCCTCTGAGAAAGTTAAAGAAAAATTTGTTGCATTTTAGTGACAGTAATGGAGCATCCAAACTATTTACTAATTTAAAAATTGCAGTAGGTCACATGTTCAATGCTTGAAATTCAATGAGTTTGAAATTTTAGCATATGCACTTTGTTTGGATACACACCTGCTTTAAAATGAAGGAAATAAGCAGCTTCTGGTGGAACAAAGGTTCCCATATTCACTAAAGTCATGTAAGAAACATGAACTTATTTTGGATTATATTGGAATGCAAGTAGCAGGAAGCACGAAATGCCAGTGGTGCTTGTACTGGAGGAAAAGGTGAAATGTGTGGTTCCATGTGCTGCAGCTTAGATTGAACTGGTTCTCTGAGCTGTCATGTGAGACAAGCCACATGCAGGAGCATTGGTGATGATCATTTTTATCACTATGGCGACAGGAAGAGTCCTCATTGGCTTTCCTGTGGTGGACCTGAGAGGTCAAAAAGGCATGAAAGTTATGTTATTACTAGTTCTTGCTCTGCTTTTATTCAGAATTTGTCATGTTTGGCAAATGATTCAGTGTTTATTGTTATATTTTGAGTCATGTTAAAGACAGTGGGATATTAAGGTCCACCCCAGTCAAATGAGGGTTTTCCGTGTATGTTTGTGTAAATCTGAGCCCACATTATGCTTTTTAAATTTTGAAAAGCACTGTGTCTCACAGACATCATGTCTCTTCTGCATTAAAAAGTCCTTTAAAAGTCACTTATCTCTAAACCAGAAGTGCATTTATTGTCTTATCTCCTTATCATTATACATAAAATAAAATACCTTCCTCACTGATGTTCTTCATCGGTACACGTTGACATAATAAGCTGCACTAGTTTACTACATTCTGAAATTACTTCAGCTGTTTTCCTCCCACCAGTTTACCATTTTCTTTCCTTTTGTTGGCATCATTAACATGATCCTCTGTGCCTTTTCTTTTGACTCTTTGGTCTTTGTTTGAGCTGATTGTTGATTTGTTGTATCTAGAGCACTGCCTTTTTCTGCCTTTCTTTTGCCTGTTATAAAACTTGTGCTGTATAAATAAAGTTATAATTATTATTACAACTTCTTTGAAAAAAGACTTTAAGTCTGTGTTATCTGAATCCCCCCCCCCCCCCCCCCCCAGACAGACCTACCAGTGTGACCTTCTACCAATCCAGTCAGAGCAAACTGAATGGGGTCTTAAAGTGGCAGAAGTTCGAACAGAGCACCTCAGACAGATGGTTAATTGCGGTGGATCAGGGGTACTGTATGTGAGAAAAATGGATGTTTTTTTGAACATGAGTGATAAAAGCATAAGATAAAATAATCCTTTATTGATCCCCAGAGGGGAAAATTCAGGTATTGCATCAGTACAGGGTAAGTACAAGGGTAGTAGCATGCATTGGGTTAACAAAATTACACATAGTTAGGACAAAGCAAGGGTGACATATAATAAACAAAACAAAGTGGAGAAGCAATGGCCATCCAGTAGCAGCAACAGTATGAGGTATTCACAAGAATGTCATTTAGGCAACTGAGTTCAGGCAACATGCTCTGTTTTTCATCAAAATCAAATATATGAACTAGGGATGTAACGGTTACCGGTAAAATGGTAAATCGCGATAAAATTTCCCACGATAATCGTTACCCTGTCCAATCAAAATTACCGTTATATCGTGCTTGATCACCACTCTGCCTCAGTAACGGACGGTGATGCTGCTCTTTGCCTGGAAAAGCCAGAACTATGTATCTGTCCTAGATTAAGGAGCCTCACGCGAGGTGCACATGCACAGCTTGCATTATTTGGCCTCTGAGTTTGACACACTTATTGTAAAAAAGACAAAAGAACAGTTATGAATATAATAATAAAGGGGTTAAATGATTTCAATTCTGTGTAAAAGTACTTTTAGAACATTTTGAGCACACTGCAACAATACTGCGATAATAATGATAACCGTGATAATTTTGGTTACAATAACCGTGATACAAAATTTTTTTTATATCGTTACATCCCTAATATGAACCCACGTTTAAGTAAATTTTTTTTTTTAATACTTGTAGATTAATGACTGCAAACAAGTTGCTTGGTGCTCTTAAAACAGATCCATCCATCACACAGAGTGAATCAGCTGCAGACCTGAAAATGAATCCAGGTTTGTTACAGACACTAAATGAAAAAAAGAACAACTCTCTCCTCTGGTTTGTTTTCCTGTCTACTTAAGTTTTCTGAAGCTGTTGTCCTCTCTTGTGCTCTATGTTCGGGGCTGCCTCTCATGTTGGATTACTCACAGGGACGAGCACTTAAAAGAGTGTTAATATACAGAAAGAGTCTCCCTGTGTTAAAAAAAGGGATTAAATAGCAGTTTATATATATTTATTTGTCATCTGAAGTGAAATGGTTGTTTGAGCACCATCTCAGAGCTTTAAGCTTGTGGGGCATGAGGTGCTGTCCGTGGTGCTGAAACTGGAGCCACTCTCTGAGCAGCATGATAAACACTGTGATTCAACTCACTGTACACCCAGCCATTATACACCAACCTGTTAGGCTCCGTGGTGTATTAGCAGGAGCCCTGAGAGCTCTCCCTGGATCACCTTGTCTTAATTCTCCCTGCCTGGGCGTACCATATTTGTCATCTTGCCCTCCTCCAGCACGCCCATCGAGGATCACCTCAAAAATAAGCCTGTGGGCTTTATTGTGTGATTTAATCCTTGACAGCTTGTGGGTGTGTTTGATAACTGTCTTCAGGTGAAGCTGTATTGTGTGTATTATGTCTTTAAAAGAGTGTTTGTGTCTGTTGAATATACTCAGAATAAGCCGTTCAGTGAGTCACACAAAAATGAAAACATAATCTTAAGGTTTCTTAGTAAACACTCACCTGCACTGATCCGCCTTCTTCTTTCTTCTCTTCTGTTTGTGTCTCTCTTGACTTTATTCTGAGAAGAATGTTTTCAGAGTTTCCAAAAAAGTTGAGCTTTAGTTTGAGACTTTTTCACCGGCGTTCTGTCTTTACAAAAACAGTGTGTGTGTGTTAGAAATACTTGTTTACAAAAATGTTGGGTATGAAATGCTGAAACCCAACGTGGCATGAAAAAATGTCCACTAGTACTGAAATTCTTTGGAGACATCATATCTTAAATCTGACCAAATTCAGATTACATTCAGTTATCACCTGTGCGATAAATAAAACACTCAGAAAAGAATCCCAGCGCAGCACCAGATCAGGGAGTCAGAAATGTCAATGATTGGAAGTTGGTTTGGTGAAAGGAGTGTGGCTTACAGTTATTGAATGATGGGTGCATTTAAGCTGCACGATGGCAGAGAAGCAAGCCAGGTTTCATTTTGCTGAGCATGTTTTCAGAGCAATGCTTACAGACTGCCAGATTGAGCCAAACATCTCATGGGCTGAATATCTTGAATAGAAGAGCTGCTTTAACAGTGAGTCAGGCAAATGGCAGCCAAAATAGACAGGAATTTAAAAAAAATAAAAGAGCTGTATTTTTGTTTTTGTTTTGAGCTGAAATTTGTGTCAATATAAGTTGAATATGTTCTGGACATAATAGGTACATTTAGATACCACTTCCTGTTTGATCTTTTCACAGTCGAAGCCCAGTTTTCCATTTCAGTCAAAAACTCCACTTGTTTATGCAGAAATACCTTATGCTGAAGTTTTCTTGGTTGGATATACAATGACCCTGTCACTTGTCTGGGGCTTTAATGTAGTTTCTTTTTTACTTTGTATTTCCTAATGTACACTGTTTTTTTATTCAGTGTGTACAAAGCCAAGAAAAAAGAACCCAATAGGTCCTTAAAGGGACAGTTCAGTTTTTTTGAAGTGGGGTTGTATGAGCTTCATATGGTCACTTAGGACATTAGATACAGTAGAAAGTTCTCTCTTCTCCACCAGAAATCCACAGTCTGTAAGAGTCTGTGACGAAGAAAAGACGCTAATGGGAATGTACCATACCTAATTTAAAGGCTATTTTGTTCACCTACAAGAACTTAAATCAAATGTAATACCACAGTTTAAGAGTACACTACATATGAATTTTTTTAAGTGCATTAACCTTTCGGAAACATAAAGTTTATCCGGACCTAAGCCAACTCACGTTGTGTGTCCCTCCGCTAAATCACACTGAAAGGAATACTGAGGATGGTATTCCTTTCGGTCGGTTCGTCTCCATCTTCAGCAGCTCGTCTTCTGTAAACTCCGGTTCATACAGATATCCTCTTGACTCCAAAGTGAATGGAACTTCATTGGCGCTGTCATAATCATCCTTTTTTTTAATTTCCTGCATTGTCTATTCCTCACACTGCTAACGGTCAAAACAGAAGAGTTACGATACTTGATAAAAGTTACACGAAGCTACAACCAGCATCTGAAGCCGCTAGCTTGTATGATCAGCTGAGAGGGGAGTGATTTAGCGGAGGGACACACGACGTGAGTAGGCTTAGGTCCGGATAAACTTCATATTTCCGAAAGGACTGTGGCTTTCTGGTGGAGAAGAGAGAACTTTCTACTGTATCTAATGTCCTTAGTGACCATATGGAGCTCATACAACCCCACTTCAAAGAAACTGAACCGTCTCTTTAACTGAGGTAAAAGTCAGTGATGCACTATTTTATCAGCACAATGCAGGTGCTGGTGGTTAATAGGTTAAAATCAGGTACAAGCAGATATAAATTTATAAATCTAATTTGACGTATTAGTTCAGCATATTGAGAATTTATATCATGCGTCCTTCAGCTGGAATATCAACAGATTTGACCAGTGTCTCATTATGATTTACCTGATCACTTAATGTCCACCTTTGAATAAAATGCCATTTTAATAACTGCAGAATAGAATCAAATGTTGTTTGGCACCTTTTTATGAAGGATTTTACAATAAAAGAGTCTGGTTAGGTCTAGTGCAAAGAGATTTGATGCTATTTTGTATATTTTTAATAGGACTACTGTTTTGATTTAACTGATTTATTCAAACTCTTTGTTGCAGATGATTAAAAAAAAAGTAAATGTTTCCTGACTTACTCCATCTCTAATTATGATCCCCTCTCACCAGTGTTTCCTTCTTGCACAGACACAACAGTTTGTTGTTGATTCCTTCTTAAAGTTAGAAATTCTGGAAACTTTCTCTGTTTTTAAAAATGCAGGCCAGGAAAATCTCAGGATAAATGATGAAAGAGTTCTATGTTGTTTTGTGAAAACAGTGAAGCTTTCGAAATCCTTTTAGATGAGCCATGCACTTTAATTCTAGGAAGTAAATTCAGTTTAGTTTGCTGGCAGATTCTGATAAACATGAGCTAGACTTTTTTCACTGCAAAACTGCTATTTTTTAAACTGCTATTCGTAGTTTTTTTTTTCTTTAAGAGGAAAAATAAGTTTGCACTGAAAAAAATAATGAATTTTAGTTCGAAGCCATAATGCCCAGCCCTCACAGACTGATATTGGCAGCACAAATAAATGTATGTATCTTTATATATCTGTATGTTGGATATTGTCAAAAGTGCAATATTGTGAATTAATGGCAAACTGTATCAAGTGGTACAGAGCTACTGCAGCAGGAAGACAGCCAAATGATTTCACACACACCAAGTCTGAAAGCCACCCTGTCACCCTGTTTTATACAACCAATTTTCTAGTTTTTTTGATTCCCTATTCTTTGAGGGCACTTTGGCCAGCATTGTCCTTAAAAAAGTAAGGACTTTTACTGATTTGCTCATCTGGTGGCAACAATTTAGTTTAGTAACTTTAATTGTTTCCCCTCAATTCTTGTGTCATTAACAGAACACTGTACAGCAGTTATACACCTGCCAGATGCAACAAAGCCATCAGTGCAGTCTGATTTAACCTAAGGAAGAATTCCACCATGAATTATAACAAAAGCTTCAGCAGCTTTTAATCGCATGAAGACACACTGCAGGTTTGACCAGCTCCCTAACAGCAGTCTTTGGCTGTGCAGGGTTTTCCTGCAGAGTGAGCTGATGGCACAGGGAACAGGCACAACAAGGAACTCGGTTTTTATTGTCATACCAGGAGGCTGATTGGTTAGCTTTAAATATATGGCTATAGTGGTAATGAGAGGTGATAGTGGTGGTTGTGTGATTCTAGTGTTGAGTTCTTTTAAAATGGGTTTCTGTTATAGGTTAAAACATATTTGAAACAGATATAGATATAACTCCAGCACATTTACACCTCCCTTGAGCCTTTCAATTATGAATATAAATTATTTCCCTGATCATGTCAACAAAACCTATAAATGTAGACACCAGAAAAATAGGTTATTAAGAGAGCTGTAGTGCTGAATTCCATTACATTGCAGCTTGTGATAGAGCTTTTCATTACACATTAGCATTAGGATACCAAAAGTGGAGTTGGGGTCTCTCAACAACATAGTCAGATAATTTCTGTCCTAGATTTCCTCTTCCAATTTAAACCAACAAAAGATATTCATAAGTCTTGGTGGTCCTTATGATATTCCACCTGATTATCCTCTGAGGTGTGTTGAGAGGGTCAGGGCCACCACAGTCTGAAATCATAGATATTCAGAATTAGCAGTCAGAATTCCTGATGCGTGGGGAGATCACAAGACAGCAAAGCAAGTCCTCTGTGATTTTCATTTGGAACAAACAATAGCCAATCAGGAGAAAGCTAGTTTAAGCAGTCAACACAACAAGCAGCCATGACAGAGAGTAAGATGGATGTCAGAGATGGAGGACTGACTTGTTAATTTGCAGGACAGATCAGTGTTCATGCAACGTGTCCTGTAGAAAATGCTGTAACCAAACTCACAAGGAGAAGAGTTAAGTCGAAAATGCTACCTCTATGGTCATCCCACAATGCTAACCACTAGCCACATTTAGGTTAATTTTTTCATTTGTTCTCATTTGGATGAGTTTCATAACAATAGCCAACACAAAGCAGCTCAATAGTGGGAAAGTAAGTTGTTGTAAATGTGTTCAACATAGCATGTGGTCGCCCTATGCTGTTGTTATGGATTGTTTTTGTCCTTAACTCTTTAAATTACTCAGAGTGGTCGGCAGTATATTACCACAGCTTTCATGCCAGCTCTTTTCTGTACAGACAGAATTTATCTCTGTCACCATGGCTAATGTTCAGGCCTATGCTATACCTACATACTAAGTCCCTAACCATCCCTTTAAAGTTAAGATTGCAAACTATATGGGTAGACACTAGAGCTGGGCAAAAAATCGATTAATTCCAAATATTTTCTGCAGCAGATTTAAAAAATTGAAAATCTGGATTATTTTTCTTGCCTTAGTCCAATTGTAAATAGCTGCAATTTTTGAAAAAAATTACAATTTTCATGATGGTCGGCCTTGTAGGGTTTGCACAAGCACTTTTATAGGCTTGTATTTGTTATTTAAGTAGATTAAATATTGATCCGAGAGTTCCATGCTGATACTTTAAAAATACCTCAGCCTTTTAGTGTTTATGTAGACAAGGCTGCCTACGTTTATACTACAAAATAAACCTTTTATGACCCAAACATTGACTTTAAAGGGAAACTCCGGTTTTTTGACACCTGGACCTTAGTTTTAGGTTTGTGCATGCTCATATACTCACTCAGACAAACGTCGTGCAGCTCGGAGTCCTTCAGAAGTTATTTAGATCCAACCGATTTAGCCGCACTTAGCGGGGGCCACGGCAAGGGAGCTTCAGCGCCGAACATAATCTCTGCAAAATCGCTCGTCTCTACCACAGCCCGGTTTGTCATTGCAGAGAAATCCTCCAGAGTAGTCAGACATATATTCCTGGATAGATCCATACGCTTGTCAGCCGGTTTCAAGTCCCACTCTGAGCAGCTAACACACTCCTCTTCTGTTGCTATAGGCGAACACTGTCCACAAGTGCACCACCAGTTCGCATTGAGTCGTGGACGTGCTCCTGTTTGTTGTTCTCGAGCCAGCTGTTCGTCTCTCTCCCTCCGCATTCTTCTTTCATGGAGCTCCTCGTCCGTGTACTCAGACTCAAACCGGTCGTCGTAGTCTGACTCTTCGGCATCAGATAAATATTCTGCCCTGTTGCTCAGCAATGCCTGCTAAGAGTAGGTCAGCTGTACCTTTGTGTCGCGCGGCTATGACGTCATCAAAAATTTGTTTACCAGGACAGCTGACCCACCTGAAGACGGTAGACGAGCTGACTTTATGATAACACTGGCGATGGATGAAAAAATATAGCCGAAATGAGCGATTTTGCAGAGATTATGTCCCACGCTGAAGCTCCATTGCCGTGGCAACATGGCAGAATATTTATCTGATGCCGAAGAGTCAGACTACGACGACCGGTTTGAGTCTGAGTACACGGACGAGGAGCTCCATGAAAGAAGAATGCGGAGGGAGAAAGACGAACAGCTGGCTCGAGAACAACAAACAGGAGCACGTCCACGACTCAATGCTAACTGGTGTTCGCTTATGGACAGTGTTCGCCTATAGCAACAGAAGAGGATTGTGTTTGCTGCTCAGAGTGGGACTTGAGACCGGCTGACAAGCGTATGGATCTATCCAGGAATATATGTCTGACCACTCTGGAGGATATCTCTGCAATTACAAACCGGGCTGTGGTAGAGACGAGCGATTTTGCAGAGATTATGTTCGGTGCTGAAGCTCCCTTGCCGTGGCCCCCGCTAAGTGCGGCTAAATCGGTTGGGTCTAAATAACTTCTGAAGGACTCCGAGCTGCACGATGTTTGTCTGAGTGAGTATATGAGCATGCACAAACCTAAAAATAAGGTCCAGGTGTCAAAAAACCGGAGTTTCCCTTTAAGAGGGAAACATTTAGACAACATAAAGGCAACACTTGATTTGTTTCATTTTTCTGTCACTGGGAGTTTTGTTTCTTTTAGGGAGGGAAAAATCAATTTAAATCGTGAATCGAGTGTTGTGGAAAAAAATCAGGGATTTTATTTCTCGGCCATATCACCTCGCCCTAGTAGAGACCCTGATGTTTGTGAATGAATTTGTTGGTGTGGTGTGCTGGGTAGATCATTTTGTTGAACACTATGCATTATAAGAACAGAATTCTTAAATCTTTCATCATTTGATGTTGTGAGAGTTTTTTTACATCGTCAGAGACAGTTAATTTTTAATAAAAAAAAAAAACATTCTTCTATAGAGGAGGAAAAGCTATGTGCTTATTTGGTAATATTTAACTTGCAGAAGATGGTGCACAAGTTTCCAACACTGTTGTGCTATAACTTGTAATTTGGCATGTCCTGATGAGCTGTTTTTACTCCTGATCTGAAGTAATTGATTTAAATAGGAGTATCTGTTTGCAAAGAGGAAGGAAATTTCAGGATAGTTTATATGGGAAGGTTAGCTGGAGAAATTTAAAAAATATTCCGGACTGGAAACTTTCCATTGGAATAATGGGAATTTATGGTAATCAAACTGGAAATTTAGGTGAAATGAGGAGGACTTTTAAACAGATGGCATCATACCTTACTTACATTTTATTTCATCATCAGCAAACATCCATCCAAAATAATACAATGAAAGTGTTATTGAACCGTGAAGTTCAACAGAAACGTCCTCCATGGTCCAGAGTTCTTGAAATCATTTGTGTACATGATTGAGGAATGGCATCGATATTCTCAAGTCAACCTGTATTAATCTGATTGTTTTAGTCAAGGTAATGCTAAAACAGATATTTTCACCACCAATGTTTAAAATCCTTGTTAAGGTCCACCTTCAATTGGTTAATTCCATTTTTATTCCCATTCATCCCCATCCTGTAAATAACCTTGGAAAGCTTCCAACTTAAAAAATCCTTTGAATTTTACAGCCCGGGTATCTGCTGTCACTGAGTCCCGATCTTATTCTTTCATTTACCTAGACATCACAGCTACACACTGTTTTTTGGTGTGTGTTTTTACTTGTTTGTCTGTTGACTAAAGCCCCAGTCACACATTCCCGTTTCTCATGGCGATTGTGCACGATTGTCATAATCCTGATAAAGCATGCTTTGGTTGTGGTGCATGCGCTACTTGGTCTAGTTGTATAGTCGTGGATGAACGGAGGGGAACGTAGAAGCTCCACGACAGTTTTGAACCGTTCAAAACTGTCGTGGAGAATCGCCGCTCTCGGTATAGCGGGATGGAAGCCTAATGCAGTCCTAAGGTGACCCGTATTAGCGTGGCATGTACGGAGCTCAGTCAGGCTGAACGTGGCCCAATTGCGGCTCAATCCTGAAAGCTTTATGAGGACGACTGACAAGGATGTATCCGTATGAGCCCCGACTGTGTCCCGTTCAAGACGGCGCAGGCTACGGGGCTCAGTCGGGGCTTACGTGACGCGAACTGAGCTCGAGCGGGGCTGACTTCCTGCCAGCGGGATGGAATCCTCGTCATATCGCTGTATTAACCTAACTGGAGTGGAACAAACGCCCCCTGAAGCGCTGTAGCTGCGCCACTGACGGTGTATTTACGGAGTGTCTCCAGGGGTGAGACAGTAATTTAATCCCGTATCATAACGATCACACCAGCCTCCTCAATCATGTACAGTCGTGCACAGTCGCTATGAGAAACGGGAATGTGTGACTGAGGCATAAATTAAGTAAAGAAAGTGACAAGATGCTCTTGTTTGACTTTGTTGAACTAAGTCCAGCTATCGTGATTTAAAATTCACAACTTTACATGACACAGGCTGATGGTCTGCCTGCTGGGCATTTCTGCCTGACGCACCTCCACCAGTGCCTTTCTTGCAGGTGTGACACCTATGGGCCTATGTGGGTCATCATCCTTTAACCCCAGTTCGCTCCGCCATATCTCCTGGTGGCGGAGCGATGGCAGGGATCTCTCCCCACCCCCACTGCTAATGCCCTAGTTGTTGCCTGGCCCCCAACTCCTGTGCATCCTCCCTGGCCACAGCCAGAAACTGCCCTTCTCTGCCTCCTCGGCCAGTTCTTTGATGGCTCTTCGATGTGCAACGCCTTTGTATCCCATGTCCCTTAGAAGGCGAGCAGCTGAGGCTCCCACAAAACCCCTACACCCCACCTTAACAGGGCAGGTGATGGTTTTCCAGCCAGCCTCCCCACATTCTGCAGCCAGGTCTGCATACTTGGTATGCTTTCACTTGTTGGCATCTTCCAAGTTCTACCACGGCACGGTGAGCTCCACCAGCAGGACGGTCTTGCAAGCTTCCGACCACACTACCAGATCTGGCCGGAGCAATGTTTCCGCAATCTCTCTGGGGAACTGGAGTTGCCCTCCCAGGTCGACCCTCATGTTCCACCCCCTTCCAAGAGAGAGGAGACCTGAGGTTTCTCTCTTTCGGGGGACACTGATGTTCTCCTGCTCTGGTGAACTGGATGGAGTGCATTGCTGGGGCTGATGGTCTGCTGTTCGCTTCCTGTCTGCACGACTCCACTACCTCAGCCAGTTTCCTCAGCACCAGGTCGTGTCACCACCTGTATCGACCTTGAGAAGGAGCTGTCTTGCAGCCCGACAGGATGTGCTGAAGACTTGCATTGATGGTGCTGCACAGTGGGCAGGTCTCTTCAGCACCATACCACTGGTGGAGGTTTCGGGGACAAGGTAAGATGTCGTATGTTGCCCTGATCAGGAAGCTGAGCCTGGCTTGGGGGATCTTCAACAGATCAGACCATGACACAGGCCTGTCTGTGACTCCATCCCATGATGTCCAAACTCCTTGCTCTGGGACACTGCCTTGATGTTGAGGCGTTCCTGCTCAGCCCTTGCCACTTCTGCCACCACCATGGCTCTCCGCTGGTCCTTGGAGGCTTTCGACCAGAACAGGGGGGACTCAGCCCTTCCCAGGCCTGCTTGACCCTGCTGGACTCTGCCGACCACCTCAAAGTGCTTCAGTCTGCTGACTGCCTTGTTGACTTCTTCCTGAGCTCTCCACTTCCTAAGTGTTCTAACATGGGTTACTGCTGCTCTCACCAGCTGGTCGTTGGATTCCCTGAGCTCCATCACAAGGCGAGCCTTCTCCTGTTTGTATCCCACATTGATGGATCGCAGTGGAAGCTGAAGCGTGTTTCTGCCGAAGAGGCCAACTTCAAAAAGGCTTCTCGGCAGCCCCAGCTACTTTCTGATGAATGAGTTGGCCAGCCCATCCATCTTGCTCACCACTGAAGAGGGGATCTCACTCATTTTCAGAAAAATAAAAGAAATCTTCTGAGAATGGTTTATGTGACTGTTGAATGATTGGTATATTAATTTCATTTTGGTATCCTCTTGTTGTGAGAAGGCCTGCTGTGAGAGCCTCAAATGGCCCTCAGTGTTCCTGGCACTCACTAGTGAGTCTGTGATTTTGTGTTGTGACAGCCGCCCTCATGCATGGCCAGTTGGACTGAATGTGCAGTGTGGCCCACACTTTGAACCCCCATAGTGTCCATAGCCTTTTCATATTCCTTGCGTTGTCACACATAATGATGTGTACCTGTTGCTTGTGGATTTCCCGTGTACTCAGCATCTCCTTGATGTCCTGTCTGACGAGCCCTGTTTTATGAGCCCCAAAACTGCAGCGCATGCAATACAGCCTGCTAACTGGAAAGTGAAGGTGCCAAACTAGTGTTCAGTGAAGCTCCGTGATGACATGGGACAAATGTCCAGACTCTAAATGTCAGTGGCAAAACTCACAGCTGTCAAATTACATTTTAGACCACCTTGTATGTTTAACCTTGCTCCAGCAAAACTGTGTCTGCAATGTGTTGCTGGGGTATCATACCACAGAACCAGAATCTCCAAGATGATAAAAACCTACATTTTCCACCACAGAGATGGGCTACTTGATTCTACAATTGAATTCAGTCACCAACGTTTCAATTGTTTTAGCCATAGAGCTGTCTCTAGGATATTTATGCTTTTTTTAAAGTCCAAAGTTTGTCATTTTGACAATAAAGACTTTTCCAGTTCCTCAGTGACTTCAGCAAGTAGCATTTTCAATTGTATCTTTTGTTTAAATGTCATCTCCATACGGTTGGAGTAAAATCAACTCTAGTTCTACCTCCACACAGATGCTGACTGTCTCAATTAAGGTTTTTCCACACAGCCAACACGTTAGCCTCAGGGCTGCTACCTCTACATCACTCCCACATTTATATCCTGTAGCAAAGTGTGTTAAAAAAAATGCTGACATTGGCCCTGATCTGATACTTTAGATCAGCATAGGGAAAAACCAGCTTAAATTCATGGTGGATATCTACACTTAACACAGGGTGAAGGTGCTGTGCATATGTGTGTGAAGTGGCTGCTATTTAGGTTAGCTCTGTTACTGATCAGACATTTTGCTGGAATTGTGGGCCTGAATTGCTAAAGAGATATTAAGAAATGGTTTAACAGACTCATTACTCTGGCACTGACCTGAGAAGAACCCGACTTTAATAGCATAGCCTACTAAGTATTCATAAATTTTGTGTATTGAAGGTTTTTGTTTTTACTGGACTGATTTGTTGTTACAGTGCTGAATTGTCAGGCTGTCTTATCATTTGATAGACAAAATACGCACATACCTTATTTCAGTCTCACTGAGTTGATCAGTCATATTTTTTTTAATAGTAAGCTTTATACAGAAAAAATACATTAAAAACGATGATGTGATTCTTTCCTATTGCACAACTCGGTTAGATTTTTCTAAATTTTAGACCAATTTTTCAATTCAGACAGATTCATGTTTCAACAGTTGTTATTGCCTGCTGCTCTGCTTCTTTCAATTCTTGGTGACGGAGCGTAAGATGAGTCCCTAATTTCAATTTGCAGAGCCTGCATTCAAAATACTTCATGTCAGGCTCTGTTTTACCTGAAACATTGTAGAATCCAAAATGCACCCGCATAGTTTCTTTTAATCGACAGCTCAAATTTTCTGTGTTGTTTTTAGGGATGTAAAATATTATTGGTTTGATATGATTATTGCCTGATATCAGCCTAAAAGTTTAGTATCTGTATTGGGCGGTATTGTCATTTTTTTTTACAGATATTTACAGGTGATATATATCAGCCATATATCAGCTGGAATATCGGCAAATTACATAAATGTACAATATTGATGTACCCTCTCTTCACTGCATGGGTACATTCAGTCAAAGGTTTCATTTTTACAAGTCTTAAATACTGTTTTTCTTCTTTTACATCTGTTCCTCACAGAAATATACTGTATAACTGAAAGAACAAGTCCATTTTTGTGAAGTACAGAGCTTGTGCTCTTGTCCCGAAATATCAGTATCAGTTTCACTATCTTGGATAATAAATTAAAACATATTAGTATATTGGATATTGGCAAAAAATCAGTATCCTGCATCCCTAGTTAGGGATGGGAATCGAAACCAATTCCAGTGGAGAATCGTTAACGGCCCCATCAAAGAATCAATATCATTATTATTTTTGCTTATCAATTCCCTTATCAATTCCTTCCACTGACAGGGTTCAGAAGCGTCAGAATTGTGGCTTAATTTTTACAAAAGGCACCTACTGCACAACCTTAAGGGTGCATCCCTATCCCTAGTTGCTTTATACAGGAACATGACTGACTTGGCAGCACAGGTGGCTTGTACCAGCATGCTCTACACTCTAACTCTGACTTTCGTTACTCTGTACCTGTGCAACTGTAGTGAAAAGAAATGTGAATCCTCTTCCAAACCGTTTACTTTGAAAGCCTGTGCATTTTGCTCTCCCTTGAAGCAGGATGACAAATGACTTAAAGTTTCTTCTTTAGATTGATGCAGTATCTTGGAGAGCATGAATTTCAGTTCTGACATGAAAAGATTTCTTTCTGACACCTCTAAAAGATGAACCCCATAACGAACAGATGCATCATAGAAAGTCCAGGTAACAGTGAATACCAGCACAGCCACTCTGTTTGGCTGAAATGCTGATAGAATAAATTAAACGCCTTGCTATGCGCACACTCCCATATGGAGCTGGCTGGTCACTCTAACTCCCACTCGTCCAGATGGCCAGTCAACCTTGGCCACACGTGTTGGCACACACACAGACAAAGTTTTCACTGCATAACCATAACATTATTCAGGGGAAGTCTGAGATGTACTCCCCTCTCTCCAATAGTCCTAACAGGAATCTGCGAGCATGTTGTGAAGCTTATGGTAAATGTGGGCTGTAACCCTGTCAGGTCAGACTCCCACCGCTTCCATTCTCCACAGACTCTGTCAGGTGAAACAGGTGTCTCCTGGTGGATGCAACTGAACCTTGTTGAGTTTAATGAAGTGCCACTCCATAGCGCTGCTTAGAAAACGTAACGAGACAAAAACTGGCCAAGGTCATGACGTCCGCTCACAAAAGAAAACCTGAGACGGAGCTGTTTCTCTTGTTCTGAGGGACATTTTATCAATATTCTTCTTGTTAAGGTGAAGCCACACAAAAACCCTCTCCGTAATGCTTTTGTGTGCCCGAAGAGCCTCCAATTACTGCCATCATTTTACTTTGGTGCATGACCTGATTCTGTCACTACATGGAGGGTTATAGACAGTTATGACAGGGACGCTTAGTAGTTAAAAAAGCTTTTAGTTTTCCCTCAAGGGTAAAATGCTCTGTTTACTTCGAAGTGTGTTTGGATAAAGAGAGTAAAGAGAAAAATGCTATGAGTAAAATAATCAGAATTATTAAAGAGGAACATTTAAACATGTCATTTTCATTTGGCTGACAAGAGTTTCTCTTCAGCGTTACATCAAGACAACCAACAACAAGAAAGAGAGATCACTGTCTGAGGAGGCTAAGATGAACAGCGCTATGGAAACAATGTTCTACTCTCATCCTCCCACAGTTGTCACTTTATCAGTACGTGAGAAGGTAGAACTTTGAGGGCACACTAAGGTGAAGAAGGACTGCAAATATCATGACAGAACATGGGGACTGAGAAGAATGCAAATTATGTGACGCACCTACAGAGCGTCTTCCTAAATTTTAAGGAAGTTGCACAACATATATGTCCACAAACAGATTGAGGCTATAAAATGTTTTGATGTTAACGATTTTTTTAAATGATGATCTGGGTAATGATCAAATTTCAATTTCTCTTGAAAAGTAAGTTGTTTTTTTTTACCACTTTCTTGGCTTATATATTCTGTTTCTGTGTTTGCATATTCTCTCATTCAGGTAAAATGTGTTGCTATTTGATTTGTTTTTCATTTATAACTAGGATTTAATTTTTTTTCTGTTGATTGTTTCTGTATTTATTCTTAAAGTGAGTTTTGCAAATAAGCCAACATTGGGTTTCTACCTCACCTGCACCTGTGACTGACTTTTGTTCACTGTTTTCTTTAACTTCTCCTTTAGCTATATTTAAATAAATTATTAAAAAATATAATATAGGACAAATTAGGAATGGGTGAAATGAGACAGTTACATTGTTCAACTTTGATTGCGACTTAGTTGGCCTGTGGCTATCACTGTGTACTCAATATTCAATTATTTGTTCATGTATGGGGGTAAATTAATTACTTGAATATATTCAGTTGTTAGGGTGTATGCTTGAAAATAGTTTGCTTTAGAGGGAAAGTGACCACTTTAGTTGACTCTATATTACAAATTAGATAAACTAATTATTAATCCTGTAATCCCAGTCAAATGCTCTGTCTAAAAGCAGTGATGAGCAGCTTTAGTTACTGAGAGGGCCACAGTGACATAATCCTCATTGCATGGCAGCCACATTTCTTGGAATTCGAAGATTTGTTTTCTCAACCATTGAATTCTGTTTAATAAAAATACATAACAATAATAATTAAAAATGTGTATATACTGTATATATACATACATGTAAGTCATCACAGCTGTCAGTCACAATTCCTACTCTGTAAGATTCTGAATTTGGTTTAAAAAATAAAAAATCGGGATTGGAAAAGTAATTTGGCCTCCTATTTTGAGTGTCTTAAAATGCATTGCTTGTTCTGTTTGTCTGCACAGGCTTCTGAAGTACACAGTTGCAACAAGGCGCATACTTTTGCCAGCTGGTCGAGTTGCTAAAGTTAGCCCCATTAGCTCCCTATGTTGCCTGTTAGCTCATTAGCTTGCAACTTTGATGATAGTTTTCTGTATAAAGTAACAAAGAATGAACCAGATCATCACTCTGTCATTAGAAGCAAGCATGCGGATGCATTTTGGATTCTACAATGTTATGAATAAGTCAGAGCTTGACACGATGTTGTCAGTATACTGACCAAGCTAACTGAAATGTCATCTTACACGCCACCACCCCGACTTTAAAGAAGCAGAACAGCGGCCAGTACCAGTACTGACATCTGACAAACACATACTGCACGGTCTCACCAAACTTCAAGTCTAAATCCAGGACTGGCTCCATTGCCTGTTGAATTTTTAAAGACGTAGACCTCCACAGCTTTGTAGACAACAGACTTTAGACCAGGCAAGTTAAATTAATTTGTTTTGCACCTTTCAGCAAAAAGGCAATTCAAAGTGCTTCACACAATACATCACACCACAGTGACAAAAGGAATATACACAAGAATTCAACATTTACCAAAATAATCAGTGAAACCACAAGGGATAAAAAACGCAGAATTAAACAAAAAAAAAGAAAAGCTGATGAAACTCATTTAAATATAAAAGCATAATCATACTAAACTATTGTTTAATTCACTAATTGTTTGACTTCTTTGAAGTATTTAAACCATTTTCCCATTGTCCTGTAAACTTCAAGTACACAACAGATTATAATAAACCTTTGAGCTTTGAGAAATGAGAAATGTGAGCCCTGACCAAAAATCAATTCTGAATCAAATAGTCATCCCCAGAATTCAAACAGAATAGCTTTGTGAGAGCAGGAAATATTCCCACCTCTACTAAGTACACCCAAATAAAAAGAGCAGAATGAATACTTGTAGGATCTTGTCATGAAATGATAATTTAGCTAACATTTTGTCTGCTTCTTCAGGTTACTGAGGTATCTCGCAAAGAAATCAATTCCACAAATAGGCAGTATCTTCAACAGCTTTCATCATTAATACGCAGGGCAGTATCCCTTTTAGCTCAACCAAGGACGCACACTCTTCAACCCTTTTCTTCTTTCACATATTTGCTTCTCAAGTATGTGTATTTAAAATTCTATCATAGCTTGGTGTACTGACACATAACAAAATAGAGAGGTGTAAAAGGGTTCTTGTCTCTTTTTCTGACAATGCTGTCTTTAAAGCCTGCTTTTGGGCCATCCACAATATTCATGCGTTACACCACTATAATATCAGAGTTAATTCAGGGCTTTAAATTTGTCATTATGGGCAGAGATAATGACCACAATTAACTGAAGACTGAAATTATTTATCCATTTGTGTCAGCTGGCTGTTAACCAGCTACCTAAAATTAGAAACATTAGGATGCCTGTCATTACTCTAACCAACTTCAACAGATTTTTCTTCCCTTGAATGTAGCATGTTTCAACTCATCTGGATCCACATCAAGCCTGAATGGAGGCAAATTGGGTTCCTTATCTTACTAATGGGGAAACATGAAGTGAGGTGTAAATGAATATGTATTAGATCATGTTTCGATTGTATCAGGACTCAAGACAAATCAAGTGACAAGTAAAGATGAAAAAGATAGAAAGATTAGGAAAACTAGCTGGAGGATGGGCTGGTGATGCTTGGCCCATTTAAGCAGCCTTAAAGCATTTTATAACACAGATGAACTCCTGCAAACCGTCTGAATTGAGGGTGTCTTGGCAGCCTATAACAACCCCCCATATGTGGCTCCAGTCTTACCTGTCAGCGAGCAAACGTGAAGTCCTTAGGCGTGTTTATTTTCCTGCTTCATTATTCACATGTGAAATGCCTTTAGTTGTGCCCTTAGGTGATTTCTTAACTGTGTGATGAATCTTAATCTTTTCCCGGATGAGATTTGGAGAGTATCTTCCAAAAATGCCTCTCGCTGCATAACTGTAGCCATTTGTGATGGCCGGGATTCATCAGCACAAATATTCATCAAGTACATCGAGTTAGTCTCAATGAATCATATCATTTTCACTTTGGCGTCTATCCAGGGTGTTATTTATCAAACTGAAAAGTGAATAGATGGAGCATAAAACTGATTTTCTTCTTTCCTTTGGCAGTAATTTGCTGTTTGTCCTCAACAAACTGTGACTCAGCTGCAGTTTGTGTGAAATTCTCCTGCCAATAAGTTGCTCATGATTGATGGGGAATATACACACTTAATCACGTGACTATTCTACAGTGGTTCCTCAAAAAATTTATTTCTGAAGTTTGTCTGAAATATATGCACAAAACAAATTCTTACATGAAAGGATCTGCTCAGAGTAGAGAAATCCCAACACAGTTATCCTTATTTAATACATTTTTAGACAAATGGACAGAATAATTGCTTTGATTAGTCGAGAACTTGTAACTGTTGGCTAATATTAGGCCTGCCACGATAACAAATTTTGCTGGATGATAATTATCCATAAAATTGTTGCAGATAAACAATATTTTTGTCCAAATTATTTTGAAACATATTTTTTTCATTAATGTAATTATAATATATATCCTAATAAAGTGAGTACACCAAATCAAAAGCAGTACACTTTAATTTCTTAAAAGTATTTAACTGTAATTGGAAGGTCATGAGCTTTTAAATAAAATAAATATAAATAAATATAAACAATATAATAAATCTATCAAACAAAAAAAGAGGAAAAAATAACCCAATGGAAATGACATGGACTCTCTTTAGGGAAAAATTGCATGTAACAAAAAATCATTATACTAATCAAAAACAAAAAAAAAATAGACCCTGTCTCTGTAAAGAAAAAACAAAACAAAACTCCATTAAACACACACAACAGTAAAAACAATAAATAAGATGGATTTAATACAGTTCAGGAATTGTTTGTGACATGTATGTTCTCCCAGTCAATTTGCACTGTCTGTCAAATGTTAATAACATTTCCCGAAATGCTAGCTTTTCAACGATATTCAAGGGCTGCATTTCTTTTGCAATGTAGCAAGTATTTATCTTTACTTTGCTGAACAAACGCCTCAGTTAGTGCTGACTGTCAGGACGAAGGCTCTGCTGCACCTCCCCTTCTTCTTCGCCACTACTTTCAAACAAATTCGACATACCAGCTCGTCGGTGTTCATACGCTCACACCTTGTTCATTCTGATTAAAACCAAAATATTTCCACACTTGGGCTGTGACAGCCGGCTTAGGAACCATAGCTTTCATCTTTCATTCATATTAGTGTTTGTTTCCTTTTACTTCTCACGATGCTCACTTCAGCTCCCTGCGAGCAGCCCTGCCCCCCCCCCCCCAAAAAAGATTGAATCACTGACAGATGCACACTCTGCGATAAATCTGCTAAATCCGCTATAAAACCAATGCACCCTGGTGTTGAGAAAGTTGCGTAACCCATCTTCCCATCCAGCCTGTTTGGTAGAAAGAGAGGAGGAAAACAAACATGCCTGCACGCATCAATTAATCGAGGCCAGCAAACTTACCAGGGACGTTTTTGTTTATCGTGTGGTTAAATAATTTATTGACTATCGTGACAGGCCTAGCTAATATCTAGCAAATATATGGTTATAGCTAATCAAAATTAATAGCTGTGGTCACAATACAATCGCCTGTGCTTTGACTCCGTGCTCACCTTTGCTCCTACCTGCCCACACATCTGCTGCTCCTGCTGCTGTGTTGTCCTGGGAAAGAAACTGAGGGGGGAATCCCCCAAACTTTATGTTTACTTTTACGTGTTAAAGATGTTAATTAAGTGTTGAAGTTGGTGTTAAAGTTTGTGCTGAAACCTACAAGATCAGGTAGCTAATCTTAGCTTAAGTTTGTAGCTTAAGTTTACAAGCTACATATTGCTACAAAACATATGGCCACTGTTGGACAAAACTTAACGCTATTGTTTAGATGTTATTCTTTTCATAAAAAAGTACTATTGCACACTGTCCATGTTGGTGAGTGGGTCTTATATACTTTTAATCAAATCAAAAAGCATTGTAATGAGGACAATACAATATTCTTTAACTCAGTCAGTAGTTTTTGTTACATTTTAGCAGTTGTGGAGATAAGAGGTTTATGATCTACAGGGACAATATACACATTGTGTTTTGTCATCTGTTTAAAGGGACTGTGAGGAGTTTCTAAGTAATTACAAAAAAGTCTCACTTTTAGATATATGCCTGATGGAAATACACACTTTAAGATGAGTTTTATAGCATCAAAATAGGTTATCTATAAATGCTATTCCTTAGCCTTCCGGTTGGGTCGGACAGGGCTGGACTGGCCTGGATACTCAACTTCGGGAACAACACATCAAAAACTACCTACGTAACTAGAAAGATACATTACCTCGTCGCTTTGCATCCTATAAGTTCTTGAAAAAAGAAGTTGTAAAGCAATGCAGAGATCTGAGGAAGGTCCGGTCTGCATCACAACAAACACACGCTTTGGATTGCACACATCTTTTGATGCGTTCCAGTTGTAGTCAGAAGTAGGAATTTTGAGTTCCGAGTAGGAAACTGCAACTGGAATGTCCCCCAAAGTCGGAATTTCCTACTGGGAACTCTGTGAAACCTCGCCATCCCCGAGTTGACAATCGCAGATGGATGCCCCCGGTGTGAACAGTTATCTAGCTCCCGCAATGATGAATTTATTTGCACCTCTGGCGGGGGTGTGTCGCTCTAGATCAGCTGTATACACAGTATTGTTAGATTTATATTTACAAAAATGCTACCATAGTGATAATCACATTCTTCATGTGATATTTGTTATCTATCTATAGATATCTATAGATATATATATTTTTTTCCGACTTCAACTGGAAGCCGATAAGTCGGTGATGATGTCACTCCCAGTTCCAAGGTTACTTGAACGCAGCATTACGACAGCCGCCGCACGTGCTCATGGGTAGCAGAGTCTTTACGCTGCCGATAATAGATTCTCCTCACAGTCCCTTTAAGGTCCAGATGATGGCATGGTGGCATTGCAGCTCAGTTGATGAGGGCTTGCGCTGGGGACAGTAGGGTGGCCTGTTTGAGTCCCAGTTGAACCATGCTTGGTTGGTTTGGTAGCTGAGGGTGTGTTCTGTTGTTTATTTGCCATTCAGTTCCAGCTAGACAAATAACCTTGGCTTTTATAACCCATCTTTTATTCCCCACCTTCTCTTTTACTCTTCTATTTTTTTATTATTTTATTTCTACGTCTATATATTCATTTTTTAATATTGTGCTCATTTTTATTCTGTTACTGTTTCAGTTATCATTACTGTTTATATTACTATTTAGTGAATGCTTGATTATATTGTATTCCTGTCCAGCACTTTGGTCAACAGAGGTTGTTTCTTTGAATGTGCTTTACACATAAACTTTGGCTTGACTGCAGTCAGCTGGTAACCCAGCTGAAGGGTTGGATGTCCGTTGCCTCAGGAGCCTTTATCACACGTAAAACACAAATGAGTAAAGTCAGGTTAACATTCTGGAAGTGCAGACAAGTCAACAAAAATGAAAGATGGCAAAGTGGTAAACCGGCATGTGTGCCCAAATCTGACCTGTAACATAAGGATCTGTTAATGTTGGTTTGGTAAAATCAGTATTTGGCAATGATATTGTACATATCATGGAGTCAACTTTGATTATGTTTGTCAGCAATATGAAGTAAATACATTACTTGCATGATGTAACTGAGTTAATGTTCTGGGACATACTATTAAGAGAGACTGACAAGGAACCTTACCTTACCTCTTTACTATTACAACTTGCTGCTTTTCTGTATCAACACCCACCAGCGTAGTTCTGAAAATGTCAACACAATTAGCCCTTTTGTCAGCTAAAAAACCCAACTGCCCCCTCGCTTTTCATTCTGTGAACACATCCTACATCAGGACAGCCATAGGACAATGGAGGTCTGGTTTTGGCAGGATAATTTGGTGTTAGACAGTTATTTGATTAAGGTAAATTGCAGTAATATAATCATAATTTTGTGTTTTTTTTAACATCCTCTATTCAGCCATTCATCTGTTTTTCCATTCATCAATCTGCTCTTTTTTCCCCCCATCCATCTATATTTTCTTATCCATTTGTCCATCATCCATCTAACATTCATTCATTCATCCAACCATCTGGTCATTATGACATTACCCTCAAACTCCAGGGTATTATATTATCAAACAGTGAAGCTGAAAAGAGCATAATGATATTTTCTTCTTCTTTCCTTTGGCAATAATTTGTTTTTGTCCTCAACAAGCTATGACTCAGCTCTACTTTTTGGGTAATTTCTCCGCCAATAAGTGTCTTATTATTGGTAGAGAATAAACACACTTCATTCATCCATATCGGCCTCTTTTTTTCACAGCTCTCGTACACTGGTTTCATTACAGAATCGATTTTAAAGTTGCAGTTATTACTTGCCTCAGCGGTGTCTGGCCGCTTACTGCAGCTGCTACAGCTGTAATTCTATAAAGTGTGTCCTGCAAGTTTCTCTAGCTTGAAATTGGGACATAAATAAAATTCTCATCCTTAAAAACACTCTTCCAGCACTGACACTGTACTACAGCAGCTCCAGCCACAGTCATGTTTCTGTAATGTGCAGCTGGGATGAAGCGTTTTGATATTTTTAAAGATGATCAGTGATAGTCTGCACTTCAAAGACAAAGAAAACAGGTTATGATATAAACACAGTGGCTCTCATTTTTCAGTCTGGCACAGAAATTTTGTGATTTTAATGCAGAAATCATCTTACATTAGTTCCCAACTGTGGTTCGTGAAACACATGCAGTTTTGCACATACTAATGTATGAAAGACTGAGTGGAGATAAATGCGGTGGCTGAAAATGATTGTCTTGTAGATCTGCGCCTAAATTTTCAAGACTGAGCCCTGAGTTTAAAGATGGAGGGTTGTCTAGTTGTCTAGAAAGTGTGATTAATGGGCATCGGAGATATCATCTTTGCAAATGGATTTATGTGTTTTTTAAAGAAATGGTTTTAAAAGAGAAGCGTCAGACTTTCTATGTCCCAAATATACATACATTAACAGTTATTTTTAATTGTTCAGGGCTTTTAGCCTAACCTTTTACCAGCCCCCCTGTGCAACTTCGTTAAGAACAGTTTACAATTTAACAGAAACCAAAACCTCACAGTAAAAGATGTGGTTTATATGAGTGTCCATGTAGATTATCATTCATCCAGGTCATGGTTATCTTGAAGATTCAAAAACAAGGCAGCTGGACTGTGTTGAGATTTGGGACGACGTTTCACTTCAATTCACTTCTGAGGGACTGAAGATGCTCCTTGGATGAGAAGTGAAATGAAGTGAGGCATCTTCCCAAAAGTCAACACAGTCCAGTTCCCTTTTTTTTGAATCTTCAAGATGACCATGACCTGGATGCATGAGAATCTACATGTATGTTTTAGATCGGAGCTAAAGAAGCTTCTCGGATGAGAAGTGAGACATCTTCCCAAAACCCAACACAGTCCAGTTGCCTTTATATAAGTGTTTCATAATGGCTGGTAATGATAGTATAGTAATAATAGTAATAATAGGGGCTCATAGTTATCGGAGTGGGGAAGATGGCACATGTGAAATCAATATGCTCTGAAGGCCGTTCCAAGAGAGAAATACTCTGGTAGTAGGCTGAAACATTGGACTCAGTGTTGGCCAACAACTTTCTTGATAAACTGGCACATTTCTTTATGTAATCTGTTGAAGTTTTTGTTACTTACTCTCCATCCATTGCTGATCCCCCACTCTTGAATGACCCTTGCTCACCCCTCACCCCCTTCTCCTCAAAGCAAGTACCAAAAATATTTTATCAATAATTTGCCTCCAAATTATGTTGAAAATGTGCATTTAAAGTGGTATACTGTTTTATAAACAATTACAAACAGTGTGTCTTTTACTGATCACTCCTTTATTTCTGCTATAAATCTAAAGTGTATCTGCTAAAATCTTCCTTACTTGCTTCTTTACTATTAAGATGGAGTAATAAGGAACACAATTGACTATTATAACTGAAAAAATCATCAGAAAGGCTGCACTAACTCTTTTTTCCACATCACTAGAGGTGGAGCATAGCACATTTTTGATGATGCATCTAAAATTAATTTCAGCTTTGAATCTCTGAACCTGTCGGTCTGTAAATCCACAACGAGTATCAAATAACACTCTCCTTCTTCACAGATTTTGTTTTTTTTTTGTAATGTGAGTCTACACTGAATATAAACTTGCAAACACAAGCACAGCCCTGAGGTGGGATGTGATCGTATCCCACACCCACATTCAGATCAGGTTCAGCCTGATAAATGCATGGAAATGGCCGTACACCCACGACTGTTGAAAATGCACATTTGGTAAGTGAGGGCCACTGATTTCAGCCCCAGTTTTTCAGTCACACAGAAATATGAAGTCATAGAAAAGGGATGTCTTTTCACAGTGACAAGAGACACAAAAAGCCTTGGTGTGAGGGTGTTTTGTGTCTCCTTGAGACTCTTTTTCCTTTGGTCTCTTTTATAAGTGTTACAGCTCTTGCTTCTCTTATTGCTGTACCCATCGAAGCGGAGAGCCCAGAGGCAACAGGTCCTTGAAAGTTTTTGGAGCATATCATCAGATTTACTCCCTAAAAGTGAGAGAAGTTCCCAAGCTATAAAGAGTGCATAAAACAAAATGCTGTATGAGCTAACACTATCATCTGGATATTATCTTTGCATTTTGAATGGCCCATGGGTGATTTAATAGCGAACAAGAAAGTAGTAATATCATCTGAATCTATCAATAAGGTTGCCAGCATGTTCAGTTAATTTGTATTTTTAGAACATAGCACTTTAGAAATGCAAAAACCCAGTTGTTTAAGTAATCTACATTATCAAAACCCCCCAAAAATGAGCAACTTTTCAGTAAGGTAAGTATAAAACAGACATGGAAATTGGCTGCACTGCACAAAAATATTGCCAACAAGAATCTACACCTGACCATGATTATGTCCCACAATTCGAACAGTCTATGGTGGATTGATAGTATCTTAACACGGATTAATCGTTGAAGAGAGAAATAAATAAGTTATTGCTCAGTCAGACATCTTTTAGATTGTGTTTCAAACAAAAAAAGAACCTCAGTTTTGCGTATTTAAGTTGAGAAGCTGTCAGAGAAACAGGATTAACCTGCGGGTGTGAAATCTGAGATTAGACAGTGAAAGGACCTGGCTGGAGGTCATGTAGAGCAAGGTGTCATCTGTGCAGCAGAGAAAGTGAATGCAAGGTATCCTGCAGAACTGATGAGGAGGTAGTTAGAAGATAATAAACTGGAGGGGACCTTGGACAGAACCCTGGGGAACACCTGTGGTGACAAGGCTTTCTGGTCTGTAGTTTTTCAGTTGCATGAAGTGCGTATGGCAAAATAAAACCAGAATTTAGTGGTGTTGTGAGCTTTTTCTTATCCAAACAGAATCTGAAGTAATAATATATTTGCAGCAGGTTCATGTTAAAAACAGAGTGATAGAAAAACACACAAGAAACTGAAAGTAATCAAAATAGAGTAAATCTCCTGTTTACCTGTCAGAGATGCCTCCATCATTCACAGCCATTGACTGTCATCAAACAAGCTGTGAGTACCGATTCTTTTCTAGGCTATTACTTGCCAGTCCTTTGTGTTACATTTTGATCTTACCATCATATGTTATAGATAATAAGTAATGGCATTCAATGATTTGATATAATAATAAGTATAATAAGCCATATTAAGCTGGAGTGATCAGAATAATTAAAAAAAAAAAAAAATATATATATATATATATGTATAGAGAGAGAGAGAGAGAGAGAGAGAGAGAGAGAGAGAGAGAGAGAGAGAGAGAGAGAGAGAGACAGAGAGAGAGACAGAGAGAGAGACAGAGAGAGAGACAGAGAGAGACAGAGAATGTAAGTGCTGAAGGGAGTATGTTTTGCAGTGAGGGATTTATCATGTTGGCTGTGTTGCTGCTACACGGTTTTCCTGTCACTCTACAGTCACTGATGCTGCTCTTCGCAAAGATAGTAAGAGGACATTGTAATTTGTCTGACAATTTGTTATTGAATTTTGCCAACTATGTCAACAGGTGTTAAATCCCTGCCAACATGGGGCTTTTAAGCAGAACAACCCTTTTTACTTAAGACTTTGACCAAAAGGGGACCAATTATAAATGTTTAGTCTATGATCATACAGTTATTTATTTAACCAGCACACTTTTTGGTTTTTGTCTGTCTTTTTTTATTCTCTTGAAGAATTAAGTAGAGTTATTTTGATTCTGATACCAGTGTCTGCAGTTGCTCCCATACTGCCGAAAATGCTGGTATCGGTATCAGCGAGAACTGGAGTCAAAGCACCATCCGATACCACGTACTTTATTAAATTAGTAATCTATTTACTGTTTAGCACTGTTAATCTCTGGCACAGTTCTTCACTGCTCTTAGGATAGTAGCGCTGTGCTGCAGCCTGCAGGGACCTGGAAGAGTTGATCGCATGACACAGACACAACAAACACACATGTGTAGTGCTGCATTCACACAAGACACTACTTGTCCTACTCGACGATCACTCTTCATGAAAAGTCAATGTAAAGCCGCAATGAGACGGGGCTAACCCTCCCGCGATGCAACAGCCGCATTTCACAATACCACATAGCTCGTCGTGCGATGTGAAAGTAAAAAAAAGTTGATCAATCAGCAGGTGTGCGCACATGTGACGGTACCCTAGACAGACAGTTATTCATCCGGACTACAGAGGAACAATCCATGTCCGTGTGGGAAACATTAGTCAGTGAGGACATTAGTTCCGCCTAGACGAACCGCGGGAAACTCACAGATGATGCTGCTGCATCATCAGCTGCAGTGTTTTGTGTTTGATAAGTGAATGAAAAGGAAACAGCTGGAATAATGTCCGCTTATACATCCTATTATATGATATATGATATGATCTTGGTGAAACTTGAGCAGACGTGACGTCACCGAGCGATGGCCGCTCAGCAATGGTGACCAAAATGAGGTATTTATGGACGCGCAACGCTACGTCAGAGGGCGATGCGATTTTGGTAGCTGGGTCGCTTGCGGTGTGAACGCAGCATCAGAGCCGGTTGACGCGAGGCTTGGAACCAAGCTAATTAGCACAATTATGCTGCATTATTGCTGTATTCATTCATGTTTTGTAAAGGGTTTAACCTAAGCCAGGCCTTTTCACAATGATAATCATATCACAGTCATGCAGTCATAGTATGATATTTTTTAAAAACATACTGGTGTCAGAGGGTACTCGTATCAGCCGATACCCACAGCACAAGTATCGTAACGAGGGAAAAAATAGTATAGGAACATCTCTAATATTCATGTGCATGCCCTAAATGTACCAGTTCATTTCAATAGTAGTGACTGCAAGCCGCGGGGGCAGACTTAGACCTGGCTTTGTTTTTGCCATTTTATGATCAAATTTTAAATGCATATCTTATATCACCATTTAGCTAAAATGGATGTAAGGTTAGGACTGAATGTACTCCACTTTGGTTCGTGGAGTCTTCATAATGAATATGGACATTATCACCTTCACACTGAGCACAAGCTTTTTTTTTTATTTTTTTGCTGCTGTAGGTTATGTGAAGATTTTTCTCCCTGAGATCGACATCATTCGTCTAACCCAAAACATGTGGCTATTAATGAGGACTGCTTTGTCACCTGATGTTGTGACAAGTGTGTAAATAAATGTCCATAAACCTGCTAGCCTTCAACTGGCCTGGAGATTTGTGACATTGATGTGATTTAATAGCTTTAATGAAAAAGAGAATGCTGATGCAAAATTGATAATACCCACCAATCCTGCATTGTATCCCATTTCAGTCATAGTAATCCTATTAAGATTTTACCCATATTGTGCTGCAGCAGAGCCTTGTCATCATGTTTTGATTCAGTGTTAGGGGAGGGGAGGGGGCGGGTGGTATTCACAGACAGGGTTTGTTGACAATGTCTCTGAGAGAAAGAGGGAAAGCTGAGAGAGTGAATGTGATACATACAGCTCTGCCATGAAATAAGATTTACCCGTTTTGAATGGAAAGAAAAATAGAAAATCAATACATAGAGGTCAATGTTGATATTTTGGCAGGCTGCCACAAATAAATCAATGTATTGAGAAGACTGTGTGCTAATATTGGCATAAAGCTCAAAGGACAGCAGCGGCGAACAATGTGCAGCTCAGACGGATGAAAATATAGCCAGGTGTGACAATGGAAATAGGATACCATGGCCTTACATGATCTCACGTTGTTGGGCTATTTTGGTTCACAGCACAATACACAACACAGAGGTCCTTGAGATTCTGGCAAACAAAGCTCTGCTTGAATAAAATGCATATTTTCACAAGCACTCTGACTAATACTAGGATTCAAAGACTACTAAAAGATTAATTCTTAACCTCTTGGTGTCAATCTGGCCATTTTTTGTCTGATAGAAGATATTTATTTTATTTTATTGGTAATCACTTTGGATGTGTTTATGCAAACATGATTTTTAAAGGTTTCTTAATACATTTTTTTAGGTCTGATCCTGATTTTCTTGATGTCTACACTTGAGTGTGCACAAATTTACTCTCAGAGAGGCTTGAGAAGAAATGTCCATTTCCAAATCTGCTTTAGAGACAAAACAGAGTAACATTTTTGTACAATTCTTTGGGTCAGAACTGCAATATGGATGCATGCTATTGGATCTTTGTTAACACTCACTATGTCAAGATTACGAATGTATTCTAGCCAACACTAAAACCTCTAAATTAAATTTGCTCATGCAGGGTTTTTTGCGGATTACACCTACAGTTATTGTCAAAAATGTGGAAAATGTCCTTATATTACACTGTTAACAAATCCTCGACCCACGCCTGGATTCAGATCACCACCTAATCAAATACATTTCCCAAAGACGTCTTATTTTCATGACCAGCTTTCCCATTTAAATGTCATCAAAATTCAATAAGAGCTCATCAAGTTACTTTTAAAAAATGTAAAAAATCTGCCCCATCTTACAATGTTAACAGTTCTTTAAAAAATTCTTGGATTGGCATTTATGTCCAGATCACCACCTTAATCCAACCACCTCTTTCTTTTACCATGACCAACATTCTCTTAGAATGTCATCAAAATCCATTGGTAACTTTTTAAATTATCCTGTTGAAAAATTAACTAACAAAAAATACCAGCAAAAACACAACCTCCTTGGCTGGGTTAATAACACTCGTATCACTGATAGAAATGAGAATACATTTCTTGTCTGCCAGTATCAATGATTAACTTTAGAGTAATTATCTGTGGGCGCTGATACCAAACCTGTCTTGTACATCTCCTCTCACACAGTCTAAGAAAAACAAAAAGCCACGCTCTAGGCCAGAGATATTCTTGCTGTTAACTTTGCAGACCAATGGCCATGTGTTCCCAATTGTGCACATCATCCCAAATTAAAGTGATTCAGCTGCAGTTTACACCTAAACTGTATGTGGCATGTTGAGGTAGAGAGGATGTGACAGAGTCAACACAGCAACAGGAAAAGCAATGATAGTTTTATAAACAAACTAATTGATCAGGTCCACAATTAACAACAGCTTAACAATATTCATAGAGCTTTTATCTGCCGATATTAAGGATTATGAAGAGAATGTTGTGCATCCTTTGGTTGACAAACAAACACTTGGATATGTAATACTTTGTAAAATGTTTTGGGGAGTAGACAAGCTTGTCCTAAATGGGGATGGGAATTGATTCGATTTACTTTATGCTCGTGCCACTTTTGATTTTGCCTTTTGACTTAGTTCCTTATTGATGCCCTGTAGATTTTTTTGCATAAGCAAAGAAAGGCAGCCCTACACAGGTATCAGGGCCAACAGTAGAAAACACATGGTACTTTTAAAATGTAATACTGCTGTACCTTTAGCAATCCTTCAAGTTTTTGCTTTTCCTGCTTTTACTCGAATCCACAAAGACAACATATGGGATGATATTCGCTTTGCATCATACTGTGTAATGTTAAAGCCACACTTGCTCTTGTCTTCTGTCTGCCATGATTACTGCTTTGACTTTTTTGTTGTTGTTTGCGCTGACTGCCTGGGATGAAAGTGTGACCTCCTTTATCTGCAAGGCATCCAGAACTTTATAAAAGACACAGAAGGCATAGAACTTAAAGGCAGTTACAAACCAATACTCTTTCCCTTAGCTTTTATCCGTTCTTATCTAGAATTGATTTTTGATTCCCATCTCTTGTCCAAAAAGGGGAATAATGTCCAGAATTTACAATAACACCAGAGGGTGAAGGCGAAGAAAGAAAATAGGCTCCACTGTCTTGTAAGTAAAGCAATAAGCTCTGTTAACATTACATTCTGTATCAGAAAAGGAGATTGTCTTTTTAATGATGGAAAATGGGTCATAACATTCATTTTTCCCAATATCACCATAAAACGAGCACCCCCATAGTATAAAATGTTCTTTATTTTAATAGAATTTCCATCTGCGCATCCTTTTAAACAAGTTCTTCAAAAGTAAATGAACACATTATCTTCAGAGCAGACCTTGGCTGTGAAATCAATTACACAACGTGAAAATCCTTATGAGGCATAAAGCTTCATTTTACACGTACATATTGGGTATTGCTCATCTGAAAATGGGCTACTTAAGGCAACAAATTAATAATGTCACACTTCTCGAGTGTCATCGGCGACGATGTAACCCCCAGAGTCGGGACGAGTGCTTGCACTGCTTGAGCTGCCAAACGCGTTAACAAATTAATTTGGTTACACTGGGTGATACATTGTTAGTCAGGTTATTTAGGGTTCTCTTGTATTCTGAGAAATACCATAACTCACTTTGGGTTTTTCCATAAAACATGGGTGAGTCTTACAAAAAATCTGCTCTTTAGATTGTAATATGTTCATAAACCACAGCCTTTAAAAGCATTACTATTGTGCCATAGCTTAATGTACAAGAAAGGAATAGAATACAGAAAAATATGTATAGCCAGACAGTTCAATACATTTAAGGACACACTTCTTTTGTTGGCAGAAAGGAGCACAATACTGTAGGACTGGCTTTTTTTTCCTTATTCAGTGTGTTAACATGCACACTTGCACGCTCATTGGACTGTAACCATAGAAAGAGTATAATCCATTTATTATAACTAATGGACACAGTAAGATATAACGGTTATTTTGTGAAAGACATGGAGATAAGTGCTTCTGTTTGAATATTTTGGATATGGTTTCTTCCAGACAGCTGTGCCAAACTGTGCAGAGAAAACATCAAACCCCAATTTAATGATGTTGGAAAATAAAGGCCACTGCTCGCTGACACACAACGGGTGGTGAAGTACACTCTCTGTTCTCAAAGCCACCAACCAAGTCTCGATACAGTTTTGAATCCAAGGAAGAAAGGCTAACCCTGTTGATATAAAAGCCTCTGAGGATTTGAATGTTGTAAGTTAAATATTGTGACCTCCAAAAATTACATTTTTACTGTTAGATTTCTCTCTGTGGAGATTAAACCAGGGTGTTTTCACATAAGGCAAGATGGTTTTGTACTGTGACTGAGCATGGTTGCTCCCCTCTCCCCTGCTGGTCTGCTTTCACATTTACTTTACTGTTTCCTGACACCCCTGTACATAAGTTGTTTGATCCAGTGCGTGGCAGTATGCTCAGAGTTTGCAGATATGCCAAGACGACAGAATAGACAACCAAGGTAGTGAACATTTTCTACAATTGTGTAGCTTTATCCACCTGCTGTGAATGATGTTCCATCCATTTTTTTTTTTTACTTTCAACAGAACAGAAAGTCCAGTAGACATTAGGGCTTGGTATTTCAAACAACCTCACAAAACAATATGTATCCCTCTACTGAGACCACGATACGATATGCATGCCGGTACACATACATTTTGAAAGTTGATTACTGTTTTAACAGAATTCCCAACAAGTTTTGTTTTTTATGACGAGAAGAAAAAGAGCAAAGAGGAGTTTTTAATGAATTTACACTTCAAGAAATTTAAATTCAGGTCTTTAAAGATGGTAGACCTATATTTCAATTTAAAGTGTGCTTCATCCTGTAGCTTAGCTTCTACTTTGAACTGTAGCGTTGTTAACATTTGCCAAAGTGTATTGGCAAAAACTGTCAAAACATCAAGGCTGTATGGATTCTGTAGAATCCGTATTTATACACATCATCAAGGAATGTGTGATGATGTTTTGCCATACTAATATTTTGAGCACAGACCTAGCAGACATGACAGAAAACAGTAAGCGGTTGTATTTTTAACACAACCGACAGTGAGCAAAGAGTTAGGGACAGAAACAATCAGTGTGCAGGACTGTGCAATCAAAGTATGCACTTAATTTTGTATGTTATCTTAGGGATGGGCAATGTAGCTAGAATACCATGGAACCTTTTTTGGTATCGGGGTTATTGTATTACCTTATTTCACTAAAACCCACCTGGAATGACATACTGGAATCTGTCCAAATGACATCATTTAGGGAAAGGTAGCTCTAGCATGCCTTTCCTGAAAGATTGGGCAAGCAACAAAGCGTGCATAGAGATTTTTATCTTATGGTGGGATTAAAGCCAGGCCATTTGTGGCAAACCCATTAAAAAGTGTCAAACTCGACTTTTGTCTGCGCAGGGAATCAAAAAATATTGTGAGTTCAGAAATGTTATGGCTGTAACTGAATGTTTGGTTGTTTCTCTTTTTAGTAAACTGTAACTGCCGTACATAATGGCCTGGTGTGGCTGCCTAAATGATAGGCACTTGACATACAGTGAAAGTGAAGTTTTAAAATGTGTAGCAAATTTATTGATTGATCTTTGCATTATAGGGCACAGTTACTAAAAACATTGAAATTTGCTGTATTCATCTGCTTTATTTTCCAAGATCAACCCTCAACCCTCAAAATGTAAATTTGAATATTGTGTGGATTTGTTTTAGAACAAAGTCTCTGATAAAACCCCCACAAAGGTGCTCTTTAAAGTTAACAAGCTTGCTAAATGTTAACGGTGAATAAAGTCTACCCCTTTCCAAACTACGTCCTCATGCCAATATGGGCTTCAGGCCATTACACCAGTGTTGACACAGACTCCTTTAAATGGACTTTAGGTCCAAGTGTACTAGGATTAGGACACAGGTACCTGATGTGAAACCACCCTTGGTTAATGTATATTCTGACTTTTAATTACATCTTCTTTTTTTGTCTTCATTCTTGTTCTCAATATTTTTTCTTAGATGTGATCCTGTCTTGGCTCATGAGATGAAAGACAACAGATACACTGTTTTTACTTCATCATTCCCAGTAAAATATAACAGGTGCTAATGGGTTATTGTGCTTTGTACATCCATCAAAGCAAAAGGACACAAACAACAGAAAGACCTTAACAAGAACAACAACAGCAACTTTCCTCTCATTTGTGCTGAGGGAAGGATTATACTCGAGAGCTAATCTCTTCATCCTTCCAGAAAGTAACCCACCACCATGTAAACTTATTTGGGCAATCTTCTGATGTAATTAATGTGCTTTTCTTATTAATACTTTAATTTGGCCCCTTTGGTTGCTCACCTGGAACAGTGCACACTTTAGGCTTATCAAGGTCGCAGGGGGTTTGAATCCAGCCCCTGCTCTCTGATGCATGGCATTCCCTCTCTCCTCTGCATTTCATATCAGCCTTAACTTTCACATAAAGCAGTGGTTCTCAACTTTTCTTGCCTCAGGACCAGTCACCATCTCCCAGTGGGAAATCCTGACCAAAAGTTGTAAAATTTCAACCGCTCTAAAAGGTTGCAGGTTGGACTTTCGAAGGGAAAAAAGTACTGAACAAGGAGACAGGATGAGGCAGACATGTTTAAAAAGTGCGCTACTACAGAATCCCTTCATTTTGTTCCATTTCCTGTTAGAACATGTGCATTCTTTACTGGCAAGAAATTAAGAAATTATCCTTGGGAAAACATCCTTTCTGATCTCAAGATGATGAGATATTTTTCTTAAGAAAATGACCAAAATGTACTTTATTTTGGCAAAATGGATTAAAACCAACACATGGATGATGTTTGTCGGCTAAGTGCTTCTGTACAACTATTTTTTTTGCCACAATGTTTTTTCAGGCACACATTGTGAAACTGAAAAAGCTTCATTTCCCACTTTTGTGTCCCGATGCACCAGTTGAGAACCACTGATGTAAAGGCAAAATGTCCAAAGATTTCATCACTGGCCTGTAACCTTGATTTGGTTCCATGTGGCAATAGTGTTTTCAAGTGCATGTCAACATACTGATTGAGAAATGCCAATACAAATTTACAGAAGTTTGATTATTTGAAATCCAACATTTGTCTTTAAAGATTCAGTCCCTGAAGTAAAAAAAAGTTGGTATAGTGTCAAGATGTGGTTGCTGCTGTGCAATTTCTATCGCTCATAAAGTGAGTACATATTTGAAGCGAGGATAGCATCCTGACTGCAGTCTGTAAGCTTGCATGGCCTCTTTTTCAGGTTCACATAATCTTCATGTTGAATTGCACAGGAGCCTCAGTTGGACTGGCCTCCTCGGTTTCCTCTGTACGTGGTACATATTCAACCTCTATACTTGACTTTGTGTTGTCTTTCCCTCTACTCCAGAGGAACAATATTACAATGCAGAAAAGGACAACTCCCAGGAAAGAGATAAATCCCATGGTGGTTGCGATGATAAGTGTCTTTACATCGAATGGAAATGGAACTGAGGCCCGGGTCACGTTGGTGCCTTCATCGCTTGGCTGGTTGGAAATGAAGGCAAATGTTTTATTTGGCTGGTGGGGCCAGTTGGGCGAGTAACTATGCACGAAAAGGTGGGCAACTTTGGTGTCATTGCCGGCTGCATTGCTTGCAATGCACGTGTAAGTGCCATTGTCTTGGATTTGGGAGTAACGCACCTCCAATGTGCCATCATGAGTCACAGAAAGTCTCGACCCAGCAGTTTTGGTGGTAATGTATTCCTTTTTCGGAGAAAGCCACATTATCACTGGAGCGGGATCACCCTCGGCTTGGCAAGCAAAGTGAACTGTAGTTCCCTCATCTACATGACTCTCTTGAACCTTATAATCCACAATCTTTGATTTCTTACAGATGAAATAGTCAGAGGGGAGGACGTCTGGGAAGTCCTTGAACTCTTTTCCTTGAACAATCTCAGGTGAAGCACACATTGGTTGCTGTTTGTTGAAGTTTAGCCTCCATCGCCGACGGAACACCCAGAGCAATCGACAATCACAGGCCAGTGGGTTGTCATACAGAGCCAGGGTCTCCAAATTGCCCACTGAGTGGAACACAGACTCCTCCAGGGTGCTCAAGCTATTGCTGGAAACGTTGAGAACTCTAAGGTGGTTGAGTCCTCGGAAAGAATAGGGCTCAATCGCTGCTAATCTCCCCCCGGCCAGATGAAAAGCCTGGACCTTTTGTAGATTGTACAGTTGGTTACCTTCGACAGTATGAATTGGGTTGAAAGACAGATTTAAAAACCGAAGGTATCTTAGGTGACTTATGGCTTGGTAGGGGATAGCAGTGAGATTACAGTTTGTGACTGACAATGATGTAAGGTTAAGCCCAAATAAGCATTTTGAGGTCATGGCATCCAGAGCAGGCATATGAGAAATCTCCAGTACTCTGAGCCGATAAAGCCTTTTAAAAGAGTAATCCCTTATGACAGTTACATTTAGATAGCGTAATCGAAGTGACAACAGGTTATGCAGATGGCTGAGGGCATCAGTGGGCACTGAGGCCAGATTGCATCCCTCAATGCTGAGGCTCTCAAGGTTGCTGAGGCCATGAAATGATCGAGGTGAGATGAATACAAGGTCGTTGTCCCCAACCTCCAGGACCCTCAGATTATACAGCTCCTGGAACATATAGTCCAGCAGAATGACAATTTTGTTCTCACTTAAATCCAGCTGTGTGAGGTTGGTCAGGCCTGTAAACACCCCAAGCTGAATCAGCTTCAGGTGGTTGCTGCGCAGCCCGAGGATTCGAAGGTTCATGAGGTTGCCAAAAGCCCCAGGCTCAATGGATGAAATCGTGTTCTCATTAAGTTGCAGCTCCTCGAGCTGAGGGTAATTAATGAACTCCTCTGTACCCAGAGTTTTTAGACGGTTCTTACTGAGGTCTAATAGCCTCGTTTCAGTTGGTATCCCCTCAGGAAGTGCTGCCAGTCTCCGTCGATGGCAAACAACTGAACGCTCCTGACCATTGCAGTCACATCGGGAGGGGCAGCCAGTGGTGGAACCAGAGAGGACGGTGCCCAGCATCAGGATCAGGATGGGCTGCCAGCATGCCACCAAGTAGCTGTGCCCTCCAGTATCCCCGAACACCATCCTACTGCTTACCTGTGGAGACATGGGAAAAAAAGGTTGTCAGATTTGAATTATAGCAAACTGAAGCAGAACTGTGTGGCTGTTTATCTGTAGAAAAGAAGAGCAGCAACACAAAATGTGTTTACATTACATTCCTAGGACTTACATTCAGCTTTTTATAAGATTTTGAACGAAAAAGAGTGAATACCTGCAACATTTAGTAAGTTCCAAATGAAAACATATAATACACAGCTTTTAAATCTCTGTCTGTATCAGCCAGATTTTCTTACAGCTGGCAGCTTTGTTAACCTAAATTATAATTATTGAGGATGTTAACCTGCCATCATCACCAAAACCCATGCATGAAGTCGTATCTTGACAAATATGGTTGTCAAATTGGCTTATTTTTGTACTGGCACAGGTATGGTGCTTGTCCAGTTAAGGTATCTGCTTAACTCTTCTTGAATTTACAGTTTTTGTAGTACCCACTTGATTTTTAATTGTAGCACAGACTGTAAATGTACCTCCTTAAGGTATGTGGAGGGTTATCTGTGTGAAATTATGATGGCATCTTCACAGCAACAAAGGAGGTAACTGAGGTGATAGAGCTGCTGTCTCCACCCCCACAGATTTTTGGCTTTTTGTCACAGTGAGGGGACAAATTTTGTTATAAAGATGTTTGCAAATAGCAGTTCAACACACTATCTAAAAGAGAGGATAGCTTGGAGAGTCATACAGCATTGCAGAGCAGACAACAGTACCTCACCCTGTGCATATATTCATTTTCAAAAGATCAGTGAGTATATTTTTTGGGGAAGCCTTTAAAAATGATGTAAGGAATATCTGATGGGACGATATGCTACTGGTAGATGATCCTAACAATTCCCTTGAAGTTGTTAACTCACTTTTGTATTTTACAAATTGTTGAGAAACATGCACCAATAAAAAACAAGCAGAATATTGAGAGCACCTTGGATAATTATAATTAAAAAAAACTAAAGAAGCAAAGAGAGGATGCATCAAGTTGTGAGTCTGACTGGCAGATCTATAAGAAATTATAGCATTATGTCACTACATTAAACCAAAAGAAAAAAAAAACTGTCGAGGAATGAAAATAAAATTGAAGTTTTCAAGCATGAGAGAGAAAAAGCTGTGGAATGTTGTCATTTCGTTGGTGCCACATGAACCTCAGCACCCCTAGTTTTCTCTCCATATATTCATCTTGTGTTGAAACAAGTTCAGCTATGATAAAAATATTGATTAGCACTGTATTAACCTCTGATAATCGAATTCCCCCCATGAGTACTTAAAGATAGCCATCCTTAGATTGCTGTTGATCATTCAGTTGCATCAAGATAAAGTGAAAATTAATTTCCCAGTTGGGCAGCTGTAAAGATATAGGCTCCATGATTCATTTCTCCATCTTATTGCCTGTTAATTTTCAGAAACATTAGGGATACAGGAGCTTTTATGTGCCAGTAAAAAAGAAAATAAGTGTGAGTATTCCTTACGTTCACAAGGTCAGCTTTATACTTTTCTAACTTATAAAAGACTAAATTGATAAATCATGAATTATTTCAGTTCAAGGTTTAATTTTGAAGTCTTTGAATGTGACTCTTCTAAGTGTCATTTTTAAAGCAGGGTTTACAAAGAACTTGGCACCACTGTAGCTTTCATTTATGCTTTACAACCTCAGTCCTCAGATGCTCATTGTGCAGCATTAAAAGGATTAAAAACATAAATATGGTTCAAGATTTAATTATGCAAAAGGAACATGCAGTAAAAGAGAAAAAATGTGTATAGAGAGATGCATAAATTAGGAGTCAAGGAAACATGAAGGAGTGACTTAAAGTGTCTTCTCTATTTGTACTGTATACAATTTGAAAAATAAAGAGAGATATAGGAAGTTATACCAAGTGACTGCAGCGAGTTGTGATGTGCTTGAATATGGGCAATCAGCATTTGAATCTGACAGCAGTCATTTAATTGTTTTGAACTGTAACTGTTTTTAGCCTTAGAGCTAGTAACACTGACTTCAGCGTTTTGATAATCACACGATATTAAATAACTACATAAATAACTGACAAGATTTTTACTATAGGTATAGCTTTTGGCAGAATGTTTTTTACAGCTCAGAATTAATCAAGCACTTTTTGTTCACTGTGCTTGCAACAGTAACTTTGAGCATGAGGCTGGCAGGTTGCTTTAGTCTCATAAAACTGCAAATCGTATGAGTTATAGCTGCTTGGTTATCGAAAAATGTAATCACATTCTTTGGATTGATATTGAGATCACAGTAATTGAGCATGAGTTCTCACTAATTCAACAAGATCTATGCAAAAGTTTCAGATGGCTGAATAAATCATACTGCATTGAGAGGCAGCCACAGCTGTGTATTAGACTTTGCAAATTGCTTCTCACTGTTTCTGAGATTATACAAATTTTCTGGAATTATAAATTGAATAAGACTGGTCCTACCAAGCAGAAGTTGACAGGCAGTGTTATCATCCATTTATTATCTATACCACTATGGGGGGCTGAAGTCTGTTCATGCTATCATGGCGAGAGGCAACTCTATAATGGTCACCAGCCAGATTCAGAGCTGACACATATAGATAGACAACCATTCACTCACACCTAAGGGCAATTTAGAGTCAGAGAGAAACAGCCCTTGCATGCACAGAAAGGCCCTGAATGACAAAGGGTCAAACAAGCAGCCTCCTTGCTGTGAGACACAACCACTACCTGCTGCACAGCTCTGCAGCTCCATGATGTCATCAACTATCAATTGATAAGTAATCCCCTTTAATTTATGGCTAAACTGATGCCTAACAGTGGTTGTAGTTGGTTTTTAGGCTTTCAGGTATTCCTTTCGAAACAATCCCAATAACCATAAAACTGAAGGCCTTACAGAAAATAATGTGCACGCAGTGAAGGGAACATCAAGATCTAGAGAATGAACAATACTGTTTTTCATCACCTTTGAAACATTTTGTACTGTCACCTTTGCAATTCAAAACATGTTTTTGTGAAGAAAATTTGAAAGAGATGAAGAGAAAGTGCTAAAAATGTTTCTGGCTCAGCAGCCCTTTCAAAATAAAACATCGAGTGAAAACAGTTTTTCTCATCACTGCGCAAAACAGAGCATGCTTTTACTTTAAAACACAGCTCAGGAGTCTTTGCGTCTTCTGTTAAAGCGCTGGTTGTATTGTTAAGCAAGGAGCACATCTGCACTGAATGAGCACTCAACATCTTTTCTATCATCCATAACCTCAAAGTAGATATGTTTTGTCCACTGATTGTTTAAAATATGTTGTTGTCAGAGCAGAGAGGAGGAGCCCTTTGGCCACATATCACAGAATAAGCAGCACAGTCAACATCGAATGTTGGTTGTCCTTTGGGAGGCCAAATTCATAATTATAATTGATACTTGATAAATCCCCAGCAGTAGTGTGTGTCAAAAATATTTTCTAATGGTCTCACTTCTTCTTAAGTTGATTATTTTTCCTTCATAATTGATATTGCTTAAAGATTCTGAATTATTCTTTTCATTTTATTTTATTTAAATTTTATGCTTTTATCTATTTTAATGATGTTATTTGGTATTTTCTCCTGTTATACCGCTTTCACACTAAAAATTAGCGGGTCATCACAGGTTTTTCAATGTGGGTTAGCCCGCTAACAATGGACAAGTGACTCCTTTCCCACTGCCTGGGTCTAATCAGCAGCAGACGAGCTGTGTGGCTGTTTTTTGTTTTTTTTTCCCTCTGGTGCGTCAAGTTGATGTCATCACGTTGATGACACCACCCGTGAGTTACAGACGGGCGCGTTGTCATAGCGTCGGCATGTTTGACCCTGGCGTGATGGTCTCACTGATGCCAGCAGAAGCGAGCTGATAAAAACCTGTGTCGTTCACAGGCTCAGTCGACCTGTGTGTAAATGCCGATTAGATCCTTTCAAACTGCCGACAGGAACCGATTGTTACCGGGTTTAAACTTTTTTTTTGGCCAGTCTCTAAGGGCTATTATACTGTGTATAAGAGCAAATGAAACAACCTTTATTAATCCCCCTTAGGGGTCAAAAAAGTGTTTATGGTCCCGATCAAAAAGAGGACAGTGCCTCATTGTATTTAATATATTTTTTATATAACATAAGGCAGCTCAGTGGCACAGCATGTTAGTGCATGTGCCTCACAGCAAGAAGATTGTTGGTTTGACTCTTCATGTTGACCAGAGTCTTTCTGTGTGGAGTTTGCATAGTCTCCCTGTGTTTGCATGGGTTCTCTCTGGGCATTCTGGTTTCCTCCTACAGATCAAAAACATGTTGGACTAAGGGTGTTTTCACACCAACCATATTTAGTGCGCAACAAAGAAGTTTTGGCCCAGGGTTTGGTACGTTAGTGTCAATGTGAATGCATCCACCGCACTTTGGTGCACACCAAATCAGCCGGTCCGAGACCTCCATGAAGGGGTGGTCTCGATCTGCTCCATCTTCCGACATTAGGTGCAGTTTCACTGGTGTGAAACAAAGTGGTCCAAACCGGTCTACTTTTGATGCATTACTTCCTGTTGAATCTTTTGCTTACTCAATTTGTTGATTTGTTTATTCTGGTTGAGGATTACGATGATTTACGAGGGTCCAGACGGTCGCTGATGCCGTCTCAAACAGGATAAAAAAAAAACACATTTGAAGGAAAATGTAGAAGAGAGCGAAATGTAAACATTGGTTGTTTGGTGTAGGAAATGGTTACCATGGTAGTCTCTTCTTCGTTCTCCTCTGTATCAGATTTGGTAACCAGTTACGTGCATATCGCCCCCTGCTGTTTCAAGCTGAGTGGGCCCAGGCACGGTTCGATGTTGTAAGTATGAATGCAAGCCAGTGGGGGAGGGGGAGGGGGGTGAACCACGCCACAGCACGGTTCGAAATAAGTGGGCCTAATGTGAAAGTGCCCTAAGATGTGACTCTAAATTGTCCTTAGGCCTGAGTTTGAGTGTGAATGGTCATTGGTCCCTCAAAGTGGCCATGTGATTGGCTGCTGACCAACTCAGGTTGTACCCAGCCAGCTCGGGGACTGGCTCCAGCCCCCCTGTGATGCCAACAGGGAGAAGCAGCAAAGATGATAGACGCTACCATACATTCAGGCCTTTGCATTGTCTGTACTGTTCAAGCTTCAGTTGTGATAAGACCACGTTGTATTGTACAGCCCTGACTGAAATAAAATAGAAACACCAAGTATCGCTGCTCTTTACATGCCTTGTAAAAATGCCTTGCAGATGTAGCCGCCACTGAACTCGCATGATTGATGTGAGAAGTAGAGCTTGAAGGTTTTAGCGAGTCAAAGTTCCCCTGAGTCGGAACCAAATGGGGGTTTAAAGTCCTCTGACAGCCTCCCCTTCTCCATTTATCACCACTTGGCAGAGATCTCTGTTTTATATCACTGCAAGGTCAACAGCTCAGCAGTGGCATGGGATGTGTTAACTTTGTGAACACTTGGAGCAGACATTTCAAACAGGAGCATGGCACTTTTTGGATCCTAATTAAACATGGTTTATACAAGCTGAGACAATGTGTCAGTGATCGTGGAAATAATTGTGTTCAGCATGCTGCGAAGTCAGAAGCACAGCAGGGTGGTTACATTGTGTGACTGCCCTTTATTTGATTGGCTAATTTTGTTACTTGGGGCAGAGAGAGACTCACAATGGAGTCTCATGCAAGCTGCACTGAACTCAAGACACAGACAACAATAAGCTCAGAGTCCATTATTGATCAAACACAACCATGAAGCCCGATGTTTGCTAAAGCACTTTCCCTCTCTTTTGGGTAAATATACTGATATCCATTATTGACTCAGATTTCTACTCAGATGTAAAATCAAGATGGGAGGAGCTGAAGCTGATTCTCCAATAGCATGAAGGATTCAAGTGAGGGAAGGAGAGTAGACAGCCAGTTTTATATGTTATTATCAAACATTTCTTCAAAGGTTTTATAGTTTTAAAGGCATGATAAAAAATATATTTTTTGTGATAAACTAAACCTTAAATGCATCTTTTTCAATCATTTCTCTGTTTTATGTGTACATATTCAAACTCTGAATGTGTTTGGTGATATATAGACACATATTTTACATAAAACAGACCAGATTATTTATTCATTATAAATATTCATGTACACATTTTGCTATCCTGTAGTTTTATATTAAAAAACTTACGTTGAACAAAAACTGAAAAACAACTCAAACAGAAACTTGGATATAAAAGCTGCCTCAGAGAACCTCCTTCATACAAATCACTAGCACTCTGCATTTTTGTCAATGAAGGCCCCAGTCTGTATTTGAGGATTAATGGTAAATGAACAAGAATTAAGGCAAAATATGACCTCTTTACATCTTTATTTCTATATATCATCACACTGTACAGTAGTGACTTAAAAATTCAAGGCTACCAATATTTTTTTAAGTGTTTAACATTTAACATAACTAAAGGTTGGCTTTACAGAAAGTAGTGCTATTGGCCAGAAGGCCTCTTATGTTGCAAGGTCATGATAAAAATTAGTTTAAGACAGCGTTTTCAACATGGAAAACCACCATAAATATTTCTATAAGGAGCCTCATCAAATAACTGACCTGGGAAACCTGCAGAACAAAAGCAATCCTGTATGAGCAAGGAGAGTTTCTCCACAGAGGTGACAAACTGAGCTTTAACTTTGAGAGGTAAAAAGTAAATTTAACAGAACATTTTCTATCTTTTTTGTGACATATTCTACTATTGTGGCATACACACGTGTTGGTTAAAGGTAAATATGACTGTAAGTCTTTCATTCTCTGTTTTAGCCGAGACACCCATGAGGCTCACAGAAAAAATAGGCAGGACTCCTGTACTTAAGATTATTGACTTGTGAGATGTGCGACTCATGCTGTCAGTCTTAAAGCTACTGTTCGAAATAAACAGCATTTTTGTTGTACCTGTACATTTTTGGCTTAAGGGTATCCAGAGGGTAGTTAATCAGAGGGATACACAAGACTTAATACCTCACTAAGCAAGCTTAGTAAGTAACAGCAGAAAACTCCATATCTGCTGTCAGTATTGATAGGGAGGCATGATGCTATCGGTCTGATATCGGTATTGGCTTATTTCAGCATCAGTCTCGGCTAAAGTTGACATTTTTGCAGATATTTACAGCTGATATATTAGACTAATTACTATTTGACTAATTACACAAAAGTACTATACTGATGCACCTTATCATTGCTGCATGGGTACAAATCAAGGATCTCATTCTTGTTAAAAGCTGTATTTCTTGTCTTACAGTCCATCTGTTCCTTGCCAAAATATGCTGTAACACTGAAAGAACAATTCCATTTTTGTAAAGTACAGAGCTTGTGCCTTTGACCAGAAATATTGGTGTGGGTATTGGCGATCATGAATTGAAAAGGCATATCGGCATATCAAATATCAGAAAAAATCCAGTATCCTGCATCCCTAAATATTAGGCCTGTCACGTTAACAAATTTTGTTGGATGATAATTGTCCAAAAAAATATTGCTGATAAACAATATTGTCGACAATATTATTTTGAAGCATAATTTTTTCATTATTGTAAATATATGTCGTAATAAAGTGAGTACTCCATATCAAAAGCAATGAACTTTAATTTTTGAAGAGTATTTAACTTGAAACTAGTTAAGGAACCATTGCTTTTGTGCCTTCAATCATATAAGAGTTTGTTTTCCTGTTACCCTTCACGATGCTCGCTTGCGGCTCTCTGTGTGTGTATGCGTGAGCAGATGGTTGATTGACAGATGGATCACTAACCCTAACCCCGCTCATTCCGCTATAAAACCAATGCGCCCAGGCGTTGAGAAAGATGAATGGAGTGAGCCATCTTTTCAATCAGCCTGTTTGGTAGAGAGAGGGTACCAAGCAAACATGCATGCACGTGTCAATTTATCGAGGCTGGCAAACTAAACGAGGATGTTTTTATTTATCCTGCGGTTGATTGATTTATTGATTATCGTGACAGGCCTACTTAATGTTGATATTGTTTTGTTAATATAGTCCTACTAAATCCTTTAAAGTTAGAACAATAATGTGCAACAGTGATGTGCATAAAAGAATGGCATAGGGAAGTTATATATCTATACAGCTGTGCATCTGGGAAATTAATCCCCACATAATCATGATGTAACTTAACGGTGAGCTGTAGTGTGAAGTTAAATATCTTTTGAATCTCAAAGTGGGAATTCCATAATGAGAGGTTGGTTCAGTCTTCGTCTGCACTTCCATCATAATGAACATAGTCACAGCACAAGGGAGCTGAGTAGACACTGCATATCTTTTCTATAAGTCATTCAGCACAGGAGTGGGCTTTGCAAGGGTGCTTCAAATGATTGGCTTAGTGCTTGTTAGAACCACTTTGGCTGTCTAGCATTACGCTGTAAGCAGTGAAAAAATATTCAACCTGATAGTGAGGATTAAAATGATGTGTTGGTGCACTAACACAGACATCACTCTGCCTGAATTAAAGTCATGGGACTGAACCGAGGCAGCTTGGATTGTGGTCTGAGCACTTCCAATGGAACACTAATTACAGCTTTCATTTTCACTTCCTCCAGAACTGTTAATTTCTGTTGGCGGCATATGTCAGACACGTTGGGCAGCGGTCCAGTGCGAGTGGGGCATTGCGAAAAAGCAAACTGTCAGTATGAAAGCTGGTGTCTATCAGTTACTCCCGTGTGATTTTCCTTTTTGTTCTATCCTCACCAATTTCTGAGAAGTGTTCACGGAAGGCTTCTCCAATGAATGGAGGAATCTTTTCTGAGGCAGCCTGCTCTGTGCATTTTTAGACTCAAATCTCATACATAGTGTAAGCACACGGTTAAATGTGATCCACTGTGACAGAAGCAAAAACCTTAGCGTGAAATGAAATATTACCAAGATACTGGGCGCACAAAGCGGGTGACAAGTTTATCTGGGTGACGCAGAATGTGATTTTATCATGACAAGTCAGGAATATGAATGAGGATGTGGGTCACCAGTGCCACTGCTAATCGAAAACAAGCAAAAGCAAATGCAGCAGTGATTTTCTTACCAGAGCACCATGCATGATTTATGATTCACAGTGTAGTAAGGGCAGGGGGACTATCTTTGTAATCTGGCCTCACAGCTCAGGTCCACTCACTGTATCACCACTTTGTTTTGACCTTGAGCTCTAATTCTGGATAAGAGAAGTTGGCAAATAACCTCTCAATTACAGCAGCACCTCTGCTTCTGTGCACCTTCTCTGGGCTGGAGATGTGACATTTAGGCATTTTCATCTGTCAAGAGGCAGGGATCACGTCTGAGTCATCCAGGTCATGTTATCTGAGGTTTCCTCTAAAGTGACAGCTGGACTTGTTCATGTAGGTTCCCTGCAAAGATGTCAATCTGACCTGTCTCATGATTTGATGAGTTTGAAGGTGACGATTCAAGTTCAGAATGCATTTCTGATTTCCATCAATTCTCAATCAAAGGTCTTTTTATTACAAAAGGAGCCTATTTCCTGATTTACTTACTACAATTGCTGCATATCTGACATTGACAGACAGCTCTGAAAAATGATTTAAAGACTTACAAAAGGTAACATGACTGTAAGTAAAATAGTAATTGAATATCATTCAGCTTCCATGTTTAAAATGGCTTTTACAAGCCTTCATAGTCTTAAATACTTTCAAACCAAACAGGTGATGGATTTAGTTCTGGATGAAGAATGGAGTTTGGGTAAAGCTGTGAAGTGTGCAACTGTCAGCACTCAGTTTAGTTACTAGCTGCTGTTCTGCTTCTTTAAACTCTGGTAGATGGTGTTTAAAGGGATACGCCAACATTTTTTAGTTTATGTGTATTGCCTCAGCTCCGAGTCCATGACAAGCAGATAGACACAATTCTTTTGACTATGTGTGCAGTAACAGGGAAGAGACGGACAAAGCTCGCCCACCGCTAGTTAGGTAAGCTCAGACTACGGGAGTCAATTGGTAGCGTTAGCCTGTCTCTGCCTACAGTCATCAGAAACAGTCCTGTGTGCTTGTTGTAACTTTCTTTTTTTTTTACAGCTTTGTGTTCTCTTATCTATTTTTAAACTAAGATTAGCACCTCATGTAATTTTTGAAAGAAAAACATTTAAAACCAAACCGCAGGGTGCAGGAACAAACCACTGCAGACGTGCTTGTTAGTCGGCCAAGAAAAACAAGCCTCTGTTTATAAGTCGAAGAAGAAGATTGGTTGGATCTTGAGTTTGTCTGATTATCATAGGCAGAGTAGGCTAATGCTTCCCATTGACTCTCAGCGTTTGAGCTAAGCTAGTTAGCAGTGGGCGTGCTCTGTCCGTCACTTCCTTGGTACTGTACTCACAGTGAACAGCATGTTGTATATGTGCTTGTCCTGGAATTGGGAGTGAAGCAAGACATTAAAACAAAGAGTTGGCATATTCTTTTTAAGATGAAAACTTAAATTTCATTGAGTACTTCAAGCCAGACTCTCTCGCACAGGACACTGAAGGATCAAGAATGCACTTTTACAATTTCTTTCAGTGAAGGAGGCCGGGGCTTCAATCATCTTTGCCGCTCGCCACGCAGCAAACATCACTTTTGAAAGGAAGAACAGCTCGTACCAGCTTTCATTTCGCTACAGCCGTGAACCACAGAAGCCTGTGCAGATAAACAAAACAAGCAGCATGTTTGTGGGAACTTGAAATAGGAGGACCACCTTTATTTTTTGTATCTATTTTTTGAGACTTTTCATATTGATTCAGAATCTTGGAGTAAGAATTGCAGTTCTGACATGAATAAATTTTCCCAACACCTCTAGTTTTCAGTCTCCAAGAAACTTAAATAAGTCTAACTAGGGGATTGCACTGGCAGATCTGTTTGAGGGGGATGAAAAAGATGTTTAAGGCAGCTTCTGGTGGCACAAATATAGTGAGAAGATGTCCTGATGCTGTTTAACTTTAACAAAAACAAGCAAATGAATAAAAAATGCCCTCTACGAGTAAAGATGTTGATGTTGCCTGACATTGAAACAAATCAATCCAGAACGTGGTCTGCCCCATGGCCTCATAGATGCATGCACTTAGCTTTGCTGCAGCTTTGTATCAGTGAGTTAAAGGAGCAGAAGTCTGGGGCTCAGTGTTGTTTTCTGTTTCGTATCACTCTGTTGTTTCCGTGGTAAATCGACGTGCAATGGTTTGTAGGTTGACCAAATTCTCATTGACATGTAACTGTCTGCTAATATCCAGCCCTGGACCAACAGCAAAGATAACTTTAACAACTGGCTGTATGGAGTAAAGACCTCAGAGCTTGTAAATTGTTGAAGCAACAGGGGCAGGATGAAGAACAAAAGTTTGACCCTGAACTGAAGGCGGTAAAAGCATTTAGTTGTGTCATTCAGTAATGCAGTCAAACTCAGATCTCTTTCCACATGTTCAAAGCAACTTCATACTTTCATATAAAATATGTCAACAAATGTGTGACTTATCCTGACATAAACTACCGTTACAAAGTGAATATTAGAAAGATTAGCAAGATTTAATAAGCTGCTTCATTAATACAGAGAAACATAGATTGGGATGTCAGTAGATGTTAAATAACCTCTGACTGTACTGCAGTCTACTACACCGCTGCAAAATATGAATCCAAATGTATCTAGTGTCGAAGAAATGGGCAGAACTGTTGATTGGTAGAACTCTGCTGGACAAACACTTTGAGCAAACTGATGAGAGTGAACCAAAGTGAAGTTTTTTAGAGTGTGAGGCAACCTGCAGGCCCTCAACAAATGGCACAACTCCAACATCTTGGTAACCAAAACAACAGCAAGATACTGGAGACGACATCGAGGTTACAGGTTAGCTCGTCATGAATCCTGCTACTCAATATAAGCTCTTTCTCTTCATATTATGAGCACAAAGTAAACAGGTGTCTTACCACGTGAGATAACAGTTGCTAGTCTTAATTTGTACGACAATACATAGCCAACCACTGCTATAAGGTGATTGAAAACCTTAAAAACTCACTCGGATAGTGCTTAAAGGGGTTCAGATTTGACCTTTGAAAAGGTGTGTGAACCCTTGAAAGGACAAATTGTAATTTCAGCTTCTGCTCCATCACTTATGTACATTGTCTTGGCATTGATTCCTTCTCTCCTCACCGTTTCATTGCACTGTTCAATGACATACAACGAGTAGACAACCCTTTTCCCTCCTGCCCATCTGCGACTGCTTGCATTTTCTCTGCGGATGTCTCACCCTGTCATAGCCCTCTCTAAAGCACGTCTCGCCTCACCATTAGTCTGTTGTTCTCTTGGAGCCCTGCATCGTGTCTCCGTTGGTGCTGTGTGGTTTGATTTGAGGCGAATGAAAGAGGAGAGGTGTACACTATTAATGGGTCAGAGAATGTCTGCGAGCAGCATGCAGACAAATGAGCTGCATGCTTCTGTGCAGACATGCCCTTTGGTTGTTTCCAGTTATTGTTAAGTACCTTTTGTGTGCAGCATAATGTTAAATAGCCTATTGGGATATTTAGATTAAAAAGGGGATTGATGCCCTTGTTAAATATTATTGAACTTCTTTCCAGAGGAGAGTTGGGCAAAGTAATGTAAATAACTCATGAAAATGATTCAACCTCAAGTAAACAAATTATAGATGCAAGTGAAACTTTTGCCATTAGTTGTAAACCGATACACTGCAACTCTAGTTGTCTGTCTTGTCCCTGTAGGGTAGTTTGAACTTGTGACCGCCGTCATGAATCATCAAAGCAGCCTGACTTCTGAGAGCATTTCCCCTGATACAGTAAATTATTTAGCTGTTTGCCTTGATTGATGCTCATGCAGTCATGGTGTAAAAGAGAGGTTTTTTTTCCTGAGCAGAAGTGACAACTGCTGCTTGTGTGAATTAAATGTGATGCATTTCTATAGCAGTGTTATTCTTTTCATGAGTTTTTATGGTGCTTGCATGTCAGTTTTACAGATGGTGTTGAGGGAAATGCATAGGAGATGACACATCTGCCTCACCATGAGGGGTATACTGACTACTTGACACTTGCCTGCTTGCCTAATGGGTCCAGCATCAGTTTGAACTTTCTTACAGGTAAGTTAGTTTTTTTTGTCCAGGGGTACCTTGAAGGTTGAATCAGGGGTCAAAGCTATGGTCTACGATTGGAAGCTTGGTACATCTTAATAACACCATTTATAAGGCCGTTATGGTCCTATGGTCCGATCTACACAATATAAAGACCAAAAAGAATGAATCCATTCAGTATATCCGTTGCAAAGCGGCATAATAGTTGACCAATCCGTCCCGCCCATGGTCCCGCCTCCTCCCCACTACCTCCCTCATGAACCGGTGAGCAGTGAGCTGCACAGCTACTGAAGCGTCATGGAGCCGGAGAAGACCAGCACCGAAACCAGGTGGCCGCTTCTGTTACCCTCCACATCAAAGGGAAGGAAACGTAAAAGTTTCGAGGAAAAGGCTGAAGTAAGGAAGAAATATGAGCAATACAGGTCCCAACGGAGACTCAACATTGGAGAATGTACAACTGGTGGAAAAAGCTGCAGAATGATTAGGGACTGAAAACTGACGCTGAGACAGTCGAATTTCTGTTGAACAGGTAATAACTTTGTTTACTACAGTGGGAGATGTCTGCTGAATAACTCTGGTTAGTCTGTGCCTATACTGGCTAATGACTGAACGTTGTTGGTCAGAACGAGTAGGCTCTGTCAGTACATTTTAGCATAAGTTAGCCACGCATTATTAGCATTGTAAACTGAGCTGGTGAAGACACGCCAAGAAAGGCAAATCCTCGGCCACAATCTGCTCTGCTCTGATCGGACAGTGGCGACGCCAGACCCGCTTCACCGCTGGTCCAATTGAAATGGCTACCGCTGTGTGTTACAAGGGGGATGACTGTCGTGTTTGTTACTTTCAGTTATGAGAAATCTCATTTATCTTCAACGCCAATGAATATTTTCCGCCGGCCGGCTTCTTGCTCTATGGGAGGTGGCGTGTTGTTAGGAGGCGATACAAGCTGGGGGGCGGAATCTTGGAACACGGAGGGGAGGGGTGAGTGAAGGTGGGGCAGGCTGCAGTTTTCAAATCTGTCTCAACAGCCAAACTGGTTTTCAGATGGTAGACCCTAACTTTAAAAGGCAAGTCAACTTCTAACATGTCTTAGGGATGAGGTGAGGAGTTTACCAAAACATTCAAGTCTGTTACGTGTTAGAGAGGCTGTGTAAAGTGAAATCTTCATATCTAAAACAAATGGGATATTTGGCTCCTTTTTATTCCGAGGACAGTGTCTTTTTCTGCCAGACCCAGATGTCATATTTCTTATTGTTAGCTCCCTGTGAGTGCCCTTAAAATGAAGAGTGGATTTGAACAGAGGTAGTGTACTCCTGTCGATGATCCCAAAATGACAGTGCATTAGGTCACCTGTGCCTGGATCTTAGCTAAGTTCCAGATATTTTGGAGACACATTAGAACAATGAGCATTCACTGATGAGTTTGTATCAAACTTCAACCACCAAGTCTCTTCTTACAGAATGAACATCAGCTTAACTACCTAACAGTTTAATATCACTGCATTAGTCTCGAAACTCAGATTACATTTTAATGGAGCAAAGTACTCTTTTTATTTCGAAGCACTCCTTCATTCTCTCTCTTCAGCACACATATGCCCTATACAACCATAAAAGTACAAAACGACACAGGATCTAAAGCACCAAGGAGCTGAATGGGTTTATAATGATTTTTATACATCATTATAAATGCTTAAACAGTTGTGGTGACACATTTTGAAAGTCTATCTTGTCATTTATGTATATTTTAGAATGATGCATACAAATATTAAAGCAGAGAGATATTTAAAACCTACATAACATTGTTATTACATATATTTTGTCTGTTTTTAAAAATAATCAATGTCAAACTGCAGTGTTAATGCTTCTTTTTCATCACATCTGATATGTTGGAATGCTTGAGTGTATTAAAACTTAGAGTACAGCAAAAAATACCCGGAGGGCTGGTTATTTTGGCTAATGCCCCAACATCATGAACAGAGCTTGGAAGGGGGGGGGGGGGGTAGGTCAGCCCCCACTCTCCATGTGCCCTCTGTATCCGCCAAAGTATCAGACAAACTGTGGTGCCTTAGTGCTTTTATTACTGACCACAATGTCATTACCATCCAAAACAGACTTGCCACAAGCTGTCTACATGTGCGAAGATGATATCTACCTCTGTGGAAGGCACACATTAGTATTTTATCATCCTCTCTTAAATTTTAAAAGATCCTAAGAACATTTTGTGCCATTCAGGTATTTTTTATTTACAAGGCCTTGGCTGTGTTAAATGAAACTAGCTCAATTTGCTCGAGGATATTGATTTTTTTAATTGTTGTCTCAGTTTATTAAATTAGCATCAAATTACAAAAACCTATTCATTTGTTCCAAACGACAAAAAAATGTCCCATTGAAAAGTGCATTTGTTTTGGTCTCACATTTAAACATCTCCCTCTCTGTCTCTGTCTCCATATATACTGACCTGTTTGAAGTGGACAAAGAATCTATTTTTCCAACAGCACCTTTGAAGACATGACATTTTTTGTTACTAGGGATACAAAATTATAATGTGGGTGAGAACTACGGTGCTGGTGAAGGTCTGCGCTCTCCGAGTGCTTTTCTAGTTGGTTTTTGGTTTTAAAGTCTTCCATATTAGCACCAGTTTGAGGTGAACTACATGGCTTATCATACCCACAATTCTAGAATGTCACAGAAATGTCTATTGAACAACAGGTAGCTGAAAACTTTGTGGTGAACTGTCTTGATGATATCTTTTGGTCTTAGATTTTTTTTTTAAGAGGGATCAAACTGAGACATATCGGTGTACATACCCAGAGAAGACAAAAGCATGTATTTTATGACACTGGTTTTAAGTAAAATGGGGTTTGATCATGATTTTGGTCAATCAGGCTTTATCATTCACAGTCCCTGAATGCCACAGCAATGTCTCTGATCACTTGATCCCTCTGTTGCCTACAAATTTTGGATTTGTGAACTCATGCAGGAGTGGGGTGGTCACTGTTTAGCTCTTTAGTTTTGCAAGTTAGCATTACAAGTCATCTAATTCAGAGATGAGCCAATCGCAACAGTGAAGTGCATTTGTCAAATCTGATCCTGTAAAGAGTTTTATTAGCATTTTTATCAGAGTATAACTGTATTACTTTCGACTCAAATACATTTTTTTGATCATATAATCCAGGTTCACTTCCACTTTGAGTCTTAGTATCAACATATTTCATAAAATCCCTTAAGTATACTAAGAGGACCTGCTGGAAAAAGGCCTGTATGAGAACAAAGGCTCAAACCTGCTGTGTTAATAAAATGCAGTAGCCTGCATACACACCTTGTTCTTGAAGGGAACTAGATCTGACTCTTTGATTGGTTTAAATCATGTTACACCTAAAACACATTAATATGTTATTAGGCCACTGAATCCAACCTCTTAGCACTCTGCACTCCTCCTTATGCCAAAATTCTTCCCTGGGGGAACAGCAATATGCAGTTGGAGGGGCCTCAAATCACTGCACCACACATTTAATTCCAGAGCACCTCATGGTGTCCAGATAGGGGCCATCGTCTCTTGCTACACAATTCAAATAGGTAGTAAAGAATATCTGAGGATTACTTTGTACCATTTCTTTGTTTTTATTACTTCACATTTCTTTAATCAGGAGCATTCCCATCACCTTGCAGTGCAGACGGATCTGCCTGATTCAATGTCTGCAATCAGACTGATCCATCTTGCCAAGCTCCAAATTACAACAACCGTGCCTGGCTCAAAGCCATTGGATCAAATGATAAGCCGATAAAGCAGGGATAGGTGGAAGCTTTAGCGATTCAAACAGCAGGAAGTACCTGCTTGCACAGAGATTAGCATAGATGCTAACAGCTTCAACAGCCATTTGGCAGATCTGGACCGTATTTCTTTATTAAATGACAAAAATAGCAACAAATTATATTTTTCATTACACTTTGACAAGTTCTGAATAGTTTGTTCAATGAAGTGGTTTTTGTTTTGTACTTTACACCTTGGCAGTAAAGCATGCCTACTATGTTATCTAATCAACCTGTAATGAACGAGCATCCGGTCACCTGCTTCCAGAAGTTTCTGCCCATTCCCAAACACTGTCTATCGGTTGTTACCCAAATGAACTTGTCTAACATATTGAAGGGTTCATTTGGTGCATCAGGTTAACACTCCCATGGAGGTACAAAAAAATATTTTCCACTGGGGAGTCCTGGTCAGGAAGTTTCACACGAGAATGACCAAAAAATGACTGCCCAGGCCAGGCAGCAGCATTCAGGGATGAAACCTATGAATTTACCACTCAAATAATGATTACCTCCCCAAGGAGGTTATGTTATTATTGCCGCCATCTGTTTGTTTGTTTGTTTTTGTTTGTTTGTATGTTTTTAGGTTTATTTCTCTGTTAGCAACATAACTCAAAAAGTTATGGACAGATTACAATGACATTTTCAGGAAGTGTTCAGATTGGTTCAAGGGACAAATGATTAGATTTTGGGAGTGATCCGGATCAGCGTAAAACTGCCATAATGAAAAACGTGATTTTCCTGAATAGCTACTCAACTAAAATAGATATCATTATGAATCCCCTTGCTAATGGTATGTTTTCATGGTCAAGGAATCTAAATATTTACATGAAATAAAGGTAGGACTAATATTGATGGTTAAAATCATAATATGGGTGAGGACTTTGGCGCTGGCGGAGGTCTGCGCTTTCCAAGTGTTTTTCTAGTTGATTTTGGTTTTAAAGTGTTCCATATTAAAACCAGTTTGAGGTGAACTCTTCAGGGTTAAGGAATACATGCTTCATCACAATTCCAAAGAGCCACCAAACTACGTTACCAGCAATGTCCACATGCTGCGTTCTATTAACCTTGGAACTGGGAAGAGTGAAGTGGGAGTGACGTCATCTCCAGGTTATCAGCATTCCAGTGACAAAGATGGAAAAAACTTGCCGATCTAGCAGGCTATTGTTAGCTGCTGTGTTAGCCGTTTAGCACGCCTGGCGGTGTAGTTCACAAATACCACATGAAGAATATAAATAACACCATGGCAGCATATCCATAAATACAAGTTGATTAATACCGTGTATCTGGCTGAGCGCCATAAACACTAGTCAGAAGTGCAAATAAACAGATTATTTTAGGAGCTTAATAACTGTTTACACTGGGGGCGTTCCAGTTAAAATTTCCCTCTCGAAACTCTGTTATCCGGACTTACCAGCACAACTGGAACACAGCAATAGATCCCACAGTGGCCAGAATACTTTCTGGTGAGCTTTCTTGATGATATCTATTGGTCTTTGATTTATTTATGACCTGTGCACATGCTTGTCAAATAATACTTAATTTTGGCTTTAAAGTCTCCCTTTTAACACAAGGCCCCAGTTTTTGAGATGACTCTGAAGGTCAGATCAAGACAATGGAGCAAAAACATTAAAAGCTCTTTTACCAAACATGAATCTCAAACATGATGAATCCATGACACCGAAGGTTGAAGCCTCTGACAGTTTATAGAGTCAGCAGAGAACAAAGCAAGAAGGCAGTTTGTGTGATGTGGCTTTGCAGAGAAAGATGCACCAATGTTCATCCGTCTGTTATATAAAGAAGACCAGCCAGCTCTCTCATACAAGACACAATGATGTGTGCTGAATCCCAGTCCAGAGGCAAAACGCAAGCAGTGTGATAAACAGAGTCCAGTGTTTCAGATGGTGTAGGGATCATCTGTCTGGACTTTTGTAACATATAGACAGTCTGATCCTCTTCTGTTTAGTTTATTGATTGATTATTTGATAGCAATGGCCCTGCATAGGACATGAGTTGTTTACATCAGCTTTGTTGCTAAAAATCTGTGTTTACAGCATTGCAGGCAGGGATGAGGGAGGGATTCTTCTCTCCCACAGGGATGCTACACTCCCTCTATCATGCAACACAGACTGCACATGCAGCTCAAAATTGTGCATCACCAAGAAACTGAGATGGACACAATTTGCATCTTGCAGTTTCAAAAAAACCCCCCCAAAAAACGAACAAAAATCAGTGCCCTACAGGAAGGATGAGACATTCACATTTCCTCTTGTCCTTTACCCGTGTCTCTGTCTCTCATTTCTTTATGGCAGCTCATAAGTGAACATTTCTCACAGAAGTACTTCTTGTGTCAGCCCTTAATAAGGATGTGGAACGTGTGCCAGCTTTTTTTTTTTTTGGCAACTGTTTAGAGAATCACGCAGATGAAACAAAAAAAAAAAGATACATCTGCAAAGTAACAAGACAAATATGGACAGGATTAAAAAGATTTAAAAGTGCTGCCACTGGTATGTTTGTTTTCAGCTGACAAATTTAAACCAAACATTAAAAACGCAGCAAGCAAACAAACACTGAAACGTTGTGGGCTGCATCAGAGTAACAATGTTTGCAGGAGATTACCGTGGATGAGTCTTTCAGTACATCGACCGGCTGATACGGGAGACTGAACAACACCTGCATTACCATATACATCAAAATAAAGCATGTCCTGCTGGGTTTAATGGAATTTTTAAGGCTCAGTTTGTAGGATTATCACACTGAAGTGTCCAAATTGATCACAAATGGCATACCGTACATTTTCTGAATACCTGCATATGCTGTACAGTTACTAGCTTGAGATATTTTTACTTTTTACATTTACAATTTACTAAATCAGTGGTGCCTAAACTGCTGCTTGGATCCAACTCAACCCACGTTCCATTTTAACCGGTCCACACCTAATCCCAAGTAATATGAAATATGAAGCCCTTGTTTTGAGGTTTAATATAAAAAATGGATAACCATGCTAATAATCTCACTGCCCGCTCTGTTTTTAAAAACATCTGTTTTTAAACGTGCTATGTACATAAAGCTATTACCTTTGTCATTCACATTAATGAAACCATAGTTCTCATTGTGCATTTCAAAAATACTTCACAAACTTCTTGGTTTGATCTGCGAGCAGTCTTAGTAAAATTTGCACGTAGCTTCCAGCACAAGTAAAGAAGGCCACTCAGAAATAGCTTTTCTCCCTCCTAATGTGAAACTTAAAACACAGTGGTTTTGTAATTGTAGCTACTCCTGATTGAGTAAAGCTTGTATTGAGAAGAGTCCTCAATTCCAAATAGTAAGTATGCGCTAGAGGTGGGTGGAGCTGACTGTGCTTTGCTGCACATCACTTTTGTTATAGTTCATTTGATCCAACAGCCCCCTGGTGGAAGTCTTGATTTACTGCATGTTTAATTATTAAAACCTGAGGTTCCATCATATGTTTGTTAATCTGCTGGTGAAGCAAAATTACATTTTGACATCAAGCTCTAAATTCATCACATTCAAGGTTGCATGGATATATTTTATTTCAACCCACAGCCCAGATCTAGTTATAGTGTTGACATGCCAACAGCAATCACATGACAAATGTAGCCATGGTGACCTGTTACAGTACTGAAACCCAATGATTACCCACAGGGTAAACTTAGACACATAAGAACAGTGTTGCAAAAGCATGCCAGCTAATCTACATCCTGCAGAAGAATGAGCAGTCGGATATGAGAAATCTCATAAAAACAAATCTTCCATGAAAACCTCAGATAAACGCAACACCCCCTGCAAACCTTTAAAAAGAAACTGCACGGCCTGTCGATCCACCACGCCAGGAATCGAGTGAGAGGAGCAAAACGGTTCAGTGCATGGGAACTACCCCTGTTGGGATGCAGAAACACACCTCCATGTGGTCAGCGAACCATCAATCTCTCTCTTTTTATCCTCCAGCTAACAGGGCTCGCAGCCAGAAAGTCATGCACCTCTTGCCTCTGATGTTTCACAACAGAAGATACCCAGTCTTACACACTTTTTTTTGAAGGAGAAGGTGTCAAGAGAGATTAAGAGAGTGTGGATTATTGTAGCGATCAATGTGAGGACGAGCAAATGCACAGAAGATTCTTTTCAAAAGATTGAATGATGTGGAGATGAAAATGTTTGACCACATTTAATCACCTGTGTCAGAATGTATATCTGCATAACGCACAGTGAAATGTTATCGTTCTTCTTTCTGACAGCCGACTTCAAAACAGAAAGTCACAGTTTTGAAAGGTTCAGCTTTCAAAGGGAACTAAATTACCCAGAACCCTCTCCAAACACCTCATGCCCCATAATCTAGCATAATGGCTTTTCAGAATCCAGACTGTTTCAAGGAGTCCAAAAGATTTACACAAGCATTTGGAGCATTTTTCTCTAAAATTAGTTTTCTGCAGTGTTCTGCAAAGAGATTTCTTTTCAAGGTTTCTAAGCCTCCGAGATGGAGGTACTCATTGACAAAGATGTGTGCCACTGCAGAAACGCAGAATAGTTCAGGGCAAGATATCTAGTGTTCACGATATATTCAAATATGCTGGAATGAGATAAAATGAAGTATTATGTACATGCAGTTACTGTTGAAAAGATTGGGAAAAGATCTAATACTCAGTAAAGAGACAGAAAACAAAAAGTATTATGCTCATTGACCACAAGAATGGTGGGTGTCCTTTTATTTATTTTCTTTAAAGGGACTGTGAGGAGTTTCTTAGTAATTACAAAAAAGTCTCACTTTTAGATATATGCCTGATTGAAATACACACTTTAAGATGAGTTTTATAGCATCAAAATAGGTTATCTATAAATGCTACTCCTTAGCCTTCTGGTCAGGTCGTATAGGGCTGGACTGGCCTGGATACTCAACAAGAACAAGAACAAGACAATTAAAACTAGAGCAAATTTATATTATTCGGACACGTCTTAGAGCACCAGGCTGTAGCGATATATAGCCAGCTACAAAACTACGATACTAAGTTTTCAAAAAATTGCTTGGTGTCACACATCAAAAACTACCGCTATGTAACTAGAAAGAGATACATAACCTTGTCGCTTTGCATCCTGTAAGTTGTTGAAAAAATAAGTTGTAAAGCAATGTAGAGTTCTGAGGAAGGTCCGAGCTGCATGCTTTATTAGCATCACAATAAAGGCACGCTTTGTCTTGGGTCTTTTGGTGCGTTCCAGTTGTAGTCAGAAGTAGGAATTTCTGAATTCCGAGTAGGAAACTGCAACTGGAACGTCCCACGAAGTCGGAATTTCCTACTGGTGACTCAGTGAAACTTCGTCACCCCCGAGCTAATAACAGCTAACAATAGCCTGGTAGATCGGCATGTTTTTTTCCGACTTCAACTGGAATGACGATAAGTCAGAGATGATGTCACTCCCAGTTCAGAGGTTACTTGAACGCAGCATTACGACAGTTGCCGCACGTGCTCATGGGTAGCAGAGTCCTAATGTCACCTGTAATAGATTCTCCTCATAGCACCTTTAATTTGAGAAACATCTATAACGATGTGAGAAGTCAATGTTACCGTTTCAACAAAACCAACCAACAAAAATACCAACAAAAAATATATATATAATTTATCCCTTTTGTTAAGTTTATCGAAAATTGCTTGAATCTTGTTCACATAGTATAGCTTGAACAAATTCATTGAAAATGCTAGTAAGTGAGTGAACCTGGTTAAATACAGCAGTTGCTCCTGTTTTTTGGGGGGGTTTTTTGCGTCTTTTCTGTCATTCTAAATTTGACTGATGATACTTTAAATTTCGGTCTTTTTGGATGCCATTTATCATTACAGTAAGTTGTATTTTCATCATTTTGAATCTCATAGATTTTCAAAATGTGCTTTACTGATATTTGTGATTCACTTTACCTGCTCTGACTGTACTGTCTTTGTTTGATTTTCTGGGCCACTGGTATTTCTCATCCGTTTCACATTTGTTGAGGTTACAAGGGCACAAATCTAACACTAAAATGTGACATTAAGTCACTATTGACTGAATGCTAGTTCAGTATTCTCACCTGAAAGTGCTGCTAAAGGATATCCATAGCTAAAATCAAATAGTTGTGTTTCCACCAAGCAGTCCGGTTCAGTACGGCTATGTAGCTGAAGGTGTCTCTGCTCTCAGATGAGGAGTAAAGGTCCCCAAACAACCGACCTGTGCTGTCCCACTGATTGGCACCCCTCTGAGGGCATGTCGAGAGCACCAAACAACTCTAAAAGATGGAGCTAAAAGCTCTTCAGTCTGTTGACTAAAATCATCAATGCCCATTCAACTGCAGCTAAAGTGATAATAGGTACTTTTCCATGTTCAAATGAGGTGGATTAAGAGTGATTTGTTCACTGCTGTTGTTTTAAGAATGCCTGCATACTGAGGTGCTGAAAATTTGCCATTGTTGCTCTTTGTTTTCAGTGTCATGCTCTTCTTTAGACCACTTTGCTGTGTCATGCTGCTGTGTTGTTATGCTTTAATGTAGTTGGTGCAACCCTCTCCTCCCAGCTCACGTCCCAACACTCAAGAGAAGGTACAGCTGACAGTGGAGACCCAGACAAAATCAGTGATAAGAACCGTACTAAACTTCCATAAACCAAACCAGTCTGCTTGGTAGAAACAAGACCATACTCTTCCTTAGCTCCTCTACACTTTTGAAAGTTATTTGTCTCAATGCTAGCAACCATAATTAGAATTTTTTCCCCTGATGTAGGAAAAGGTAGACCATCGCCTTGACTATCTTTCATTGTCTTTTTGTTTTTAAGTCATGACTGATGGCCAGGCCACATTGGTTAGATTAAACCAAAGTATGTAATGAAATGGAAAATGAAACCTCCCAGTACTAAACATCATCAAGCTGAGCTGAGCCTGAACTACATGTGAGGGTACACTAGGAGCAGGGTATCTCTTTTTATAAACTTAATATAACGTTACCTATATTGGTTCAGTTTTTACTTCTGTTTTCTCATCACAATGTCATATATGTTTTACAATAATCTTATGCAATGTAAAGTTATTGTGGCAAACAGTTTTACCGTGAATAAAGATATGCATCATGTATCCCCATTCAGATAAAATATAACAGGATATTTCTTTTGGTTCACTTTTGGTACTTCTGGTCTCTCATCAAGGAACAATAAAATGTTTATAACTTTTTAGTAGCTTAGAGAAATCAAAGAGAAGCAGAGCAATTAGGCTGATAATACAGAAAAAAAAAGTGTTCTTACCACCTGCTTAGACTGCTGCTTTGAAAAAGTTTCATTAGAGTTTTCATTAATTCTTTGTTTGATTTTGCATAACCTAAAATGATTAGCAGTGCTTCCAAAAAGATCATCTTAGCTCTCTGGTGGGCCCCAGAAGAAGAAATGAAAACTGTGCCACTGTAATCAGTTTGAATCATGTTGAAATGATCACCAAAAACTTGAATTCATGTTTAAAATTTTCTAGAAGTGTAGTGCATTGACTTAGACTGATCGTGTATGGTAGAGAGAGCAAAGTAGATGTGTGGTTCTGTTAACTTCAGAATTAACCTAACAGACCAGATGGACTGATTCACGTGTCTTTGGGATCTATTTCATGACCAGCAACAGCTCATATAAGTGGACCTGGATGAGCAGAACCTTTCTAGAAGAAATGGAGGATGATTTCACAACTGCTGTGTCTTTCACAGTCGGACAGTCAGGGGCTTGTAGTCACGTCTTGATTACAGCACAGCTAACCCACGCTTGTAGCTACTACTTTCTTCTCCTGAAGAAAATACTGATAAACCAGCGCATTTCTAGTCTAGGAACACATGTTGCAGCTTGAAGATTTATAAGATGGATGTACCTGATGGAAGAAATGGAATCAGGCAGGTCCAGGGTGAATGCTTCCTATATGACATGACAATTTTGCCAATGCATAAACTATAATGGATATTATTGGTGTTTTTTAGTTGTGCAGTCTTTAAATAGATGCAAATAGTGCTGCCACTCTTTATTGGTGTTGGGTTAAATTTTGATTTCTATGAATACGTTGCCCCCTTTGGACCGTTGAGGCAGGACTTGTACACTTGTACCATCCAGAGGCTCCCAAACTTTTCTGCCTTCAACTCTCAGGAAAACCGATAGCAGTGACAGGAGACTCCCCTCCCCCTCAATACTATTGGTATCATTTTTACCTCCGCCAAGGAGGTTATGTTTTTGAGAGAGTTTGTCCGTCTGTCCATCCGTCTGTCCGTCTGTGAACAAAATAACTCAAAACGTAATGGACGGATTTGAATGAAATTTTTAGGAAATGTTCAGCATGGGAAAAGGAAGAACTGATTCGATTTTGGTGTTGATCCAGAGCAGCGTCTGGCCGCCATGGCGAAAAATGTGATATCTGTGAATAACTATTGAACTCAAATACATATCATTATGAATCCAGTTGCTAATGGTATGTTTTCATGGTCAAGGAATCTAAATATTGACATGAAATAAAGGCAGGAGTAATATTTATGGTCAAAATAACTATATGGCTGAGGATTGTGGCGTTGGCGGAGGTCTGCGCTCTCCGAGTGCTTTCTAGTTTAACTTGCATTTTAACAATTATACTACCAACAATTCATCATGCCTAACATTTACTGTGATTAATCTACATGAAACTCATTCCATTTATTACCTCCCCAAAGAAGGTTATGATTTTGCCAGTTTTTGATTTTTTTCCTTTAGTTTGTTTGATAGTATGTTAACAGTATAACTCAAAAAATTAAGACCAACCTTGACACATTTTTCAGGCTAGATCAGAAATAGGCTAAGGACCAATCAACTGGATACTGAGGATGATCAGGATCTGAATGTGGGAGAATTTTTCAAGGATTTGAAAAAGAGATGAGATTGGGCAGTTTTCCAATTATTTACTTACAACTCAAAAACTTCTCAATGGATTTTGATGGCATTTTCAGGGAATGTTGTTTATAGCACAAAGGAGAACTTATTATATATTTTGTAGGAGATCTAAATCTGAATGTGGGAAAGGACAGTTTTACACATTTCCGGCAACCTAACCAGCAGTGTTTGAAATGCCAAGACAGAGGTTTTTGCTGTCTTAGCACTTCTACTTTGTTCTTTAAATTACGGAAAAAACAAACATTTAGGTCATAAACTTTCTAGATGCCCTTCTGGTGTCTCACAATCCTTTTGGCGGTCCTTACCTCATTTAAAGCACCACTGGTTTAATCTATACCCTTTAAAGGGTCCTTGGACCAGTACTTTTAGGAGGAAAAACACAAGCATTGACAATTCTCACTTTTGTCACAGGCCATCTGTTACCTAAAGTCCTGTTTTTTTCTTAGCTGGAAAGCAATATTCGACAGCTCATTGGGCAGACGAAGCAGAGAGAGTTTAGCATTTTTGGCTCTGACATGAAGTGAATGAAGCCAAAAGAAAACAAAACTGAAAGACTAGAAACTTTGTTTCATTGTGGAATGCATCACATGTGTCAGTACTTTGATCCCAGCTACTATGGTCTAGTTCTTAGATGTATTACTACTAGGTCTTAGATGTATTAGATTTACATCACATTATTTGTGCTATATCATTTGTTAGCACTGTGTGTGCAGAAGTGTTTACATTAGATTTCTCTGCTTATGAAATAAAAAATATTGATTGAAATTCTTTAAATCTCATGTTTTGATAGCCCCCAACAGCTTTCCAGCCTTCCACTTTGGCAACAGCATACTGGATTTAGGAATAGTCTGTCCTAGGAAGACAGATTCACGGCTTGGAAAGATAAATCTTACATTAGGACAACAATTTCCAGCAGATTGAAAAGCTCAGGCCTTCATGCTGGTGGTTCCAGTTTGACAGGTGACAGTATAGATGAATGGCCTGAGTGATGCCTGATCTCAATCTAACATCACCAACAACTGTGGTTAATGGAACTGAAAGTAACAATCTCCATTAGGCTTTCCATTTGACTGTGTCCATCTCAGAGTACCTTTACTGCACTCTGACCAGCACAGCATTCATCCAGCTGACAGGAATCACTGCTGAGAGTGGTGGAAGCTCGCCACGACGGGTGGAGGCTTTTATTGTGATGTAGTGCAAACCTCATGCAGACCAAATCCTTCAGAGTCCTCACATGAGCCTCCTCTTTGAGTCACATCATTACACCTGCTTTAAAAGCAAAAGCATATTTCCTCATATGTTAAAAAGATAATTATCACGAGCTTCTAATGAGCAGACCTGCCACTTATCCCCGGCTCACCTGCAGCATGTGTGCTGGTGGAAAATTAATTGTTCCTGCTTCAATCCGTCAGGGGATATCACATCATGTTAAGACAGCAGACTGTGTGTGCCACTACACAGGACCTCCGCTGCGTTCAAAGGCATCCTAACTGTGTCGACCAATAGTAAGTCAGAGAGGATTGCATCAGTCTTTCATTGTCCTTCTGTGTGCCAGCGATCTGGAAATAACCTGTTTCAAGATCAAATCCCTCTCTCATCTCCTGTGTGGTCACTGGACGAGACTAACTCAATCATCTTTGATCCTCTGTCTGCTGTGGTGCACCAAAAACTGTTCAATGGAAAGTCTTTTTTTGTGGCACGCAACTTGTCACTGTATGAGAGGCATTGGTTAATCACTACACTGACAGACACAAAACACACAAGCCATGTCTATAAATAAGTAAGTGCTGGATAATATTAAGACTAATGTGTCTACAAATGACATATAGCAGTGATCATCATCTGGCAGCCCTGAGGTCACATCAGGCCCTCTACAACTTCCCATCTGTCCCCAAAATGTTGTGACATGCAGAAAATAAGAGAGATATTTTTTACAGTTTCAAGGGTTTGTTTTTGTCCTCAAACTCCCACAGCTTTTAATGAAGCACCAAAACAACTGGGATTCAAACTGTTTTTTTTTTTTTTTTTAATCAGAAGTGACTTCATGTTTGAGCTGTTTTACATAAATCCACCTGTCAGCCAGAATTGGCCAAACACAACCGGGAGAACAAGTATTGTAAAACCCAGTGATGGAAAACTTGACAGCCAGAGAAATAAGGGGGCAAGATATCCTAACTGCTCTGTGTGTCAGACAGCAGTATGGGTGATATCAATCAATCAACCACTGTGAATCCGTCAAGCTCTAATTCTTAGGAAGTGTTATTTTAAGACACTTTTCAAGCCATGCTCTTCTTTAATGGATACACACATAAGGGTGCTGGTTGGTGAGGTGGTAAGCAACCAGGCAAGACCCATAAACATGCTTCTGATGGCCTGTGGCCAGTTTGCAGAGTATCCATCCCCTCTTTCTTGCCACCATTCAAGAACCTATCCACTGTCTCCCTCTCCTGTCAATAAAGGCATGAAATGCCCCAATAATATGCCTAAAAAAATTAGAAAGGAACTAAAAATAAGAATTTATGATAAGACGAATCCCATGGATGCCCAAGTCATAAATCTGTCCTCATCACATTTGTCCCTGCTGAATGTAGATTTATGTAAGGTTAGCCCCTTGAGATAAAGCATCTCATTTTAGGAGCTCCTCATGTCTTAAAGGAAAAGTTCGGTTCCTGCAGCTTTTACATTGTTTATAGAATGAAGAACAACAATATACTCACCCAGAAGGCTTTCCTGATGCAAACGGTGCTTTGGGAGATATTTAGATCCAAAATCGAGCAGCAGACACCAATATAATGGTAGCCTGTAGGGCATAGATCGCCGCTCCTAAAAACTGCATTAATCGTCCAAAAACTCATGTTTTTCACCAATATTCCATCATGATTTGCTCCGAAAGGACCGCCATTGCAGCCTGTGTCTCTCCACACAGCGCTGTGTGGCTGAACTAACCTCTGAACTGACGAGCTGTTTACATGCCCTTTGCGCATGCGCAGTACTCTCTGGAGCGTTGCGATCGCTTCCTTATCTGTATATCTGTATACTGTGGCTCCAAACTGTAAGGACGTCCATCATATTCAAAGTCCTCCTCCACAACATCTTCATCCCATAGACATTCGTCCATTTTGCACAAAACTGGAAGAAGAAAGTTGATTTGTAGCTGCCGATCTTCCCCTGAAACAGTGAGCCGCACTGCGCATGCGCAAAGGGCATGTAAACAGCTCGTCAGTTCAGAGGTTAGTTCAGCCACACAGCGCTGTGTGGAGAGACACAGGCTGCAATGGCGGTCCTTTCGGAGCAAATCATGATGGAATATTGGTGAAAAACATGAGTTTTTGGACGATTAATGCAGTTTTTAGGAGCGGCGATCTGTGCCCTACAGGCTACCATTATATCGGTGTCCGCTGCTCGATTTTGGATCTAAATATCTCCCGAAGCACCGTTTGCATCAGGAAAGCCTTCTGGGTGAGTATATTGTTGTTCTTCATTCTATAAACAATGTAAAAGCTGCAGGAACCGAACTTTTCCTTTAAGGTATTTACTATAGAGGTATGATCAATAATGAACACAGATTGAGAGGTCATTCTAATATTAAAGGATAAGTTCTGTTTCTACAGCTTTCACATTGTTTATAGAATGAAGTAGAACAACATACTCACCCAGAAGGCTTTCCTGATCCAAACAGTGCTTCGGGAGAAATTTAGATCCAAAATCGAGCGGCGGACATCCGTATAATGGTAGCACACGGGGCATGTATTGTGCCGCTCCTAAAACTGCATTAATCGTCCAAAAACTCATTAGTTTCACCAATATTTCATCATGGTTCGCTCACGCTACTCCTCCATTACAGTCTGTGTCGCTCCACCCATCTTTTTGTGACTGTGCTGACCTCTGAACAGAAGAAGAAGAAGGTTTGCCTCCACGCATGCGCAGTATCTCTGGAGAGCTGTTCTTCTCTTTGCCTCTGCGTCCTCCTTTCGATGAGCTCCTAATCTGTTACTCTGGCTCGAAACTGTAAGGACACCCATCACTTTCAAAGTTCTCCTCCACAACATCTTCATCCGATAGATATTTGTCCATTTTGCACAAAACTGGAAGAAGGAAGTCGTTGTGTAGCCAGCTGTCTTCCCTGAAACAATTAGCCTTACATGTCTGGAGCGACACAGACTGTAGTGGAGGAGTAGCGTGAGTGGACCATGATGAAATATTGGTGAAACTAATGAGTTTTTGGACAATTAATGCAGTTTTAGGAGCTGCGCTATACATGCCCTGTGTGCTACCATTATACGGATGTCCGCTGCTCGATTTTGGATCTAAATATGTCCCGAAGCACTGTTTGGATCAGGAAAGCCTTCTGAGTGAGTATATTGTTCTACTTCATTCTACAAACAATGTGAAAGCTGTAGAAACCGAACTTATCCTTTAACATTGAAGGTCCCATGTTTTGCCCCTTGCCTGTATGTGAAGATATGTAGCTGTTTAAAGCCAACAACCGTGATAGGTTTTTTGGTTTAGACGTGGTGAATGCTGATTTCTCGCTAACGTCAAGAACTACAATGGCGGCACTTTGCATAGAAGTTTTTTCTATGCTAAGTGGAGGGGGGCTGGTACTCGGGTAGAGCTAGGACTATGCAAATGAAAAAGCTTGTTACATAACAGTATATCCACAGACTCTACAGCTTACCAAATATTTTGAGTTCATATTCATTCAGGTTTTGTCGTCTACTCTCACATGTTGGTTGAGAGGAAGGCCAGATACCCAAACATGTGTTCAAAAGCATGATGCATTATTGCATAATATGTCTCCTTTAATAAATATATTGATTAAAATGAATGTAGTATACCATCATCTAGCTGAACTGCCAATAAATTGGGTTTAGCTGGTGTAAAAGTATGAATTTATGTTGAATGATGTCATTTCTGTTGATGGTTGATGTAGGATACAGCACTTAAAATCAAATGAGAGTTTGGAAGTTGTTACAAAGCCAGCAAGGGCAGACACTCTCCACACTAGATAGCCCTGTATTATTTTGGGAATACTGTAAGCATTCAGCAGGATCTCCATGCCATGTTTTTAATATTAAGATACGTTCCATTTACTTTAAAACTGGGAAGAGGGAAGAGGGAGTTTAGTCACATCCCGGCTAGATACGGTCCTGTTACAAGCTCTTAAAGTTGGGTAGCTGAAGGACATCCAACTTGAATGTGGGGAAGTCTGACCAAAGGAGGCTTTCCAATTGATAACTAATTTGCAGCTCAGACTATACCAGTTCTGAGATCAACTGAAATGCACCATTAGATCAGCTCCCCTGGAACTTTTCAAGAGGTGATAGAAAAAAAGTGTGCCAGGTAACGAGGTACAATCCAAAATACTAGGGTACAGACTGTTCAAGTCAAGCTTACAGCACGTTGTGGAAATGCCCTGAACAATAACATTTTGAGGAGCTGGTGGAACTAACAGAACCTTCTTCAAAAGTACCACACACTCTTCTAGAGATTTGTGCAATTCAGACGGAGCTGTCTCTTGAAAATATGAGCATAGATCAAGTTTATTTACATTATATACCAACAGTCAATATTTAAATTAAAAAATATCTTTTCTGTAAATATATGATATTAAAGATTATTACAACCCAGTCTAATAAAATTTACCAGCGTTTTTATACATTAAAGACATAAATAAAGCTTTATTTTAACAATTTGAGTTCATTAGAAAAACATTTGTCCAGTATAGGGTATCTGGAATGGCAGGAATCTGTATTTATTTCTTACTCATATTAAGCTGAGCATTGTGCTACTTTGACAACCTTGGTCAGGGAATATTAATCAACTGTAGCCTCTCAGATAGACATATCAAGTTATGATTTTCTAATCCATATGTAACAAAGAAAAGCTGTTGCAGCTTCAGCCTCCCAGTGCTTTTTCCCCAGTGCTTCTCTTATTAGTTGTTACAAATTTGACAAGCCTGATAGTGGAGCTGTGGTGGAAAAAAGGCTCCTAATGACTCCATGGTATAACAACAGCGAATAAAAGAACTGATGTGAATCACAAGAAGAACAAGCACTCCACAGTATTAGTCATTTTAACAGGAAAAATATGAAAAAAAAAAGCCAAACAATGAAAGCTGTCACACTCATTAGTTGTAGAGGCAACGACTTAAACAGATGCTGTCAAAGGTGGGTTTTAAGCTTCTTATGCCACATCAGAACTGTACAAATCCTGTGCGACCAAGATACCACTGCTTTTTAACCTTACATAAAGATTCCAACCATCTTGCATTCATGATAGGATTTGATGGGATTCTAATATGCTCATATTTTTGAGATGTTCATTATCAGCCCTGATTGGTGTGCATCCTGCTGTGTATAGACATTGTCAATATGCCACAACGTCCTCAAATTTGACTGCAGTCAACACAGATGCAGGCCTAGACAGAGCGCATATGCCTGGACCATCTGCTGTGCATGCAGACAAAGACTCTCAGACTCATACATTTTAAAATGTCTAATGCTCAGCATCTCAAAAATGGTCAGCAAGGGCACTAACAAAACACTTTGCTGAAAACAGGGGAAAGAAGGCAAAAAGCAATATTGATTCCCGTGGAGCAAACAAAGCTGCTCTTTTGAATAGAGGGTTAGAGGAATGAGCAAAAACAAACGGGAAATCCTGAGCACTCAGAGTTCTGATCTGACACCTACGAGTCATGCCCTGAAGAAGACTCCTGCTCCAACGCGTGGGAGTCAGACATGCTTGCATCAAAGCATTTGTACTACAGTCAGAACTCTACCCAGGGTTTCTTTATCGTATATTCAACACATGTGGATTAGGGCTGTCAAATGTAATCTTATTTATGTCTTCAGTGCAAAATGAAAGTCGAGACATTAAAGAATCACTTCTCTATTCCTCAAAGAAAGGTAAATATGAAGACATGCACAATCATTAACATTTGACAAACCCATTTTGCCTAAATTGGGCTCATAATCCTATTTCAGTTAGTACTACAGGGTTGTTCACAGTCGTTTCTGTAGGGATGGGAATCCAATACCAATTCCAGTTGAGCATCATTAACAGCTCCATCAAAGTCTTGATATCATGAGTCTTTTTGGTAATCAATTCCCTTCCACTGACAGGGTTCAGAAACGGTCAGAATTGTGGCATAATTTTTTTACAAAAGGCGCGTACAGCACAACCTTAAGTGAGTGGAAACACCAGCAACTTGCAGAAGCAGTTATCTATACTGTGACATGTGTTTGACATTGTTACCACTGAAAGTCTACAGGCCAACATTTGCCCACACGGAAAATCTACAGGAATCAATGAGAGAATCGTTAAAGAATTGGATTGATTAGCAGGATGGTTAATAGCACTGGTACCGATACAATCTGATCAATTGCCATCCAACGCTTATGACTGAAAAACCCTCCACATACTGATTGTTTCTGATCCACCTCTATTCTCACCATGTTTCAGATGCTTGATGAACTCCTGTCACTTTAAGCCCTCTTTCCTGTTCAGTAATTGGTTAGCTTAGCGTGGTCCAATCATTTTCAATGGCTCTCTTTTACCGTCTATGCTCTGCAGTGGGCTTGCTACCTCAAACCAGCCAGCTTTGACTATGATGAAACAGTGGTAGGATGGCACACTGGTAGTCCGGTTCAGGAGGACCAAGAGAGTCGGCCAGTTTTGGGCAGCTACCGAAGCTTTTCATTGGAGGAGAGGTTGGTGTCCAGACAGGGTTGGGTACTGTTTAGATGGCATCAATTCAGGTTCAGGTTCCTGCTCTGCTTATTGATTATTTTCCTTAAAGGTTCCTCATTCCCATCCCAATTGGAGTAAATTATAGTTAATATTTAAAGAATTAAAGTCTGCATGTTATTGTTGTCCTAGTAAAGATCTCAGTGGCATGGCAGAGCTTAGACAGAGATTTTATTTACTCCTCTTTTAAAAAAAAGAATACTGTTTTAGTAAAGACAGATTTATGTAAATAACTTTCTGCTAAAACTTTTGTATTAAGCCATCACACAAATATTTTTTCTTCATTTTGTATTGTCCTGTTGTATCCTGTGTTAATTATCCTGTCATCATGCCATTTCTGATGAGACATTATACTGAAATGATGATGTAGACTCCAGGCACAATCGTATAGATATTTAGGAAAAAATAAAGGATGTTCCATGCTAATAAATAATATGACTTCATTCATATATATTGTCAAAAAACATGCAAAAACCGAAATAACAGCTTCAGCTTCTTCAGAATCAGAGGGTGTGTATACCAAAGATGGCCTAAAATAAAAAAACAAAATGCAATCAGTGGCATCAGATTGATCGTTAAATATCAACTGGGGCCCTGGTTATGAAGGGAATTGATTTTTTTTCTTCCAGGGGTGTGTGCAATTAGCTGGTAAAACAATTAAAGTGAGATTAGCCAATTAGCCAAAACCAAATTCACAATCTGGTTGGACAAATGTTTTTTGTTTAGATTTAATTAATACAGACCTGTCTTGTCTTATTTGTCTAACTCTAGGCTACTACCCTGCCCTGGTTATAACTCTAAACTGGATGTAATCAAAGGATAGAGCAGCCATACAGCAGCATGTCACAGGACCAGTGTTGCTTGGTAGTATTTTGATCTGGATAATGGAGAGGGGGTTGTGCGATATACTGTTAATGTTTATTCACTCAGAATTTTGCTTTTGTGATAGGCTGATCGGTTTATGTGTTCATGAATGGGTGTTCTTTATGAAGCTGTGGGGAGTTGTTGATTTCAACTCTCTTTTGAACACCTGACTAAAACAATAAGTAACCATAACAGGCACAAATGTAGAGGGTTTTTTTTCTGACGGAGTGAAAGGACCTGCGGTGCAGCCACTTTACAGTTTGACACATATGCTTACCTACTGCATTATTTACCTGCTGATGTGATGATCCAGTGTGAAATAAACAAATCAATTTTTAATGATTTATCACTGACTGGCACTATTTTTACTTTTTTGGGGGGTAAGTAGTTTTTACTGAGTTTACTTCTCACTAGGGGGGAGAAGCGATAACAGGAAGACAGAGGACGGGAAGGAGCAGGAGCCAGCAAGAAGCCATGTTTTTATTTTTTATGTTTATTTCTATCTATCTTTATTTTTAATGATTTATATTTTTGTTTAAATCTATATTTTTTATTTTTTTTAATCTGTTATACTAAACTGCAATTCAATCAATCAATCTTTATTTGTATAGCGCTAATTCATAACAAGTGTTATCTCAAGACACTTTACAATAGAGCATAAAGCTCTTCATTATGTGAATACACATATATGCATAGATACATATAAAATACACATATACATATATATACAAATATATACATCCAACACCCAACATGAAACCATACATCCAATCATGAATCCCTCCATCATGGCGGCAAGCAAAAACCTTCTGTTAAGCAGCAGCAAATCTTGAATGTGGATCCCAGTCTCATGATGAACAGCAAATCCACACGATGCTGTGTTGGGTGTGTGGGCGAAGGAAGGGAGGTAAGAGGAGACAAGTGGACTAAAGTAAGAACTAAAGTTAGGGACAGATCCATGAACCATAGACCTGTCGTCTGATTTATTAGAGGGTAGCCTCTTGAGATGCTACATCTCGTTTTCAGGAGGGTCCTCATGTCTGAATGGTTGTGGTGATCATTTTATAGAAGTATAATCAATGATATTCTTACTGAATATAAGAATATATGGTAGTGACAAACTCATGCATGCCCAGACCACAAGTGCAATCCAAATTTCCCTGAGGTGGTTTTCTAAAGGAATTGATAAATTAATATCTCATCTAATCTAAATGTAGATTACTTCATTACAATGACTGCAACTTTGAACATGCATATGTGCCTGTAAAAAAAATAATTTCCCAAGAACCATATGTATTTTTGATCATTTAATTGACATGATGAAGCCACAGCCAACCAACCGCAACCTCAGCTGCTGCTATAATTATAGACATTTCTGGAAACGACCAAAGTGAATATATTTTTGTGTCAGAGGAGATTCTGTTGTTGGATTCAGGTGATACTGTGAAGCACCTGAGAGAACTTGGTGATATTCGCATCACATCGGGACAGGACAGATAAAAACTGCGGCAGAAGAAGAAAGGCTCTCACACTTGCTCGGCGCCACAAAAAGTTAATCCACACAGAGTTTTGAGACAAACATTTCGGTTGAAATGTGTGGATTACTTAACTTTTTGTGGCAGTCAGTAGGTGGATGGACCTTTCATCTTGTTCATACAATGCAGCAGCAGCTCAACAGCAGAAAGACGCAAGGACTAGGGATGTGCGTGATCAGAATAGAAAATCCTCAAGAACAGTTTGCTAAATAGTTACAGTCAGCAGCAAGTTTATATTAATGAAACAATTACAAATATTTCATTTCAGGTCAGCCACCCCCTCCGAATGACCAGTTTAATTTGTTGCATGGCTGCCTGCCACATGAAATCACTGCCATGGACCTGAATGCTCTATTCCCTGGGTACACTGTATGTGAAGAAACGGTAGTCCATATCATTGAAATTCATCTTATAAGATCAGGATGATGTGGCATTTATCTGAAAAAATGAGCTAAAATTAAAGGCTGCATCCGTTTATATCACATCTGCCACATAACAAATTCACTGAAGAAATTTGAAGCCACATTCAGCACAGGAATGAGAGCAGTGACTTGCAAGGAGGATTGATGGCCTGATACCAGCCAGCAAACCATGTTAAATAATTTACATGGTTACGCTGGGATGCCATGCAAAATAGATTTGCTCAGTTTGAAGGTTTTCAGATTTTTTTGTCGGTTGAGTAAAGGGGATTAAAATGTGTGATTCACCCAATTTTGTCTTAATCACTTATACTAGAGATCTAGCTTGAATGCTTTCCTCACTATTTAAGCATATCAGCCCATGGAAGTCTCATGTCTTACACATGACTCATGCTTTGGCACAGGGGCCACCAACAGACTGTTGTCGTGCTGTCCTGTCTCACACCATCTAAAATTGTGCTCCTCTTCGCTTCTATCACCTTTTATCTGCTAATATCACGGTCTGTTTTGTGATGTTCAGGGCTATTCTGAGAAGAGGCAAGATGAGTAAGATTTGGTCATAGAGGTTTGAATACAGTCTTACTTTGTAGAATCAATTTGATCTAAGTATGTTTCCATTTGGGAAAACATGTTTTAACTTTCTTAATTTAATTTTAACTTTGGAAGATAAACTAAACTGCATAGTTTCATCTCAGGCTCATCAACCCTGGACAACAATACTTTTGGAATGTCATAGATCAGATGAGACAAATACTTGATGCGGCAATTATCATTTTCCTCCGTTGTCTCGAGATATGATTATTGTTATTAGGGCTGCCACGATTAGTCGACTAGTCGTGACTAAGTCGACTATCAAAATGGTCGACGACTAATTTAATAGTCGACTAGTCGTTTTGTTTTTTAGGTGTGTTTTCTCACAAAACTGCTGCTGTACCTCTGCTGTCTTGTCTGCCTATCTGTTCCTGGTTATCACACCTGCAGGAATCAAACCAACACACCCCGAAACACACTCATGCATGTGGCGCATGCACAACTACACAGGCACCGAAGTTGCCAGGTCTGCTCATAATAAGCGATTTGGGCCACCAGCTGCATGCTGGTGCAGTACGCTGCAGTTCATGCAAGAAGTGACTAGTCGACTAATCGCAAAATTAGTTGTTGACTAGTCGACTATCAAAATAGTCATTTGTGGTAGCCCTAATTGTTATGCTGGTGCCAAGTATTGATATTTTAATTAGTAAAATAATAAATAAATATGCTGTATGTCCCTGTTGGTTTATCTCCCGGAAACATTGCTTGATTGCCCCTCAAGGAGGCGCTCCACACTTGAAAGAGTGAAGCTTAAATGGAATTACCAAAAGAAGAAAAAACAAAAAGTTTAAAGAGTGGAAATGTCGGACATAACACAAAGAAACATACAGACAAAATTGATTATTGTGACACTGTTTCATTATTGGTTTTTGCGATGTATTGATTATCCCAGGATGACTGCATAACGGTTATACTGTGGACCATGTATCCTGCATTGTATCGTATCTTTCTGTATCATAATGTATCTTGAGATGCCCGAGATTCCCATTCCAGTCATAGAGGAGCTTTACCCTGCTCACACTTTTGTTCCCATCAGCCACAATGTCATACAGTCTTTGCTTCTTTTTCTGATTATTCTTCTGGAAAATGTCACCGTAATCCAGAGTAGACATGAAATGAGCTGCTCCTGTATAACTGGTATGAGATCTTGTTCAAGACAGACTTTTTAGTTTTAACCTGATTAAAGAAAAAAGCTAATTTTATTCAACCGTTAAGTGACAACACTGTCAACGTTTACCTCTTCATGTATTAACACATTTTAACTGTTTATTTTATTTATTTATTTTTTTCATTTGATCCGTCACTGCACAACAATGGCTCCTCAGGAAATGTACCACTGTGGTCTTTGTTATCCAACAAATAGAAAATTATTTTTGTTTCTCTATGGCCAAATGTTCCACAGCCCGGTGGTCTGCGACCTCCAAAATGTTATGTCGGCACTTATTCAATAAACACAGCAAGCTCTTTGTGTAAACATGCAGCCATAGATACATTTTATTTCCATTCTCATCCTGACAAAATAGTAAAATGCTGCTTAATAAGACAACAAAGTTTATTATGTTTTTTTTGTCCAGCAGCAGTGAAGTACTCTTTCTGTTTGTGATTTTGGGTGTCACAGTGACTTCTGATTGGTGGAGCCTGATGCTATTTGCAAATTCTATCTATTAACTTCAATCAGCGTCGGAGTAGCTTGGGCTAAAGTGCCATACATAAGGACACATATGACAGCCAGAGCTGGACTTGAACCTTCATCCTTCAGATTACTGCGCACTGTCGCCCCTTTTGAGTTCTGTGGTAGCAGTAGTTGGCACATGTCACCTGCCTTAATCAGTCTGAAATATAATTATCTTTATAGCCAGGTGACCAGATTTGGCCCCTGCTTGATTGGTGATACTACCAAACAGACATGTTCATAGGTTGAAGTGATGCACTTTATGTGGGACCAACATCAGTATTGGCAGATATTTGCCCAAAATATTTGCAGGATTATTGGTACCGGCAGCTCTGAAAATTTTGTCCTTATTTACAGCCAATATTTTGTCTGTAGAATTGGGTAGAAATATCCTTTATATTGGCTGTAATATTGTCAGAATGTGCCAACTTGATGTTTACCTCATTGTCACGCAGTGTCCAGTTCTATAAATCAAAAGCAAAATTAATTATAGAATACATTTTTTTGTTTGTTTTTCTTGCTTCATATCCATTTCTAACACAAATGATTTGCAACCTTTAAAGAAACAGGTCAGTTTTAGTAAAGTTGAGATGTAATGCTCTTCATACAAAATATTGGTTTTGGTGATTATGAGTTTGACTATTGGCATGTTGGAAATCAGTAAAATCCAATATTTGGATCCATAATAGATTTGATTAGATTAGATTAGATAAAGATAGATTTCTCCACCTCATTCAGAGTCTCATTTCCACGTAATTGTTACTGATTCAGTATCAACTTCCTTCATAAGGAAGTAGATATTGCTTAAAGGCTCTTCACGTTGCAACCTGTTTACATTTTTTTAATGCTCTTTTCATTTATTTTCATTTTACTTGTATTTATTCTATTTTATTTTATTTGAGTTTAGCTAAATTAATGCTCCTCTCTATTCTAATGTCTTCATCTGATATTTCCAACTGTTATACTGTGTATAAGGGCAACTGATACAACTGAATTTCCCCTTGGGGATTCCTAAAGTATTTTTGATTCTGATTCTGAAAACTTTATTAATCCCTCTTGAAGCTTCCATCAAGGAAATTAAGATTCCAGCTGCAGAGTAATATAGCAGCTAAAAAGATATATGCATAAGATGGATATAAATAAAAATATAAATAAAATATGGCTACTGGCTGGCTACTGCTCTTTCCCATCCTCTGTCTTCCTGTTACTCCTGTTCCCCCAGCGTGAAGAGTTGTACAGTCTGATGGACAGAAGAGTTTCTCAGTCCGTTTGTCCTGTACTATGGAAGAAGCAGTCATGGGCTAAACAGTACAAACAGGTTGTCATTTTAAAAGATGTTGTCTAAGGGTTTAGCTCCTCTTTAAGAGACACAGATCGGCATCATTTAGCTTTAAGAATCAGGATTTTTGTTGGAGCTTCTTTTAAATGCAGGAGGATCTTTATGTGTTAAAGGTGTTAGACTTAATCTAACTTAATATAACAAGCTGCTCTCAGTCTCTAACAAACCCTTCACACCCATATGTCTTAACAGGCTGCTTGAGATGGTTCTTTCTTGTATGCAGCTGTTGTTTTATGTGTCCCTTTTGTTTTAAAGATTTAAGCTGTAACTTTGACCCGTAGATCCAGAAGAGAGATTTTAGAAGAAACCCTGAGCCGAGGAGCTTTAGAGTGCTGGTGCAAGAGGCTAATGTGATCCAACAGAACATGGCCTAAAGACGGCCTGTGGTTACTTACTCATTCACTTGGATTCCTTATTTATATTCTTCTGGACTCTTTGCCCGGCCATGTGAGAAATGGTCCGGTTATCACTTCAGTTTTAGCCCCTGTTTGGTGTTTCAGCTCCCATAAAAACATATCTCTGCCTCTTGGGTTTAGAGTTGTTTGACTGCCTTTGCCAGCCACTCGACCCTTTGAGAGATAGCATCCCCCGACTCGGCTTTTTTCCACACTGGGCAGGTACGCACAATCATTGTGTGGGAGCTTTTTGAGCCGTAAGCTTTTGAGCCAGGAGCAGCTGCCCACGGCTTTAATGTGGGGGGTGTCAGTGAGAGCGAGCGCGACTAAACCAGACGAGCTGGTGAACCAAAACAATTAAGTGTTAGAGGATGGAAACCACAGACTGAGCGATTCAATCTCTAAGTGCAGCTTATTACAGCCTTTCAGGACTCATTTGATTCACTGTCGATAAGGGAAATGAAACTAAAGAGGGATTTAATTATCAAATTGTATCATTCTATCATTTTTTTGTTCACTTTATTTTAATGTCTATTGTCTGATTTCTTAAATGTTCCCCCTCTCAAATCACTTGTTTTGTACTGGAAGATAAAGAAATTAAGAAATGGAGAGCAATAATTTGCATTCTGTCTGGCTTAAGCATCAAACCAAATAAGATTTAGAAATTAATGTGAACCAACTACAGATGTCCACAATAGCCGTACTTGAAAACAACATTTATTTGTGAAATTTAGATAGTATACTTTTGTTGACTTGTAGTTTTTGTTAGTTATAACAAAAAGTTGATGATAGTTACTTAGTTGTTTGTGAAACAGCTGGAACATTGCAAAAAAGTATTTTGTAATTAAATCAGTTTTTGTTTATTCACCTTTCCCTTTTTTTATTATATGAGACATTACCTTATTTTGCCAACATATTTCTTGAACAGAGACAGTGTGGTGCTTTGCTTGCAATTGTTTGCAGTAATATACCATATCATACATACTGCCAGTTTATTTGTAAATAATTAAAAAAAAAAATCAGCATTGTTGTGTAACTCAGACTCTGTGAGTCTGTGTGCTTGGTGGTAAGCAGTGCCAGCTATTACCTTATGTTGTTTTAGTAAACAGCAGTTAATTACTTGCCACAAAATATTACTTGAAGCTGCCAACTTGTTTGTGAAAGTATGGGATATTTGATATCTGTAGAAAGTTTGCAAAACCATTTCAGAAGAAATGTGCTGCTATAAATCGAATCTCTCCCAATCTGATGTAAATGATTCATAAACATTATAATTCTTTGACAAGTATTAGATAGGAATTAACCAGATTATACCAGCTCAGTGCGAAAGAGTCTATGTTTGTTTGCTTCAAAAAGTGCGTGCTAAAAATTGTTATTTTTCTGACATTGCTGCTTTGTTCTTTAATTCCTGAAGTATTGCCAAATTGTGTGCATTTAAGACAGAGTGCAGTGGTTTCCTTTCAACTATATATGTATATACAACTGTGACAGTATGCAAAATCTTTCAACCTCTGTGTGAACCTTTGTATAAATCAACATAATATTTTGTGAAATATAATACATAATATTTAAAAAATATGTAATATTTAAAATCTTTGAAAAAATACCTTACTCTGTATGCATTCTTGATTTATCTTGCATGTTTGGTAATACAATGTACATGAATGAAACAAGACATTGACATTTTTCATGCAGTTAGGTGAGAATTTGCAGTGTTTTTTGGTGACTTTTTTACATTAGTAAGCACTACAGAAGTCCGCAACATATTATTGAATGTGAGACCGTCACTTTTTCCTTACAGTTTTCAGTTGTTGAAACAAATGACTTGATAATTGGTCCTCATGTCTGCTCGTGTTGCAGTAATATATATCCTATCGTCTTTTCTTTTTTCCTTGTATAAACCCAAAATGTTAAATTCTGGTTTCATGATAACCCTGGAATCTGAAAAGCAATTAGTATTCTTAGACTGCAAAATACAAAGCCTGGAATCAACCACACACCATACTTAACTTTATCTTCAGTATTACCAGCAAATCTGTGTCTTGTTTCCACAACATGATCTAATACTACTAAAGACCTGCTTTTCTTCATTAGCACCCATTGCTCTTGAAAGTCAAGTAGGATAAGCTGGAAATTACACAAACCTTTATCCTCGGCTCACCATCAGGGAATGTAAGATGCATTTAGAGTTTGGAACTGAAAAGAAAAGCAGCACTAAAGACAATTTAACCCAAACAAGCTTCTTACTGAGCTTCAAGGAAAGCATAAAGGAAGACTGTGAGAGATTTCCTTAAACTCACACAGGCAACAACCGCTGGTTACAGAACAAATATGAAGTCACTTTTTCTTTGCAGATGCCAGCAAAGTTGGGCCATTCTTCAAGAAGTGTGTTGAATTGCATTCTTTACATCTCTTTCTTTGAAAGAATGCTTAAGCTTTTTGTGTTGACAGAGAAATACAGAGCTAGAAGCCTGACCGCTGGCAAACACGGTCCTTTTTATTTTTGAGAATGCAGGAGTACAAAGGAACAATTCGTCAAATCCTTTTTCTAAAAAGAGCCATGCAGTAGCAAATTATTTAACTTGGTCTTGTTTTGCTGCTGTGTTCTGTTAAGCTTCCTCTTGAAGCTAAACAGGTATCTTTAAGAGATGGGCATTTTGGATTAAGGATCATATCTTAATATTATTAGCTGCATAATAGCGTGACAGCTAACTGTTGTTCATATCTGTGGAGAAGACACTCACTGGCCACTTTGAGATACACCTCACTAACGAGGGATTAGACCTCATGTTGCCTCCAGAACTGCCTTAAGTCATCCCCCTATAGATCAAAAAAGGTGCTAGAAGCATTGTTCAGAGATTTTAGTCCATATCGACATGGTAGCACTGTGTAGTTAAAGCCTGGCAATTCATGATACACATCTACCATTTCAGTGCATTGCAAAGAAGCTCTGTTGGATTGAGATCTGGCTACTGGAGTCCATTGGAGAACAAAGAACAATTTGTCACGTATTAAAAACACAGTTTGGGGGGATTTTAGCTCTGTGACTTGGTGCTTAATCCTGCTATAAATAGGGCTGTTTATTTCCAGCAACCCCACGATACGTATCCCGATACTGGGGCCACGATACGATACGTGTCCCGATACACATAAACTGTGAAAACTGACTGCACTTTTAACAGAATTTCCAGCAACTTTTGCTTTTTATTACAAGAAAAAAAGAAGGATGAGTTTTAAATGGCTCTACAACTTCAGAACATTAATTCAGGTCCCCAAGGATGGTAGGCACCTAAGTTTAAATTTGGAACTGTGTTTCATGATGTAGTTTGGCATCTACTTTGGACTGTGTCATTGTTAACATTACCAAAAGAGTATTTACAACAACTGTCCAAACACTGAGGCCGTATCGATTCTGTAGAATCCGTATCGATACATGCATCCCCAAGAAGTGCATGACGATATTTTGTCGTATCAATATTTTGAGCACAGGCCTAGCTAGAAGTTGCCTTAAGATGGGGTATACTGTCAAACCTCACCCCGCCAAATGGTCCAGTTTGGTTCAATACAGTGCAGTATGGTTTGGTTCAGTTTGGGGCGGTTAACCCTGATGTTGTTTGCATTTCCACCGTCAGCATTACCTTCACTTAAAGGCGAGAATGCCAGCCAGGAAGAGAGGGTCACACCAGGTCCATAAAGTAATCCCAAAGCATACAGTGAAGCATATCAATTTTTTCTTTCATGCCCATGCTTTGCCCTAACTTGGTGTCCTATATTTAGTTTTAATGGCTGCTAGAGTATGTTCACAGTCTCCTATGTTCAAAAACTCCTCTGGGCTTCACATAATGAGTACTCCTGATCCACCTCTGTTCTCACTCTGTCTGAAACCCTCTGTTGGGAGCTCTTGTCCCTTTAAGGCCCCATTTTCCAGTTGGTCCCAGTCTGCTTTGACTGGTTGAATTACCTATTTTGTATTAAATGGTCAGTACAGTGCTGTTCAGGGCCACGTTTTCAACAACTCTGGATTCACTATATGGTTCAAAACCTGCCACTGCACCCAAGTAGGATTGAACTACTGATTAAATTATTGTAAGCTGTTTCACTGGTTGGTCTGTTGGAGGTGGTCCAGGGGAATTAAGTGTTTCAGAGGGAAACTGGTGCTGTAAATAGGGGAGAGGAGGTGAAACAGCCTTTTTGTCTTGTACATAGAAGTACTCTGTCATGCAGAGGACACATGTAAAACACCAGATGGTAGTAAAACTCTGGAAACAGTATTGTGACACACATCACCTTGAAGATGGATTCCTCTTCTTCTTATTTGAAAATTCCACTGGGCTGACTTGCAATTATATTTAGATTGCGATTGAATTTTCCAGCACCTACATATGATTTTGACATTATTGCCCTACATACCTCTTATTTGAAAATGTACCTTTGTGATTTATATCACCTAACCTTAGTGTCACTGCAGTTACTTGCTTGAATACAGACCAGACTGATGTAAATGAAAACATTACATTGAAAATGTTTTGAACAGACCATTTTATGAATTGAAAAAGAGACTTGTCAGGACATCCACTCGGTCCCCCTGAAGTATTTTCTGCAGCCAGTGCTATGTGAGAGCCTGAATGCAGCCAAAAGCACAAGGCAGCCTCCAGCCCTCCATCCTGCGAGCCCCTGAACTGTCTCACATTTTGCATAAAGCTGTTATTATTAAATTTAAATGAGGAAGGCTGCAGCCGAGCAGCAGGACGGTGACCTTCTGAATACATTTGTAGAACGCAAATTTGAGTATCGCATGGCAGATCCTGCCTTCATCTGTCACCCTGGCATCTAGCAGACACTGTCTGAACACAGGCTCTGGCATTCGTCACCACAACCACTTTCACCATTTCCTCTTCAAGGTGGCTGATGTTACCCCCATTATGTGTCAGTGTCCTGATTCCTCATGGATCCTGTTACAGAGAAAGGCTTTAAGAGCAACACCCTAGCTGTGTGCATGGCCAGTTAAGACGTCACTCCTTTCTGGGGCATCACAAATGAACTGTAATGTGCAGGAGTGTGTGTCCTGATTTCAGCTGTAAGTAAAACAGGCTATAATTAGATACAAAAATCAAACATGAGAAAAGTAAAACATAAAATACCCTGCAGAGGCTTCACACAGAGGGGAATATCTCACTCTGTGCTCTGGGTACTCGGAGAGAGCACAGGCAGTAAACTCTGGAACAAATACAGTGGCTTTTTATTCATTATTACACCTTTATTCAGATTCATGCAGACGGCTGCATCACAGAATAAAAAGCATATGACAGCATGGAACAAAGCAGTGTGAAAAAACAGCAGCGGAGCAGCTTCCAGGGTGTCCAGCTGTTATGTTTTGTTTGGCATAAAATCGACTGAAGTTTAGGCCCCGTGGCTTTTATTTCAATTCTGCGCATTGTCTTAATCTTTTAATAGTGAACTAATATTGGTAAAAGGATTATAGAAAGTGAGTCAGTATTTATATATGAGAGGAATTGCAACACAGTGTCAGCTTACTAAAATAACATTTTCATTTTCTTTATTCTCTGACAATAGAAAGGATGAAATTGCATTATTAAATCTGCTTATGACTTTTCCCGCTGTTTGCCAATTTTCTAAGCAGGGAAGAACTGTCTGGATCCTATTTATTACATTGCACAGGCAGTCTTTCTTCATTGTAGGTTGTACAGATAAATAAAAATGAACCGTGAAAAGCCAGCACAATTTCATGGTACTCCTTTTCTGCTGGAGCTGGGAATTAGAGCATAGTGCTGATTCGGTAAGTGATACGTGACCTGTGATACAGGTAATATCATGGTGCAGTGATACTCTTATTAAAGCTCCTCACAGATTATCACCAGTGTTTTGAGTTGAACCATTAACTTATGGTTTAGTCTTTGACTCAGTTTTCTGGTGTTTCAGTATGACAGTTTATAGTCAGTTTAATATCTGTACTCCACCTCGTTCTTTGTCCTCACCGGTCCCAAATGGCTTGATCCTCAGTTTGGGCTGATACCAAATAATGCCGCCACTCTAGGTACTGGAACATCAGCTTCTTGTGACAGAGGATTTTTACACATTTTCCGGGGGCTCTGCCCACACTCTTAGCTGTGTTGGTCATTCCATTAATGCAAAATCCTTCCATTTGTACCTGGTTATACAGGTGACTAAACAGGTTTTCCTACAATATAAAATGCAATACCAAATGGAATATTTAAAGGGGGAGAAATAATCAACCAAGTTAACATTAGGAGTTATCTTTGATTGCATGGGCGCATTAGCTTATTAGGGATAATAGCACGTTTAAAAATTGTAATATCATGAAAAGACAAGCAGACAGTGAAGCAGGGGATGCAAGTCTTTGGTGCTTAAATATAGCATCAACAAACAGACATAAAAAGACACTTAAATAACAACAGTCAAAATATGTCAACTAAAATATTAATAAATATTAACAAATGAGTAAATCGGTAAACTGTTGAGAGATATATTAAAGTGCCAGTGCATGTTGAACTGCAGACTAGCAGCATTACTGGTTGGTGTTAATAATGTGTTTGAGTTAATATGTTTTTGATGTCGGGTGATCGAGAGCCTTTGTTTGTAAAGTTAGCATCACATTAGTGCTCTCGACTAAAAGTCTGAGATTTTTTAACTCTTATCTTGGATACTTGATGATAATAAGGCCCATGACAAACAAGATTTTATTAAATGTACATGTTGAGATCATCATGATTATCTTTGTGAGCAATCCTAACTATCACAATTTTGTTTAAGCCTAAACTTTATTAATAAGCTATTCTGGAACAACAATAAGGTGTTTGGACTTTAAAGCAGCTGCCGCTTTTCCTACCCATCAGGCTACACTGTAACCCCTTCTTTGACTCATTTTCCTTAATAAAGGACCTGATCAAGTTGGTCCCATGGCTGTGGCTATGGTGTATGTATGTTTGTTTATTAAAACCATCAACAATGATTGCATTAGGGTCTCCTGACATTTTGAAGTCTCTATTGGCTGTACATTTGCAGGCAACCTTTTAGAAGCACAATGATGCTTTAAAATTTCAAAGCATGGAAGTTTAGAGGCATTTTATGTTGCAAAATGTACAGTTCAACTCTCATATGCATGTGTTTATCACAGACCTTATTTTAGATATTTACCTAAGAGGCAGTTGCAAAATCCTGTTTACTTTTGGCCTTGTGAACCCAAGGTGCTGAAATGCAAACTGCAAATCAGAGAAGCTGAGGTATATAGAATGGCTCTAATGAGGTAGATTGTTGGGTAAAATGTTATCTGAAATTTCATGTTATGTTAGCAGCATTTGACAATACTGAGTTGACATAATGTTTACATTTTCATATTTAGTTACATTTTAACAACTTCAACAGCAAATAGGTGTTTGAACTCACATCTTGCAATTAAGACAACATTACTTTGGCTGACATAATGGACTTGTTAGCGTAGATCTGTAAACATAGAAATATATTAAGTTGAATTCAAAATAATTTCTTCTTGGAGGTTTCTTGCCTCATGAGAACTGTAGTTCATGCCTAAAACTTAATTTTGTAAAGGCCCTTTTAAATAAAAGAATTGAGGACAATTAATGAAAAAATCTTCAGCTCAGAAAGGTCTGTTCATCCTGCTTTAATCTGTCCAAACTTATTTGTAGATTCCTGTTATACGCAGCTTAATACCCAAAAGAATGCTAACCCACAAATGTTTGTGTTGATGTGTTATATAGGACGTTGAGGTTGGGTTGCTACTCCAAGTGACCCTGAACTACAAAGTAGAGTTCAAGAAAACGGTTCAAAGTGAGCTGAACAAACTGAATACTTCTTCATTGTTGTCATATTTGTCCTACTTGAGCTTCGTGACTAAATGGAGCTGTAATGCCCCTGTTTAAGGAGTCTCTGCTTTGAGAGGAACTGCTATTTTCCAGTTTGCATGGAGACAAATCTGGAGTCATTTTGTAAATGTTGTTGAAGTGTCTTTTTATGGCCATGGCATTGAATTGCACAAAATAACAAATGCCCATGATGATATCAAAAAGGGGGTGTTAGAATAGAGGAAGCCTTCAAACTGATAATATAAAACCACACCGAAAATATGCAAAGGTGATACAAAACAATCTCAGCGAGCAATCAAGCACCATATTTAAGTTGATATGGACCTTAATGATATGAATACTCACATATACTGATTATCAATAAGAATTGATAATACTGTAACAGTTTATAATCCCTCTGAATGTGTATCTCATTTTTAAGTTGATTCCTTTCCTCTTTTTTGACAGTTTAGCAGTGCTTTACGGTCAGCCCTGTATCTTAATTTATGCTACTTATCAACAAACTGCAGAGCTCCAGATTTGCATATGTTCTCAAATACTCACAGGCTTAAATGCAGTAAAATAATAACCAGGACAGTGATGGTACCGTGCTCTCAGAATAAATACTTGGCTTGGTATCAGCACTGATACCTGATATTAATTTCAGTATGTGTGCATCTTATTTGTCGTTGCTTCAGATTTAGTTTTACTGTACTGAAGTTATAAATAGGGCTGTCTTGATACTGAATAAAAGTCTTGGATTTGGCCCTTTATTTCATTCTTTAAATTGATACGGGATCTGAATTTATCCTGGTTATCTCGCCGCATATGTTTATGTAAGTTTCTGTCAGTTGAGCACATTTAATGTCAGGCTGTAAATATGTGAGTGATGTGTTAGTGTATGGAAATACTTTACTTCAGACAACAAAAAGAGTCCAACAGCCACTTTACAGTTTACACGACAACGTTGTCACCAGAAACTGATTTTGTTTTACATTTTCAAAAGCACTCTACGTTTAAACAGATATGGTGTGTTAACACTGTTTGTTCACAAGGATCCGCGAGAACAACTGAATCAGAATCGGGTTTTATTGCCAAGTATGCAACACATACAAGGAATTTGACTTGGGCAGTTGTTTTCTCTTGTACGAGGCAGACACAAACACGATAAAATAAAATAAAATAACTGTAAGTGTAAAAAGAGAGGCTGGGATAAAATGTGCATCAGGAAGCGCATTAGAAATGCATGCCAGGCCAGTATTTGGTGATGTAAGTTTGTTTCGTCCTTGGCAAATATATCAAGCGTGTCTTTGCTGGTCAGAGTGTTGATGCAACAGTAACTCTATCTGAAAGAGTACTGAGCATGCCCCACTTGTGTCCCCGTTTTCCCTGCCCATCACGATTCTTCTTTACACTGAGACTATGAAAACATTTGCAAAACTCTTCACTTTGGACTCCTAAAAGTTTGCAGATTCAGGAACTCCGGTACTGATCTTGTGTGAATAAATGGCACAAACACAACGAAATCTCTCCGTTTTCAGCCATTTTTGTGTCTCCAAAACTACTTTGTTCTGTGAAGGTCGTATGAGAGCTGCTATTACAACTTAATACAAAATTTGAGAACTAAAGATGCAACAAAATGGAGCGTTTGCTAAAACCACTAAGGAAAGGGAAAAGGCTTTAGTGCTGAAACTACAAACTATTAAGGTGAAACATATTAGAGTAAAAATGGTTGAATTCATCGCTTTGGGCAACCAGCCCATCTCTCCTTGGGGGAGAACGGAGGTTTTTGTCATTTTTCTGAGCTTTTGGACCCACAGTGCTCTCCCTCAACACCACATTGCAGACAGCCTTACTGGGAAAAGGTTCATTATAGCACATGAGATGATCTTAAATGTGATGTGACTGCTGTGAGTTTCACATTTGGAGTTTTCTTGCTTGGCCCATGTTATCGCTTGAGCCTGGCTGAACACTGGATTTATTCCTTCACTTTTGAGTGTAAGTGTGCTGTATTGCATGCATGTCAGTCTCCAGAGCGTGTCAAAGAGGACATGAAGCTGCTGCTGTACACGGGAAATCAACAAGCCACAGGTACATGTCATTCTGTGTGACAATGCAAGAGAAATGAAAAAGGCAATAGATTGCTGTAAATAGGGGCTCAAAGTGTGGGCAGCACTTCACATTCGCTTCAACTGGCTTTATAAGAGAACTGCTGTCACAACTCAGCATCACAGACTCACTTGTGAGTGCAAGGAAGATTTAGGGCCATTTTAAGCCCTCACAGCAGGTGTTCTCAAGACTTGAGGATATCTAGAATGATATGAATGTACCAATCATTCACCCGTCACATATACCACAATACTAGACTATAATAACATGAGCGCCTTGTTAGATTGTTTACTTAACAAGCTTAACACAAAAAGCACTGAGAAGCTGTTGTCCAGTTAAATGTAAAAATTGAATAGAGGCATTTGTGAAGGTACAAGTTTAAAAAAATGGATCAGAGGCCAAGAAAGCTGATCGTGTCATCCCAAGTTGTAAATATCTGGTATCACTGCATCATGTTCCCTTTATCTTCACAACTGTGAACAATCTGTGGGTAAATTTGATACCAGTGACCAAGCTGCCAATAAGTGCAGAAAAAGAAGGACACTTTCTGGGACCCAGCGTCATAGAGGGGTCCATGGTTTGCTAACAAAAGTGGGGTAGACACATGAAGATAATCAGGCTGTTTTTGTCACGACTTCTCCCCTTCCTGACCAAGGATATCGAATGCCGGATTATTTTATGTCTTATCAGATTATCCTTTAGGATTATCCTGTGGTCTGAGGTGTTAAGAGTAAATCTGTCCTGCTAATTGCTTCAAGAACGAGTCGAGGCTGACTGACAACCGTAAATATTAAAGTTGTTCAATTTAAAACCTTAAATCTGCATGTGTGTGGGAAAAGCCGAAGACTCCTGAGTCATGACTCTTTGAATTGTGATGCTGGACTGAATGTAGCCAATCAAGAAACGAGCTGATAGAGGAACAAGGAAGCAGGCAGAAAGAAAAACAAGCATGGCCATCCACAGTATTTTTTTATTATTATCTTGGGATGTTCCTGTCAAAAATAGTCCCAAGACCAAAGCTAAATGAGATCAAGTTTCTGAGCAGCAGCTTCAAGGTATATTTAACATGCCCTTATGTAGCAATCTATGACTTGGATACTGTGTTTTCACGGCAAGGATAAAACTTGTCGCAGGGGAAAAGATATGGACCATTACAGCATTAACTATCAAGGAATTCTCCAACAAACTGGTTCCACTGTATAGATAATGCAAGTTTAAGTGCTAAAATCCTCTGTCTTGTTTCTTTTCCATCTGCTGTAAACAGGTGCAAAAGGTATGAAAAGGGAAACCTACCAGCTGCTTAAGTTGATTATTCCAGTTTTCTGAAAATAAGCCTGCACTTTCTCTCTTTCTTTGGCTTTCTCGAGCTTGAAGTTTTGGTTTTGACAGCTCCTCTAGCAGGAATTTGCCTTCAGTGAAAAAATAAGGTCTGGTAAAAGTTGCTCCCTTACTCTCAGCTCAACATGGATCCAGCTGCAGGAGAGGCATTCAAGCAGGTGTAGCAACCTAAATCAGCTCATAGGTAAATAACTGCCTGCGTGGTTTAACACTCTTATTAAGAAGGATGAGATTCTAACAGTATGCAAAATGTGTATCTAAATGTGCAAATAGGTTACCGATTAATGTGAAAATGTGTCTGTGTGGTGTTTCTATGTTAATGTAGCTCCCCATCAGCTAATGTGACTGCAGCTTGCTGTGCTGCATCAGTTGGGGGTTTAAATCAAAAAGAAATCTGTTGATGCATGTGGAGCTTCGTGGGTAATGCACAGATCTTTTGATAAAGCATCAATTTACATTTTAAATCAAATCAGTTTTAATTTCATTGAGATTCAGAGCGATAAAAAGTGGGTTAAATCTGGAGACTCAATAAATATTAATGCTCTCCCCTGTCTGTATTAACACATTTTGTGTGAAGAGAGGGTAAAAAAAGTTTGGTAATTATAATGCATGATCGATCCCAATGCCAGTCAACACCAATACACATGCTGTAAAGGACCCAATAAACACATTCTTATTGTTAATATGGCCACCTATTAGATTTTGAAAGAGTTATAAAAAAGGCCATTAGATTTTGATTCTGCCATAAATTACACAATCCTGTTTAAATCTATGCATTCAGCTTTGAAAAGTAAAGAACAGTAAAACCAGCCTTAAAGGAGACATATCATGCTGATGCATGATTTAATACTTACATATAATGTAAGAAATTTGAAAACAACACCTTACGCCCCCTTAATTTCAAAAAATTAGATATTGTATTTTTTCTGATATCCTAGAACAAGATTTGATGCCTCTGAAAATAGGTCATTGCGAGATGACCGCGAGATTTAAATCGTCGTGACGACATGAGGTACCTTTCTTTTTATTGGAGTAATCTGATAAAACAGCTCCTCCTCTGTGATGTCCGTTAGCCACAAAACCGTCACTGAGGAACACATCCACCAGCAGCAGTATATAGCTCCCTAGCTCACACTCACTCATTACCAGCTCTGGCCTGTAGGGGGACTCAATACGCGGTCGCTGCTTTGAGCCTGCTGGAAAATACAGTAGAAGAAGAAGGACAGGCTGGCTCTACTCCCGATAGAACTGACCAATCAGAACACAAAGGGCTGTGACGTTGCGAGGTAACTGTAGGTCAGCCTGGAAACCGAGCATTTCAACGAGAGCTTGATAATGGCCTAAAATGAGGATTTTGAGAACGCTATTGTGGGACAATGAAGGAACTAAATTACTTGTACTGAGGGCAGAAATGCTTTACAGGCATCCTAGTCTGGCATAGTGAAAAGGAGAAACAAGCATGATATGTCTCCTTTAAACTGCCCTTTTTTTTTTTTAAAGAACAACAACCAGCACTGCAGCAGCCTGCTGACAGACAGTGAGCTCTACGGAGCACTAAATAAATATGTGATCCCTTTTAATGGAGCTTATGACTTCAAAATAAAATCAACTCTGAAGGAAACAAGAAATTAGTAAGTGGTTTCTCGAGAGAGTTCTGACAGAGTGCTCGAAATGACACTAAATGCTTATTCTATTGGGTTAAAAAATGAGAAGTAAAAGAAAGTCTCTGAAGTCCAGACCTAAGACTGCACTCCTTAGAACATATTTTTAAACTGTTTGAACAAAGCATGTTAAAATCCAACCCGCAGTGACTCTCAACCACGGCGATGACAAGAAGCAACATACCGGTTTTCAGCTCAGCCCACCTACACAGTTTACTTCTCTTTTTGAACTAAGGGCTCCGTCCAAAACAAACTGCACCCCATCATGTGTATTCATTAGAGTGACAGCATACCAACATTTCTGCTTTTTGAATACATTTTAAATGATAAAGGAGAAAAGTTGGTAAAGGTCAACTTTGTGTTTTGTGCTGCAAGTGCGAGAAAGGGTGCTTTTGTTGGAGATTATGGCAAAGAGCTTAAATAGCTTTTTGCCTCATTATGTGAAATCTGTCCACAAGACAGAAAAGCTGATTTGCCTTTTCGTAAAACTCACATTATGAAATTAGTTTTTATTGAAAAGTCTTCAGTGTTAAGCAAAAAGTAAACAGTGAGGGTGGTAGGGTGACCAGACGTCCCGCTTTGTGTCCAGTTTTGCGTTTAATAATATGGCATTTATCGGACAACTGTGTATGTAGTAGTAGTGAGGGCTGTCACCAGGGGGTGGGGGCGGGCTATTTGATCATGTCAATCAAACTCGGATGTTGACACAGCACAAGGGCACGCGCTCCAAAGAGAAACAAATCAGGTATTAATGGCACCAGCATGGAGCACAAGACAATGAGGAAAGGGAGGAAAACAGGACCCGCAGGGCTAAGAAAAGGAAATGCAGCTCCAACAAACTCTGGGAAACCATCTACCCCTGGGTGAAACCAGTCCAAGGCGAGTTAAAGTTTCGTGTGAAGTTTGCTTGAGCCAATTCTCTGTTTCACACGGAGGCGAATTCTAAAATAAAAAGGCACAGACAGTGCAAGACTCAGAAAAAACGTGTTGCTCAAAAGGAGACTTCCCAGGCAATGAATATACTTCTGTCATCAACCAGATGGCAGAAATATAGTAATGTTATAAGCTAATGGGCAGAATAGAAATGTTTAATATTTTTAAAGTTACTTTAGAGTAACTCGATGCATTGGTTTCAGACAGTGTCCCACATTGTCCTGCATGAACACAGTCTTCATCCCACATCTAGTGAATTGATATCTGGTCACCCTAGAGGATGGGCGGAGGTTGCAGCAAGTCTCTGCGTAAGTCCAAGGGGACTTGGGATGGGGCAGAGCATCTCAGAGGGAATTTAGGCAACAGAACATGCAACAGAGGTAGTTGCTCACAAATAAGCCGCACACAACATATATGAGCTAAAAAAAACTTCACGTCAGAATTAAGTTACAGGTCCTGCTTTCTTGTGTAATTGTCTATGGTGCAACATTAAAGCTGTGGCTGTACTGTTGGCTTCACTAATTCATAATGGCTGTTATACATCTGCTGTGATATTAACACAGATGTTAGAAGCAGCCCACAGTCCTCCACATCTAAATACTGAGTTACTGGACAGACACAGACATGTCTCTAAATCCAGCTAATGACAGATCATTTATTTTTTTAATGTTGGAAATTTTCGGAAAATAGGTTGGTGTATTGGTTAAACCAGTGATTGTGTAAATTGGTGACTTTCAGCTAATTTCACTGGAAAAAAACCTGGAAAATGATTGACCAGTTTTCCAGTCATGGCAAACATGGAAAATGAGGGAAAAAATGTCCTGGAAAAGATTGAATTGTCCTGGAAAATTATTTATCTTCCTTCTACCTTGTTAGTGAACAAAAATCAAACAAAAGAAGTGAAGTAAAAATGTTCTTGGTAACTACTGCACACTTAGGTATAAAATATGAGTGGATAAAATATTCAAGTTAAGTAATAAAATATGAGAACTCAAAACAATGGTGAGAAAAAGAAATAAAAAAAAAATGCAAAATGAAATTAAGGCTGCTTCAACAGTAAATCAACAACATCTATTTATGAAAAAGCAAAGTAACTAAAGATAAAAAAATATAAGTTGTAATCCATAAATCTGTAATAGCAAAACACTAAATAAAAACCAGATTTCTAGAAAAGAGTGGGAACCCTGTCAAAGTCACCTGCTCACATGGTTACTTGTTGAGCTGATACTTATAATTTTCAGCCTTTTAAAGGAAGACTTCAGCAGAGTCTCATACATTCTTTAAATTTTGATAACTGTTGACTTGAATAACCACTCGCTGGATAACCATTTGCCCTGCCTCTTACGCTTATCCACCGGTCATGTTTATACTGCAGCTTGTGTCTGCATTGCATTAATTCTGGATGATGTGCACAAGCGATGAGCTGAATAGGGAAGGCATCATGATCATGCCGGCGATCATGTGTCAATGTAAATGTGAATAACAGCAGGCATGTCTTCAGCCTGGCAACACATCTTGTTACAAAGATGTGAATTTAGAACTTATTTCACTTTGAAAGATTTTGGAAATATTTCAGGTACTGAAAACATTCAACTACTGGAAAAGCACTCTGAGAGCGCAGACCTCCGCCAAACAGCTCAGTTAGGACAGTGGCTTTTCCACTTAGATCGGGCAGCCAAGTGTCCGCTCATGTCTGTCCATGTGGAGAATGCTCCTGCCATTTACATCAGAACAGGGGAGAGTGAAGTAAGTGATCTCTGAGTTATCACCATTCCCATTACAAAGTCAGAAAAAAAACAGTCTGCCAGGCTACTGTTAGCTGTTGTGTTAGCACAACTCCTCTGAAAGCTGGGAAATGTGGTGACATAGGCTTGAAAAACATGGACGCTGGTTTACAGATAAGCTAAAGTCTACATAATGATGTAGATGAATGGGATTTACCAATGAATGGGAGACTCAAATAGACACCAGGGTAGAACCGACAACCTTCTTGCTCTGAGGCACACGCACTAACCTGCTGAGCCACAGTGTTGCCCCATTTGAGTTTGCGAGGATTTAAAATCTACTTTTGTTTTTGTTGAGTCCAAGAATTAGCACGATGGTACATTTAGACATTCTACTGATATTTTTAGCCAATGTGTTAATAAACATTGCAGGAATGTTCTTATTTTCCAAAACTGACTATAGGCTTTTTGGACCATTTTCTCCCACCCCTATATCATGCAGATAATTATGATTATTATACATATGTGCAACCCTAATCGTCATTATGCACCCTGGATTACTATTACTGCTGTTGCCTTATTTATCTGTCTTATTTATACTGTTTAGTATATATTTTATATATTTTGTTTAAACCTTTGCCTCTTTTTAGTGTGTATATGTTATTATTTCCTCTGAACCATACTTTTGCCACAATTCCCCAGCTTGGGATCAATAAAGTACATCTATCTATCTATCCATCTATCCATCTATCCATCTATCCATCTATCCATCTATCCATCTATCTATCTATCTATCTATCTATCTATCTATCTATCTATCCATCTATCTATCTATCCATCTATCAGTTACTTGCCACAATTGCATACTTTAAAACAAAAGAAGACCATACAGGTGCTGAAAATATGCATTATTGAAGATAATGCTAATGATAAACACACATTTTTTCACCAGAGAGCGTGGGGACTCTGTCATAAACATTCTGTGCTTACATCAGTCACCTGGAAACGTGTACAGTGCTCTGGAGCAGCAGACGATCATAAATAAGTGCAAGAGTCCAATCAGCTGACATAACCTGATCACAGTCCCAATTAAGAGCTTTGTGAGATCATAAACCCTGACTTGAAGAGCAGACCCTTCACTCTGAGATGTGTCGGAGGTGAGAGGCTTGCAGAGGTTGTTACTGCACTATTAAAAGAGAGAAAAGCAAGAGAGCAAGAGTCCCCTCAACACTGTCTGCCTGCTGGAGCGTTGCAGCCATGATTATGAAGATGCAAATATAACAAGCAATAGCAATTAAACTCCAGATTGCTTATTGGGCCTGCATAAATAATTGCACCAAGTCGACCATCATCCTGAACACACCCATCCTCCCTACCAGCACCAACACCCATCCGTCTAACCTGTGGCCAATCAAACACCTGCATAGAATCCCTCATTGCCACTAGAGATTGGAATACGGGCTGCTGAGAATGAATAAGTGTGAGTGTTGGTGAGTTTGCTGGCATTTGAAGAGAACATGAATGTTAATGAAAGCAGATTAGAGAAGCGGCAACAACCAGCCTGGGAGAACAGTGAGAGGGAAACACAAATACAGATTGCTCAGCTTCACACCTTTAAGCTTTGGGTTATAAAATCAGGAGAAAAAAATGTGTTTTGGGAGCATTGTATTAAATTTTGTTGATTTAAGAGCATCTGCTTGATTCTATTTGGATGAACTCACCCTGAATGTATCATTATCTTTATTCTGTACGATCAGAGGGCACATGCACACATTATTTTGTGCTCCACACTCACAGCACAGGCAGATTGGATGGCACACAGCAAAAATGAAACCCATCTGGATGACAAAGCACAAATAAGATCTGAAGCCCTCCTCAGAGAATTATCTACCCCTTCTCTTTTTCCTGTGATCCACAATTTTATCCTTACATTAATTTTGCTCCCTGACAATTCCTCGCTCCCCTCACTGCACCATAATAAATCAGATCCAATGCCTCAGCGCTCAAAGCCCACCATAGAGACGAGTACTTACCAGGACTGTCATGCAGAGAATTCTAATTCAGGCAGCTCCATGTTGCCAAGGAAATTCAAAATGCCTCCGAAGGCATGGAGACGATGGAGGGGACGCAGGAGCGGGGACCGTGGGCTGGAGTCAGATGGGAGAAGAGGGACGTTTGCAGAAGGGAGAAACCCGGGTCTGAGGGGCATCGGAGAAATGCCTCCGTCCTCTCCAGATGCACTAAATCCGGCAGCACTGATAGGCTGACATGTAAACACACGGGCGGCTCTGCTGGCTCGCACACGCTCACATACATGCTGCACCTAGCAGGGACGGGGAGAGAGAGGAAGAGGAGGGAGGGGCAGCTGATGAGAGGAGGTGGAAGGAGGAGCTGCAGTGCACTGGGAGGAACGGGCGGCTCAGAGCGCAGGCAGTGAGGGGACTTGAAAAGAAATGGAGAGGAATGCTCGCTGATTGCACCGGCAGCGTCTCCCTCTCATTTTTGTTTACTGTAGTTTTCCTATTTCTGGAGGGATGTGAGTGATGTGATCTGCTGGAATAGGAGCTGCAGGGGGAGAGAGAGAAGCAGAGTGTGTGGTACGAGAGGAGAAAAGGAGGTTAGAGCGAGAGAGAGAGGTGCCAAAAAGAAAAAAAAAAGAAGCAGGATGGAGATGAGCAGGAAAAGTGAAGTGAGGTTATGAAGGGGAGGAGGGAGTGATGAAGCTACAGGGAAAAGAGTAAATGAAATTCATTTTTCTGCAGTATGCAAGCGATTGCTGGTAATGAGAGGCAGCTTGAGACATTTCTTTGCAAAGGAATGAATAAGTACTTTTTTTTCTGTTTTCACAGATTCCCTGCCAGGGTCGAGGATTAACACCACCCATAGTGCAAAGTCAGGTAATCATCAGACAGACTCACCTTTGTTGAGAGGATCGAGGGTTTGGGGTGTGAAGATGAGGCTTAGCGGGGCTAATGGGTACAGAGGAGGGGCTGGCACACACATGCTGCCGCTGCCAAGGAGGCTCCACAGTCGGGGAGTGTTTATGGGAGATTATGGGGAGGAGGATTTAGTGGAGTGTTGGTGGACATGAGGGGCTCCTGGCTAGAAAATGAACAGTGTGACACATTGTAAGGCTATGGGAAAGACATCGAAACTACAGATGTAAGTTATTGTAACAGTGTTGAAAGATAATTGCTTACAAAGGTAATTACCAGTGTTAACAGCTGATATTTGGCAGAACAAATATATTTGCTGGACCAATGGCCAGTGTACATATGTTTCATATTGGTTTACCTAATTCTCACTGAATTTCTGCAATAACAAAATTGTATTTTTCCCCATCTGTTCCTAACACAATAGACCAACATCATGAGGAGAAAAAGTCAATATAAAGAGACTGTGAGGAGTTTCTAAGTAATTACAAAAAAGTCTCCCTTTTAGATATATACCTGATCGAAATACACACTTTAAGATGAGTTTTATAGCATCAAAATAGGTTATCTATAAATGCTATTCCTTAGCCTCCTGTCGCCACGCGTGCTCATGGGTAGCAGAGGTGTTGGTTTAGGCTATAAATACCTCCTAAACATAGACATATCAGATGTAAGAAAAATCAAATATTGTGCATCTGTAATCTGAATTATGTTGCAGTCCATTTTCTATTTTTATTTTTATTTTGATAGAATATGATTGAATGGAATAGAAAAGCCTTCATTGTCATTGCGTGCTGTACATGCAACCAAATTTGTTTGAGCAGTCTACCATGACCGCAGAACAAATAAGAGAGACAGTAGAAACACCAACAGTCAACCGGCTGTTTAAAATTATAAACATGAATTAATGATAAAAACTAACCAGCAGGTTCAAATAAAGTGACCTGAACACATTGCACTTTGCCCACAGGACTGATTGCACTTTTTGTGGCCTCTCTCTTGCATTTAAAAGTCAATCCTTTAAATCACTAAAGAAAATTCACTTTTTCTTCTCTCCTTGACTTGCTTCATACAACATTAAACTCCCAAATACTGAAAACTATATAAAACATATTACGGTGGCTTTTTCGTACATTTTAACAGAAGTCCATCAAACAGTTCTTGACATGTGATGTTAAGAAGGAAGACATTTTCTTTATCTGCCGTAGACTCTCCTTGATCGTGTGTTTTTTATCATAGAGGGCTTTGGAAGGAAATTTACTGGAAGTCCTTGTGATGTTTTTTTGAGATATTTTGTTCTTATGTAGGCATGATACAAGATGCCTAACAACCTTTGACCCATGAGCTCCAGAATTAAGTGGGTTATTTCACAGTGCAAGAAGAAAAGATGCAAATTTTGACAGCAATCCCTAAGAGATTTGGTGGGGCATTTTGGGCCTTTATTGATAGGAGAGAAAGAGACAGTGGCTGGGCTTGTGAAGGGAGGTGAGAGATAGTAGGAGAGGACTCTATGCAAACTGGCTGGATTGGCTGGATTTGCAATTGGGCCAGCAGAGCCATACCTAGTTTAGTGCCTAGTTGCTTACCACTCCCTAAATTTTTTCTTGAGATAATGCATTCACATGCAAGGGTTGAAAAGATAACATCATAACATTGACCTGAGTAATGACTTTCTTTTATGTTTGGTGTTTGCAAAGTTTAAGGGAAACACCTAAAATAGTTCTTGTGATTTTGGGGTTCTGATGTTGACATTCACAAACAAAGATGGATCATGAAAGTCGATGACCTTGATCTTTGGCTCATGATTTGTCTCTCGCTGCATATCATACTGCCAGAGACTTGCTGATACACAACCCTAAGAGTGCACAAGAACATGTTTACTAGTGTTTCTAATATCATGCATATTTAGCAAAATGCTCCTCTGTTTATAGCACATTGAACTAGATTCCAAAATCTTCACTAGTTCAGTTCAGTTCAGTTTATTTGGTGTCCCAGGAGGGCAGTTTGGTTTGCAATTGTGATGAGTGCACTTTGTTTTTGCTGTGCAACAAACTGTCCTCATTTAATCGACTCAGGTCAGAAAGGTCTGAAAGTATTGAAATTCTTCTAGAAACTGTGAAGAAGCCCTGCATTCATTTTCTCCATATTATGTTGAATTTCTGAAAGTGTGCAGTGACAGCTGAGCTTTGTCACAGCTCTAGTGTGCACAGTAAAAAGTGCTAAGTGTTGGAGGGTGTTGTTTGTTTGCCTCTGTTGTTTTATAACTCTGTGCATATTTTAAGTTTGACCCACCAAGGGACTGCAGATTCAAATGAGTATGAAGCCGTCTCTGGTACAATTCATCTATGGGTAACATTTATTTTGAGTATTACACACAGTTCCTTTAAGATTAACATAAAAATAAGATAAACATTTTCAGGCCCCATCCTGCATTTGTACTAAATCTATTAGAGTAGGAGCAGCACGCAGATCTGCAGACAGCCAATGGCGGCGCATCTGTGCTCTCCAATAAAACATATAGAGGGGGGAGAATTATTCCTGCTATGAAAAAGGAGAGCACACACCAACATCATAAAAGAAATTTATGGCTCACTTCTCCAACTAGAGGCTAATCTAGAAGAGATGACTTATCCCCCTTGTAGGAAATAAAACCCAATGAAAGGTGAGTTTTGAGAAATTCTGACGCTCAGACTGAGAGCAGTCTGACATGGAACAGGATTAATTCATTTCATGTTTTACGCCAAGAACGAGGCTGAGCCATCTATGACCACTCAGCAAAGATTGGACAGCTGATTAATGACAGTTTTATTTTCATTTAGAGGTAATTTGAATTTTACTACACCACTGTATGCAGATGAAAGCCTGTGTGACTCACAGTCTGAGATTTGTGAATGGGTTTGTGCCTAATGCATACACTTGGTGTTTAGGCTTTGCTGTTGAACCAGATCCAATCCCGACCATGTGATGATTAATCCTGAGGGAATGTTTCATATGAACATGTTTTTCAGTTCGGTCTTATAATAAATTAATACAGATGCCAGTCACGTTAAAATAAGAACTAAATAGCTTTGAGCTGACTGAGGTTACCTGCTGGCCTCGGGAAGAGGTTCTGCAGCATTTCGTGCAGAACCACCAGGCTCTACAATGGCTTTGTCCCCCAAGCCATCAGAACTCTGAGCTCCTAAATCTCACTGCTATATACTGACTATCACTGGACTTAATCTATATTTTCCTTTCTAGAGCAGAAGTCTGATATTTAATATTTAACATGCAGAAATTCATATTCATACTTCCCTTGTATATTTTTTACAATAACTTCCACCTTATTCTCTACTTATATTTATATTGTACTCTAAATCTCATTCTGTGTACACCTGCTGTTGAAGCGCTGTACAGGTGGCGTTCTTCCTGCTTGTCGCACCTGCTTCCGTGCCCATAGGATCAGCTGCAAGGTCGTCAGCTGGGGCCACCATTCACTGATGTTTCGCCCCCTAGCCAGTACATCTCCTGGTGGGGGGGACGGTGACTGAATGGGGACGTCTCCCCGCCACCCCCTGCAGCTGCACTCACTGAAGTGTTTGACCCATACAATGTCCTCCGTCCTCCGTAGCCACAATCAGTAGCTGGCTTTTTCTGCCTCCTCTGCCAGCTCTTTGATCGCCCTCTGCAGGTTTGTCCCCGCCATTCCAGCTGCGAATGACAGTAAAGTCTGTCAAAGTCTAAGTACAACATCGAGCTAGAGCATGTTTGCACACTCCATTTCTTTACTTTTAATATTTATAACAAAAAATCATTTCTTTTAACAGAGTAATATCTTTTGGGGATAGTTTAGTAGATTTAATGTGAGTTGTTTGTGGTTCATGTCAATATTAAAAGCATTAGCCACATTTATTTTTCTTTAGTTTCCCACAAGCAAGTTTGCCTTGTTTTGGTGCGGTCTCCCTACAGTACTTAGCTGACCTATCCTTGGGCTTGTTGGCAGAAGAGTCAATCATGGGAAATGTGCTGTTTTGCCCCATCTGCACCAATGTTGAGTTCAGCTTCCATGTTAGATCTCTCCAAACAGAGGCATGGCAGATCAAACTCCCTGTGGCTAATTCACTATTGGGATAAACCTCATCCAACCAGTATTAAAAGAAAAAATACTGTAGATAGAACTGTGACCAGAGCAGGAAATGAAGGAGGCACAGGTCAGACATGTTTACAGGTCATCCCCACGGACTGCAGCACAATCGAATCCCCAGTATTGTCCGTAATGTACTTTTCAATCATTATTTCAAGGAAGTATCTCTTCTATTGTGTCTGCAGATAACATATACCCAAAAAGTTTCTCAACTATAAAGTGGTTGGCATTACTGCCACTGAAGAACCCTCACAAAGCAGACTGATGTCACTCTTAAGCTGTGCTGTACATATCAAGGGCAGCACGTGCTTCATCAAGGTTTAAACAATTCTATGTTTTTACATCATTTTTAAAACGGATTAAACGTGTAATCACCCTGATTTGTTTTTATTGTGTTTGAAACAGCATAATCTAAATAAAACAGGGATAGCTGTTTGGTTAAAAACATGTAATAAATGTGTTTTTAGGCTTTATGTAAATCACACTTCTTCAGACAACTGGTCATCAAAATGATGTATGTTTGTTGAAGCATCCTGAACCAAGAGACATGGTTTTTAGTGCCACAAGCTTAATAAGAAAAAAAGAAAGAAAGAAAGTGCATAGTGGTTTTATGCCTTAGCCAGACATACATTGCCAAAGAGTGGATGTACAGTAGCAGGTCTTGTGGCCTTTGATTTTATTCCCTTAAATTCAATCAGTTCATTGCCAAGACAGAGGCAATTTATGAGGCCCAGGGGCATTTAACTTTGTCCCTTAACTTCTTACCAGTTTGTTTTTTCAGTCAAGGTGGTTGTTTAAACACAATTTAGAGGAAATCCTGGAGATCGGTTGTGAGGTATTGCATTCATTAGTCTTTATGTCTTGTGTAATGTATCATAAATAGCATCTCCAACCATCAGTGAATGAATGTGAGTGAATGGCTGGATGTGACTTGCAGTGTAAAGCTGCTTTGAGTAATCAAAGACTAGAAAAAAACTCAAGTGCATTTACTATTAAGTCCATTGACCATCCATTCATAATAACAGATAACAACAGACCGGTCTGGAATACCAAGCGTCTCCATGACAGAAAGCAGGTTTGATTTTTGTGCTGCCTGTTAGAAGTCCCTTCACATCAGGGACAATGACAGCATTGAGAGCTCTGCATGTGTAACTGTCCAAGATGTAAACAAACCCATGTTTGTGCTTTGAGAGCTACAAGACAGATAAAGTTTGTCAAACTTTGAGAAAAGGCATTCTTGCCCTCATATGTTGAAGAGGAGCAACCACAGACTGGAAAACGAGAAATATCGGAGAGAAATGGCAGATGCAACATGATGACTGCTTATTTATCATACAAAACCATCATTAAACATTACATGGGTAGATACAAAGTACAGCGCTGACTCTAAATACAGTGTGTTTTCTTGTCATCTCCAGTGTTGCTCCTCCTTCTTCCATCATTGTCACTTCTATCATTAAAGGCAGTCCTCTCTGTCATCTGGTCTGTCAGGCCTGACGGAAAAGTCACAGCAGGAATTTATGGCTCTGTGGTTGCCACATGACATTGTGAACTTGATTACAGACAAAAAACAAACATTAAGCCTGAACTCAGCATTACAAACATGATTAGTCTTATTTTATGTGGGCTTAGTGTAAATAAAATCCCCTCAAGACAGTTTTCACTCATGTACAAAGGGACAGGCAGGCCAAAAAGATGTTGCTCTGCTTTACTGGTGTGGAGGCATTAAAACTTTTGGTCAAAGATCACATATTGTACATTTTGAATCACATTTCTGTTATATCTACGATACTTTTTTCCACACATTTATTGCATTGTATCAATGTATCAAGGCAAATTCCTCCCACGTGAGTCATACTAAGCAAACAACCCTCATTGTGATTCTTGAAGGTAAACAACAAATATGTACTGTCCTTGGTGAAAGCATTCATGTTAGTATGCTGAAGGAAAGCAATAGTAACTGTATTAATGTCAGAAACATTTCCCACACAGCCCTTAAATGACAGCCCAGATTGAAGGAACGACAGGAGGATGAACTTTTCTTCAGTCTTTTACTTGCACAGGGAATGGAGCAGTTTACAACAAAGGCAACTTCCTCTCAAACTAAAGATCCGTAGCATCTCCAAACTTATATGCAGTGCTACACAAGTGGATAAAGAAAATATTTATGATTCCTTGAAAAACTGGATAAAACAGGGCTTGAGAGTGCGACCATTCTGGTTGTACATGCGACCAAAATTTGTAAGACTGTGCCAAACATTTTTTGTTGGTTGCACCGGTGCACCTGGCACTCCCCGGGTGAAAACATTTACTCTCTCTTTCTCTCAAATCAAAAGTTTAGAAGTTAAGAAAGCACATTTCAATATACCTACAAATGTAATATAACCTATTAAAACTGACATAAGTAACTGCAGTAGAGTAAAATCTGCAAAAACAGACAAACACAGTGCCTGTTTCCTCTGTCCCTCCATTTTACAGCAGGGCCAGCACACACACACAGCCCTCAGTCATCATCCAATCAGCTGCTAGCATGCAAATGAGCCCAGATAGCGGTGTCAGGTTTCAGCATGGAGCGTAACTCTGAAAAAGCACTGAAGCTCTGCCAAATTCATCTTAGAGATTGTCAGATAACTAAAAATTAACAACAATAACAAGTAAAACAAAGTAAAGTTTAATATAACATCTATATTTGTTCAGTCCTTTCTCCTGTTAAGGGGGGAGTTTCTTAGTCACACAGGCACAAAGGTGAATGTCCACGTCCACTGAGGACAAATGAGCTGACAGCCCCGACTGTGCACAAAGTTGGGCTGTAAATTAAAAATAAAAAAGAGAAAGAAAGAAATCCAAAAGTCATAAAATGTTCTGCTTTCAATGTTGTTTTCATAAATTAGTTTGAGAATTGTATTTTTTCTTATTTATCTTAGTTTCAGTTTTGTAAATATTGACTATAGTGTGTGAAGTCTTATTCTGGGTTCAAATTTATGGAGAATAAGACCATCCAGTTAAATGTGGTCTGTTATGTAGCTGGCTTTTAAAATCTGAATATTTATTTCATTTTTCAGTTCAGTTTAGCACCTTTAGATATTCGTTCTTTGAATTTGAAATATTTTATTTAACTTGGATGTTTGAGTTTGAAATATTACATTTCAGTTCAGGGAAGCACTTAACACTTGAGATGCTCTGTTTTTCTTTTAATAAATAATGTTGCTTCAAGTAAAGACAAGTATTTCTTTCCATCTTATTCTTGTTTAAAAAGCATTTACATTATTTAAAAGTAATGGACAGTAATAAAATGGTGACCTTATGGTGTTAAAGGTGACACTGAAAAATTTGGGTGCACCTACTGTAATTTTTGTGCTGGTGCACCTTAAAAAGTTTTTTGAGTGCACCGTTGCAACCAATGCAAAAAGTTAGTCTAGAGCCCTGTAAGATCAAAATTTTGTTCATGTGAGGTCCTCACGGGGAGAAAAAAAAATTGTTGCAGAAATTAAAGAAATCTATTTATGCCCATGATAACCCTTAACAGGCAAGTCAACCAACCAGAAACCAGACTAACATATTTGCCTTCCGATTGGATAATTTGAAAATTATAACCTGAAATGTTGCTAAACGAAGGGGAAGGACAATAGTTTTACCAACAAATAATTTGTTGCACATGTATTTAGGGGTGTCCCGATACAACTTTTTCACCTCCGATGTAATAGTGATATTGCAGCATTAAGTACTGGCTGATAATGATATTGATCCAATATGATATTAGCAGAAATCATACATAACTGTATTACTTATTTTGAAGTATGGACTTTAAGATAAGGCTTGATCAGGTGTGACTGCTCAAACAGAGAACTGTGTTCAGCAATAGTAGGTATGGAAAGCTGACACATTTGTTATTAACCAATGGGTTAAATACATTTTAACCTTAAACATAAGAATATGCTATAATTAAGTAAAATAAATAGAAAACAAATTAGAAGACCCTGAAAAGAAACCTCAATAAATACAATAAAAACAGAAACATATATATGTAAATTGCAAATTAACCACTTTGTTTGACTTAAACGTAGGCATGTTCTACAACTGAATTAAATAAATAAAAAATAAACAAGAATGGACTGCTTGTATCGGAGTGCTAATATCAGAGATTTTGGATGCAGGCCAATATAATCCGATAGTTGTTTTTTGCTGATATCCCACTGATATCCGAAATCAATATGGGATCGGGACACCCCTAAATGTACTTGTTCATTTTTGAAGACAAAGATTTTAACTGGGTTTACTTTTCAAATACCCAGAACAGGCTTGAAATGGAGATGGAGCCTTTGTTTTATTGTCTTGAACTGGACTTTAAAGAGTACACATTTTCATGCCAGTTCTTTGTCACACGCTTAGTTCTCGTGCTCTTGTTTTCCTGAAAGATTGATAAACCCCACCGCTCTCAAACTGTGTGTGTTTAGAGTGTTTATCTTTGTGCAGGCCCGTCCATCTGGCAGGCCCGTCTGCAGGATTTAAGGTGGAAAAATCCAAAGCTCCACAGGCCTGCTGGGTTATAGTTGCTAACCCATAAAATTTTTCTTCAAGGGGATATTTCAGCAAACAGACAATTCAAAGAGTAAACGTGAGGGTGCCTGATGATAGGGATCAAACGTCTCCCATGACTCCAAGGTTTCCAGATGACCCGTGGTTCAGATTTTGGCCGCCGTACCAAAATCAGTTCGCAGCTCAGCTCTGTCTCTGGAGGCTGTGTAACTAACTGATGAGCCGCAGCTTTTTAACCCCACATATTTAATTCAGAAAGTGAATGAATACTGCACAGTCACACAAAACTGCTGTGCAAGCTTGTTAAGCATCTGAGCCAGGGCTTGAGGTGCTTTGGGGTTTGCGCCGGAGCGTGTTAAATAACTGTGAAAACTCCACCTGCAACAACAATACGACACAACGCCTGTAGATTATAGAATCACTGAACAGAATAATAAATTCATGCTTTTTCCCTCCTTTGCTATGATTCAGTAACTGCACTCATAGAAAGATGCTCTGACTTTGTGTTGAGACTTTGCTATATGTCAACATGAACACTTGTCAGCACGTCACAAATTCATCATCGCTTGAGTGGTTAAATCTGCGGCGCAGGAAATGGGAGGCTACAGATGCTGCCTGAGGTGGCCATGTGTCCTTCTCAGTCAATCACAAATTAGCTTGTTCCTGAGTAACTATGAGCCTGTGAGTTTAAAGACAGTAAAAGCCTGATTTATTATAAAACTAGAGCTACTGCATGGCAGTTTTATGCCTCTGCAAGGTTGTGACAGCTTTAATTTAAGAGGGATTTGTTCTTGTATTTTTAATTCTTGTTTTAAAGGATGTCAATCAGGTTTCTGTCCTTGCTTTTAAGATAAGTCAGTTGTTGTAATTTTTTATTTTAGTGTGATTTTATTTTGGTTTAAGTTTGATTTACCTGACACACAAGGACAGAAATGCCATCAACCCAGACAGGCTAAGCAGTAATTGAATGGATGTAATATAGAGTTCAGCAGCATAAATGAAGAGCATAAATGCATAGTAGGTATGAAAATATATCTAGCAATGTAATAAGTGAGTCATTAAAGGGAAATACCCCCTGCTATAGATACACTCAGTGGTTAAAAATGTGACTTTTTCTCACCAGCTACTACATCTCTCCTTTGTCACTCCTCTGTTGTTTACAAAGAAAGCCCTGGCAGACTGCTCTTTGAAAATTACCTCAAAAATATTGAAAATGGGCTCTTTTTTAAACAAGATTAGCCAAACAAAAGCAGGTGTTCCTTTTGTAGATGCTGAACCATTGATTTTGTTGTGTTAAATGACTCTCAGAAGATTCTATCAGCTTTGCTCTCTAATTGATCCTGTCTCTTTTCAGTGCTTGTCGTCAGCCTGCTCAAAAGATAATGCCTTGCCATGAGTTTCCTTTAAGCTTTTGGCAAGTTAGTGATAGAAAATGATCATATGAATTTGTATCCGGACAGAAAAAAGCTCACATCAGAGGTAGGGAGTGCAGACCCAGTCGTTGCATCGTAAAATGCAGGAAAAATGAGGAAACCATGACAAAAATCAGAACTATTTACAATCGTTAAGACAGATTATTCATTACAAAAATTTTTCACCCTGCCTATAATCACTGTTGGGCAAACTTGTTACAACAATTTTTCATTATTTCATTTTTTTCATTCGTCTTTCATGGCTGTGAGTACGCATTGTAGATTATGAATTAACTTGACCTATGAAGACCGATTCACAATTGCAACGTAACAATATGAAATTGTATAAAGTATACCCCTTTGTATGTGTTCTTTAATAGTTTAAATGATGCCAGAGTATTTTGATCATGCATTTTGCCATGAGTTGTGCACCTCTTTGGATATTTTCTCCTTTTTTAGATGGTTGGTTGTACATTGAAATTCCAGTAGATCAGCAGATTCTGAAATGCTTTGGCCAGCTATTTGTCACCAGCAGACATGACTCCTATGTTGTCACTCAAACCACCTCTTCTCCTCTGATGCCTCAGTAGATTGTCTTTACTAGTTTTGTACCATCATGTTGCTAAGATAGCCAAATTGTTCCAGAGTGCATCCTTGATGACAATAAAATAATGAGAAATCCTACAAATGACATCCAAGGTCTGTCAGAAGCCAAGTGAATCATGCACAAAGATCGCTCTCCATCAAGTCTGAGTTCAAATTTGTCTCTTTCATTCATGTAACTACCCACTAAGTCCTGTCATATCCTCCAACCCCAACCTTCCCTTAAAGGGACAGTTCAGTTTTTCTGAAGTGGGGTTGTATGAGCTCCATATGGCCACTAAGTACATTAGATACAGGAGAAAGCTCTCTCCTCTCCCTCATTGAGCCACAGTCTGTAGGAGTCGGGGATGAAGAAAAAGACGCTAACCGGAAAGTACCGTAAAAAATATAAAGCTTTATTTCTCCGCCCACAAGAACTCAGATCAAAAAGTAATACCACAGTTTAAGAGTACGTTACATATGATTATTTTTAAGTGCATTAACATTTTGGAAATATAAAGTTTATCCTGACGTAAGCCAACTCACGTCGTGTGTCCCCCCGCTAAATCACTCCGCCCCCCACTTCCGCCCTCTCAGCTGTCCAAAACATAGCAAGCTAGCGGCTTCACACGCCGGTTGTAGCTTCGTGTAACTTTTATCAAGTATCATAACTCTTTTGTTTTGACTGTTAGCAGTGTGAGGAAGAGACAATGCAGGAAATTAAATAAAAGGATGATTATGACAGTGCCAATGAAGTTCCATTCATTTTGGAGTGAAGAGGGTGCCTGTATGAACCGGAGCTTACCGAAGAAGAGCTGCTGAAGATGGAGACGAACCGACCGAAAGGAATACTGAGGAAACATCCAAGGACACTGCATGGACACCAAGAAAGAGTTGGAAATAAACAGTGATGTAAATGTTTGACCTGTGAGTACCCAGAGGGAATAGGTGATACGGACGGCGGTATTACTCGTCAAATATACTTTCCTGCTGTTCTGAAACCTGGAGTTTTGTGGACATTCTTCAATTTCACGATGATAAACTGGAAAAATGTCCCGAACCTGAAGGACCTAATGACAGTTTCTGCTCAAAGTAAGTAATAACGATATGTCAGAAACAAATAAGCAGAGAAGGCTATTTATTTATCATAACAGTGCAGACTACTTCTGTATGCGTCTGTCTCTCACACACACGCAACAATTACTGTGTATTTGCCTCTAATATATATTTAGATGTATATATATAAATATATATATATACACAACCTGTATAACAGGTATATATATAGATATATATATATATATATATATGTATATAGAGTATATATTTTATTTGTGAGGACTCAGGACAGGAGGAGGAGGAAAGGGAGGGGATGCGTCAGTCAGACCCGGACAGAGCACTGCTCCGGGAAAAGGGACAGGTTGTGATTTGTGTGATCACATTTGTGACGATGCCTGTGCATAATGATCACAAATTAAAGCCTGTCTTTTATAAAGAATTCTCCTAGTTAAACAAGACTGTAAGATGCATATTCAATAAACATTTATGTCTTTTATATTTGTGTGTCTGTTCTATCAGGTGTGATAGTTCATGCTTCATTTCGTTGGCAAAATGCAGCAGCCCATTTGACATTATTTTAATTTCTTCGAGTTGGCAGAAAAAAACGCAAGTTTTCTTAATGTTAAAATAATCTACATATTTTTATGATCATTATAAATGCATTTACACAATGAAATAACGCTGGAAAAGTTTGTTAAAGATATTTCTGTGTGTGCGGGAGTTCAGTCTCGGGTCTCGTCCTCTTGAACATCTGGCATTGAGCGCTGCATAAAGCGTGTGCGTGTCCCAACTCCCAAGCCGTGTATTTGGTATTACAGAAACAGAATACAGACTTCAGTCAGCAATGGCTTGTGAAACAGGTGCCACTGCCTCTGGTTGAAAAAGCGGAGCCCTAAAGCTTCCAGTGCTCAGTTCCCTCCGTGCGTCAGCTGTATCTTCTCCTCCTGTCCCTTTACCTTCCCGACCGTAGTAGTTAAATAGCAATTACCAAGCAGCACCTTCTAAGTTTTATCCAAATTATTTATTTTATAACAAGTATCCCTTAGTTTAATATCCATACATCGTTTTAGTATACATAATATATAAATATATATTTATTTTAAAAAAGTTAGAGAGAGGGAAGGCCGACCTGATCCGACCGGACCCGACCCGACCCGAACGTAATAACTGACACTTTGGCTCGGGCTCGGCCTTAAGATCTTACCTCTAGTAACAGGTAACAAGGGATGCATTCGCTATATGATGTAACCGCATGCCCTCGTTACGCAGAGGAATACGGTGAAAGATTAGTTCTCCATGATGCACATCTGTTTCTGCATCAAGGGAAGCATCACAAAAACCCATCTCAGAAATATTTGTCATACAATGTGCTTTCAATTAGTGTAAAACAGTCTCTGAGGCTTCTAGCTAACTACGGCAGAGTGAATTAGCAGAGGGACACACGACGTGAGTTGGCTCACGTCCTGATAAACTTTATATTTCCGAAATGTTAATGCACTTAAAAATAATCATATGTAGCGTACTCTTAAACTGTGGTATAACTTTTTGATTTGAGTTCTTGTAGGCGGGGAAATAAAGCTTTATATTTGGTACGGTACTTTCCGGTTAGCGTCTTTTTCTTCATCCCCGACTCCTACAGACTGTGGCTCACTGAGGGAGAGGAGAGATCTTTCTACTGTATCTAATGTACTTAGTGGCCATATGGAGCTCATACAACCCCACTTCAAAAATACTGAACTGTCCCTTTAATAAAGAGACAAACTAGTAAAGTCCTTCACATTTTTTCACACTTCACCCATTATATTGTTAACACTCATATTTCAAAGTCAGCAGCTACTTGAAATTGTATCATCATTGCAATGTATTTCTCACCTCTCTGTAGCTTTGAATATCTTCTTTGTTAAAACATTTCCTTGGAAAATAAATCTTTTTTTTATTATTCCTCTATTACCACCTCATAGTGTAACCAACACTTAACAGCAGATTTAGCTTTAATTTTACAGCTATCACTGCAGATCTGGCAAAGTGGCATAATTGAGTCCCTGTAGAAGTTAGACTCTCAACTCAACTTTCAAGAATAAAAGCGAAAAAAGATTTGAGCAGTCATGGCCATGGATTGCTCAGTGTTTGTAAAACTGTTTCAGGGCAGACTTTTTTTTTTTCCATTAAGCCCGATCAGAGAGGATTTAACACCAAACTGTGTTGGAAAATGTGTTTTCAGAGCTGCTATATCTGGCATTAAGTGTCTCTCAGTCAGCAGCTAACATGTAGCGGGTCTATTTTCCTGAAGTACACACAGAAGCTCCCCCTGTACGTCTCTTCAGGGAGACTGCTACAGCCGGGCAAAGTTCAGGGGCTGTGAGTGGTCATCTGTAAAAAGGCTTCACTCAGCTGCACACATGGAGGCCTGAAGGGCTGAAAGAGTCATTTTTTGTCTTGTTTATGTCATGTTCAATCATGATTATGAGGAGGTGGAAGCTCAGTTTGAGTAAATGTAGAGCTCAAGAGTGCACTATGAGAATGTAAGGCCTATAAATTGTTTTACCATCTTGATGGACCCTTTGCTGCCTCTCTAAAAGCTTTGGTAACCAGCTAATCAGAGAGCCCTCTCTGACAGAAACCACTCCTGGTCTACATTTAGTTGGCCAATGTTTTGATCAGGCCAAGGAGGAATCCCAATACTTCTCCTTAGCCTTTCCCCTTTGTCTTACCCTACTAAATTCAGATGCTAAAACACTGTGCGCAATCAGTTGTGGATTTGATAAATCACATTGCAGGTGCTAAATTATTACAATTGCATCTCCTCCTTAGAATTTTGTGCATTTTGATGATCTGCATGTGTCATGCATATTCATGAAGGCAAACACGCCAAATGGAGTGGTCAAACAGACTGGGACATTACTATATACGCTCAAGTCCATTTACCAATTATTCAGCAAGAATGTATTTATTTAAGGCAAAATATGTACCATTCAAGAAAGCTAATCAATGCTGGCCCACTTCTATGGATGCAAAAAAGTACCAGAATTCAAAATAAAATGGATTAATTGAAATGCTTTTTCATTTTCAGAATAAAGCTGTTTTTTTGACTCATAAATGAAATAAATAATACATTTTCCAAACTGAATTTTCATTTTCTTCTTTAAGACTGCTCATTCTGTGACTTAATTAAAATGAAAAAGAAAGAGATATTTAAGACTAAATTTTCAAACAATGCCCCAGCAAATAGTTACCAAAATTCAATCTGAATTGTCTATTTTGAAAATGAAAAGCATTAGTGCTAATGCTTTGTCATTTCAAGATAATGGTCAGAATTTCTGACTCATAAATAAAATTGATAATGCAGTTTGGATTACATATTTTCATTTTCTTATTTAAAACTACTCATTCTGTGACTTAATTAAAATGAAAAAGGAAAAGATATTCAAGATTTGATTTTCAAATAATGCCCCTGCATATTTTGAGTTTTCTGAGCTTTAATTTTTTCACAGTGCCCTCGATTCCCGCTACGTCATCATCCAAGGCCGCTCACTGGCTGTGTCATAGGCAGATGCAACATAACCGCAGCTACAGCTGCTAAGGCTACCTTGTTATAAAAAGATATTGTAAAATACAACCAACAATTCAAAACATGATTAATATTTACTTGAGGATTTAATAATTACTCATAATTATGTGCTTCCTTCGGTCTCCGCCCTGCCTTCGTGTCAGTGGTGTATTATGGGAAATTCTCCTACCCCTTCCTTTCAAGAGAGGTCCCGGTCTGCCTTTGTTTTGAGGGCTGTGTGGCCCTTGGTCTTAGCCCTTGGCCTTAGCCCTACAGAGAATTGGGACTCCCCTTCACCAGACATGAACATGCAAAACCAAGGGTAAAGAGTAAGACAAAAGTGGGGGTGCTGGTTTGGCGGAGTGGTTAGCAGCCTTGCACGTCCCATGTACATGTTTCTGCCGGTCCGGGTTCGAATCCATCCTGTGACCAGTTTGCAGAGTGTCTTCCCCTACTCTCTCTCCCCCTTCACAAGCCTATCCACTGTCACTCTCCTATCAATAAAGGCACAAAATGCCCAAAAAATACATTAAAAAAAAAAGAGTAAGACAAAAGCTAAGGGGTAGAATTGGGATTCACCCAAAGTATTTCCAGAACATCTTGCGACCATGGTTTTATTTCATCAGCAAGGTTATAAGGAGTACTTGGTGGGTCTGCAATAGTGACTTTAAATAAATATATAAAGTAATCCAGGAACATTTTATCCTGTTTCCTGAGCTGAGGGTTAACTGTCAGATCTGGTCTTTGTTGCCAAGGGTCGGTACATTTAGGTCAGTACTCCAGAGTGGACTACCCAGCTGTACTTAACTAACCATGTTTGCATTTTATATCCGTATATGATTGCTATTTAATGTCCACAAGATATAAAAAGATTTTCCCTCGCTGCATACATCACATACAAGAAGCAGGTAGCATTTGAGACTCTGCATCTGAACAGGGAGAAGTCCACTCTGAGTGTACTTCTATGTCTCATGTTAAATATATTATATGGATATCATATAAACACTACCTGCTCAGGATGACCTCAGCCGAACAGCAGCCTTTTCCACCCCCTCTCTCTTTCTCCCTTATTTTGATGCAGCTGTGTGTCAGTCCAGTTCTTGATATTAACCTCTATTACTCCAAATCAAGATGACAGTCGATCAGAGTAAGTTCTTCACCATGCCACAGTGTGTCCCAGATTTAAGACTTCATAAGCTGATAAAGTCTCAGGACCAGAAGACAAATTGCTCTGCTAGCTGGTGTTTTGGCAGAGCCCTGTAGAATGACAAGCACACCAGCACCCAAGTAAAGATGTTAAAGATGTCAGGGGCCACGGTGCTGGAGGTGTAGCATAGTGTTGATGCAGGAGTACAAACCAGACTTTACATGTTACACCAATATGATGCTAAAGACTAACACACAGGAGCCCAGTACTGTACTTTTGCTGAAAATACAGCGCAAGTTTTTTAAATTCAAATGTGTAGGTTCAAATGCTCGCCTTCATGCTGTCTCCATGAGTGTATGTTTTCTAACCCCCAAATTCCACCGCACGCGGAAGCGCAGCGCCCTTGAAACGTACTGCGGAGCACTTCGCTCCCATTGTAGTCTATCAGGCAAATTCCACTGCATGCGCTGCATGCGCTGCGGCACGTTAGCGCAACGTTGCTTAAGCGCCGGCACGCCAAGGTGCAGATCTATTTTCTTCGGGCCGCTTCCAAACCTCGTAAATTCACTGTCATTAAGAAAGCACCAGACAGGAAGTCAAGGTGTGAAGTATCCGGAAGTATCAAAATAAGATACAATGCACGGTGTCTAGAACATAAATGTCCTCAATAGATTTTCATTACGTCAAAACCGGAGGCACAAGCATTGGGCCTACAGTCGGTCAGAGGGTCCCAGAGGCACCACGACACCATGGATGAAGAAAAGTGAATCGCAGAGGTACGGAGATATATAACACTATATATATGACACCAAACATCTTTTCTACAAGGATATAGACGGATAGAAGTTGAATAAATCACGAAACTGTGTGGTTGGGACCAATAAAGAGACCTTAGAGAAGCAAAGTGAGGTGTTGTTCACTTCTTTTCTCAGTCTTTCTGTGCGTTCACACCAAAAGAGACAAAAGCGGCAAGGACGCCGGAAGTTAATACATTTTCAATGAGAGCCCGGCGTCCTGAGCGGCTAAAGCGGCTAGAGCATCAAAAGCGGCACCAGATGAGAAGTTGAGCCTGGGCCGACTTTATGGTAATTAGCTATGACGCAGTCATAGCTAATTACAAACGGTGCAAACGGTGGCAACCAATCAGAGTAGAGATGTCCTTCGACCTAGCGGGCCCTAAAGAACAACGCATGGAACTTCGGCTCCTAGTTCCGTCATGGATACCGAAAAGCTTATAAATTGTGTATAAACTTATAAATTGCTTATAAAACTTATAAAAGCTTATAAATTGCTTATAAACTCACCCAGCTCCTCACGGCGCCACAGAATCTCATGCACCCAAACCCAGCGACGGCGTCTTCGTCGGATGCACAACGAGGCAGCACACATCACAGTGATGTCATCCAGATCCATGATGAGTCGATATGATTTTGAGGGTCAAACCGCATATTTATAGTCATGGCAGACATGAAAATGATACAATTATTGGAGGGAATTAATCTCATTGGCTTACTGCCACAATCTATTTTTTCTGGCTCCTGTAGAACACACACACACCCACACACACGCACACACACTGTGCAAATACGCGCTCCTTACCACCACAGGATTTCAGTATATTTCAAAACTGTAAAAGTTTCATGTCGTGGATAAATCAATATTATCTCCTTTGTAAATTGCTTCCTGTCTGTCAATCCGCTCGTGACTGATTAGATGGTGATTTTACGTTATGTTCATGCTATGCTTTAAACTGAAGTTGAACAACAGCAAGCAGCTGCTGCTGTGAAGAAGTCCGCTGCACGGCTCCTTTAAATGACAAGCAAGATTTTATGTTGACGTCAGGCCGCTTTAGCCGCTGTCCGCTTTCTCGGGCGTGCTTGCCGCTTTTGCCTCTTTTGGTGTGATGGGTTTTGCCTGTCGGAACAAGATCGCTGCGCGGCGTGGCGCTTTCGCGTGCAGTGGAATTTGGGGGTTAGGGCTGTGATAAAAGTACAATCAGTACAAAGATCTGCAAATCCGTTTGGACCTATGTTTAATGGAATACACTACAAAGACAAGATTTTTCGAAAAGGTTATGTAACACAGTGGTAAACATGCGCCTTCACCAGCTTTCTTGGAATTTCAGGCATCACATTAAAAATGAGTTTAATGCATACAACAAAAACCATGGAGTTAATCAGCTTGAACATTAAATATCTTGAATTATCGTGTATTATATTGAATATAGGCTGAAAAAGATTTGCAACTCATTGTATTCTGTTTTTATTTAGGTTCTAGAGAACATTCCAACTTCATTGGAAGAATTTAAACAAATTAGTAAAATATAAAACTCCAAGTTTCATAGCTCAGCTGATTTATAAATGGAGGTGAATAAAGGAGATACTGTATTTAAAACGTGGGGAAACTGGAGCGGTATCAGATAATACCAGCATTATCAACCTTTCCTTAACTCTCTGGTGAGTTTTCTTTTCATTGCTTTGGATAAGACATCTGATTTTGTATAAACCATAAATAAAGTTAAAAAATAATACCCAAGATGCATCACTGAGTAAATATAAACAGAAATCCATTTGGAAGGCTGCACTGGTTTTATTTACCTCCATTAGTGACTGAATGAACTGACGTCTCCGACATCAAAGAGTGTTTTTCCTCTCAAGCTTAATGAGAGAATGTCTGAGTTTGTCATATTAACTCTGACTCCATCATCACCCCTTTATAAATCAAAAACATTTGCAGAGCATTGCTCTGAAATCTGGGGTAATCTTTGATGCAATCCTAGTTTTTATAATCGTGTTTAGAATCATTGACTTCCTTTTCCTCTCAGATTCAGAAACAAGACATCCTGAATCTCTGAGAATGGCATTAATATCTTCCTTTCCTGTTTCCTCTGCTAATGCAACACTTTGTTGTGGCTGTTCCATCTGGTCTGAAAATCAAAATGCTGCTTTAAACAGTCTTTATACTGTCATCCAGGGCCTCAAAGATTCTGCTGTTTGGCCATAAGACATTGAACTTAGCTTCCATTTCTTGCTCCTTGCAGTGGCAGGTCAAGAATTAATTAAATGAAAAATATTTAGATGAAAAAGTCTTTTCTGTCTTTTCATCAACAATCCTTCAACTGCTTGTATTTGCAGAATGATCCTGAGCAATGACCCCTCCTCACACACACACCCACACACTTTGCACTTCTGATCAGATCCGTAACCTTGCAGAGTAGCTGGATCCATCATATGTAATCATGCAGATCCATCTTGCCAACCTCCACTCTACAAAGGTTGTGCATGGCCCAAAGCGGCACGGTCCAATCAACATCCTTTGGAGCAGGAAGGAGCAAGCTGAGAGGGAGACAACAGCAGGAAGTGACTGCTCGTACAGAGATTAGCATAGATGCTAACAGCCTTGGTAACAGTTTTATCAAGTCAGGATCTTGTTTCTTTATTAAATAAGACATATAATACAATAAGTACAATAAGTATCAACGCAGCGAAATCAAAATCTTTGGGAAAGATGTTTTTGCTGTACTTCTGATGTGTTTTGACGAGAGTTTGGACAATCTTGGATGACCTTGCCATAAATCAACATTTATTAAAGGCCAGTCAGATGATGTTGTAGACCGAAGTTGCTGCCCTACAAGCCACTTCGTAAAACAAACTCTCGTCCAATCACTGCCAGAGGTGCTTCTAAAAGCTTCAGCAACCCCCCAAACACTTTCTAGGGGCTCTTTTCCAGATGGACTTGTAAAATACATTGAATGGTCCATGGTCCAGTGTTTTTGAAGATGTGGAGTTTTCTCCATACATCCTGCTGTAGCTTTGTCATAATCATTTCACTGAGGATACATTTAAATAGGATCAAAGTTATTTAACACTGATGGTAATCAAAAAACTAGTAATTTTTAATTGTTACAAATGGAAGAGAGACAAACAATAGCTGACTTTGTCGAACTTTTTAATAGTTGCTAAGAAAGAACTTGATAGAAGCTCACTTCCTGTAAATAAAAGTGGAAGACGTGATGAAGGGTCAGTTGGGAAATACCTTTCTCTGATTTTGCCCTTGAGATAAAGCATTGTTTCAGTGAGTGGTTGACTGTTTTGAACCATGTTGCCTTTCTTTTTTTTTTTTAAAGTTGTACCAGCTAGTTCCGTCTTCTCTCATGTTTTCATGGAGTACGCATGGTTTTAGATGTCTGATCATTTTCCACACTTGACTAAATAATATTTTCACACTTTTTTGTCTTAGAGTTACGATTTAGTGAACACAGCTGTTAGTGGCACAGCATGATTCCCAGGGTAGATCCCCCCCTGAGGGCCGTGAAGTGTTCCTTATCTCATTAGATCTTCCCTTTAATATGAGTATTTATATATAAATAACCACAGCATTAATACAGAGCTTTTATCTGGAGTCCTTAACAGCAGGCCTTTTGTTCTGCCATTAACTGACGCTAAGAGACCGACTGCAATAAAATCAAGCTGTGGGCCTGACACAGTGTTGGATTGAGAGAGGGGGATGGGGGTTGAGGTGCTACAATACAAGAAAAAGTTAAAAATAACATGCTATGTAACACACGGCAACATGCTGATTAACCGTCAGTACATTCTCAGGATGCTCAATAATCATTGCACACTATTAATCATACGGCTTGGTAGATTAGGACTCTGGCTTTAAGTTAATCTTTGGACCCTTGAACATCCAGCGTTTCCACAAAAAGTAAATTAAGGATAATTTTATCTTAACACAGAAATAGACGTGTGTATTGGCAAGAACCTGGCAATGCAATATGTATTATGACATATGGAGGATAGTTGGTTATATCACTATATGTTGTCATGTTATAAGCATAGTGATATGTCACATTTTCTCCTAAATTGTCTGTATTTAAAAAAGTTTTTTATAGTTTTAAGAACCGACATTATAATATGCAGAAAAAATACAGTGTATAATCAGTATTATTTACATGGAGCAGGGGTGTGCAGACATCATTCATGAGGCCATGTACAGAAAAATACAAGGATGATCAGGCTCAGTATTTGTTTCATTTAGTGTCATGTAGTTCAGGATTTCAGGGCTGGCCAATCACATTTCAGGGGGCTCTAGTCCCCCAATATGACCACTTGATTGACATGTCAGAATAAGAACAATGCGGAGAGAAGATGCTGGCAGATCATCTTCATATTCAGAAAAAACAAAAGCAAACTACACAGAACAGCCAAACATCTGTAAGTGCGGTGCTCACAGATGAGCTAAGAAGGATGCCTCACTTATAGAACTAGAGAATTTGCATTTCCATGCAGGAAATGCGTTGAAATGCTGAGTGTGACTGCTGAAACTGTGAAATGAAATTGCTGAAAGTAATGCAAAGAAAGATGAAAATGTGACCTGAATAGTTGTAAGCAGTAAATCAGGGCTGAAAATGTGTGAAATGTGCAATAAAAATGTTTGCAGAAAATTATAGATACTGGAGCTCAGGTATGCAGGTCACGTGACCATGCTCCAACTTCAAAGAAAAGTGCAAAAGTTGATGCTGCTTCAACAGTCATATCTTAGAAACTGTAGCAGATAGTGAAAAGTGCACTAAAAACTGTTTGCAGTTGTGAAAGAAAGTAGAAAATTAATGACTGTTTTGTAACATGGTTAAATGTGTTGATATCTGTAGATGTACCTAATAAAGTGGCCAGTCAGTGTAATATGTCCAAAATAAGGCTGAGAGTGTTAAGACAAGCATGATTACGCTATTGTAATGGAGAATCTGTACTAGATGGAAAGAAAAATTCCATCTGCTTCAACCGGGATTTGAACCCAGGCCTCTCGCTCCCAGTCTGCTGCTCTAGGCTTTCAACCATGGGGTTATATGCGCTGACTCATGGAAAGCACGGTACTTATGCTCTTTGTCTCATATAGCACTGTAATAACGCTCGGTACTTCCGGGTAAACGAGCGGTCGCTGTGCGAATAGTGTGGTAGATATCAGAAAAGGGATTGCACTGTGAGCATCCCAAGAACATGCTGAAGCCATGGGTATAAGTTTCATGTCCATAAAGTAGAAAATATTGACATAGTGGCGAGTTAAAAACGGGCTCCAAAGTGAAGCATTCAACTGTCCCGAGGTAAAGAACTGCATTACCGCAGATAGAAGATTTTGCAGCATACCGCAAAAGCTGAAGCTCACTGAGACAAAACGATGTCAGATTAAACTTTGAAGCGGATTTCACGTGTAAGAGGAGAAGTGAGTCGACGTTTTGATGCATAAATCATGTCTGTGGAGGACGTTTTGACGAAGTTATGACAAGATAATTCTGCTGAAGTTTTTGTGTGTGTGAAGGAGGGCTACGGTCTAATCTGTCACGTGACAGGCTCTAAGTCCAGAGCAAACCACAAAACTTAGTGTTGCTCAAAAATTCGTATTTAAAAAACCGTAGACGCCAGCAAAAAGCTGAAGATATGTAAAAATAGCTGAGAAGTCAGTACAGCTTTTAAAGCACGAATGACGTCTGTAGGTGCAAGCATGCCCAATCTATGGAGCTTCAAAGTTGCTGAAGTTTTCAGCAGAGCTGCGGAAATGTCCCATTGATTTCAATGTAAAAATACATGCCGAAATTATTTTTTACTGTAAAAAGTGTAACTGTTAAACCTGTGAAAAATACAAGCGCACTTCTCATGAACATGCTGCATATGTTAATTTTTTTCTGTGAAAATCTGTGCAAATTTGAAGCCTGTGAAAGGTGCCAAAGTCTGAAGGAATAAGAAGAAGAAAAAGAACAAAATGGAGTTTAGGGAGAACAATATGTTGAAATGCTGACTCAACATTTCAACATAATAAAATAGATAGAACAGAAAATAATGGCCTTTATTGTCATTATACTTACTGTACAATGGGATTGGAGAGCTTCACCTTCTTCAGTGCAATCACATAGTAATACAAAAATCTGCAAGATAAGATCCAACTCTGTTTTTAATATAAAAGAGCAAAATAGGATACAGATTAAGAATATCAGATATCATTTTTTTAATGTATTTCATTGCACAGTATGATTGAATATTTACAGAATAAATATGCTATTGGATCTGGACACTCGGGCTTTGTCGTGGAAAAAGCTAAATATTGTAAAGAATCTTATGTAGCATATTGTTTAGCTAACAATGTATTGAATAGCTTTAATTTATCAGTAGGTTAATTATGAGGCTTTCTGTGATACCACGTACTGCCATGTACCAGCCACCGTCAGCCCCTGGATATCTCCTCTGAGGGAAAAATATGGTAAGTTACTCTAATGGCACTCATATTTAATAGTGCCATGGACCTCATGCAACCCCACTGGTTAGTTAATCTTGATACAGAGCAGACAGTGAAAGAAACAAGTATGAATCATGGTATTTATTGTCTTAAATCAGTTGTCTTCATTTCATGAATCAAGCAGAAGTCCTTGTGATATGTGAACTGTATTTGGTGTAATTTTGAAAATATGTTGCAGACTGAGTAAAAGTGGTCCACAAGCTGCATGTGAGTCAGTTTGGACTCTCCTGATGAAGTGCATGGTCCTACAACATGGATAAGCTTTATTTTTAGCCTTTGTTACAAAACTAATGTCTCAACATCTCTATAAATTGTTAACCAATGAATTAACAATATTGATCTTTCACATATTGTTACAATATTATCCCACAGTATCGTGGGGCTTAGATATATTTTCACAGCCCTACACAGTTGTTGAGTTCAAATGTTTTTTCTCAAAATGTTAAATTTGCAGACAGTTCATTAATAGATGGAGTTATTTTCAAAGATCTAGTCTTTGACAGCTTGTGAGGGATGCTGGTTTGAGTAAGAAACCCTTTCACTCAACATTTCCCGGATGAATAATTTCCAATTTTGGCAAACACAAAATTAAACTGTCACTGTTTAAAAGTACATCCGTCTCATTCAAAGCTACAGTGTGAGTATTGGCAGTATTACATGCAGTTTTGAGTATTTAATATCAGTCGGAGCGTGTGCATTCAGGTCCACTGTCTTCAGCTCTGTGTTTACGGTACAGCATTCTGGTTTGTTCTCTAGCTTATAAACTTAATCTCTGTGGTATGATGAATGTTGTTTCTCCATGTGTGTCTGTAACATTAATTAAATGGCTTTTTATCTTTCTGCTCGTGTGAATGGTCATATTCCAATTTGCTGTTTTATTATTTGAGGTGCTGAAACATGTGATTCGAGCTTTAACAGTCCAGCTACTATTTGTGCACAGACAGCAGAATTCAGCCCCTGTGCTCCCATGCATGGTTTCTCTATGGAGGAATGAGATTTTTATTCCAGAGTTTGCTGTGTGTCTCTGCAGTTCTCATTTTTTATTGTTTCATTTCATTCCTGAATCAGTTATTGTTTCGTCCACAGAGATCTCTGCACAGACTCCTTAATTTGACTCTTTGATTGTGGCAGCACAGGTGCAAATAGTGCTCAGCTGCCAAACTTTGTGGCTATGCTCGTGCCAACATATGATTAGAGCACAGTCCTCTGTGGATGTGGTGCTTAAATGGGGCAAATGACCAGCACAAATTTCCCACAGATCAAGGTGGCTGTTAGGGCACCTAGCACATCCTTTGCAGTAGGGCTGGACAATTAATCGGATTTTGATCGTGATTTCAATTTTGCCATCTGACAATCATAAAAGCATTGTAACCGAAGAAAAACGATTAATATGCCACACAGTGTGGAGTGCCGTGTATGCAAGTTCCTGCGCTTCATAGCACTTCTGTGTTCCACGTGCAGCCACAGCGAGTGTGTGTGACTTATGGGGATCAATAATACGGGATGTGCCGCTCCCTGGTTCTTTAAAGTTGTGTTTTAATCAACACTGAAGTTTTTAAATAAATGAATAATTGTGTATATTAATTATGATTTCAATTTCACTTAAAATAATCAGGATTCTTATTTTTACAATAATCGTCCAGCCCTACTTTGCAGATTTGGCCCTTTTGGTTTTGGCTTCGGCTTCTATCAGATGACTAAATTAGTGGGAGAATGTGCTTCAAGTAACACGGCTGACATTTCATGTCCTGCGATGTGACGATTGATAAAAACAATCAAATAATTACCTGCTCTGGAAAGTGGCCCTGCCCTTATTTGGCTGAAATCAAGCCTTGAGAACTTGTCAAGAGTACTAACAGCATTAACACTACTGTGTAGCATTTTTTTACGTCAAACTGTTAAAAACATACATGGTAAAAGAAAAGCTCTGTGGCTTTGGACTCACAGTACAGAGGAGTAAAATGATCAAATATGGGACTGCATTGTATGACTACGGTCTGATCATAGCAGCTGTTGACAGATACTTTGTATCTTCACCTCTGCCAAGGAGCTTATGTGTTTGCTTGTGTTTCTTAGTTTGTTAGTTTACGAACAGGATAACTCAAAAATTGATCAACAGATTTGATGAAATTTTCAGGGAACGTTGGTCATGACATAAGGAAGAAGTGTAATCCTGAAGATTCAAAATCGAGGCAACTGGACTGTGTTCAGTTTTGGGAAGTTTTCGTTCTCTAGCAAGATAAATATCTGCTGCCTTGGTCAGCTCTTTGGAACGAAGAAGCTTCTTGGATGAGAAGTGAAACGTCTTCCCAAAACTGAACAAAGTCCATTTGCCTCGATTTTGAATCTTCAAGATAGCCACGACCTGGATGAATGAGAATCTACACAGACGTAAAGGAAGAAGGGATTCAATTTTGTTGGCACACTTGATCTGGATGAGTTTCCAGAATTATTTTAAGCATTAATTAAGTGTGAGAAAGGGCAGCTTTACACATTTTTGCTAATAACTCAACATGTTCAAATGGATTTTCATGATGATTAGAGGGAATGTTTGTCACAAGAGAGAAATGGTGAAATTTGTGCTCATCAGAATTAGAGTTGCAGCTATCAATTTTTTTTTTGTAATCGATTACTCTATCAAATTATCGATTAATCGGATAACAGTTACATTGCGCTCAGTGCTATTTTTTTTTTAAACATTGAATCACTACACATTATTATTATTAATAACACACAAAACAGAAAAGCCAGGTCACTTAAATTAACAACTTATTTGTCTTATTTTGAACATTCTGAGCATAAATGGGATCTCAAAATCAAAATCTATACTTTTGTTTTTACTCTGGGCCATATCTTGCTTTTTTCAGTATTTTTTTTTTCAAGTGTGGTTAATTTTATTTTTTTGTATTCATTATTTTCTCTTTTTGCTAAATTATTGCCTTTACTACTGTACCATATTGATGATTTTATTTTGCTTACTTTATTTCTAGGACTAAATAATCTCATACTTAGATACTAAGATAATTTAACTAGCTAATGTACATTTCTATAACATATGAAAGCATTCCCTACACCTGCTTCCTCTACTCACTGTCAGTGTTTCCTGTTCTACTCTCTGCAATCAAATTAAATGTAAAGTTATTGGATGTGAAAAGTATGTGAACAAAATACAGATGATTCTGGGCAAGTAGCCTCCGCATTGATTTACGTTCTGAACCAGCCTTTACACGGAGCCATAATCAAAGTAGGTTATTTACTAGCCCATATCTCAGTTATTGATCACATTAGCTGCTTCTGTTGATGTATCATGAGTGTCATCCTGTTGTGTCGCTCTGACGACGCACAGACCAGATGTTTACTGTTGATGTGCTGCAGCATTGACAGCGTGCTATCATGCTAAGCTACGTGCTAAACTAACTCCATTTGACATCAGACACACTGCACTGTGTTTTCTTTTCGTCCCTTCTTGTAGTGACCACACACTTAGGACACTCTCTGCCATTTCTTCTGCGACTCTCTCCTTTCTGTCCCTCTCTTTCTCTTCCTTCATGAATTTACAAGCCGCACAGCAGCAGAGGTAGCAGGTGCATTGTGCCACAGAAATGACCGTCCGTGTCAAACACAGTGCACTGTATAGTAGTCCAGATATATATTTTATATGTATAATTATATATTAAACGAGGCTTTGAGGCACACAATTTGCCTCGAGGATATTTTGTAATCGAATAATCGAGATTATTCGAGGAATCGTTTCAGCTCTAATCAGAATCCAGATGCAGATCCAAAAATTTTTTAAAGGATTTGTTAACATTGCCAGATGGGGCCGTTTTACGCATTTTTTCAAGTAACTCAATACATTTTCATAATATTTTAATGACTTTTCAGAGATTGTTGGTTTTGGCACACGGGTGATCCAAATTCAGGTACAGATGTGGGAATTTTTCAAAGCAATAACTCAATCAATGTTGGAAATGCCTTTGCAGAGATTTGTTAACAACCTGTAACAAATATGTGTACAGTGTTTACAACACCATTTATTTTATTCTTAGGTTACACTGATGAGATACACATGAAAAAATTTCACTTGATGACTCTTCTGGCCACAAGACAGGGCAGATAGAGACCGAATAGACCACTATTTAAATCTATACTTTCTAATTTACTGTCATGCACATGGCTTGTTTTTCACACAGAATTGAGGCATGGCTTGTGTTGTTTATGCATCCACTTTGGTCAGAATTAATCAGGCATGCACACACAGGATATTAAAAAAGCTGCAGAATCTTTTTTGTAGATGGGTTTGACAGGGTTAAATCCTTTCAGACGTTATATTTACTGATTAGCGATTAAAACTACCAGCTGGAAGTGTCAGCATAGTCTGACATGAATCACGGCAGCACATAACAGAGACAAGCTGGTGAGATAATTAGAGCACATCCAGCTGTAATGTTTATCTTGCATGGACTCTCATATGTTAGATGATTATTTACATGCATCTACACTTCAGTGTTGTAATGTAAAGTAGGTGCGCAGACACAGAGTGATGAGCAGTTTGTGTTAATGTAGTATCACAGTATTCTTGCCTGTACAGCATGAGTGAAAACTCAAAGTGGTCCTCTGTTGTGTCTGATTATGAGCGTCAAAGCACACAGGGAAAAACTCAAGGACAGGCCACACAGGACTCTGTCATTGTTCGGGCAAAGCAGTTGTTAACCAGTGGTGGATATGGCACTCAATAATTCATATTTGACAGATGGTGACTAAGAATGCATGAAGAATGAAAATGAGTTAGCTGGATAAAAAGACAATGGATGATTGGCAGACAGATATGTTCAGACTAATGAGACTTATGTTTGATTTTGTGAATTTCAAAGCAAAATATTGAACAGCAAAACGCATGCTGCATACCTATAGAGTTAAGTGAGGTCAGAATGTAGAAGATCAAACAGTATCTGTTTCTCAATTACATGCCTGCAGTCTGTTGTTTTCTTAAAGGCAGCGCTGTTTCCATTTAAGTGACAGTTTATTTTTCCAGATGAATGAATTTACCCCCTGAAGAACTGTCAAACTGAAACTTGAAAAGTTTTCACAGTTTTGCCACAAGCACCATGGAAATAAATCTTCCATTAGCAGACGTCGTTGTTCAGGGGACACACTGATTGATTTTATCTGAATACGTTGTGAAGCTTATAAAATGCTGGTGTTTGTCCAAATCCTCTACCTCAGCTTTACTTTTGCTGCATTTCAATGAAGAAGTCCAGAGCAGTAAGGTACAAAATAACTAGTGTTTCCAGTGTCACATCTTGGGGAACGACACCTTAATAAGGGTGCTTTTTCTTCTGTGGTATCTGCTCAACTTGCATGATTTCGATAAGACAACTTTAATTTTTCATTAAAGTTTAAACTTTGCCTCTTCCTCTTTAAGGTAGGCTAGGTTATCATAGCTTTGCTGTGCAAAACTGCCGTGACATAACAGGAAAAGGGAAAAAGAGGGACAGGTGCTGGTCACTATGTGGCTTTTTGTTGTAAGTTTCAAAGCAACATACGAGCTAAAGACTACGATGGAAGGTATGTAATTTCTAAGAGAACATTATTTTTATTTGTTTAGTTTGTCAGGGACCATGTACAGAAAAAAATTTTAAACTTATCAGAGTAGAGTGGTCTGTGCCAGATTGTAACTTTCTAGAGGATTTCCATCTGCAGTCCCTATGGCAGGCAAAGGAGAAATTCAGGTGTAAATATAAAGTGCATTTTTAAGACAGAAAGTGCATAAAAGCATTGAACAATACATTCATAGAAAGTGCACACATTCAAGTTATAGTGAAAAGACACAAGATTTAAAACAAGAAAATACTTACACTCAAAGACATAGAAATATAATTATAAGGCAAATTTATGTTAAAAAGACTCATCAATGCTGACAGATTTGGTTTCTAATAAACCAAAGAAGACTCCATAGTTCGCTTTGGTCTATAGTTCAGTTGGAAGCTTGTTCTATTCTTTTATGGCCATGTGCGAGAAAGCTGATTGTGCAAAAGCTGTGGTATTAAAGGCATTCAACTTTGTGATAGGGGTGTGCGATATGACGATATTAAATCGTTAAGGATAATAACGTGGGGATGATCTCATAAAGCAGAGAGATCGTCAGATCGTCTGTGTGGGCGCAGAGACTTTGACGCGCACCCGACTAACCAATCGTAGCACATTGGTAGTATCTCCTGTTTGGTTATGTAGCATGAAGCCATGGCGGAAAAAGAAAAGGAGATAAAAGCTTGAAGATGTCTGAACAAAAATCTGTTCTAAAGCAGTTGTATTATTCACTCAGATTATAGACATTGCAGTTAGATAACATTTGTTTTGAATTGTTGCACTTTAAGAGATAATGTTGATATTGTTGTTCATTACCGTTCATTACCATTACGTTTTTACATTTATTGCACATTTTTATAAAAACTGCACTATTTAAATTAAAACCTGTTCAGAAAGTTTATTTGGCTTTAATTGTCTTTTTTTTCTTTTCGGGTTTTACATGTTTTATATGTTAAACACAGGGAAAAAATGGTCAAACATGCAAATTAATCCAGAAAAATCAACGTAAAAAAGAATCGTGATAAAATCGTGATGGAGATTTTATTTTTAAAATACTGTGATATGTTATTTTTGCCATATCGCCCACCCCACTTTGTGAGTAATGTTGATCAGAGACAGCCCTATTGCCCCTTCATTTACACTGATACCCTCTCTGTGGCCTTACTGTGCTCCTCTGTTCACCCAAAATGGGTCCAAATTTTTGTTTGTTCCACAAGTGATCAAATCTTTATATGAAAAATAAGAAACAGCCATATTAAATAGCTGTAGCTAGTCTGGACACACCTGCCTGACCATCACTGCTAAGTTTCCTTTGTTTTCTCCTCTGTGTGAGTGCATTGTTTGAGTTTCTTGTAATGTTGACATGCTTTTATTTGTTTATTTTCAACACTGTATCGGTGTTGATCATGTGTTTTGTTGCCAAATGTCTGCGATTACTGCCACACCCCAATTTCTCTTTGGGGACAAGTCAACTAACTTCTGTGATATGTCAGACTTGTGCAGATACCCTGATCATTCTGAGGTCAGCGATGTTTCCAAGTCACATTTTTCCTCAGCTCAGTTGACTTTTTGACCTCCTGCTGGAGGTCACATGAAAAACTTTGCCTGGTGCTATCGGCAGTATCCCTGATGGAAAACCAAAACAACTGAGTGAAGTTGAGTTGAGTCGAGCTGATACCACATAGCAGCGAAGTCTAATAAGCTATCTATACCAACCCGCTTTTTTACACCCCTCTGTTGGGGAGCTAAGTGTACGTTGAATATTGTGCATAGTATGACTTTATGCAGAACATGTTACAATGTGCACAGCCATTGTTATTCCTCCGCAGGCAGGTTAACTGTGAGCCCATATCTTCAAACTCAGTGAAATGGGGGTGTGAACTGAAAAAACACTGAGATGCTCCTGGATTATAGAAGAGCAGGGGATTGTACATGTAAATCTGCAACACTTGCCATGCAGAACATCCCTGCTGAAGTGAACACTTATATTTCCACAGACCCTATTCAAAGTATCACAAAGTAAAAGAAAAACCTGAAGAACCAAATTAAAAGTTTCTTTTGAAAATATCAGCTGATACTGAATATGTACTGCATGGAGACTCTTGGTTTGTTGCATGCTGAAAAAAATATGTTCATACATAGTTATGAGAAGAGGGAAAGCTCAGTTAGAATATCACCCTCAAATGTCTCTGCTTGGTCAGCCTGATCACCTTTAAGCATTTATAAATTTCATCCATCACTATTTTGGATGAATGTGATCTTTGTGAACTCTGCTGGTGGAAGGATCCAGGCAGTGGTGTTACCATGCACCTCATGCTACACCACTTTGAAAACCGTGAAAGGCCTGACAAGTCATTGCAATTCCGTCAACTTTTCCCCAGTTATTCATGCACAGAATGCTTCTTTGTCTCCCTATAAAGCTGATTTTTCTCTGGAGCACAATAACGATGATTGCTGTTTTATGTAGCTATTGTCTGCAGACACTTTATGATGATGCCATTGTGTTTATTGCATAGTATTTTCTATTGAGCTCTATGCTCTGAGGGCTCTTTTGCATTTATCTTTGAATAGCTTCGGGTTCTGTAACTGATGTAACTACAAATCCATTTATTGTGTCTTTTAAATTAAACTTGTTTTCTTGATTTTGCACTGTCAAAGATATATTTATGATGTATTTGGTGTTTCTGAATCAGAAGCTCACTTTGTTTGGTGCATCCGTCTTTTCATCTGTGTAATGGATCAATGTGATTGCATCCTGTCTCTTGACAAATAAATCAGTAAAACAAAATAAAACAATCATAATGGAGCTAAGCACACTGCAGGGTTTTCATTTGCCAAAGGAATCAACACTACATCTGAGGGTCTCAAGAGTTCTTTTCCAAACTGCCCTGTATTTTTCAGTGGAGCCTGCAACCTTCTCTAAAACACTGCAGGATCTCTGTTGTGATCAGCAGCCACTTACCAAGACAGAAGAATCACAAATTGCTGGTGTCTTTGTTCGCTGTGTCAGCTGCTGTGATTGTTCCTTACACAATTATCTTCAGACTCACGCGCCTACACAGGTAAGGGCTGTGTGGACTGTGAAAACACGAGCTTGATCAGGGTTCATCGAACCAAACAGTTTTAAACTGAGGGCAAAACCAGACCTTGTGGTGAAAACAGCTTGTTTGTCCATTTCTGGGCCCACAGGAATCTGGTGTGAGACAATATTCACTGCCTGGCCGAAAAAAAAGTCACTACCAGAAAACAGGGTCACACACTAATATTTTGCTGGACCGCCTTTAGCTTTGAGTACAGCACAAATTCGCTGTGGCATTGTTTCCATAAGCTTCTGTAATGTCACAGGTTTGTCCCAGATCATAGCACTGCCCCCACAGGCTTGGACAGTAGGCACTAGGCATGATAGGTGCATCACTTCACCTGCCTCTTTTCTTACCCTGATGCTCCCATCACTCTGTGACAGGGTAAATCTGCACTCATCAGACCACATGGCCTTCTTCTTGTCCTTCAGAGTCCAATCTTTATGTTCTTTTGCAAACTGAAGCCTTTCATTCCCGTTAGCTTGACTGATTAGTGGTTTTCCTAAGGCTGCACAGCTGTTTAGTTCCAATCTCTTGAGTTCCCTTCACATTATGCAGATGTGGAAATGCTCTTACTTTCGCTATTAAACATACAGTACCTCTAAGTCCTGCTGTTGTTTTTCTTCGATTTGATTGGTCAAATGTTTAGGTGATCACCAATCATGATCATTCAGGATTTACTTTGATCCCATTTCTCCCTTGAAGACGATGGTCCCCCACTAACCTTCCAGTTTTTAATAATGCGTTGGACAGTTCTTAACCCAATTTCAGTAGTTTCTTCAATCTCCTTAGATGTTTCCTCTGCTTGATGCATGCCAATGATTTGACCCTTCTCAAACAGACTAGCATCTTTTCTACGACCACAGGATGTGTCTTTAGCATAGTTATCTCCGCCAAGGAGATTATGTTTTCGGGAGAGTTTGTTTATCTGTCTGTCTGTCCGTCCATCTGTCCATCTGTGAACAAAATAACTCAAAAATTAATGGATGGGTTTTGATGAAATTTTCAGGAAATGTTCAGCATGGGAAAAGGAAGAGGTCTGGATCCGCCATAACGAAAAATGTGATTTTCATGAATAACTACTGAACTAAAGTAGATATCATTATGAATCCGATTGCTAATGGTATGTTTTTATGGTCAAGGAATCTAAATATTTCAATGAAATAAAGGTAGGACGAATATTTATGGTGAAAATCACAATATGGGTGAGGACTGTGGCGCTGGAGGTCTGCGCTCTCCGAGTGCTTTTCTAGTTGTTTAAGAAATGAGAAGCTACCCATTGCATCAGCTGTGGTTAAATGACTTGTTGCCACCTGAAAGATAATTGCCCATGTAGTAATTTCCAATAGGATGCTTGCACTTATTTACTTAGTTAAATCAATGTGTCGACTTTTGTTTGGCCAGGCAGTGTATTTGACGTTGCATCCACCACAAATTGTAAAATATAGTAACCAATGACCCAATCTTTATCCAGTCATTTGTACAGTAATCCTCAGATGTTAACTGAGTGTTTCACCTCCTCCTAGGTTGTTTGTAGGTTTTTGCCAGCATATGTTTGTTTGTTAGTAAGATTATGCAAATATCACTTGATGATTCTTTCAGAAATTTTCAGGAGATGTTGGTAACTTGGAAATTATTAGATTTTGGTGGCAATCCAGATCACTGCCAAAATGATCATTTTTGCTCAATAACTGTCTTACAAAAAATGACATCAACATGACTCTGAGAGCCAGGTGTGGGTTTTCAGGGTCAGGGAATCATGTTATGATGCTAACTTTATTAATGAACTATTGCTTATAGATGTAACAGCAACATTTGAGCTACTTTAGCAGCAATTTGCACTCTCTGAGGAATTTCTAGTTATGATTGTATCTTTCCACGAACTTAAAATCAGGATGACTGTGTATACAGAAATACTGTGCTGCATGTCTGATTGTGCTAGGGGGTACACCCTCCCTTCCTTGTCAACACCACATTTACAATGCAATGTTGTGCCTTAACATGCTGAGCGAGCATGCTCATGTTTAGGAGAGCAGCAGAATGAACTATTAAAATGACAAGGAAGGGATGAAAGTGAGCACCACTCTGCTCAAGCTTACAGAGGTAGCAGTAGTCCATCTGAGTGGTTTTCACACTCACAGCTCCATTGGTTTGTTCAGATTCAGTTAAAAATTAAAACACAAATCTGCATTTTTTCCTTTGGATCGTTTGATGTTTACTCAGCAGTTTTGTAAAGCAGGCCAGATCACAGGTAGAACTGGCCTTTGGTCTTGATGTCACAGCAGGTTGGTATGACTGGTCATGCCCTGCTCTGTGGGAAGAGGGTTAGAAGGCTAAGCCAGCAAAAAAATCTAAATGTCTTATGACTGATTGTACAGACGAACATCTTAATCAGGTTTTAGTGAACCTCATGATATCAATGTCAGAAACTGAGTGCTCAAGAAGGGGGGCTATTAACTCTTGCTGGGTCAACAGTGAACCATATAGCACACTGGATAATAGGGCTGGTACAATTCACTTTTCTCCTGATTGGATTTCTTACGATTTTTTAGTTGCTGATTCGATTTAAGTTGCGTTTCTACGATATTGACGATTTTAGCAATCTTTAGTTAGCTTTTTTAACAACCTTGAAAAATATGAATAGTGATGATGCCAACAGACTGTCAGTTTTTAGGATTTATTCAGCAATATATTTTAACCAGCTGTTTATACTCTCTCTTCAAAAACCTGGACTGCATTTAAAAGCAGCGATAATCAGTATAGAAAACATCTGAAACCCTTCTGACAAAATGAGATAGAATGATGGGAAAGATGGACGAAGAAAAACATGTTGCCCTCTGCTGGAGAAAAGCGGTCAATTTTTTCTGGTCCGCCTTATTAACACGGGCTAAAATGAAGCATTTAAATTTGGAAAGAAATCGTCAAACAAAAAATCTGAATTCTTATGTGTATCGATCTCTTTCTCCCACCACTACTGGATAACATGGTAACTTCTTACACCATAACACCAGCTGAAGTGTCTGCTGAAAAACTGTCAGTGATGCAGAAAAGTGAAAATCAGCCTTAGAGGAAAACCTCTACTAAAACAAGCTGGTCTAAATTCTGGGAGCTAGATGAGTTTTTGAATCATGGAATTGACCAGTCCTGTGTAGATCTGCTGTTGAGATCGTGAGGAATGTTTACCTATTGCTATTTAGTAGTATTTAGTGGTATTTTGTACTATTTTTGTGCTGCTATTGAGTGGTACTTAGTCATCAGCCTGGCTGCCTGGTTGTTGTAATGCACTTATTTGCACGACTTCTGCTCATACGTTTACAGCAGTGTGATAAAATAACTTTTCACCCCGTTTGCTCGGTCAGTGGTGTCCTCGCTGCAAATTAACTACTCCAGGGGTCGATAGGAAGTGAGGCGAGACCACCTCTTTCAGGGGAGCTCTGCACAGCTGTTTGAAACAGAGGTTGAATGCTGTTCTCATCATTATTCAAATGAACTGAGCTAAAAGAGGAACGCCAAGTAGTACCAAAAACAAACCTTCCAAGTGATCCAAGTGTGGAAACCGCTGGAGATTATAAGAAGTAAACAAAAGTAATTTCTGACCCGCCATGTAAAGTATCATCCCACAGCTCAAACAAACTGGATGTGCGATGGCTGATGTGTATGCCAGCTCTCTGCTGCCTCTGCTCTGTCTCTCTCTTTATAAATTCACCTCATTACAGTTTTAATAGAAATTTAAAGAAGAACCACAGTAAGTCCCCCCACCAGGGACCAAATTCATTGAATAACTAACCCCTGAAAACGTCCTTTTAAATTCCTCCTCGGTTTTACCTTAAGGCATGGTAAACCTGAAGAGGGCTCGAAGGAACAGCCTGGCAGGACTAACCTCATTTTCACACATAATAGTTGACAAATGAAACAATACAAACTGACAAAATATAAAACGTAATATTAGGATTTATATATCCAAAAAGGAGTGGAAAGAAATAATGCTTATTAGCTTTTATGCTGAACTCTTCTCAGGGGTAGTTAATTCGTAATGGAAAACAAACAAAAAATTGAAGATGCATGCACCTTTTGCTTTGTACTTACGTATGTATTCATACAAACCTTTGTCTGTTACCCCACTGTGAAAGATTTGACAGAAAGGAAGCCTTCTATAAACGATTATACAAATGAGAGATGATGATTCTTTCTACCTTTTCAAGCCTATTTGTTCACTGTAAATGTTTACAAGTTATATTCAAATGGTTGATGTGCTGTGCCTTTAAAATCTCCCTTTCAAAACAAGGCCACCCCATTGTCAGGACAGGTTGTCCCTGCAGTTACCAATAAGTGATGAAGGAGCGCCACCCTGTGGGTAAAAATAGTATGTTCAATATTTTTACCTCATCTCCTTATCCTTTCCTTTATGCCTTGAATTACTTAATCTAAATGTCTTCTTTGTTTCGTGCAAACAGCCTGAAATGAACAGAACATTAAAGAGAGCCAGTTTATTTAAATCAGATCACGTTTCTCCTTAATTTCTGATTCTCTGAGTGTTGGCTGCAGCTCTCTGATGGGCTTTTAAGGAACTGCAAGTGTCAAGGTTGAGGTCATTTTTTATGTCATCACAAAAAAGTTTTTAATGTAGAATTTCTTATTTGGACATTTTCCACTACTACTGAAATTGTAAACACTGTACAGGGGGGTTATTTACTTGTTGTTCCTCATTTTTGGTGTTTTTTTCATATGTCTTGACAAGATATAGGTGAGGAAATACTTGAACTTAGTTTTGAGGAGATATGCATTTATAAAATTCAGAATGTTATAGGACAAATTATTGTTTTTGGCTTTCATGCTGATAAAAAATGCATTGACTAAGCCTTTTATTAGCTTTATATCTTTAGTATTATATTGCTGACTGCATGTTTAGACCTACTTTAGGAGAGCTAATCCTTCGTTGGTCTTCTCAGTGCGTTTAATTTTAAACAATGCTACCAGCTGCTCACACAGACACTATAAAAAGATCCTCTCTGCTGCTAATATCACACATGCAGCTGGATTTTCTTTTTTTTGCTGTTATATCCAGCAAGTGGCCTTAGAAAACCAAAATAGGCAGCCTCTTCTGTCATGTCGCTGACTGTGCTGGCCGCATTCAAGAGAAAAAAAGCTTCTATGTGAGCACAACCTGAGCGTGACATATCTGCTGAAGATGATTTTTTTTTCTCCATTTTCCTGCTGCAGCCAGGGAGTCTATAGAAGAAAGAGAACACCTGTCCCTAAAATTATGGAGAATGCCACTGAGCACGGGGTTGATTGTGTTCAAAGTGTGTATAATTGTGTAAGCTATGAACCGTGTCCACCTTCCACGCTCGGCAGGCACAGACCAATTCCTGTGACCTGGTTTTACTCGAGGGGCTCTCGGCTGATTTTGTGTATTTGAATGGCTTTAACCTCCAGTTTGATTATACACACAGTTCTGTTTGGGCCCTTTGTGTTAGGGTATATTCAGTATTTAATTTACTGGAGGCCAACATCAGTCCAGCACTGTCTCCTCGTTTGAATGCGTGTTTTCCCACATCGACACATTGGGTTGATGTTTTTTTGAAAGGTTTCTCTCACAGCAAACAGAGGCAGTAAACACATCATTGCCTCCTTTCAACATTTCTGGGATGGAAAACAAAAATAACAGGCATTTAAATGTCTTCCTGCTATATAAGTAACCAAGCATTTGAAGAAGATACAGGCTTTGGACTCTTTTTTTCTGTTTATATGGTTGCATACAAAAACTCAAGGGCCCAGATATTTCAGAATGCCTTGACTTTTTAGATTTAATATTTTTATAACTTTGTGCATAACCAGGGCAGTCTTTCCCTGACTGAATGAACACAATGAATTTGTATAGAAAATTATGTATATTAATTTCTGCAGCCGTATATTTTTACTTTCTAGAAGCATATGCATAGAAAGGCAGAGTTTTAAACTTTATTTTGTTTAAATCCCACTTGATATCATGCTACCTCGAGGCACACTGGACTCAAACCTGTTAAACTTTGCATCTTGAGCTGTGTTACTGCACCTTAGCAGTCTACTTGTGATTATTCTTAAATTCAAATATCCAGTTAAGTTTGACAATAACTGTTTTACTCTTAAAATATTTATTTAATAAAAAAATCTATTACATCATGAATCTAGCAACATATATTAAAAACTTGCAGTTCACATTAGAAATAAGGTGAACAACCTAATTTGAGTAAAGCTAAAATGGTAACCCCTGCCACCTTCTACAGTTGCATTTACTCCAAAATCTATTAAGTTTTTGTTTATGAACAGAATGTGTATGAATAAGTAATGTACACAAAAACATTATGGACATTAAGGCCTTATTCATTATTTTTTCATAGTGTTGTTAGCTATGGCCAATAAAATGTCCAAGGCACACCCTGTCGAAAGCACACCACTGGGACTGCAGCTGAGGTCTGACTGCATGATTTTTTCTGTTGGTTACGACAGTCGTTATGTCAGAGAAAGCCAAAGTCATTAATACAGAACATACTCATCCTCTTAGCAGTGAATATAAAACTACTTCCATCTGGTTTCTGACTAATCATTTGCCCAGCCACTAAAGCAGGTACAGATTGTCCTTTACAACACTCTCCATCCAGGACCTAAATGCAGTGGAAAGGAGAGGGTAATCACAATGCTGCTATTTCTCTGCTATCATTTTTTTAGATGCTTCTTATTTATATTTTTGTTCTTTTATCTTTTCTTTTATTTATTTAAACTGACTTCTGGTCTGTGAACTGTGTACCTGACGCAACATGCTGCTCCCATTTTGTATTTTATTATGTCTGCCTTTAAATGTGATTGCTGAATGTTTGTCTGCTACAAACCAATTTACCCTTTAAGGGACAATTAAATAAAGTGAAGAAGTCGATCACAGAGCCATAAAATGTGTCACGACCAACGTGATGCCTGTGGAAGGTGGAGGACTGACACTGAAAACAGCAAACAAAAATGCAGTAGTTAGAGTTCTACACTTCAGTTTGGCTTTACAAATGTCTTGAAAAGTGATATGTCACCTTGATGATAAGTGCAAGCACTAAGGTGCTGATGCTCTGCTTTACTGTCCAACCATTATATTTTTAAAGCCTGGATGTCGCACCTCTACAACACATCATAAAAGCTGAGATGTTTTCGGTGCTGAACAAACGGTCCTGTGACTCTCAAGACAACAAATTCATCTGTTTACAACAGGGGTGGGCAAGTGGCAGCTCGGGGGCCAAATGCGGCCCTCCACATCACTAAATGTGGCCCGCCATTCATTCCCAAAAACCAGCAGCTGTAAATATGAAGAAAAATCAGATATCCAATAGAAATAGTTCTATATAATCTTATGTAAGTTATTTACAACCTTACTTTGCTCTTATAGTCTAAATCTCTTTCATGAAACCTTTAACATTATATCAAATATTATTCAATATTATATTTTTAAAAATGGCAGCGGCAAAATATTTGAGCTTTAAAAATTAAAAAAAACCTATCATTTTATTGTTTCATTGGCTTTAATTCCATGTATATGAGCTAAATTAGTTTGAATTCTGTATTAAGTTCATTTTATTATGCATATTAAGTTGTATTTATGTTGAAATATATGAATATTGGTATTCTAATTTTAGGACAAATGTATATTCTCATTTGTTGTTTATCCAACATTCTTTTTCATTATCCAGAGTTTCTGAAAATTGTAACAATGTGGCCCTCAGGCTGGGAAAAATGGCTTTATGTGGCCCTCTTGGTAATTACAGTTACCCACCCCTGGTTTACAACCATGTTTGATGGACGTGCAGAACTTCAGGTGCTCTCATTGGTCAGTGTCTCTGATGTAAAGGAAGAAATCATAGGCAACAGGACAAAAACAAACCTGTTGGACTGTTGGGGAGTTGTGAGGCGTCCCAGACAAGTCTTTTGTTGGTCCCTTTGGCAGACTACACGAGGTCTAACAACTGATTTTTGACAAATAGTGTGATCTGACCTTGTAAGACAGACTACTCAAAACTTCCCTCAAGATAAATATTGTAGAGTCGACCTTTATACCTGGAACCATGTGTTCTGCTCTTTTTGTGCTTCTGTAAAATTATTTATGTCAGTTAGTACTTTTCCTTTTCCTAGCGAAAAATATGATGGATATAAACAAAAGTAAGTATCTGCTTTGTTGAGTGAAACAAGCAGATGTACTGACCTTCAGCACTGCTCTGGTATGGTCTCAGAAATATGAAGACAATCTGTGAACAGCATGAGAATAATGTCAGTTTCAAAGGATTCTTTTGTGGTGGAGGAACCATTGTGTTAAATATGCACTGTTTGTGTGTTGTGTTGTCCATGACCTTGTAAAAACACAACCAGACTTTGAGGATGACTGTTATGTTAGATGATGTTGTTATGAGATGTTAGCTAAGTGCAGTTCACATTTATTTAGAGTGATAAGATAAATATCAAGCTGTGTGTTGGTTGTCAGGTGATCCCTAAATGTGAATGAATCAATCAATAAATCAAACTTTATTTGTATAGCACTTCTCATTTAAAGTTTTGTAGCACAAATTGCTTTGCATAAAAACAAAGAAAAAAAAGTAAAATTAATAAAAGTAGAAAAATGGAATACAGTGAAAAATACAGCCCCCAACCCCCAACCCTTGCAATCCACACACAGCACACACACTTACTGACTTAAACAAATACAAAGACATAAGAAGGGATTCTAACCGAAAACAGAATTATAGGGCTAAGGAAACGCCATCTTGAATTAAAACTGAGGAAACACTCGAACTAAGGCTACAATGACAATAAAAAAACATGATAAGAAATTAGATTACATAAATAAATATACTGAAGGAAAAAAAACAAGTTAGTAAAATAACACTTAAATTATTATATGGTAAAATGATATAAAATGCACTGAAGTAAGGTCATGGAAAGAAAAGTTTTAACAGAGAATAAAAATCTGAACAATTAATCTAAGCTGAAATTTAGTATTAAACATAATAAGAAGGTTAAAATGAATCAATAAATACGACTTAATTATAATAACAAATATGATATCAGCTGGAGTGATGTGTAATACTACTCTGCACAGACTTGTAGAGGTCCATCTGTCAGGAGGACCAGAAGCTGGTGGTGCTTGTGACTATCAGCCTCATGCTTCATGTGGTTAATGCTAGCTCACTAACTGTCGTGATATTTGACCTGATTCAAGCCCCAGTGCTCTGATTCTTTTGATCCACTTCCCCTGGTTGGTCCTTGTTTGGTTTGGATGGCTTTCACACTGACAGTGAGCCAAACTAAGACTGATTGGGTTCTGTGTTCCTCAGCAGAATTTGCATAAGCTTGTACGAGATGTGTGTGTGTGTGGAAGGATAATGTGTCCTTCAAAAACTTGGATGAAGTTAAAATTTCATAGAAGGAAAAGGTCATCTTAAAGGTCTATCTTACTGAAGACTTAGCCTTGCAGACAGTATGCAGGAGTTTACTGGGTAGATTCTCTCATCACTTAAAAAAAAACCTTAATCTCACAAGATTTCTGACATTAGTTATGTTCCAGAGTTACAAACGTTGAAAGGTGTTGTGGTTCCACAGTCTTCCTCAAGAGGGTACCATGGCACTTTAGGTTGTTGTTGTTGTTTCCCTTAAAGAGTTTATAAGTTCTGCTGGAATCATAAATATTCAGATCATTAGCTATCTTTGCATGAATAACTCATGTTGTCACTTAATGCTCTCATGCCCTATTTCCTGAAATCACATCGTCATTATTGGGGTTGGAAAATACTTTGGCTCTTGTCAAAAAGCAAAGAGCACATTTTTTTGTCTGTTTTTAACCAGCAGGCAAATCTTAAGCGGAACCATCAGCTTCTATATCCATAACCTCCATTCAGAGTTGCCAAATCAACTATAAAACACTACCAAATACTGATCTGAAAAAGGCTAAGAGGACATGTCATACAGACACGATAACCTTCACAGCACTTTGTTATGCCTAAAGCATGAACTTGACAAAATAGCACAGAATGAAGCAGAATGTAAATTGTGTCCTTTCTATTATCCTACCAGTTTAATAAGCAAGCTAGACATGCAGTTTGAGACCATGTTTACACGACAACTCTTTCATCCAGATCGTAAAGATATTTCCTTTGCATTTCAAAAGCAATCTGCGTTCACATGGAAACGTGAAAACAGCAAACGCTGTAGCATGCATGCCAGTCCAGTAGATGGCAATATTATTTTTTTGACAGAGATAGCACTGCTACAATACACGTGTGAAGAAAAAAAACTTTCCACAAACAACAATGGCGAGTGGACACGCAAAAACACAGGAGTTTCTTGTCTTGACAACAAAATCTGTCTGGACAACAAACTGAGTACAGTAAGCAGCACACATGTTGCTCGGTAGACGGCCATAGCTGTTGTTTTGCTGGTATGCACGCAGCCTTCATGTGGAAGAGTTCTGCCCATGGTGTGACGTCAGCGTTCACCCTGAAACGCTCTGACTCTGGTTTACACTGAGCTGCATTGGTGGAGCATATTGAAAACCCTCCACTATGGTTTCAAAAGTTTCTGGATTTGGGTACTTCATGTAGTGTTTCCATGTAAACGCAGGGCCAAAATGCAATAAAAACCTATTGGATCTGACCGTATCCAGCCTCATGTAAACAGCCTCTGAAAAGCTGCAGGTTTAAATATTTGACTTCAAAAGGCAGAGTGGTCCAGACGTTAAGCAGATGCTGCAGGCTGTTTTTTTTTCCCTTTAAACTTTCAAGGGAAACAAAGGTTAAACAACACTAATAGACTTCAGGAACTGCATATATCAACATGTCCCATTGCTTGTTGTGACAAAGTTATTCTGAGCACTCTAAATGATTTCACTCTATTGTGTTTCCCAACAATGGCCTTGGGTATTGTCTATTCTATTTTTAATGAACAGTTTATTATTTAAAAAAATCAAAGCAAAAATAGTCATATTTTCTTTGACTGACAATGTTTGAAGGAGATAATTGAAAGTTAGTAATCAGCAATAATGTACTCAAGCCTAAACTGGCCTTTTAAAATAAGAAGTAGTGTTTGAAGAGGGACTGCCAAAGAGAATACTGCCAACATTTTCAAAGGTTTGCTCTTGAACAGGTTTGGACCATAAGGGATGTCGTTCTTACCCATAAACAGTATATCGAATGGTTTTGGTCCTTCTTCTATTACAGAAAAAGGACTACATGGACCAAGAACTGAACTGAAGAGCATATGCACCCATCTCTGGTGTATTATGATGTACAACTGCTCTGCACACTTCTGTTTTATTCTTTTCTCTTCAGAGTTTATAAGCCAAGACTCTATTTCCTTAACAGTCTTTGTAGGAGCTCCATCATCTTTGAATACCTGGATGTCAGGAGACAGCAGACTATGCAGCATATGGTGGTTGTGCCCTCTGATAGTTTCTCCTCATTTTGTGGTTTTTAGATGACGATTTAGAGTAATCAGCCTCCTAATGGTCCTCATTAGTCTCCTTGACTCTATGATTACAGTTTGAATAGGATCATTATTACACATCTATCCTTAGCTGAAGGTGAGGACAGCCCAGCAGGGAGTAAAGGTTAGTAATAACGGTATGTATGTTTGAGCCTCAGTAGTAGAACACATCTCATATATAAAAGAAATTATTGCCACTTGTTCTGAAGTAAAGGCAGAAAAGAAACGGGCAATAAAAAAGACTCAGAACATATAAAATTAGATGAAATCCTGGCTTTTGAACAAGACCTATATGAGGTCTTTACAGCACACAAACTACCACGATAAATGTCTACATGCTGTACACTTTGCTTCTTTAAACATTATTGGTAAAATTAAAGATGCATAAGGAAGCATTTTGAGGATTAGAGTCATCCACTGTGAAATTCAAAGAAGCCCTCCCAGAAAAGGACAACTTTGGTCATTCCAACACACACTGTGCAGAGTCAAGTGTCATACCACAGACAGAATGGACTCAGGTCTCAGGAAAAACTCTTGTTTTTGGAACCCCATTTAAATTCATTTTTGCAGCATTTTGTACATGTTATACCTGTAAATACCTGCTACTTTACCACTGAAGTAAATCACCTGACAAAAAACAGGAATTGCTTTTGTCTGGCTTTACTTCTGAGTTATTAATTAATAATACTTGATATTATTGGCTATGCAAAACAAGACAAGGAACAGATAAACATAACAGGAAATGTTATGAAAAGGGAAAAACTTTCACTGTGATCTGAGTTCAGTTTGCCTGACAATTTAGGCTGTTTTGTCTGAGTCCTGAGGCTGGTTTTCCTGAGGTGTGACACCTACTCTGGCACCTGAGGATGTCCTAAAATGTATTTCATACCAAAGGGCAAGTCAGTTTTACAGTCCGCCAGATACAGAAAGAAAGGAAATATAGCAATAAATAAAGCAATAAACAGCATGGGGCTCGTGGCACATTGGTGTGGCTCTTCTGGTAAGGAATAAACATTTCTAGAGCACATTCAATAAAGACAGAAATAAAAATATAGTTCACTAAGATTTACTTGGACATTAGATAAATCCACATTCCAAGAATATATGAACGGACCACCAAAAAAAATATCTAAAGGAGAACCATTATGTGGCCGGGCACAATAGAACAAGACCACAGTAAATGTAGCATAAGTTTTTCATCCAAGGTTCAACAGCCTGATGGCAGAGGGAATAATTGATTTAAAGTAATGGTTTGTTTTCCTGACAGGCGCTTCAGAGCTGCAGCGTATGGGCATTAACGAGAACTCGGATGACGGGATGGGGTCTCGTTGGGTTATGATTCCTCTGGCTTTATGGACCATCTATCACTGTCATGAAGAACATAGGCTCTTTGCCTAACAAGCCTTAATAATACAGTACAGACTATAATTGTCTTAACCAGCAAACAAAGGAATATGATATGATGCTTTCAATGAAACACTATGCACAGTGAAAGTGTTCAGAAAAGCAGCAGAACGAACACACAAGAATACGCTATTACACAAGAACTACAAGAGCAGTATGTGAAAACAATAAATAGTGGAAAAAAAGATCTAAAAAGGATTAAGTATAAAGTGCAAAATTAAAGTCTTTTGCACATTTTCAATCCGTATTAGTGATTATCAGTTAATGTGTATGTGTGCTTGTGGGTGGAAGGTGATGGAGGGTATGGCTCTGAGGAAAAAGTTCTGATCTGTTGAAAGCTCTTCATCCAGGTTCAGGGGAACACAACAAATATCTTGGGTTCCTTTAGTCAGCACTGATGGCTCTTGTCTTCTGCTGCAGGCGGTCAGAACAAACATTAGTAGGCAGTAAGGGAACATCCAGGAGTTTGATGAAGCTCACCTTCTCTTCCCCAATGACCCCACTGACCCTCAACATGGGCTGATGTGGGTCACCAGAGGTGAACATCACCATTAATCCCACCAAATGTCAAAACTGGAGACAAGAGAGGGAAATAAGGGAGGGGCAGAGTGAGCATCAAATCAACCCCCGAGGCCAGGCTTGTGCATTATTTTTGATGAAGGTCTTCCTTTGAGAGCAGGACCCACGCTCAGTGGAGGACACTGGCACCCTGTCAAAACTAATATCCTTCAGGACTGATCACGTCAGTCTTTTGTTGGTACAGAGCCTGGATTCAGGAAAAGCCTAGTTGTAGTCCTGTGTTGGACTGACTGAAGTCGGAGAAGCAGCCTGTCGTGAAATGATTAGGACACTCGTACAGATTTTAGCCGACTGTAGCGGCTCATTCCCTCCAAATCCAAAATGAATCCACTGGTCCTTTGGTCCTCCGAGGCTGGTAGCCTATATGTGAAGATATATGCGGCTGTTTACAGGCAACAACCGAGCAGTGGTAGATTTTGGATCTAAACATGGTGTATGCCTATCTCTCGCTCACAGTGAAACTTTTCAGGCTGGGGGGAGGGGATACTCGACTAGAGGTATTCTTATGCAAATGTAAATGCTTGTTACTAGGGGTGGGAGAAAAAATCAATTCACATATGTATTGGGATTTTTTGTTTGTCAATTTTTTAATTGCTTTTTTGTACAAAAATCGATTTTTTTTCCAAATTTAAATGCTTCGTTTTAGTGTGTTAACTCTTTAGGCGCCAAAGTCACAAAGTTGCGACAAGACATTGCTGGATAAAACAAGCCATAGCTGTTAAAACAGTGCTGAATAGTGTTACTACTTTTAACCAGCAGATAGTGGACAGGTGTTACCTTCGCGGACCGAGGGGAGCGAGCGGAGCAGAGAGAAGGAGAGAAAGAGACACGCACAGAGTGATAGAGAGAGAGTAAGAGTACTCACGATGCTGAGAGTACTTTCTCAAGTACTGGCTGACTCTGAATCTGAGGAATATTTACTCTCTGAGGATGATGGTCAGTTGTCCAGTGAGGACGAAACTTGCGTGTACATGCAGCGGGAGCAGTTCTGTGCGCCATTACAGTCCCCAAGTAGCTTATACAGAGGCTGATGCTTTGCCTCTCCATGGCCTGGGTGGAAGTAATCGACAAGTGCCGAGGAGGGGACGTGGTCTGGGATGCAGGGAAGCTCAAAACACTGCGAAAAGTGACGGTGTTAGCAGGTATGAGAAAGACCGCGGAGCCCTGTGCAGACGAGGGAGAAGCCAGGGGTAAAAAGGAAAGTAAAGGCAGCAGAGGCGTTCATGCTCGGCCCGTAAATTACAGTGATGATGATAGCTGGGTTTACTTAGAGATGAGGAAGAGTAACACAAGTGGATCAGAGATTTTGATGAGCCTATTGGGTGTTGTGGAGACAGAATTCTGACAAATTTTGAGCCTTGGTCTTTTGACAGTTTGCTATTATCTCTAACCACTTTGAAACTATATCCTTTTCAAATCTTGTTTTCAAAATTGAATATTTTCTTGAAAAAAGTCTGGTTCCTAAAGGGTTTATACGCCACTTTTAAATGCAATCCAGGCTTTTGAGGAGAGAGTATAAACAGCTGGTTAGAATTTATTGCTGAATAAATCCTAAAAACTGACTCATGTGATGTGTATTTTCCCTGATATAGTCTGTAGGCATCATCATTGTTCATCTTTTTCGCTGGTGTTAAATAAGCTAACTAAAGATTGCAGAAATCAGCAATATTGTAGAATCGCAATTTAAATCGAATCGGCACCTAAAAAATCGTAAAAAATTGAATCGGGAGACAAGTGAATCGTTCCAGCCCTACTGGTTATATAACAGTAAAGCCACAAACTCAACAACTCGCAGTATACCATAAGTTAACATTAATGCAGCCTGCTAAATCCAGGTTTTGTTGTCTATGTGGGCTGGGAGGAAAGCAGAATACCCAAAAATGTGTTCAATAGCCTTCAAAAAGTGAATTTTGCATAACCTGTCCCCTTTAATAACATATTCAACAATTCAAACTCAAACCTCCTTTAAGCCAGACCTCTAAAAATACTTCTCTCCTTGAAAAGAGGCATCCATTCATTCACTGTGTGCTGTTAAACTCAACATTGAATATTTCAAAGCAGAAAAATTCACCTCTCGCTCCTCACAGGCCTCCTGCCTGCTGATCCATGAGCTAAGCACAGACTGAATAAAGTTGAGTGTTGTGATGGAGTGGGCAGGACTGCTGACGTCTTTTCTGTCTACTTAGTTTGAACAAAGCGGCTTTTGTAATGCCTCATCACTTCTGTAAAAAGCTCGGCTGAAGTAAAGCTCACCAACCACCGTCGATATCTGACGCTGGCTGAATTACATGACAGCTGCTCCGGGCTGCTTGCTCTTTAGAGTTTCTCCCCTCAACATCAGAAAATGGGCCCGTAGCTGCTGGAGAGTCATGGTAGGCCCCTGCACTTTCTTTAGAGCAGTTCAAATATATACGAGACCCTGAAGGAGAGAGGCCCAGATTTACTGGGACCTTTCACAGCCACACAGCAGAAGGTTGTGAGGACAGCAGGAGCAGAGCCCGGTGTCCTTCACATCTTTTTAATGAGACTTTTTTAGATTCTCTCCTCCAGAACAACAGCCGGTCACACAGTGAGAATATTTTCTATGCTGTTAAGGTGTCTGGCTGTACTGGTTTTTATGGTTCCATGTCAGCCAAGGCCAGAGGCATTATTACCTCCGCCAAGGAGGTTATGTTTTCGGGAGAGTTTGTTTGTACATCCGTCTGTCCGTCCGTCTGTCTGTCTGTGGACAAAATAACTCAAAAAGTTAGGGATGGATTTGGATGAAATTTTCAGGAAATGTTCAGCATGAGAAAAGGAAGAACTGATTCGATTTTGGTGTTGACCCAGATCAGCGTCTGGCCGCCATTACGAAAAATGTGATTTTTGTGAATAACTACTGAACTAAAATAGATATCATTATGAAACCAATTGCTAATGGTATGTTTTCATGGTCAAGGAATCTAAAGATTTAGGGGAAATAAAGGTAGGAGTAATATTTATGGTGAAAATCACAATATGGGTGAGGACTGTGGCGGTGGTGGAGGTCTGCGCTCTCCGAGTGCTTTTCTAATGTTTTAATATGCACTTTCTGTCAGTCTGTCCAACAGTCTGGTGAACAAAACATCTCAAGAACTTCAAGAGAGGTTCCCTTCAAACTTTGCACAGGTTCTCACTCTGGCCCTAGGATGAACTCATTTAAGGGTGGCTGTAGTAGGTAAAAGGTCATGTCCAGCTACATATAAGCAATTACTCAGTAATAACTTGGGAATTAAATTACCATATTTTGAGGTCCTAGGTCAGAAGTGAAGGTCATGGAGCCTTGATGACATCCTTTCCTTTGTAATGTGATGTTTCAACAACCTGCTTGTTGATTTTCAGGAATGTCCACTCTGACTTAAGCATAAACTGGAGAGGTTATAGACTTCTTTAGTCAAGAATGAAGATCATAGAGCTCCAGGATCATCCTTTGCTTGTAAACCCAGTATAAGATGGTCAAAGCACTTTCTATCAAACTGCATTCATGTCCACCTGTTACTATCACCCATGAATTTACATTGTTTCCATGAATAATGACAACAGGTGTTGATTTATAATTCAGTATTGTACCTGATTTGTGATGAAGGGGCAGAACTAGAAAAGCTCTTTGCTTCTTTCTATTCCTTCTCAAACTGGTTGCTGTGCATGTGTATGTACCCACATGCTTAATTTGTTTGATGTACAGCAACAGTACATTTACAGTTTGGTGTACATATTTCTTGCATTCATTTGGTTGTTGTTTGTTATATTTATGTATGTTTTTTAAGTTTGAGATAAATAAATAAAATAAGAAATTAATTAATGGGGCACACGCAACAAAATAATCTGCCCAAGTTTCAGGGCAAATCCCTACTACGACCAAAGTCAAAAAAGCCTGATTATCTTGTGGTCCTAAAAGTAATTTTTCCTGTTTTTTCTATGGTACTGGGTTTTTTAAGTGTTATTATTTCCTCTTAGAAGTAGATTTTGGCACTGTCAAGGTTTTATTGATATTTGTTCCGTTTGTTTATTAATAATTTTTTTTTTAAGGTTGCTAAATCTTATCCCACATCTTCATGGTGAGTAAAAGAGTAAATTAAAAATATCTGAAGGTTAAATATGAGCTTACCATTATTGTTGACCTTGTTAAGGTCTCACAGCTCCATGAGAAAGGTCTTGATGTCAGAAGAATAGCGCAGCACAGTGAGGCAACACTGAGTAGGTGAACCTCACAGCGAGGAGGTTGCTGGTTTGATACCTGTGTCTGTCAGGGACTGGCTGTGGAGTTTGCATGTTCTTCCCCTGCATCATTCATGGATGCTCTCCATCCACAGATCGAAAAAGTGCTTGTTATGTCAGCTGATGACTCTAAATCACCCTTAGGTGTGAGTATGAGCGTGAATTATGGCTGAAAGATTTATTATTTAGGATCAAAATCGCAATTTCGACAAGGCAATCATGATCCCCAGCACTCTGGACTGACTAACTAACTAATCCTACCCCAGGAACTGTTGTTTCAACTATTTTACAAATTTGCGGGTAACTTGCAGTTATGGAAGTGCTGGCAACAGGTCGACAATACAAAGCCTCTGATTAAGAGCAGAAGTTGAAGTATCCCTTAAATAATGAAAACAGATTGTTTATCATCAATATTAGATGATGAATGATATGTGATGTGCTTCTGATCATTGATTTCCTTACTGTTGTCTAAACTGTTACAGAAGTGAACATTGAAGTAAACAACAGTGAACATTGCACTGAAGCTTGGTTCGAAGAAAATTGTGAATTGAATTGAAATCGCATATGTTCCAGAAAAATGGCATTTAGGACTTTTCTAACATCGTTCAGCCCTAGTGTGAGTGGTTGTCTGTCTCTCTGTCTGGCCCTGTTATTGGCTGGTGACCAGTTGAGGGCGTACCTTGCCTCTTGCTCAGTGACAGCTAGGGAAAGGATTCAATGCCTGCGACCCTGAAAGAGATGAGTGGTATAAACAATGGATGGTTGGATGGATCTCAGATGAAGTATCTAAGACCAGCCAGTTGATCTGGATGGGGAGGAACACGTGCAGATTGGGAAGAAAGACGTATGAAACCCAGCAGGGGGACTGCTTCAGCCTGCTCCCCTCTGGTTATCAATAAGTCAATCAATCAATCTTTATTTGTATAGCGCCAATTCATAACAAGTGTTATCTCAAGACACTTTACAATAGAGCATAAAGCTCTTCATTTTATGGATACACATATATGCATAGATACATATATACATATAAGATGCACATGTACATATATATACAAATATATACATCCAACACCCAACATGAATCCATATAGCCAATCATGGATCCCTCCATCATGGCGGCAAGAAAAAACCTTCTGTTAAGCAGCAGGAAATCTTGAATGTGGACTAAAGTAAGAACTAAAGTTAGGGACAGGTCCATGTACCATTGACCTGTCGTCTGATTTATTAGAGGGTAGCCTCTTGAGATGCTACATCTCATTTTCAGGAGGGTCCTCATGTCTGAATGGTTGTGGTGATCATTCTCTAGAAGTATAATCTTAGATATTCTTACAAAAAATAAGAATTTATGGTAGTGACGAACTCATGGGTGCCCAGACCACAAGTGCATCCCAACCATATTTGTCTCCATTAAATATAAATGTGTTAAAGGCCTCTTGAGATGTGACATCCCATTTTCAAGAGGGACTTCATGACTATGTGGTAATAAAAAATAGATACTGTAGGTGTATCGATCATGGATATGGAGATCATGCTAATAACTACATGAACAGCTATAATGATAATGGGAATGGAGTGTTCCTAATAAAATGGCCAACTATGTGTCATGTTTATAATTGTAGTTTTGAGGTTCCATGACTCCACAGCAGCAGGCAGTCTCCACCAAGGATCCCAGGCCACCTACAAGACAAGAGCCAGAGACGAGTACAGGAGCAAACAAAAGGGGCAAAAGCAGATGCTGAGAGAGAGAGAGAGAGAGAGAGAGAGAGAGAATGATAGAGAGAGTGATAGAGAGAGAGAGTGATAGAGCCCATTGTTCCAGATCCCCTCCCCCCGGCAGTCTAGGCCTGTTACATCTAAACTATGAGTCTAATTTATGAACTAATTTATTTATTTATTTATAAACTATAAGCTGGTCGAAGAGGAATGTTTTAAGTCTAACCTTAAAGGTAGAGAGAGTGTCAGACTCCCGAACTGTGGTCGGTAAATTGTTCCAGAGAAGAGGAGCCTGATAACTGAAGGCTCTACCTCCCATACTACTTTTGGCGATTGATGGTACCGCAAGTAGGCCAGCATTTTGGGAGCGCAATGTTCTAGAGAGGTTGTACGGCACTACAAGCTCTTTAAGATAGACTGGTGCCTGTCAACTGAGACCTTTATAGGTGAGGAGAAGAATCTTGAATTCTATTCTATATTTAATGGGAAGCCAATGCAGAGAAGCTAATACAGGAGTAATGTGGTCTCTTCTCCTAGTTCTAGTCAGTACACATGCTGCAGCATTTTGGACCAGCTGAAGCGTCTTAATTGACTTGCTGGGACAGCCTGAAAGCAGAGAGTTACAATAGTCCAGTCTAGAGGTAACAAAGCATGGACTAGCTTTTCAGCATCGCTCTGGGACAGGATAGGCCTGATTTTAGCAATGCTACAAAGATGAAAAAAGGCTGTTTTTGAAATTTGCTTTATGCGAGACTTAAAGAATAAATCCTGATCAAATAGCACTCCTAGATTTCTAACAGTTGTGCTTGGTGCCAGACTAATGCCATCTATGGCAGTTAAATCACTAGAAAAGGATTCTCTAAGGTGTCGAGGGCCCAGCACAATAATCTCTTTCTTGTCTGAGTTAAGAAGAAGAAAATTTCTGGCCATCCAGGTTCTGATGTCCTTTAAACAGGCATCTAGTTTATCTCAGTGGTTTGTCTCACCTGGCTTCAGTGACACATAAAGCTGTGTATCATCAGCATAGCAGTGAAAATTAACAGAGTATTTCCTCATGATATCACCAAGGGGAAGCATATACATAGAGAAGAGAATTGGACCTAGCACCGAACCTTGAGGAACCCCGTAACTTACTTTAGTGTACACAGAGGATTTGTTGTTCACGTATACAAACTGATATCTATTAGATAAGTAGGACTTAAACCAATTTAAGGCAGTCCCTGTAATCTCAAGTAAAATCTCCAATCTCTGTATAAGAACATCATGATCAATGGTGTCGAAAGCAGCACTAAGATCTAACAAAACAAGAACAGAGAGAAGTCCTTCATCTGAAGCTGAAAGTAGATCATTGGTCACTTTAACTAGAGCAGTCTCTGTGCTGTGATGAGCTCTAAATCCTGACTGAAAGTCCTCAAGCAGGCTATTGTCTTGAAGGAAGTCACCTAGCTGATCAGCTACTACTTTCTCCAGGATCTTTGAGGCAAATGGAAGGTTAGAAATAGGCCTGTAGTTAGCTAATGTTCATGAATCGAGGTTAGGTTTTTTAAGGAGGGGTTTGGTTACTGCTGTTTTAAAAGACTGTGGTACGTAGCCTGTTGATAGCGATATATTTACTGTCTCCAGCAACAATGGACAAACTAGAGGAAAGACCTCCTTGAACAGTTTAGTTGGGATCGGGTCTAAAAGGCAGGTTGATGATTTAGAGGAGGAGACGAGAGAATTTAGCTCCTGAAGGCTAATCGTAGAGAAACTGTCTAACTCAGGTCTAACTGCTGCTACATTTAGAGGTACGGCAGGTTCAGCTGGAGATAAAGAGTTGCTAATTTTATCTCTAATTTTCAGAATTTTATCATTGAAAAAGCTCATAAAGTCCTCACAGCTCAGGGCTAGAGGAATCACAGGCTCAATAGAGCTCTGACTCTGTGTCAGCCTGGCTACAGTGCTGAAAAGGTATCTAGGGTTGTTTTTGTTTTCTTCAATTAGTGAGGAGTAGTAGGCAGCTCGAGCATGTTTTAAGGCTCTCATGTAGTTATTATGACTCTCTCGCCAAAGTATACGTGACTCTTCCCTTTTATCAGAGTGCCACATTCTCTCTAATTTACGGGTTGTTTGTTTAAGTGTACGAGTTTCTGAGTTAAACCAAGGAGCTGTCCTCTGACGTTTAATACGTTTTTGTCTCAGTGGGGCAATTGAGTCCTAAGTGGATCTTAGTAGACTGGCTGAGTCATCAACAAGCTGATCCAGCTGAGTGGGGCTAAAACTAATATTACAGTTATCGGTTGGACAATTTATTGAGCTTAAGGCAGTAGGAATGGCCTCTTTGAATTTAGCCACGGCACCACTGGACAGATTTCTACTGCTTACAATTTTGCTGCAAAACAGAATCTTCCAGGAGGATGCTAAAAGTTACTAAGAAGTGGTCGGATAAAAATGGATTTTCAGGAAAAACTTTCAGTTTATTAATATCAAGGCCATATGCTAAAACCAAATCAAGAGTGTGATTGAAATGATGGGTAGCTTCACTAACAAACTGAGTAAAGCCAACTGAGTCTATTAATGACATAAAAGCTGAGCTAAGACTATCACTTTCTTCGTCGACATGGATATTAAAGTCACCTACAATGATTATTTTATCAGAGCTAAGGACCAAGTTTGATATGAACTCAGAGAATTCTGATAAGAATTCAGAGTACGGGCCTGGAGGACAGTAAATTATCACAAACAGAACTGTCTGGCCGGTTTTTGAATCGGTATGAGATAAATTTAGAGTAAAGCCCAAATTTCACTGCATGCGTATCTGGTCCATCTCCGCTCCGCTGCGGCAGCGGAGCCGATCCGTTTCCATTATAAGAAAAGCGTGTACTTCCACCAGCTGCGGCACGGCTCCGTCACGGCTGCGTATCTGCTCTGCCGGCCTCCGGCAGACGGAGCAGATACGCAGAGCTTCTACTTTTGCCGGATGCCGGACCACGGCGCAGCAATTTAGCACACAGAATATCGTGGACAGGAAGTTGAGCACAAACACAAAATAAAATATCCGTAGATGTTTCAAAATAAAATAAACCGTGTCAACAACGGAAAAGTATTGTACCAGGAAAAACGTCATTTAGGGCAGAGACAGACCTGGTGTCAAAAGTTCAGTCTCACCCCACTTCACCATGAATGAGGAGCTTTTGATTTTGGAGGTGCAAAACCACAAAATACTTTATGAGCTCGTTGACCCGCTGCAAGGCGGAGCCGCAATGCTTCCACAGACGGATCCAGTGGGAGTTGACGCGCGTCAGATGATGGAGCGGAGCGGAGAAGGACCGGATACGCATCCAGTGGAATCCCTCAGTAAGGCTTTCAAGAGAAGTATATTTGGCCTTTGGTCTGTGATTGATTTGGAGACAGGAGTGATAAATAGCTGCTATACCACCACCACGGCCTGTGTCGCGTGGTATATGAATATTTAAATAACTGGGGGGAGTGGACTCATTTAAACTGACATATTCCTCTTCTCGTAGCCATGTTTCAGTAAGACAGAATAAATCAATCTGATTTTCTGATATAAGGTCATTCACCAGTAAAGATTTGGACCTCAGTGATCTAATATTTAAGAGACCACATCTAATTCTCTGATGTTTTAAAGCCACTACATTTGAAGGTTTTATTTTAATCAGATTTCTATGGTTGACACCTCTTGTATTTGTTTTTGTGTTAATATCTAAGTGAGCTTTGGGTCGGGGGACTGACACAGTCTCTATGGAATAATGTTTATCACTATTACAAAAGCCATAGAAGTTATCTAACTGATGAACACCGCTGTCATAACAGTAATGGCAGGAAAACTGTCCTAGAGCAAGCGCAGAGGAGCGTGGAGGACTGCAGCTCTGCAACATGGTCTCATCTCTGAGAGGTCATAAGTGTGACTCTGCCATGTTTTTTGACAGGAGAGATGCACCAGCCAGAGTAGGATGGATGCCATCTCTTCCTATCAGGCCAGGTTTTCTCCAGAAGGATGACCAATTGTCATTGAAGCCCACATCGTTTGCTGGACACCACCTCGATAGCCAGCGGTTGAATGATGACATGCGGCTATACATGTCATCACTGGTCAGATGATGACCAGTGCACTCATTTACACATAAAATATACTTTTATGTATATTTTTATGTGTTGGAATGAAACTTCAGTATTTACGGAATTACAAGCCATGACAATGAAGATAATGATAATGGATGCAAATTTAAAGGATGTTTTGCAAAAGAAATGTAATAATATTAATTATAATAATAGGGCTGGGACAATACGCTTTTCTCACAATTCGATTTTTTACGATTTTTTTTAGGCGCTGATTCGATTTAAATTGCGATTCTACAATATTGCCGCTATTTGCCATCTGTTTTTAGCTTTTTAAACATTAACAGAAAAGATGAACAAAGATGATGCCTATAGACTATAAATGGAAAAATACACATCACATCTGAGCCCGTTTTTAGGATTTATTCAGTTAAATTTTATTCTGTTTATACTCTCTCTTCAAAAGCATTGATTGCATTTAAGAGTGGCTTATTAACACAGACTTAAATAAAGCATTTAAATTTGGAAAAAAAAAGATTTTTGAACAAAAAATCGATTTAAAAATTGTCAAACAAAAAATCCCAATACTTAGGTGAATTGATTTTTTTTCTCCTACCCCTAAATAATAGTGTATCCATTATTAAATAATTTACCTCAAAAATAATTACTCTTTGTCTTTTAAGATGAGGCTATTTTACCTCAAACATTGACTCTAATATACATTTGTTATATCAGACTGTATTGAAGCATTTGTCTTGAGCTTTTCCTCCTCTGTTGCTTTTGGCTGTTTGTACACTTACCTTTTTCTCTGTTAGTTTATTGCTGACAGAAAGTGACAAAAACAATACCACGTTAAAGTCCCTGCAGCATTTTAACTCTGCTTAGTTGGTTATGGCTGTTGGCTCCCGCTGGCTGAGCCTTTATCATTCCCCGTGTTGGCCCAGCTGCACTTTGTCGGTCTTTATCATTTTGTCAAGTGGTGCGGCTGGCTCAGAGATGCAGAGATAAACCTGCATGTTTATGTCCTTTTGGCTCACGCTGCAGCGGGCTGACTTGTGGCCAATGTTTCTGTGGCTGTGCGAGGGTCCCATGCAGTTATTCATGCATATCCCCCAGGAACTGTGTTTCCCTGTTTGTTTTCTGTAATGTTTCTGCTCTGCTTAGTGCTTTTGGTCACTGTTTCCAACATTAACATTCCATCCAATCATAGTAAAGTCTTATTACCTCTGCCAAGGAGGTTATGTTTTTGCTTTGCTTGTTTGTCTAATAGCAAGATAGCACAAAAACTACTGGATGGATGTACATGAAAATTTTACCAGAGGTGTGGTTTGGTCCAAGGAAGAAGCCATTACATTTTGGTGCTGATCCGATCCAGATTGACATCACACAAAAGCATTTAAGTTTATAATGAAGTCCCATTACTTAACACTGGGCCGTCTTTTGTCCCACCCATGGCACCATCTGATTGGTTACACGCTCTGGTTACACGCAGAGTCAGCAGTGATCAAGTTTGTTTGATCAACAGCTGATTTTTACGACTCTATTGAATAATCCTCTCTAAATCAACATTAAGATGTGTTATATGTCAGTGTCAAATAGGGATGGGAATTGATAACATTTTGTTTCTGCTAATACCATTATCATTTTTACTTATCCATCTAATTTTTGAACATTCCATATCTATTCCTGATGGATTGCCAGGTTGTTTGGTGGCAAAAACATGGCGTGATATTAAAGGCTATGCTGCATAAATTAACAACACTGCAAGTTGCTGGTGTTTCTTTCCTTTTGAAATGTGTGTAGAAGTGCCTTTTTGTTCAAACTTAAACCATAGTTTCAACCATTTTGGTCCCCCTGACTGCCATTAACACATTATTTACTCCTTTTTCATCATTTCAGCTGACTGCCTCTGATGAGAGCTTGGTGTCCTTAATTTACAAGGCATGCTGAAAAAAGTGGAAGGAGCTGATAAGGGAATTGTTAAAGAAAGCAACTAATGATATCAATTCCTTGAGGGAGTTGTTACTGATTCTCAACTGAAATTGGTTTTTGAATCCCATTTACCCCAGATATTAAATTACAATGACAAAAAGAAAACAAACTGAAACTGAACCTGACACCAGTTTAATGATCTGTGTCATCTACAATGATTTTCTGGGAAATCTGTTTTTGTTTGAAGATAAATATTTTTATTTGAGACAGATCAGACTTTCTACAACCTGAATAAAATTTTATTAACTATTTTTGACTGTCAAGAGTTGGAAGTGTTTTAACAGACCCCGACTCATTTAAGAGCACTTTACAGTTTAACAGGAACCAAAACCTTACAGTGAAAATGTGGTTTGTGGTTCATTATCAGTAGAGGGGGGAGAGTGGCATGTGGAATATAGATGCTTTCTGATGGCACATAAACAGTCTGAAACAACAGACCATTACTACTCAAAAGCTTCTTAATAAACTAAGTTACACTGCTTCAGATGATCAATTAAATTGTATGTTTTTTTTGTCTCTCCTTGCGTAACTGCTTTCTCACTTTTGATCGGCCCTTGCTTTGTTCCATGCTCCCTCTCTCCTCACAGAGTGAACCTGGCTGAGGTAACATTTTATCAAAGTTTTGCCTCCAAACAACAAATCAAAGGGTTCATTTAAAGAAAACAGCTTTGTAATAATGAAATCCTATCATTTAATGATCAGGCACCTTAATTACAAGATTGCACCGATTACCCAGCAGAGATTTACTCAGCAAATTTCTTTCCCTCCCCATCCATCAAGCATCTATACCACTTATCCCTTTCGGGGTCGTGGGGGGCTGGAACCTATCCCAGCTGACATTGGGTAAGAAGTGGGGTACACCCTGAACCAGTCACCAGTCAACCGCAGGGACACATAGATACAATCATTCACTCTCACACCGAAGCCTAAGGGCAATTTGGAGTCAACAGTCAACCTACTTAGCATGTTTTTTGGTCTGTGGAAAGAAACCGGAGTACCCAGAGAGAACCCACACATGTATAGCTCAGGGATTGAACTGGCAACCTTCTAGCTGTGAGGCATGTGCAGTAACTGCTGCGCCACCGTGCAGCCCTATCTCTCTAAAAATTACCTCAGTTTTTAGTTTTTTTCTGCAATACTAGCTGCCGAGATTATTCTATTTAGAAAGAAATGTTCAGATTCCCTAGGCAATCTCTCTGTTTTTAAAAATAAGAATGAAATAAGGCACTCTTTCATCAAATTAAACCATTGTAAAGAAATGTAATTTTAATTAGAGGTGGGATTTGACTATAACTATGTTGTCAATGATGTGACTAAAACCAGCTTCTTTTTTTTTAATATGTGATCCTGTCTATAAATGCATAGTCATGATATAAAGTTTCTTAGTCTTATAGAGTTTTTTGTTGCAGTGTGGCATACACCAAAAAGTTTACTTGCAATCCTGAGCTCAGACTCCATAGTTAGCAGCAGAAGTGGACAGACCCTGCGGTACAGCAAGGGGAAACTTAGTTGAATCTTCAGCCTGGCAATGTAAAGTCCTAGTTTGCAACCCTGGCAAATAACTAGGTGCCATCCACACACGTGAACTATAGTATGGTGATGAACCTGTTCATCATCAGGGGTAGATTCTATAAGATTTTTCTTATTTCTGCTTCTTTTCATTCACATGTTTGAGATGTTTTTAATGTTTTATTAAATGACAGAATGAATTAAAATCTGAAACTAAAAAACTAAACTAACTAAATAAAATGTCTGGTTTCAAGGGAGAGAGCTGAATCTCTGAGCTGGATACTATTTCCTCACTGGCTGACTACCCCATACAGCAGTGGGTAGGCAAAGACTGGCTGGTGACAGTCCGTGGTGCACCCCACCTCTTGCTTAATGACAGATGGGATAGGCTGCGGCCCCCAGTGGCCCAAAAGAGGTATAAGCAGCTTGGATGATGGATGGATTTTGCTCTTGTATATTTTTGTCATGTCCTACAGGGGTACTCTCTCCTTGATAAAAACAAGAATGTAAAACAACCAACAGGTAATAGAAGCTCCTGAAAAAGAATGAGAAAAGACATAAGATTAATTAAAACGTTGAACCTCAAAGTCTTAATTGCTTGCTAATCATGCCAATATTTAGAAGAATCAAACAAACCATTTGGCTTTGTGCTAAAAAGCATCCATGCCCCTGATTGTTTAAAGGGACACGGATAAGACGCAGCAACAGCCTACTGCTGAGAATACTGCTGTCTCTGCAGCTTTTTGTTAATCCAGGTCATGCAGCAGCTGGGAAACAGAAGCCACTGTGTAAGATCTTAAGACGCCTCACTGCATATGAGAGAGGGCTCACCCACTCCAACACAAAAGAAACAATACATACAAACAAGATCAGTCACATGCACCCCGTAATGAATTGAAGAAGCATTGTGTGTGTATGTTTACCATGGCGAAGCTTTACTGTGTCATTGTTTTGATCCACAGATATTCTTTTGTGCTTGCTTGAGACATTAGCTGCAGTTTTCAGAACTTCCTGTAGATGGAGGTAAAAATCCACCAATGAGCTCACAGGGCAGACGCTCCCTGAATTCTGAACATGGTCCATGCTCTCACCTCAAAATATTCAGATAGCATTCTTGTAGTACTTCACCGCTCCAGCTGCTCTTGAGTAATCTATTAGGGACACTCTGCCATATGATGGCACAGCACTGTAGATTTGGTAACAGTTTCTCAGACAGGCCGAGAACTTGAGAGGTCTTGTTTCACTTTGGGATTGTGCGACGGTGATACCAGGAGGGATGCCTAATTTCAGAGTGAAGTGGGTGCTCAAATCAATATTATATGCATTACCGAATTCAATCTTACAATACTCTGTCCATGAAACAACTCCCATTTCTATTTCAGAGCATGACAGATGAGATCCTTGTGTCTGTCTGGTGTTTCACAGTTTAAAATTAGACATGCGTGTTAATATTCCATCATAAAAACGGCAGCACTAGAATCCTCGGGGTCTGCAATAATTCAGCGTGAGCATGTATTTTTATGGATACTCTTTATGCTTTACCGCATCTTTAGCTGAGGAGTCATGTACATTAGAATGTAAAGTGCTCAGCTTTACTATACCTCCTGCTAAAACATTGCACATACAACTGCTGTAACACCATCGTGACCTTTTTATATAGGCTCTTAGCATTTTATCTTTACAGCAGAGCTGACAGTCCAGGCCTTTCAGAGCAACAGTCTTCATAAACACTGATTCACCTGTACAGCCTTGTGCTTGTTCTGTGGGGTCATCCTGTAAAGGCCAAAGCAGGGGGAGCAGAAATGGTGAAAATAAGTCCCACAAATGGACCTTTAATGGTACAGAGCTACAAGAACATAGGGCAGACAAATGTTGGAACATAAAACCTGGAGGCGAACAACAAGGCAAAGCTGCTGATGTTTCAGAAAGGGAAAAAAAATCTATGCGTTTATAGATCGGTTAATGAATAGATTGTCTACTAGGAGCTGTTGCACATACGGTGCACTAACAATCAGGTATCTGACTGCCAGAGGCTGTCTCTGTTACCTCTTTAAATCACAACCTTGGACAGATAACGATAATGTTCCCAAAACTACCTGCTATGCTCAACTATACAGGTCCTTTTCGATATGTACTTTCTTTATACTTATACTAAACCTAATGGATCAGCAGCATGGATAATGGATGGACTGTCAGAGAGGTTAATGAATGGAAGTATTGAGATCCTGCACGGATCAGGTATGACATCAAAATCCCAGATAGGTGAAGTGAATTACACTGATTATCTCTTCATTTTTGGCATCAGTTACTGGGTCGGCTCTTTCAGGCAGCAAGTGAACATTTTGTCCTCAAAGCTGGAGTGTTAGAACAGGAAAAATACTCAAGTTTGAGGGTTTAAGGGAGTTCCAAAAGGGCAGAATTGTGATAGCTAGATGTCTGGGTCAGAGCATCTCCAAACCGGCTTCTCTCTTGTGGGGTGTTCCTGGTCTGCAGTGGTCAGAATCGATCTGAAGTGGTCCAGTGAAGGAACAGTGGTGAACTGGCAAAATAGCCATGAACAGCCAAGTCTCATTAGAGCAAAGGTGGAACAAAGGTGCCCACGTGTGGTCCAATCCAACAGGCAAGGTACTTTTTTTTTTAACCTTTATTTAACCAGATTAGTCCCATTAAGATCAGGAGCTACTGTTGCTCAGATGTGTCCTGACCATCATTCCTCAGCTTCCATGTTGTCAGCGATGAGCAGGGAAGACTGGGATAAGTTGAGCCAAAGGGTAAGTTGATCCACCCACTGTTGCTAGGAAACGGTAATAAAAATTGATCATGTGACCAAATATTTAGGAGGTGGGCATCATTTCAGTCTGAGAAGGTCAGAAGCACAAGAGTAAAGCGGTTAGACATTCATGCCCCCCCCCCCCAAAAAAAAAACAAACAAACAAAAAAAACAACAACATTTTGAACAAAAACTGATCATTTTAAATGTTTTTTATACAGCAATGATGGTGTCTTTGAGCTACAACATGAGGTCAAAACCTAGCATTAATTCCACTATTTTAGCTTCAGTGACTAATATACTTATAATGGTAGCTCTGGGTTAAGTTGAGCCATTTGGCCCATGCACGTAATACACATATTTTGCACACATTAAAGGTGCTATGAGAAGAATCTATTACCAGCGACATAAAGACTCTGCTACCCATGAGCACGTGAGGCAACTGTCGTAATGCTGCGTTCCAGTAACCTCAGAACTGGGAGTGACATCATCTACAGCTTTATCTGCTTTCCAGTTGAAGTTGGAAAAAAACATGCCGATCTACCAAAACATTGTTAGCTGTTGTTAGCATGCCCTGCGTTGTTGTTCACAAATATCACATAAAGAATGTGATTATCACTATGGCAGCATTTTTGTAAATTTAAGTCTAACAATACTATGTATACAGCTGATCTAGAGCGACACTCCCCAGTCAGGAGTGCAAATAAAGTGATTATTACAGGAGCTAAATAACTGTTCACACTGGGGGCATCCATCTTCGATTGACAACTCTGGGATGGCGAGGTTTCACCGAGTTCCCGACTTCGGGGGGCGTTCCAGTTGCAGTTTCCTACTCGGAACTCGGAAATTCCTACTTCTGACTACAACTGGAACGCATCAAAAGACGTGACCCAAGCCAAAGCATGTGTTTGTTGTGATGCTAATGAATGCAGCTCAGACCTTCCTCAGAACTCTGCATTGTTTTACAACTTCTTTTTTCAACAACTTACAGGATGCAAAGCGACAAGGTAATGTATCTCTTTCTAGTTAGGTAGCGGTAGTTTTTGATGTGTGACAACAAGCAATTTTTGGAAACCTAGTATCGTAGTTTTGTTGCCGGCTATATATCGCTACTTACAGCCCGGTGCTCTAAGACGTGTCCGAATAATATAAATTTGTTCTAGTTTTAATTGTCTTGTTCCCGAAGTTGAGTATCCAGGCCAGTCCAGCCCTGTCCGACCTGACCGGAAGGCTAAGGAATAGCATTTATAGATAACCTATTTTGATGCAATAAAACTCATCTTAAAGTGTGTATTTTCGATCAGGCATACATCTAAAAGTGAGACTTTTTTGTAATTACTTAGAAACTCCTCACAGTCCCTTTGAGGCAAATTACTGAGCAGTGCAGTTTTCATTTGAGTCATTATTAGCTGTGTATGTCTCTGTGATTATATTTTCTTTTGTAGTTTCCCTGCTAAACCTTTTATAAAGTATTTCACTGTAAGTTAATATTTTTTTCAGTTTTTAAAGTTGCAGATGAAGTTTGGTTTTACCATTACTATTTGAAATATGTTTTCATATGATGTAGGTGCAATCTAAAAATAACTATGATGAGTCATTTCTTTTTATACCCTATAAAGTATGCTTTTTAAACCTTGATTTAGTTGCAGATATTCCTGGAAATGATCCAGCTGGTACTATTAACTGCCAAAGAGTATATTTTTGCATGCTTTTGTTAAAGCTGCCTTTCTTTAAAATGGATTTGTTTTGTTTTCAGATACAAAAGTTATTGTACCCCTTGAATTGTGTATAATGAAGGTGGCTGTGCCATGAGACCACTTTTTTTTTTTTTAGAAATGCGATATTATCAAGACAGTTTTGTGTACAAGTCATTATGTTGGTGTGCAGGGATGCACAACATCCTGAAATATATGCAGATATACGAGTTAGAGACAAAACTATGATTGCCTTGATGTAGTGATCCAAAATATGACAAATGGCTCATCTTACCCCAGACTCGTCTATATAATCGGCACAATGTAAATCAGTCATTACGATCCTCTGAAGATTCCTATAACACATTGAAAAACACTTTAAGACACAGGTTGAATATCTGTGTATCTTTCTCTTCTCTATGACAATAATCTTTTTGTAATTCCAGAATTGTGTATCTCATCTCTTATCATTCAGGCCACTCCACTTGCACTCTTCGATGCATACATTCCCGCTGATGTAGGTCTTAAAATCTGCTTAGTAAGATTATCAACTGAAACTCTAAATTGTAACGTATAATCTGCACCTAATTATACTTGAGAATACATAATTACCTTAATTAATAATAGTCTTCTTAGAGCACTCACTTGGGTCAATAATTTGTGGGTAAAGCTGTTTAGCAGTTTTGCTTTCACTCTGAGGATGCTGGGTAAGTAGCTCACTGGCTAACAAGCCCACAGAATCACAATAAACTGCCGCACAATCCCACACAAATGCTCCTCTCCAGTGGCTGCATCACCATGGTGTAAGGCCAAGGCTCTGCTCCCAGGCTCTTTCTGGAACATTTCAATGCATCACAGTGAACAAAGCTGGACCGTAATGACAGAGGGGTTTTCTCACTGCTTCGAATTGTGCTGGGTTCTCAAACATCCTGCATGCTCTGCAATCATACAAATCTGTGCTTTGCCACTAACACGGATGTCCTGCTGCTGTGTTGTTGCTAAAAGTGGGTGTCCTGGCATCTTCCCACAGCTCTGTGTGGGTGTCCTGCCAGTTTACCAGCTTTATGTGTGGGTGTCCTGGCTTCTTGCCTCCGATTGTGGGTGTCCTGCCTCTGACTTTGTTCTACTGGTGTAGCTCCACGGTCAGCTCGGTTTAGGTGCTGTAACACCTGATGTTATAAAACTATAGCCTATTAAGCATCTCAGGAAGTAATCTAATCTAACTCCTTGATTTTATTTCAGACCACGTATGACAAGAATTTATAGTTTCTATTATTTTATACAGTTAAATCTTTACTATATGAAGCATTTCAACGCTGAATGAGGAATTATTTATTTTTGCCTTTGTCAAAATATTGTTTTAATCCTTGTAATTCTGTGACATTTTTTGTATTCTTTACTTGGACTTTTTTTTTTGCAAGTGTAGTAATGATGCCTGATTGACTTATACAAATTGTGTGACTGTAGAGACAAAACAAAATAAAAAAAAAGGTTTTCAAATCTCATCAAACTTTTTCACATCACCAGAGATACAACAATCCATGGTTTGGTGTATACCTTGTTTTTATGGTTTTAGTTTTTGGTCCGGTGTAGGTGTGACAACTTTTGCAGTTAAATGCAGTAAAATTAGCAGAAGTTGACAGGAGGAGCAAGGGGTTACAGAGGAGTAGTAAAACAAAATCCTTCTTCTCTTTTTAAGTCTAAAATAACTTATTATCTAAAATAAGTCAAGCTCTTAGATGATGTAGTTTCTGATGTATAATTAGAGGAAGAACCACAAAAGAATAACACTATAACACTAACGTGCTGTTTACTCACAGCAAACGGCTTTTATACCTCTTTCACAATCCTGTAAAACAACTGTAAGTATAACATGATTTGTAGAAAAAAAAACCCATAAAATGCCATTTGAAGGGTCCCTGATGACATTCTCAGTCCTCATAGTCATTTTTTTTAGCTGTCAATGAACAAACCATAATGTATCCGTAGATGCTGGCTCATTAAGACTCACTACAGCTCATTACATTTGTTTGTCAAAGTCATTCCGCCAACTTCTAACACTGCAACGGGAAAATGCAAATTGCCTGCAAATTTAAGAATGGCTGGCAAATGAACAGCTCACTCAGAACTGCAAATCCTTGTTTACTAAAAGCTGTTCAAAAGACTCAACTCATTTGCAAACTGCAATCTGTAGCAAAATACTGCAGAGTTAGGTCAATGAACAAAGCTGCTGTTCATGAGCAGAATGAGATACAACAATGATAACATGAAGATAATGTGACATCAGCTATTAAAAAAACAGTCATAATAACAAGCACAAGATCTGATGACTGCTAGCAATACCCATTGACTTTCAGTGTTTGAGCCAAGCTGACGAGTGGTGGGCGAGCTTTGGCTGTCTCTTCCTTGTCAGGAAGAGAATGGTGTCTATCTGCTTGTCCTGGACCCAGGAGGGAGGCCAGTCATCAAAAGAGGAAAATGTTGGGGTATCGCTTTAACACAAGAAGCTAAATAGCCAATGAGATGGCAGGAACTAAATGCATGTAGGCATTTAGACATTGTCAAGATGGCAAATTTAAAACCAAGTCTTATAAAAGGACAGACAGGGAAATTGTCACTGGACTCTTCCACTCAAACATTTTTTTAATCTCACGTCTTTTGTACCTGATTTCTTTAAAATGAAAATGCTGTTCAAATGTGGTTTGATTAATTGATTGATTTTAAGAAAAATGCACGAGGATACCAGTGATCTCAGTCAAATGGTGTTGCAAGGGGCTCACAGCACAAGCAAGGAAGAGAACTATTGTAAGCTTTCTTTTCCTCCTTTGTATGAGAATCATCTATAAGATGAGAATGCTAATTAATCATTCGGTAAATACCCCTTATTGAGAGTTGGTATGCTGGACAGAAGCCCTATCTCTAAACAAGATGGCGGCATAGGATGTGAATAGAGCTGACAGCATGGTTGAGAGCACCTGAGATCATGCTATGCATGCTGTGCATTAAAACTCAACTCATTTGTTCTGCATGTATGTTGACAGAATAAACATTCCAGACATGTTGTTGAGAGCCTATTTCAGCTGCAGCAGTTCTGTGAAAGCACATTTCCATACTTTATCCATGAGCCGACTGACAGCAAAGTGCCTTAAGCCTTGGCTTTACTGGCAGACTTCTGCCTTTTTTGTTTTCTCTCTCCTTTTCTACACAAAATGTTGAATGGCACTGTAGATGTTGAGGATGGAAATTTATGCAAGAAAATGGTGTGTTTTTTTTCTCCTTGTAGTGGAACTACTCTGTAAACACACATGATGGACTATGGAGATTTAAGTAGAAGCTAACGTATCATCTCAAACTTCAATTCATGCACATGAAGAGCAGAAAGAGAATGAGATGCATCCTCGCAGAAAGCAAACAGTTGTCGGCAAACAAGACAACGTTGCTGACAGCCCATTATTTTGACTTCCACAGAATCAGGATATCTTGATTCACTTGGGCAACTGTCACTCAATATCTTTGTCCTTGGGTATGTTATTGCAGAAAAGTGGAAGCACTGCCGGCAGAGACAGATGCAGCCTGAAGGTACGGGCAACGGCTTGTGACTAGGATGAACAGGAAGGAGATTTCTGGACTAGGGAAATGTGATTGACTCATGCTGTGAAATCCCTCCAACACTAATAACTTTGAGCTTTTTAGGAGCACACTGAACTCAGCTTGCACAGTGAAGGGCAGTGTTTGTTTGGCTGCTTCAACGTCAATGTGCTTATGTCATTGTGTTGTCTCAAGTCATGACGATATGCTGCTAAATATAAAAATCTGTACAGTATGGAGCAGAAACCTTTCATGAATAAATAAAGCATGTAAAACAAAACAAAAAGCTTTCATGCTGCTGGATCAGCCAAAGTGTATGTGGCTTCAAAGATTTGTTGGCTGTGCCTACTGGATTTTAAAAGTTATTTGGAAGCTATTTCCTTCCTCCAAGAATGTCCTCTAAAATACTGCAAGCACATCCTCATACCTATTTCTGTGATGTCCTGAGATAATATGCTGTATTCTGCTGCACCTATGGCAACAAAATAAGCTGTGGCTGCCAGGTGAGGCAAGACTTTTAAAAATGTCATCATTGATTTATTGGACTGCAACAAACACTAATTTCATATCTCAACCAATAAAGCATTGTCTAATGGGATGAAAATATACTTAATGCGCTTTTGTGTGCTGAAACATTTAAATATCAAAGTTTTTTCCTTCTAATAGGGATTAGGACCAGGCTTGTGGACTGCACAAGCAAACTAAAAAAGCACTCAGAGAGCACAAACCTCCCCAAAGGCAGCTTACATATCGCTGTTGCACCTATAAACATAGTTCCATAATACAGTTAACATAATATGATTCCTTGGTCCTGAAAACCCACACTGAGAATCATGTTGATGTCATTATTAGTTAAACTGTTATTGAGCAAAAATGTTAATTCGTTAATGGCAATCATCTGGATCACCACCAAAATCTAATCATTTTTAAGCTAGGTCATCATCAACATCTCCTATAAATTTCAGCAAATCCATTTAGTAGTTTTTGCATTATATTACCAGCAACAGATAAACAGACAAAAAATATGCTGGCAAAGCATAACCTCCTTGGCTGAGGTAATAAGACCGGTTCACTTTTCAAGAGGCATATTATGGTCATATAATTTATTGGCATGTTATGACATATCATTATGTTTTTTTTAATATCCCAATAGTGTGTTTAGAATAGCTTTACTATATTTAGTAAAGCTATTACTATGTAATAGAGTACTGATATGCACAAGGCAACAAGACCTATGGCACTGGAGCCTCTCCTTAACCTCCTGTGAACAGCTCAAGCTGATCCCTCCCCAGAACACACCTAACAGCCTGATACTCTGCCTCTCTTATGTCACTTGTTTAAGCCCATTTACTGGAGGTGGAACACCAGTAGCAAGAATAGACTTAAAGAGATGAGCCCACTTTTTTTTCTTTTCATGTTTCGCCTCACTCCTGAGTCCGTGACAAGCAGATAGACACTGTTATAGATGGAGTTTAATGGTACGGAATTAGGCAGCACCCTGTAACCTTTAGAGAGGAACAAAAGTTTCTTAGGGACTGTTATGTTGTCGGACCCAACCCTTGGAATTTTCTGGTTGCTGCTGCTGTAACATGCACTGAGTTTCTCATTAAAGTATTTTGAACAGTGATTAGGTGTGTGTGCATTAAGCCAAGGTTACAATAGACACTATTATTCAACTGAATATACAATACCAAGAAAGATGGGCAAAGCTCGGTCCCTGCTAGTTAGCTTAGCTCAAATACTGGGAGTCATTGGGAAGTGTTTGCCTTCCTCTGCCTACAGTCATCAGATGAACTCTTCAGCAACTCTTGACGCTCCTTTGTGCTTCAGTCAATCAATCTTTTTCTGAGTAGCACCAATTCATTAGAAGTGCTATCTCAAGACACTTTACAATAGAGCATAAAACATTATTGTATGTTTTTTGGTGTGTGGGAGGAAGTTGGAGTGCCCAGAGAGAACCCACACATGCACAAGACAACATGCAAACTTCACACAGAAAGGCCCTGCCCAACCCGGGGATCGAACAGGTGACCTTCTTGCTGTGAGGCATGCGCACTACCTGCTGCGCCATCGTGCCACCCCTCCCAACCAAAAAAATATAAAGTAATTGTACATTTATATTTGGATTTAATTCAAATCTCATTTGTACGTCTTTCTTTCCTTAAAGGTGCTATGAGGAGAATCTATTACCGATGACATTAAGACTCTGCTACCCATGAGCATGCGCGGCGACTGTTGTAATGCTGTGTTCCAGTAACCTCGGAACTGGGAGTGACATCATCTGCGACTTATCGGCGTTCCAGTGGAAGTCGTAAAAAAACATACCAATCTACCAGGCTATTGTTAGCTGTTGTTAGCTCGGAGGTGGCGAGGTTTCACAGAGATCTCAGTAGGAAATTCCAACTTTGGGGGGTTTTTCCAGTTGCAGTTTCCTACTTGGAACCCAGAAATTCCTACTTTTGACTACAACTGGAACACACCAAAAGACCCAAGCCAAAGCTTGCCTTTGTTGTGATGCTAATAAAGCATGCAGCTCGGACCTTCCTCAGAACTCTGCATTGCTTTACAACTTTTTTCAACAACCTACAGAATGCAAAGCAATGCAGAGTTCTGAGGAGATAATGTATCTCTTTCTAGTTACGTAGCGGTAGTTTTTAATGTGTGACAACAAGCAATTTTTGGTAAACTTAGTATCGTAGTTTTTTAGCCGGCTATTTATTGCTACTTACAGCCCGGTGCTCTAAGACGTGTCCGAATAATGTAAATTTGCTCTAGTTTTATTTGTCTTGTTCCCGAAGTTGAGTATCCAGGCCAGTCCAGCCCTGTCCGACCCGACTGGAAGGCTAAGGAATAGCATTTATAGATAACCTATAGTGATGTTATGAAGCTCATCTTAAAGTGTGTATTTCGATCAGGCATATATCTAAAAGTGAGACTTTTTTGTAATTACTTAGAAACTCCTCACAGTCTCTTTAACTGTATACCTTATGACGTATGCACCATTGTCTCCAGCCAGACCATACTATGCCCTCACTGCAACCAACCACCCCGGAGGTCAATGGTAGCAAATGAGACATCTCGAATGTGAGCTCAGTGCAGTTGCTTCACAAGAATAAGGTTCGATTGCTGTCTTCTCAAATATTCAAACAAACTGTGCCAAACGAGGAACACCCAATGTATCAGGTCAAGTCCCCCAAACAATCGAGGTGTGAGCACTATCTTTGTGAGCTCTGGCTTCGGTTTGTTTGTGCTCTAAATTGCCTGTAGGCTAAATTTGTGGGGTGAGTGGTTTGTCCAGTTCTCCCTGTGTGCCCCACATCTCTCTCAAAGTCAGCTGTGATTGTCCCCATTTCTCCTGTGACCTCGAAGAGGGGAAGTAATATGGATAATGGATAGATGGACATCAATAATGGGCCAGATTGATGACCTGATTTCGCCCAGCGCCCACCAAGTGAAAGGTCTGACAAGGTACAACCATAAGTCTGATTTCAAGTCCCCATAAACATCGCCCTTCAAACTTTTGCTTTTGAAGAAATGAGCACCAGTTGGCATGTCCACATTGAAAAAAAAATCAAATTTATCTTTTTTTCTACATGTTCACTGTAAGGAAAAAAAGGCGAAGAACTTTTCACTTCTTCATACTTTACATCCAAAAATTGCCAGCAGAAGATTTTTGTTGCATCACTCCAGGGATGTTTATGGCTTTAACTTTTGCTTACAGGCATTCAGAAATGATAGCAGGAAGTGCAAGAAGAAAAATCTGCACTTATAATCGTGTTTCTAATATGCCTTGCAGAGCTCCACGGCAGCCCTCTAAATGTTTCAGTAAATGCAAGAAACTCAGCTGGAATACTATGTTTCACAGTGGCTCACATGGCGGGATAATCTACTAAAATCATTTCACATCAGGAGTCGTTTTATGTCCACAGCACAGCAGGGTCTTATCTGATTCAAAAACAGATTTAATGACAGAAAACATGCAGCAAAAGTCCCCTAAAATTATTATACTTGAGTTTTGGTGTGTTTTATAAAGAACTACAGGCTCACAGAGATACTTTCTTGCCTTTTGCAGGATTCATAAAAACATCAAATGGATCTTGGCTCTGACTGAATCAGAGTAACCCACTTTGGCATAATCAAAATTCAAATGAAGTGATTGTAAACAATGTACAAATCAATTTATATGACATCAGACTAGCTATGGGGATTCCTTCAAATGTAATCTTGCATAATATCAACAATGCAGTCTCATTTCATGGCAATTATTCTTCATTATGGCACACAGCTCAACAGGTTGGCTCACAGCAAAGGGTCATGCCAAGGTGGTCCACAATGGGACGGATGGTAAAGGTCCACTGAGGACACTGTCCCTGGTTAGACTCATTATGTCTGGCCACCCCGGGTTTTCATGCATGAACTTCTGATTAGACTAAGTTAACCACAGTGACCATAGTGGGCTACAATATGCTCCAAACTCTATTAAAGCTGTAATGGAAATCGTTTATCATGCCTGTAGTGTGTGACCTCCACCTTTTGTGCCGACTGCTTAATATTCTACCTGTATTACATGGCTTAGAGGCTCACTTAGAACATCCCCTCTGTCCTCAACATTTTGTTCTTGAGCTTCTTGTACTTTCAGAAGGATAACCTGGAATTTTAAAGGGATTCACGGGGCAAGTGAGGCCAAGGGGTTGGGACTATGACATTTTCACTTGGTGCAGTGATCAAGTTTTATTCCTGTGAAATCTTGAAGGTGCCGGACAGAAGAACAGTAGGGATTTAGTGAAGTGGGCCGGGAACTATGGACCAAAATTCAAATCATTAATCTTTTTTTTTTAGGCTGGTGTTACCTTTACTGATAAAAACTCACTATTTCCACGTTATACCTTCTGTAAATACAATTGTTTAAAAATTAAACATTTTCTATCATTCAAGGATCAGTAGTATCAGCAAAATCATCAAAATCGTGTAAAAGCTTTGTCATATTTTTTGACTAATAAAGATTATGCCTCCCCTGTCTACGTGTGCCCAACACACAGCATGAATGACCCTGAATCCACCAAGTCCCAATCAGCCACTGCAGTCAATAAATTTTATTACATCTAAATTTTTAAAACAAAAAATAAACAACTCAGGTTACCTTGAGGTGACTGATTCCCCTATACTTAACCATTCCTCTTTAAATGGGCTGAACAAAAACACACTTTGGAACAAGCTGACGTGGCCAGTTGGAGCTTGGTCAAGCTGGGATTTCCTCCTGCTGGTGGTGACGTCGGTGACTCGATTAGACAGGGCCTTTCCCTCCTCCACAGCCTGTTGCAGGTGACAATGTGACAACCTTAGGTTTACTTGCCCTTCGATGCTGTCTGGACTTCTGTGGGCACTCCAGTTTCCTCCTATAGACCAAATACATGGTCGTGATGTTGATTGGTGACTCTTATTTTCACTTGGGTGTGAGTGTTGAGCGTGAATGGTTGTCTGTCTGGTGATTGACCGGTTCAGGATCTACTTGCCCTCTCGCCCAGTGTCAGCTGAGATGGGCCCCCCACAACTCCAAAATGGATAAAGTAGTTCCAGTCAGGGGGACCACATTGACTGGACAAATATTTAACTAGCATGGATCACACTGTCAACAGGGTTAATTTGACAATTATTCATTTTGTGTAGCAGATAATGAGCACTGAAGCAGATAAATGTAGTGGGTTATGATTCTGGGCATGTCAAACGTCCCTGTTTAAGGCCCTAAGAAAAGAAGGAAAGATGAAATAGTAAAAGGGGTAAGAGGGAGGGGTGTGTTGGATGAATGAAACAAAGAGAGGAAACAGTCAGGCTTGAATTTATAGGAACAAGAAAGAGTGTGGTTGAGGTGTGGGTCTGCTCCCGAAACTGCAATACACCACCACTTATGTTTAAAGTTTGGATGGATGAAAGTGTGCTGTGTCTTTTCTGATCAGCATCTCAAGACTCTGTTGTGATGTCTTCGTGTATGTCAGGGGTACTGGGGCAATTGTGAAATAGGATCCCCCCTGGAGTCTAGTCACTGATGGTGTTGATGAGGGATACAGGATATGATGAGCCGTAGACTTCTGAGCAGCGAGCTGGACCCTGATGTGATGAACTGAGATGCTGATGAGACCTGCAGGACGAGACTTCTTAGGAGTTGGACCTGGACACTGATGAGACAGTTGGAGGGCCCGGGTTGGAGGGTTGCAGAGATCACAGCAAGTCACCACGACACAGACTGTAGAGGAGCAAAGAGATTCAAAAATATGACAGCAGCAGGATGATTAGCCAGACAGGCCGTGACAGAATCTGGTTGGCTCAGTGCTTAAAGGAACACTCCAACATTTTCGTGTTTTGCCTCACTCCTGAGTCAATGACAAGCAGATAGAGTTCATTCTTTCCACTGTGCGTCCAGTAACAAGAAAGAGACTGCCAAAGCTTGGCCACCACTAATAATGGTAAGTTCAAACACCGGGGGTGTATGGGTAATGCATTAGCCTGCCTCTGCCTACAGCCATCAGATAAACTCTTCAGCAACTCGAAACAGTCCTGTGTGCTTGTTGTAACAGTTTTTTTTTTACCCCCTCATGTTATTATCTTCTACTATCTTCATTTTATCTTCTACTACTCCTAAACAGGCTTTGCTTTGTTGACCTACTTCCGTGGTGAGTCGAGTAGAGTCTTTTGAACACCCCTCTTAAGTAAACAATGAGAGCTGATTCACAGTTCTGAGTGAGCCGTTCGTTTGTCAGCCATTCTTAAATGCAAATTGCCTGCAAGTTTAAAAAATGAATGGTTCACTCAGAACTCGAATTGGTTCTCATCGTTCACCTACTAGAGCTGGTCAAAAGACTTGACTCCTTCATCAGTGTCACATTTCTCACAAAAGCATACATTAACAAGGCAAAGCATCTGTTTGGGAGTAGAAAAAGATAAATAATGTGACATAAAGGAGTAAAAAACAGTCACAACAAGCACACAGGACTGTTTATAATTGCTGAAGAGCTTATCTGACGACTGTAGGCAGAGGCAAGCTAACAATACCCATTGACCTATAGTGTTTGAGCTAAGCTAACGAGTGGTGGGCGAGCTTTGACTGTCTCTTCCTTGCTACTGGGTATGCAGTTGAAAGAATGAAGTCTATCTGCTTGTCCTGGACTCGTGAGTGAGGTGAAACATGAAAACAAAAAAAATGTTGTTTCATAAGGGAGTGCATTCGCCTGATCAGCTGATTATTTGAACCAGCTGATCAGGGGGACAGGGTGAGAAAATGAATGAGAGGAGACTGAATGAACAGGTTGGTGACTGAATGAATAAATACTGTTGGCAGTCTTGCTTGGACTTTTGCCACAGCTTCAGATGATGGAAGGATGAACACACACTGCAGTAATGCTTTTTACAGGCTCTAACCAGTGAGCTTTTCTTTACTGGGAGGCTGGACATGAATGAGACTGAGACCCACGAAAGGCTTTATACTGTGTTGTGACTCTTTGCAAGGCAGTTTTTTATTTATGAAAGACTATATCACCTATAGGAGGTTCCCAAATAGCATGATGCTGGTGTTGTATTTACACAATTTTACAAATTGCTCGACTGTATCGATACATGTTTAGAGGGTTTCCATACAATCAGACCTACTTAGGCTTATTTACTGCACTGGAACCTTACAACCAGGTATTGACCCAACTGCACTAACAAGGAAGCCAATAAATGAGCAGGATAGAAGGGGGGTGTTGTGTTTCAGTTTAATTTTTGCATCATGGGAATTTGGCTCAAGGTGGCTATATCACTAACATCATTAGAAAAATACAGTTGTCTGGCTGTGATAGTTAAATGCTGGAAAAGCTTGGATTTGCTTCAAGGAAAATATTTTATTTATACTTTACAACAACAGATGAAGAGATCCTCTGTGCATGGGTTGTGTAAAATCGAGTCCAGAGTGTGATACATAAGCTGTAAACTTTCAAACTACACATCAACCTGCTATTTATTTCCATAATTACAGATGCACGAAGGTCTCTAACAGGTGCCTTTGCTGTAAGAAGTGCTACACACGGTATACAATAGAACAAATGTTGTTGCTCACTGTCACAGGTTCACCACAAACACAGAAGATGAAACTGAAACAACAAATCATATCAACTTTTTTACTTACTTAATAAATTATTCATTGTACCACATAGATACATAATATGGACAGTCCCAAAATATCTGAAAGTATTTGTGAGAATAACTAAAAAGAAAAACTAGCAATATGGTGTGTTTTACAGAGCTTTTAGAAAGCATTGATTGTCTGTCAACAAGATACAAATGCTTAAATGTTCAAGCCAACAGAGAGCACTAATTTTAACCAAAGCAGCAATCCTACTAAAAGTTTAAATGTTCACATTATTGGCATATTAATAAGTTTAAAATCACTAAATACCTGTATATGATGACAGAGGGATGCAGTGTGACTGGATCAAACAGGGATAAACAATTCAGAACAAATACTGTAACATTTGTAGCTCATTTTCTTCACTATAAAAACACAATAATGTCTTTATCAACATAATTGAATTATTCATTATTATTTATGTTTTTTTAATATTTATTTATTTTGACAAAAAGTATGATTTTGTGGCAATCTCTAAATAATTTGTGGACCAAACCACCTTAGCTGCTTGATTGCATTTTCTAATAACTGTTCAGTCCCCGCTTCAGTGCTACCTAAAATTGTTTAAGTTATCGTATTTGAAACCCACAAAAAATCCCACTGCCATCTTAAAACAAAACAACTTTCATGTTTGACAAATTTTCACACAAATCATATTTCTTGTTTATTATGAAATCAGATCAGACTTGAATTGACAAGTTAGTTCTTTTTACACATTAAAACTCCTTTAACAGGGTAAAGGTGCAAGATTTCACCTCAAAATTAAAGCAACACTACACACAATTTCAGCTCCTGACATTTGCTCGTGTCACAGTATTTGCAGGACTGTGCTGTTAAAAAAGGACCAGTATCCCTCATCCTATCGTTTAACAGCTGCATCTGAACATCCAATACTAAGTGTTTCTATTCTTGCCAGTACTTGAAATACTTTTAAAAGTGAGTGTGTGGTTTTGTAACAACTTATATCAAAACTTCTCAAAACATTGACCATGTCGAGTTCGATTTTTTGCATACTGAACACATTTAGACCTTTGGGCTCGAAAAGACAGCCTCTAAAACCTAAGAGTGTTTCTTAAACTGCAAATAAATCATTGTTGAACTTTTATTCATCAGCCTCTCTGGACAGAAAAGTGACATTTGAAAAAAATCAATATAGTTTGTAATCTTAAACAATCTGCTTAATTGCAAAGTTGCTGATTTTGTTTAAAATGTATTCAAGCACTTTAGATCATTAATCAGCATAATGAAAACCATCGACAGCATTATTTTCCACATGCTGCTTTTAACAGTTTAACATTCTGAACAAGTTTTAAACTAACATAAAAAAAAAAGCTCTGCCAGACATTAATCTTGTCTTGATTAGGTTTTTGGAGGCCTGTATATTAATTAAGCCTCATCACTTCCTCGGCATTAGCAATGGTACAGAAACTTAAAAATTTTGCACTGTAGCAAGACTTAATAAAACATTTATCAACAATTCACACCAGTTGTTACTGAATCTTTTCCTAGTTTGATGAGTTAACATATGCTGTGATTTTTAATGAACTAAATCTGATTTTCCTTTATGTTTTGAAAACCTGGCAGACTTTTATAACTCCCTTCACACTTAACTGGAGTAATTTGATATAATTGGCTCAGTTAGACCAAAAAAACTGACAGTTAACATTTATGTACTTTAAATTAAAACAAAAAGTTTCTGATTAGAAAAACTCCAACCCCATCTATCCAACTGCTGCTTGATTAAAAAAATGTTCAGTTATTTTACCTCCCTGTAATTGGATACATCATTTATCTGGAAAGAAAAATCATTTAGCCCTAAAAAGAAAAGGAACAAAGAGAGACAAATTCGAATTATAGTAGGCACCAGAGTTTATTATTTCAATTAGTTTGGGATTTGTTCTCCTGCTGAAGGTAATTGATTTTTTTTCTCACACGCAACAACCTAACCTTCCCTTTTTCTTTCAAGTACAGAGCTTCACTGCTAATTACGCTTTAAATCTATTAGTGTCTCCCTTTAACTGAACTGTGACTCTAACTGTTAACCCCTTTGAGTTTAGGGCTGCCTGGCCCCTGCTCAGAATCAAAGTAGCCAGCTTCGTATTCATGTTAATCCACTGAGTGGCTTATTTGTTTGGTTGTATGTTTTTAAAAAAGTTTGTTCAATCAGTCATCTCTCTATTTGAGTATTAGCTGCATCTGAGTATCAATTTGAAATAAAACTTTTACATTAACCATTATCACAATTTGAACTTTTGTACAGTGGAAACTATGCAGAAACTGTGCTGGTTTAATCTGCTATATAATTCAAATGGAGCAGAAAAATGATGAACAACAGGTTTGCTTTTGATGGATGAAGGTTTTAATGAGATGTATTGGATTTACCAGATAAGGTACTTTCATGAGGGCTGCATGCATTGTAAGATATTTCTCGTGCCTTACAGCATGAAGACTGCTGGTTAAACTCCCTGGTTGGCAGGGCCTTTCTGCATAGAGTTTGTATGTTCTCCCTGTGCGTGACGGTTTGATCTGCAGACTTTTACTTTTACTTTTACTTTTTAAGAGGTCGTGACGGCGTGAATACCTGACAGAAAATACCATGAAATCCAGATTCTTAGCTTTTTAAAGGCTGTGGTCCGAAATTTCTGATCAGGTGATGAAAGCATCTTGAAGCTTAGATGCAGTTTTCAATAAATGCCCTGCCCAATTTCTTTTGTCTTGTTCCCTTAAGTTCTTTTTTTAACTGGTCGCCAGACTTTGATCGGGAGCAGAACTGCTAAAGACATCCTTTTACTCAAAATAACTTGTTTACAAGTTAAAGGTGTAGTCAGCGATCTTCTAATCCAATGCATTTATCAAATTCTCCGTATTTCTCCTCTCCATCCACAAGATGTCCCCCCTGACAGCATGTTGAAAAAAAAGTCTGGTTTCAATACACAGCCTTGGCTCTGAATTTCAGCCGGTAAATACTGTGGCTCGGGCCGAGTTACCAAAACAAAGTACCCCACACACACACACACACACACACACACATCCAGGGGGCGATCATACTCATGCACAGATCAGACAGAGGGGGGAGGGGGAGTAGTTGGTTGCGTAGCGTGCGCAGTTAGCGTAAGAGAGAGATACAATATGTGCAGTTGCAATGGCTGAAAAACAGCCCAAAAGAAAAAAGTGAAAAAGAAGGGCTATGACCACGAAAGAGCGAAGACCCGGGTCAACATTGGTGTTGCTTTCCGACGGTGGAGGGAACTCCATGAATTTAAAGACCTGAAAACGGACGCGGATGTCGCCGTCTGTCTGCTGGATAGGTAAGCAACATTAGCTTTGTGGTGCTTCACATAACAGTAACAGCCGCTGTGCATTCATCTTATTGTCTAATCTGCCAAAATGTACTGTTGTCGTGATGTTATCAATAATGGAAGTCGAGTTGTCTGACGAGTCGGGGTTACCTTAGCTATGTTGGTCAGCTACGCAGTTTCTACGGCCGTTTCCATGATGATGAACGTCCATCAGCTTTCGGGGGTGGAGCCAGGGGTGAGGTATGAAGGGAGAAACGGGTCTAAATTTGTTTATAAACAACCTCTCCACTCGTTTTCTCCCACATCGCTGACTACACCTTTAAGAGACTTGTGGTTGAACTAAACTTGGAAATGATGCTGCTTTTGCATAGAAATTGTGACAGTTTTATTGTATGTGAAAGACATCATCACATGCTGGATGAAGATGTGATGGATGATGTGGAGTTTCATCAATATCCAATGCGTCAGTATTTTTGATCTTATTATTAACAATGCCAATGTTATTAGAGAGGGGTGCAAAGCCTCCTCTTTAATGAAAATTTTTCCTTTCATTGTGACAGGCTGTCCCTTTTTAAACAAATGTGAACATTTTCCTCTTCTTAAATGATCCTTTTGATTTATGAAAGTGCACATTCAGTGGTAAATCAGTTAATTTCCCCAATGTTTAGAAAAATTCGAAAAAATGTCGCCAATATGTGAGACCAAAGTATCGGTTAAATATTTTCTGATTGGGTTAATCAACTTTTTAGGCAGTTGAGTGGTGCAGAAGTGATGTATTTCTTTAGGCCAATGAGGAGGTTTTAATTTTGTTTTGAATCATTGTTGATAATAAGCTCTGTCACAAATAAGAAGTCATGGAACTTGCAAGTTTGTTCTTCCAAAAAATCCTAACTAATTGACCAATCTTTCGTGATTTTTGTAAGCTTGAATGTAATCAGCAAGATTGAAAAACAAATATCAAACTGCTATTGAACTACAACATGGTGGTTCAACTTTGGGGCAACAAAAGTATTTCCAATCTTGTGACATGTTGTTGAGAATTTCCTGAATTAAATGACCTGATCAAGTTTTACTGATTATTAAAAATGATCTGAAATGCTTATAATTGTGTCCCCAGCCAATTTTTTCATCCTTGTTAGCAGCTCATTAGCAATAGTGGCTCCCATTGAACATCATACTTTGTGCTGCATTCTAAATGTATGAAAAGTGCTTTATAAATAAAGTTTGATTTGATTTGATCATAGAATTTCAGGCTAGGGACCAGGAAGTGCTAAATGCTAACTCACTTCCACGTTTTTGGACCTATTACTGCACCACTCTTGTCTTCTGATACCAGTATTGTTCCAATAACATGGTGCATCCCTCATGATACCGTTCTTTAGGGTGACCTTCATACACCTTTCATATAAATTGGGTCTAATGTTACGATAGTCTATGTAGGGATGGACGATATTATTGGTACGATATGGGTATATTGGCAGGCAGTTGCTTAAAGCTATATATATGGTATCAACAGATATGAAAACAATTGCAGATCTTCATGCCCATATTTTAGCCTTATATATTACCATTAAATTCAGCACATTTTTGCAACTTAATTTTACAATGCAAGTCAAATCCTTACTTTTACTTAAATTATATGAATGTTGTATATATCTTTATCCTGTCTTTTATTTTGTTTTATTTTCTTATTCTGTGCTGCTCACCACCTCATTTATTGCTTATCTACTTATCTAGGGCTATACAGGGACCTCAGTAACTAGTTTCAACATTCAAGGTTTCTTTATTAGTACCAGACGGTAAATTTGTTTCACAGAAATGGGCAGTCTCAGTTCCAATCTAGACGACAACCACCCAACATACATGTAACATCAAACAAATCACATAATAAGGAAACAGTAAAAACATTTTAGAATATCGTAAAACCATAAAAATGTTAAAATAAAATAAGTTAAAGGTGCTATGAGGAGAATCTATTTGCGGCGACATTAAGACTCTGCTTCCCATGAGCACGCGCGGCGACTGTCGTAATGCTGCGTTCCAGTAACCTCAGAACTGGGAGTGACATCATCTCCGACTTATCGGTGTTCCAGTTGAAGTCGGAAAAAAAAATGCCGATCTACCAGGCTATTGTTAGCTGTTGTTAGCACGCCCTGTGTTGTTGTATGAAGAATGTGATTATCACTATGGCAGCATTTTTGTAAATATAAGTCTAACAATACTATGTATACAGCTGATCTAGAGTGACACACCCCAGTCAGAAGTGCAAATGAATTGATTATTACAGGAGCTAAATAACTGTTCACACTGGGGGCATCCATCTTTGATTGTCAACTCGGGGGTGGCGAGGTTTCACCGAGTTCCCAGTAAGAAATTCCGACTTCGGGGGACGTTCCAGTTGCAGTTTCCTACTCAGAACTTTGAAATTCCTACTTCTGACTACAACTGGAACGCACCAAAAGGCGTGACCCAAACTAAAGCATGTGTTTGTTGTGATGCTAATAATAATGCAGCTCAGACTTTCCTCAGAACTCTGCATTGCTTTACAACTTCTATTTTCAACAACTTACAGGATGCAAAGTGACGAGGTAATGTATCTCTATCTAGTTACGTAGCGGTAGTTTTTGATGTGTGACAACAAGCAATTTTTGGAAAATTTAGTATCGTAGTTTTGTAGCCGGCTATATATCTCTACTCACAGCCCGCTGCTCCAAGACGTGTCTGAATAATATAAATTTGCTCTAGTTTTAATTGTCTTGTTCCCGAAGTTGAGTATCCAGGCCAGTCCAGCCCTGTCCGACCTGACCCGACCGGAAGGCTAACGAATAGCATTTATAGATAACCTATTTAGATGCTATAAAAATTATCTTAAAGTGTGTATTTCGATCAGGCATATATCTAAAAGTGAGACTTTTTTGTAATTACTCATAAACTCCTCACAGTCCCTTTAAAAACTTAGTTTCATTCTTTGCTCATGTGAGTCTAGACAGGAATGACAAATCCAACTCCTTTGAATCCTATGATTCCTAAAAAGCTGTTAAGACCAGTTGGATTTTATGTGAACAGATCAGTGAATCGGTGTCTCTTAAAAGGGCAGATAAAGCATGAGTATATCATCACTGATATCAGCAACAACCCAATATCTTGCATCCCTAGTATGAACCAAAAAAACAAACCAAAACTGGTTTATTTGTCCCTCTTCAGCTGTTCCATTTTCCACCACACAGGAGAGACAACAATCTTAAATCTCAGCACTTTGAAATCAACTTGAAGTACTTCTTACTTTTCCTTGAGTGCAATAATGCAGCTAAATGTCATCAGAGTAACCATACTTTCTTCCTTCCCTGCTGTTCTGCTGTGTCTCCACCTATCACACTGCAGGTAGTAAACAGACGGCACGAGATGAATGAAGAGGTGTATTGTTGGAGGAGCGAGCGGCACCTATACCGACGGCTGGAAGAACGCCTCTCACCAATCGCTGAAGCTACCCGGGCGCTGACATCATATCACTCCCACATCTCCCCCTCTCTCTCTTGATTTCAGCTCCACCCGCTCCTTTCCATTAGCGAGTCGGTCCGTGTCCCCGTGTTATTTAAAACCAGAGATCCTCCCTCTCCCTCTTCTCCTCTCTCTCTCTCTCTCTCGCCCTTGCTGAGCCACTGTGTTGCATCTGTCTGCCTCGCCGCATGTGTGTCTGGGTACGTGTGTGTGCGTCTGTATGAGAGTGCGCTAAAAAACCCAGGCAGCCAGTGGGAGAGCTAGAGAGCGGGGAGAGAGACGCGGGGGAAAGGCTAAAAAAAAGAAGCATCTGAGAAAGGAGACGGGAAGAGTGAGAATGAAAATCATCCAAGCTATCTGCTTACTGCTTCTCTGTCCAGCTTTGAGCCTCAACACCAGGTAAGACACCAACCTAAGAAGCTCTCCTGTTTTTATTTGTGTGTTTCACCCCCTGTGAAAGACTCTGGAACAAGAGCAGCTTGAAAGCATGCAATCTTGAACCTGATAGGTTTGCTCCGTCCTGAAGCCTTGATTCCTCCTTGCTGTGTGAGCTCTGAGCATCTCCGAGACTTAAAAGAAAGAAAGAGGAGCTGATCTGTTGAACAAGGCTATTATCTCCCTCTCTCTTAGGATGGGAGACATTTGTCTTTTTGTGGTGCTAATGCTCCGAAACGCTCCTGACGAGTGGTGACACTGCTTTCTGGGACTTTTATTTATGCTCCCTGCTGGTCTGGAAAGGGAGCAAGTTAAGAGAGAGACTTCTGATGCAGTGTTGGGGGGGGGAAAAGAGCAGGTGTGTGCCAGAGGATATGTGTGCGAGGCTTTTTGGGGAAGAAGCTGAAGGATGAGAGTTACACAAGGAGAATGATCGGGGAGAGGCACGGAGTTTTGATGATTAATTAAACCATTGATAAAAATCGTCCTTCTTCTCTGCCAGTGCCTGACACCGCTGCCTTAATGAGAACCGGGAGAGGAAATTCAGCAGCTCTGACTATGCCATGGAGACATCTCACGCAGGAAGGCATGCATTATAAAACTTGCCTTTTGCTTCTTTTTTTCCTCCTCCATGCAGCTACTATCCTGTCTGAATTGCACACAGAGCAACGTCACACTGATCCCTGATTTGTTAAGTTAACTAAATAGACACATCGTCGCTTTAGGTGCCAAACACATGAATGGACACAGCGTGAATTATTTATTTAGCCTGTGGAGCTACTGTAGATAGAGTTGTGAGGGAAGGACTTCAAGGTTACAGCCTAACGTCCAGCATATTTGTCAATATTAGAGAGGTGCACTGATGATGCATGAGTCATATAACCAGAAGCTGTATTGATGCATTAACCTCCAGCACTAAGCAGCAAACAAATTAAGCACTCAGACACACTAACATTTACTGCTTTTATAAGGCAAACACATAAACAACCTGCAGGCTTCAGCTTGTTTTATCACCTTCCTCTGGTCTGCTGAGATGCTGCATACAGATGGACTTGTTCAGCCTTTTCCTCGGCTGTAAAGTGAGCTCTTGTTGAGGTTTGATTTACCAAGTTCGTTTTTCATTTTGCCGTCATCAGCCTTTTGAGGTGATCTTCTGGGTGCTAATTGGAGAGGGAGGCATTACCGTGGTAATTTGGCATGTCAGTGCACTATTTTCCCACCGCCTCTTAAGAGGGGGGATGCCATAAAAAGTAATTACCAGAACACACAGATACAATCAGGGTTCTATTCGATTGTTTGTCTCTAAACTCTGTGATAAAGATGATGAGCTATGAAGGCAGAGGTTGCATTAAAAGGGAGAGGGGTTTTCCAGGACCCACTGAACCTGAAATTTTGGGTAAAATGATCACAGTGGGGATTCTAAAACAGATATATTTAGATAATCTTCTAAAAGGAGGGAGCAAGCATCTCTGAAAAGCCTGTAATCATGGAGAAAATGGCAGCACATTGGGGAAATCCATGTTCAAGTAGGGGCTCTCAACTGGTTAGCTTCAGGTTCCAGCTCCAGCTCTTTGAGAAATCTTGACCAAATATCCTAAAATATTAATTCACTCATCACCATTTTATGAAAAGTGTTGCATTTTAGATAGACAGACAAAACTGATCTATTTTAATGACTCGTCATTACCGAAGCCCTGGAGGGACACACACCCAAGGGCCACTTTATTAGGTTGACCTTGATGTACCAGATTGAACCCCTTTTGCCTTCAGTACGGTCTTTAACCGCTGTATCATATTTGATACATATTTTTATGATGCCTCTGTATAATCAAAATGATCAACAAATATCTAAAAACAACATCTGAATACAATCACATGAATGATAAATACATCCTCCAGTGGATTATCATTTGCCAGAAACACTCAATGTGTCTAACGAGATACCAAAAATACATACAGTATGTTAAATTTTATGACATTGTAGATTTTTTGGATTTCAGTAATAAGTGAAATAACATTTCAGCTTCCAAAAATATAATTTTCTGGCTATAATTTGTGTTTTCAGGCTTCACATGGGTTAAGTGTTGATTTAATTAACCAACAAGGTGCTGGAGATATTGCTCGGAGATTTTGTCCATGTTGACTTAAACATCAGCTTATTTACTGGCTGCACATTGGTGTGAAGCTGCTGTTCCACCACGTCCCAAAGGGAGCAGGGCCTTCAGTCTCTGGAACTCTCTCCCACTGGACCTCAGAAACTCTTTGTCCGTTTTCAAATCCAGGCTCAAAACCCACCTTTTCAGGACAGCATACTCCATTAAACAATAATGCACCACCTCTTACCCATACCATACCATTGTCTGTTGTGTTTGATCATTTAATTGTTGATTTTATTGCTGATTTTATTTTATTTTTTTCAATAATCTTGTACTTCAGCGTCCTGTGAGTGTTGTGAAAAGTGCTTTTAAATTAATTTATTATCATTATCATCAAATGTCAAAGCAGTGAGCCTGTCCAAAATGTAGCCTCAGTGTCCTGTTCTAAGCTGACAGGAGTGACACCTGGTGTGGTCTTATTCTGTTGTTGAATATCTGCTTCAGGGCCGAGAGTGTCATATGTTCAGAAACCATCCTCTGCATACCTTGGTTTCCTCTTTTTAATCATCTAGAAACACTCTAGCTGTTTTTCTCTAAGCTTTGGCTTTAACAAGGCATTTTAACTAAGACAACTGCTAACCACTGGATACTCTCTCTATTTTGGACCGTTTTCTGTTAACTCCAGTTATGATTATGTGAAATCTCACCTCTCTCAACCACTGTGACCTGCCCCTTCTGGCTCCAACGACCAGGTCATGTTAAGTGTTGCTTAAATCACCTTTCGTCCACATTCTGATCCTCAATTCAGCTATAGCAGGGCATTTTAACCATGCCTACATGCATCAATGCAATGAGTTGCTGCCCTGTGATTGGTTGCTTAGCGATTTGTATTGACCAGTACTATAATGGTTGTGCCTATTAAAGTAGTCAGTGAGATTATTTCCTCATTAATGTGACAACATGAATGATTCACGCAGGATAAAAGCATGTTCAAACTGCTGTCAAAAGAACAGGAGAAAATATCGGGCTATTCAAGATCAAGGAAACTTCGTAGCAAGGCTAAAAATACAGGAAGTGGTTGGTAGAGGCAGCAGACATATGATTTGGAAAATATAGATCTAGGTGTTTAATCTTAAGACCCTGGAAGAAAAGCTGTTGAGTCAAAAATGAAGCCTGGAAAACATCAATACTATGCAGTTAAAAAGTATATATTTTTCCTTTTAATCTGAAAATGGCCATTAAGAAGTGCTTAAAATGGTTTAAAAATTGTGCAGCTACCCTGTCTCCCTTTTTCATTCTCCAATTTGAAATGTTTTCTTTTTTTTTTTTTTGGCTGATTGCAAGGTTGAGACAACAAGTCGTTCTGTCCTTTTTCCCCTGTGAAGCACAGCCCTAAAATGAGTAGAGGTTCTGCTGCTTAATGGATTTTTAATGAAAAGGACAGTAGCAATAAAGCATCCACAAGGACATCTTAATGTTATTCTCGCATTTCCAAAGATACATCACGACAGAATTTCACAGACTGATTCAATGAAAGGTCATGGCTGAACACGGAGTCTAGTTGATTCATTGCACCTGTTTGCTCTATTATTTTTGGCTGCTTTCTTCAGAGGCTGACATGGCCATACCCCCGTCATACACATATGGAAGTGACTGTGCTTTTAATAGCTGCTGGTAATTAGCTAGTGTATTATACAGCTATATTGTCTTTTGATATACCACCGCCCTGGATGACTCCGCTGAGGCAATAACAGTCGGCAGTGATGCATTTAACATAAAGGTCTTGGAGCTGGTTCATAACTGCTGACATGGACAGATTTTTAAAGCAGTACAGTAGGCAGGGATTCCTGCTCTTGATTCTGAGCTGTACCAAGTTTTACATTCAGAATATGTGAAACAAAATGAATTTTTTATTGTCTTCTGTATTTTCTGGGGTATTGCTCTGTATTAAGTATGCACTGCAGAGCTTTAGGGAAACATTTGGATATTCTTAACTAGGCATCTAAAAAAAACTAGTCCATCCATCAGATATGAACACAGAAATGACTGCTTTGGTGACACATTTGTAAGGATTAATAATCTGTTTAAATGATGCAGAAATTTAGATCCAAAAGGTCAGATAAACAACAAGCAACCCCTTAATCACTGTCCAATAGCTGGTCCGATTGTTTGTTTATAAATCCAAACTTAATGTCCTGAAAGTGGGACAACAGAGCAAACATACAAAATTAATATATTAATAATAAATAAAGTATTTCTATATGTGTTTATAAATGACAGATCGATGAATTAAAATGCTTTGTAGGTAAGCCTTCATTAGTAAGTTTACTAACGTTTCATCACATATTATGTTCATTTTTTGCACGGCAGAATGTTGACTCTTTCACTATCAGCCACAATGCATGACTCATTATTTTTCCATCACTACTAGGTTATGCCTGTTTTCATCATCTCATAAATGCAGAAAATCTGAGATATTAATTTTACCTGAAAGCTCTGGGATCTTGTCTCCAGTAGGGCTGAACAATTTGAGAAAATCTAATTGCGCTATTTTTCCCCAATATTGCAATTGCGATTTACTCTGTGATTGTTTTAATGTTCCTCATCTTATGTTTTCTAAAACAAACATAAGCAGTAGATTGTTTTATAGTATAACCAATATGACATTAAATCAATCTAAGGATAAGATTTGAGAGGAAGTGGAGAAGTGAAGAACAGAAGCAAACTAGGCATGAAATTGTAAAAACTGGGTAAAAAAAAAAAGTGAATAGGTGCAAAATAGGTATGGAATTGCAAAGAAATGGCAAAAAAATTCAAAAGGGACTCAAGAAAATTGATTATAGCAGCAAAATTGGGATTAAATTTCAAAAACCATGTAAAAATTCCAGACATGGTCTGACAGTGGCCAAAAAAGGGATGAATGGGAGCAAGATAGGCATAAAGTTGTAAAAACTGGGTTTAAAAGGTTAAAATAGGCATGAAATTGCAAGAAACTACATCACAATGCCAAAGTGTTCAACACATTTTGGATTAAAAATATTGCACTGTCTGCGATTTGAAAATTGCAACAAGCCATATTGCGATTTAATCTAATTTGCAATTAATTGTTCAGCCCTTGTCTCCAGCACCCGACATACAAATTAAATTCCACATAGATGCCATTTTGCCTAATATCAGCCTCATGTATTTGTTTTTGATGACTGCCAGGATATGTTCATGGACAGTGCTGTACTCCAGGTACTCTCCTGCCCCCTTAAGGCCCCCCTCCCCACATGGACCCACTCTGCTCTAATTTGTTTACAGGTTTGCTTATTGGTCAGTGTGGGGCTTTTTGGTGCCATGTTGTCAACAGCTCGTCATTCATTCTACCATCTTGCTTATTACTGTGAGTCAAGGCAGTACAAAATACTTCTAGTCTTTTCATAGAAGTGTTTTACCATACAGTGGAGACATTTTAAACTTGAAGGGGCAAATAAAAGTCAAATAATTCTCACCTCAGTTTTGCTTGCTTGTATTTAAAACGTCTCTGCTTTGGAATAAAACCCTCAGTAAGACAGATTATATTAAGCCTTTTTGACATATTTAAGTCAATAATGCTGCTGGTCAGAGAGTCAAGAAAATAAATCCTTTATGGTTATAAGCTAGTTTTTGTTATTTGTATCGAATATCGAGACAATAACATCAGTGTGTATCCGTATCAAGATGGCTGCATCTTCAGATGGCAAGTCCCTCAGAGGTTAGTGCATCCAGTTTAAAAAAGTGTATTTTTTTTTTTTTATTAGGAATATGATTTAGACTCATAAATGGTACTGGAGATTATAAATGTTCACGCCTCCTTTTGCAGCAGTTTTGATGTAACATCCAGTGTTCCCATGGCAATGTTAAAAAAACGTCCTGTCTTGTCTTTGCAGCTCCATTATTCCATTCAAAATCAATGTAACTATGACTTCTAAAGCTAGGAAATGTTTTTAAAATGATAATGTATTCTCTCAAATGAACTACAAAAACCATGCAGGTTTATTTTTCTTTGACTTTTATAGTGTTTTGTTAGTTTTGTTCTCCTCTTAAGACCTTCAGAACAAGAAGAAAAGCCAGAGAGGGATCTTCACCTGCTATCAGATTTTGCTTGATTTCTCAAACACCTGCCTTTTTGTTGTTACCCCGGAGGTCACGAGCACATGCAAGCCTTATCTTATGTGACATTCTCATTTTGTGTTGTGGAGCAGCAACACTAAGGAAACTGACTCTAAGGTGTATCTGCATCAGGAAAATGAATTGTGACTCGTGCTGTCGAGTCTACGTTCTGCTCTGCCTTGCCTGGCTTGATCTGTTATCATCACATCAGCCGTATGCAAGAGAATCCATTTCCAATGTTAGCAGCAACCTCCATTGTGTGACCTGATAGAGTCGCCCCAAGGATCCTGAGTTAATGAAATAGAGGCCTTCTCATTTTTTTTATGTGTGATAGCTACATTTTTTCAGTACTCTGGTCCATGATTAATTCAGTTTTTTTGCTAAAGAAACTCAAAGGGGTTGCCATGCTTTAGTATGAGGAATTAAAAACATGGCCATACATCTGGAAAATCACATTATGACTCAACAGGAATTCACATTTTTTACTCTTATAACAGGGCCAAGCAATGTGGACCAAAATTATTAATACTATCTTTAACATTTTTAATATTAATGGCAATAAACTGTACATATTTTCATGCATTTGCATTTTCCAGATTGTTGACATAAAAAAGGAAGACATCAACATCAGCGAAAAGGCAAATGTCACAAATACACTTCTATTATAATACACTGCAATATCTCTACCTGTACATGTAGGGTGATTTAGAAACAAACTTTATATTGCAGAATTAAAAACGGAAATGATTAAAGAAAAATGCTCTTTTAATGACCAAAATGGTAAATGGACTTTGGCGTCTTAAGGCCTTTCCTGTAATGTGAATTCTCCAAAGTGTTTTCATCTCCTAGGTTACACTCACTCATGCATGACACATTCACTTAGTGTTGAGAGAGCAAGGTTTCCATCTTCAAGACCAGAGACCCCCACAATCTCTTATGCTTAGTATAAATGGGTAAAATTAACTGATATAACTTTTCTAACACCGATATAAGAAACACAGAAGAACTTTCATTTCGGGATCTTTTACACCTTACTTTCATTTCAGCATTTATTTCATTTTATTGCTTTGTCCACCCAGTGGGTCTTAACCTCAATTGTGGTGCTTTTTTTCACTTAATGCATCTTCACTGAACTTGATATTGGTACTACAGCAGATGCATCTTGATCCATTAAAGTACATTCTTGATCGCCCCTCTTTACTGTAGGTGTGGCCATTATACTGTAGCTGTTTGAACTTCTGTGATCACCAACACAACAACAAAAGAGGAACTAAAGATGAATGTTGCTGGCTCTTGGTTTGTGGCTTTCAGTCATAGTAAGGAGAGGAGTTTTGTTCCAGGGGCTCCTGTAAACAGCAAAACGACATACTGTTAAGCAGAGTAGAGTGTGGGAATCAGAGCGAACAATAGGAGGCATTTCAGTTCTGTCTGTCTGTCCTGTCCTCTGTGTCCCCCAGTATCCTGCCAAAGCAGAAAGAGTTGAAGTGTCACTGGTAGGGCTGATTCTGTTTAATGCAGTTCTATGCTTCCCCTCTTGCCTCACAGTGGAGCAGGAGTGGGGCTAAAAAGTTAAGATTTAATCCATGAAATAGTTTTGCCTTGGTTTATGGATTTGCTTTGGTTTTCTGCACAACTACAGTATATAAGACGTTGATTTGCACATTCAGGAAAAAAAAAAACAAAAAAACAATTGGGTCATTTAATGGCATATTTTTAAATGGACGGCATCCACGTTAGTCCACAAACACTGTTTGAAACACTTTTTTTTTAAAGGACAACTTCACAACTTCGTCACACAATCTTATAGCTGAAAACAATTAAATATCAATATATTAAATAATTTAATTTTATATTCTTGGTCTTGTCTTTTTGTATTTAAATGAGTTAACGGAGATTTGATTGGTTCTTGTTATTTATTTGAAAGTTGGTTCAAACTATGGAAGTGAAATGTAATGAAATCAATTCAATCATTCAATGGTCAGCATTGTCTCCATGTTACATTTAAAGTGGGCTTACCTCATTTGGAACCAGTGTAAATTTTGTTGGACTAATTATTTTCGTTAACAACCTTTTCCCCTGACAAAAACTAGACTATAACTAAAAAAGCAAGCACACATGGACTAAATCTAAACTAAATTAACTGTCATTTTCGTCAACAGATGAAACATAAACTAAAATGTTTGACCAAGACGAAATCCAATCAGACCTAATTTGACCATGTAGAAAGCAGAGACAAGTTAGGAATATATCCAATCACCGCTACTTTGGTTGTGTGGAAAGGTTGGATGAGTTAAGAGGGACATCCAATCCCAATTGCCTTAGCTTCATGATGGCGGGATCCAGGGGAAAACATGACTTTGGAAATTCAAGAAAACATAAAAAATTCCTTCCACTTTACACTTCATATTTCAGTAGACTACTTAGACTAAAAATGAAACAATTTAGGTGACTAAATTCTGACTAAAACTGAAAGATATTTGAGGAAAAAGATTATAGCTAAAACTAATTTAAAAAGTGCTGTCAAAATTAACACTGATGGGGCTTTGCCAGAGGTGACGTAAAAACAGAAATCATCAGGTTTGAACCCGCGAAGGAAACAATAAGGTTGAAAAACTCAATTCAACCCATTCATTCATATTCAAGCACATCATGCACACCATGGGCATTTTTGCATTAAATGTCCAGCTCAATGACTCGCTGCTGAGAGTGGAGATTGTACCTTTAACTTTCCTTTGAGACCCAACAACTTGGCAAACCTGCCTCTAAACTGACGTATGCATGTTTTAAAAAGGTTTATCTTGTACTCAGCTAGTGTTCTGGCAGTGGTTTTTCTGTGAGTATTTTTTTTTGCTTTAAGCCTGCCAGCATTTTTAAAATGAATTCAATCAACACTGCTTGTTCTAATTGATAGATGATGTTGGAAGACATATACAATGTAAATTAAACGCAACATTAATCTTTATTTCTACATTGATGCTAGAAATACTGCCCTGCCCTTTGTCTCTTGTAAATATATTGATTCATATTAAAACCAAGATACACTTCACAGTCCTACTTTACAGAATGTACTTTCCCATTATCCGTGGAAAATTGGTTAAATTAACCCTTCTGGTGCCATCTGAGAGCTTGATTAAGAAGGACTGTAGTTTAATGGATTGAGTAGATTACTCAGGCCGTATAATGGGAGTGCAGGGCTATGTGTCATTGTAGAAATCAATTGGTACTCAGGCAGAACACAAGGCTGCATTGACACTAGTCTCATGAGATATGACCGTCCACCTCTGGGTCAGGGTTGGGAGGGGGTTGGGGTGTTTCCACAGCACAGCTCAGCACAGCACCGTACAGTAGGACTTCTTCTCTGCGTTGGACTTGTTTTTTTTGCTTCTCTCTATACATCAAACAGCCCCACTTTTTTCCACTTTCAAATATTCTTTCAGAGCTTTTTCTTGAAATATATTTGACACATTTTCTTGACACTATCTTTGAAGTCTCGTACCTTAGCCGAGTCTTCCTGGAAACAGTGATATCTGCTGGGATCTCCACCAGATCAAATATTTATGAGTATTTTGGACGGCAATTAGAAGGACTACAGAGAGACCAGGTTTATACACAGCTTGCTACAACACAGCCTCATTGCTTTATATCTTAACATCTGCCCCTGGATATGAGCATATTGTAAATCAGGAGGGGCTCCTCTTTAATCTTATATAGGGTCAGGCATTAAAAGGAGGATATTTTATCATGAGGAGGAGCAATTAATGATGGAGCCCCTGATTACAATAAACGGTACATGGTGTTAACTGCTGAGGTCACATCCTGTGTGATTGTCTCTTGTTTGTACTGGAACAGAAATAGAGGATATCCAACCAAACATTATGTAAGAAAAGTGCATTTACAATTAGAGATGCATAAGTCAATTTGCAAATAATTATTATTGGCTACCTTTTATTAAATTAAAAGTGATCAGGACTTATTGTGAAGTGCAAAAATTGAAGGATAACTGTATACAGTAGGTTTGCTTCTCTGATTGGTGCAGATGGCATGAAAAGAAACAAAGATAAGTACAGGGTTCTCTAAAGTGTTTGATTGCTTTCACAAATAACACTTTTGGTCCGGACCAAACAAACTCTGGTCTAGAAATCTAGAAATTCTTGTTGATTTGGGGTGGTGCTCACAAACTCTGGTGTGGACCATAGAACTAAACTTTGGTCCACCTGAAAATGGGGAGTCTTGGTTCACTTCATCTAGAGTATGGTTAGTGGTGGGTTGAAAGCCATTCAATCTAAACAAGGACTGAACAAGGCTTTCAAACCAAAAGTTTTGAATTGTAAATTTGGTGGACTGTTTCAACAGTAAGCAAGCTAACATAGCATTCACTGAAAATTATCAGGGATGATAGGCAAGAATGTGGCAAAGCTAGGGTTACTCTTGTTCTCTTAACAAATTACCATCTCAAAGTCTACTGGGCCGCTTTGGTCAGTGTTGTGGCGAGCCTGATTGTCTTTTATCAGTTCAGTTTGGTTTTCTGTTGGATTTAAATTAAACAAAGTTCATCTGTGTTCATGTAAAGCAAGGTTCACACGATTAAAATGGTTAAAATTCACAAGATTATCGAGCTGTTTTGTCCCGACTTCCTGACCAAGGATAGCAACTGCTCTTATGTTTTATAAGATTGTCCTATAACAAAATCCTCTGGTCTGAGGTGTGTTAAGAGTGAATTTGTCCCAAACAATTGGCGCCAAAACGGGTCGGGGCTGACAATCCACAGTCATTGCTCGTGAATTGTGGTGTGGAATGGAATGTAGCCAATCAAGAAGAGAGCTGACAGAGGAGCAAGGAAGCAGGTGTAAATAAAAATAAGCACAGTCGACCTGAATTATAAAACAGAAAGTTGGTTGGACCTAAGAAATGGAGGACCAACTCACAGCTTCACGCAGTCTCCAGGATCTTTCCACAGTCTTTTATTTAGTTCCCGATTTTCCGCAAAAAATAGTCCCTAGACCACCATCATTCCCTCTTCTGGTATGTTCTCTCCCATGTTGGGTGTTATGTTTTCTGATTGTTGCCATAGACAACGTTTATGGTTGTTGCTATGCTTCTTCTTCTTCTTCTACGTTTTTGTTATATCATGGATTATAGATCAGTGGTGGGACAGAATTGTTATGTGTGTGGTGTGCTGTGTTGAGATTATCGAAGCACAACACACACAGTACAATCAAAACTGCTCATTGCCCGATTTTTTTATCTTCATGTGTGAGGTCTCTAACAGATAAAAAATTTCTTCAGATTTTAGAAAATCATTAGGTGTGTACCTGTTTTAGTTGGCGTCTCTGTCACCACAGCTGCAGCCACTTTACCTGATTTGCTATGATGCTAGTGGTGGGCGGATCAATCCAAAAATATTGATATATCGATCCAACGTTGGTATTGATATCTATTGATACTAGTGCAGTGGTATCGGTACTTTAGTTCCTGTCCTATCTGTGCTGCTGCGGAGACAACCTGTCCGTCTGTTTCTGTGTTAGTGTCGCTGCTTTCGACTTCTGCTACTTCCACAGCATGAGCACGTCCAAGCAGGCTCCTCCTACTCCCTCTTGTGTTAATGTCACGTGACCCAGGTAAAAAGCAAGAAGTGCTGCTGGCAATATTTAAGAAAAAAAGTGCACTGGAGGGCAGTAATTTTGCCTTATTTTTTTCTCTTCTTATTTTTTATTTTTTATAGTTTTTTATTATGTTAATGAAGTATTTTACTTACAAACTATCCTGGTTGGATTACTATTAACTAACAGTTAGTCAATTAAAAATCCAAATGAAAGGATGGAGCAGCATGAAAGGAGCGCTGTAAGTATCTGTATCGATATTGGTATCGACAATACTGACTGGTATCGGATCGGTATCGGACCGATACCAAATCTTATGGTATCGCACACCACTGTATGATGCTGCATTCAAGTCCATCAGACACTTCATGTACCTCGCAGCACATCTTAAACCCACACTTAACTTCTGACATGAAAACCATGTAAAAGTAATCCCAAAAACAGGATAGAAAGAACCGAAGACAAGCAGCAGTAGTTTGGGTCTAAAAAGTCTGGATAAGTACCCTGTAAAGGACGAAGTAAATCAAAGTATGCTAAAACACATACCTCATGTACACTGTGCCAAGAACTAAAACATAAAGTACAAGGGCATCACAGCGCCCTGTGTTCATGTTAAGGCGTTAATCTTTGTTGCACCTGTGGTTCTGGCATCAGACCTGTTTGCCAGCCTCTTTGTCTGCTCTTTAATTGGCCTTGGGACACCTCCGAGGGCAATAGTTCAAACAGGTGTAAACCAGGGTGGGATTAGTCTTCAAGAATACTTAACACCTTTCAGAGGGAGGGTGTCGCTCTCAGATCTCCAAAACAGATCACCTGTGGTTAATACTCTGCTGTCTGCAGTTGACATGCACTCTGGGAGCAGTGCAGGGATATCATGCAACTGAATTCTTAAGTTCTTTAATATTTTAAAAGAAGCTACTAAATTTAAAATCTTGAGTCCTGATCTTGAATATTCTTTAATCACCCTGGCTGATGCGGGGCAGTAATCCTCTTTCCACACTTATATCAGTCCTCGAGATGTCACAAACCTTGCTTGTGTTAAAAAAATCCAGTGTCTAAATCTGCTAAAACTGGATAAATCTGGTTTGATAATCAAACAAGGAGTTACATTGTAAGTCCTTGTTATTATAAGTTACATTATAATGTGTGAAAATGTTCAGCTTTGCAATATAATGACTTTTTGGCAATGGTTTTTTGGATGTGAAATTTGAATGTTTTCTTAAAATTCCCAAGTTCTAGCAAGTGTTGCATCTTGCAACAATGTAAACTCTTTTCAACGTATTGCCTTCAGTTTATTTGGCCTCATGCTGTTGGGTTTACATCTTGCTCTACCTCGTTTTGCTCAATCTGTTATCATCACATCAGCCGTATCACATCATTGGTACCTCGGCTGAACATACATTTTTAGTTGGTTAATTACTTTGTCAATTGATTCACAAACTTTACCTTGTAATAGATCATCACTGTGTAATCAAGCTTCTACTGCTGGGAGTTTGTTGCAGTGTTCCTTGTGAAGTTTGCACACTGCCTTGTTGAACAAAGCATGACAATGTGTTATTGACTGATAGCGGATAACTTTCGCAATCCTTATGGCACGTTTTGCTTACACCTGTACGAGGCCCCAGTGACCAAAAACTCAACAAAGTGCCAAATCACCAGCAAAAAAACAAAAAATTAGTGTGTTGGTTTAAGTCAGTTTTTGTCATTGATGATCAAATTCTGCAGCAAAAATGGTCTGAGCATCCAGCAGTGACAAACTTTACTGTTTTGTGTTTTTTTTGTTTTTTTTGTACATTTTCATGCCATATAAACTGTCATAAATCATCTGATGCACTCTGAAGTTTTTTTTATGTCAAATAGCGCTAAATGGTGGTTGTCCTCCCCTCCATTCATCAAGACAGCCAACGCCATCTCCATCTCAATCTGTCACATGTTTGCTGAGTTGAAAAACACCCCGCAGATCATCATTTACATCCGATCAATTCTGTCTCGCAACTGACAATGAATAAATGCAATCAAGAACTGCAGTAGAGGGAAACTCCACATGACTTCTTATTGAGTGAAGCCTCACAGTTTGAATTTTGCTTTGATTGGGACTTTATCAACAAAGAGACAGAAAAATGGTTGTGTGTGGAGAAAAGCATTTTACAAAAATTGGACATTCTGTCACATGTTGCGGCATGAGAATTGACAAGAGGTCAAGTCTGAAGTCGAGGAAAGAGACCTAAGTATTGTATAGTATTGACTGGAAGTGGGGGTCTGGTAATGTCGATCTATACATTGATGGACTTTGAATGCTGCGCAGGATAATGGCCAGGAAACAATGTACTTGTTAATCCTGGTATTGTTTTGTTCATGCTATTGGAGCATGGTGTGGAGGCTCTGTTTAAACATAAGAGGCTTACCTTAAAATTGGGTCTAAAATAACCTCCTATATTGTTTGAGACTAGACTGAATTTGGTCACATCAGTCTAAGCTGTTCTACTTTACTTTTTAGGCTGCAACCTGACTGTTCTCTGTCATAACTGTCATTTTCTAAATGTGTATTTTTGTTATTTTATTGAATTTAAATGTATTAGTGAAAATTGTCTATCTTAGCAAATGTCAGCTACTTCGTTATTTTGTATACATAACTTTATCTAATCAGAATTAATTTTATGTAATGCATCGTGGCATCTTACTTGAAACTTGCTGTTAATTAGTAATTGTTGAGAGCTGGGTTGTGGGTGACTTTGGAGTACGTGGAAGTATGAGCTAGACTGTGAGATGTGACTTGACACAGATGGGGCAAAGTTTTGATCTAAATCCTAAGAGAGATGTTAAAGGGGCAATTAACTTACATCATTCTGTTTGATTACACAAGACCAGAGGGTTCATTTTTGTTCAGAGGGACAATAAAACCGTGTGGTCAGAGTATCTTTTTACTAATATTGGCAGACTGGTACAAAGGTAAGCATACTAGTTGAACTGAATAAGAGAAAAAATAACTGTTATCTAAAAATAAGTATTTAGAACAAGGTGTAAGAAGTAACACCCTGCAGGAGGCCCTGGCTTTAGACTGTGTTAAACACAGATAAGAATAACTTTGAGCCGGAATTCTTCAGGTGACATTTGGTTATGAATAAAACCCTCTTCAATTCGGGAAGATCAGGAGGTGAATATATGTTTCCATTGGGAATGTCAACAATTACTCTTTAAGTCTATGTATGCATAGGTTTAGTCATCCAGTTCATGGCTATCCAAGGCTGATCCAAGAAGCAACTTGACTGGTTCAGAAGATGTTTTCACTTTTCTCCAAAAAGCTTCTTCAGTTCTAAAACTGACTCATTGAGAGCTAGATATATAAAACCCTTTTGGACCATTAAAATGCAAATGATTATGTTGGTCATCTGAGAGTTTTTGGCAGGGTTATTGACCTGACTCTCTCAAGAGGTGTGACCGATGGGTACTTACTGGCATATGTTTAAGATGCCACTCTTCAGTGTTAACAGCCAGACTGAGAAGAAACCAATTGTTTTGTCTTTTAAGTTTCTAGTATTACTTTGCATCTCTTAATATGAAGTTCATTTTGCCCGTTTCTTAAAGGTCTTTTTGTTATAAACATTAGGATTTTAACTGCTGTGGGCCCTTTAAATTGTTTTATGTGTGAATGGTGCTCCATAAATATATTTGCCTTGCTTAACCTCAGTATAGAACCCAGAGCTTGCCCATTTTTTCTGTCTTTAAATGAGGCTTGACTATGCTGCCAGTTGTCTGGATTGTTATTGAGTCATTCCTCTGTCATTATCTAAATGAACTGGAGCTTTATTTACACTGACAAACACTGTAGAAGCCCTGCATGTTTAGACTGGCAGCTGTGTGTAAACATTTATGTCATTTGCAGAGCAGCAGTTCGGTGGAAAGTGGTTAAAATGTCTGGAAGGAATGATGGCGCACCTTACGAGATAGGCATCTGCTTAATTGCCATGCAAGAGAAACCAGAGAGTTGCTTTTAACATGCAGGAGTGATATGTGCCTCTGCTGGGCCCATGCAACACAAAACATTAGTATGTGTGAGAATTACCCATCTGGGCTCTGTTTTTCACGCCCTCAGATATCATCTATTGCTGGCATGATTACAGAAATGACTTTCAGAAGTGTACTTCAACTCCTTAAGATATGAGAAATTGATATTTGTGACACCCGCTCATGTCCCGGCGCCAATCAGCCTGGGACCGATAATTGAAATTCAGAGGACATGTCGTAATGGCCACACCATGGCAACCACATTGGCCACATGACAGTAATGAAGTGGGCCACAATAAACAGAACCTTGGGTGGCTCCTACAAATGAGAAAGTAATTAAAAGGACCAGGATCAGTGCGGGGTGAAGAGCACGCAGATGCTTTATATTCAAGGCCACATTTCAGGTACTGCGCCGGTGATCCCTTTGCTCTCTGTAGACATTTGAAATGACAGCCATGTTTATTCTTCACACTCTGACAAACGTGCGTCATAGATTCCTTGTATTCCATGCTTTCTGGAACACAGTGTTATCATTAGGGGACATCTTCTTGTTTTATTATGGTGTGCCAGGCAGTGAATATTTACTTGGTTTAAAAACAAGGCAGCTCCAAATTGTATGACAGACATTTGCAGACTGATTTGGCCTCACAGTGATTAAACAAATATGGTATTTTTAAAGTAAAGACATGTAATGTTATGGGTGGAATGAGATTGGAATGTGCTTGATTTCAAACATACTCAACCTGCCATACTTGATCTTAAAACATGAACAACATAATCATGCTCCATCATGTTGTCATCACCTGTATAGAAACAGCCATGTAAGTGCTCTTAAGAACGCCTGTGCTTCAGGTTAGTGGGCCTCAACTGGTGGGTAGGAGAGCAAAAGAGCGTAGCAGAGCTGTTTTCAGAGGGTTGTAAATGTGTCTCAAGGAATAAATAATGTGGTATAGGATCTACGATGATGCCCCAAGCAGATATCAATATATTTTATTTTGCACTGTCTTCCACATGAGACTGAGGTTGTTTTCACACCTACAGCTTGGCTGTTTTGTTCCAATTCAGTTGAAAAAAAGCAACAAATTTGCATATTTCCTTCAAATTGATTATGTTCGCAGGGCAGTGTTTTCAACCACTCTGAATCCAGCCTGAAGGGCCTAACGTCATTATGTCAAGCTAACATACCTATGAGTGCACGGGAAGAAAGCCAGCAGGTTAAAGTTCCACAAAACTGTTATATGATAATGATTATAGTGGGTTTTAAATGTCCCATGTAAGATTATAAGGATGCACATACAGTCATGGAAAAAATTATTAGACCACCCTTGTTTTCTTCAATTTCTTGTTAATTTTAATGCCTGGCTCAACTAAAGGTACATTTGTTTGGACAATTATAATGATAACAACAAAAATAGCTCATGAGAGTTTAATTTAAGAACTAAGAACTATTCATTTTCCATGGTTTTCTTGATAATAACCAAAATTACTTAAATTCTTACATCAATAGCTATGGCATTGTACCGCCAAAAACACTACTTTTAAGCATTCCATGTTTTCTTTTCTGTTTGCTTTAAACACATGATACACACAAGAGTTAATACTTGATTGCATAACCATTGTTTTTGATGACTGCAGCCATGCGTCTTGGCATGCTCTCCACCAGCTTCTGACATTGTTCTGCTGTCACAGCAGCCCATTCCTGTTGGACAAATTCAAACAAATTTTCTTTGTTTTTGGGCTTGTGGTTCTCCATTTTGAGTTTGATGATTTTCCACAGGTTTTCAATTGGATTAAGATCTGGTGATTGAGCAGGCCAAGGCATGGTGCTAATGTTGTGGTTCTCCATCCAGGCTTTAACTGACCTTGCCGTGTGGCAAGGGGCATTGTCTTGTTGGAAAATCCAGTCATTCGAGGCAGGAAAGAGTTTTCCAGCTGATGGAAGAAGACTGTTTTCAAGGGTAGTCCTGTACATGACCTGGTTCATTCGGCCTTCACACAATTGCATTTGCCCTGTTCCACTCAGACTGAAACAACCCCAGATCATGACTGATCCACCCCCATGTTTTACTGTAGGGGCAAGACAGTCTGGGTTGTAAGCTTCTCCAGGCTTCCTCCTAACCAGTAAGTTGGCTGGAGAGGGCATCAATTCAAAATTGGATTCATCACTGAAGAGAACCTTAGCCCAATCATCAACAGTCCAATCCTTGTGGTCTCGAGCAAAGAGTAACCGGGCCTTCCTCTGCCTTTCATTGATGAAGGGCTTCTTGCGTGCTCTGTGTGACTTCAAACCAGCTTCAACAAGTCGGTTTCGAACTGTCCTTGCTGAACAAGTCACATTTCTCGACAGTGCCCACTCATTTTAAGGTCCCTGGAGGTCTGACGACGATTCCTGACACAGGAACGGATGAGTGCACGTCATCTCGTGGGGTAGAAAGACGTTTCTTGCCACGGCCAGGTAGCAATTTGGTAGTGCCATGTTCAGCTTGTTTTTTTGTTGTTGTAATGAACGGCTGTCTTGGAGATCTTCAGTTTTTTTCGCTACCTGTCTCTCACTCATGCCAATTTCCAGCAGTGCCAAGATGGCTGCCTTTGTGGCTTCACATAATTCTTTTGTTTTAGGCATTATGTGAGAGCTGACAACTTCTGAGTTGTGCTACGGCTTGAATGTAAGCAGGAAACCACTCTAGGCCTTTGCATCTGCAGTGCTGCTTGTGACATGAAATGGCCTCTTATATACCCCGGGAATCAATTAAGCTTAAGAATGTCAAATAGGACAAAAAGTATTATGTGACCAGCTGCATTTTTTGTTGTGTTCATTGTATTATACGTTTAGTGGTACCAGATATTAGAATGAACAAGAAATTGAAGAAAACAAGGGTGGTCTAATAATTTTTTCCATGACTGTATTTATCAGAGTGTGACAGACCTTACTATGCAAGTGTAGAACTCCATGCAGTAAAGAAAAGCTGCTTATAACATTCATTGGTGGACCTTAGGGGACACCAGATAGCCTGGGATCTTATTGAAATAAACTCCTAACAACACAGGAAAGTAGAGAGCATCATAAATAAACCTAATAAGTAAATTCTCCTGCTTGAACATATGAACTACTACAGTGTGGGAGTCTTAACAGGGTTTCTAATCCATAAATGATCCTGTCAAGTGATGATCCACTGTCGTTATTTTCATCGTTTGCTATGCAAGCATTTTTATTAAGTAGAAGTTTGTTATCAGTCTGGTCGCCTGGCAGCTGAATTGGAATTATTATTACTGCTGCTGCTTATATCACTACTGCAGTGGTGTGAGTTAACTGGACACTCAGTTTGTGTTGATTCCTTGGACAATTGTGTTCTCATCGTGAACAAGCCTCTCCAGGGGTCAATTGGAAACAAGCTGAGACCACCTATTTCAGGTGATTATTTGTGCTGAAACTGGGATTGGCATCTGCGCTCAAATATATAGTAAAAGGAACCATGCTGAGCACGACACGCCCACTTGTATCGGAACAATGATCCCAAACAATCCTGGTGGGAAACAACCTCAGTTAATTTCAGTTGCTTATCTTCTTTCTCACTGGATCACAAAGTCATTTGCCACAAGAAAAGAAAAAAGAAAAAATGATCTTATACTCAAGAGTTGAACAATATATCTACCCATCATCACAGCTGATCCTTTATCGAGCTCTGCCTTTTACTTCCTGTAAAAGTCACACTTTGGCACTGAGGGTTTATCAGAAAGATTTTTAGTACTTCAACAGGTTGAATCATATTTTACCAAATAAACAAGTTGTTCAAAATTGTTAATAAAAAAATATCTTTCGAGTCCCACTTCAAGTGCATAATAAGAGCCTTAATGCACTTAAAGGATTTATTTGTCTCATATTTCATCTGCAAATCTGTGAGCGTTCATCCTTTGCACAGATAATCCCTTCATCTGTCAGGTGTGGCACATTAAGATGCTGATTAAACAACCTGCTTATTACTCAGATGGGTGATTAGCTGGTTACAAATGAGCTGATCTAAACACTCAGTTCAATCACACTGTACAATGCAAGTAATTCTACCTTTTAAATGACCAGTTAAATGCAGCTGCTTTAATACTGTAGGTCAGACAACCTTAGCTCATGCTGTCCTTTTCAACAATCCTGCTGTAAATTCCTCTTTTATAATGCTTTTAACGTTGACATTTACTCAAACCGTTTTGGAGAGATGATTAATCAACTTTATGGACTTCGAGGTTTTTGTTTACTGCTGAGTTGTACAGTTCAAAACTAAATGGTGCTCATATTATTTTGTCTACTCCCCCTACGTATTGAAAGGACAAAATATTGGAAACAGTGTCAGTGAAATATGATCAGTCCAGCCACATTATGTGGTGACTGTGGCTGCCAACATCACAGTAAAGTTAAATCAGCAGCTCATGGACAATTCCTGCAAAATCAGATCATTACTAACTTTGTAAATGTAATATTTACCACAGGGCTATTGTATTACAATACATTAGTTTCAGCTTGGTGCATCTAATAAACCTCAACAGAGTGTAAACACAAAGATGCACAATTATTTCCCAATACAAAAAAAATTATTCACACTGACATTTCCTTTTAATAACTGCAGTTATTCATGTCAGTGCTCTACCACTTCAGCTCACAAAACAACCCCATGTGCTAGTCTGCAAAGTAAGTTGTTTAGTGAACAGCCATGAAAAATCCAACCACATAAGATCAAATCAACAGTGCTAACGTGTAACACCATTTAGCTCCCAGCAATAGGTGTTTTTACTTCAGGACAAAGCTTTCGAGGCCTGACAGACCAAGAGGCCTCAGAGTAATTATGACCTGCTTGTCACATCACAGGGAGTACCATGTGAAGCACATGACCTGAGGTGGACCATGCAGCCACTCTAGTTTTGCTTAATGGAGACCTAAATCACTCATTTTAGCCTTGTTATGACTAATACTCAATGATAATGTGTTTCCTGTCAGCATCAGTAGACAGACTTGATCACTGTGCATGCACAATCCGTCCTGTTTGAACGGTCAGGATTCATCTCGCCACTCATCACAGAAACTCCAACACAATGTGCTTGGCAGATGCTCAAATGTATGAAGATCTTTGGTGAGTTTTTCCACTATCAGCTGTGCCTTTTCCTGCTGCTAGTCATTGCTGAGACCAAATGCGTGGTCTTTTATCAAGTCAAATGTGCTTGTGTTTTAAGGTGTGTGTAAGTGTAATGCTGCGTTCACACCGCACGCTACTTGTACTATCTCAGCGATCACTCTCCATGGAAAGTCAATGTACAGCTGCGATGGGGCGGGGCTAACCCTCCCGCGATGCGAGAGCCGCTTTTCACACTATCGCATAGCTTGTCGCACAATGCCACAGTAAAAGAAGGTTGATCTATTCAGACGATGTCGTGTGTGGCTGTGCAGCAACAGCCAATCAGCGGCGTGTGCATTAGTGATGGTCTCCGTGACAGACAGCTTTTTATCCGGACTACAGAGGAACAATTTGTGTCAGTGTGGGAAACATTAGTCAGTGAGGACATTGGTTCCGCCTAGACGGACCGTGGGAAACTCGCAGATAATGCTGCTGCAGGGCATCAGCTGCAGTGTTTAGTGTTTGGTAAGTGAGTGAATGGGATACAACTGGAATAATGTCCGCTTATACATCCTATTATATGATATATGGTATGATCGCAGTGAATCTCGAGCGGATGTGACGTCACTGAGCGACGGCCGATGGCAACGGTGACCAAAATGAGGTTTTTATGGACACGCAACGCTATTTTGGTAGCTGGGTCGCTTGTGGTGTGAACGCAGCTTAATACTAAAATCAGTCCTATTGGTAGCTACAGATAAAACCACTTTAATTCTCCCTAATTTCCTTGACTGAGTCTTGGCTGGTCCATGACTTGAATATGCTGGACCAGCCCAATCTCACATGCTGATTTAGAGTCTGGTTATTGGTAACACTACTCTAACAAGGGAAAAAGTTGAAGCACTTGTGAGGGATACATCATCTTATGAAGACATCCTGCAAATGCATAAATATGTTGTTCATTCTGGAATTAAGGCACACCCCCAGAGAGGTGGGGAACTCCCTTTTGCTGGTAATGGGCTTGACATTAGCAGGCATTTGGTTGAAAGGGTTAGGAAATGGAAGTGGCTGCATCTGAGTTCTAATATTGCCGCCAACTACCTGTATATGCTGTCCTTCAACAGCAAAGAGAGTCTTTAGTGTGAGCTGTTAACAGTTGGGACACCTGAAAAAAGGTAAGAGCTTCCTGGCAGAAAAATCACTACAATGAAATGAAAGTGCTTTAACAATCTGAGGGGGTGAGAAAAAGTTCACGGTCGGGTGGTAACACTTCCACTTTGAGCTGAATCTTTTATGTATTCGGTGAAGTTGAATCTAAAATATTGATAAGTCCAGCTTTGAGCTTGTCCGAAATGACTCATTAGTTATAGTAAGGAAATCTCTGTTATCAGAGCTTCTTTTAAGTCATAATTTAATGAGGACTCTGTTTTAATCTGCATATTTCTATGTCTTTATCATAATTGAATTTTTACTGCTTTTGTTTTTTGATGTTTGTGCTGTCAACTCTTACCTATCCAGGGACTGCAAATGAAAATTAGCTCCTCAAGCTAAATCGAAAAGAAATGTTATTAACATCCGTCCCTGTGCAATAAAGCAATAAATACAAACACAAAGATACAAAACAATTATGAGCATCCTCAGAGAGGTTTTTCATTCCACTCTCTGTTTAAAGGATTGATTCTTCCTCATTGTCTTTCCGATTTCTCTATGCACGTCCAATTTAATAAAACTATTGATTTAAAAGGATTTAAAGTTAGGTGTGAATCTTCTACCCAGGATGAAGCTGTTCTTTATTTCATTCATCGCCTCCTGTCTGTGGAGATATTAGTGTTTGGTTGTCACAGTCCGTGTTGTAATTGGCAGCCACTTAATTGTTCCATCCCTGTAAACATGATGCTCATGTCTTTTCATTGATGAGTCATTACTGGAAGGCTCGCCTCTTTGTTTTACAGTTTGCCGCAAGATGTACCACCATAATAGACAGAAGCAGAACACCGTCCCCCGTCATTGTGCTTTTGAAACGTTGATTTTGCACAATGGCTGTGAGCAGCTTTTTCTCTCTTTGAACCTAAAGAAGGATGCACAGTTGTTTACTCCTGTATGCAAACTGATGCGCAGGATCCTCCATATGTCCTTTAATGTAAACGTCAGACATGGAATTAGATTTCCGTCAGGGACTATTTATCTTCAAGGCATGATTTGATTCAGTTTCAATCTGACGTCTTTTTCCTGAGCTCCCAAGAGAGAAAACATTCAGAGTCATACCAGTGAAGACTATATTTAAATGATACTTATCTTAGCTTCAACTGCTAATTATCTTAATTACTGACTAATTCTATCTCATTAATTTAGTTAATCACTTGGATTTTGTGACAGGAAATTAGTAACATTGTCCTTCATATAACCTCTATGATGATGCCTTCATATTTTTTTCATGTGTCGTGCAGCTAGTAACAAAAAACACGTTAATATTCTGCTCTCAAAAACCTCAAATAATCACCATGAAGAGGCTGGAACATGTTGTTTTTTTGGCATTTTAACCTGAAATTTTGGGAAAAGCTTTAACTAAAATAAGGGAGTCTATTTCCATTATCTATTCTGCTCATCCTTTTTGAAGGGCTGGAGCCTATCCTAGCAGCTTTAAGGCAAGAGGCATGGCTCCCTTTGAGCTGGTTACCAGCCAAACACAGGCTTATCTACCATGACAAACAACCAGGAATGCTCAAACTCACACGAGGGTAAGTTAGAGTCACCAATTAACCTAAAAGGTAAATTTTTCAACTACAAGAGAGAGCTGGAGTGCCAGGTAAAATCCACACATGCATGGTGAGATCATACAGAAGGGCCCCAACCAAGATTCAAGCCAACAGCCCTTTTGCTGTGGGGCAAACCACATCCATCCTTCCATGATCTATTCCTATTATCCCCTTTTGGGTCTTGGGGCACTGAGGCCTATCCTTTCTGACATTGGGTGGGAGGCATGGCACACCCTGTACTGGTTACCGGCTGATTCACTTAGAGAGACGGACAACCAGACATGTTCCCACTCTTAGCTAAGAGCAATGCAGGGAAGATCAATTGGAGAAAAGCAGTCTAACAAAATTTAATGGCACGGCAGGCCCAGGCGAGGGCAATAAGTTGGCCATTTTATTTCTAATTTGAAGATTTGTAACGTTAAAGAAGTTCATAACATCCTCACAGCTGAGGGCTAGTGGAATCACAGGCTCAATAGAGCTCTGACTCTCCGAATACAGTGCTGAAACTACCTGGGATTGCAAGTTATTCAACAAACAGGGTTTTTTTATGAGTAAATAACAAATACTGGTTATTAGGCAAAACAGGAAGTGAAGTAGTCCGTCTGCTATCAGACAGTGCCCTGTGCTCCTTTCTCCTAGGTCCTTGACAATGTCAACATGAGCAAAAGAGAGAGACATAGAAGCTGGACAATGTTTCTTTTCTTTCTCCATTACTAGCTGGCTGTTAGGACCTCAACGGGATTCAAAGTAATCAAGCTGATTTAGTCTCCGATGCTTCTGACACATTTAGTTAGGACATAGGCACCCTGACTTGAAGTCCTTGATCCCCAAATCAAGTCTCACATTGTCAACATGGGCTCAAAAAGTCATGGGAAGCATGCACATCCAGGACAAAGTGGGTGCTCAATCAGTAAAAGACCAAGATTATTGCTCACTCAACACAAGCTGTTCCTCTTTATTCCCCAAAGTGGACTTTCACTTGTCTTAAAAAAAAAGTCAAGCACATGTATTTAACAATAGTAGTAGCTCAAATTTTCCTTTTACATATACAATTATTTGACATCCATAGCTATTGCTACCATGAAGAAGGGATACATGTAAACGTTTTGCTGTGCTCATACATGTTCAGCCAGCTGATTTCACAGGACTGCATGTACAGAGTTTAGAATCAAGGAAAAGTGAAGTAGATTGGAAAAGAGGCTATCTGGGTGCTTCATACAGCCATGTGTAGGCTTCAAGACAACATTCCCAGCAGGCACCCCTTCCAGGGTCATAGCAATCATCCACTTCAAATAGCAGTGTATTTCATACAACCATGCACACAATCAGCAACCTGAATTCACAACAAGAGGCAATTCTGGAAACCACCGGAACAGCCTATTCTCGAAATGTCAAAGTTGGTTATACACAGGCTCACAGGTGCTAGGGCCACTTCACTGGTCATTGGCTCGCAGTTGGCAATTAAATGGGCTGCTTTATAGCTCACATGGGCAGCCAGGGGGAACTACACATGGTTTGGAAATGGATGTACCATTTAGACAGTGAGCACGGAGACTGGACAGGCCCCATGCAGGCTTGTTTACCCATATGGAACCAGAATGGAGCCTATCAAGTATCCTGCAATGACCCATCCAGGGTTGCTCTTTGAAACTTTGGACAGAACTAGCCGAGCCTGGGAATTTTGATCAGCTGCAACCCATTTGAGGCTCTTTTGGATGTGGTAGCTGGGAAACTGGCACCGGTCTTATTCCCTGCCCTCTCAACTTGGCCCTGAATAAGTGTGAATGGGAAGTAGGAAGTTAAATAGTTCACAGACTAGTTTGCTGGGAAGATCCCTTCAACAGAGCAGAATAATTATTCTTTTCTCTTCAACTTTCAATGAAGCTTCTGTCCCTTACAAGCATAATATGAAATAATAGCAGCAAATTATTTCAAAATACCATTTTTACATCTATAATAACAACTTAAAATGGACCAACGTGGGACATTTCATTTATCATAATACACTTTCTTACTGAATTTATTGTAAATTTTTGTGGTAAAATTGTATGGCTTCAGAGGGGATTTCCAAAAATAGATAAAATTAAACAAATGGCTGCTGCATGGACTGAAAATCACACAGAGCGCCCCTGATAGGAAAAACCTCAACACAAACACACTACTATAATTTATCTGGAGGAAATTTCATGGGAAAAAATAGAGAGCTTTTTTCCACCTTAAGTTGGTGAGTGACAAGAAATAGTCTGAACTGTAGAATAGTTTACAAGACACAGTTTTCTCATGTTTTGTTGACAGTGCCAGGAAATGTTTAAGCTAACCTCATACCATTGGATTGCTTTATGTTCAGCAAAGTCTGCAATGTGCAGTGAATTCAGCGCAGAGTGCTGTCTTCGGCCCAAAAAGCTTTTTTTCCCACGTCTCACATGAAATAGTTGAAAATCTTGCTGGACTTTTCCAAATTTTATAGTATTCATTCCAAAAATACACAACTACATAACACAACACACCACAGGAAGGCTCGGTTATACCATAAGACATCCACATGAATTCTGGAGGCCCCTCCATCTGTGCAGATTCAGGCTGCGTTATGGCCTGTATGCACGAGGCATGACGCTCCCACCCACGTATGTGCAAAGGCAGAGACACCCACCCGCAGTACTCCAGTCTCCTGCTGCGTCCTCATGCCAGCTACTCTCTAATATCACATCTCTGTGACTACTCTGCCTTGAAGTGGCAGTGTGAATTGGGCTATGGCCTTACTGAAAGGGGGGAATTCACCACCCACCATAAAGGCAGTCATGCCACCAATGACAAATCAATCCTCCTCGAATATCTGTGCATAGGGACAAAGATGGTGATTCCCAACATCTTTTTCATTTCCTTGGGTTCTCCCAAATTGTATCCAAGAAGATCCCCCCTGTCAACACTCACATATATTCAAAGTAATACACTGCTGTTCAACAATATCTTCAAATTTAAATCTTATCCTATTTGTTCATACCGCAGGACCCTTTTTAAAACTGTTTAGCATGAGGTTGGGAATCATGGCATTACACACTGAATGAGAGTCACTGGTGCTCGCTGCTTATGTTGATAGGATTGTCTCACTGGAAGGTCAAGATGGTGTACATTTAATTTTGAAAAAATCTGTACAATTGTTTGTATTCAACATTATTTACTTTAATTTCCTTTAGCTCCAGCATATATTGACACAATGCATTTGTGAAAAGATTTTTCATTGTAGGATGACTTTTAGACGCATTTTAACCAGAGTTCAATCCTGATTAAAGCAAATAATTAAAAATGTTCCAAGCCATACACCCCAGGGAAATCTCTAAATAAAGTAAAAGCAGAGGCTGTACTTCAACTATCAAACATTTAAACTGAATAGTTGTAATCTTTCCAATCCTTAATGTTTTGTTTCACCTTTACAAGCAGAAATGTCCTTTCTCAGTGCGTTTCACCTATACAAAGTTAAACATTTTGGACCAACTTTTCCCTCGATGCATGGTTGTGGATTGAAGGCAGGTAGTTCAGAGCTCCATCAACAGAAGTTACCGAGGAACAAACTGGCGTAGGACACACACTCACCTTCCCCACCTTGATACTCTCTTTGGGATTCATCTCTCTGTTACAAACTACTTCCCTAATCATGAAGCTGCCACTTTCAATTTATCCATTTCCCAATTTAATTTTTCTCTGCTGTTTAATTGGTCCACTCTGGGATGAATCAAAGCGCTCAGAGGCATTACTATATTACTCAATATTGGAGGGATCAGAGACTGAGATATTGGTTTTGGCATGAGCAGAAGTTGGGGATCATAAATAACACAATTCAACAGAAAAAAGCTCAGATCACGTGAGAGAAGAGGCAGAGGAAGCTCAGTGGTTTCCTTATCAGTATATTAATCATGTCTGTGCTCTAGTTCTGTCACTGTCTATTGAGACTGTCGGGTTTTGTAGAAGCTGCCACTAATTGCTCTTTCATTATTTTTCATCATCATTAATATGGAAATGTTCTGATTTCTAGAGATTTAAATAGTTGTGGAATTGTTTTAAAGTTGTCATTTAGTCAGATCTGATTTGCCTAAGCATCACCATTCAACAGTACTTAGTATAGATGTCATTGAGCTTCATCGTTTCAGGTGAGCGGGGTCTCAAATTCTCTGAGAATTCGAGACTGTCCTGAAGGGACATTTAGCTCGAGTGAAATAATGACAAGCTGGATAACTGATAAGTAAGGATGCACAATGTTTTTCCTATAGCATTTTCTAAATACAGGTTATAGCAGAGAAATCAGTTACCAAGCTGTCGGTTTTTTAAAAAGCATACATAGAAAATACAAACTCCAGCAGGGATTATAGTGATAAACCATGCCGTATGATGCCTTTTGTAACTATGATGCAAAAGTATTTCATTTGTATCTAATAATAACCTGTTCTGAGTGTTACCAACCACACACTGCTAAAGAGCCAAAGGGTAAAAATGTGTATTGCTATAATTATTGTATTATTTCCCTCAGGAAGGTCTGCATTTATCTCTTCACAGGTTTCAGTGGTTTAGAGAGCACATGCAGGCTGTAGCTGTTTGTTTGTTTTGGTTTCAAAAACAACTGGTAGTCTTATTATGTGTGTCTGTATATGCATGAGTCAGGCCATTTGGTATGTGCATGAGGACAGTTTGATGCAGGATTTAAAAAAAGCTACATTTGCCACATTTGCATGTGTGGATTTAACTCTTAAAGAGCCCATATCATGCTTGTTATGGGCTTGTTGTATAACCTTTAGTATGTTCGGCAAATCTCCTTCATGTGAAAGACCACTTTCATGCACAAGACAAGAACTCTGCAACATCAGGACCTTTCCCTCTCATTCTGTTCACAGTAACAGTAGCTGCCTGAAACCAGTTATCAACCAATTATTTTCAACACAGTTTTTGTCAATAATCTTTTTTCCCCTGACAAAAACTAAACTACAACTGAAAAAACAAGTACACATGGCCAAAAACTAAAACTAAATTCACAAACATTTTTGTCGACAAATAAAAACTAGACTTAAATATTTAAACTTAATCCAATCAAACCTAATTTTGTCTTGTGGAAAGAAGGCACAAGATAGAATTCACCGCTGATTTGGTTCTGTGGAAAGGTTGGATGAGTTAAGAGGGACATCCAATCACAACTACCATAACGTCATGGTGGTGGAATCCAATAGTGAAATATGACTTCAGAAATTTCGTCAACTAAAAATAGACTAAAATTAAAACAATGTATATGACTAAATCATGACACAAACTTAAAGATATTTTAGGCAAAAGACTAAAGTTAAAGCTGAATTAAAAAGAGCTGTCAAATGAACACAGCCTGAAGCACGCCCCTCCCCACCCCAGTGTTACGTCCTAGCATTGTTCCCTTAGCAGTTTAACCCCATTAGGTCTGGCTGGCAAACTGAGTACAGAGCATGGAGTGTATGAGTTGTTGAAAACATGTCACTGTGGAGCTGAACTGACCAATCACCACATAGCAGACTGCTCAAGTAGTCAGAGCAGACTGTGTGCATGTGGACAAAGGAGCCTTAAAGTGCCAAGAGCTCCCAGAAAGGCAGAGAATAGAGGTGGATAGCAATTCTGTTCTTGCTTACTGAAGTCATTCAGAAATCAATTTTAACCTTTCCTGTGTTAGGGTTGGTACCGACCTGTTTTAGGTTTGAAATGCATTAAAAGAAAAGAAAACGCTTAATATTTGTTTATTGCATTAAGGCTTTTTGACCTTGTCTGGAACCTCTATGTATACAAAACTAAACAAAAGAACAAATAAAAACAATAAATTATAAGTGCTCTGTTGAAATAGTGTCATCCGTGTTGTTAGGGTCGGTTTCGACCCAGTTATAAAAATAACATTCCAAGCAATAATTATAGCCAAAACTGAAATAATGATGCATCTATGAAGATAAATAGATCAGTTTTCAAAAATGTGCACACATATGTATGCTCATAAAGTTCTCTTGCTATAAAATACAGTTTTGCCCTTTTCTTTAAGTAAATATATACGGGGCAAAATTAAGCCATCACGCCATAGATGCTACTATGGTTAACGATATTAGAACAGAAAATGTATACATATGCCTCGACAATATGTGTTCTAACGACTCCTAGTAATAGTGAGGTAACAATACAACCTTTTATTTATTTATTTATATGATTCTTTTGAGGTTCATTTTACAGTTTTTATTGAAATCAAGGGGCGTACATACAAAGAAAGACCCAAAGGCCCATACCAAAGGATATTAATACCAATATTTTCATGAATAATGAAGCCCGACAAGGTAACCAAGAGATAAGGAAAAAAAAAACTGCATGGTATTTGACTGTTTTAGTGTAATTTACAGCTGATTTGAGGCATGGATCAAAACCTAGTCTAGTGGTTATCATTTATAGAGTAAGCTAACGCAGCTCAAGGGATATGAATGACTTAAGGCAAAATTCTGTCTCTTTAAAGTGTTTGGCAAAGCTCAACAAGTCATGTTGTTGGAGCTTTCAGCCCCTGGGGAAGACCAGATGGAGGAGGCTCATGAGCTGGGTGAGGCCTACAGGGAGAGTGGCTGGAGGGCCTGATGTGAGCCAGCTGAGGTGGGCTTCTAGAGTTTTCCATGGCAATCTGTGCACAGGGCACCCAGGCTTTTTGGAATCAGAGGGTTGTAGGGGAAAACAGAAACACGAGTGAGGCTGAAAAAGTCCTTAAGGTGGCTATGGGTGAAGACGGCGGATCCATGGTTGCTGAAAAGGTTGCCCATAAGAGGTTGTCTAATCTGAGAGCCAGGGTTGATCACTGCTGATGTGCCTGAACTGCACAGTCAAGCTGTATCAAATCACCATGTTAAGATTGCCTTAGACAACAATTCATCTACGTGCCAGCAATTGTGGTAATAACCAAACAGAGTTTAGTTTTACACAACTAAGTGAACAACCAGCCAAACTCATCCTTTTTGTATAAGCACATCTCTCTGCTGTATTCAGAGACATCGATGTTTGTGTCCCTGAAGGTGTTATAAAAGAAGAGCCTTTTTCAAGTGAGCAGTATCAGCTCTCAGTGCCATCTCTACTGAGTTCTGTTTGTTTTCTTAACTGTTGCTGGCCATTACAAAGCACTGTTTTCCAACAGTTGTCCCTGGGGTGAGTTACAGCGATCTAAACTGGAGCAAATTTGAAATTAATTTGCTGCATTACAGTGGACTTAGCGTAGCCGGAGTGTTGGTACCATGCCGTTGAGTAATTGAGGTCTGATCAGTGTTGAGAGTTCGGATTGGACAAGTGTCTGAGCTGCCAGAATTTACTCCACAGCTGTCAGCAGTCTTGAACATTATTTAACAAAACATCTTTGATGTGTGTTCCCCACTTGAGTACTCGGCTTCGCCTTGAATGTACAAACCACTTACTTTATCTACAAAGTTACTCTCTCATACTTCATGTGGTAAAATGGCATATGATGTAAAAACAGCCTGACAGACATGAAGTGTTGATCTTAAAGGAGGAAAAAAAGTTATGTTCAAGAGCTGAAATTGATTTTCAAAGATACCACAGAGATCTGCCAAACTGCAACAGTGTTTTTCATTTCCTGTCTTTTATTAACCCCTCCGTATTTGTTCTGTGCTCTCAGCTGGATACTGTATGTTTCGCCAAGCTCAGATGTACCATTTTTCAGGAAACGTAATATCTGCTTCTTTTTTGGTGAAGGCTACATAAATCTGAGTCCTTTATCAGCCGCTAGCACACCTCCTCAAAGACACCCGGGCGGATTCTGTTATTTTTATCTAATCATTTCCTGAGCATATTCTGGTGTCAGGATCCATCCTGGCTGACAAGTGCTGGTTCCATTCGAGTCCCCTATCGGCCCGTGTTTGCACTGTTTTGCCATGACACCTGACTGATAAGTGCGGCGTTGGGTGTGCATGTGGAAGGAGAGGATTTCAGCAGTGACACGCAGCACTTAGCACAGAGGAAGCTGCGTGGTGGTGCCCATGGTGGCAGTTTATCTCATAAATGTTTTTGTTTTATATTTTGATGGAGGATTTTATGCCTGCAGACCTCAGCATTTTACGGCACTTTGGAGACTCTCGTTTATTCACTGCGAAAGAAAAATGGTGTCTTGAGGAAATGTGAAGTGTCAGAAACATCATTAATCCAGAAGCTGTGTCCAAAGGAGACACGTTTTGCTGGGATTTGTTGCCTTTATGGAGCTGAAGCCAGATCTTAATCAGAACTATATTTTCTGACTTGGTTGAAAAGTATTTTATAGCACATTTTTGGCTCTGAATTAGCAATGTGCCAGATTTTAGATGGGCAATTCTCCAAACAGAGTAAAATATGTCTTCCCTGGTCAGCCTGGCATCAGAACAAAATAAACCACTACACATCCCACTCGAACACCCACATGAGGTGAAGAACATAGCGCAGAAATCATCTCTTGATATATTTTAGCAGAGTATATTTACCATGTTTATTGTTTTTTGAGAGAGAAGTATGTCATGGTTATCACAATACCAAAATTTGTATCTTTTTTAACTGATAATATGTACTTGAATTAAAGCTGACATGCCAGATAAGCTGGTTTGCATTTCCAGGGTTATATTTTACTGTTCCATCCAATGATCACCTTCAGGAAAGATGAGACAGAGTATTCTAGAGTAGCCATTCTAGGCTTTTTGTTGCTTCTTGTTTGTAACTCCTGTAGCTAATTTTGTCCTCTAAGGATGCTGTAGCTGCCATGATGTCTCTTTGCTTACACATTTGCCATTAAATGGATTTGTAAGGGTTTTGGACCAGCAAATTTGAATTTCTTATTGCTGTCAGTGATTGGATTGGCCAAATCTCAAATCTAGTTACTGCTTGCAGCCTACATATAATTAGCACATGCTACACACTTTATTGTCACCAAATGAGCCCTCAGTTTGTCCTTCTCTCTGGTACCATGTAAAATTATGAACATAATAGTCCAAGTGTATCTTGAACAAAGGAAAAACTTGTATTTGAGGGCTGTACTATTTAATTTGTAAATAAATAATGCAATATGTTTCCCTCCTGCAACATATTTGCAAATTTCAACCCTTTAAAACCCTGACAAAACAAATTATAGTCTGAAAATTCTATTGTTTTGGTGTTTGTTTGATGTTTTTGTTTATTTTCTTCTACTGAAATCCTAAAAAAAATCTAAATTCCATGAAATTTGACATGTTTTTGTACCTCATTGGATGCATGATAATGTCATTTGAGCACATTTTTATCATTTATCTGATTGTATTCAGTTGTTTTCTTACTAATATGTTGATCATATTGATTCAATAGAGATATCATTAAGTGTGTATCAAATATGATACAACAGGCATTAAAGGGTTAAAGAGGACTTTTGTATTTAATGCTGTCATTTCTCACTTGTATTTCTGAGGGCTGCCTGTCAGTTGGCATCGTTCTGGTTTGAGTTTACAGCCTAAGACTTTTGTCTCTGTCTTTTGGATAGTAGCTGACAGTAAGGTCTGGAGCAAAACATCTGCTAATGTTCCAACTACTGTATAATCATCTCCTCACAGCATTTATCCTTGCAGTTACTGATATTGTTTTTTACACAAATGAGTCTCAACAAAGCTATGTGGATAAAAATGATACCGTGCCCTTCCATTTAACATTCAAAAATGTATTAATGTATGTTAAAGACATGATTTACCCCACAGCCCTAACAACTTACTCACAGTTCTTGACCCTGAGATGGTCCTCTGTACATAATGCTTCCAGGATTGAAGGGTCTCTGTCAGTAACCAATCAATATTTAGTGCTAGGTTCACTATTTGGCAACAAATGGAAACCCACTCATGCAGCTCAGCCTCTCGTTTGATTGCATCTCTCAGATCCAGATCTACCTCCCCCTCATTTTTTCTCGACTTCTATTTTTTTTTGCCCAGGACAACTGCAAACTCTTCAAGAGCGAGACGAAGTCACAGACTATGACGCTTCTTCTTCTGTGTGTGTTAGTATGTGCACTGAACCTCGCCGACGGGCACACACGGGGGGGGGGGGCAGCGAGAGGGTGTTATGTCGCTAAAGTCAACCACTCCCATTTGCCTGTCTGTCAGATTTCTTGCTTGGCTGAGCTCCACACAGTGATGGTGTTGACAAAATGACAGGAGGGGGGCACACTCTGGTGAATGTCAATTTGCCTGCAAAGAGGCGCCTCCCCAGGAGTGCTGGAGCTCCCACACAGAAACAGAAAAGGCAGAATGAGCTGTAGTTTATAAATGGAAAGCCCTAAAGAGACGGATATTTACATACAACATACAAGATCACATGCATGCATAACAATGTACATTATGCAGTGGCTGCTGTTAAACAGGCATAATGTTCATACTCTGTGACTGAAATCACATCCCTGAAGCTGCAATTAGCTGCCGTGTAGAATAACTCCAACAACCGGATGATGATTTCCACTTAAATACAGATTCACTGTTGTTAAGAGAGCTTTCCTCGCCTTGCTTACTGTCCTGGCTTGACTGCTGGGATTAGAGATACGTTGTAATGTGTCTCTAATCTCATAATCTGTCTAATAGTGGCACAGTTACACCGGAGCCCTTAAAAACATAAACACAGACTTACTTAGGGAAACGTGGAGGTTATTTGGGACATTTAGAGCTGATCTGAATCCTTAATCTAGACATCAGGATTCACAGAGTATCCCTGTTCATCGCTGCATGAAGCGTGTGGAGTCGCATCCAAAAACTCACCTCAGATGTTAAATAAGTTATACCAAACAACCTCCCCAGCGGGTTGCACAAATTAGCATTAGATGACAGGTGTTTGGATTAACGCTGATTTAATGAGCTTTGTCAAAGTCCCTGGAGGATGAATACGGGGTTTTGGGATTACATACTTCCGGGATACTGTTAGAGACACCAAATGAATAAGCCTGTGTTTCAAATCCATTAAAATGTTTGCATGTCCTCGTTTCTTATGAACCCCACCAGGAGCAGTGAAACAATATTAAACCCCCTGCTCCCACATGTGCCAGTGAAATGGATTCCTTTATAGCAAAGATGAGAATCAGACTGTGTGCCGCAAACGGTAGAGTGCCTTGGAAGTATCTTTGTTAAAAGGCTGTCATGATTGAATTCTTTATCTTGATGACATTCTTAATTGGAAAATCCACATGCAAGGTCTTTTTAGAAGACATCAGTCTCTGAGGAAGCCTTGATGTTCTGACCTTTACTCTGGAAGATGAGTGTAATGACAGCCCTGAATAATAGCTGAATTTGTCTCCATAACTGATTTCTCGTGCTGACTGAGTTTCATTTATAAAGTGATGGGAACTGAAATTTTCGCTTTATGGCAAACAGAGAAACAGCCAATCGCTGCAGTCATACTTTGCAACCATTTCAAAGAATTGATCAGAGAATAAAACTAAAGATGCGCGATAGTAATAGCATAATGTTAGTATTGACAGATATGAAACCCATTGCATATATTAATGATATATACAGTGCTTAACACATTTATTAGACTACCACTTAATGTAAGATTTATGCCACAGCTGCCCTTTTTTAACAGCATTAGTGATAACTATTTTGTAAAAGTATTTTAATGTTTCTGTTTTGGTTAATACACCAGTATGCAGAATCTCTATAACTGAAATTATACTTTAATAGTAATACGTGTTTTTTATTGTGATCCACATATTTTCAAATTGACTGTTTTACAAAACCAAAGACAAAACATTTTTGTAATAAAACACATTATTTATTTATTAAGATGTCAAATTATGGTTTTTGGCTTACATCCCTGAAGAGAAAACAATGTTTTGAGGTTGAATTTTATGCTTGATTAATTTCTGACTTCTCAGAGGAGCCCTGAGCAGCTCAAGTTTGGGCATAAAAAGGTGAAACCATGTAGAAATTAATTCCTGCACAAAGTGTTTGGCAATAACTGCAACATTTTCTGTTTTAAACAAGTTTTTGAAAGATTCCTCCACTGTCTATGTTTTTTCTTTTTTAAAGCAGGTGATCAAATGCATTTGTTAGGCACTGTGTATTGTAAAAAAAAAAAAAGGCAAAGAAGAATTTTTATTGAATTTACTTGTATAAAATTATCACCACAATCGTACACATGATGACCCTCTTAAAAACAAGACATTGCATCTCTAGAGGCTAACCTCTAATAAACTTGTTTTCAGTAGAAACAAATTTGATGACCACAGGTGTATGGTTGGTTCATGGATCTGTCACTAACTTTAGTTCTTACTTTGTCCACTTGTCTCCTCTTACCTCCCTTCCTTCGCCCACACACCCAACACAGCATCGTGTGGATTTCATCGTGAGGGATTCATGATTTGCTGTAGGGATTCATGTTGGGTGTTTGATATATATACTTGTATATATACTGTTGGCTATGCATACGTGTGTTTTATATAGGTATATTTTTTTCAATGCATATATGCTGGGTCTTTCCAGCACACTGTTTCCGCGGTGGCGGGGATCATTCAGACCAATCAGACGCTGCGCCTCTGCCGTAGTGCATTTCAAGGCAAGGAGAGGCGGTCATTTGATTGATGAAGACAGCACTTGGCTGTGTTAAACCCACTCATGCCTTTTCTCCTCCCTCTCTGGCATTTGTGCTGAGGGGCAGGGATGGAGGCGTGGATGCGCTCCTCTGCACCTTGAGTTTACCTCTCTTGGCACTGTAGGAAACTTGCAAAGTGCGCTGGTCACACCCTGTCCGCTTGGCGCAGGCCAGCGCTGGGCAGGTGCGCCTGTGTCTGCACCTGGTCCAGAAATTCGAGCCCAATGTCTCCAATTGTTTTCAAAACTGGATGATCCCTCATCTGTTGTCCAAAAATCACCACATTTCCAACTTGAAGTCATGAGTTAAAATTTTCACCCAAAGAACAAAAACCCTGCATCCTTCACCAATAATGACAACATGACCGGGTCTAGAGCTAGAATGGTTCCTTTGTCTTATATTTCCTTTGCCAAGTCCAGTTGCCCCTTTGGATTAATTCTAAATTAACAGGAGTGCTGCTGGCTCAGTCTTTACAGTCACTATCAAAAAGCTCAAGTCCGGAGACCAGGGGCCTCATGTACAAAGACTTGTGTGGATTTCATACTAAAACATGGCGTTAGATCAAATAAAAAAAAACGTTGTATGCACAAAAATATCTAGATGTATGAATCTGTGCGCACGCGTGAATTCATATACATATGCAAATCACATTTAAATAAACCCTGCGCTTGAGATTCCCCCCTCTGGATGATCAGAAAATTTTATAAAAAATAGTAAGATGGTCTCTAGAAAGAATTTCATGGAAAGTACATTTGAGCACTACTCCCTGAAGTGGAGGCGCGCAAAAACATCCTCTTTGGCACGCTGTCCTTACATAATATATATCTCTCAGGGGTGGTTGAGCACATGTGGGTGACTCCCCAAGGTAAATACCAGTGTATTTGTGTAGCTCACAATATGTGTTCATACACAGCCACATAAGACAGAGCAGGGGTCGGCATATAGAGTCCCCTTTTTATTTCTTTTGAACCGAAAGGCGGCCGCTCTGTCCTAATGGAAAATCGCTGCAGAAAAGATATAAGACAGAGACAAAAACTTTGTTTAATCATCTGTTCTGATGTTTGTTAGTAAGTGCTTTTGAATTTCTTTGTTTTATAGACTATCTTCACCTCTACTCCATTTTTTTCTGAAGAACAAGGGTCACTCATACTAGGTGTGTGGGTGCATATTGCTGCCCATCCTCTCAAAGCAGAGCAATAGTGTATAAACTTTGGCATTTTGCTACTCTTGGCATGAATTTCCTCAGATCTGTTTGCTACCTCACAGGCACAAAAGCATGAATAAAGAATAACGTGAAATAAAAGCTGTACATAAAAAATAAAATAAAATAAAGAACAATACATATATTGACACGTGGACCTTGTACTGAACTGATCAGTATTGAGAATTGTTGCATCCCTCATGTGACCTTCACTGTAAACATGCTTTGATTTGTCAGAAGACCAGAAACGTGCTATACAAGCATTAGTGCATTTACCAAGAGCTAGATGACTAAGAACTCACGCAGATGTGTTATTTTCTTCTTTTGAAGAAACAACACAACTCCGGTAGATCAGCCTCTACTAAGACGGTAAATACATCAGTTCTTTTGTTTGAATATAGTGGAATATAACACTTTATTTGACCTGTAGTTTTCAAGCTGCTGCATTGAAACAATAAAACAAGTATGTTAATATTTCAGTATATGCACCTCATCCTGTACTTCTGAAATCTCCAATAAACTCTGCCTCTTTAATACGGCTGGTTGAAAATGCTGTTTGATCACAAGGAATGTTGTCTCACACTAAACACACTCCATGCTTTACCTCCTTCGTGCTTTGGCTGCTTAACAGTGTCTGATGAAAATATGTTATTGCCCTGCCGAGGGAGTGGAATCGTGATGTATGCATCAGCATATAGCGCAGAGTGTGCTGCAATATTTTCAGTATATTCTGGATTTTCAAATCTTGCCCTCATTAGACATATCCCAGAGTCATGTGTGTATGGATATAGTTACGTGTTTTTAGTGTGAATCTGCACTACAAAGCACATTGTGTCTGCCCACCTGCAGGCGTAGTGAATAATTTACTCTGTTGCCGGGAGTGTTTTTAAATGTGTTCACTCTGGTGAGGGTGTTATGCATTCCCATTGTGGACATCCCACATTGCAAATGCATGGGTGTAATATCCTCCAAGAGGTTTTGACTGATATAAAGCAGACTTGATGTAAGTTAGCTCTCCAAATACAGAGCAATTATAATCACACGAAGAAATACAAGAGCTGAATAACTAACTTAATCATATGATCAGCAGGGGAGAATTTTCTGATCATGAAAATGATTTTTTCCATTAAACATTCTTTTCCCTGCGTGATGAGAGTATCTGTGTCGGTCTATGTATTCTCCTTTGATTGTCAAATGAGGTGAATTTGGGTCATTTTTTTGTGTTTGATGTGAGCATTATTAAATATGATTGTGTGACCCTGAAACTTGGGACCACTTTTACTTCAAGCTAACTGACTAAATGATGAATCACCAACCAGACAAAAAAGACAAATTGATCAAAAAAATAATTTATTCTGGCCCAACCCTCAAAGTTTAACCTTCAGACAAAAAAGAGGACCTGGATGATGCAATTCTACCAGGATTTCAGCTCAAGTGCAGCGTAACCTTTAATTTGTTTGTTGCTGGTATGATGGATCGGAACAAACTGATTATGTGACTCCTTATTTTTTATTTATTTATTTTTTTCAACAATTTCTTAGGGCTAGATCAGGTGCAGTTAGATGCTAACTGCAAGAGCATCATGTCAAGCATTGACATTGGGAGGAAAGGTGAAACAAGGCACACTGTTGTACACATAAAGTAGGCATTGAAAATTTTTTAAAAGGACTTATGTGTTAGCCCTCAGCCTTATGCGTAACTTTGCCAGGTGTTACATCTACTAAAATCAAAAACAAAACAAATCAAATAACATGCACAGAAGGCATGTCTCGTCCTTGACTTCATCTACAGTTCTATTGACTTTTTAATCAGCTTTTAAATCGGCTGTGACTGAGGGTCTTTTTATTGTTTCTATGTTTATGTTATGAAATATATGGTGGGGACATTGTAGACAAAATAATTCATTCATGGTTGAAACAGTTTGAAGAGCACTCTTCAAACCTACACTGATGCTGATACTTTTTCTTTTACATATTTATATCATTGCTGTTGTGCAGAAATATTCCGTCTCCAATATTATTACTTTTCAGAAAATAATATCAAGGCTGCATATTTCAGTTAAAATCCTGTACTTTCATCAATGATAATTGGTTAACAAACCTCAAATTAGTTTAAAATGAATAAAACCCACACACAGATGTCAGAATTTTTAAAGAAAAGAACATTTTGAGAAATTAAGGCACAGTGTTTCTGCTTGACTGTGACAACATGCCTTTATATGAGCTTCAAACAGCACCGTTTAGATCATGGGACCTGCAGAGTCCAAAATGAATCAGGGATATTTTTCCATCTCAATTTACTTATATTCAAACATATTTGTCTAATAAACAACATGTGTTAATTGTTTTTTTTAAAGTTTGAATGAAAAGGGCTTCAGTAAATACATAGAGGCTGAGTTGAGGCAGAAGTAGCTCTACCCCCCCATGCCTTTTCCTGAACAGGCAACCAATCCACGGTGTTGGTGTGCCTTTGGCTATCACTACACTTTGCTAATCTATTTGCCACACATCCCTACATAAAATTAACATAACCTGTTGATCTAAATAATAACCAATTCTCACTTAGGCTTGACAAGCACAAACCTTAGCAGAGCATTTAGAACTGAGAACACTGCCCTCATAACTGTGCCCTGATCGGCTGAAAATCCTGTGTTCCTCGCTAGATTTTCAAAAAGCTTCATTCAGAGCCAGGGTCTTTTATAGGGGTGAGTATTGGCAAGAGCCTCACGATACGATACGTATCACGATACTTTGGTCACGATACGATAATATCACGATATCACAATATTGTGATAAATTGCGATATTATACAGTAAACTAGGTAAAACCTAGAGACAATGAATATGTAAACTTTCCATTTTATTGTAATTGAAATATGTCAAATGCAGTGTTACATTAATACACTTAGCCTGAAACACAGAGTGGATCAAGTCACTTAAACTAATGTTGCAAAGAAGTTATTCTTGTTTTCCCCTTAAAGTATTGAAAGCATCCTAACCTGCAGTGCAGCTCAAACTGTAACTGAACACACGAGGAACAAAGTGCTTTGAGTTACTGACAGAACAACAGTAAGTAAGTAAAAAAATCACTTATTTCTCTTGTCACTGTCTGAACTGACACCTGTGCACCTGTGCATACATATTTTTAAGTAGTATTTTATTTCAAACTCTGATAAAATATGAGTTTTTATTTTTACAACAATATCGATACTAAGATTTGAAATATCGATATTGTATCGGGAGTCAGAATATCGCGATATATTGCGATACCGATATTTTTTCACACCTCTAGTCTTTTATGGGTCTCTCAGGTGGCTTTAGTACTAAGATCATGACAGATTACCTTTGGGATGTCTCGATCCGATGTTGAGATTGGATATCAGTCGATATACGCAAAAAAAGAAATATCAGATTTTATCAGCCTGCATCTAAAATCTCCGACACAAAAACTCCAACGCAAGCAGTCCATTCTAATTTATTATTTATTCATTTATTTCAGTAGTAGAATATGCTTATGTTTAAATTGAATGCAGTTATTATTTTCCAATTTTAAAATATATTTTTCTGTTTTTATTGGATTTATTGAGGTTACTATTCAAGGTCTCCTGATTATTTTTTAAATTAATTTCATTTAATTGTAGTATATTCCTATGTTTAAGGTTAAAATTTATTCAACCCATTGAATAAATATAGTGTTTTTTTTTTGTCTTGCCTTATATTGCTGACTGCTGTTCTCTGAGTGATCTCACTTGACAAGCTTTTTCTTACTGTCCATTCTTCAAAATAAGTTATAAAATACAGTATGCATGATTCCCGCTGAAATCATATCGGATCGATATCAGTATCGCTCAGTACTCAACGCTGCAATATGTGTATCGTATCGGAGGTGAAAAAGTTGTATCAGGACACCCCTAGATTATCTTATGTTTGGGGGCCAGTGACAAATAATAAAATACAAACTGAAACTTGACAAACCGCTTTCATATGCCCTTTGATTATACTCCTTCATACTGTGAAGGCATTAACTATTCCAAACATTTTGTAAGTTGGTGAACATGTGAACCTCTGCTGTATAAATTATTATGTTAATTTTGGGTCTGCACTTGACTTCAGGTGCTTTTGCTGCAAGCCTTGAGTGGACACTGAAGGAATTGCTGGTTTAAGCATTTCCTCCTCTCTTTTTGTTTCAACACTTCAAGTTTCTTCTTGATTTTCACTTATCTATTGCTCTCTCCTCACAGACATAGAAATAGTAATGCTGGTCAGAAACGCAGGTGGGAGAGCATTTTTTCTTGGGCCAAGAAAATCTGCTCTGCATGTCGGGTCGCAAGCCTTGAGAAAGCTGTGAGCAGCAGTGAGCTGTGGGAGTTCAGATTATACCCGTGGAACTCGACCTTGTCAATTGTCTCCTTAGCAAGCCTGATCCAGACAAAGGGTCTGCAGTGTCACCTGCTGTGAGCAACTGAGGCTATGCACATTCAGTACGCCTGTCTGTCCTTGACTGTGAGATGTTCAAAGGGCCTGCACTTGAAATACTCCCCCATGCATTCAGATATACCTCACAGGTAGACGACTATAGGAGCTTACAGTGGAAAAAAAAACTTGGGTACATATCTGTAAATCTATATTCCACACACAGGTTTGAGTATCCAAAAGAACATTTTCAAGGTAAGAGAGGTTTATTTGTAGAGCACCCTCCAGCATCAAGGCAATACACAGTGTTTATGTGAGACAGAAACACATTACAGGTACAATACGTAGAATTTTTATGCTAAAATGCCAAAATCATTCAAAATATAAGTCACCCTGCAATATTTGTTCTGTAAATTTTATAGTGAATCAGAAGTGTAGTTTTAAGTAACTGGGCTGGCAGCATGAAAACCACCTTAAAGTTAAAAAAGGAAAGAAAGAAGAAGGGATGGTATCAGGATTAGAACAGAAAAGGAGAATAGAATAGTTTTTATTATCACTATCCAAACAAGTTAAGCAACAGAGTTTGTACAGCGAAACATCATTTGGCATCCTCTGTGGCAGCATTAAAGAGCAGTAAACATATTAAGTCTAAAAAGTTGAAAAAGAGATTAAAGATATAAAATGAGATTAAATGATAAATATGTGCAACAGTTAGAATCAATCAGTCAAACTTTATTTGCATGGCACTTTTGATACAGGATTTTGCAACACAAAATGCTTATGCAGGGAATAAATTAAATTAGAATAACAATAAATTAAATAAAGAAACGGAAAATTGCATGCAATGAAACTATAAAACCCCACCCACCCTCAAAATCCATACACAACACACAACCTAAGACTAAAATGATGGGTGGAAAGAAAGATGGAAGAAATATGCAATCAAGTATAATGGGTATGAATAAGCACTCCTTAATGTATTCCAACAGGGCGGTGGTAGACAGATTCCATAATAAAAGAAACCCCAGACTGAGTCCATCATCAAAAATAGTGCGAGCCTGGAGTATTTAGCACAGCCTCCGCAGCATATTGGGCAGGCTCCTATCTCTCACTGTTCCTCCCATGAGTCCCTCAAAGCTTGTGTAATATGTTATACAACTTACATTAATCCAACACCTCCCAAACTGGCTTGACAACAGGTTGCTCTGAATATAGCGCTTGGCTGCATGCGAGCAGAATCCCATTACTTAAATGGATAGCACTAATAATAAAATATTACTTCCAACCTAAACGGATTAACAACCATCCCGTCCTCATGGGAATTTGTTGAGCTGCCTTTTTCCACATAAACACCTTTTTTCTACACAAAGCTTTAAAGCTCGATAATTTTGCTTCTGCTGCTTTGTGCTCGTGGATTGGAGGAGGGATAATGAATGCATGCTGGACAAACAAGCAAGCAAAAGAGGCAGGGCTTTCTAAGTAGTCTGTTTATGTGCTTAATGCTGTGCTATACTGTATGCCTGAATTAATGCCAAGTACACACAGATTAGGTCAGCCAGGGAATGCTTAGTATTGAGAAATATGAGCTGTTGGCAAGATTCACGCCACGGAAAATGTGGATGAAAGAAAATGGAAAGAAGCACTGAATCAGCGTCAAAGTCATTGTGGCACACTGTACATAGGATTCCTTATTATTGGGCTGACTGGTATTTTTGCAGCTTTTTTTTCAGCACTTCCTTCCTCAGTATTCACTAAATCACCGATCTTAAAGGAAACTTTTGACAGTCAAGACATTTTGACTTTATTGGAGTAACATTAGAGAACATGTCAGCTCCACACAGAAAGATCCTCACCTATATTCAAGCCAGTAACCTTGTTACTGTGAGCAAACACCACAAAGCACACAAGCAAACAAACAAAGATTAAAACAAAGGCCTCACTTTTTCTTTTTTCCCATTTTTGATTAAAAATACAGCAACATCGAACAATAAGTTAGGCTTAAAATATGTATTCATCTTGAGACAGCAATATTGATGTAATTGTGCTTTTGCCTGATTAAAACATACTTTACAATTCTGTTGGTAGACAGTACATCTATACCTTTTCCTAAGCAGGGTAAGAGAGCTCATCCTTGGCTGTCATAACATTACAGCAAGCTTTTGTGCTCAGAGAATTCCTCATCAAAGTCAGACATGTGTCATCCCCTGATAAGAGTGTTTATAGGCAACTACACAGCACAAACAACTTTAATGCCAGGAGGCAGGTGGCCTCTGTGGGTCCAGAGAGACTCATCACCTGGGATAGAATGAGCTGAGAGACAATAAATCAAGATCACCCATGCTTAAGGGGAAGCAAGGTCACCTGCAAGTTCCCTTATTCTATTTGTCAGGTCCTGAACACTAAAGCAACAAAGACTTAGAAGAAGATCCTGGAGTTAGAGTTTACACACAGCTCATAATACTAAAACAGTGCAGAAGAACAGTCAGGCTTCAGTGGGCTTGTAACACAGTTCTATACACATGAGGTTCACCTTCAACATGTTAACCCACAAGCAAGGCATCCCTCACCCTGATGATGTATGAGCATGGAATATGAAATCCCATTAACCACAATGGAATTATTTCAGGGGAGGGTTAGCCATTATCTTACCTGTGCTTGAGCTCCAACAGAAACGCCCTCTGCTGTCACCAAACCAGTTTATGGGGTCCATTCATGAGACACCCCCCATTACAAGGACTTTTCTGCCTGTACTGTAAACATCTTGCCTTCTTGCAGTCCACATTATCTTAACCAAATATCTTGGTCCATACCCTCTTTGTAGACCAAGACTTTGTAGCACTGGAATAAATCATAAACCTCTTTGTTGCCCTGATGACAGTGGGTCTGGGGTATGCCGCTTCTTTCCAAAAACTTGGAGCCATCTTTCGGTCCCAAATATAGTCAGTGAGTAGCTTTATTTCTACATTAATGGGTGCATATCATGCTTGTTTCTCCTTTTCACTATGCCAGACTAGGATGCCTGTAAAGCATTTCTGCCCTCAGTATAAGTCATTTAGTTCCTTCATTGCCCCACAATAGCGTTCTCAAAATCCTCATTTTAGGCCATTATGAAGCGCTTGTTGAAACGCTTGGTCTCAAGGATGATCTACAGTTACCTCGCAATGTCACAGCCCTTTGTGCTCTGATTGGTCAGTTCTATCGTAGAGCCCGCCTGTCCTTCTTCTTCTACTGTATTTTCCGGCAGGCTCATAGCAGCGACCGCGTATTGAGTCCCCCTACAGGCCAGAGCTGGTATTGAGGGTGAGTGAGCGAGGGAGTTTTATACCCCTGCTGCTGGATGTGTTCCTCGGTGAGGGTTTGGGGCTAACGGACATCACAGAGGAGGAAGTGTTTTATCAGATTACCCCAATAAAAAGAAAGGTACCTCGTGATGTCACGACGTTTGAAATCTCGCGGACATCTCGCAATGACCTATTTTCAGAGGCATCAAATCTCGTTCTAGGATATCAGAAAAAATACAATATCTAATTTTTTGAAAATTAAGGGGGTGTAAGGTCTTGTTTTCAAATTTATTATATTATATGTAAGTATTAAATCATGCATCAGCATGATATGTCTCCTTTAATGGGTGCATTCTGTTGTGAAAGCATGCCCATATAATAAGCAAGCAGAAGAGAGCATGTCTCACCACAGAGATCAATAGTGAAGCCAATATTTTTACGAGCCGTTAAGTTTTTGGATTGATGGCTTTCAGACAAAAATTAGCAAATGAAAAAGGAATCTGATTTTCCTGTATCTAGGCTGGAGTTGCAGATGTAACAGTGCTAAAGTTGTGGCAAATTTAAAACCTAACCACATCTATAGCTGCAGCGAGCAGACATGGGCCCCTCCCTAACAAACAGTGACATAGACACTGCAAATGTTTCTGCTAACAGATAAAACTGAATATTTTTATCTTTATTGATCACTGTTAATTTCAAGTTAGTAGTGCACTGTACATGACACCATAACTCAAACTTTGTCTGTCTGTCTGTGATGAAATTCTTAGGAAATGTTCAGCATGGGAAAAGGAAGAACTGATTCAATTTTGGTGTTGATCCGGATCACCATCTGGATCCGCCATGATGAAAAATGCGATTTTTCGTGAATAACTACTGAACTAAAATAGATATCATTATGAATCCAATTGCTAATGACATGTTTTCATGGTCAAGGAATCTAAATATTTAAATGAAATAAAGGTAGGACTAATATTTATGGCAAAAATCACAATATGGGAGAGGGCTGTGGTGCTGGCGGAGGTCTGCGCTCTCCGAGTGCTTTTCTAGTTTCTTTTGGTTTCATGTCTTGCCTCACTCCAGAGTCCACGACAAGCAGGTAGACACCATTCTTTCAACAGTGCATGCAATAACAAGGAGACGGGCAGAGCTCACCCACCACTAATTAGCTTAGCTCAAACACTGAGAGTCAAAGGGTAGCATTAGCCTGCCTGTGCCTACAGTCATCAGACAAACTCTAAAGCAGCTGTGTTCTTGTTATGGATTTTTTTTTTAACCATGCTATGTTTATTATTTTCAGACTTGGACTTATGTATTTTTTTTTTTAAAGAAATGCATGTTTGAGCTAAACTCAAGCAGATACTTAGTGAACTTTGTGATGTCATGTACCATCAGCTGTTAGCAAAATGCTATTGTTTTTTCCTCCTGAAAATTCCTTGGACAGTTTTCTTGATTTTTAAAACAAAATGAGGAGAAAATGTCACCACAGTGCATTAAAATCAACTCCAAACACAAAAGATGTCCACCTAAAGTATCTTGGCAACACCTGCTTTGAAACAGGCTTCTTGATTGTGACAGTTTGTCAGTGAGCCATTTAGAGAGCCAACTAAGTAAAAATGTAAGGTTTTGTCACAACCTTAGTGTAACCTTGGTGCATTCTAACATGTGATTACTCAATGAACTTTCCTTGGATGTGCACTGCTTACACTTACGAATCAATACTTGGTGTGAATCTTGGGTGTTAGAAGAGCAACTCAGATTCATCAGGCAGTTAACACCATCCTCAAAAAGCCTCCGGGAGTAAACAAAGTGGCTCTGCTTGTATGTGGGCTGCGATAGTTACTGAAGTTTTCCTTTTAAGAGTTTTTGTGGGAATTTTTTGGAAGTTGATGAAGTGGGGGCAGGAAATGGGACACACAGGCACTAATTCGGTTCCTGAAATTTGTTGATCTCATAATTAGCTGACAAACTTTGCTTATTTTTTATGCATCATTATAACAGCCATACTTGCTTTGTACCTCTAAAATCAAGGCCAGACATGTTCAAGGTGTGATGAGCATGGCAGTCCATATGTATGTGCATATAGAAATAAAAATTGATAATTCAGAGGTGCTGTAATGCATGTCCAAGGCTCATGGGCCCAATTTAATTGCATATATGTAACTGAATATAACCACTTCACAAGACTAAGACTCCACTTTACATTCTCCCACCGTGAAAGACCCACCCCACATTTCATTGCCTTTAACCCCAGTTTCATAGTCCTCACAATAGTTTCATCAGATCCTCTGTTTTAGCTAATATATACAGACTCACGTAGTTCCCAGTGGTAACAGGTTGTGACAGAACTGAGTGTTGTCAGGTAGACGGGTAAAGGTGGTTGTGTTTGCACTGCAGAATCATAACTGGGCTTCTTGGTGCAGAGATATATATACATTTGGCATTCCAGTCACAGCCTCTCCAGTGGGCAAACACTGAGAGCAGATAGAGCGATATACTTTTAGTGAGAAGACCAGTAATTGTGGCTGAAGAGTGACCTCCTCAGTCCTCAACGTTTGAACAGGCAGGTTGTAACTAATGCAGAGGACTCCATTATGATACGAAGGTCAACAAGCGGAGAGGAAATGTAAAGTGAAATCATTACACTGTAAAAATGCCCTTTCACTGCATGTGTAGGTTGATATTTCCTCATATAGTGTTGTTTGGATATTGAAACAACAGGAGATAAGGAGATGCAGTTTCAAATCTCTGCAGCAAAGTAGAAAATCCCATTTGAAATATACACTATAGATGTACTAATGTTGAATAATACCATAAAAAATGTTTCCAACAAAGTGAAATCTCTGATTTGGGGTCATTTGCTGCAGGGATGAAGCAGTGCCCCTAAAACTGAGCTGGTCAAAGCAACAACTGCACCATTTTTAAGGAATCAAAGTTCACCCTGCAGTTTTGCATCATTAAATACCTGAACAAACCAAAAATGTAATGAAACAAAACCTTTTTTAAAACGAAACGAGATGTTAAAACATTTGAATAAGGACCAGGCTTGCTTACAGAACATGTAGACCCTTGAAATTCCAGTAAATGGGCCCTCCATAAAATTAATAATTAAATCAAAGCACGTGTTGGCAGACACATTAAAGACATTAAAGTGGAGTTTAATATAAAGGTAGAGTATCAAGGAAATGGACAACATGTTACGTACAAGTTCTTTGGAAATGCTCCGAGGGGGTCACTCAGGCTGGTGACAATGCACACTTTACATTTCAACATACTGATGACTGGACCCATAAAGATTTTTGTGAGTACCACCTGAAGAGTGAGTGCTTGTATTTATACTTTATAGTGTCTTGAAGTTAAATTTGCACAAAAATACTAAAAACCAAATTCTCAAAGATTGAAAAAAGAAGGGATAAAATAACAGATTTTATAGGGCCTTATGTTGGTTTACCACGTGTAAGGCTCCTTGCCAACAATTACATTCTGCTCAAGCTGAGGTGCCCAAATATTTTTCATAAAGCACCAAATATAGAAAAACACACAGGCTAAAGGGCCACTTTAATGCAACCAAACCTTAAGTGTATGAACATTTAGGACTTTATGATGGCCAGTTAGACTTTAGCTGCCTTGGCCGGTCCTTGCTAACACATGATCAGCTGTCTGGTCAGACTGAAGATTATGCTTAATGCAACTAAGCTGGCAGACAGTTCATCTCTACGTTTGTACACAACACAAGCACAAACTGTGCAAAGGTGAAAAATTTTCGACGGGTAAAGGTGGTTTTCACATGATACAATAGCTGATAATGGAGAAATGAGTTAGTATTTAGAAATTACTTCAACTTTTTGAAATTACCTGGTTATTGATTAATCAATAGCTTCATGTTTAATGCCAGCCGCTTTCATTTATATATTCCTTTTTTGGAGTTTGCAGGGGGCTCATAGGCAAAGAACCCCAGGCCTCACTTGGCCCCTGGGCCAGAGTTTGGTCACCATGTTTTGGAGCAAGCATGGTCAACAACTGTTACGATGAGTGCCACATGATTTTTTTCCTTACTGCTCGAGGGTCAGATTGTTGCAATCCAGGAGCTACTCAGAATTAAACAGATGGATTTCTGATCATTTGCTAAAAACAAATAATATATGAAGCAAAAATATTTTACTTCAGTATTTATATATTTAAATCTTATTGTAATTGAAGTAATTATTTTAATGAGCTAAAAGAGGCCGGTTTCAGCTACATGTTTGATGCAAGAAACTGAGTATTTCATAGTTATTAAAGTGTGTTTTTCTTACATTTTGCTTACTGCAATCACAAAGATGTACAGAAAGAGACTTTAACAGAAACTGTTACAGCCAGCTGTAGCCATTTTTTGAGATAACCATTATTTTTTGTAACTTTTTTTGTACATGAAAATATTTTTTTCACTGACAGATGGGCAGTATGTGGCTCCTGGTTGCTCATTCAGGTTATAGGGCTAAGAATTATGCCACTAAGTTTTGGATGGGTTGGAATTTCCCTCAAAAGTTTCCAAGTATGAAGTCCAACATTACCATTAGCTGCAATATTAATTTGTCTCTATGGTGCAATAGAGCTAAGACACAATTTAATTGAAACTAGATAGTTTCATCATAGGGTTTAAAATAGCCTAAACATCATAACTTAGGACAGAACAAGGACCAGAACTAGAACAGGCTACTATTGACTTACTACCTGAAAATTATTAACAATTCTGTAAGCTCGAGCAAAGCCTTATTTTTCAGTTTTAATAGGCTGTAACAGAAAGTGTCTACAAAAGAAGGTAGGAACTGCTACTAGACGCTGATGCTCCGATTCTGTGTCTCTTCATGTTTGTGATTTTTACTTTGACATGAACATACATCTGCCTGAATTTCTGCCTACCCAGCTCCCCAGTTTGTCTTGACTTCCAGATGTTTCCCATCAATTGCAACTAAAGTCTTTCTTCTAAGTGGGCTGTACCTGTGGCTCCTTCCCTGCATGTCACCCTATCTGATTCCCCTCTCCGACTGCTGTTTTCATTGTCTATTTTTTTTAACCCAATGTCCTGTTTGTTACTTTTCTTATGATTCTCTTTTATTTATAAAGTTATTTTTTATTTGAATAGAACATCATGCACTAAAATACTGTAAAACTGGCCAGACAGTATTGTAAGTTCATATATTCAGATACTGAATGTACAGCTTATTCCAAATCTAGATGTTGCTCTTTATCCTTTATTTTAGAATTGCTCATTTTAATCATAATATATGGTAATTACTCATAATATATTCCATATTTTAATCTCCTACAATTATGCTGCTGCCAATCTAAGCCTCTTTGTCATCGCAGGGATTAATTTAACAGTTTTCAGCAGGGAACCATAAATCTATTTAGCCCCATTTCCCAGGAGAAAGTTTTTCCTGGTTTAAAGTGCATGCTCTTCTCCCTAGCTTTAAAATCTTTATCTATCCTGCATGTTCAAATTTGCTGACACATTTTGCTAAATGTGCTCTTTAAACGTCACATTTACCCACTTCATCTCAGATGAAAGCATTAGCTGTAATGGCACAGGTGTATTTTTAACATTCCTCTGTCTTGCACCATAGAACAGGTTCATAGCCCCTCTTTACATGGATGAAATGACATTTTTTATCCTGAACAACAGCACAGATATGACTCTAACATTCACAGTTGTTCGAGGATGCAGAGAGTTTTGTAGAATGCAGGGATGAGAGCTGGGACCATGAAGTCTAAAACTATTTAAACAAGGAGGGGAAAGAAATGAAAAGAGGGGGTGAGTTTCAGTCCATCAAAGATAAATCTGCCACAAAGCAAGCCTAAAGAAGCTGAAAGAGAGAAGACAACGCATCAGAAGGAAGTCAGAGAGAGTAACAGATTTTTAAAGCACTTTGAGAATTGTGATGCCACAGAGAGACGGTTTAGAGAGAGCATTCAGTCAGAGGCTGAAGTGCTGTATTAAAAACGTTTGACATCCAGACCGTACATTTACAAATTATGAGATTGATCTGGACGGCGTTTCAGTGCAAAATCTGCTTTCCCCTGAAAGGCCATCGAACAGTCACTCATTAAGTTGTGATTAATCTCTTTTTTTGATGGTGTTTTTTACTTTATTGCAGATGTCTAAAATTCAACTGATGACATTAAAGTAACTCAATTACAAGCCAAAATATTATATTTAAAGATTAACCCATAAAGACACATTTCTCTTCTTTTCCTCCTCTTTGCAACTGTCATGGAGTTTATGGAGGGCCGGCAGGGGAAAATGGTACCTTAGTCCAAGCTGAGGAGAAACCAGCATGCTCCCCTCTTACTGTTATTTCAGTTGGACAGTCAAATAAATGATTTTCTATCATTCTAGACATAATTACAAGTTGGAAATGTAAATACCGTAATTTCTGGTATATAACACGCCTTTGTTTACAACATGCATCCCATTTTTCATGCTTTTTTCCAGAAAGAACGCTGTATTCCATTTTAACACACACCCACATTTTGCCCAAACCTCATTCTGTCAGACAGCTCAAAAATTACCTTTATTCAGAGTTTAATCAATTAAATGTCTGTATTTTCACAACAAACAACAACATCAAACATGATTTTCACTCTCAACCACATGTGGAAATATCTTTTGTTTCATGCGTGCAGCTATCAACATGCTGATGTCTTCGACCAATCACAGTGCAGCTATTTTGGTCCCCTTGCTCCCAAGATGGCAGTGTCTGTTTGCACGTGAGTGGCAACGTAACACTTGAGAATTACATGATCAGAACACACAGATAAACTAATAAAGATCCAAAATATTTGATTAAAACAGTTTAACAGTCAGTTAAATAAGACTGATGTAAGATGGGTTTTAATGTTTTGCAGAGAGAGAGAGAGAGAGAATATTTTGGCAACTTGTATCAGATATGTTGTTATGTGATGTTGGGAGACAAAATATTTTACATATTTTGCTTGCACTTGTGTGTAATATGCACTCAAATATTAGACTTAATTTAAAGCAACAAAAGCATAAAAACGAGAAATTGCAGAAAATAGCGACAAGGATGTTTCCATCAAAAAGATCAAAAAGATTACTTTGTTTTTATATCTTGTTATTCTCATAGGGTTTTTTTTATAATTCTAAGACCATCATTCAGAGGAACAATATAAGTTTTGACTTTGTTTAAATGACTAAAAAATTCCAAATTTGTGACATAAGCCACCCCAGCCCCCCCTATGAAGGATGGGATTACGTATGTACATTTTGTCCCATGTAAGAAAAAAAATTGATCTACTTAAGAACAAATAAATAAACCATCCATTCCTCCATCCATCCATTAGAAAAGCTAAGAACCTGCTTTTATTTTAAAAGAACTACAGGAGCTTCAGGAGGGACTGAGGTTAGCATAAAGGAAAACTTGCCACTGATCAAAAATATAATAAAGATAGCTGCGATGAACCGAAGATCAGGAAGACAATTTAAGAAAAGCTGATGTTAACCCCGGCATGCATGATCAGTTTTATTTCCTTTGCTTTGCCTCTGCCAGCACTGCCTGCATCAATGCCGCACTCTTGCTTTCAACCCTCCACCACCCATTCACTGGCTTATTAGATTTGTAAGGGGTTCTCCAATTACTTTTGACCCTTTGCTGAGCTGTCTGGTTGTTGTTAAAGAAAAATCAGACATTCAAAGGTGCAGCGATGTCCTCAGCAGGAGGATGCTGCACTAAGCGGTGTCCAGCTGCCACCCTGCTTTTTCACCTTTTAATAAAGTGTGCTGAGAATGTGAAAATAGCTGTGATTTGTATTACTTTAAAGAAATTATTTCATTTATTTCTTTAAAGAATGTATCAAGGGTAACTGATAAAGTTTGACAGGCTAGTTTAAGCTCACAACAGAAAACAACTATATTGAGCTAAACTCTGAGACTTGTTAGCATTTTAGTCAGATTAAATGGATATGGCAGCTGTGATTATTGGTTAACTTCATTCTCTACGAGTGCAAAAGGCACATTTTCCCTCAGGCACCTGCAGCAGCCTTGTGTCTCCAACACCGCGTTCATGTCACACTCATTTTCTGGCACATTTCCACTAATTGGGGTTTCCCATTACCGAGATGAGATGTCTGACAGCTCTGCCGTCCACATGTCACTCCCTGGATGTGGAGCCACGTGCCTCATGGCGTTAACCTTTATATAGGAACATTTCTTTTTTATTTCTGTTTCAATAAAGGGGCTGGCTTTCAGAAACAGCAGTATAATATCTATGAATGTACAGTACTCAGCTGTATTAGTAGTTATATAGTTAGGTAATATATCCAATGACCTTGACGAGGGCCTTTTTTATTTCCCCACATGACCATAAAGAGGGCTTTTGTACTCTCACTGCTCTCACATTTTCATTTTCAGAGACAACAAAGCAACCGAATTTATGATAACGTGTTCGTTTAACATAATGAATATTCATGAGAGAAAGTTCATTTGCTGTTTTTGTAATTGCAGAAGTTAATTAGAGAGGGGTGAGAGGCACAATGATGAATGGAAAACTGATTATCAATTCCCCTAATATCATGAAAAGAAGCTGATGTATAGAAAAATGGTTTGGAATTAACATGTTCTCAAATTTTGTTTTGGGAAAATGATGAAAAATTACCTGAACACTGTTGAGCCAATATGTGACTTTAGGCATTCAATACATTTATTGTTAAAAGAGAAATCTGAATGTACAGGCTGACTGTGCAAAAAAGTATAAAACCCTTATTACATTATCTTATACAGAGGGTTGGCATCTTTGGTTACCATCAGGGTCATGTTAATGTTATTCTCTGTTCTAAGGCACCACATTGTTGGAAATTAAAAGATAATTTCAACAAGATAATTAACGCGACCAACATGGCAAATACCAGCTCAATGCAGTTCAGCAAGAGTAAACAGTTTCAAGAACAGAACATATTTAAGTGTAGAAACTGCACGATAAAACAATTCAACCCCAGGAAAAATTATTTTGACCTTTTTTTTTAAATCATTAAGTCCCAAAAAGAAAGCATTTCACGTATGTAACCTTTTTCAAGGCAGCAGTCACAAAAGAATCTTGATTATTTGTGGTCCCATCCGGCAAGCATCTCAGAGCTCTGCGGTCCAGGACAAGCCGGCACAGGAGTAGCTTCTATTCGTCCGCAGTCACCATATTAAATAATAATAACTGTCAACAAAACTGGCACCTTTTTAAACAGTTAATAGCTGCACTATTGACCGCACAGCTGCACTTTACTCCCTTCAAATTCTAAATATCCCAGTATGCTTGTAAATATTCCTGATGCACATTTTATCCCAGCCTCTTTTTTTACACTCATATTTTTTTGATTAATTTTATTGTGTCTTGTTTGTGTCTACCTCCTTGTACTAGAGAAAACAACTGCCGGAGTCTAATTCCTTGTATGTGTTGCATACTTGGCAATAAAACCAGATTCTGATTCTGATTGTTTGACTATTTTTTCCCCTAAAAAGCACTTAAAATGATTCATACAAGACCTTCACAGAAAAAAAATGGTATTTTCCAAGGATTTCACAATAGAAAATTATTAATGATCATTCTAGATAGTGTCAGTTGTACAGCTGTATGATGAATTATGCATTTTTTTGTCAAGAGTAATTGATAAAGTTTGACATGCTAGTTTAAACTCACAACAGAAAACAACTATATTTAATTAAACTCTGAGACTTTTAAGCATTTTTAGTCAGATTAAATGGATCACAGCTGTGATTATTGGTTAACTTCAATCTCTACAAATGCAAAAGGCAGACACTGCATCATACAGCATTAAAATTGACACTATCTACAGTGATCATTAATAATTTGCTATTGTTATATCCTTGGAAAAATCTAATTTCTTTCTGTGAAGGTATTTCATGAATCATTTTGAGTGCTTTTTTCAGGGGACAAATACTCAAACAAACTTCAATAACCACAAACAATCAAGATCTTTTGTGACTGCTTTAGTGTCAATTTTAATGCTGTATGATTCATTATGCATATTTGAATGTGCAGATCTTCCCCAAAATGCTATTTTCACACCCGTATCTTACAACATTAGATTTTAACTGGACACAGGACTTCTGGCTCCTTAGCTTTGACAAAAGTTAGCTTTATTACACACAGTACATAACTGTATTTTTTTCAGATATTTTCTTTATTGTCAAGAAATACCACAAATCTCAAAACAAATCAGTCTTTTGGAACCAAAGTACTAAGGATGCAGCAGTACTCTTGTCCCTCAGTTTTTTGGCCAGTTTTCAGTTAGGTCTGATTTCCACAACCTTGACCTTCTGGTATGATCTTAATTGTTGGCTGCTAGATCCCAGACATCCCTACTGCAGAGGCTTTGATTCCTCTTGGAAGAGAATCAAGTCTGAATTGTGACTTCGTTCCTACATGTCACCATACACTTTATACTCCATATTTTCCAACATGTTCACTGTCCAGTCAATTAACAGCATAAAAGCCCCAAAACTAAACTTAAAGTTAAAATACTTTGGACATTGAATAGTTCTGCAAGGTCTTGTTTCAATTTTAAACTCACACACCAGTAGTAGACCTCTCCTGCTTCAGTAAACAGTAGGAGTGGGAGAAAAAATCGATACACCTAAGTATCGCGATTTTTTGTCTGCCGATTTTAAAATCGATATTTTTATTCAAAAATCGATACCCCCCCCCCTACACACACACGCACACACACACTATAGGCGATAAAGTCGCCAAACTGAGGCAAGAGACATTGCTGGATAAAATAGGGCATAGCTGTTAAAATAGTGCTGAGTAGATTTACTACTTTTCACCAGCAGATAGTGGACAGGTGACAGGTTTCTATTCAAAGTTTTGGCGTATATTTATTTTAAAACACACACACCGGACCGAGGGACGCGAGTGTGGCTGCAGAGGCTGTGGAGCGGAGCAGAGAGAGACACAGAGTGATAGAGAGTACTCACGATGCCGAGAGTACTTTGTCAAGTACTGTCTGACTCTGAATCTGAGGAATATTTACTCTCTGAGGATGACGGTCAGTCGTCCAGTGAGGAAGAAACTGGCAGCGAGTGCAGGGAGCGCTCACCATTACAGTCCCGGAGCAGTACATACCGAGAGCTTTTCCTGTCCCTGGCCGGCGACTACCGAAGAGTGCACATAGTCTGGGATGCAGGGAAGCTCAAAACACCGCGAAAAGTGACGGTGTTAGCGGAGAATGAGACCGCAGAGCTCTGGTCAAACGAGGGAGAAGCCGGGGGTAAACAGTGCAGGCAGCAGAGGCGTTCATGGTCGGCCCGTAAATTACAGTGATGATGGTGGCTGGGAAAACCAACCACTTTGAAACTATAGCCTTTTTAAATCTTGATAGCAAAACTGAATATTTCTTGAAAAAACTCTGTTGCCTGAAGGGATAATAAGCTACTTTTTATATGCAGTCCAGGCTTTTGAAGAGAGGGAGCATAACCAGCTGGTTAAAATATATTGCTGAATAAATCCTAAAAACAGACTCACATGTGATGTGTATTTTTCCTGATATAGTCTGTAGGCATCATCATTGTTCATCTTTTTCACTGAGAATCGCAATTTAAATCAGCAATAAAAGCACCTAAAAAAAAATACTTTGGACATAAATCGTATTGGGAGAAAAGTGAATCGTCCCAGCCCTAGTAAACAGACTCACTCTTCATTGGGTTCTTTGTTAAGACTGTAACTAACACAGTCTTTGAGGCTGGCTGCATGGCGTAGTGAAATAGGCGATCTTCTGTAAATTGCTTTGTGCATAATTTTCTGCTGTCACACCAGGATGCAAACACATGCCAAACAAATCAACATGACGCTTCATGTGATGGGAGGGGCAGTGAGGGTGTTAATAATTCTGGGATGGTTTTTATTGGCATGGTTATAAACTTCATCATCCCTGGAAATGAACACCACTGAGAAGTAAAACGTGGGAAAATAAATATTTAGTGCTTAATTTGGCTCTGATTGGTAAAGGCAGGTGAGCGTTCTGCTGTGGAGGATCTGTAAACAAAAAGATAGTTTATTATAAAATTAATCAAAAGTGAATCTGCAGGATGTGGAGAGATTAATCACCTGCAGAAATAGAAAACCTTAGAGGAAAAAAATCCTGGTTTATTATGAGTTTTAAAAATAAAAACATTTCTATGTTACGGTGCCTTTAACTGCTTATGTACAGAGCAGCAGATAGCAGTGGTTGGGTGACAACATAATCACATCGGTCATAAAGGACGCCGCCTGTATCACAGCAGAAATAATGGAGAACATCCTGTTTGGCTGATCTGGTCAGGTGAAGGGCGTACATGTTTGGTATCTGTGTTCATCTCATCTTCGTCCATCTCAGACCACGGTACAGTACTTATCTCTGCAGGGTGGACCAACCCAAAGTCTGTTATTGAATTGCTTTTATTAGATCTTCATCGGAGCAGGAGGAGCCCATTGCATGTGAGGTGATTGCTGAAGTTCATTGAGCAATCCAATGTGTGAGAACATGAAATTACTCCTAATTGAATTTTTATGAGGAGCCATGTGAGCAGCAGGCCTTTGTGCGATTCACAGCGTATGGACAGTAAATAACATGGTTCATGGTTGCTGCATGCACAGCCACCATGGTGTGAACTCACCTGCCAATGCAGCTTGTACCAACATTTGATGTTCAGATCCATTAACCCTTCAATAAACAGAAAGTCCTGCAAATATCAAAGTGTTAGTAAAGGCACATTCAATAAAAACCACAGATATATGATTAATATATACATAACATGTTTATGTATGAAGGTGAAGAGCTCAAACTCCATTTAGTAAACAACAAGGGCAGCATATAGATTATATAGCTCTTTTTAAATGTTTCACCAAATGTAATGTTAACATATTAATAAAGTATTTCTGATTCTGATATTGATATACTTTGGACATTGTGATTCCCTGCACTGGTTTCATGGACATAAAACTATTTTAAATTTTATCCTGTAATGTTTTTGAAGAGACTAGAAATGGAATCACAATGGGCAAAAAATACTTCATGATATTCCAGTGCATATAGAGCATATTGATGATTTTGCAACTGACAAAAATTCATTGTACATATCAATCAATATCTTTATTTATACTTGAGAAATCATTGAGGGGCATCCTCATTAACAATGATGTTGAGTCAATTACAGAAGAAAATACAAAACAATAAAAAGCATTAATAACAGGCAAGCTTCAACAATAGAGCATTAAAATCATTAGTCCTGTGATGATGAATATGACAATAAAGGTCGCACTTAAATAAAACAACTACATATATAAGGTTGGACATTTAAAATGAGACTTTTAAAGAGCCCAAATAGTAGAAGCTCATTAATCTTGTGCAACTCCTGTAGCCTATTCCAGAGGTTAGGAGCGAAAATGTAGACATGAAAAAGACTTTCTGAAGACTGTAGTGTAACAACCTCCCACATCTAAAGACAATTTGTCAGCAAATCTCAGAGTTTAAGACCTGGACTGAGATTTTACAAAGACTGGGGAATCTACAGGGTCACTAAATACAAAATACAACAAGATCTTATGAATCCAAGTCTCTTTTTTGTACCTTATTTTACGGCTTATGTCTGCTACTTTTAATATAATTTTTATCACCATACCTACCACTGCAATGGCTGTCTTCAAAGAGCCCCTAATTTGGTTTAGTTCAGATTTATGTATTCATATTCAATGCCTGCTGTTCACAATATCCCTGATCAAGCTGTATTCTCTCTCTGTCTCTCTGAGCTGCTGACACATTTAAGCCCCCCTTCTTCAAGGAGCCCCAGTCCACTTTAACTGGTTCTCTGCTCTCCTCTTAGTAATTAGTCAACTTAGAGCTGCTCAGGACCATATTTTAGAGCATACAGTCTCTGCTCTGCACTGGTCTTGCTACTCCCAGCCAATGGACATAAGCTAGCAAAAAAAAAACAAAAAAACAATGGCATGACATCTCACTGGTACAGTCATTTTTGAGGGTCTGGAGAAATGAGCCATTTCAGGCACTTACCGTTGCTTTTCACAGCAATAAAGGAAGAATCCTTAATGCTACAAACTGTTTGTCTTGTGCATGGAAGTGCTCTATTATGCAGAGGGGACATGCAAAGCATTTATTATGAAGTTAACTTCATACATGTAGCAGATGTAGTAAACCTGTGGGTGTAATGTGTGGGTGTATGGGAGCTTCACTCTAAGTCATATTGATTGTGTTGGGTCGCTCGTATGGATAGCGCAGATATGTAGATATAAATAGTTTGCACTTTTGTGTCTTAAACCCTCAACAACAACTAATAAGGACACTTCCACCAAGAGGGTTTTAAGGCTAATCGTAATTAGCTTGGTAAATGTCCTGTGATATGTCCTTTTTTAGCAACAGTGGTGTGGAAAAACAGAATATATACATAGATCTGGTAGTACTGTTGCCTTTCAGATCCTGGTTGTTTGTGACTTCCAGCTGGCCAATGAGTTCTTCATTGTCCTAAGTAAAGCTGTAGTTACTGTTTAGCCTGCTAAGTGAGCTATCTGTACGTTTTGGCAAAAAAATCTATGCAAATATACGAGTGTCTGTGTGAGACAGAAAGAAAAACTCAGAGAAGGCACCGCTGTGTGAGCTTTATGGCTGAAAATAGCAGTCTTTAGCTTAAATATGTAGTAAGCCCTGCTCAGAAATGTCCTCTGCCATCAGTTATTGCTCTCAATTATTCTTCTGTTCCCTCACTGCTATTGCACAAAGAGGAGGGCATTTCAAAAAGATCTCTTGTTATTTTCCAAAGTTGTGCAGAGCCTGCTTATCCCCCGAGTCTGTTAATGAGCCTGTTGCTCCCTGTTTGGAGGTTGTTAGCCCAATGCCTTTGTTTTTTTTGTTGTTGTTTTTTTTTACAATGGGAACCTCCCTGATTATAAGATGCTAAAAAATGAGTTTAGTCATGTTTAAATTTTGACTTCAGGCCAAAACTGGAGAAAAGTCTGCCATACAACTGCAAAATCATGTCTCAATACGACCTTACACTTAACCAAGATCATGGTGTGCTCTGACTAGTGCAAGACTCAAGATTTTGCTCTGACTTTGGAAATGTGTTTGCATCTTTAAAATCACAGGAAAAAATGTTAGCTGGAAGGCCATCTGTAAAATGCATCCATCTGCATTTTAATATGTTGTAGGAAAAGGAGACATATGGCAGATCTCTTAAAACAGACACTGTAGTGACCAAACATTTGCAGTGCACTAACCCTCTCATTTCTGTTCCAGTTTTGTTGGTTAGATGCCTTCAAGTCTAAAAATATCAGCATTTTAACTTCTTCAAATTGCACTGAGACAAATATGATGAAGACAGATCTGTGATTGGCCCATGAATCTGTCACTGCCTTCAATTCTTACTTCTAACTTTAGCTCCTTGTCTCCGCCCACTGCCCTTCCTTCACCTGGACCCCCAACAGAGCTTTGGTGGTGTCTGTTCAACGTGAGACTGGATCCACTCCAGATCTCAAATGGCTAAATGGGCCTCCTATAGATGCACCTTCCTGTAGTTTGGTTGACCCAGTGCTGCGCTCATGATGGATTCATTTTGAGTTTGGAGATATACAGTGCCCAGTATAAATGAGAACACCCCAACAAAGAGTAATATATTAATCACTATCTAAATGAACAAAAGAACAATTGCCAAAGTTTTGACAAAGCTGGATTTATTTTATAACCATAAGACAAAAATAAGGGTAATATGCTAAAATTTACCTTTGCACCCACCCCTTTGATTGGGATGTTCTCATATTTGCATCCTGATCTTAAATTGAGAAAAATACTTTTCTGTGTTCAACTTAAAATATTATGTTTGTAATCAATGGCTCACATTTAAGGGGGTGTTTGTTATATTGTATGCCATATAAAATGTTGATTTTTGAAAGCAAACTAAAGGTTTTCTGACAAATCTGTCAAGGTTTACTCATTTATGCTGAGCAGTGTATATGTTTATATGTTTATTTAATTTTATATTCTTGTATTCTCCTCAGAGAGCGCAAACTCCCACCTAGGTAGCTCTCATAAATATCGTTTCAGTTATAAGCCATGACAAAGTAAGCATTATTATATGATTCATGATTTGGGGTTATCTGGATCACCACCAAAATCTAAGCATTTTTAAGTTGAGCTGTTACCAGCATATCTTGAAATTTTCAGTTAAATCTATCCAGCAGTTTTTGCATAGTATCTCTGACAACCAAACAACCAAACAAACGGGTCCAAAAACAAAACCTCCTTTGCAGAGGAGATTAAGTTTGATTGATGACTGATTGATAATTGTTGAATACCGTGATGAGAAATCCTCACAGCCTTAAGAAACAATGTAAATATCCCTTAGAAAATGTGAGGAAGACCAGCTGAGATACATATTTGGGACAAGAACAAAGATGAATAATTTCATGTCAAGAGGCTTGGCACAGTAATATTTCAGAGCTTTTTAGAAGCAAAAATGACTTCTGCATTACTGCATAAGTGATATGGTGCCAGTGTTTTCCAGTCAAACTCCTGCAGTAAATACAGAGCACACCATTAAATCGCCACAAACCTCACAAAATAAAGACATATGTGGCCCTTCCAGGGATGCGGAAGGATGTCTTTGAGCCAGTTTTCAGCCCACCAGGGTCCAGACTCTTCAGAGGATATCAGGGGCTGCAGGACGGTGCCTGGCACAGCCTGTAAATGATGGAATAATCTGAAAACACAGCAGCCAATACTCTGGTCTGATGAGTATTTACCTACAGGGGGTATGCTCATCCCTTCCGTTTTATCTCAGCAAGCACATATGGCGCCCTGTTGCAGGCGCCTCCAACAGGAACGTCTGTTTTCCAGAGGATGCCTGCAGTTTATTTCTACACTTTGGTACACTTGTTGTATGGCTATGTGGCATCAGACTAAACAGACCTCTCGTCAAACCGGAGAGCTTTCTGCTTCTGCTGTGGTTAAGACGTGTCACGCTGTGATATTACCGCTGTTTGTTTTTCAGTCTCATGGATACAAACATGACGTTCCCTGTATGGAACATTTTAAACATCTTAAATCAATGGCTGCCATCCTCCTCGTCCTTCAGAGCGAAAGAAGTCCTGTTGAGCCTGCGTGCAGCACTCCACTTCATTCACTTAAGTATGCTTTTACCCCAACATCGAGTGTGACAGCCAGGCCCCGGGGAGCATTGATTGCAGTGACCCCTATGGGAGTGAGAGGTACATATTTATGTGGCAGTAGACAGCTGTCCTTAAGAATAATGGAAAGGGAGGCCATGAAGACACACACAGACAGTGAACAGTGGCTCCTTCAGGGGCGTCGAGCTGCCTGCATCATCAGCACGCACAAATTTATCTTCACTTTGAATTAGTTTATCAGCTCGACCTCGAGGGCCACCCACTCATGATTTAAATGCGCCCCCTACCATTTGTATTTACATAATGAGATTAACAATGTCAGATGTTGTCAAAGACAACTCTTCCCAAACTGTCTTCATCGGAGGTGTCCGAGGTGAAGGGTGGACGTGTCGGGTTTATGAAAACAGCTCAATGTCACACAGCAGTAGCTCCTTTTATGTCAGTGTAGTCATAATAAAAATGAACTTTATTTAACCAGAAAAACATCAGTGAGATTAAAATTTCTCATTTGCAAGAGTGACCTGGCCATGACAGGCAGCAGCACATTTACAGAAGCAGTGTTTGTGTTTCAGTATTTAAAGAGATGTTTATTTTTGTGTCTCATGCTCAAAAAAAAAAAAGTTCTTTGGACTACCTCTGCCAACAAGGGAATGTTTTGCGGTGCTGGTTTGGCGGAGTGGTTAGCAACCATGCACGTCCCGTGTACATGCTTCTGCCGGTCCGTGTTTGAATCCAGCCTGTGACCAGTTCTAGAGTGTCTTCCCCTACTCTCTCAACCCCTTTCTCTAGCCCATCTACTGTCTCTCTCCTATCAGTAAGGACACAAAATGCCCAAAAATACATTTAAAAAAAAGGAGGAAATGTTTTGTAAGCATTTGTTAGTTTGTGACCAGGATAACTCAGAAATACACTGACAGAGTTTGATGATTTTTTAGGATGGATCAGAATTTGGCCAAAGCATAGTTATTTAGATTTTTGTGGTGATCTAAACAGCAATGAAGGTTAGGGACTTCCTAAAGGATTTGTTCACATTTCGAGATAGTTTTCAACTTTTTGGGGATTAACTCAATCATTTCTGAACAGATTTTGATGACACTTTCAGGGGAAATGCTGGTTGTGACACAAAGGACAAGTGATGTTATTTTGATATTGATCCCAATCTGGCTATGGATCCTTAAAATTCCAAGTATTTGTCAACGTGTCAGATACGGCAGTTTTTGTTATTATTTGATGTCATTGGTCAATAACTACGATGGAGGATTAGGGCCACATTAAAGAAAAAAAAAAAGTTATGTTTTAAAAAAACTGTAAATTTACAAGAATAGAGCTACAAGGTAACAAGGATAACATCGAAAAGTCACTAGAATAAAGTTGAAAAGTTACGAGAATAATCTCATAAAGTTACAAGAATTAAATCATAAAGCCTTTTAAATTAAGTTAGAAAAACGTTATTCTGAAAGGTTCTACGAAAGAGCAGCCATCTGCGGAGGGAGAGGATGAAATGAGAGCGTCTTCTTGATTAAGGTATGCTTATATTGATCTAAAGTTTTGACAAAAAGCCCTCTTAATGACTTTATTCTCATAACTTTTCAACTTAATTCTTGTACCTCACTTTTCTTCAGACATACTTTTTAAAAAATTTTTAACATGGCTCTAGCCCCCCCACCCCCGCCAGCCCACAACTGGATAAGCAGTATAATTAATGGATGGATTTTTTTTTCTTTCTTCTCTTCAGTCTGGCAAATTAGACTAGCATTTTAAAAGTTGTTATTGTTGAAGTGGAACAAATTTTACTTTTAAAGTCTAGACTCTGACCTCATGTCTGAATCAGTCCTCCTCCTCATTTTAATTTATGGGCAGCATTTTAAGAGTGATGGGGTTTTATCTTGAACTCCAATATGTCATAAGAACCCAGACAATACAAGAACAAAAAAACATAGAATGAGACCATGAGGACCAAAAGTAAAGGTACAAACATAAAGAGTAGGAAAGGGAAAAAGCAATTTAAGAGGAGATAAAGTCTAAAAGAGGCTAAAAGTAACAAGAATAGAAGTACAACACAAGATGAAGATATAAAACATTTAGCAGAAAGTAAAGGAATGCATCATAAAATTAATAACCATGGAATTTACGGTATGTAATGACAATAATGTGTGAAAAGAAAACATAAAAAGAATGTTTTTTGATACTCTTCTTTGTCAATGAGCTCCTGAGAAAGTTTCAGCATATTTTCATTTTGTAAGACTGGTGGCTTTTTGAAAACTTCTCAAAAAAACCCCATCACAATCTTTAAAACTCCAAATACTTGCAAATTCTTCACTGAATGAGTCAGAAAAGTGCCATCAATTTATAAAGAGAATTCAATAACCCACAACAGGAGGCACTTTTAAGACCAATGAGTTCGTCTCGTCTTTTTGTGTCTTGAACATTTTCAAGTGAGATATTTGTTTCCATGCCAGACAAATCTAAAAGGCACATTTTATGAAGGATGGCTAAATGGCACCAAGCGAGACATTACGTGAACAAATTCAAGGTGCACCCATCTGATTTCACATAATAGACAGAAAGCTTTTTCATCTTAAACAGATTTCTGTCACAGGCAAACATGAGCGACAAAATCTGCTCACTTATGAAAAACAGTGTCCAAAATAAGCTGAAATTTCAGCAGGTAGAACTTGATTTCTATCTCAGCTGATGATAAAGAGAGAAAAGAAAGGCACTTGAGTTCTGGAGGACAAATTTCTCCACATTGGTATGACTCCATATTGGTGTGGCATTTATAATAAATGCTCTTCTCCCCAGTGATTCAAAACGCCTCCAGGCTGCAGAAAGGTCACGCATGAGCTGAGAAAACTGTACATGTTTGAGGGGATGCTGAGGCCTCTGTGTGGTATTCGTACTGTAATGTGGATCCTTACGAGTCAGAGGTGCACAACAGCCCTTCAGTCCATATGAAGAAACACATCGTGCACATTTGGTGATTTGATGTCTATTATCAGATCATTTTTCTTGCCTTTACAGATGCTGCAATCCTTCACTTGTTATGCTGCTTCGTTTTTTTTTCATTATTCCAATTGCAACGATGCCAACATCCATCCGAGCACTCACCGCTTGCCCAGAAACACTCAGACACACACAGACACACACACAAGCACTGTTTCTGGTAAAAGCTGGACTGTTGAGCGTTGGAGCTCCCGCTGAGTCGTTTGGCTTACGAGCAGAAACCACTTAAAGCATTATCTTGTTGTAAAAACATGACTGAGCTGATTTACCATTGTAGATCACATGTAGCACGCACCTGACACTGGGGCAGGGGGTTACCAGGAGGCCTACTATGAGCAACACAAACCTGGTAATTATATGAAATGCAGCAGTCAGTGTCAAAAACATTATGTTGTTTAATAAAAGTGAACTGAAAGGAAACATGGCAGAGTATTACAGTGAAGCTTTGGTATGATTTGATGGCTGGTGCTCTACAATACAGAAACATGCCTAGTACGCATAGAAGAAGCTGCCATTAATAGGCCAACATTAACCATGAGAATTTTTCTTTATTTTTGTTTTGTAATTTAAATGCTCCGTTTGTAGTATCTTTGTAGCCCTGTTAGCGAGGGGCTGGGTATTTCCAACAATCTTATACTGTAATAGGTATCCTATTACTGAGACCATGATTCTATAGATAGCATAAATAATTATATTGTAGAAACTGCCCTTGGTTAAATGATATTTTTTATTTGGAATTAATTATTCAGAATTAAACAATTCAGAATTATAGTTTTCTCCTTCGTGTTTACATGGAAATAATAATTCTGAATAAAGGTTACATGGAAAACACGATTATTTGCCTTTATTCAAGGCTCGGCGGTTAAGAATGGTTCTGATTGGTCAGGTGGTGGATGTGACGTAGTGACATATTTATGTTGGAAGAAAACAAACTCCAGTTCCGCGTCTCCGTCAGGGAAACCTCCTCCAAGTTTGATGCTACAGCTTTAAAAAGGTCCACTATTACTGCTGAAGTCCATCCACACTTTCTTTACCTCCAAATCTTCTAAGGCTCTGATTAAATTAATTGTCTCGGCTTGAATGGAGTCCAACACTTGCTTCAGGCAGCCATCCTGTTCCTGTCCATATCTTGTGCCTCATTGTGACAGGACAAGGGAACGAGCATTTGTAGAAAGACTGGAATTAATTTAAAGTGGAATGAAAATACACGTGATAGAGGAATTATTTAATTTGGATATAAAATCAGAATAAACCAGGCACTTACTTTGGAATTAAGTTTTATTCAGAATTATCATATTCAGTTGTTATGTGGTGTGTACTTGGTCATTTTTTATCATTTTAAGAAGGATTTAAGTTTTATTTAGCCTTGCAGAGCAGACGTACCTGCCTGGTTCTGAAATCATGCAACTCTGACTTGCCAGCCTCCACTGTCCAACAGTTTCACTCAACTAAATGCTTCACAGCCCAATCAGCGAAGGGAGGCGGGAGCAGCGGGAGCTGCAAGCGTGACAACAGGAAGTGACTTGACAGGTAGTGATCACTTCCTGTTTTACAAATAATGGTGGCTAATGTCAGTTAGCCTGTGGTCGTCATGGTTACTCAGTTATACTTGGCGAAATATGCTCTCCTCTTAAGTTTACATCGTAGGGATTGTCTTTCACGAGGTTCGTGTCACATATAAGTGTCAAATGATACATCTGTTTGGTATAATTTAATGTGAAACAATAGTCTTAAGTAAGTTAAGCTATCTGTTGTTAGCCATTAGCCGTAGCAGCTTACAACAGCTAGCCACTAACAACAGTTAGCCGCTAGCAACAGTTAGCCGCTATGGCTAAAGGCTAATGGCCATTAACCGTTGTTTGCCCTTGCTAGCCGTTAGCCATAGCGGCTAGCAGTTAGCCCTTAGCTGCTACGCTTAGCCGCTACATATGATACGTCATAGCAGAGCTGCTTGATATGGATTAATCGGTGATGAGTGTGATGAGCCAAATGATTGTCCAAGAAACTGCTGTTGTTTTTGAAGGTTCTGCCAGTGAAAACATGTTTGCAGGGCTCCACCCATGATGGATTAGTGAAATATTTTCAATATGAACTGTCCATGTGGTGTGTCAGGTTAAGTTCTATTCAGAATTAAAGGGGAATTAAAGTTCTCATGTAAACGTGATAATTGACAAAACCCTTCTCTTGTTTTGTTAAAAAGGAGGGATGCATGGTATTGGGTTTTTATTGATATCTAGAATATTTCTGAACTTATTATTGCTGATAAAGATGTTTTTTAGTCTAATGTCTGGTCTGCAGTCTCCACTTAAATAAGATGCATCTGTTCCTGATCTTGTGACAGTTTATTTCTGTAAGAAAGAGATCTGAAACACTTACTGACATTCTATCCATCCAGTATCTTCCGCTTATCCCTTGTGGGGTCCCAGAGGGGCCAGGGCCAGCTGACACTGAGCAGAAGGCGGGGTGCCCTGAACCAGTCACCAACCAATCACAGGGCCACAAAGAGAGACAGACAACCATTCATGTTCATGCTCATACATAAGGGCAATTTAAGAGTCAGCAACTAACCCAATGGGCATGTTTTTGGCCTGTGGGAGGAAGCTGGAGTACTGGAAGAGAACCCACACATGCACGGGAAGAACATGCAAACTCCACACAGAGAGACCCTGACTGACCCGGGGATCAAACTGGCAAACTTTTGAGGCATGTGCACTACCTGATGTGCTACTGTGCTGCCCCTGAACAACATTCCATTCTCTTTTATTTCTTATTTAATGTTAGACATTCAGTGAGAACAATAACAAAAACACTGTTTAGCAGCAGGTAGTCTTGAGTAGAACCAGTCTCATGTTAAGCAAATAAAGGTGACACAGCTACTCACAAACCCTGTGGTGGTGAATAGGGCTCAACTTTGTCAGGAAAAGATTTAATTGAGATTTTTCTGGCAGATGTTGCGATTCCAGTTCGATTGATGATTTTCTTTAAATCAAGCTTCAGTAGAACATGTGTACAGTATGGACAACAGTGAAGAAATCAACGATCAAAAGCACATAACACACTCTTCATCATCTAGTTTCATGTTTTAAGGGATACTCCAACTGCTACCCCTAAACAGAGGCTTTGTGTTGTTGACCACAACAGATCCTGGGTCAGTCAGGAGGGCTGCAAGAAAGTTTAAGCTTTGGCTATCCCATGATTGCGGATTCATATATTATAAATCCTTCAGCCCTAGCGGTAAATGGATGAAGTGAGCAGTAAAAATGGGGCAGGTTGTATCAGTGATTGAGTTGTTATCCTTTATGCACAATATTAAGGGTTGATATTTTTAAAGGATCTTCACTTAATGAATGCATTCAGTTCTCTGGTTTGCCTACCTGAAGTTCAGTAGGACATCATTTGATTTGGCTTACTTGCTTCAGAGCTTGGATAATTTGGCATTGTTGCAGAATGTCCCACAATGTTCTGATGTAAAACATTTGTTTTTGTTACCATGAGTGTGTTGCAGTCACCGACATGGTGACAATGTAAACACAGACAAACTAGGGACACATTAAGAAGTCTGTGTTCCCTTGGTGCATCTAATGTGAACATTTCAAAGTCATTTTCCTTTTGTGTCTTCAGCAGCATGAAGATTACAGCTTTGTTAGAAACAACACTTACAAGCCTAATGATTGGTTTGTGTCTTATGGTGACAGTTTAATGTGTAAATGTGGATGTCAAATATCAAATTGTCTACAAAAGCAAAACACATTTTTAAGACAGTGATGATCTTGGAATTTCTCTTTGTGCCTTTGTACTACATTGAAAACTTACAAATATAAACTTCCTCCCTCTCTGATCACCGCATACTCTCTCATCCTGTCAGTATTATTTTTGTTACATCACTTGTAGAAATACCAGGAACATTAAAGAAAATATACAGACAGATTCCTGGTGCAAAGGGTTAAGTTATTTAAAATTCTGAAATAATGTTTTCTCCCATATGGAGTGAGTATGCTTCAGTTTTATCTGTCAGTGATTTGCTTTAAACACTTTCTAGATAATTCCTGTGAGACCAGACTGTGCTATTCATGGAGCCGGGATTTTGGGACATTGACGGTAAGAGTGTCCCGCTGTCAAAGCAGATTATGTCTCTTAGTAGTGCCTGGCTTCCAGAAATTTTTCCTCAAAAAAGAGCTGAAAAAGAGGATGTACTATCCAAAAGTGCATTTTTTAATGCTAATATGTTATAAGCATGACGAAGAAAGAAAATTCTGAAGTTAAAGATACTTTGTTATAGTTCATAAAGGCAGAGCTGGGAGACGTTGTCCAAAAATTATTTCTTGATCTTTGTTTAGGCAGAAAAGTGAAACAAATTTATATTGTTTTTTTTCTGTTTTGTTATGAAATAAAAATGTCATGACAATGCAATAATAAACGCTAATGTAATCTTAGTAAAGTTCATTTTAGTCTTACATGTTGTCTTAAATCCCCCAAAACATGGTCAAGAATTATTGAGGATGTTATAGTGTTTTATTATAAATGCACTGGACTACCTGTATTTGCAAAGCTCACAAAAAACTTGATCCCTTCAGTTCCCCCTGATTTGCTTGCCATTTTTGATAAGAAAAAAACAGTGATTCATCCAATGCTGTTTATAAAGAGTTCTTTTGTTTGTTTGTTTGTTTTTCTTTGCTAGGGTATCACACAATTAGCAGTATCATGTAACTTTTGCTTTAGAAATGACAAAATATTCTCCCTTTTACTCTAAACATTACAACCTTGTCCTGTGGACATTAAATATATCCCTGTTTGTTTTACAGTAAGCAATAGAGCTGCCATCCAATTTTGTGAATCAGTTTTTTAAACACTCATGACCAGATAATCTCAGTAGAAGTTGAAAAAAAAACAGAAATTTCAGAGGCTCCGCCCTCAGGGATTCAAACCAGCACACGACGTAAAGTACCGCTGTTCAGCCTGGCGTGTTTTGATCAAATTATTTGATCAAACTTGTTTACTGGAGATCTTAGGAAATAATATTAAAAAAGAGATCTGCAGCTCGAAAGTGACAGAAGTTTGAGCAGCACTGTTGAGGAGGAGCGTATTCTGTGCTCAGTAAAAATCCTTTAAAGGGAACTTTTGGTGTTCAGATCTCCATCTTTTTCTGCATCGTAATACTTATGCTTTGTGCTTTAGCACTAACACTGTTCCAGCTCCTGCCAAGGATGTGCATGATGAGTTTTTAATGATCATTTGCTGTCAATTATAATCTTGAATGTACCATCATTGTAATCCCAAGAAAACAAGACTTTTGGAGGTTAATCAACCAAATTGCACTTTTTTTTTTGCCATAACAGAGAAAAATAAAAGATGTTTAACCGCTTTCTTCCATACATCATTGATTTTCTTGCAACTTTCTTACAACTCACTGAAATCAGCTCTGTGAACCTCTTTTCGGTTCCAGCCCAACTATTAAGAACTAATGGTTCCTATTATAAACAACATTGATTTTTGAAGATCACATTTAATACCTTTAAAAGGAGCGTAACAGCAAAGTATCTGACTCAAAAGTGACTTGAATACAGATATCAGTGAAAGTCTGAAATATGGATCTGACAGGGATAAGGAGGAAAACCAGAACTTGTTTGAGTGAAGATGGATTTTCAAACTAAGCCTGGAATGCAAACTATCACTTAAAATACAAAGCAAAAGTAAACAGTGTTTTTTTCTGAACTGTGTAACAAGAGTCTGTTAATGTTGAAAACTTCAGTTCTGTTAATTAATTATAACACAACAGTTGCCAGGAACATTTTGGGCGCTTACACATCGTAGACATTTATAGTTTCAACAGCCTCAGACACATGTTCAGCTAACTCTTCCATCCCTGCTTTATTTCTCTGGTGTGATGAGTTTTCACACATCTGCAGAATACGGAATTCATCAAGCGCTTTCAGACTTAGACTCCTTATGTTTTAATGATGGACGATGACACCCTGTGAATGAAGCGTGCTTGATTTACCCTGCCGAGTGAAAAAAGACTGTTTCTCAGACACTGACAGGCTGTCACTGAACACTAAACCCTCAGGCTGATAGATTTTTACTTCCATTCTCAGGGCGTCTTGCTCTCGTGTAACACTCTGCAATCTCAGCCACCCCCCCCTCCCCTTGACATGGCTCTAATGTGTGCAGGAATGGTCAAAAGCTCCTGAGTTTGACTTTAGAAATATAGTTCTAGTATCTTCAAAGACAGGTCAAATATATGATGAATAAATTATTAATTCTTCTCACAGCCTTAATATTTCATTTTAACTGCTGCTGTCCATCATGTGTGGACGGGAAATGACAGAAACTCACCTTTTGTCTGGACTGTACAACAACCTTCATGTAATGCAGTGCAATCCCCCTCCTAAGCTTTATCTAAAGTTGAAAGTATTGTGATATTAAGTGTGTTTGGCAGCTATTATATGTGAGCTGAGGTGAAAGGCATATGGTTCTAATGAGGTTTGACAGGATTGACAGTAAGTGTACTGGCTCTCTCACAGCTTTGTTCCATTCACATAAATCCAGATAAAACTGGGACTTAAGACCAGAAAGCATGGGGTATAAATAATCCAGGTAAGGGCACTCAGGATGGTTTAAAAAATATAAGAGCCCTTGAATTTGAAGCATGTACCAGTTTGCACCTTCTTCAAAGTGTACCCCTTTTTGTGACTTTGAAAATGTTTGAGCCTTTTAGTTAAGAATAAAAGCAGCTCCCCATAGAGCTGTTATGGGGGACAAAAACATGATAATTTAGAGAGATAATGAGATCCCAATTATCAGGCACAATTACTAAATTACTTGACAGCCTCTGTGCAGAAAACGTTGAAAGGTTAAGTCAATCATATTGCATTTAGAGGCAGCTAAATCTGTTGAACAAATTTCTTTTTAAACGTCTTAAATGCAGCTTGAAATTATTGGTACGACTAATTTGATGAGACTGATTTTACAAAGAGAAAGCTGAAGTTGTTTTTGAAGGTGCTCTTGATTTCTGCTTTACTAAAATAACCTTGTTTATATGAAAACACAGTCCTTATTAACAGAGTTGTGCAGGGATGATGTGTTTTTGTAAGCAAAGTCGGCATCAAGGTGAGTCCTTTGACTGCAATCCCACTAAAAGCCTGTGGGATTTTTCACCGTGTTTTGGATCCGTGCTGATTACAAGGCTTTAAGTGAACAAAAAACTATCAAACTGCTTGTGATAATCTTACAATAAACTGACTTTTCAATATGTTTTAAGCTTAAAAATAATGTTAAGCTACTGTGAAACTGCAACTTGGTAGCTTGACCTAGAAACAGCAACAGTTTTTCCAGTGTACAGTCTTGTTGTGTTCTCTTGTTTTCTTTAATCAAATGATCTAATCAAGTTGGTTCTCACGGTTTTGGCAATAGTGTGTGAATAAGGCTTTACTAAAAACTATCAGAAATGCTTGTATTAGAGTCCTGGCCATTTTTGTAGTCCATGTTAGCAGTAAGTTAGCAACAAGCCTTTAAAACCAGAGCAGTGCTTTAAAATTCAAAAGCATACAATTCCAGATGCAATGTATTATTTCAGATTAAAGTTAAATTATGTGTGTATATTCATCATGAACATTTTTTCATGCATTCATCTGAAACTGCTGTTCTAAATCTTATTTAAGTTTGGGGTTGGTAACCAGGAAATGCTAAATGTTACAGAGAGGCAGACAGGGGCACAGAGAAGGACGTCTACTTAAACTTCTTCACTTTTGTGATTTTTTTTTTTCACATTATGAAACACATCATGCAAAATCACCTTAATTGTTCAAAACCTTTGTTTTGTTTTTAACAGAGTTTAGAAAAGATGAGTGCTAAAATACATTGCGAGCTACAATAGTAATAAATTACTGGCCCAGAAGCACTTTCAGAATAAAATGATTGTGTCTCATTGTTAAACTAGAAAAGCACTCGGAGAGCGCAGACCTCTGCCAGTGCAAGTCCTCACCCATATTGTGATTTTCAGCATAAATATTAGTCCTACCTTTATTTCATGTAAATATTTAGATTCCTTGATCATGAAAACATACCATTAGCAATTGGGTTCATGATGTTATCTATTTTAGTTCAGTAGTTATTCACGAAAATCACATTTTTCGTCATGGCTACCAGACGCTGATCCGGATCTACACCAAAATTGAATCAGTTCTTCCTTTCCCCATGCTGAATGTTATCAAAATCCATTCATTACTTTTTGAGTTATTTTGTTCACAGATGGATGGACAGACGGACAGACCGACAGACAGACAAACAAACTCTCCCGAAAACATAACCTCCTTGGCAGAGGTAATAAAACAGATCAAGCAAATACTGATAAAGATACAAAAGCAAAAACATCAGTAAGTCAGGCAGGCAACATGCTCTTAATGTGCACCAAGCAGAGATGTAGATGTCTATCTAAAGAAGTTACATTTTAACAAACTCTACTTCTAAAGTTTGCTTGTCCTCAGGGATTGATCTGAGGTACTCAGTATGTGAAAACTAGAGTTGTTTTGAACATTCGCAATTGTGAGCAAACTTTTTCAGTCCCCATAATCATATGCATGCAATTGATGAAAAATGTGAGGCAGATTCATGCACAAGAGTTGCAAAGAGAGTTTCTTGCTTAAAAAAAAAACAGAGTTAGATATTTTTGGCTCTTGTAAAGCTAACTTAGAAAAACAGTCCCAGTAATTTTAAGAATTATTTGCAGAAAAAAAAAAAACAGTATCACTTTTTTGGTGCCCAAGTTCAAGCCTTGTCGCTTTGGTTTATAAGCTACTGTGGCAAAACCACAATTCTGCTTTAATCCCAGTGTTGGAAAAAATAGTAGATATAACAATATTTTAAAAAAAGAGTAGGGGCTGTCTGACCTCTAAATTGAACCACATCTTTGATTAAGAAAAAACCCCGAGCTGTAATCCCTGAATAGGAAATGAGTAATGGAGGTGTTTGGAGACCTTTGGACAGCTCTCTCATTTAACTTCATAGCTGTTGACTTGTGACTGTGTGCTCTCAAATTAATTTGTATTGATGCTCCTCTTATGGAGACTTATCTGCCTTTAGCTACTGTCAGCAGAGGAGGATATGATGATTAATAGCCATAAATAAATTAATCAGTGTCAAAGGACAACAACAACTGCTCCAGGTATACACAAAGACGTCTTCTCCAAGACTGTTGTCACGGTTACACGATAGTCTCAGCATGGTCGCAGTATCAGCAGATAAGAGATTGTTTTGCAGTACATATGGCTTTTACATGTTGGTAGGTGTTAGTGTTCATTTGCAGAATTGTTCAGCTGAGTGAACACACACTACCTCAGCCAAAGCTTTTTTTTATTTAAATTCTCATTCTTCTAATTGGAGAGGCTTCTGTATCTGCCTGTCCTTCATTGGCTCTGGTGGATATTCTGTTATAGACATCCTTACTCGGAGTCATGAACAGGAGTATGAACTGATGTGTTTTTTTTGTTTCCAATGCCAATAGTAATTCTGCCCATCATTGCAGCTCAATTGATTTCTGTGGATTTCCTGTGTGGGGAAAATCCCTTTCCTTAAAATCACAAAGACATTTTAATGTGTTGCCATTACACAGGGAGGTTGTGATCTCTGTAGTAGCAGAACATCATGATATTGGGGAAACCCACCTGATGGTTATTAGGACAATTAATTTGTTGCAGTATGCCTCCAAAATCAATCAGTCAATCAATCTTTATTTACATGCTGCCAATTCATAACAAGTGTACATTTGTTATCTCAAGGCACTTTATAATAGAGCAGGCTGGAACCAAGCACTTCATTTTATAGATACACACGCACACACCCCCACACTCACATATACTGTATAAAGAGTCAATTTGACACTGGTGTGGACTCATATGGACACATTAGTGGTGATATATTAACTCTAGCAGTGTTAATTTGAACATGCAGATTTGACTGTGTATAAATAAAAAAGGTGCATAAATTAGTAGGTACATCTGATGGAAATGGTGAAAATGACTTTCAAAATGTCAGATTTTAGCAGAAATCCAATTTACATGGTGAATTTTCAAATGTTTAAAAAGCAAATACAGCATTCATGAGCATCATGAATGCTTAAAAACAAAACACAAAAAGTGTACTGGCTTTACAAATGAATACAGCGCTTTGAGTTTGCCTTTGTCAAATGTATTACTTTTACACCTGAAGTGTAACAGCCTTCATTTTATTGTGGGTTTTTAGGGAGTTGGACAGTTAGTAAAATGAAGGTCTGTTTTCTCTGCCAGGCCCATTTTCACTGCCTGCAAACCATGGTCTGTAACATGATTGGAACAATATGAATCTTGTTCATGTTGCGTGTTTATTCCTTTGAAATCATCCTTATACCTCGCGAGACCAGATTTGTTTGGTTGCTCACTTAGAAGAACAAAAAGGCATTGACTGGAGAGAGCCAAATGTTTTTTATTCCTCTGCGGACACTTTTCCTCTGTGAGCTTAGCAGTAGCTAACAAACAGCTTATTGACCACAGCTGAACCTTCTTTGGTGCAATCATGACACAAAACAGAGCCTGAAAACGTGATGTGATCTGTTGTTGCTGAGAATAGAAACAAGGCTACTTTAATAATGCCATTAGTAACACTTCAGATGATTACAAGCTCCTGAAACAGCAATAAATGCTTAGCCCAAAGGAACAATGTTTATATTCTGGAAGACAACCACAAAGTGCTGCTTTTCTTCAGTTAGCACACGCTTTACCATTTCTAATTTGGAAAAATGATATAACATATCTGCCTCAGGGCTATTCAGAGTCATTACAGAAAGTTAATGCTAAGCATTTTAAGGAATACTGTGGGACCACTGAAGAAGAAGTATTGCTGTTTTGAGGCTATTTAGTAAAACTGAGCAAAACACTCTGCCCCAACTGAACAATTGGTCTTACCAGTCAAGATTTTAATCCTGCAGAGAAAATTGCTCCTAAAACCCACATTTGTCTGGTATGAGTGATTTTGTGTAATTTTGCTCTCACTTTGCTCTTGCTTATGCCTTTTCTATGGGGAGGAGGATGTGATGTACACAAAAGCTGAGCTACTGTATCAGAGGTCTTCAATCTTACCAGGCAGCAGCAGCAGATGTACTTGTTGGTTTGAAGCAACAATACATAAGATTTTACTCAGACGTGCTTTGGTGTGCACTGAAGATCTTTGAGGACAACTGCACTGTCAAAAGACAATGAAGTCTGGTTATTCTAGACTTAATAGTGTGTTTTCACCAAGTGGCCTTGATTAATGTTGATTGTTATGGGGAGCAAATATTTATTTTCACCTGAAAAAATGGTCAAGCAACTAAAATAACCAATCAGGGGCATTGGAAAATTCAGCTAAATCAGTATATTGGCATTTCTGCTGCATGATGCTGCTGTGCTATACTGTACTTTCAGTCATAAAATACAAGAAGCATATCACTCTGCAAATACAAATACATGGTCCAAATATGACTCTGGTAGTGCCTACATGTAGTTCACATGTTTTTCTATTAAACAGTTGCAATCATAGCTTTAATTTTCAACTAAGTGGCTACATTAAAGAGACTACTTTATTACATGCTAGTTGAGGGAGGTATGTGAGGTTTAAAACTAACTTGAGGATCCACCACGGAGAAGGCAAACTGGAGATATATCCTTCAAAGTTTGTCAGTTGAATGACTTTCTGAGTGTGGTCCAGCTGCTATTCAACTATGATCACAATACATACTAATGTAACATCAAAATCTATAATTAGTAATACTCTCCGGCATCAGATACTTGTTTTGCCTAGCCAGTAGCTTTACTCATAGGCTCACAGTGCAGCAAGGTAATCTTTATATGTAGTCTATTAAGGTAAAGCTGTAACAAGACAGTTTGAATTTGAAATGTTATATAACAACCTTGCAGGTTCTTAAGCCGCCTACACACCAAACACAACTTGGCGACTTGGGCAACTACTCTCAATGTAAAGTCAATGTACAACCATGATGGGGTGGGGTTAACCCTCCCGCAATGTGACAGACGCGCTCTGGGTGACGGCATTACTGGTCGCTTTGTTACCAAAGTTAAAAAGTTTGAACTATTCAGGTGATATTGCATGTGGCTGTGCAGCAACAGCCAGTCAATGCTGTGTTGGTGTGTGACAACACCCGTGACTGACTGTTTTCTTCCAGTTCACAGATTGACAACCCATGTCTATGTGTGAAACCTTTGTTAGTGAGTTCATCAGATCCGCCTGGACAGGACAGCAGAAAACTCACAGACAATGCTGCTGCAGGGCCGTCAGCTGCAGTGTTGTGGTTGGTAGTTGAGTGGAAAGGATACAGTTTGAGTAATGTCAGCTAATAAGTCCTATTATATGATATGATATGATCATGGTGAAACTTGAGCTGATGTGATGTCACTACCGACGGCGATGGTGATTTCACTACTCTATCTGAACAACAGCCTGTAGAAAGAGTTTGGGGAGGACAATTGATCAATTAATCACATTTATTACAGGCAAATTAGATGGTGTGTCAGGCAGGCACTACTGCCTCGGTGTAATTTGCAAGATGTCAGCCACTTTGTTAAACAAACTTTTGACAAATATGTCATAAGTGGAGATACCTTTGCCACCGATAAATGCTTGCCGTGTCATTTGTCATCAAAAAAATTAATGTGGTGCAGATCTGACAAAACTGCTCTTAAAGCTGTTAGCATCTTTGCTAATCTCTGGACGAGCAGTTACATCCTGCTTTTGTCATGCCCCCAAGCCTAATTTAGCAAAGATAAAACATCTTCATGAACCTTTACTAGTCCAGTTGTCACTTGAATCCTGCTTTGGACACTCAACCAAAGGTGTGCATTTCTCACACAAACATTACCTGCACGGTGTTGCTGCAGATTATTACCTGCAGTGACACTAAAGGCTGGTGATGCCAGTGTTACTCATGTTAGCTTTATCCATAGACAATACATTAGGACCAATTTTAATTGCTTAAAACAAGTGGACGTAAGAACATGGTGCTGATATCAACACATCAGACTGACTTTGCCTTTTTTAAGGATTTTTCTTTCCCTTTTTTCTGTGAAAAAAAAAATCCCAAATGTTGCATATTAAGCATTGAATTTGAATTAGTCCCTGTATCTTTTTAGATATAAGATGTGCCAAATGTACTAATACCAAGCTGAGGACATCATGATAATTGTGTATTTAGTCATATTAAACAGTCTCCACCAGAAAAAGCACGCACCATGGCTTCAATCACCCTCTGTGGCATTTGATTATGTATTAAGCATCAGCCTGCAAGTCTCCCACTCATTATTTATCCATCTTCCTGTCCCTCTCCTCCTCCCATGCTGATGTGTGAGTATTTATCCTCCCTCTCCTTGTATCCTCGGTGGATTTCTTTGTCCTAATTGGAAAGCTGAGTTAATTATCCCCTAGCCTGCACTTGGCACATCATCCAGACCTCCCCAGAGAAACCACTGGGTCGACTCATGATACTGAAAAAACAGAAACTTTCACTGTGGCGAAGAACTGGGACGTGGGAGCACCCTGACCTGAATTGGGTCCCTCGATTGATTGATATGGATAGAAGAGTGCAGAGATCTAGAGCATCCATCACCAGCTTGAGCTGTCAGCATTCACAGGGATTTCATGGAGCTAATTGGAAAGGCCTGAATTGAATTGGAGGTTTTCATTCTGCTTCCCTCGAGGATTCACCAAAAAGATTGTTTGGTCCCAAAGAAATCCAGTCACAGAATTGAGAAAAAACAACGTGACTGCAGACACGAGCCGCATACCTTTGCTGAATGTTCTCTGACAAGCTTTAAAATAATTTGACAAGATAACCACGAGAAAATGTGTTAGTTTAAGATAAACATGCAGTTTTAGCTGCATAATTTTGCCACATTTCTTACTTTGGAAACATTTGGCTTAGGGCCTTACTTGGCTCTTGGCATCAGGTCTAATGATGCTTTAATGCAAAGTTAATCACAAAGATCAATACAGGGAGGGCAAATCTGATGGAAGCCAAAGTGTTGCTGACTTAATTGCAGCCTAATTAGAGATATTCAAGCTGACAGTTCGAAAAGTTAAGCAGAAAAGCATGCTTTTTCTTACCGGAAGAGTTTTACATGGATTAGTAAAAAGTTAAGTCACAGGATGAGAACAAATGGGCATTATAAAGTAACTGTTGATTGGATACCCAGTAATCATTTAATCATCTACTGTGATGTTATTTTCCAGGAAACAATCAGTACAAGAGCTTTAATTACTAATTACAGTGTCATATGTTTAAATGTATTCATTGTTTTAATTTAAAGTAGTAGTCTTGTCCTTGTGTGAAGAAACAGGCCTTAGCATTAAACAGAACAGAGCTCTTTTTAGATTTAAATAGTCCAATGTTCTGCAAAATCCATCTTGTTTGCTTTGAATGTCGTTAGACGGTGCTTGGAGAGCAGGAGAACATGACGTGTTTTAACAAACTTTCTATGCCTTTAGATGCCTCTTCAAAGAAAATGATGATTGAAATAATCAGTGTTTTACTTCCTGGGTTTATAATATTATAGATGTGCAACCTCCACCTCCATTTGTTTCCATCAAATCAAATCTGAGTATTTTCAAAGGGGAGGGGAAAAGAGCTGTCTATGATCCTTCACAGAGATGAAATCTTTCACATCTTTATTTAACTTCATTAAAATTTTTGCTCAATAGACACCCATTACATGATGTAAACAGTCAAACACACCAGGACATGGGGTTTGAACCTGCCACTCTCACTCTAAGCCATGCTTAGTACCTGCATTGCTACCTTGCTGCTCATATCAGATACCTACCAGAGCATATTCCAACTCAGATTTAGTTGCTTTATTCAGCAACTGTGTTTTTTTTTTTTTCTTGTTTTAAATTTAGAGCAAAAATATGCCAAATTTCCTTTGCTGTCTTTGCTCAGAGAGCTGCTGTCTGGCTAAAGTAATTGATATCACAGGCAACAGAAACATTATTACATTGACTGCTGCGAGAATAATCAGTAAGATTAATGCTCATTTGTCTCTAGAAAGTCTTGATTTAGCGATGATAAAATGTTTGATATTCATCTTTCACTGTTATTTTCTCATCTGTAACGAGCAATTACTCAAATGTCTGACTTTCCTTGCTTTATCTTTATGTTAGAAAACATAGCTTCAGTCTCAGTCATTTATTAATCACAAACTATTCAGGACCTTCAGGATTTTTATGACCATCTGCTCCTGCCTGCAGCAGCGTTAAAACCGTTGACTCCCACGAGATTCACAGCCCTCCTCTCTTTTTCTTATGCAAACACTGAAATGAAACTCAAATGTATCTGTGAGATGCTAAAGGCTGATATGCACTATCAGCATTTGACTCTTTGGGGATGTCAAGGGGCTGGCATTGCAGAATATTGCACAAATATACCATCACTCACAGCTTTGAGTATTTACAATATCATTTGTCTTATCAGTAGGTCAGAGTTTGGGGTGGATTAAGTGCTTAAACTGTGATGAAATGATTGCTGATCCAGGAAACACCCTCTCACCTCTGGGACAGTATGAACCTCTATATTTGTGTCTCACAGAATAAATAAATAAATAATCCTGAAGTGACAAGAATACTAAAAGAGCAGGGTATCCTTGGATTGATTGTTGCACATTTCCCCAGGGATGAATTGTATTCAATTCCCCCTAAAAGAAATGACATTATACTTTTTGTATTATAGATGATGCATCCTGCAGCAAACCCCCTTAAGGCTTTGAATAGACAAGGCTGCATTAAGCATAGCTCACAGATGCTGTTCTCTTCCAAGTCCTCTGCTTTCTGCCTCCCATTACTCCACTGCACTGCTAAAAATGAATGATATCTAAGAGTCATTCTAAAAAATGAATGACATCTCAGACCTATTATAATTTAATGGAGCTCCAAGATCTTTTCCTCTCAAGATTTAACACGAGTTGAATTCAATTTTTATTAAGGCTGCACCCCAGATGAAAAAATCTAGAGGAACAGAGGCTGTGCTTAAGTTTATTCCACTGTAAGGTGTTGTAAGTCATGGAAGTGTTGATGTGATTAAGACTTCAGAGTTATTGTATACTATTGCAGTATATTCAAGATCATTAGTAGAAGCAAACATGCTAAATGATGCTGAAATTGATCAATATAAGGGTTCATTAAATATGAACCACTAGAACATGACTGAAATTACAATCATATATGTGTAATTAAACTCTACTAAACTTTTCCAACATTTATACTTCTAACTTTTTGCATTCCCTTTGTCCTGAGGAACTAATGAAATGATACCTTTTAGCGAGACACACAACAAGATAAATGGCCATTTTTTTTGCCTGATTCCCCCTTTCCAACCAAAGTCAGCAAAGGCCCATTGATCAGACAGTTCTAAGGATCATCTTACCTGATTATCCTGTTGTGTTAGATGCATTAAGAGTGAGTTTATCCCTGATTGTCTTAGAGAAGGATCAGGCCACTGGAGCGTTGATGGCTTAGTCTGGTAGTCGGCTTTACCAGGAATCAGAAAGTCAAGGGTTTGAAGCCAGCTCCCATCACACATGTACATGTGTCCTTCGGCAGGACACTTAACTCTAAGTTGGTCCCACTGCTACATGAGGTGTGTGTAAATTGGTATAAAAGGGTGTGAATTTGTCAGTTAACTTCTCTGCAAATACACCCATCAGATATAGCATAATGACCAGAGTGGCTGTACATCCCCATATACAACAAGTTGTGATAAACATTGTACTTTGGACCTCTGTTAACTTTTTCAGCAGTCTGAACAACAATAGCTCATCTGTTGGATCAGACCACTTGAGTCAGTCTTTGTTCTCCACTTGCATCAATAAGTGTTGGCCACCGGTGTCCAGTGTTGGGCAAATTACCGTGAGAAAGTAATTAGTTATAGTTACTAGTTACTTTCCCAAAAAAGTATGTTGTTGCCTTTTACATCAGTAACATTGAAGTAGTGCCTGTACTTCCATCCTGAAAACGCCAGGTTTAACTCAACAGACTCTGTACTCGCCATTGTTGCATCATACCACTAGTGCCAGATTTTGCCATTGGAATAAGATTCAGATCGATAACACCAGCCCAAAACATGCAATCTCCAACAATTTTATTTTAGTTTTTTTGCAATATATATGTAATCATTCTTTAAAGGGCAGTATACATGAAGTATTTTAATTTTTATTCTTATTACATTTCAATTTCACAATGACATTCCTTTCTTATTTGCTTCTTAATTTACTTAGTCAGCATCCTTGCGCTTGGAGGTGGATGATTCTTTTCTTTATTCAGAAGTGATGGGAGGGGCTACTGTTATTTAGAACTCTGTTTTTGCTTAACGGTCAGTCTAATTTTGATTTTTGTAACCAAACAGGAAAAGTAAGACTTTAATCTAACTTTTATGTTGATCCTCCACAGCTTTATCATAGTGAAAACAGTCATAGCTACTGAAATTACAACCATGTTATCCTATTTTTTACAGTAAAATGTATGTTTATGTAACTTCTGAATTTATTTTATATTGGTAGTAGAGTGTGTCCTGGAATTTGGGGGCACAACAAGCCAAAATCAGCGACTGCACTTTTGGAACAAACCTGAAAAAACCATACCCATAACTGCCAATATTTACAAGCTATTTCCAAAAAAGAAGCCCAACGTTGATTAAAATAAGCAGATCTGACAACTCTGGCCTCGAGTTCTCTTTTGTGGCTGTTTGTGGTGCAGCTCCTGTCCTTTGCCTGGCTGAGTGAGCCAGTTGGGATAACAGCTGCAAGACATCAGTGCAGAAAAATGCACTAAATTTCACTGTCGCTAACAGCGCTGTATCGTTTGTATTAGTAATTAATAAGATTACCCTTTACTGGAAGCCATAGCGGTGTTAGTCATGACATTATTTTTAATGCCGTTATTTCCATTACTGTCCATGACCATGAAGCAGGTTCACCACTGTACCTTCTTTAGACCAGTTTTGATGGATTTAGACCAATGCAAACTGGGAGACCCCACAAGAGCTGCAGTTTTGGAGATCATGCTAGTATGCTAGTTGTCATCTAGTATGACAATTTTGCCCTTTTCAAACCTGCTGAAATCCTTACACTTGTCCATTTGTCCTGCATCTAACATCAACTTTGAGGACAAAATTTTCACTTCCTGCCTAATGTGTCTTTTTTTTCTTTTTTTTACACTTCTTTATTTTATAGTAAAGGTGTTTTTGGTGCTGCACCTCCAGACAAACCTGTGAACAATGGCTGCATGTATGGATATTAGCATGGATGCTGTTGGCTATCAAGGCAGTTTTGTCAGACCATGATAGCTTGTCCTTTTTTTGAATGAGGGATAATGAAAAGCACTGGAAACTTAGCTCAGTGGAAAAAAAATGTCCCCCCTCTTCTGACAGATTTTGGTGAGTTAGATGTATTAATTGTCTTCAATGATGAACTTTACTAGTTGGCGGTCGCACCCACTCAGTACATCATCTTCAATCAATCTTCTTCTGGACACGTTTGAAAGGCTCTGCCCTCTCAAATTACTTTCTCTTGGCTTTTGCCCTGATGGACTGGTAATATATATCCTATATAGTACATACATTTGATTGTATATCTGGTGTAGCACTTTTTCCCAACCTACAAGTAAAAAACAACTGCAGCAGATTATCAAGAGGTTATTGACAGTTATTCCACAGCTGATCAGCTATGAAAAAGCCATTTTAGTCTGCAAACATTGCTCATTCTAGTTTGTTTCAATTTGATTTAATACCATATCAGTGTTGTTTTTGTTTCCAATCTCTTGGTTATGCTTCATATTCTTGGTCTTTTATCTACAATCCCTCCTGTTAAATTTTTAATACTCAGTGACTTAAGACAAAATAAATGTATTGTCCTGTAAAACCCACTTTGATTTTGTTAGCCTCCTTTAAACCTTTTGTGTTGGCTAAAGAGAGCTTACCCTGAACCGGCTTACAGAGAATTACCAAACCAAATGATGTTATAGGATTTTTCACAAAAAAAGAAAGACTTATGAAAAGAGAAACAGGACGCCGGGCAGAAAAGAATCTGTCGAGCAAACAGGTTTTCTTAACCTTTCTAGCCAGGCAGTAACCCTAGACCCTGAGTAAAAACATAAAATACAAAAACTTCAAAGTAAGCCCTGCTACAGGAGAAGATAGAGAGGAAACATAGTGAGCGGGAAAATAGGTGCTCTGTGCTTGTAACAGGAAAAAAGCAAGGATGTGTGAGCAGTGAAAATGAAAAGTTGTGGGGCAGGTGGTACATTTAATGGCCCTTTAGATTTGGAATCATCGTCTCTGTGCTCTCTTCAGTGAAAGCGTTCCCCAGCTTTCAGTGGAGGTTTTGATCTGGCACACCTCGGATAGCTGTGATCAGACGATGCTCGGCTTGGCTCAAAATGTGTATTGACTATTTGATAGTGTGTTGACTACCTCCCAGACTCCAATGAAATCACATGCTTCAGCCTTGTTAAGAGGCCCTGGAGTGACGATCTCTTAATAGACGAGTTCTGTTCAAGGAGCAGCAGAGAAGCAGCAGAGGAGATACTCGATGGAGCGACTGCTTTGGAAAACTGATGAGAAAGACGAGGTGCCGTGAATGTGATCAAAATGCCAACCGAGCGGCACGGTGTCCTGAACCTGGGTAGATACGTGTGAAAATTGGAACCTTGTAAGCCGGCTGACCGTGCGAGTGAGGTCTTGATTGAGTGCCGCCTCGCCTCTGTAACTCAGGCACATCCACCCTGTTATCACACATGCTGATGTAGGCGGCCATGAATATCAAGTCTGATCCACAAAAACCTAAACACTAACCTAAGAACTGCATTACTGAGGTGGAATGTTCTCCATCCTGCATAATCAATCCCTCAAATCAATCCGCCACGGGCAAGGCAAAGGATTTTCCACAGAGGGGATCTAACCAAAGCTCTAGTGCTTTTAGCCTGTAATGGCGAACAAAGTTATTAGATTTCAGGTCTGATTAAAACACTTTTTAAAGCAGCACTTTCAGGCTTCTTCTTTGAAAATTGCCATTTTAGATCAGATCACAGGTAATGGCAAAAAAATATGCCATACATCACTTGTCTTTTTTTTCCTTCTAACCAGCCTTTGTTAAATCCTGTAACCTTAAATCTCTCGAAAATCATTGCTATTGATCAAGGCAAAATCCATCAGAGAACTGTGAGGGTCCTTCTTTGTTCAGTAGTAGTATTTTTCTTTTAAGAACAAATATGGCACCACATTTTTGATCTCCTCAGCATCTTCCTTTCTCTGCCTCTTAAAAGGGAAATGGACAGAAGATAGCTTTGTAAAGGAGGGATGCAGGAAAGAGAACCCAGATCGCCAACATTTCTTGGAGTGCAGCTACTCTGCTTTCAAGAACATTTGGTGCTGGTACCTGTTGAAGAAAATCATCAAAGTCCAGATTAGGGTTTGCTGTGGTCAGGGGTAGAGATGGGAATCGAAAACCAACTCCAGCTGAGAATCGATAACAACTCCCTGAAGAAAATGATAGAATTTGCCTTGTTGCTTCACGATTCTGTTACCAGTTTCACGCACTTTCTCCTGCATGCTTTGGAAATCAAAGGCTCCATGCCCTCATCAGTGGCAGTCAGCAGAAATGACAACAAAATCCGAAGAAGAAATCATGGTAGACAGGGAGCAGAGGTGATAAAATCACTGGTTTAATTTTTGACCAAAGATGTTATACTGTACAATACTTAGTGGGTGAAAACACTAGCATTTTGCTGAAGTATTCGTGAAAGCAGCATGGAATTGACTATCTTGAGTCAATGCCAAGCTGGAAACCTTTGGAGACTGACTTTTGTCCGAACAGGAAATCCACAGAAATCAATAAGGAAGTCGATTAAGAATTGCAATGATAAGCAGAATTGGTAATGGCATTGGTATCAAGAAAATCTTAGCAATCTCATCCCTAGTGGAAGGAGTTTATTAAAGCATAATAGCAAGCTGGTAAACTGACAGGAGACAGATCTGTGTCTATGAGTTGACCCTTTGAACCTGATTAAATGAAATACAGAGATTGACTTATTATGGAGAATGATCACTAAACAGTGGGCAGGAACAAGACAGGAAGGGAGTCTGCTTGATCAGATGAATATCATCAACAAAAACAGGATAGTTCAGTCCAATATGACACATTTGGAGAGATATGTAGGTTGCTGATCAGTTCATTCATCATGATGTGCATCCATTGCATAAAGACGGTATGGATGCTTGCAATCATAATGTGATAAGCAAAGACCCATTTTGCAATAAGTAAATTCAGTTCACCAAATCCTGTTAAAATACTGTATGTTTCTGCTAGCGTCAACAACCTTTTCTTTAATAGTTTGCTTGTGAAGAAGATTTGTTGCTTTTATCCATTACCATCCTCAATCTCTGAACCCCAGCTTTTGTATGAAACAGTGCCAAGATGGGCTCGCTAGCAACAATTTAGCTACAGGCTGGTGTGTGAACTAACACTATAAAGCCATGTATGCTTCTTGGAACGTAATCAAGGTGCACTGCTAAAGTGGGGTACACATATAAGGATCTTCTAAATCTGAAGATATTTTTTATCTGTTAGAGACTCCACACATGAAGATAAAGAATCAGGCTTTGAACAGTTTTGATCGTACAGTGTGTGGTCGGCTACAATAATCTGAACCCAGAACACCACACACGTAATGATTCTGTCCCACCACTCATCTAGAATCTAGACCTCCACGCAAGAAATCTTGGGTGATACAATGTGCTCTAACAAAAACGAAGAAGAAGAAACATAGCAACAGCCGGAAACACAACATGCAACATAGAAGATGAGGAGGGGGTGATGGGGTTGCTGGGACTTTTCTTGATGGAAATATGTTGAACTTAAAATAAAGAAAAGACAGTGGAAAAAGTCTTGGAGACAGCGTGAGCATGTGAGCTGATCCCTCCATTTCTGAGGTCCACTGAACTTTATGTTTCAGGTCGGCCATATTTGTTTTATTTAAGGCTCTCTGTACCTCAGCCAGGTCGCTTCTTGATTGGCTACATCCTCAGGGGTCATCGGTTTTCCCCGCACTTGAAGATTCTTGGTCATATATATTGTTTAAGGTTCATATTTTTGATTGTCAGCCCCAAACCCGTCTGAAATCTAATTTTTGGGACAGATTCACTCCTCAGATCACAGGATAATCTAAAAGGATAATATTAAACGACATAGAATAATCTGGTGTTTGATCAGGAAGGGAGAATGTCAAACAAAAACAGCCCAATAATCAATATGTGTGAACTGTGCTTAAAGTTACATACTCCCTAAAACTGACTGGATCACTTTCTGGATGGTCCATACCATTTCCTCTGAGCAAGGTTATTTTATTATTTCACTGTTCCATTGACTTTAAAACCTGTGTTATGGTGAACTCTGTGGTGAAACAGTTACATGTCTCTTGGATATGATCCCCAATCTCATTTGTTATTTTTTTCCGAGCACATCATGACAACAACATGGAATACACCAAGTTAGGCACATCATAAAACTCCTGCTGGGCAAATGTAGACATTTATAAAGTTGTTAAATTTTACAGTCAGCTATGCATCTTCATACCCAGTCCTCACAGCCTGAATGTTTGACAAATTGTGATAAAGTTACATGGATGTAAATACATTCCCAAGCAGCAGCATGAGCACTATTTATGATGGGATGGATGTGATTGATGGTACTTGTCATGAGGGGGATCTGGTTCAGTACATGACAGTGTTCTTGATTAATAAAGACTGAAAGCATGCAATAAATACAGGAGCATTAGCCAAACCCACTTATCCCCAGCATGGCTGATCCACGGTGTAAAGAGGATCATGCAGATGTACAGTAAGGGTATTGTGTGTGTCTGTTTTAGTTGAAAAACTACTTTTTGGAAGTGGCGGTCTTTGCTGCATGCATTACTCAGAGATGATTAGCAGCAGTGAATGCACTGGAGGCCCCAAATGTTCTTGTAATCTATAACAGATGGAGAAAACATTGATGTGCTGGCCAATTAATGAAATTATACTTAACATTCTGCCCTGACTGAACCGGTCGCCCACAAATCCCAACCTCTTTTCTTCTGACATGATTTGGTTTTGAACCCCGGCAACATTCCTTGATTAGATTTCTTTATTGATTCTGCAGAAGCCGTGAAGGTCAGACTGTGGCTTGACTCACACAGTCTGACCTTCAGAGGAACTCTGGCTCAGACATTTCATTTGACTAGGATCATTTTCACAGATTGATGTCTCTGCATATTAGATCCACTTTTCTCAATACATTCTTTGGGCAAGAGACGAATCATCTTCTGGAAACCAGCAACACAAGTAAAACTGTTTTTTTTTTTTGCAGAAATTATAATTTATGTTTTCGAGAGACAATTTGAGGACACCAAGAACATGGTGTTGTCTTATCTCATGATGATTTCCAGTGTCTGGTATCAAAATGGTGGTGTGAGGAATAAATAAAGCTGTGGTTCACTTTTGTTTATACTTCTTGAAACCTTACTTCCTGTATCTGCATCTGTTTGTGATGTTGGTTTTATACGTACAGTTCAGCAAACTAGTTGGGACTCTAGCTGTGGTCTTTCTTCCTGCCATCTGGCCCCACTGTTGCACTGTGACTCAGACATTTACGTGGAGGCTAGTGATGCTAGCATTAATAATGTTTACCGCACTCCTGATATTATCAGTAATTGCTACCTTAGCATTCTTCCTGTTGTGACATTCAGCCAAATTCAAGCCACAGCTCACTGCTTTTAATTTCACTTGCCCTGTTTGGTCCTGGTTTAGTGAGGATTACCTACACGCCCACTGTAAACTGACCTCTAGTCCGCTTGGAAGAGACCAGTGACCCCTGTTTATTGGTTCTTTGGTCCACACCAGAGTTCATGTAAGCGTTCACACCACCCTAAATTAACCCAACTTTCTGAAGAAATAAACCAATTTATTTGGTCTGGACCAACCGTGCAAGTCATGCACCCCAGGATTATAACATAAAGTTTTAAGTGCGCTATGACTTTATAGTCAATGTTTATGTGAACCTGATTTTGACAGCTGCAACTCAGACAAAGCCTCGCACCTCCCTGAGATCTCTTGCAGCCTGTCTTGAAGGGCACTGACTCCAGGCTGGGAACTAAGGCTGTACAGGACCAACAAACTCCAGTCTGTGAGGAACTTAGCCAAGATTTCAAGCCAGTTGGTCCAGTAGTTCCACACCTCATGATAGATGATTTCTACAGCCTTGAACTACTGAGGCTTCATTTATTATCCGAGGGCACAAAACATTGTAGCCACACATTTGAGCCTGTTATCTACATACAAGTGAAATGATTGTTCAAAAATATTTAAAACTTGCTAAAGTTCTACTTACTGATTAATCTGTTTAAATGTAATGTTTTAATTGTATTCTTATGCACACCTGTGACAAAACAGAATGTTTATTTTTATGTTTGCATGTGAAACAGTTCATCTAAATTACCCCCACAATCCAGTTAATTCCTGTGAGTCCCTGTGATTCCCATTGAAAATTTCATATGTGGAATATTTCCAAATCCTCAGATTCACTTCCTGTGGAAGTTTCTAGAAAGTGTCAAGACATTTCACCCTTTTTCAGCCCTATTTCTCCACACGCTATAAATCCACACTTAATCCTGCTGAACTATTTCTTGTGTATCCTTTCCACACTTGTGTCTGTTGTCAGCAAAGAAAGCAGCTTTCACCTTTTGACCTCAAGTCACTGTCGGCAACCGAGGAAGTTTGATCAGAACTCTTAAGTGCAGTGATTATTTAGACCTGTGACACTGGACCAACAGCTCCTCAGCAACATGCAGCTTTTGTGTTACAGGTTGCTTTTTGACGTTCAAGTTTAAGTATAAATAAATAAATACGTATATACAAATGGAAATTGGAAAATGTGATGGTTGCATGAGGGTTTTGGTTGACTCTAGCTTCTTTCAGATTTAAATTGGGCTGCCGCATAATAAATGAAGTTCTCTGGTGGACAGTTTAGTTTTATCTTACATCTAAATGTGAAATATTACCTTGATATCATCTTAATAAGATTTTATTACATATTCTCTCTTTTAAAAAGAGGATGAGTACAATGTGTACTTTTCCAGGGACATTTTAATGTATTTTTATAAGTATAAATGTTATTTTACCTGTGAGAGATCTCATAAACTCATGGATTGTGTTGGGCTTTTCTTTTGAAGAAGTTTATTCTTTATGACAGGGGGCAGACGCAATAGAAATGTTTATTATCAAAAATCTTCTATTATAAATCATTCTGTCAAGCAAATGTATCAAAAGCAGCTGCACACAGTTCAGTTCGTAGCCTTCATTCAAAATAAATTAGATTTCTTGGTTCTCTTGGCTTTCCTTTTTCAGGGTGATAAAGTTTTGTACCACACTTTCAGAATACAGTATTTGGTGATTTATGCCTTTTCCAGCAAATATAACTGTGTTGGGTCTGTTGTTAACAATTACCATGGATCAAGGATTTTAAAAGTGTGAGTCAGACTGCTACATTTTTCATCAGTTAAATGGTCACTGTGTCAGTAGAGGCAATCACAGAGGCATAAAATTATGCTGTGACATGGCCAACAAGTATGGAGTACACGATAGATACAAAAACACATAATGGCCACTGTTATGTTGAAGGATGGAGAGGGGGCAGAAGAAAGCAAACAGTGAAAAACTTTGCTGATGTACCTCTGCTGTTGCTCCTCAACTTTTCTATTTTTTATAGTCTGATGTAGAAATCCCTGGACACCACATCATAGGGGCAGGGATGTTGTTTGCAGAGCTTTGCAAACGTTTCCTCTGTCTTATAGCTCTCCCCTGAGGAAAGAGCTTTGCTTTCTTTCCACCTTTGTTGCACATGCAGAGCCCTCTGTGCTCCCGTTGGTCAACATCTCTGACATGAATAAACAGATCATAGGAATCGAGTCAAAATTCAAAAATGCTAGAGTTTCTGTTTGGAGTCGTGAGGCGTCCCAGTCTAGTCTTTTGTTGTTTGTTCACTATACTGCACTACAGGCATGAAATGACTGGTTTTTGATGGGTTTGAGTCCAGAAACCCCAAGACTGTTGAGTTCAGCTCTAATCATGTATTATTTGTGTAATCTGAATTTGGCATTAAAGTCTCCCCACCACACCACACACTCCCAAAAGAGGGTGTCCTGGAACACATCTTTGATTGGCTTAGTCTGCAAGGGTAGACTAACCTTGCATAGCAGATGGGCCTGCCTGATTCAGTTCCTGAAGTCCTGCAGATCCCATCTTGTAGCGCCCCGTTGACCAATGGATTTACTCGGCTAAAATTTTAACGGCCCAATCAGGGAAGAGAGGTGGGAGCTGCAGAATGTGGACGTGACGACAACCAGAAGTTGAGAACGGAGATGCCGATTAGCCTATTGTTCTCATAGATACTTGGTAAAACTTGGCAAAATCTGCCCTCCTCAGAAGTTTACTTGTAGGGATTGTCTTTGACGAGGTTCATGTTACATATAAGTGTTAAATGAATCATCTGTGTGGTACGATATAGTGTAAAACGATAGTATAAGGCCGTTAGCTGTTAGCAGCTAAGTTAGCGGCTAACAGCTAACGGTCATTTGCTGTCGTTAGCCGTTAGCAGCTAACTTAGCTGCTAACGGCTAACAGTCATTAGCTGTTGTTAGCTGTTAGAGGCTAAGTTAGCAGCTAACAGCTAACAAAAAGTGCTATTTTTTTTTTCAATTCTTATTCAGCCATTTCAAGTAACAAACAGGCACATTTTGCATCATACATTCTTCAAAAATCACTGAGCAGCAACAGCAGCCAATATAAACAAAATAATAAAATAAAATGTTTATATAAAAGAAAAAAATAATGACAAATTCAATGAAAACATTGCTTCATTATATGAGGCAACCCTGCTTGATGTGGATTGGTCTGTGATGAATGTGACGAGCAGGACGATTATCCAATCACAAGCTTGTGTTTTTTTTAAACGTTCCGCCCCTGAAAACAAATTAAAAGGGCCCCTACCCAGATGGACTTGTGAAATATTTCTGTGACAGATATACGGAGCTGTCCATCTGGCTTGTCAGGTTAAGGGTATAGACAGCCATCACTGAATTTTTTCAGCTGCTTATGGACAATATTGGATTCAAATGGGGGAAAGTAATGGTCAATGGGCCTTAAGATATGAGTGAGTATGTTGTAGTGTTTGACAGTTGTGTTAGATTTTGAGTTGAATGACAACACTACTCTCAATATTTCAAGAAAATACAAGCTGAGACAAAATCTAAAAAATGGAGTTATCATTTTTGAAAAAAGTGACCATGCAGCATATGTGTATATCATATATTTATGCATGCCAGCTCTTAAGTTAGCCTCACACCGGTTCCCTCTACTGAAAGCCTATTATACTTTTTAATATGTTTTTGGATTATTGCTGATAAAACTTTTTTGCGATGAAGAAAAAAAACAGAATCCTAGATGTTTTTTTCTTCATGATAATTCTCGTGAACTGTTGGTACTTTTTTTAGCTTTAACGTAATTAGCACGAATTAAAAGCTATAATCAAACTATTACAGAACTACAACATGGCAGTTCTATCAAGCAGCAACCTCACCTTTAACTTATAACCTCTTTTTGTAACTTCTTATTCTCTTTCTGGCCATTTGTGTTGCCCTTGTTACCGGGTCATAAGCCCCCGTCCTTTTAAAATCACAGTAATAAGGAAACAATCAAATCTGTGTTCACGTGTTCAGCACAGACCTCATTTCACTGTTTGATCCAAAAAAGCTATGTTAAAATCCCTTAGAGTTTAGGAACTTGTCAGATTCTGACTCAGTTCTGCATTTTTTTGGACTTATTCCTGCACCACTCTTTTTCAGAGATTTAAGTACAATTAGACCTGTTGCAAATCAAAATGTAAATATTATGCTAGACTGCTGATGGTTTATACTTATCTTATTGCATTAACAAGCAAGTAGAATATTTACTCATGACTAGACAACAGAAAAGTCACTAATTAAGATACTTTAAAGAGCCCAGATCATTGTTTTTGGTTGTTTTTGTGCCATTTTGGAGGTTTTAAATATTCAGTTCAAGCCCATTGGCTCGAGGGAACCCAAGTGCAGATAGAGATTTAGTAATGAATGCAGAATTCTTGACAACATGGTGCTTTACCAGCCAATTACAATAGAATAGACTGGTCAACTTATCAGAGTGGACTAGGTCCATGTGTAAAAGAGGGCCTGAAAGGGACAGGAGCTCCAAAAGAGCATCACAGGCAGACAGAGACTGCAGCTGGATAAGAGGGCATCAAAACTAGAGGATTTTTTTGAACATTAGAGATTGTGAACATTCTCCAGCAGTCTTCAAAATTGAATATATAAGCCAGAGTTCAGGCAAAATAAGTGCTCTTGAATTGCTCTTGCAGCTAATATAAATATAAATATAAAATGTTTTTAATATCTTCCATCAATTCTTGCATGTCGATGAACGTAACACTCTCTGCCATTTCCTTCCTCATCAGGCAGCGAGCAGGAAAAATTTGCCCTGAGCTCACGCTGTCATCTCAGAAAACTCAGCCACCATTTCAAGGTTAATGGCAAATCACTTTTTAGGGATTTGAGCGATGGGGGTAGAATCCATTCAGTGTCACACTAGCTGTTGTAAAAGATTATAGCCCAAAGACAACAAACGTTAAAACAGAGACCCTGCGATACCAGCACACACTCTGATCAAGAGAACCTGATCCACAGTTGCTTTATTGACCTTTCCTGAGATTAAACTCGCCCTCAGATTTGCTTTAGTGAAATGTGAGCATGCCTGCTGTGAGCCTGCAGGCTGCCACTGACACGGAGATATCATTTGCACCTTGCACTAAGTGTCTGAGCCTCATTTAGCTAATGAGTATTTGGTCTGGAGGTAGATATGCTTGTTTCTGTTGTATTAGAATAATGGACATGTGTTCCAGCATGGGCTTCTTTGCCTCTCTGTGATTGCATTGCAACATGGGCTGTGTGAAATAAAACTTTCAGAGACACATAAACATGTTACTGCTTTATTATCTCCTCTTTGTGGGTGTATTGCTCTCTGACATGACCATATGTCAGCTGTTGAGTAAGACTGTCAGAGTGTGGAAATATCATATTTAAGGGTGCACTGATTTAAAGGCTGAACATCTGCATCAGCAAACACTCACCTTGTTGACAGCTGTCAGGTTATCTGCAAATCAAATGACTTTCAGTGATGGCAGGGGACAACATTTACTGTGGATGGATTAGGGGTGGGATAAAATATGGATATATAACAGTGGATTGTCATTCTCACTTGTGTGATATAACTGGTGATTTGCTGTTATGGTTGTCGCAGTGGCAGAGTTGGTATACTCTTAATTCAAAAGTTGGAGATTCAGTCAACAGCTCCTGCAGCCATATGTCGATGCATCTTCTGAAAAGACACCAAACCACAAATCAATCTAATCAGTGCAACTGGAGTGAAGTAACACGACTCAGGAAACCCTGATGTTGAGCTCCACTAATAACCTATCATAGCTTATCCAATTATATCTTTATTATATCATATCTGAAGTTGACCTGTGTATTCCACTGGGTATTTGTTTGATCAGTACAAAGGTGCAGAAGTTACCAGCTGCTCACATGTACAATAACCATCCTGCTGGGCATTGACCTGCAGTGCATGTTGCACATAAATTTTTAGCAGATAAGTGTTAGAAAATGTTTGTGTAACTTTAAGTGTTGGGCAGTTTGCAATTAATTATTCAGTGACATTTCAAGTTGAGAAATAACTTGGAAAAAAAAACATTTCCAAAAATAAAATTCTGTTTGGCTCTTAAATAGTACAGAGAACCTGCTTATTAAATTGCTAATTAAATTTCAAACTAAGGAGCCGTTAAAGCTCTTACTTTTCCCCTGGGAGAAAAAAATACTGTTTTTTTAATGAATTTGTATGAGTAACCCTTGTACCCTTGCTTTACGTGGTCCAGAGTGAGAAGATCCATATGCAGAAACTTCATGCAGCTCAAACTTTTGTTATGACTCACTGGTTTTCCTCACTGGCAAGTGTGCGGACTTTAGAAAAACCAGGTAGAAAAAAAAAGCGCCGTGAGGACGGCAGATCGGAGGAATATGAAGGTAATGAGCAAGAACATGAAGACAGCTTAGACACTCTGACAAAAGGGAAGTAAAAACATGTCATCTATATATACTTCATGACTAATGAGCCAACGTAAAGCAGCCGAACAGCTCACAAGAGGAGCCTGGAGGTGTTCAGTGGGCAGGTGTGGCATGACGGGGTCGGCATCTGATGGAGAGAGAGGAGGAATGAGAGGATGATAGGACATGTTTCTAACCTCATCAAGCCATTCTCTCATTAAAATACACCATTCTATTTTAATGTCAGCTTAATTCAATAATGTTACTGGATGCTGTGATCCTTTCTGCCTTTGTTTCAATACTGACAGCTTTAAACTGACCACTGCCTGTTAGAGATGGACAATCATTGGAGTTTAAATCTCAAGTACAATCACTGCTTTCCACAATTGTGAAAACTGAGCATTCCAGATTTATAATAAGACTTCACATTATTATTATTAGCATCATTTTGAGGCATTTGTATTTTAACATGTATATGTGTTTCCCAACCTTTAATGTTAAAATTATAAAGCATTTATGTTTAAAGAAAGCATGTAGAAGTTATCCAACTGGTGAGCAATCATGTTTCATAGACATAATCTCATCATCTATTTAAATGATTTGGATAAATTGCAGTGTTTGACTTGACAATATCATATCAATTTTTGCCAAAATTGAGCAGCATGACTGTCTGTCTTAACCCCTAAAAGACTGTTGTGTCATATTTGATACATACTTTTATGATACCTCTATCAAATAAATATGATCATCAAATAACTAAAAAAAAACCTGAATACATCAGATAAATGATTAAAATGTCTTTATGGGGATTATCAGTTGCCAAAAACACCAACTGTGTCAAATAACATATAACACAATCCATGCATTAAACATGTTTTTTTTTACATTTACTAGATTTTACTTGTGTGGACGTTTTGGGTGCTAACATGCAAACCCCAAAGCCTGGAGTGTAGGTCCACAAACCCCTTTAACTTGCCAGCTGCCATAACCAGATGTTCATTGAGCTTGAGAGTAAGCAATCAGGAGAGAGAGGCGAAAGAAACCCACCATCGGTGTTAAATTTACTGCGTGGGACAGCGAAAGCCAACACAGTAATGTTAATGCTACAAGAGTGCTACTTATAAACCAGCCAACACTTGACATGCCTAGCTTGTCAAAGATTCCTCCCAGTTCTGAGTGATCAGTCTTTTATTAACTTTATGTGCAGAGACTCGAGGCTTCACCATGTTGAGGAAAACAAGGGCTGTGTCACATGCTGGCTGCCATCTCTGAAGTATTACTTCAACCACAGCGGTACTAAAGCTCTTCAGAGAGGCTGAGCAAAGCAGAGTGGGCTTCATAAACTGAGCACATGTTGACGTCAGTCTGTGATCTTTAGCTTGTTTTAGTCAAAATTAAGTGACATGATGAATACTGAGACATTTTCTTATTAAATTCTGCCATTATTTGTCTTTTGAATGTAAATGCAACAATAAAAAGATAGAAATCCCATTATATTGTGATGTTTAGTATTAGAATACTTAGCATATCTTAAATATTGGGAATTGTAATGAAACTGAATAAGTGATAAAGTATCACTATCCCACCCCTACAGTAGATAGTGTTGCAGACTGTCTTTGACTTCTGTAAAATGTTGGAAATTGAATATTTTCAGTTTCTGTGTTTATTTGTCAACGAAAAGGCATTAAAATGTGTCCTTTTTGGTACCAGGGAGATTGTGGTGACTATGAAAATTCTTAATCTTCTGTCATTTTGTAAAACAATGAGAAAACTAATGAGCAAACACTGAGATAAAGCTTTTCTTACAGCCTGCCACGGTTAAGAGATTGGACTTTTATCACCAAATCCATTGCATTTAGTTTCTTTTTTTTATATGTGGATGCTTAAAAGAGAACATTCAGTACCACAGAGCAAACTGAAACCCACCCTGCACGGACACTAAGTGATGGAGAGTCAGAGAAAATAAGTCCAATCTCTGCCAGCTGAATCATCATTTAAAGGTAGGAGTTGGTCAATAGATGGTGTGCAGTGTGTGCGTGTGGAAAGCCAACAGTCTTATCTCATGAGTGGTTCCTGATCAAAGTAGACAGATACATAACTCAGCAGCTCTCTTCAGGAGCACCCCATGATACCTCATTTCAGGCTGAAAGGCGCCGTTTAAAATGGGCAGAGCCAAACGAGCGTGCAGTGTGTCTCTTTTCCCTGATATACTTGTCTGCTCTCTGGTGATACTCTGGACATTCACAGAGCACCTGAAGGCCACTGGCTCAGATGGAAAAAAGGGCATCAGCAGCACCCACACAAGACCAGAGCTGGAAAATCAATACTCAGTGCTTCACAGATATGGCGTGGAATCGTCATTACTACACTGCAGATGATTTTTTCATGGATAACTTTCTGTATTTCAGGGAGAAATTCAATGAACTACTGACCAGATGAACATCCCCCAGTGTTTTCTGTTACGACTTTTTGTCCAGACATTTTTTATGTATGCTGCATCCTCTGAGCAGTGTTGATGCCTGGATTCAAATGTCAGTCCACCAGTTGAGATGGGCATGTCAAAATCATGCAATACTTTTGGTACCTGTTACGATGATACACTGTTTGTGGTCCTCAACAGATTTAATAGAGTGATCTTCTGACTCATGTGGCAGCCTGTCAATAGGAGTACATCCTGTGTGATAGATCAATATCTGTAAGATGGACAGTATGGAGAAAGAATGTGGAAGTGAAGGGCTGCATGAAATCCCATTATAATCATGATCATGACTTTTTTATTATATGAAGATCACTGCTAATAAAAATGATTGCTTGATTGTTATTTTAAAGCTTCTGTATCACATACATTAATGTACTTATACTCTTGCACAAGCAAGACACAAGCAATTAAAAAAACAAAGTTATACATAAAAAGTTAATTTGAAATAATCAATAGTAATAATATTGTACAAAAATATTCTAATATAAAGGTATAAGTGATATAATTATTTCACGAACATTGTACAAAAACACCGATATTTTGCAAGCATGACAAAAATGCTGGCGTAATTAAGCACAGCTCAGTATTTAGTACAGTAATTAATATAATTACCCTGCTTTTCAGATTAGGGAAATCTAGTTTGGAAGTCCTAATTTAAATCCTGATCCCGATTTTTGGCCCAACACTCTAGAAAATCAAGTTTTTGAGGTAAAGTAGTAAGTTATTTCATAGCTTTTTTACTATGAAGTGACTAACTTTTGTGACATTAAGAGACTTACGTGATTTATTTTCTTTTTAAGAGCCCTTGTAATTCATTTTAATATGCATTTCAGGAACAGAAATACTTTCAAATCCCCAAGGGGAAATTCGACAGTTTCAGTTCCTCTTACACACAGTATTACAGTAGGAAATATCAAATAAATCCATTAAAATAGAATGGAGCGTAAAATTTAAATAAATAAAATGAAATGAAAATTTGAAAAGAAAATTGAGTAGGCAGGTTGCAATATGAAGAATATGTAAGCAACGTTGATGTTCTTATAAAGGAAATATAACTAAATGAAGTAAAAGTGACTATAGTTAAGGCCAAGGAATTTAAACTTAAATTAAAGGTGTAGTCAGCGAACTTCTAATCTTCTAATCTTATGCAGTATTTGTCAAATTCACCGTATTTCTCCTCTCCATCCACAAGATGTCACCACTGACAGCATGTTGAAAAAAAAAGTCCGGTTTCAATACACAGCCCTAGCTCTGAATTTCAGCAGGTAAATACTGTGGCTCAGGCAGAGTTACCAAAACAGGGTTCACCCCCCCACATCCAGGGGGCGATCATACTCATGTGCAGATCAGACAGAGGGGGGAGGGGAAGTAGTAGGTTGCGTAACATGCGCAATTAGCGTGAGAGAGAGATACAGTAGCTGCAGTGGCAATGGCTGAAAAACAGCCCAAAAGAAAAAGGTCAGAGCAGCAGAAAGTGAAAAAGAAGGGCGGTGACCATGAAAGACCCGGGTCAACATTGGTGTTGCTTTCCGACGGTGGAGGGAACTCCGCCAATTGAAAGACCTGAAAATGGACGTGGATGTCACCATTTGTCTGTTGGATAGGTAAGCAACATTAGCTTTGTGGTGCTTCACATAACAATAACAGCCGTCGGGCATCCATCTTATTGTCTAATCTGCCAGAATGTACTGTTGTTGTGATGTTATCAATAATGGCAGTTGAGTTGTGGCTACTATTGTCTGACGAGTTGGGGTTACCTTAGCTACGTTGGTCAGCTACGCAGTTTCTACGGCCATTTCCACGACGATGCACGTCCATCAGCTTTCGGGGGTGGAACCAGGGGTGAAGTATGAAGGGAGAGGCGGGTCTAAATTTGTTTTTATAAACAACCTCTCCACTCGTTTTCTCCCACATCCCTGACTACACCTTTAACTTTCAATTGGTTTCAAATGTCTGGTCCACGTACCTTACTCTTATACACAAGACAGTAAAGTCTGTGGCATCAGTACTTTTCTCTCTCTTCCAGTGAACAGAGTGTTGCATCAGTAGTTAAAGCCCATTTGCTCAGGGGTGAAAAGCCCAGTGCAGACCATAGAGTGTCGAAGAAAGAAAGCTGCCTCAGCAAAAACACATGCTCTTTATTACTTCAGCAGCTAGCAGTGAACTGAGAACATCACTTACAGCCATTGTGCTTGAGTACTTAACCTTTAATATGTAACAGTCCATGTGACTGTGAACCACGCGGTTTTATCTTCAGGAACACGGTGTCATTATTTGGTCGCCATACCTTGAACTCTCCCAACCTTCAAAAGTGACTATATTAACCTGAGTTGAGGGAAAATATGTCAAAATATTAGGTGATATGTGGCTTCTTTGTCATAGTCTTTTTTTCACATTCACTTCTTAATGAGACAAACAGGCACAGAAGCTGTTTGTTATCTCCTAAAAGGTTAAAAATGACTCATAATGAAAATACAGGAAGTGACTTACAGTCAAATTTCTGTTTCTGCTGACACGGCTGTGGACTCCTGGTGTTGTTTGTCTCTTTCCCAGACTTGGGTTGGAATTTTATGCTTCTTTTGCAAAACAAAATAAAAAGTATCAGGAGGCCCAGTGATGGTGTCTTGCAGGTGTTAGAAACACTTTCAAATACAACAAATTAGAATATAACAGCATCGCAACCTGCTGTCTCCAAACTGACCATAAAGTTGAATCAGCACCTCACTGAAACAATCCCAGAGTCCATCGGGAGCTGTTGTACTGCCTTCAAATCTTTATTCCAGCCCATCTCCCTGTGTGGGGATGAGGTTTGTTCAGTTGTCATAGAACAGTAGATTGTACAGTTTCATCTCTCAGAGTATTATAAGGATTTCTCTCTGGTATATGTTGACTTAAAAGTTGAGCCTAGGGTCAACAAAGAACGATCTGCCTGCTCCTCCTTCGAATGAAAACTGGATTCATTCTGTATTATGTATAAAGTTGGAGAAAATTAAATACACTCGCAGAGGATCTCTCAACAGCTTCAAGGCAATGTGGTCCTGCTTCCTTTCTTATGTGAGGTGCCTACATTTCCCTGCGTTTCCAGAGTGATACTTGCACACAGGCATGTGTGTGTTCGTCTCTTCTGTGTTGTGTGTTTACCCTGGCAGCAGGAGAAGAATGTGTTGAATTTGTTGTCTGTGCAGCAGACCCCTTTATCCAAGACAAATTTGTCCCAAGGGAGACGAGAAAAATACTTTGACTTTGACTGTATGCATATTGATCTATATTTGCAGAATTATTTCATATGTCTCACCCCTACTGACGCAGGAGGCAGGATTTAGGGAACATAGGTGACAATAAAAGTCTTATTGACTGTTGTACCTTGGGTTTTTTCTCCTACATTGGGATGACCTGTAATTGATCATGTATATAATGACTTCTTCTTCTTCTTCTTCTTCTTCTCAGTAGTAGTAGTAGTAGTAGTTTTACATTATTATCATCATTATCATTAATATTATTATATTCCATTTATTCATTCTTGTCATTTTAATTTTATTATTTATTTGTTTATTTTTTGGCATTTTTTCCATTTAATTTTTTTTTTTTTGTCAATGTATATAACAATTTTCTAACAATCTATCAAATTGCTTATGCTTGAAATGAAAAAATCAAAAAAAAGAACAAATCAAAAATTATAAGAAGAAAAAGAACAAGGATGAGTTTTGAGTTGTTCTACAACTTGAGAGACATAAATTCAGATCCTCAAAGATGGTAGACCTAAGTTCAAATTTAGAACATATTCTTCATTATGTAGCTCGTCTTCTGCCTTGAACTGTGCCACTGTTAACAGTACCCAAAATGTATTAACAAGAACTGTCAAAATATTTAGGCCGTATCGATTCTGTAGAATCTGTATCGATACACGTATCCCAACGGAGTGTGATACGATATTTTGCCGTATCTATATTTTGAGCACAGGCCTAATCTAAATGCTGAAAACATTCAATCATTGAATATGGTGGGCTGTTGTGTGAACTTTGGGTAGATGATGAACCAAAGCCGCTGACAGAATTGTCCAGCCTCTTCATCTTTGTGTGGATATCAGGCCTTAGAGGAGTATAACCCTGGCAAAAGAGAGGCAAGTGTTTAGACTCAAAAAGCTCATTGTGTTGGTTTCTGTGTATGAAGGAATCATCCAATAATAATGCAATAAAAACTATCCATCCATCATCTATACTTCATATCTGTCTTAGGGTTGCAGGGGCTTGAGCCTGTCCCAGTGAACAATGAGTGGGAAGCAAGGTCCACGCTGGACCGGCCGCCTTCTGTCACAGCAATCAGCGCAGTGACTTCAACGTTAAAAAAACACTTTAATTGACAAATTCTTTAGTTACTTGGACCCTGTGCTCTTGTTTCTCATTGTTACTGCAAATATCCTCCTACATCCTCTGATGTGAAACACACACACACACAAAAGCTCACCATGGTGCGCCGCCTGTGACTCACACCACGCTTCACTGTGTGCAGTGCAGTCGGTAAACAGTGAGCAGCACATCCGCTCTGTCACAGGTTCCTTTGTGGCCATAGATCAACAAGAGAAGCTTGTGGAAATTGTCCCATTTCAATCTTTCCCTCCTGTCTGACTCATGCCACATGCTGGTGTTAGGGTTCAACAAGTAGCTGTGTTACCTGGTGACTTTCAGCATCTGTGGTTTTTGGAATTCAAGATGATTTTGGATGACAGGAGGCTCCTGAATAGAGATGTTCTCAGGCAGAAAGTCAGATTTTTGGCTAAACATAAAACTCCTAGAAATAACCGGCCATCACTGCTGGCCTGCTATGACACAATAAATATTTTTCACAATGTCACGTTGTTTTCTTGTATAACGGTCATGTGTGTTTTTTACTGATCTATAAATACTGATTTTAATGTTCCATCAGTGTATGCATGAGTTGAGATCAAGCCAAAGCTTTAACTAGGTGGGAGTGCTGAGCTGTATGGAGTTTTGAGGCTTTTCTCTCAAAAACTAATCACACAGAACAGGAAGACAGTAACTCCTTGAGAATATGACTTACACAAGGCTTTTTGTGGACTTTCATACAGTAATAGGTCCTAAAATAGTGGTACTATGTGGGGGGTTGTTACCTTGCATTAAGTCCACTTTTCCGTTTCATCTCTCCGTGTCTGTATTTGATTGAATGAATATGAATGGCTATTTTTTATTTTAGTTACATTATTGTTAAAAACAGACAGAATATAATCATTTAACACAAACTTGTCGATAACCAATAAAGCTAAAGGCTGAAGCTTGTGCATTATTTTGGCCCACAATCCAAGATAAATTTGATATATAAGGAAAAACATAAAGTATCCTTTTATAAGTCATTATACTGTGTGATTTTTTTTTACCTTAAGCATTAATTTATGCTTTAAAGTTTTACTAAACTTGTCAGAAAAATTCCCACACTGCCCCTGTCTGACAGCCCAGATGGAAAGAACATGAGAAGGAGCTTTTTTAGTCTTTTACTTGCTGAAGGATTGAAACAGTTTACAACAAAGTCAACTTCCTCTCCCACTAAAGATCCACAGCATCTCTTCAAACTTATGCAGTGCTACTCTTGAGCATTTGTCCAGAAACAAGCATCAACCAATAATGTTGCAGTTCAGAGTTACACAAACATGCGTCATATGTTAAAGAACGAAGTAGGCAGCATCACATGACGAACATTACATGACTTGTGATGTGAATACCTCCCGTGCACATGCTGCAGTAGTAGTTGTAAAATGAGTGGTTCTGCATCTCCTGAATAAATAGGCTTAGTATCAAGTCTTGAAGGTGTTTTATTTCTCTCTGAGACTTGAGTGACTGACAGTGATAGACTTCTTTTAAGGCAGGAAATGAGGCCTGATATCCAACTCCGCTCCGAGTAGGCACAGGGAAACAGAGGAGTGAATCTCTCAATCTAAAATAGAACTACCAGAAATTTCTCATCCCCATCCTGTTATGGATTGGAAATGAGACCAGAGAAAGACCTCCTACAGTGCCATTTTTTTTCTTTTTACTTGTCAGTTTTATGCTGATTGGAAACAGGATACGCAGCCCAGCATGTCCTGTTTTTAAAGACGCCGGGTAATCAGCCAAAATAATAGCAGCGGGCCCGGCTTCTATCAATACCTCCAATTATCCCTGGAAAACATGCTAGCCTCTTTTACCTTTGGAAAACAGCAAAGACTTTCTATTTTTGCCTGTTCTGTTTGCCTTTCTTTTCTTGATTCTCTTTGCCATCTTTATTTTAAATATGACAGAGAAACAAAGAGCAACACTTTCAACATAAATTTAATGATTATGTTCGTTTTAAAACTGAATAACTTGTCATTTCGATCAGCCACCCATGCATTTGCCATCTATACTGCTGCTTTGTTTGAGGCTGTGGGGGCTGGAGCTGATTCGAGCTGTCATTATGTGAGAGGCGTATTATACTCTGAACTGGCTGACATGATTTCAGGCTGACATTTACAGACAAGCAACCGGTCACACTCACTTTCAGACCTGCAGGCAATTTGCAGTCACCATAGAGCTAAGGCTCTCAAATGATCAATTTGCTAATTGCTGCATTTCAATCAGGATATTTGCAGTTTGTCACATTTTAATCAAATTAAATTTGCTTTTCAGAACATGGAGTGATGAAGTTATGTGTTTTTTTTTTTTTTTTTAAATCTTTCCTGTTCAGTCCATAGATTTAACACAAATTTAGAACAGGATTTTGTTTAAAGTGAATTTGCACTTATTTTTCTAATGCAAATATGGACCTCTGGCTCACACTGCTGTATAGTGGGTGCCGGTAATACTCCTCTGACATTGGATGCCATCCGCTATTAAACGAGAAGAAGAGATTTTCCATAGATTTAACACAAATTGATGAAAGTATTAAAATTTACGTTTTCCTTTTGGACAATTATTGATAATATTCTTTATAAAATTATAGTATCTGGCTCATTTGTGTGTCACTTTAAAAAATAAGTGAGAGAAAATAATCATACATGAATGTTTAAATGATATGCCCAGACAAAGCCTGGGTACACTGATTTCACTTTGGATAAATATAAAACAACAGACACAGAGTTAGAGTCTGTACAGGCTTAGAAGTGCTGTGTTTTAAACAAAACTATTAGTTCCAAAAGCTTAATTCACGTCTAAATGTAAATTGTCGTAGGATCTATGTTTTACATAATGAACAAAATCAAAAATAATGAGGTCTACTGAAAATGACTCAAAACACTTTTCACTGTTTCTTGCCACCAATATTAATTTAATGATGCTCTCTGCACTCAGTGAGTGAAAATGCCAGTCCATCACACAAATTGTAATTGTAAATTTAAAACTAATCCAGAACAAACAGATACAAAATGGACTTGAACTTATGTAGAGCTTTTCTTGTCTTTCTGACCTCTCAAAGTGCGTTTAGGCTGCAGGTTGGATTTACGCATTAACACCCATTAACTCTTACAGTCACCGACCGACGGTTCTGAATTTCTATGCAAGTTGGACAATGTATGTAGGAAAATATACTAAACCCCTGATCTGTTCCCAGTCCTGCAAATGTGTGAGAATAGTTAATACCTATGGCAGCGAGAAAGAGCTGCCACTGGTGTTGGGGTTGGGGATTTATATGGACTTTAGCTTGGATCATGCTATTCTAACTACCTCACAACTTAAAGTGCTTTAACACCACGGCTCAGACCTAAGGATTCACTTCACTGCTGCTCTCTGATGGTTGAAGTTTCTGTGCAAGTTATCTATCAGTATTAGTGAACACATCCACACCCATTCATAAGCACTTACATCGCAGTGAGGGAAATTTTAGGTCAAGTCTCCTTCCCAAGGACTCAATAATGTGTGAGGCTCGAACCTGCAGCCTTCAAATTACTGGTAGAGTGCACCACCATACTGAGCCACTGATCTGCCATGTTGTGTATATTCTGTTATATAATACCAGAATGATTTTATTGAAGAAAAAAGGGTTCCCAGAAGACTTTCTAGGAGCAAATAGAAAAATGCAGTCCTAGCTTTTGTCTTAAAGTTATTGGACCAAAGGCTTCATATCTGAAATAAATGACCTTGAATGTGTCTCTCCTCCCCTGACTCATTGCCATTCAGATGGAGTCTTCAGCCCTCTGTTTTTACTACTCAACTCAGCCAGTCTTAATGTCACGTTGCCTTTTTTTTAGAAATGCTGGTGCCACACATTTGAACCAGGTCAGAGCTCTGATACTGTACCTGGGATTTCACTTTTGATCGCTAGCTCGGGCCTACGCGCTCCTCTCACAGCCTCCCTGCCACCTGCAGTCGTCTTTATCCAGATGGATAAAAGAACACTCCCTCCGGCCACTTCTCGCCTCTTTCTTTCTTTTTTTACACCTGGAAACAGTCTCTCTCTGAAAGCGGATCGCGAACATGATGTGTTAAGGTGTTAAAACTGGAGCAGTGAATCCCTCTGTACCCTGTGATGAAACGTGTTTGCTGTCTTCGTGTTATTTAATGTTGAAAATGAAAAGAGGTCCTTTGTGTGATTGATATTTGCCTGGCAGCTGAGCAGTTTTTAGTCTAATGTCATGTTTAATTGACACAGAACTATTTCCAGCAGGTGCTTTTTGTTATTCCTGGTAAAATGTATGAGATTTAGTTCATTATCTGATAGCTCTTGGATATGACAACCTCCATATTGCCTGTAGTTACATTGTCAGGGCTTTTTACTTTCCTGACATGCATGCCTGGTGTATTTGTAAACCGACGCTCTCAACATCAGAGTAAATGCTAAACTGAAGTGTGTCTAAAGCTACGTCTCTTTTTAATGAAAATCCCAGCCAGGGACTACTTTATCTGCTAAAATGTTCCCCACTGACAGGCATATAACTAACACTAATCTAGATTTTACTTTCTTATCTTTATTTTGGGGTTTAATTGGCAGTTGCTATACTTGAGTTTGACAGGCAGGACACGGTTGAAATTTAGCACTTTATCTAAATAAATAGAAGATTGAAGTAGCTTGAGAGCCATGGCTTTGGCCAGAAGCACAATCATGATGTGATAGGTTAAAACCAAAGTGAGATGAACGATAGTCACTTTTCTTGAGTCTTGCTTTATAAAAGAGAAGCCAACAGATTTATTCTGTCAGTTAAAAACAATGATTATCCCATCCATTTTATTTATTAGCACATTTTAGAAAACAATCAAGTTCACTGAAGTGCTACACAGTGACTATCAAGTACAAATAACATAATTTCAAAATCCAATACTAGAAGCTAAGAAACAAAAGAAAAGAAAAATAGATTACTATTAAAACATTCAGAAACAATTGTAAAAATAAATATGAAAAGCCAACTTAATTAAGAAAAAACCCACAAAAACAAAGACCACACAACTCTCATGCTGATTCAAAAGCAAACAAGTAAAAAATTAAATTTACTACTTTATCTGCTAAATTGCATTGTCAGGCACATAACAAACACCAATCTAGATTTTACTTTCTTATCTTATTTTGGGGGTTTAATTGGCAGTTGGTGCACTTGAGTTTGACAGGCAGGACACGGTTGAATTTTAGCAGCTTTATCTCAATAAAAAGAAGACTGAAGCAGCTTGAGAGCCTTAACATTGAAGCACAATCATGTGTGATTGGTTAAAATCAGAGTGAGATGAAGAATAACACTGCTAATTGTTAATTAACTTAAGTCACTTCTCTTAAGCCTTAATTTATATTAGAAAAGCCTACAGATTCATTTTGTCTGTAAATTTTATCTCAATACACTTCATTCAAATAGCTTTATGACTTTAAAGGGAAAACAAAATTAAATACATATAAAGTGTAGATTTCTCCTGATGAAATTTTTGCATGATGAATTAGCTTTAAGGTTACAGGATTTTAACATGATAATTTTAAACTGCAATAGAAACTGCTAAAAGTGGGTTTTATGTCAACAGATAAGTAAATCAAAGCAAAAAGTAGGCTCTGGAACTCTCTCCCCCCTCTCGTAAGACGGTCAGACTCCATCACATCTTTCAAATCCCAACTCAAAACTCACTTGTTCAAACTGGAATATTCCCCGTATTGGACACTGTGCACTTCACTTGTTTTTATGCTGATGTTTTTTATGCTTCTTTGCTTTTATTCTCTGTAAGGTGACTTGAAAGGTGTCTTCAAAATTGCTATAACAATAGTAATAATAACAATACTACTACTACTACTATTATTGTTATTATTATGACTTTTATTATTGTTATTATTATTTTTATTATAATTATTGTTATTATTAACTGTGTTATCCTTGTTTAAAGTACATATATTTGCATATAACAGCAGTAACCCAGAAAAAATACTAAAAACGAACTTAAGGTTATAGGAACACATAAAAACAGAGACCACACATCTGTCATGCTGATTTAAAAGCCAGCAAGTCAAAGTATGTTTGAAGACATTATTTAAAAGTGAGTAAGATGGGAGACATTCTGATTTAGGATTGCTCCATAATTTAAGGCCCACCGCAGACAAGGCTTGGTCACCTCAAGTTTTTGGCCTGGCCTCAGAGGCGACAAGGAGGAGGGAAGAGATTTATGAAAAACAATATTTTAGAAGCTTGCCATGAGGGACTGAAATGATTGGCTAGATAAGATGTTCTTAGAGAAAGTCTTGGTGAAAAATGATGTAGACATTAAGTTGTTGGAAACTTAATCTCCTCATTTATAGGATTTATTGTTGAGGTAATTTTGTATAACAAGATCAAAAAACTTGTTCAAAGTGTCAGATCTTTAATGTACTTGTAGAGTCTTTGCTTTGTTCACTCTTTGCTGAAAGATTTTGCAAAAGGTTTCCTGGATTTCATCTGCATTCAGTCTGTGTTATTATTGCTGACACCACATAATCCAATTATGGCAGTTGGTGGTGGTATAAGCCTACAGCTGGTTTCTAATCTGTTTTTTTGTCCGGTTAAGCTACATGTTAAATCAGGCAAAACTCTCAAGGCACACCATGCCCAAATCTATTCAAATCAATTTCAACACATTCTGAGATAAGTAATTGGTCTGTACCAGTTTGATTTAATCTTAGATATGAATTTTACAATAGTTATGCAATAATTAAGTTTGTTGAGCATCTTAAAAATGACAACATGCATTAAACTTGACCAGTTCTTTTTTTTTTTTTTTAAATCAGGTTAACTTTTCTATCAAAGGGTTAAAAAATAATGATTCTTTACACCTGCAAATTGTGTTGACTTTCTCCAGTGATTTAATGAGATAATCAAAAGTTTAAAGATTTGCCAAATAATTACTTTATCTAATAGTTGGTTGACAGTTATCATAAAAAGAGAAAACTAAACTTTGCTTGTAGATATTTCCAAGGCTTATCTCCTTCTAAATACCAATAACACTTTAAAATTCAAAAGTGGGCCAACATCAGATGTATTTTATATTGTTAAAGGAAATGTTCACTTTTCATTTTATGTGTCCATTTCAGACCTTATTTCATCTGTTTATAAAAAAAAGTTTTTTCAAAGTCTCAGTCTTTGTGGAAAATGGGTTTAGAGGGAGTCAAAATGGTAACTTACTGCTGTACAGGAGGACTTATTCCTGCATCATTCTTTAATGTCGTTACTTTGCGTAATGTGCAATCGGGTTGTCTGTGTTGTCAGTCATGCCTCGTGGTCACGTCATTGTGCAGTTTTATGGCTCCATGACACAGTATCCACTGTAATATACTGTATATAAGAGTCATGTGATCTGACCTAAGCATCACGCGACCCTCCACTTATTCTCTGCTATCCAACTGATACTCAGTAGTGGTTTAATTTGCACCCGGCTATTGTGTTTGGGTCTTCAGTGACTTAGCCCGGTACTACATGTTAACATCAACATTAACATTGCATTTAAAAGACCAAGTTTCCCACGTTGCTAATAAGCTCATATCCGAAGTTCTGTTTTTGCCGGCATTTGTTTGTTTGTTTGTTGGCAAGATTACACAAAAACTACTGGACAGATTTTGCTAAGACTTTCAGGAGATGTTGTTAATGGTCCAACTTAAAAATAGTTAGATGTTGGTGGTGATCTAGATAACTGCCATATCAACATGATTATGAGGGCTAGGTGTGGGTTTTCATGGTCAACGAATCATATTATGATGGTAACTTTATCATTGAACTATTGTATAAAAGCAGTATGTGAGCTACTTTGGCAGAGGTTTGCACTCTCCGAGTGCTTTCTAGTTTCCGCTGTAGTTGTTGGTTGATGTGCTCAGGCAAGCTACAGTTTTGAATATTTATAACTATTATTTATAACTACTGAACGCTGCTGTCATGTTTTGAGGTAGATGCCATGTTTGGTTTGTATTCCATAAAGTGGACAGAAATACAGACAATGTGATAGCAGAACCCACCTGTATCCATGTGTGTGAACCACCTGGGGCATAAATTAACCCATATGTTGTTTCACTACAACCATGTCCTCCAGGTTTTGATTAGAAGTCCAGACCTCCTCTGCTTTGTTCTGAAACAGCTCAGTTGCTGTGTTCACCTGTGTCCGGATGAGCTGTGCCATAAAGGGAATGCCGACTTTTTTTGGAACAACTTCCCAAAACAATCCTTGTGTGAAAGTGGCCAAAGTTTTGTCCAGCCCTCCACACCTCCTCTCTATGCTAATGTGCAGATACATGCTGACAACGGAGCCTCCTAAGTGTGGTTGGTCGCAGGGACATGACTGGGGTATCTGCCTGATTAATGCAACACTGGCATCCTCATTATGTTTTCAGATGTAATCAATCATGATTGACTCTTTTAGTTTTCCCACGTTCTGTAGCATACTCCAGCATTAAGACTCAGCAGGAATTGTTATGCAGAAACTGTAATATCAACACTTTTGCTGCATAGAGGAGTTGAATTTTGTCCAAGAAGGCCAAAGGGGGATGTATTACAGTCGCAGCAAAACTCTGCCCTGAGATTTATTTTAAGAATGAGATGAAAAAACATTTTATAGAGCATTGCAAAAACCAGCCGACTTATAAGAGCTTGCCTTGGGTTTATATGCATGCCCTTTTGTCAGCTCCCTTGGGGTTACAAATGTGCGACGCTGCATGGTCTAGACCTCATTGTGGTCCATTAATATAATAAATGAACACAGCTCCATGCATGCTGTTCATCATACCCATCCCAGTGAGCAGAAACAGCTGCGACTCAGCTGAACAAACCTTTCCAGGCCCTCCAAGTATATTTATAGTTTATGCAGATACTTATGTCAACCCAGGTTATCCACCCAGGGACGTTTGTCATTTCATAAATTTCCCATATTAGTTTATTTATTTTACAGCAGTCTAATTGTCTCTTTGAATAAGGTTTCGTGGCTTGGCCGGCCTTTTTGTGTTGCCAATAATTAAGACAAAAGGCGATATTGTACACTCGCATTAGCATTCAGCCCCCTGAGCATGCCACATTGAAAGCCTGTCACCGTAATTAGCTCTGATATCCATCCCCTGACATATTTAAAGACAATTTCATGCAAAATTCAACACAGCTAAATGTTCTGCTATACCAAGTGTCTCTCATTAAAATCTTATTTAGTGCACACTTTGTCCAGAGCAGTGCAGGTTTAATCTGCTCCTCTGTCCGTGATAAGACGAGATGCACATTTTCACAGATGCTGACTGTATGGACGGAGATCATTTGTGTTTTTTTGTATTACGAATAACATCATTCACAAGGTAAAGCTAAAAAAAGTAGGTAGTAGTGTAAAAGAGCTATTATGAGATAAATGTTGTGGTAGATCTAGGTTTTGTTAAACTGAAGTGAGCGAATGTGTCACACTCTTCTTATATTTTTGTGTCATTCATGCTCCAAACACTTTCTCTGGGCTGTTGCTCTGATAGACTGGTGAAATCTATCCTCTTTAATATATATTGAACTCTCAATATGGCGTGTCAGGTTAGGGCATACACTCTGAAAACAGAAGTGCCAAGGTGTGTGGTGTCATGGTATATGTGAGTCAGGGTGTAGATGGAGTGGTGGTGATCCAATACAAATGTGGATCCAATCATTTCTTTTAAGGATTTGTCAAAGGGATATTTGGGTTGTTTGAGGTTGGGTTGCTCAAGGCCATGGCCCTGGTAAATTTAAGTACCAATAAAGAAACCTGCAAGCTTTGTCCTCGAGGGGCAATAGCAGCACATGGTGCCACCGAAAGCCTTGTAGTTAACCACCTTCTATGATGAAACTGCCCAAAAAACAACACTGGATTGACAATATGCTCATATGAGAGTCTTGTGTTTAACTTTTCCTGGACAGTGCCCCCAGTGTTTGAAACTTAAGTTTGTTGGTAGGAACTATTTATCTCTCCACTATCAGCTGGTCAGGAGGAAACAAAAAACACCAACTTAAAGGGGCTGTGAGGAGTTTCTAAGTAATTACAAGAGGGTCTCACTTTTAGATTTATGCCTGATCAGAATACACACTTTAAGATGAGTTTTAAAGCATCAAAATAGGTAATATATAAATGCTATTCCTTAGCTAAGTGGTCGGGTCAGACAGCCGGCTACAAAACTACGATACTAAGTTTTCCAAAAATTGCTTGTTGTCACACATCAAAAACTACCGCTACATAACTAGAAAGAGATACATTACCTCGTCGCTTTGCATCCTGTAAGTTGTTGAAAAAAGAAGTTTTAAAGCAATGCAGAGTTCTGAGGAAGGTCCGAGCTGCATTTACTAGCATCACAAAAAACACACGCTTTGGCTTGGGTCACGTCTTTTGGTGCATTCTAGTTGTAGTCAAAAGTTGGAATTTCCGGGTACAAATTGTGAGTCTATGTCCACAAATATGGAGATCCATTGCTGTCATGAGTGGGATTTGGATGCTTCTACTGGACCTTTCAGCAGAGCTCTTTAGTTTACATAAGAGTTTAAAAACTGCCTTGTTGTTGAGTGCTCAGTTCTGATGCCTATATTATATACAACAAGCTAAAGTTGCTGATGGCCCTCAACATGTGATCAAATCTGTTAAAATCAGACTTTTTGGCCATTTCTTTTTCCTTTTAATACATTTGGGATAAATAAAGGATTGACCATCTGCGTATTATCAGGGGAGTTTGATTTCTATCAGTTTATGCTCCAGTAACTGCTAATTGAGTTAAACTGCTGATGAGAAGAGTTGCTGGTGGAAGGATACATAGCCCGATGCTGCATCATGAAATAGTTCTAAACACAGGGGCTTTGTGGTGGAAAAGTTGGACACTGTAAAGAATTGTATTGTAGCGTATTGTTGATCCAATGTTGCCTTTGAGTAGTTTCATCTTATAAGTGGGTTAATTACCAGTGCTATGTTTTCTATTATTTTGTCCGTCCCTGTATATCTCCCCCCACAGTCATGCAATTTTTCTGTATTGGCACTCAGATTAACTTATGCAATGGGCCTCGAGAAGCCCCAATTTACAAAGCCTGAACTATTCCTTTAAAATTGTGAGACAGGCCTATTTTCCATATTCTAAGACCATTAAGTTATCATTTGAATAACATTTTCAGGGGATATTGGTCATGGCACAGTAGAGGAGTGTTTAGGTTTTCGTTGGGATATGAATCCAAATGCAAATCCAGGAATTGTTTTTAACTGATTTGTTAATTTTGCCTGGATGGGTAGTTCACTTCATTTTATAAAATAGCTGTTAACAACGTCAGAAATGCCTCCCCTGACATATACTTTTGTTTTATTTTTAATCATACCATATTATATTTTTTGTATCATATTTATTGTAGCATAATTTATCATATCCACAAAATATAATCGGCAAGTATAGAAGCATTATGTTTTATATGTGTGTCTAAAATGGAAAGCCTTAGTCCGGACAATGGAGACAGATGGTCAAGAAAGATGCAGCTCTGTGGTCTGTGTGGGGGAAAATGGTCAGAACAAGGTCGTCCACAAGGTTGAACATGTGAGTTCTGTAAAGTCCAGCTCCACCTGACACACACACATTATTCTGACACCTGCAGACCTGCTGTCTTGGACTGAAATAGATTCTTCTCCTCAGCCTGTCTCAAGGGTCTGGTCATTTTTGGGTGTTGTTTTAGCCCTGCAGGCTGCTGCTCTGCTTAGCTGACCATATTTAATTAATAAAAGTGTTGTGAACACCTGTGCAGGCATTCATTTGTGCATCTCTTTAAAATCACTGTTTACTAAGTGTTGCAAATGACATGTCGTGTTCCACCCAGCTCTGAATTAGCCATGGAAGTGTGCGTCTGTCTGAACAATATTGTCTTTGGCACGCCAGTGGTGTAAAAAAAGAGCTCTCAGACTATTTTTGTCAGCTTTGCAAACTCATTTATTTTTGAACTGTCACTTGTGAACCGTTCTTGGACTGTATATATAAAGTCATGCAAATTAGATGCAGAACAACAAAATGTACTTAGTCCGACAAACACAGACAACATAACCTTTTATCTGGGGAGACTGTCCATCAGAGCTAACAAGCTTTTAAAAAAGACAATAAAAAATGTCTGCTTTGAAAATTCATCCCTCACAAAACTGCAGTGTGTCGGGCTCTGTCATGCATTATAACATTAATTTGATGAGTCATTTATTGCAGCACTATTGAAATCAAAGCAGTGCTTCATGTCATTAAGCAAGTTTGAACTTTCACTGGAACATGAAAGATAAAATGCATGTTTTACTCTTAGTGGAGAGCATGACGTGTCCCCTCGTTGAACCTGTGTCCTGACTTCATTATGAAACTCACTGCCCTTTAATCTTCAGCCTCTCAAAGTTCACCGAACAACCATAAATAACTATAAAACAATCAGACAGCGCTTTTATGCTCCTGCTCTAGCCAGGGCTGAATTCATTGTTTTTTATGCTTTTGTATGATGTTACTTCAAACTCTGCACATATGTTAATCCTGACTCAAGTTTGAATTATCGCTTTTGGGTAGTTGAGGTCAAGATAGTCTCATGTTCCACCCTTGTATGTGGTTACATTATCCTGAAAACTTTTGGAGGGAATACACAAGATTATTATATTGTCAGTTCTAAGTCAATGTAAATAAAGTTCACAGCTCAAGGTCATAAGGTGCTTTATGCTCTTCTTGTGATGTTATATCCCAAAGGTTCATCCATGTGTTTTCTTTTGATGTTGCAGAGATGATACAAGGATTCCCTTTTTAGATACACTTATAACTTTCCTGGGGTTAAACTATATCAAGAGCCTGATGAGGGATGTCCTTCAAATTCTGCACATGGCTATGTAATATTTCTCATGTAAGAATGCACACACTGCAAAAACTTAGATCCAGGCAAGTGTGTTTGTCTATTTTCAAGTCAAAGTATTCAAAAAATATATTCCAATCTACATTCATTTTACCAGCTTTACTTTGACCTTGAGAAATAAAAGAAAAAAATAAGCATTGAACTGCTTGAAATAATAAAATATCTGCCTATAAAATGAGGAAAGTTTGACTCAGTGTGGGTCTTAAATTAAGGTTTAAAATCTGCTCTAGTTAAATTTATCTCATCTTATTGGCAGATTATTTTACTTATTATTACAAGCAACTCGGGCCTTATTTGCAGCTGTTATGTCTTCAAATAAGATCTTAATCTAGGCTTGTAAGGAAATGGAGGATTAGAGTAAATCTCCAGAGACTTTTTTGTCTTGAAATTGGACAAATCACTTAGATCTGAGTTTTTTTAGTGCATATGCACTGGCTGACAGATTTTAGCACAATCTTGACTTAACCAGTTTCCAGAAGTAGATTTTAGAAGATCTCTGCTTTCCTTCAATCACATGCGCATAGCACACTGCTTACTGCAGGGATGTTAAGGCACCGGTGATTTCTTGAACCCTGGACCAATGAGGCCACAAAGCTTTTTAATGTTTTGATATGATATAGATAGTTTAAATTATCACCCATTTCAAGTTAATTTATATTAATACCCAGTAATTCCCAGTATTCCCATGGAAAGAATCCAATTAAAAAAAAAAAAAAATCCCTGCTTAACTTCATAAGGGGAGTTTCAGGGAGTGTACCCCTGGCCCACCTTCTTGTACCCCTACTGTACAGTTCTGTATTTTACCCACCAAGCATTTGTATTCCTACTCCTGCTTTTTCCTCTCTCTGCATGCAGAGAAAATATTGGCTATCATTTCTATCCCCACCATCGCTCCAGTAATGGCTGGATTTAAAGCCTCTTTTTTGTGTACAGGCATTTATTTTTGTAGTTAACAAATTAGAGCCCATTTTGGCGCTTCCAGTCGGCAGCAGAAAAAAAGCCTGAATGTCTTCTCCTACATGCTCAATTGGCCAAACAGCCACTGATAAGGCTCATCACAAAAACTCCAGATGATGGGCTGTCACTGGGACAAGCTTTAGCCTGTGTGTCTGATGAATGTGAGTTGACAATGTGCTTGGAGGGACGGGGCCACAAAAAGCTTATTATAAGGAAGTGCACACTGGAAGTGACCTCTGTTGTTCCAGTGGTTGGTTTTTTTTTAAGTTCTGACTTAATGATGCATTTTTCAAAGTTTGATTTTAGACTTGTATGACTTGATCTGGTTAAGTTATTATTTCTGACTTATAACATTCATCTTTATAGTAGAATTTAGGATGGAACAATTGCCTTTGATAAGGAGATAGTGTCGTCAATAAAGATTTCAAAGCCTTTAATCTCTCCCAAGGAAGCTTTTTTCCTTGTCCTGTCAAGTGTGAGGTCTCCAAACTAATTACACTGTAAAACTTTGTCAAGGAGAATGGTAAACAAAGATTTAACTGATGCTCGTGTTGGCAGCACTGAAAGGCTGTAAAATTACTGAAAAGAAATCTCTTCCGTCTGAGGATCTGGTTTGATTTTTGAAGGTCATTGAGAAGCATCTGCTTTCAATAAGTTCCGTTTCATAACAAGTCAAAAATAAAAGCCCCTTACAGTACATTTAGGCAGACTGGCTTTGGGCCATGGTCTGACTGATCAACTCTGAAAAGAGTTTCTTTGTGAGTGTCATAATAAAATATTCAGCTCCCACCATCAGTTACATTCAGTTAGTGGAATGACAGTTCTCCAACTCTCTTTAAAGCGCCACAGCAGTCCCTGGCCTCATGAAATAATAATGATGAGATCCTCACTGTGAGGTATACAGAATTTAGATTTTGGAGAAAAAAAAATAGGAACAGTGTCGTACAATATCAGGAGATGCTCAGGGTAACTTTTTTTGAATCAGTTGGAAGGTAAACTCTGCTGAAACTTGTACCTACATGACAACGCCGCTGCAGTAGGGGTGTGAAAAAGCATAAAGAGACTCTGTTAGTACACAGACTATGTATTCCTTCAGGACCTACTCCCTGTATACATGCACCACTCTGGTGTTGCTAGCAGCAGTGCAACATACCAAAACAACAATACCAGGAGCCATACTTGTGTTACTCATGTGCTAATTTACATATATTCACATGATGAACTTTACTGATTCACTAAAACTGCATTCATTCACACTCTGGAAATCTATAGTACAGATTTTTTCAGAGCTTGAGAAATACATACACCCAGAAAAGAACCGTCATTGCCGTATTTACTAAGTATGGCTAACACAGTTTTGTTAAACACAAACATTTTTCAGTGTCTTGCTCCTCCCCTTCTGCTGCATTTGGGTCTTCCTCTGATCAAAGCAGTGCAGCAAGTCTTCTTAGGACAGTTGTCTCAGAACCTCTGTCATTCTGATCTCAAGTCTAATTCAGACTCCTTCAAACACAGATTTAATTTTTGGTAAATGAAAAAAATGAAAAACAAATGTGCTATGTTCAAATGTTTATGCAAATTGTATTTGCTGCACTGTCTCATTTACCAAAGGGGACCATTTCTGCAATCATCCTTGTACCGATACGATCAACATGGCCAGATCGTTTTTGCTCATCTTATAGTCCCAAGTTTCATGGCAGGAGTCAGTAATTTTGAGACAACTTTGATACACACCTGTGACATATTGAAATCTGCTAATCTGTCTCTTTACCAGTGTAGACCAACTCTGCTAACATTCTCATACTTATTCAACTAACATGCTAACTTAGAATTTGGACTGGCCTTGTTGTACTTTCTTCATCCTTGGTGACGATGGTGTTCTCCAGTGCATTGACTGCTTTTTTTGTCTCAGGATTGTGTTAAAAGATCTACGTTTCATGGCAGGGGTCAGAAGTTTTGGGACAACATTGGCACACACCTTTGACATGTTCAAATGATAAATCTGCTGGTCTGTTTCTTTATCATGGGAGATAATTTCTGCTATCATTCTTATGCTGGGTTGGCAAGCATTTGGAATTATTTGTTGAATGTTTTCAGAAGTTTCTGATGTGGGCACCCAGAACGTTCATCACCTTGGACATGCTTTCTGCCTTCACAAAATCTTGTGCCATTCAAACACACATGTACATGGAATGCAGTGTCCTCTATACACCTCAGCTAATGTACCAAAAGACGTGAAATTTTAATTAGTGCATTGCTCAAATTTTAAGCAAATCATTTTCCAACCCTTATCAATGACAGATGCTCTAGAAGCAGGGCAGTGAACTAAAGACGTCACTTTTGGATGCTCATAGCCGTTGTGTGTGAATACCTAACCCAAGGCACGAAATGCCTGATTGGGACATCTTGGATGGATAACATGAAGCTAAATTTGTCTGATTTGTGGCTGAACAAAGTCTGAGCAGTGTGTCATGTGTGCCAACTGCTATCCCATCAAGTTTATCTGATTTGTCATCCTATCATTTCTGCCTGCCATCTTCATGGTCCAGTTTCTCCTCCTCCTTGACCCCTCACTGAGTACATATCGAACGGTGCGTAGGAAAAATCTTTCTGCCATTAGCTGTTAGATTATGATGACGCGGCATCATCTGAAGGCTTAATGTGGGCTCGGACTCCTCCAGGTTTATAAGTCTTTTCCACATTACTCGATATTTTCCTCTTCTCTCTACCGGTAAACTCTCCCACCAGCTCAACCTGACAATGTAATTTTCAGTAAGGATTAATCATGGATGTTGTTTTGTTCACTCTTCTTCCTATTTACTGCTCTCTGCTGAGGCCTCTTTACAAATTGCAGTGCTGGAGAGCTGGCAACTCATTGCTCCAGCTCTTGAGAGAGAAGTCAACGTGCTCAGCTGTGAGAGGGGAATAGTTTAAATGGCCTCAGTCAGAAAATGTCTTGACTTCAGGTTTATTTGTGATGCCGTGTGAGGACACAATGTGAAGCTGGCAGCACAATATGTCAGGCTGTTACTGTTGTCACAAAGCGATCAGATTTTTCTGCCTCATTGCTTGTCATTTTTGTTATTTAGAGCCTTTTCAGTTGTTGACTGTGTGCAGAAGCCATTGAATCCATTTTATCATCAGTTGTTTGCACAGCAGACTGTGTTAAAGGCATTTTGTGGTTCATGTGTATGTGGGTGTGTATGTGGGTGTTGGGCAGCTGAGCATTTTTCTGCATTATTAACATTTATATTACTATTTCGACCTAGATATATTACTGCTCATTTTCGACACATAGGTGTTTAAGTTTATACAAAGTATTTTGACTAAATTTAACAGCCATGTTTGCTGTATTATGTTGCAAAAGTGGATCACTGGTAGAGTAAGCCATGATTCAACAAGATGATGGTCATCAAATTCCAGCTCTAACAGGCACATGCTGGTGTGGGCGGACATGTGACCCTTAAATACTGCCACTGTTGACCATTTGGCATGTAAATACTTCAGTGTGATAATGTGATTATCTAATATGAATGGACACCATGTGGGTAGGTTTTGGTAAGGAGTAAGGGTGGTCGCCAGTAGCCCCACAATATCACAATATTAATGTGATACTTGAGTCCTGATTTGATTTCATTACAATTCTGAATGTTCTATGGTATACTGAGTTTGCTAAGTATTGCAATGCTTAACATTGTAGTATACTACATTATTTTATCCTATATTGTCGGCATTTAAATGAAAATAAGCTAAAAACAAATTCTCCAAAATTTGAAAAGAAACATTTCAGTATATTTATCATATCACTACATTTTGATGAGAGACAGATGTAAAACTGACAGACTGATGTCCCCATTAGCCAGTTAATGCAGCCTGCTCTATTGTGCTCAACCTGTTTCAACTTCTAGCTTCACTGCTCTGAAGAGCCTTAGTGCCGCTGTTGGTGAAGTAATACTTAAAAGATGAGAACTTGAATGTAACAAAAGCCCTTTTTAAAAACAACATGATGGAGCCTTCAGTCTATTTGCTTGAAGTAAGTGATAGATTGAACTATTCTCAGCTTTGACAAGCTGGCTCCCAGCCTTGGCTGGTTCATTAGAAGCGCTAGCTTAGCCTTAGCTTTACTGCTGTCAGCAAATTGCTGTTTGCTATCCCTGGATGGTGCCTTGAGTCTACTGCTTCACTCTCATGTGTCCTCATGTTTCCTGTTCATCCTTTAAGTCCCTGTTAAAGTCCAAATATGTCCACACAACAAATTTAAAGGCTGGCAGTGTATTCCTTTTATCACTTTCCTGTGGAGCTATGGTTTTTAGTTTCCAGAACAATGATCCGTCACCCATTTGACAAAGCACTTAAGGGTTGAAGTAAATTTAACATATAAACTCCACTTTATCAGTTTAAAGAGTTGGTTCAGTATTTTTAAGAGGGGTTTTACGAGGTTTGTTTCAGTTCCAAAACACTAGCCACTATGATTTTGATCAGCTCTGCCACTGTAAGTAAAGAACCACAATAGAAGCTAGGATGTACGTTTTTGCAGACAGGTCAACACACAGTGATAGAGTCATTTACAGTGCATCAGGTTGATGCTATCAAGCCCCTTTGTTTTGAACCTATTTTACCCCACACACATAGGCTTATGGGTCTGCCAAAGTGTTTTTTCAGTGCTTGAACATTACAAGAATTATAGCTCATATCAATAATATGTATGAACAGGCAACGGGCATCTTCAAACAAATAGAACTGTAAAACCTTGTGATTCGCATCATCTGCTTTTTATTTGAAGCAACACAGTGTCCACTTGTTTCCAAAACCTTGGAAACTGTCTTAAGAATAATTGTTAAAATTTAAGAAAATTCATTTTTTTTTGGAATAACTAGGGTTTCATTATTCCCTGATTTTATTGTGGTGCAGAATTTTCAGTAAGTCTGTTTTTTTTAAATGAGTGTGCATGAGGACAAAATCGCTGTAGAGGCATATTGACAACACATGCACATCTGCTACATCATTTAGGGCATTAATAAAGATGACAAGCTTAACTAATTATATTCATGAAAAAACATTATCATCTCTTGTTTTTATGTAAGCAAGAGACAAGTTAGTGCAGTGCCTTGTGTGAATTGTTAACTCTTACTTTGCAGCAACATACACTTACCAGCCTCTTCATTGGATACACCCGTTCAGTTGCCTGTTAAAGCAATAACTACTCAGCCAATCACATTGTGTTAATGCATTTAGAAATGTGTAGACATGGTAAAGATGGCCTGCTGAAGTTAAAACTGAGCTTGAGTAAGTTGAAAGGCATTTCTGTGAGTACGAGCTTGTCTGAGTAATTTAGAAACTGCTGATCAACTGAGATTTTTTATGCTCAGCCATCTGCAGGGTTTGTAGAGAATCGTCCCAAAAGAAAAATAATATCCAATAAGCAGCATTTATATGGCCCTACTTGTCATGTTGATCCCAGAGGAGAAGGACCAGAATGGTTTGAGATTACCAAAAGGCAGCAGTAACTTAGGTAACCACTCATAAGGTATGCTGAAGACCATTTTCGAACACACAATACATCAAATGTTAAAGCAAATGGGCTACAGCAGAAGAAAACCAAACCATGTGCCACTCCTGTCAGCTAAGGACAGGAAACTGATGCTACAATTGGCACAGGATCTCCCCTGATATATATTTTAATTCAATAGAGGGCATATTTATGGTCTGAGCGTCTATGAATTGGTCACTGTCATCTGATCTTATTGTAGTCTCTCTGTCTAAGCCCACCTCTTTACACTGTCCCCTCAAACCCCCAACAAGCTTTTAATGAAGATGTGAGATAAAACAGAGTGCTAGAGGGCTTTGGCTGCTTTATTGGACTGTGTCTTAAAATAACATCTTATGATGTAATCTTACACAAATAAAGATTGATTAAAGATTAACAATGGAAATTTTTTTTCCTGAGTTTCCTGAAGGTTCTTGATATTTGCTGCAAAATCCAGATGAAAGGGTAATAAATTAGCTTTGTATCAGTGGTTCAGGCTGGTGCTGATGGTTTTCTGGTGTGTGGTATATTTTCTTGGCACACTTCAGCCTCTTAGTTCCAACTGAGTGTAGTTTTAAGGTCACAGCCTTCTTGAGTGTTGTTGCTGACCATATCCATCCCTTCATGACCCCAGTTTACCCATCTACTGATGACAGCAGGATAATGCTCCATGTCACAAAGTCCCCTTAAACTGGTTTTCCATACATGACATATGTGGCCTTTACATTAACCAAATCTCAATCCAATAGAGCACATTTGGTATGTGATGGAATGGTAGTCATGTATCATTGATGTGCAGCCAAACAATCTGCAACTGCATGGAGTCTTCATATCAGAACATTACCAAAACTCTGAGGAACATTTCCGTCACCATCTTAGATCTATACCACAAAAAATGTATGCAGTTTTACAGTGATATGTCAACACTACCTTTGTTGTCATGTCTTGCCTCACTCCCAAGTTCATGACAACTAGAAAATAACCTTTGAGTCAGCATGCAGTAACGCAAAAAAGACTAAATTTGAAGGCAATTCACATGTAAGAATTGCTTGCAAACAAACAGCTCACTCAAAACTGCGAATAGGTTCTCAACGTTCACTTAAAAGAGCTGTTCAAAAGACTCGACTCTTTCGTGAATGTCACATCTCTTGCACAAACCACAGCGAAAGTAGGTCAAACTAAGCCTGTGTTGATGTGTACAGGAAGATAATGCAAGTAGAAGATAACATATCACTGCAAAAAACAATTCATAACAAGCACACAGGACTGCTTAGAGTTTTTAAATATTTTATCGGTTGACTGTAGGCAGGGACAGGCTAACGATACCCATTGACTCCCAGTGTTTGAGCTAAGCTAAGTAGCGGTGGGCGAACTCTGCCCATCTCTTCCATGTTACTGCGTGTACAGTCAAAAAAGTAGGTGTCTATCTGCTTGTCATGGACTCAGGAGTGAGGCAAGACATGAAAAGAAAAAGAAATTGTGGCATCTCCCTTTAAAGGTAAATGTTAGTCCAGCAAGGTGTACCAAATAAAGTGGGCATGTATGCACTCTAGTACAGTTAAATAAACCTCAGTAGCAGTGGGGTTTTACAGTTCACACACCCCTGTAGCATCTCTTTTCTGTACTGTTATATCACACACCAAATAATGAGCTTGCCTTAAACCAAGATGTTCACGTGGTTAAGTACTACTCTGTTTTGGAATTGGGTTCTCCTCAATTGGGAATCGCCTGCCCGTATTTTTGCTGAAGGCGTACTTCATTTAATTCCTTATCATCCTGCAACATGAAGTGAACCCACCTGACACTTGCCAAACACTCTCTTAAGTTCACTTTTATTGCAGCGGCTGGGGCGCAGTTATAGTACATATTTGCATACATACAAAGGTGGAGATGATTTATTTTTGACTGCAGAAGTGGAGCAACTCTTGACTGTGTGTTTGGAGTCTCTAGAGTAAAATATGAAATGTATTTTTCTCTGCTTGCTGTAGAATTTTACTCTTTAAACACAGTTTCTCCTCTGAAAGTGAGTCACGGTGGGCACAGTCACTTGTTAGGCCGGCACTGATTAAAGCTCTGTTGATGGCTGATTGTAAAATCTGGTCAAAATGACACATTTATGCTTAATTACTCAACAAATTTACTACAAAAACATATCTCCCAGAGTATGTGTGATGTTTTTTTTCCTTCAGAAGTGATATTTTTCATCCTTCCATTGCAGCTTTCTTCATCAGGGTGCTTTTCATTCTTCTCACCCATCTCTCTGGATTGATTTATTGGCATATGATGCGTCATTTGCACATCAGCCCACTTTGAAGCTCCCTCTGATGCTTTTTTTCTTCGATCTTAAACACAAAAGCAACCAGCACAGAAAGTGGAAAGAGCACTGGTGAGCTAAAGCTAAATCTCTGTGGCTTATCTTTAATCTTAAAGGTTGTGAATGACCCATGGACTCTGTCTGGGAAGCCAGAATGAGAGATTCTGCAGACTTTGACGCTCACATAAAGAGACAAACGAATCAAAAGGGAGGGAGAGAAAAAGGAGGAGGGATGAGCCTGAACCACTCCCTGCTCTGCCTTAGAGATGAAGAGGAGACACTGCGAGGGGTTTAAAGCACAAGCCATGTTGAGCCGTGAATGTAAAATACAGAGCGACAAACAAGTCTTTTTGACCTCTGACGCAGTCCTTGCTTTAGCCGTTATCTGCCGCACTTCATCTTCACATGATCCTCCGTTGTCTCCCAGCTGAATTTGCCCAAATGCTAATGCGTTGGCAGCGTAGCGGTGGCAAAAGAGCCTCCATGTTGTCACTTGCTCGGCCAACATGTGAAGTGGAGGGCCAAGTTTCTGCCCCAGCTTTCAGCCGGGCAGGAGAGTCCGTGGGGAAAGTCACACTGAGTGTACACAGTGTGTGTGATATTGCACATGACATATTCAAATGGCATGTCTGTTTTATGCAAATAGGGAGCAGAGCAAGAGATAACTTGCCAGCAACAGGCAGAGTCCGGGGAAGTTCAGTCTGAATTTTGGTTTGCATATATTTGTATAATGAGACTGCGGGAAATTATTAGTTGCCATCCATACATAATGACTTGCTGTTTAGTTTATGCAACATCATATCATTCTATGCTTTACTATTTAAACAATTTATTATTTCACTTTTTTTCTCATTTTTATTCAAGTTTTTTTAGTACTCTCAATGGCTCCTTATTATATCAAGTGATTACAACTTCACTCTTTCAGCAATATATATTTAGATTTTAGCCATGACTGTCACAGTTAATGGCCTGATCACAACGCAAATAAGAGAAATAATTAACACAGACAGTTAGACTGCATTAATTTCAAGCTTTCACATCTTTTCCAGCACACCATAAGCTACTGTCTTGTTTTAGAAGCTGTACACTTGAACAGCAGGAAGGAACATTTCATACAGGGATTATCATAGATGCTAACAGCTTCAGCAGCAGTTCTGTGAGATCTGGAGTGCATTTCTCAATTATATCTTTTTTTAAGGATATTTTCCCTTCACTTCTGACGTGTTTTCACAAGAGTATGGTTTATGAAGTGACTCACATTCTGCAGCACAGTAGCTCCCACATACTCCATTATCTGACCTGTAATAAATGTTGATTGATGGAACAGTAGTCCAAGCGCCTGCCAGTTATGCTTCTGAAAGGTTCTGCCTATTCCCAAACACTTTCTGTGGGTTCTTTCCCATATGGACCAGTTAAATATATTGAATGGTCTATCTGGTGTGTCAGGTTATCAACCTGAAGTCCCTTATTTTCTTTCAGAATAACAATATCATCCACTGTTATCTTAAAGGGAATTATTTGCCTCAAGTCTTCCTGGCTATGAATTTACAAAAGTCTTCATCCAAATTTGGTTTGATCCATTTACTCAACTCTCTCCAGTTATTTGAGGTATTACACAACCAATTATTCATTCAAATCATGAGGTCTGTGGTGTCAACATGATTGCACAGAAGTGTAAATGTCACCAACCAGGTGTTATGTACTTCTAAACTTCAGATAGGGCAAACATGTACATATTAAACCCTTCTCTCAGTCAGTATTTTACCCTTATAACTGTCTCATTTTCTTCTGCAAAACAGAGTATTTGCTTGGATAGCCATCTGACAGTTTCTTCATATGGTTTTGGCTGACACTAAGTTTGATTATGCAGATTTATATGAGATCTCAAGTCTGTGAAATTGTCTCTTTGAAGACATTAACTACATAAAACTGTTCTGCAATCCTAAGGTTCAGCCAAGTCTTCAAGGGAATGTATTTACAGGATTATAATGTGACATCCTTTGAAGCCATCTTTACGTCTCTGGTCTCTTACACAGCTTAAACTGGGTACGATTAAACAAATACACAGCACAGTCTGCATAGACAAATAAACACTGTCAGAGGTTATGTTAGCACTCTTTAGGCGTGAATGTTGTCCACACCACAAAGTGTCTTTATCATATCTTTTGCAGAGTTGGTACTTTCACTCTAAGTGTAATTGTTGACTATGTTTGGAGTTATAATCTAAAACAACAGCACTTAACATTGTAACTTCTGATAGATACTTCCATGTGGTGTAAGAAATGGAGTATGTACAAAAGTCTTAACCCTGTGTTAGCACTGCTATGTATAAAAATTGCTATATCTACTTAGTCATTCATTAATTTGCCCAATGACAGCTTCATCCCAGCTGTCTTTAAAGGTGCTGTGAGGAGAGTCTAGTTCCGGCGACATTAGGGCTCTGCTCCCTATGAGCACGCCCGGCAACTGTGGTAATGCTGCGTTCCAGTAACCTCGGAAATGGGAGTGATATCATCTCCATCTTATCGGCATTCCAGTTGAAGTCGGAAAAAAACATGCTGATCTACCAGGCTATTGTTAGCTGTTGTTAGCACACCCTGTGTTGTTGTTCACAAATATCACATGAAGAATGTGATTATCACTATGGCAGCATTTTTGTGAATATAAGTCTAACAATACTATGTATACAGCTGATCTAGAGCAACACACCCCAGTCAGAAGTGCAAATAAATTGATTATTGCAGGAGCTAAATAACTGTTCACACTGGGGGCATCCTTCTTCAATTGTCAACTCGGGGGTGGCAAGGTTTCACTGAGTTCCCAGTAGGAAATTCTGACTTTGGGGGGCGTTCCAGTTGCAGTTTCCTACTCGGAACTCGGAAATTCCTACTTCTGACTACAACTGGAACACATCAAAAGACGTGACAATTTTTTTGTAGTTTTGTAGCCGGCAATATATCGCTACTTACAGCCCGGTGCTCTAAGGCGTGTCAGAATCATATAAATTTGCTCTAGGTTTAATTGTCTTGTTCCCGAAGTTGAGTATCCAGGCCAGTCCAGCCCTGTCCGACCCTACCGCGAAGCTTTATAGATAACCTATTTTGATGCTACAAAGCTCATCTTAAAGTGTGTATTTCGATCAGGCATATATCTAAAATTGAGACTTATTTGTAATTACTTAGAAACTCCTCATAGCATCTTTAAACAAGAAGTGGGGTACACCCTGAAAAGGTCACCAGAAGATTACAAGGGACAACCATTCACTCTCTCACTCATAGCTAAGGGAAATTTAGAGTCACCAATCAACTTAATCAGCATTACTTTTGGTCTATGGGAAGAAGCTTGAGTGCCTAGAGAGAACCTCTGCATTCACAGGAAGAACATGACTCCACATAGAAATGCCCTGCCTGACCCAGGGATCAAACCATCAACCTTCTTACTGTGAGGCACATGCACTACCGGCTGCACCACTGTGTTGCCCTGTATTTATTTATTATTTACATATTATTGTGTAATATGAGCTAAAACATGAACACCATTAGAGCACATATAAAAAAAAAGTAAACCTTGGTGCTGCAGTGTGCTTATGGCATCTGTCAAATAATAGAAATAGAGAGTCTCACTTTCAGGTTCAGGGTTCAAAGTGAAAATTCAGAGCTAAAGGCCCTGTACATTCACTACTAAGGGCAATCACCTGTTAACCTATCAGGCATGTCTTTGTCCTGTGGCATGAAGCTGAATTAAACAAAGAAAACCCACACAAACACAGGAAGAACATATTAATTCAACACAGAAATCCCCCCTCATACCAACAAACATGATAATTACCTCTGCCAAGGGAGTTATGTTTTCGTGAGAGTTTGTCTGTCCGTCCGTCTGTCTGTGAACAAAATGACAAAAAGTTATGGATGGATTTTGATGACATTTTCAGGAAATATTCAGCTGGAATGTTGATCCGGATCGGCGTCTGGCCGCCATGGCGAAAAATGTGATTTCTGTGAATAATAATAATTTCTGCTGAACTAAAATAGATATCATTATGAATCCAATTTCTAATGGTATGTTTTCATGGTCAAGGAATCTAAATATTAAGATGAAATAAAGGTAGGACTAATATTTATGGTGAAAATCACAATATGGGTGAGGACTGTGGCGTTCGCTGAGGTCTGCGCTCTCCGAGTGCTTTTCTAGTTTCACTCTGTTACTGGGCTCAAAGGAGCAATTAGTCCTCCTCTTTGATTCATACATCTGTTTTTATTATTACTGCTAGTATTGTATGTTGTTTTTATGTTGTAGCCTCTTTAATTATTGTGGAGCTCTAATCTCCAGTGTCACCCAAACAAAAGCCAAAGCACCTCAATGTGCTTCCATAAAAAGATAAATCAGAGTAAAATAAGATAAGTGATCATACGCCCTCCGGCTGTATTTACTTAGTTCACAGGAAATCATCGTTTAATTAGAGCTCAGGGTTTTGACAAATATACAAATGAGTCGTTGGTAAAATATCCACGTAAGCCTCTGATAGGTGATTGTCCCACTGCCATCCATTAAGTCTGATTCAGTTCTACAGTCTGGCCAAGGATCTATTTTTGCCCTGCTCAAATTGAAAAATGCAGATGAGACATCATTAAAGACTTGTCTGTGATGAAATTGTCTCTCATGCCCGGCATACAATTCTTCCTCCATTTGTCCAATTTGGAGGGAGAAATGTGGCTCATCAGGCATACGTCACATTTATGGCTTTCCACAGCAGGAGCACATTGTTAGGATCTCCAAAGTAAGATGACACTTTCAATCAGTTTAATGGTAATTAAAGTCAGAGGCAATGATTCACAGCCAGCATGTGCGCTCTTTGTTTCCTGAGTCATTTATATGATAGAGAATTAAATTAAATTCCCTGCTGCCTGTTTCACATCAGTTTTATGTTTAAGTGGAGTTTGGGTTCAGTAACTTTTAGTTTGCTTCTTTTTTTTTTTATTGGAGATATGGGTACCAAAACACTGAAAGTACTGAAAATTGACCAAACATGACTCAGTAGAACTACTTTGATAATAGTTGGACTGGGCACTGTCCTAATGGACTGTTTCCACACAGTGTTGGTGGAACTTTTACATTAGTGTTGGTGTAATGGAACAAAAGCCCTCCTGTGGTGGGTGGTGTTACACAAATGGAAATGGGAAATTTGGGTTGGAGAAAGTGCTACATTAATGCCCTACAGGGGTTGTTTTAACCCACTGAATTTATATAAATCTTTGAAATGATGACGCACAACCATCTACATGCAAAATACACTAAGACAGTGATTCCCAACCAGGGGTACGTGTACCCCAAGGGGTACGCGAGAACATTGCAGGGGGTACGTGGAAAAATTTACTAATTTATTTCCAACTGGAAAGGACTGAGTTAAGCCTGTCAATAGAATTGTATTTTTGAGCTACAATTAGTTTTCCCAGAGATATAATAACCTGAGCCCAGCTAAAATGATAATGGATGCCAATCTGCAGTCAGGCAACTATGGAAAAATAGCTGAAAAATCCACTTAATCTGGATTCAGGAGATCCTTAAAGGAGACATATCATGCTGATGCATGATTTAATACTTACATATAATATAATAAATTTGAAACCAAGACCTTACACCCCCTTAATTTTCAAAAAATTAGATATTGTATTTTTTCTGATATCCTAGAACGAGATTTGATGCCTCTGAAAATAGGTCATTGCGAGATGTCCGCGAGATTTCAAACGTCATGACGACACGAGGTACCTTTCTTTTTATTGGAGTAATCTGATAAAACACTTCCTCCTCTGCGATGTCCGTTAGCCCCAAACCCTCACCGAGGAACACATCCAGCAGCAGGGGTATAAAGCTCCCTCACTCACTCTCTCTCATTACCAGCTCTGGCCTGTAGGGGGACTCAATACGCGGTCGCTGCTTTGAGCCTGCTGGAAAATACAGTAGAAGAAGAAGGACAGGCTGGCTCTACCCCCGATAGACCTGACTAATCAGAGCACAAAGGGCTGTGACGTTGCGAGGTAACTTTAGGTCATCCTTGAGACCACGCGTTTCAACAAGGGCTTGATAATGGCCTAAAATGAGGATTCTGAGAACGCAATTGTGGGGCAATGAAGGAACTAAATGACTTGTACTGAGGGCAGAAATGCTTTACAGGCATCCTAGTCTGGCATAGTGAAAAGGAGAAACAAGCATGATATGTCCTCTTTAAGAGAAACTGCAGAGAAACTATTTTGAGTATTTTGATCCTGATTTTTAAAGTTAAAAAGCCTATTTAAAGGGGTCCTATTCAAAAGAGCTCAAAGGTGTTGTAAACATTACAACAGTTCTAGACAACAAAGGCAGGTTGATTATTTTGATTTTGTATCTATTTAGTAAGATTACATATTTCTTTTTAAGACAGTACATTATTTGTTATGTTTAATTTGACTTAAAAAGAAGAAAAGTTCTGAGAATTCAAAGGTTCAAATTAAGATAAATTTCACTTTATCAATCAATTGTGTTGCATTCTGCTTTAGAAAAATCATCAACACGTATGATTGATGGGGTACTCATAACGTGACAAAAAGGCTCAGGGGGTACACAAGACATAAAAGGTTGGGAACCACTGCACTAAGAGGCTTGCAATTAAACAGTGCTTGTCTTCATTATGGCAGTTACTAAGGGTCAGTTTATGGAAATTTTCAAAGTGCAGTTTCACTGTTTAACGAGAGCATTCAACATGGTTTACATGGAAGGAAAGTCTTAAAACATGTAACAATATGTAAAAAAAAGCAACTTCCAGCACTAAAATTGAAGCCACAGTGGAAGTGTGAAGCCAGTGGTTGCCTGAAAGGTGCAGTGTGTGTAGAAATTGGCATTTTAGTGACATCTAGTGTTCTGATTTTGGAATGAGCCCATCCATGACTTGACCAAGCGACGAGAGCCGGTGAAGACCAAAAGGGATCGTGACCAGGGTATTGTTTACAACAGTTACCAGGTGAGGGTTTTGTCATTCTTATTTGTAAGTATTATTTTAATAGATTATCGGTAAGTTAAGATACAACATGCCATTCAGGTAGATTTCAGGACTGGCAGCCAGACTTGTATGCAAAAGTCGCGTTTCATTCTTTTTGTCCCTAAAACCCACTCGTAGACAACATGGCTGATCATTATGTCAGCCTACATGAACGCGGCCCGCAGTAATGTACATCTTTTAAAGCTTTTTCTAACTAAATAAAAATAAAACAATTGTTTTAAGGGGATGATTGTACTCCTATTTTGATGAACTTTACATACAAATAGAAACATTGTATCCTTTATTCACCATTTCTGTTTGTCGAAATGCTGCCAAATTCTACACACTGCACCTTTAAGTGTTGTGATGCTGGCAGCAGAGGTCTGGGTACACCTGTTCAAAAAAACTTATTTTAAGTCAAATATGACCAAACCGTCTTCTCCAGCATGTTTTCCTGCCCATGTTTGAGCAATTTTTTAGGAGTCTGAAGTGGTAGCATGTCATTTTTACAAACATTTTGCATTGACACACCTGAGTCTGTCAATAATAGAATAAATGTATGTGGTTCAAAGTAGCAAAGGTGAAGACACAAAATGCTGAGCTTAAGGTCTAAAAAGTGGCATACAAAGTGAGAGGGTTTATGCTCTTATTTTCCAGGATCTGAGTGAAAAATCATAACCATGTGACACTCTTTAGCAAATGCCTTCTTTGGTGTCAGAATGAATGTCCTCCTGTCACATTGTTCCCTTACAAATAGAAAACCTTTTCCTGGCATTTATCATAAAAATGAGTGCAGTGAACCTGTTTTTTCTACACCGCCTGCTGTTTGATAAAAGGAGGTCACATAGTGCTTCTAACAAACAGCCTCTCATGAGCCTTTAGTATTCTCCTCTGAACTTGTGTTAGCAAGCCAAGTGCAGCGGATTAGCTTGTGCCAATCCATGCTGAGCTAATTAATGTCATTGAAGAGCATGGATAAGCTCAGAACAAGTCGGTGACAGCACAGTGTGTTGAAACACCAAGACTGATACCAAATATGAATGTGTTGGTACAGATCAGGAGACCTTTGTGTATGAATTGGTTTGGCTTTGACTCTGTGTGCCTGGTTAAATTTATTTTAAGCATCAGACAGAATGAGGATCAGGAGGGTAAATATATAAGTGAGAGTGACTGGCAAATGTAGGGAAATATGAGCAGCACTCAATATCATATAATGGAGCAAGTGAAAAAGCAATTATTTGGGCAGTTTGTAATTTAGAGCCAAATCATTATGCCCTTTAGTAGGGATGGGCATGTTCTGTTTGCCTTAAAGGTTAAATGTCAAGCTACCAAGTCAGTATTGGAATATTAATTTTCAAGAACAGTTCATATTTTGACCTGGGCTGCATAAGGGCCTTGTAAATTGACCTACATTTACCCCTCAAACAAAGGTGCAAACAAGCATGGTGATTTCTAATAATATTAATAAAACTGATAATACACTTTATTCAAAAGTGCCTTTAACAACACTCAAGGACACTGTACAAGATTAGAAAAAATAAATATGAAATCAGCCATAAAATCAACAATGAAATCAGCAAAACACAAACAGACAATAGTATAGTCGGGGAGAGTGGTGATACATTGTTGTTGAATGGAGCTATGCAGTCCTCCTGAACAGGTGGGTTTTCAATTTGGATTTGAAAATGGACAAAGAGTTCAAGTTTCTCACGTCCTGTGGGACATTTACATCTTGCCAAATGGAAATTTGTCTACTTTGACAGGAATTAGCATTGAGCACTACATATAATAACAAAAACTCTATTCGGTTATACTTGATCTGGGAAATAAAAATGGAGTGGTGCCAGGTTTAATCGTCATATCCTCCAGAGCAGTATGGGACAACCTTAGCACAGGCTCTGGCCTCAGTGGTAAAATTGGCCCTTGTCATTTAGAGGAGTCGAGATTCAGTGCACAGCTTCTGCAGTCACATGAGACTGTGTCCTTGGGCAAGACACTGAACCCCCAATTTCTCCAGATGCTGCATTGGTTTTGTGTGTATTTATGAAGTTTAATTATACTGATACTTGACAAGGTATCTCTGCCATCATTGTGTGAATGTTGTGTTAATAGCTGAGCTTGACCTGTGGTGTAAAAGCACTATCAGTGGCCAGGTGACTAGAAAACTGCAGGCAGGCCCAAGTTGATTTACCATTTACTGTGCTTATCAGAAGACAGGACCAAAGGCTAGCAGTTGCTCAGTCTGCAGTAGGGACTTCAGTTGGTCTAAGTCCTATTCAGAGCAAGTTTACAATTGGATTTGACATTTCTCACAACCTTAGGAAGTCATGTGTATCCTGATAGAAAAACCAAGATAATATACAGTATATGTAGCAATGGCCTTACAAAATGACCCTCCAGACTGTTATCATGGAAAGTTCAAAAGGCAGCATCTGTGATAGTATTGGGATGTGTTGGTGCCTATGGCATGGGTAGCTTGCACATCTTTGAAAGCACCATAAATGCTGAAAGGTAAATACAGTCTTTGGAGCAACATGATCCACGATTAAAGCAACATACTTTTCAAGGATGTCCATGCTTATTTCAGAAAGACAATGTCAAGCCACATTCTGCATGTGTTACAACATCAGGACGTTATCGTAAAAAAGATTACAGGCACTGGACTGACCTGCCCTGCCTCCTATTAAAAATGTGTGATGTATTATGAAGCACCAAATATGACGATGAAGACACCAGACTGTTGGGATGGGAAATCTGGGTCATTTTAGTGAACCAGATTACTTAAATAAGCTCAAAAGGAGGAGACAGCTCTGTCAGCTCGTTCTTCTGTTGGTACATTTTTTAGACATGTTTTGACTAATGATTAATTATGTTTTTTTCTTACAAAATATCCGGTCTTCCCCAAATGTCTTGTAGATTGGATGAAACCTGCTCACTGGATGACACCTCTTTCCTGAAAGATTAATGTGAAACCATCAAGAGCACATCCTCGTTGTGTGGCGTGCCTGTGACAGAATTGTGTGGGAAAGGATTGCCCCTTTGTGCTGTAAATGAAATAACAAAAAATCAATACGGAAAAAGGAAACAGACCCTAAAGAGGCAGAAAGAATGACACAATACTGCTTGTGCTTTTCATATTTCATCAGATGTTAAATAGCCGAAGTGCTAAATTATAGTTGACAGTCATTTTTGCAGCCCTGACTTTTCTTTAGTTCCATACAGAAAACATCCATTGGTTCCCTGTGTGAGATGGAGTGTACTTCTAAAGGTGCATCGTCAAAGTTAACATTTTCAAAAGCTAAAAAGCTAAAAAGCCACACAATAAGTCTCCCAAACTTAAAGCAGAGCCTTTTTACAGAATCTAGGCTTTCAGACCTGCTCTTTACTTTGAGGGTTTACATTATTAAGTGGGGAGCATTTAAAGGGCACCTGAACGCTTCCATCTTCTCCATTTAGTGAAAGGACACTCGCTTTCCTTTCTATCTGCCGTGCTCCGAGGACACTATTAGGAGATATTGAACCCAGGCAAAACATATTGACCAGTCTAATTTCTCTGTTGATGAAGCTGATGAGGGAAACAAGGGCGATGCTGAGGAAAAGCTAAATTTGTAGTTTTAAAGTTAAGGTCTGTGTTGTCACTGTTCAATACTGGGATATTTTGAAGTAGTAATTATGTTGGTTTAGGTGTTACTCTATCATTAAAGCTGTGAAGAACTGCCACAAAGTAGACTTGCAACAAAAGCTCCCGGTGGAGAATCATGGCTGCAGTAGGCTTCAACATTTCCAGTTAAGTGGCCTTTTAAAGAGCGTTTTATGGCTTTTCTGCTCTATTATACAGTTCACAGAGAAGAAGCACAAAGAGATGGGAGATAGAGGGCGTGACACGGAGGAAAGGTCCCGGGCAGGATGTAAATCCAAGATTGTATTGCTGTCCATAGCCAGAAGTCTGGGTGAACATGCTGCTCTCAGGCCATCTGGTCATCAGCCTGTACATCAGTTTGGGCTATTTTTGTGAACATTATATCTAAAGGACAGTAGATGTGGAAGTCTGATGCCAAGTTACTTGGCCCGATGATCATTTCTTGCTTATGGATGGCAATTGTTATATAGATTTGTCGAAGTTTGCATGGGTATTTACTCTTAATAAAAAATTATATGAGAAAATTTTAGATGCCAAATTTTAAAGGTTGGTCCGGGTGTGTTGAACTGTCAGCATCATGTCTTGGTCATGTCTAAAATAAATATTGAACCACAAATAGTCTCTGTGGAGGATCAAATGCGGCTCTTTCTCCCTCCTCTTTGGATCCAGTCTTTGCAGATTTACTGTGTTCTCTGAGTAAACTGAAAAGATTTTTGACTTGATAGGTCAAGGTTTTGAGCTCTATCTATCTATCTATCTATCTATCTATCTATCTATCTATCTATCTATCTATCTATCTATCTATCTATCTATCTCTAGCAGTCCCGTTCGGCATCTCGTAACAGTCTACACCAAAAAGTGCACATTTTATTGAAATAATAAGAATAAGTATAAAAACAGGAGGTGTAAACTGGATTCAATACCTGAACAGTAGAAAAGCTCAGGTGATCATATACAGCATGTGGGTTTATACTGTAAAATCTAATCCAGAAAATAAGTGTGACCATAATCTTTCTGTTTAGGAATAAGTCTGTCTAATCCTGTTTCATGCCCAGTTAGACAGCACATGAGGCCCATATTCTACCTCACTGTTATGCAAATGGATGCCGAAATTGCATTTTCATTAGCATTTAGCTGCGAGATATGACTATTTTTTATGCTATTAATATTCATGGACAAGAGGGGCTTTTGCTGGAGATTTGAGAAATGAATGATGAGCCCATTTCAAACGGGCTGCCTCAGGGCAAAGTGCCCCCTCCCTGGACAAAAATAATCAAGTAGTAGTTTATTCTTCTGCGAAAACTTCCATAGCAGCTTTACTCAAGTGGAAAAGATACTGAGGCAGCAGAGAACACAAAAGAGATGAATGCTTTCTCGATGCAGAAATGGGTTTGGAGACGGGGTCAAGCTGGAAGAGAATCCGGCACATTAAGCATGTTAACAAATGGCAAAGCTTGAGAGGCCAGTTACCCAAGAGCAATGCAACAAACTGTTTGATCGACGGTTTCCCTTGAAATAGCACAATGAACAGGAAGTGAGTTATGCCGATACAAAAGCAGTGAGAAAACAGCTTTGTGCTGGAGAGACTACCTGAAAACGTCTGCCTGAAAGCAACCGCTTGGTTTTGTAATTCAAAGTTTGAATCATTACTATTTCTGACTAACAAAAGAAGCTTCACAAAGGTGCACCTCAGAGGTATTTCATCAGAATTTTAGAAGTCCTCCCTTGAGAGTAATAAGAACTGCATACACTAAAGATTTCAAAAGTCTGAGTCTCTTTTACAATAAATGTTTACGTTAAAAAATAGAGATTAAATTAAATAACTCGTAAAGTCATCAGATAGTTTGTACATTTGCTCTTTGCCTTACCAAACTAAACAACCCCCGGACTTCCTGTTCACTCCATTTACACATTTTGGACATCCGTGTGAGTACTGCACAAAGTCCTAGATTCCTTTAGAAGGGCTGCTCAGTCATTACAAAAATCACAATCATGATTATTTCAACAGATATTAGCATCAAGACCATGAAAACAAAATTACTCACTTATTTTGAAACACAAACCATATGCTTTTATTCAAAATGTATGCCTTTGATACTATCATTTTTAACATTCAAGAGTTAGAAATATACCCATAAAAATACAAACACCTCAAAAATAAAGCTAAAAACAAATGACTGAAAAGAAAAAAAATCAAAAATTCATGTGGAACAGTAACCTTTTAAACTCAGTTACTCACTTTCATTGTAGAGGTGTGGCAGTGACTATGCATTAAATTAAAACTGGATTATCAGGGTGCTGGTCAGGCTGAGTGGTTAGCAACCAGGCACCCCATGTACTTGCTTCTGTTGGTCCGAGTTCGAATCCCGCCTGTCACTAGTTTGCGGAGTGTCTTCCTCTACTCTCTCACCCCCTTTCACAAGCCTATCCACTGTCTCTCTCCTATCAATAAAGGCACAAAATGCCTTAAAAAATATAATAAAAAAAACAAAAACTGGATTATTGTCCAGCTCTACCTCAAATTGTGGTTGATGTTGTATAATCACAAGAATGCATCATGGTCAACTTACCTTGATGTCCTAAAATGTAGATAGAAAAAAAATGGGAGAAAAGCTGTCAAATGAGTCACAGTTTATATTTGGGTATCACTTAATGATGCAGTAAAAAACATCAAGCACAAACCATAAATCACAAAACCATCCATCTCTCTCTCTCTGTTTTATATCTGTATTCATGCATATATGTTTATGTATAAGTATAGTATGTTGTCACTGTCAAACACAAAACTTTTTTTCTAAATTTTATTTTTGAAAAGCAGTTCTGATATTCTGTTGTACAAACAAGTTCTTTTCTTTTTACATTTAAATTTAAATGAACAGAGAATATCCTTCCTCTTCCCTCATCGAATGCACAATCCTTGAAGTAAAATAAATATATAATTAGATAAATGGATAAATCATTAAATAAATAAACAGACAGACGAATGAATAAATGCACAGCATAATATGGCAAGATAGACAAAATAGCAGTATGAGAAAGCAGAGCCAGTTCTTAACTTTATTAAGTAAAAAATGTGGCTGCTTGTTTCTTGGATCTAAATACTACTACTACTACTACTACTACTACTAATTAATAATAATAATAATAATAATGATAATAACTAGAAAGCACTCGGAGAGCGCAAACCTCCGCCAGTGCAACAGTCCTCAGCCATATTGTCATTTTGACCAGAAATATTACTCCTACCTTTATTTCATGTCGATATTTAGATTCCTTGACCATGAAAACATACCATTAGCAACTGGATTCATAATGATATCTATTTTAGTTCAGTAGTTATTCACCAAAATCACATTTTTCATCATGGCTGCCAGACGCTGCTCCGGATCAACACCAAAATCGAATCAGTTCTTCCTTTTCCCATGCTGAACATTTCCTGAAAATTTCATCCAAATCCGTCCATAACTTTTTGAGTTATTTTGTTCACAGACAGATGGACGGACAGACGGACAAACTCTCCCAAAAACATAACCTCCTTGGCGGAGGTAATAATAATAAATTTTATTCATCAAAGCGCTTTTCATGACACCCAAGGACGCTGTACAAGTTTAAACCAACAAAAATACTGGATAACTGAGCTGTCACAAACCTTCTTATGCTACGGCCACACCGGACGCGAATTGGCGAATTTTAACGCGCGTAAAGCCTGTAACGCGCCGCACTTAACGCCCGCAGCTGGATGCTGGACATTTTGACAAGCTGTGGGACGACGCGTGTCCGGGCGCATGCGCAGTAGAGAACCGGTGCCGGTCGGTCGGACTCAATGAAGACTCGTGCAGGCAAATCCAGCTGGAAACGAATATTTACAGAACTTACCTTCAAAACCTGTCTCCTCAGCGACTCACCCAAGCCTGCTTCTTTTGTTCCAGTCTCTGTAGAGTACACACGCCGAGTAGTTTAGCTCCGGATGATAGCAAACAGCGCAGATAAACCTCTCCTCCATCTTTGAGAGGGGGTTTGAGCAGGAGCAGGAGACCGGGGCGTCACATGTCATCAAATCAATGACGTCGGGGGGGAATGTCATCGCTGATTGGCTGCCGCGCCGCGAACTGGCGTCGAAAGTTCAATATTTTCAACTCGAGCGTCGAGGCGTTTGGGGCATCAAAACGACGCTCCAAACGCGCCGCGCCAAACGCGTCCAACGCGCTGCCCGGGGCGAATTTGCGTCAAGACGCGTGTTTGCATTGACTTTGTATGTAATCTCGACGCGCGTCCAGCCGAATTCGCGTCCGATGTGGTCGTAGCATTATAGAAACATTCTTTCAGAAATGGGAATAAAATTGCTCTACTACAAAATGAGTGAATGAATGAATATGGTGTTATCCTGATTTGAAATGAATTTGTCATTCTTTGATCAGGTTTAAATTTTGTGAAACCCTCACCAACGCTGAAGACAACCATTGGTAATTTTTTTTTAATGAAAATCAATTGAAAACGATAAATAATGGAGATAAGATGTTTGGGCCCAACAGAAATGATCTCCTGCTGCTTATTGCTACATGTCCTCCCTGATCCTCTGTCTCTGTTCCTAAATCTATTCATCATTTCTTTGCCACCAGCATTTAAGGAAGAAAAAAACCTAAAAATTAGATTTAACTGGGCTGGTCACTGCTGGCCTGTCAAACACCCCTTTTATAGAATTGCTAGCAGCTTCACCTTCCCTCCTGGCATTAGCGATCCCTGCTGACTATCTTATTATTCATGCCTACATGTGCCAGCATTTATGGATGCACACAAACACTGGAGCTCTGTCCACATTTTGTCTCCAGGTAAGAAAACATTAATCAATACCCCGTCTCTTATTTGTAATGCAAAGTGTCTGCATATCTTAAAAATTACTTTCTTCTCCCCAGTAATAATTTTTACATTTGTGGGACCCTGGGTGGTAAAGTAATGAGGTGCTGTCCTTCAAAATAAAAGCACAGTGTGGGCATTTTACCACAGCTTTTTTCTCTGCCATGTGCACACTTATGACTTGAAACAGCCTTGCGATTCACAGTCCCACATTATACGTAGATCACGACTTAATTCATCACAGTCACATAACAAGTGCACAAGGGGTAAAGTTAAACAGATGTATTTGTAATTATTCGTATGATAATTCCCTTTTTTAAGATGAAAGTGGCACTGATTCAGGATGAGAGTGCCTTACCCTAATTTGTTTTAATTCTTTGAATAAATTGTGTATATTTAGGTACAATATTTGGGTTAATGTAATTCTCCTCTCGTATTATGAATGCCATCCAAAAATACAATTGAGATGCCCTATGATTTGCTGTTTGAAGCTCATCCTTAGATGATTTTGTTTTAACCAGACTGTAACCGGATGATGAACTGAGTTTTTTTTCGGTATGTTCTTACTGCTTCTTCTCTGTCTACCCTTCAAATAATCAGTGAGAAAAAAGTGTATTTTATTTCTTTGTTTGTCAGTTCTCATTCATTTTCCATCAGCTTTTAAAATAACCAATATGAATAAACCTAACATTCATCTTATTTTTCCTTTTAACTAATCCAGTCTTCAGCTGTAAGCTTTCTGCTCTGACTACTAGCGGCTATTAGACGTCTCAATAGCTGTAATTATGTTGTCTAATAGCTGCCTTGTAAAAAACATATCGAGTTCAGAAAAATTGATAATAATCTTAGCTGTGCTTGAATATAATCATGTTTTTCCATAGCCTGACTGTCTTTCTGAAATATTACCACAGATGCCTGGATCCTTCCTTATCAACTGAGGGCAAAGACCTCCATTAACCTCGGTTCACTTCAGTCCATCTACTGATCGCTCTTATTTGTAGGCATGTTGGATAATTTCCTTTTAAATGCAGCCTAATGTGGCCTAGTTCATGAAAAGCAATGCAAATGACCTGCAGATTAGAGTTGAAATTTGTACTTAATATGCTAATAAGTGTAATTATAAACTTGATAGAAAATCCATGCAGCTTAAACAGAGAATCTCGGTCTTTTCCTTGCGATTTATCAACACATTTGATGAGTCTCTTTTCGTTGTCACTTTGTCACTTTTGATGGAAGTTTTCTTAAGCATGGCTTGAATTAAAAAGCAGATTCGGTAATGTTTTTGCCTTTGAATCACAATACACTGCTTTCACCTAAATGACTGATGGCTCTGATCCCAAGAAAATTGCTTTTGTTGAAGGTTTAGGTGATTTGTGGTTGTTTACACGCTTGCATTGAGGTTGTCCTACCGACCTGAATGCCTTTATCAGCCCGTCAGTCATCGCACTCATCAGACAAAAGCTCTTCCTGGTCAGCACTTTAATGAGATGCTTCAGACTGTGCAGACTCCCAGGAGCCGTTTTTAAAAGCAGCACTGTGTACGTAATCAGAAGCAGGCTGTGAACTAGTTGCTCAATCACATGAAGGAAGTAAAGATTTTGTTGTGGGCATCATGTTCCCCAATACAAGTTTGTTAAAGAGGCAGGCAGTTGGACCAACCTGTCTTATTACATTTGTGCTCTTAGTTATTGGGAAACAGCATTTTTAATGCCTTCATAGTGAGCCTTAGTCTTTGACACAGGTCAAATAATCCAGAACAGATTGAGATGATTGACAAGGGCATCATTTAAAGGTGCAGTGTGTAGAAATTGGCATTTTAGCGGCATCTAGTGTTCAGATTTGGAATGAGTCCATCCATCACATCACGAAGCCGTGAGAGCCGGTGAACACCAAAAAGGATCGTTAACAGGGCATCATTTACAGCAGTTACACGGTGAAGGTATTTCATTCATATTTGTAACAATTATTTTTATAGGTTATAGGTAGATTTCAGGACCAGCGACCAGACTTGTACTGAAAAATCAAATTTTGCTTGTTTTGTCCCCAAAACCCACCCATAGACAACATGGCGGATTGTTATGTCGGCCTACATAAACGCGACCCGCGGTAATGTAAATTTTTTTTTAGCTTTTTGTAACTAAATAAAAATAAAACAAACATTTTATGGGGATGATTTTACTCCTATTTAGACGGACTTTACATATAAATAGAAACATAATATCCTATATTCACCGTTTCTGTTTGGCGAAATGCTGCCAAATTCTACACACTGCACCTTTAAAGGTAATTAGTGACAGCCATCTTTCAGAATTGGCATAGGTGATTACAGTATTGCAGATTGTTTAAGTGGTAAAATCACAATCACCAGAAACATAATTTAGTGTTTTTTTGCCTAATTGGACTTATATTTTTTATTTGGATGACTGCTGAAATATATAAACAGCATATTGCTCAAAAGAACTTGAAATCCTCCCATACTGATCCACCTCTACTCTCACTCTGTCTGAGACACTCTGTTGGAGCTCCTGTTCCACCTTGTCTGTTCTGATCGTTTGATCAGTCTGGTTTGTGGTAACTGGTTAGTGAACTGCCATTCAGTACCGTGTATTCAATGGCTCTGCCTTCATTCAAAGACACTGATTTGTTCTGGTCTTTCCAACCCAAGCCAAAAGGCTTGAAGTAAACTAAACAAAAATATAAACGCACAAACTCTTTCATTTCCCTTAACATCCCCAAAAATACCATCTATTCATGTACAGATTGCTTTGCTCAAATCAGGTGCCCTAGTTTCAGTTGATCGCTCCTAGTTACAGCCCATCCATGAGTCTCATGCCACATGACAGTGTGTTGGTCAATCGGCACGACCAGTACACAGCCACTCCTTACAGCTGGCACAATAATAAACCACCCCAAAATGTGGACTTTTGTCACTGGTCAACATGCCACAGATGACGCAAAACACAAGGCAAGATAAGTGCTGGAATGTTAGTAACGGCAACTGCATCATATTTTCATTCTGTTCATTCATTCACACTGTTTCATACATTTATAATTTTTGTACTTCCAAACAATGCTAGGACATCACAGTGGTAGGTCTGCTCAGGTTAGAGCTAGAAAACATCTGTCTGTAAGTCTGTTCTAGTTACTCTTTCAAGCTCGAGCCCGAGCGGACCATGATGAAATATTGGTGAAACTAATGAGTTTTTGGACGATTAATGCAGTTTTGGGAGCGGCGCGATACATGCCCCGTGTGCTACCATTATACGGATGTCCGCCGCTCGATTTTGGATCTAAATATCTCCCGAAGCACTGTTTGGATCAGGAAAGCCTTCTGGGTGAGTATATTGTTCTACTTCATTCTATAAACAATGTGAAAGCTGCAGAAACCGAACTTATCCTTTAAAGAGAGAGCCTGTCTGCAGTAAGACGACTCAGAGGTGCTGCGGATAGTTGGAGATTGAATGAAGACGAGTCCCATGGTTTTCATAGGTAGTACAGCTCCTTAATTCTTTAAAACTTGACTTTGAATTGTCTTTGCAACGGCATTAACAAGCTGTGGATTAAAGTTATTTGTGTCTATTCTTCTCTACCAGAGTCCTGTGGGGGCTTTTCAATTACAGGGAGCATACTCAAGTGTATCCGAGGTCTCTTTGAGTAGCAACCCACCACAGATTCTCTTATTGATTCATGGAATTGTGTTCTTTTTTCAGAAATTCGGAAATCCATAATTAATTTGTGATCTCATTTTCCTGATTATAAATGGAGCAGTGACCTCTAGTTTGACCCTCATTCAAAGTGAGACATTTTCTGTCGGTCTTATGGACGAATCAGATTTTTCAGTCTGTTTGGTAATTATAAAGCCTGGAGGACTGCCAGACAATTTTGCCTTCACAAAATACAAAACACCTCGCAAGAACTCTAATTCAAACTGATAACGGTATTAGGTTGAACATCACAACTCCTGCCAGCCTGAAACCTCTGATTCTGATGATGCTCACCTTCAATTTCAGAGTAGAGTTACAGTCACCTTAACTGTCTTAGTGAGAGCAGCATTGACATTCACACATACGACTTAGTGGAAAAATTCTCGAGGAGCACGGTGCATGTGTGAATTTGCTGTTGTTTGTACAGCCTGTCATGCTGATGCTCCAGCGTTGCTCTGCTTACAAAAATAAGCAGAAGACTATCACAGTTTGCCCTTAAAATAAAGCAATGCATGCTTATGTTTCCCTCTGAATATTATGGTGCGCCTCTTTGGCTGACAAAGCCGAACCTCGCTTACAATATTCTGTACTCACCCTCATCACTTCAGAGCTTGAGGACATGAGCGCTCTGCTGGGAAAAGCTTGTCTGACTGCAGTGGCGACATCAATGCATTAATGAAACAAAATGGGCTCTCGCTCTTTTACCGAGACACTTTGATATGAAAGCCTTTGGTGCTAACAGGTGTCATCGTAGCTCCCCCACCTCCCAAACCTCTCCCTTCCACCCACTGAGCCCCTGAACACACATCTGTGCATTAAAGACACACTCCTGAAACTGTTTCATCATCCTCAGCGTCACCTGAGGGCTGCTTGATCACATTTCATACCATAATTAACATGGGCAGGTGATGGTTAAGCTAACATACTAAGATGTATTTTATTCCAGTGGTTAAGCTTTCTACAGAATATACACAGCCGTATGTGTGACTGTTTTAATCGTGATTAGGTGGTTAATGAGGAGACGCACTGCTTTATGGTGACTGTTTAAGCCATCAGGGATCCCAGTGGGGGATTGATTTTTTCCAGCAGAGGAAAATCTGCGCCACTTCCCAATCCATGCTACATTTGTACTGTGTTCAATACTCTCATCCTGGGGCAGTGCTTTTTGATTTTTTACCCAATCACAGCATCAGGAGGCATTATCAAAATAATGCACCGTCATCAGGTTAGAACCTCAGGTATTGAGGCATGAAGGCAAAACCACAGTAACAAACAAAGAAATGCAATTCCTTAAGTGTCCTCATGAGGCAGTCAGCAGAAACACCAGAAATTACAAATAGGGATGCACAATATTACTGATACTGGTATCTGCACAAATGAAAATTCTGCCAATATTTACAGCAAATATAACAACATAGTGTATTAATGTTCCAAAACATGAAAACAAACGCCTTAAAGTTCACTTGTCTACAGTAAGACACCAACAGTATCATATTTACAGAATTACATGTTCTTTTTCTTGTTTCATATGTGTTTCTGACAAAAATAAAGTCTTACAATCTAAGAAAATGGTCGGTTTAAGCTAAGTGGACCAACAAATATTTTTCTGGTATAGGTGATGGTTTGATTAATTGAAAAAGAAATCAGCATTTTGGCAAATATGGTAAATATAATCAAATATAAACAAATTATTTACACTAGTGTGAATAACTGCACATTTTCAAGGCAAAATTACAGTACCGTTGTTACACTCTTTTCTTCTTCTTTCAACTCAGCACTCTCTCAACACTCTTAATATTGGTCAGGAATGACTGCTATTTAAGTTAAGGTTGTACTTTTTTTCTTCGCTGCACCAGGGACATGGAGATAAGTAGCAACGTAGACGTGATATTTTAGCATGCTGTTCACAATACTGTTCCTTTTCACACATGTAATTCACCCAAGTGAACACAGGACATTTTCACAGGTGTTGTGCATGTGTGAATGGGGCTATAAATAATAGCACATTCACACATCTCAGGGAAAAAATGTTTTTTTAAATATATTTAAAGACTCAGTAGATTAATGTGTAACCTAATGAACTACATCTAAGAATTGTAGTTTTATGCTCATAACTGTTGGATTAATACAAACGCCTTCTGTGGCCTTTTTGGAAAACAGCAAATTTGTGCCCTTTGTGAAGTTGCCAGTAACCTCAGAGCACTCATTACCAGCATAAACAAAGTCAGAATTGCTGTTGGTGTGAGACAAACGGCAGCATTTGGCTTGTAAGTTTTGATAAAATCACAGTCCTGCTTCTTGTGTGTAGGTTGAGTCATTGCCTGAGGATGCATTTTCCTTTTTTCTAAAAACTAGCAACAACATCTGAGACAGTGTACCCAAACAAAAATCCACCGGAGACAGCGAGGCTTTCTTCAGCTTTAGAACAGCACAGTTAATGCAATTTGTAACAGAGGAGGAATGAGAATGAAGAACATGCTGAAACACAGCAGAAAGGCTTTTGGGATAAACACAAGGTTATAACATTGTATTCTGACGTATGTTTTGGGGAATAATTGTGTTATTCATGTGGGCGTTTAAGGCCATGGCTCATGTCCAACTCTGCAAAACAAAACATGTGTTGAAGATTTTGGTGATGTGTCAGAAAACATTACAACTCAAACACTACAAAGTTGTTATTTCTCTGGCAGAGAGAGAGCAGAAGATATTTTTTATGCTCTAACCCTGAAATATAACAGCAGTGAAAGTCTCCTCCAGCTCACAAGAGGTACTGTGACTCTGAGTCCACATTATTTTACCAAAACAACAGAACCCTGCACTTTACATAATGGAACCTGAAAGAGCATTTTCTCTGTAAATGCTTGTCTTCCAAATTCAGATGAGCCACAGCAGCTCTGTGCAAATGTGTTTTGTTCAAATCAAGATAGCCTCTACAACAAAAAAGTTCCTCTCTCTGAAATGAGCTGAGCCAATATCACTGTTTGCTGTGAGTGTTCCTCAAGTGCAGGGCATACACTTATAAATGTAGTGTGGCCCCTCCTGAAAGGAAATATTGTAGATGACGATGGGTTTTGTGAGTGGAGGAATGGCTCATACAAATTCAGTTATCTTTTTGATAACTGCAACTTGCTAAATGTTCACCAGGGAAGTTTCTTAAATCAGTACTTTCAAGTCAATAAAACAAAATCATAGCAACAGCAAGACACTCAGAACCTAGGTTGACTGAACAGGTGTAGGCTGATGCATAAGTTTTTCACAAAAAATAAATATTAGAATTAAAGGGCAAAGATTCTATATTTACCTATTCACAACCCAAGATTTAGTTTCAATCTTTAAACATGTTGCTTTGTTTTTCATGTCTTCTCTTTATAACTGTTATCACCTCATATTCCAACATTCTTTGAATGTGTTAAGTGAACTACATTTCCTAAAGTCATCTTCACAGCTGTTTAACAGGTTTAGCCCATCGCTGCTTTACATTGAAAATAACAAAAAATACATTGGTTGATTCACGATGATGAGATTGTTTTACAATTCTTTAGCTGCGTTCACACTGAATGTGACTTTGAGACCTTGGCAACCACTGTCCATGTAAAGTCAGTGAACAGCCGCAATGGGGCGGGGTTAGACCTCCGGCAACACGACGGCCTCGATCAAGGTGACCTGGTCCCTCGTCGCTTCACCGCCGAAGTTGAAAAAGATAATCTTTTCAGGCGATGACTGTGGGGCAACAGCCAATCAATGTTGTGTGGGTGTGTGATGGTACCTGTGACAAAGTTTTTAGTCCAGTTCACAAAGTGATAGTTCATGTCTGTGTGGGAAACATTAGTGAGTACATTAGTTCATCAGCTGCAGTGTTTTGTGGTTTGTAGGAGAGTGAAAAGGATGCAGTTCGAATAGTGTCAGCTTTTTCATCCTGTTATATGATATGACAGGACGTGACATCACTGAGCGATGGTGACCAAAATGAGGTATTTATGGACACTTGACTCGACTTCAGTGGGTGATTATGGTTGCAAAGTTGGATTCATGTGAATGCAGATTTATTGCTCTCTTCTGTAACTTCTGTAAGACAATTGCTTATTTTAAAAATAAAAATATCCCTCAAAAGAGGGAAAGACTCTTAGTTCATTAACAGCAAGACATTTTGCCAGAACAAGGTCCAGCTCTGTAACTTTGTAGGTGTCATGGTGTAATGAGGGTCCATGTTGACTGATGACTCTGGCCAGCTGTGCTGACAGATGTAGTTAAAACACAGGCAGAAATAGAGGGTTTACTCTTAATGCTTCATCCTGAAGTGTTTTGAAAATCATTGTGTACAATTACTAATCACAAGTTTCTGATTAAGATAATAAAGCCAAAGAATTTTGGCTAGCACAAACATAGTCAACTCAAGTCTAACTCAACGTCACCAAATTACACAGTCACTTTTTGAACTATTACACCAAACTTTTTTTTGGCTTTTCCTGACCTTTATATGACCAGTTATTTTTGAGTCTGTGCAGTCTAAAACTTTATTTAGATGTTAAGAATTGTTTCGGTTTGGCTGTAAAATTTTGTTGCAGTTGTTCCTTCTGATGTGTCGACTCTGTGATATCTTACACGGCTACTGCACTGATCCTAATGGCCATGTGTGGACGGCAGGTTGTGTTTTTGTGGTGCGTGCCTGGACCGGCATTGCGCTCCGCTTCACTCGAGGAACACTGCTGGTATGTTTCCAGCGCAGCTGCTGCCAAACTTTGTACTTTGTACATTCACTGTCACTCAGAAAGCACCAGAAAAATAAATTAAATATGTTGACACAGTACTTTTAAAAAAGATACAATACATGGACTCCCAAATGTTGATTTCCTAAATTATATTACATTACATTACATTACATTACATTACATCATATCATATCATATCATATCATATCATATCATATCATACTATACTTTACTATACTATACTATACTATACTATACTATACTATACTAGATTAGATTAGATTAGATTAGATTAGATTAGATTAGATTAGGTTAGGTTAGGTTAGATTAGATTAGATTAGATTAGGTTAGGTTAGGTTAGGTTAGATTAGATTAGATTAGATTAGATTAGATTAGATTAGATTAGATTAGATTAGATTAGATTAGGTTAGGTTAGGTTAGGTTAGGTTAGGTTAGGTTAGGTTAGATTAGATTAGATTACATTAGATTAGATTAGATTAGATTAGATTAGGTTAGGTTAGGTTAGGTTAGGTTAGATTAGATTAGATTAGATTACATTAGATTAGATTAGATTAGATTAGATAAAATTAGATTAGATTAGATTAGATAAAATTAGATTAGATTAGGTTAGGTTAGGTTAGGTTAGGTTAGGTTAGGTTAGGTTAGGCTGGGTTGGATTGGATTGGATTGGATTGGATTGAATTAGATTAGATTAGATTAGATTAGATTAGATTAGATTAGGTTAGATTAGATTAGATTAGATTAGATTAGATTAGATTAGATTAGATTAGATTAGATTAGATTAGATTAGATTAGATTAGATTAGAGAGTACCATTGGTTGTCATTACGTCACTACCAGTGGCACGCGCATCAGGTCAGAGGGTCCCAGAGGCAACATGATGCCATGGATGAAGAACAGTTAATCATGGAGAAAAATAATAAATATCACACCAAACATTGTTTCTTAATTATTATCAAAATCATATATCATGTACTCACCATTGCTAGAAGTAATACAAATCATGGAGCTACATGTTTGGAGCGAGCAAAGCGACCTTAGAGAAGTGAATGGAGGTGATGTTGATGTCTTTTCTCAGTTTAAAAACAATTTTTATCGTGTGATATGACAATTTACATGAGAGCTTGTGGCACCCTGGCTTCACAGGGCTGCGTGCCATGGTGTGGCACTTCCAGTGGGCAATGTTGCCAGAATTTCAGTCTGAGCAAGACCGCAGCGCTTCAGTGCGTGGGGCGTTCGCTCTTTGTGGAGTTTGGCTGCCAGGCTATTGATGCCTGGACAGCAACTTTACAGCACATGAAGTTTCCACCAGTAATTCATGTCAACACCAACACTCTCACCTTCTGATCGGTCTGCCTTGTTCAGGTCTGATGCTTTGTCTCTCTGATCGTTTTACCTTCACCTCCTCACTGCTCAGATTTTGTCTTTCCAACCACCTCACCTGACTCCTCCTGCCCCGGTTATAATTGGGACAGACATTGGCCAGTTTTGTCACTTGACCTCACCGTGTATGTCTGTTCTGAGCTGAGAAGGAAACAGCTGATGTCGTCTCTCTCCTCAGGCAGGGCGGTCTCCAGCTCAAGCCTGTTTAAGAATGGGCTGAATTAAATTCTGGCTGACTGGGTGTGTCACACGACCCAGGCTTGCAAAGTTAAACATGAACACTTGGCACTGAATTAACTGTGTCTGTTTTTCCACTCACAGACATTTGTTTAACTCTTCCTGTCGGCCATGATGTCACAGACCACCCTGGTGTAGTTATAATGCATTCCTTTTAAGAGAGCTGATCATTGTGCAGAGGTTTCTATGATCCCTCTGAGTGAACTTGAATAAATTCTTGATATTTGAGCTGAAAAAGCTTTATCAGAAAATAGAGTAAGGGTTATGGTTCACAGGAGATGTCTGACCAAAGTGGAGCTCTCTGAATTTGTGAATTTATATCTGATCAAATCCTCTGCTTGTCAGTCATCTCATTCTTTTTGACACTCCCCTTTTTAGTTTCTGGATTAAGAAAAAGACACTTGGTCTGCCAAACATGTCACTAGATGGTTAAAGATGCCATGAGGAGTTTTTAAGTAGTTACAAAAAAGTCTCACTTTTAGATATATGCCTGATGGAAATACACACTTTAAGATGAGTTTTATAGCATCAAAATAGGTTATCTATAAATGCTATTCCTTAGCTTCACGGTCGGGTTGGTCAGGGCTGGACTGGCCTGGATACTCAACTTCAGGAACAAGACAAATAAAACTAGAGCAAATTTATATTATTCTGACACGTCTTAGAGCACCGGGCTGTAAGTAGCAATATATAGCCGGCTACAAAACTACGATACTAAGTTTTCCAGAAATTGCATGTTGTGACACATCAAAAACTACCGCTACGTAACTACAATACTTAGAAACTCCTCACAGTCCCTTTAAATATGTTTTTGAGATACATCTGTTTTCATATCAGACGCAAGGTTTCTTATTTTGATTTAATCTGGTATCATGGAAATAAGAATAGAGGCCCCAAACACCCACTTGGTTATGATGAAATGTTTCTTTAAAGTATTTGTTTGGCCTTTCATGTTGTTTTCTAATACGGGAGAGGCAGTGGATTGAGACAATGACCTTAAAGGGGGCATACAAAAAATTAGAGCCATTGCTGTACAGCAGAGTATGGATTTAGCATCACTTCAATGCAACTCTATCTGCCGGTCATTCAACATAAGTGATGACGTTTGTGTGAGCATGTGTATGTGTGTAACCTGAGTTATGACAAGGTTATGATGCCAAGTATGGGTCATTTATGTATACTGCTTCAGTTTAAATCATCAAAATTGAATAGTTAAATACAAAATTGCTCTGCTTTCAGTGGATGTTTTTCAAGGATGCACGATATTTTTTGATTTTTCTCATTATCAAATATGCTGAGATTTCTGAACCTATTATTGCAGAGTTGGTCATGGCAGAAGTAAAATTTAGTTTTGGCGGTAGTCTAAATAAGCATGCAGATTCACAATTTTTTAGGAGATTTGTTTCCATAGGGAGATAAGGCAACTTTCCACATTTTGGATTAGAAACCAATAAGTTTAAAGCCCCAGTACGCAAAATTTCAGCTTTCAGCTCTTAAGGGACCTCTATGGTCATTGAGTGTAACTGCACTGTCGCACACCAACGTGCATTTGTTAACATACAGAGGGAGGAGAAGCAAGCTAATAGGAACTCCCGAGAGATAAATAAACCATGTAGACTATTAAGAAACAGTCTGATCGTGTTTCTGTTTGAATAGATCATCATGTACTTACAAGTCCAACAATAACAGGGCTAAATCATCGGATTGGAAATCCCCCTTTTCAGCTCGTGCCAGCAAGTGAATGCCAGGCCAATGTTTAGCCCTGTCTGGGCATTTAGCTTGTTACTCTCTAGCTTACTTTTTTCTGTCTTCTCTGATAAAACATTTCTTCTTCATTTCTTTTCTTTGGGTTTTTTGCTGCTTCTGCCATGATAACAACGCTACATTTTGCTTTCTTCTTCTTCTTGTTTAACGGCGGGTGGCATCCAATGTCAGAGGAGCATTGCCGCCACCTACTATGCAGGACTGTGAGCCAGAGGTCTCTTTTTCCATTAGGGAAATAAGTGCATGTGTACTGTAAACTTAATTCTGTTCATTAAATCTGTTTTAAAAGTTCAAAAACTGAATTAAATTCTCCTTTTCCCAATGTTTAGCTTTCACCTCAAGGGGGCAGTGACATTAGCCATAAAGCAGTCAAAGCAGTAAAAATTTGTAGTTTTTTAGTGTGGAAGTGTTTCTACCATCCACACCAAAGTTACATTGTGCCAGTGTAGGTGATACAGACCTCCTCAGATCATGACAGAGGTGTCATTCAACCTATTGTAAGGTGATGCACCATCACAATGACTCTAGAAAAATTCTATTAGGGTGGAAAAACTATGTAGTGTTGGTTTTAACATAGGGTATGTTTCCATATTTTGGTGAATAATTGAGTTTAAAGACATTTTCGTGTAATGTTGGCCATGGCACAAAAGAGAAGTGATTAGATTTTGGTGTTGATCTGTATCTGTATCTGGATTTCATACAGACTGGCATGGAAATGTTAGAAATACCTTGGTGGGGGTTTGTGCACTCTGAAAACTTGTCAGGTCTTACCTCTTAGTTGAATGCTTCTACATTGAGAAGTTGAGTACTCCTGTGTGATTTGAGTTCTCTCCAGTTACACACATTGTGCAGAGTCAAATATGTGTACAGCTACACCCAGAGCGCAGATGGAGGAGCATTATAGCCCAAGGTTTACTTTACCATCTACGACTTCATACCACGTTTAACTTTGTCATTTGTCACAGAAGTGACAGAGATCCTGAGTGTAAAGTCTTTGCATTCAGACTACACAGCAGGTATGCAAAGATCCAGTCATCCTTCAAAATAAAGCCCCAATTCAGTCTTCATTGTCCAAAGAAAGGTAATGATATCTGTCAGTTTTCATTTCTCAGAGTTAGTTTGCTTGTTCTGCAGTAAGTGGTTTGTAACCTTTCATCTAGATGATTTTGATCCACCGAAATCAACAACAGAAAACACAGTATGAAGAGGAGCTTAGGAATACATTTTGTTAGGCTGTTTGGTATTTATACTATGTAGAAGAACTTATTAACTAATTGGTATTTTAATAGTACCGATGATTTGATACTGCAGTATTGACAATCCCATCTTTAGTGATGAGCTTTTAGGCAATTCTCATATGATGCTGATATTGTTCTGATAACGTTGTGCATCCCTAGATTTCTGTCATGTGAACAAAACCAGTGTTTCTATCGGTTGTCTAATGCCATCACATATTCAGAATAAACATTTCACATGTTTCCAAAGATAGACTTAAACTAAAAATAAATCAAAGTATAAAAAAGCAGTATTATGGTGACCGTGTATTATACCTTTGCAAAATAACCCCACTGCCCCATGGCTAAAAATACTGATATATGATTTTTGGTCCTCAGTGTCCAGCCCTGGCTGCTCCATTGCATTGTGGGGATGTTGGCAGGTTTATGTAGCAAGCACAATCTAGTAGGAGATGCGGATGCATAATCAAGTAGCAAACTAATACACTTAATAAGAACTTAAATAGGATTTTTCGAGGAGCTGGCAGGGTGGAAATCACTGAAGCAAGTAAGAACAAGATAGCCGACTCCCTGTTACTGCCAGGCTCCCTGGAATGAAACAATAGATTCAAATAGAGACTTGGCTGCTTCAAATTGATAATCCAGCCACCAGCGGGTTTCTCATCCAGAGCTGAGTGGTGCACCAGCAGTTAACCAGTAATCAAGTCACATCCGTCATCCAATTCCAAATTCTCCACCTCACACTCACCGCCCTCCCTCCCCACTCCCTCCACCTCGGTCTGCTTGGCTTAACTTGTCCTCTTGTGTTTTCCCTGAGTGACACTTGGAAGTTGCGGAGCAGCTTCACTGATTGCCCTTGATGTGAATCAGATGCATCTGCCTGCTCGTTGCCAGTTTCTAACTTCTAAGCTTTTGGTCAGTCAGGGAGGAAACAGGACAAATGCACTGAGCTGCAGGACGATAAGAGCAAGTGTCCAGCAATCTAAGATTTCTACAGCATCTATTTTTATTTCACACAATACGAACCAGGAATTACTGCAGTGTGTTTGAACGGAGTTGCACTGCTCTGCTCTGCACAGTTTTGATTGTTTTTTTTTATTGTACGGTTTTGCTTGATTTCTTTTGTATTGTCAGAAACCAGATACTACTGGGTTAGAGGAATTAAAGTCAGGTCTAAAAACATAAAACATACTTATTTTCATTCCAGAAGATTGAAGCAGCTACTTATGCTATTTGTGCTTATGCTTTTTACCAGCTAAATAATTAAGCAGTGTCATGTCCTGAATGTCACAGAGTAACTTGTTAGAGCAGGGGTTCCCAATCTTATGCCATGACCCAAAACAGCAATTTCATATACACTGAACAAAAGCAACTGTCCCTTATATTATTGCTATGATATGCTGACATGAATTTTAAGGATCTTTAGGACATATCACCCTCATTTCAGCATAAATCTAACATGAATGTGGTTTTACTTTGAGTGAAACTCATTTCATGAATGTATGTATGAAATAACAAGTAGCCTAACATATATTGTTTTAAATTATTTAAAATCTCAGTAAGAAACTCGCAACCCCCTCTTGGTGTTTTTTGAACCATCAGTGGATCCCGACTCCCTATGGGGTCCCATAGTAACATGGTTCCACAATTCAGGTAATCTTCCAGGTGTTGTTGGTTTAGTTTGTCGAATTATTTGTTTGGCAAGGGACAACATGTAGTTACATTGATCATGGAAAGAATGTAGAGGCCGTTCACAAGGAGACGCATTTAGGAATGCCAGAAAAAGCCTTTTTGAAATGTATGGGTGTTTCGTCCACACTGAACAAGCATGTTTGGAGCCCAAAAAGACATATTTTGGTGCTATTTGCAGGCATTTGTTTGACAGTGTTTTCAGTGTTTTCTTGCGTATGGACATAATTCTTGAAATTGTACAGTGTTTACAAAAAACTTCAATAAACTGGTTTAATCTCTGTCTGGACAGAGCCTTAATGCCCTGTTATTTCTACGTGCTCATTTTTTTTTTTTGACTTTTTATTTGAAGTAATGTGTTTCTGTTTTATTAATTATTGTTTAATGTCCTCCTCTAATATTTAGTCAAGTTTTCAAAAGTAGTTTGGTAATTAAGCAAATGTGCAACTTCACACAGCAAATGCCTCGTACTAAGAAAGGTCATTGTTAAGATATTGTTTTATCACCACACCGTCTATGTGATTAAATGAGTTTTTCACTGCAGCGATAAAAGAGTCATTAATTTACCGTCTAAGGGAAGCATCACCTCACATGTCCCCTGAGCTGTGCAGGTCATATAAGGCCAACTGGATGGTTGCCCTCAGGGCAGAGATCTCTTCACAACACGGTGTGCATTGTGTTAAGCTTGGCTTGTGGTTCAGGTCAGACAGCCTGATGCTTTTGGTCCGTGTTTTTCAGTGTCTTTCATCAGGTATGATCACACACAGAGGTTGTAAAAGGGGCATTGCGTCATCTTGTGGCTGAGATTCTTCAATAAGCTCCTCTGCTGACCAGTTTCTGAGGGGATAACCTCACAAATCCATGCCCAACATCAGCTGAATGTTACAGATTAAATATAGATTTTGAGCTGGTGTGGCCAGATATTCTGGTTTTAAAGAGACTGCACCTCAATTTCAAACACAGGTCTGTCTGTATATATTTGTGTGGATCGGCACTGTTTCATGTTAATTAATAGAACATATATTATTAATGCACCTTGGTCATTACTGCATTATTTATACTTGTCAATGTATCTGTGTGTGTCTGCTGTTTAGCTAGCACAGATGCTACATATTGCTGCATAATGTCATGTAGACTATTTGGCATGCTGAAAAGTAAGGCAGCGTCCACTAAAAATGCCCTTGGAGGGGTGTAGCTTTCTTCAAAAGTTACCATGCAAGACATATCAGAGGAAAACATTTCATTAATCCACAATGAAAATACAAATATACAAAGCCTTGTTAAAGTATCAAGTTGAGTCCAGGCTTGAAGTAGGACTTTCACAACCTACTTTAGAGAGGCAAACTCCTTTGACAGCCAACTTAGGCTGCTTATGGTTGCATCTTTTTGTGCTATACTGTGATACAAAAACAGTACCGTGAGCCCCTACATGTGGGTTTGTGGTCAAATGTAAGTGCCCCAGTTTGGAGACTTGACAATATGTCCACCCTTTTTGAAGCATCCGTATGTTATAGTAAATTTAAATATTCATTTGTTTGTGATACTAACTTTTCACTCATATAATTCTTTCTTACTTTATAAAACAACACTTTACCTACTCTTAACTGTTTAAATCACATTGTTACTTGGCATGAAGTCTTCATGAATTATTGAGACAAAAATGAATTATAAATCTTGATACTCCTGATGACCTGCTTTATATAATGTTAATAAGACTGGATAATGCTTGGAATACTTTTGTGGGTGTTTGTGCCAATTCTTTCCTCTTTTCATGATGGGCTCTTAACTTGTCGTTTGCTGCTGTTTATCCAAACTGGGAAATAAACGCCCACTTAAAGTTGTAGAGCTGTTGTCATAATGATACTTCATTCAATATGAACAGAGATTAACTAAACAGAACCATTTGAGAGACAAAAAGGAGTCAGATGTTCTTATGAAACGATTGTAAAGAATTAGATGTATGGCTCAGCAGTTTGTTTTCTGTTTTGTTTATTATTGCTCATCAGCAATAATATAGTTGTGGGTTAATGGGGCTGGAGGCTGGGGATCCATGTGGTAGTGCATTGGTATAATTTTCAATTCTTTAATATTGTTTGTTGATGGCTTGTATTAAAATTTGGGGACACGGTCTTATGACTACTCAAAGCAGCTTCAGACCACAGGTCACACCAACCCAGTCACACCCATTTATTCTCTGATTTTTGGAGTTTCTAAGTAAGTTGTCCATCACTGTCAACTAACACATTCACACACTTTCATGCCCATTTAACAGTGGCAGCAACTTGGGCTTAAGTGTCTTTCCCAAGGACACATTGCCATTAGAAAGCTGGAGTTGGGCTCAAACCTGCAATCTTCTGATTATTGCCCAAGTGCACCATCAGACTGCACCACAATAACCTTAAACTAGTGCTTGGTCATTTGTGCAGAGTACGAAGAAAATCCATCAAAATGTATCTTAAGGTATTGTCCTAATGATGACCGTTGACCCTTAACCTCCAAATCTAGTCATTCCATCTTATGGTAAAGTATGACATTTGTGCGCCCCAAAAAATTAATCCCTGAATGGCTTTTTGAACCATCAAAAACATTTGACCTGCATTTCTCAGAAAAAAATGTGAACAACCTCAAGTCATCCCAGGATGTGCCTGTGTTGTTGACTTTTTAAACCAAAACAACCTTCATTTCATCTTCCTTCACTGCTAAGGTATCAGTGGATGATAAAAGTTTTGGTTCAGATTCAGAGTTAAGATGATGAAAATGTTAGCTTGTCTGCAGTAGCTGCTACAGTTTATTGTGTTCACTCCAAAAACACCAGCCAGCAGAAGTTTATTGATGTAAGCTTTTCATTCAATTACTCAAATATCAGAATGGTGTTCTCAGAAGTGAGGGCATGTGGGACAATTTTGTTTAAAAAATGCAACTCTAATCTTCATATTTCTAATAATCCTCACACTGGTGTCTTTATTGTAGTTTAAAGATACCTCTGACAAATCAGAAGACATCCCAGGATGCCACCCCTGTTGAGAGGGGCTACATTACTTTGACCTGGGCTTGTACACTACATTCCCAAAAAGATCACACATCCAAATCATTGAATTCAGTTGTTCAAGTCACTTCCATGGCCACAGGTGTGTAAAATCAAGTACCTCTGCATGGGTGGCTGTCAGGAGCTCAGTGAATACCGTGGTACTGTGATAGGGGGCCACCAGAGCAATAAGTCCAGTGGCGAAATGTCCTCACTAAATATTCCACAGTCAACTGTTAGTGGTGCTATTGCAAAGTGGAAATGATTGGGAATGACAGCAGCTCAGCCGTGAGATGGTGGGCCATGTAAAGTCACAGGGTCAGTGGATTTTGAGCTGCTCAGCGCACAGAGGTCACCAACTTTCTGCAGAGTCAATCGCTACAGACCTCCAAACTTCATGTGGCCTTCAGATTAGCTTGAGAACAGTGCACAGATATCTTCATGGATGGGTTTCCATGGCCAGCTGCATCCAAGCCTCACATCACCAAATGCAATGAAGGGCATCAGATGCAGTGGTATGAAGCACATCGCAACTGGACTCTAGAACAGAGGAGATGCGTTCCCTGGAGAGATGAATCATGCTTGTGACAGTTCTATGGAAGTATGGTTTCCAAAATATATATACTTGTCTGATTGCATTGTGCCAGTTGTAAAGTTTGGTGAAGGGGGCACTATGGTGAGGGGTTGTGTGTTAGAATGGTGGACTTGGCCCCTTAGGTCCAGGAAAAGGGACTCTTAATTCTTTAGCACACCAGGACATTTTGAACAATTTCTTGCTCCCAATTTTCTGGGAACAGTTTGGGGATGGCCCCTTCCTGTTCCAATATGACTGCAAACCAGTGAACAAAGCAAAGCCAATAAAGACATGGACAAGTACGTTTGATGTGCAAGAACTCGACTGGCAGCACAGCACAGAGTCCTGACCTCAAGAATGGTCAAAAATTCCCACAAACACTCCTAAACCTTGTGGAAAGCCTTCCCAAAGAGTTGCTGTTAAAGCTGCGTAGGGTGGGCCAACATCATATTGAACATTCTGGAAATGGAATGGGACATCACTCATATGTGTGGGAAGGTAGACTAGCCAATACTTTTGTCAGTATAGTGCACATGATTAAAAAGGGACAATATCTCCAGTCCCAGACTTTGCTGGTGACGAGACCCAAATGACGAGGATCCTTTTAACCAATAAGAGGCACATAGCCATTCAGATTAGTAGGGGGTATTGATGTGTTGAACATTCTACCTCTCGGAGTAAACTAAATGCTGGACTCAGTCTAACTTCTTCTGGGGCTGGAAACAGTGCTTTGCAGAGCTTTGAAAAGCTGGGATGGACAAAATTGCATTAGATACACTCAAATCCAGGATTCAATTAAAGCTGGCAACCATAAGAGGTTCCTGCAATGATTTTAAAGCCCTTATTTGTGTGATTTAAGTCCAGAGATGAGAGGTTGTGCCACAGAAAGACGGATGAGTCAACATCCATCATCATGCTGAAGAATGACGTGTGAACTGAGCATCAGCATCTCTGTGATGCCTGAGTGTGTATTATGTGAAATACGGGAGGAGTGTAAAGAAAATAAACACTGTGCGGATGCATAATCAGCCAAAGAATAAAGAGGGGTTTGGCTCTGACCTGGTTAATTTAAATCAAATGCAGCTTTTGCAGGCATGCTGGTAGACTGATTGAGAGGGTATCATGTCACAGCGGAAATGATTTGGATTTTACATGACATCGGTGGGAGCAAAGTGGATTGTCTGATGAGCTCAGCTGAGGCAGAAAATAGGGAAATACACAGGGGATTTGCTTTTCTTTTTTCAAATGGCTCAAGGCAAAAGTGAGCATGAGATTTAGAGGAATCGTTTTATTGTCATTTTGAAGCTGAATATCTCTGCTTATGGAGTAATGGATAAGCATGATACTATGAGCGTTTGTAGTTGGATATTTATTAGTGTTTTTCAGGAGGCCTTTTTTAACTCTGAAGTTTGTGCACTGCGTGAGAGTCAAATTTAAAGGATAAGTTCGGCTTCTACAGCTTTCACATTGTTTATAGAATGAAGTAGAACAATATACTCACCCAGAAGGTTTTCCTGATCCAAACAGTACTTCGGGAGATATTTAGATCCAAAATCGAGCGGCGGACATCCGTATAATGTTAGCAGATGGGGCATGTATAGCGCCGCTCCTAAAACTGCATTAATCGCCCAAAAACTCATTAGTTTCACCAATATTTCATCATGGTCCGCTCAGGCTACTCCTCCACGACAGTCCGGCGTCGCTCCAGACATGTTTTTGTGGCTGTGCTGACCTCTGAACTGAAGACTGCTCTCTGGCCAGCTGTTCTTCTCTTTGCCTCCGGGTCTTCCTTTCGATGAGCTCCTCATCTGTAAACTCTGGCTCCAAACTGTAAGGACACCCATCATATTCAAAGTTCTCGTCCACAACATTTTCATCCAATAGATAATCGTCCATTTTGCACAAAACTGGAAGAAGAAAGTTGTTGAGTAGCCGGCGGTCCCCCATGAAACAATGAGCCATATTGCGCATGCGCACGGCACCTGGGAACAAACTTTTCAGTTCAGAGGTCAGCCACAAAAACATGTCTGGAGTGACACCGGACTGTCTTGGAGGAGTAGCCCGAGCGGACCATGATGAAATATTGGTGAAACTAATGAGTTTTTGGGTGATTAATGCAGTTTTAGGAGCGGCGCTATACATGCCCCATCCGCTAACATTATACAGAAGTCCACCGCTCGTTTTTGGATCTACATTTCTCCCAAAGCACTGTTTGGATCAGGAAAGCCTTCTGGGTGAGTATATTGTTCTACTTCATTCTATAAACAATGTGAAATTTGTCAGTAACACCTCATTGCACATGTTAGAAGCTGCTTCTCACTTGTACCAACCACCCCAAAATACTTGATTCCAAAACAGATCTGTTTTGCAAGGGAGACCTGACCAAGAATGGCATCAATACATGGTTAACAAACTTTACTCTCAGACTCACACAGAGCAGAAGAAGAGAGGGAACAATTTTCAGTAAGTCATCAATCAAACCAGTGACATTAGTTTTTTTTTAAGTTGTGTTGCTCGGGGCCAATGTCACTGGCAAATATGAGTGACAATAAAGAAACATACAAGCTTGTCCCTAAGGGGAGATATCCGAGGGCGGAAAGAAGCCAGTAAACAGCTCCATATGGTGAAAGAATAGTGATTACCCCACTTGTAGGTGAAAACTACTCAAAAAACTAGAGGACACTCATCGAGCGCAAACCTCTGCAAAGGTAGCTCACATACTGATGCTACATCTATAAAAAAAATCGTTCCATGATGAAGTTACCATCATAATATGATTCTTGACACAGAAAATCCACAATTAGCACTAAGAATCATGTTGATATTATTGATAGTTAGAAAACAGTGATTATTAGGTAGCAAAATGATTGTTCACTAATGGCAGTTATCTGGACCACCACCAAAATCTGATCATTTTTTAAGTTGGGCCATTACCAACATCTCCTGAAAATGTAAGCAAGATCTGTCCAGTAGTGTTTGTGTAATCTTGCTAACAAATGAACATATTCACTGGCAAAAACATTAGCTCCTTGGCGGAGGTAAAAAGTTGCCTCACTTATATGATGCAGTAAGATTATTTACAGCGTTTAACTTTCCTAAACAAAGCCCTGTTTTAATCCTGTGATAAAATGAAGGACTACTTTTCCCTCCACCAGCAGCTCCCTTCATTGGAACAGGTCTGAGATCAGCTCATCAAGTCTAGAGCTGAAACGAGTCCTCGAATATTCGCGAGTACTCGATTACAAAATATCCTCGAATTAAATTTTGTGTCTCGAAGCCTCGTTTAATATATAATTATACATATAAATATATATCTGGACTACTATACAGTGCACGGTGTTTGACACGGACAGTCATTTCTGTGGCACAACGCGCCTGCTACCTCTGCTGCTGCGCGGCTTGTGAAATCATGAAGGAAGAGAAAAGAGAGGGACAGAAAGGAGAGAGTCCACAGAAGAAATGGCAGAGAGTGTCCCAAGTGTGTGGTCACTACAAGAAGGGACCAAAAGAAAACACAGTGCAGTGTGTCTGATGTCAAACTGAGTGAGCACGTAGCTTAGCATGATAGCACGTTGTTAGGGCTGCAACTATTACTATTACAGTATTTTAAATATGCTCATCACAGACATGCGTCCTCTTTCCATGGTGGAGGACATAGGATTTAAGAACATGATCAAGGATTTCAATCCAAACTACACAATGCCCTCTAGAACACGCTTCACAAATATAATTGCAGAATTATATTACTGCTTTGTAAATCAGTATTGTATTGGCTTTGTTTTAAGCCAGTACTGCTTTAAACTTTGAAAGTTGTTAAAATGAAAACCCTTTTCTGAGGAACAAACGGCATTTGGTTGCTCAATTTGAAAGCCCTAACATGTTGCATTGTATACAATTGATTTATTTGTTTAAAAACAAAAAAGTATATTTAGTTAGAGTACTCGAGTACTCGAAGAAATAATCGACAGAGTACTCGATTCCAAAAATACTCGATAGTTGCAGCTCTAATCAAATCTAGACATCAGGACTCTCTGCTGTGACAAAAAGTTGTGTTTGCAGTGTCCATTAACGATCAGGACTGAGACTGATGACAACAGTTTGGAGGCTTACCTAAATGAAAGAGCAATGATGAAAGGTCCAGGAGAATCAGATGCAAATGTTGGTCTGATTTTCAGTGGCAACAATGTCAAACACATGTCACAGCATAGATAACTGCTTCTGCAAATTGCTGGTGTGTCTACTCACTTCAGCTTCTGAACACTGTCAGTGGACGGAATTAATAAGAGAATTGATTAGCAACAAAATTAACGATATCGATTCTTTGATGGAGCTGTTAACAATTCTCAACTGAAATTGTTTTTTGATTCCCATCCCTTTTCATGCACCTGCACCACAAGGTAACTTGTAATCCATCCCTCTTTCTACCTGTGACTCCATCTGCTAAAGTTCTTCCTCTGTGTACTTCAGTTCATGAAAATGCCAAAATTGCAAATTTTTAGTTCATTTTTAGTGAAGTTAGTGTTTGTCGTTTCCCCTCTCTACCTGACCAGCTGATGGTGGAGGGATACGTAACTGCTCCTTCAGTTCTACTAAAGTTTTCAACTCAAGGGGTTTTGTCAAGGAAAAGTTAAACAATGTAAAGAATCTTACTGTGGAATATCGTTGAGCCAGCTTAGCTTTTGAGTAGTTTTAACCTATAAATGGGTTAATAATGAGGCTTTTGGTATTTTGCTGCTGTGTATCAGCTACTATCTGGCCCCTGATATCTCCTCCCAGGGACAAAGCTCTCAAGTTCCTATGTTGACGCTCAGTGTCATGGGCCTTGAGGAACCCACTTCAACCGGAATAACCCTTTAAGTGCCATTGAGGTTGTTTGTGAGACTGTGGTTGAATTATTTTTTCCCCAAAACCACGCTGGTCTGATGTTTCTTTCAAGGTCCACGTTATGTTTTTTTTTCCCCTTTTGTTCATGTTGAACTCCTGGACCTGTCTGAGGTGCAGCTAAAAATAAAAAAAAGTCTCACTGATAAAAAATTAGACAGGCACTCTTATAAAGATTCAAGTTTCTGCAGTACATCTCTGATGTGCTTTTATAAATTATTTGACAGTTATTTTATTTTGCTGTGAAGTTCCTATCTGTAGATCAGGACAAAGTATTGTCTCCATGTACAAGACAAGCACAATAAAGTGTTGAGGGAATGTAATTGGCATCTACTTATGCATGAAAAAGCCTCAGAGTAATCATTGAATTATTCATCTAATATGCTAACTATTTCTATTTCAATGCCTCAAACCTCCCTCTGTGGAAAATTACATAACTTAAGTGATGAACAAATTAGGAAATGAAGGACTCATTCTTCAAGGATGAGAAAATAGAAGGATCTTATATCATTTCCATTTCACTATTCACCACCATTGTAATTTTAGATGAACAGCCCAAGCACAGCGGGAAAAGAAATAACATAAAGTTAAATTAGATGCTTACTGGACAGTTTAAATGATTAACCAGAGGTCACACTTCTCTCTGTTATCTTTAAATACACACTATTACACGTCTGAAGAGAGGGAATTCATTACTTTTCTGCACGCTTCAATTCCATTATTTGAGAAAGGGTGAAATATGCACCATATCTGCATTTATTGCTCATGTGTAAAATTGGTTTATACTACTTTAATTTTAGTCATAGAAATGATAAAATACTTGAATGCAAATCACTTTACACTTAATTATTTTGTAACTGATGTGTCCTGGCTCTCGTTGTTGAATAGCGCTTGTTTTTGTTATCACTGTTTTGAGTTTTGTGATTAGGCTGACATTTAAATTAATCAATTTTGGATTGCTTTATTATTTTGCAGCACAGCTTTCATTAGGATTTATTAACATTTTTATTCAGCATCTTTTAGGTAATTGTCTTTGTGGAATTTAATGTTGAAGTAAACTTTGATTAAATATCATTTAGAAAAGCTAAAGGGGGGAATGTTTATTAACAACATCACAGTCCGTGCAATACTGAGACTGTTTTGTTTGACAGCACTGTGCAGCAATTACAGCAAAGTGGGGGCATCCCATGGTGTGATATATCAAGAAAACAGCCTGTAACAAGGAAAGAAGAAAAGTCACCTCACAACAGCATGTTTGTATTTTGATTCATGCAGCAGAGTCCAAAACCACACAAACTCCCAAATGTGTTTGGGCCCTTCTGTATGGAGCATATTCTCCCTGTGCATGCAGGGGTTTCTGTGTAGTCTAGTTTCCTCCTAAAAGGCAGAAACGTGCTTGTTAGGTTAATTTTTTTTTCTTTGCTTCTCTGAGGTGTGGGGGTGTGTTTGAATGGATGTCTGTCTCTACATGTCAGCCCTGTGATTGGCCAGCAAATGGTACCGGGCGTTCTCTGCTTCCTGCCAAATGCCACATGGGATAAGTGATATAATTAAAATGGGTGGGTGGGCATGTATTTTTCTACAATAAGGTGAAAGCATATGGCATGTTAATAGTAATATTAAAGGAGACATATCATGCTTGTTTCTCCTTTTCACTATGCCAGACTAGGATGCCTGTAAAGCATTTCTGCCCTCAGTACAAGTCATTTAGTTCCTTCATTGCCCCACAATAGCGTTCTCAAAATCCTCATTTTAGGCCATTATCAAGCTCTCGCTGAAACGCTCGGTTCTCAGGCTAACTTACAGTTACCTCGCAACGTCACAGCCCTTTGTGCTCTGATTGGTCAGTTCTATCGGGGGTAGAGCCAGCTTGTCCTTCTTCTTCTACTGTATTTTCTGGCAGGCTCAAAGCAGCGACCGCGTATTGAGTCCCCCTACAGGCCAGAGCTGGTAATGAGTGAGTGTGAGCTAGGGAGCTATACACTGCTGCTGGTGGATGTGTTCCTCGGTGACGGTTTTGTGGCTAACAGACATCACAGAGGAGGAAGTGTTTTATCAGATTACTCCAATAAAAGAAAGGTACCTCGTGTCGTCACGACAATTTAAATCTCGCGGTCATCTCACAATGACCTATTTTCAGAGGCATCAAATCTCGTTCTAGGATATCAGAAAAAATACAGTATCTCATTTTTTGAAAATTAAGGGGGTGTAAGGTCTTGTTTTCAAATTTATTATATTATATGTAAGTATTAAATCATGCATCAGCATGATATGTCTCCTTTAGGTAATAATTTATTACTAATTTATTCTTTTTTTTTTACAGGATTTTTATTTTGAAGCAGTGGTACTTATATTGTATTTTAGATTTTTTGTATTTATTTGTAATTATTACAGCATGTAAATTAGATGACAAATCTTACAAATTAAGAAAATTGTAAAAGCAATACGATTTGATTTTGACATTTGTAAACATGTGTTAATCACTGATTTAAAGGGATGCCATATAAAATCTTGCCTTGGGTGCCACATCGGAGAGAGCCAGCTTTGCTGAGGACACATGTTTACTCATGTAGCAGTTACAGCCCAGTTAAAAAGAGTGATCATTTAATTTAAGTCAGGCAATTACACACAGTCACAGTAAAAAAAAAAAACAGCCTGTAACACAATAAGTCTAATTTTTTTGCTACTATGCAGTGCCCTGAAGACCCATCTCGTCACATCTTCCAACCGCAGGCAGGGAGATAATTGAGAAGATTTTGGGGTCTTTGAGTGCTGCAGGAAAATGAACGGAAACTTTGATGTTGTTTGCACTCACAGGGATGACAAACAAGGGAGAAAACCTTCAAAGATTCAATTTTTGACAACAAAACTGGCATCAAATATCCAGCAAATATTCACAAAGTGCTTTATCAAAGGTGCTCCTTCAAGTTTATTTCACAATAGTACAAGCTGCATCCACAATAAGATCACTGTGTGTATACCTGTTCACATTTATTTAGAGCCACAATCCAGGAATTAATTGTCTGTGTTGGTGTAAACATATCTATTCAATACATGTCATCTATCACTTTGACCTTTGTTGACAAAGCAGAATTGGTTTTCTCTCCTCCAGTTATTTCCCCCATCCCCCCGCCACTTAACAATTAAAGATTTAATGCCAGACGTCCCCTGACTAGCATGCAATTAATATTCCCTGCTGTCTGCCATGTTGAGACAACAGTTGGTAAACATGGCTGACTTGGGTTGCAGATGTTGGATGGCGGTCATGCTCTGCTGGAGGAATATATTAATTCTCTGACAGGCCTTGGGCAGTCCCTCCTATTAAAAACTATTTATTTTCTCCCTCCTAATGGCATAATTAATCCAGCCTGAAATTGGAAGTACCACATAAAGCGCTGTCTGTCCATAATCTGCGTGACGGCAAATAAACGGCTTTTATGCTCGCTGGCTGTTGGTTTCTGTGGCTGTTGCCTTGTAAAATGCTGAATATTTAACTTTGAGCCTGCAATCAGGGACGTGCAGTGGGTGTTAGCTCGCATGACACTGGTGTTCAGCTCATTATTCAGAGGATATTTTTGTTTTTCAACCTTTGGGTCACTGAATGGTCTGCTGGTAAATACAGATCACTGTTGCCTCAGACATCTGTGTAATCAGTTTCACTGTAGATGCATATGTGTGTTTATATTGCGCAGCAAAAGTATCTGAATTTTGTTTATGTTCAACAGTAGCAGCATGTTCTTTAAATGCAGGATTATGACTATCTGGCACAGAGACTGGCACTCATAATCGGCCTTCTGTCTAACTCGGGTACATTAACATTTATATGACTCTTGATTAATATACTCTGATGTTAAAAGCAGTACTGTATGGATGCTATATATTATTTTCCAGCATGTTTAATGCACTGAAGCAGCTTTTTCATTTAAAAAAAAAGGAAGTGAAAATTCAATCTCATCAGGTTGGCTGCATTATGTGATGTTGGCAGCTGCTTTTACATAATGACAGCAGTCTATGCTACTGAATTATTTGCACTGGTTTCTTGGATACAGCCAACTCTTTTGATTAATTAAAAAGTATTCAAGATGTGTCACACCAAACTCTAAGGTAATCTTAGACAAGAAGAACAGGAAGCACTGGCACCATGTAGCTGCAGCTTAAAAAGGCTTTCACCCTTTTGCTTTCCACATTCAAACTCATTTTCCTCTTATCTCAAGTTCCCCACAAACAAATTACAGCAAATGTCTCCCAATTTAAATTCACAAGTGGTTTAATAACCTAGGGGAAATTATGTTTTCTCTCCCTGTGTGCTGGATTTGGTGCCTCTGGTTCATAAATTGATAACCAAGGATGCATGGGGACAGCACATAACCCCAGGGAGGAGCAGCGGGCTTCAAGGCTTCCCAGCGGCTCTTTGAGTAAACTACAAGGAGAAGCAGGGTTTGAAGAGACTTTCTTGGCCCGAGATGACCTTACTGAGTTTTACCTCTTTTTATGGACAAAATAGAGGACTAAAAATGTTATTAAAGATTTGTTTAAGGTTTGAGCACATGGATCACAGCTGACAAAGAGATACGAGCAGTGAGACAGCTGCTCCGAATTAAGTGAAACAAATTGGCAACAAAGGTTAAGTTTACAGTGACAAGTGTTATTTTGCTCAAGGAAAAGTTCATTTAAGAGTTTGGAAATGTGTTAAGCTGTATGGATTTTTCACTTCTTAAACTCGAGAGCGGAGAAAAGCCAGAGAAGCCAGAGAGGAAATGTCTGCCTAGGGTTGGAAAGTGACTTTTGTTTTTTTTTGTAAGACGACAGGTTTTTTTAAATGTGTCAGATTCTCTGCAGTGTCTTTGTCCCGGTCATTTGATTTTCCGACGTGTAAGATGAATGATTGATAAGTCTGGGTGGGTATTGAGATGAGGACCCTGAAAGGCACTGAGCCCAGGGGAATCCTTTAATTTGTCCTTTTCTGAACTCTCTCCTGCAAAATTTCCAAAATAGCTGCCAGAGCTTGAGCATGAACATGAGAGATGCTGCATTACTCGACCCTCCTCCTTCACTCCTACGATAATTATTATTATTATTTTTTTTTTTTACCAACAGTTAATTGCAAAGCAGAAACGAGCAGGTGATCTCATGAGTGCCCCTGTGCTCAGTTTGACTTGTTGCTTTATAAGTGGAGTCGTCTTTCATGGTGTTATTTTTAATCTAGTTTATTTCAGTACCTGCAGATGAAACAAGCTGAGGGATGAGTGCTGCACTTCAGGTAATTAGGAAATTATGTATTGAAATATTGTTAATTAAGAAATCAAGGTGCCACTGCCCCAGTGTACAGTTGGGTTGTTGCCCTATTAGAAGAAGAGCTAAAGTTGGTATCATCCAATTTTGCTGTTACATCACACTGCAGGTTGTTTTATTCCTTTATCCATTCAATAGAAATTTCTTAGTTAATAGTTAGACTTGTAATCTCACATCACTTTACTGTAAAAGGAGACTTGGAAAAATTGCAAACACAGTCTTGCACAGTGTCATACTTACAAAACTACATTGTAGTTTGTTGTTAAGGAATTATAACTTTATTTCAGTGTTCTAAAGTGAAATATGAAGCACTCTCAATCATGACATTGGCGAAAGATATTTGTTTTGAATGCTTAAAGAATTTAGGGAGGTTGATAGTTACAGTGTAAGTCACTAAGTAAGTGTTCAGCACTGGTCATGGCTGATGTTATAAAGTCAAGTGTTCAATCCTTTTCTTTGTCTTTGGTTCAAGGAATCAGGAGTGCTGGCTCCAGAACCACATTAGTACAGATCATCTCTGTCGCCCACATCATGTATTTCTTTTTTTTAAAGCAACAAACTCAGAACCCCTTTCCATCCCCACCCAATTATATCTCAGCATTTTAAACAGTGTGAGACTAGATGCTTCACTGGCTTGGACACTAACTGGAAGAACTCATAAAGCAGAAAAAACAAACGGCATAATTTTTAGATTTTTGTTTTCCTTTCCTTTTCTTTTTCCTCTAGTTGTAGAAGAGAAGCTGGCCAGGGCAGGCTTTTCGAAACAGCATCCAGCTGGCCTCGAGTCTTCTAATCATGTTTCCAGGCCAACTGAAAGACCCTCCACTGGGATGGCAGTTACAATCCTGAGCCCTGGCGAATCAGGGTCTAATTTTGTGCAAAGCAGATGACAAAGTGGGGTATGCTTTGGGACTTGGCTACCTTATGTGATCAAGTTTTAAGCATTAAAGTGCCCTTTCAGCATATTTTGCTCAACAAACACTGAAAACATGGTAATTTTATACTGTGCCAGACTTTGCTTGACAACACTGATCTGGTATTACCCCCTTTTAAGAATCATGGATGCACTTTTTAAAATAAGCAAGTACAATTGTTTACAGATTAGTTTATTTACCAATCTTTTGTGTCTTTTCAGTTACTGTATATCATGCAAATATGTAGGGCTGTAAAGTCCTAGTCGACTGCTCGACTAATTGGTCGATGCGTGCTCAGTCGACCGGGAATTTAAGCTACTGCCTGACTATAATATGGGTCAGCAAGTAATTCAATTGGCAGACAGTGAAAGTATTATGGTGGATGAATAGAAGGGTCAGAGCAGTTTTTGAGACAGTTTGGTGGATAGAAATATTTCTTCCATATTATAGGTGTGTGTATTTGAGAGGACACTGACATAATCTTTATCTCCAAAATGTACGCTGTTTATATGTTAGTCAGAGAGGGCGGCTGTACAATGTTTGATGACAATCGTTAAATTCTGTTTGCTCTGAAAAGCATACAATTTGTCCGGTAAAAAAAGGATCAGTGATCCGTGAAGAGACCTCACTGATCTACTACATGGACCTTTGTTGACACAGCATTGCCAACTTCGAACAACCCAGGCTCTGTACATGCAAGCTCCGGAAAGAGACAATGCCAACGCTACCTACTCTTCAAATAGGCTTCTCACATGCCCTCCGACCCAATGACAGTATGAGCCTAACTCGAGGCTTGCCAGTAAACTCTGGCATCCAGAAACCCTTACACCCCTCTGTACTTTTATCTCATCTAACTTATCACATGTTCATAGAAGTCTGCAGAGCATGGCTACCTTCATGAGGCTCAGACTCCATACATGCAAGCTGCAGGTAGTGACATGCTGTGCACATCACGTGGCGTAGTGCGCTACCTGGACACAAGTCAGGGCCTGATCACCCCCGGCTGGGTCGCCTGGGTGAGGGTGTCTAATGAAAGACCTGAAAACCCCTTTAACCCCAGGTACATCACTGATGATGTGTCCAGGTTGCACCATGAGGTGTATCATAGTACTACCTTTATAAATGTCATTTTGGTTAAAGAGCTTTTAATTATTGGTGTATTCAGTATTACAGAAAGACAAAAAATATTTTGATAATTACCAATACTGTTATTTTGTGAAAACTGTGGCATAGACCTAACATTGGGTGGTGATCTAAAACATTTGTTCAGCCCTGAATACATTAGACTTAGACTTATCTGATGTTGTATTCAGATTTGGACCTTTACAAAGCATATCAAAACAAAATGTTGTTATTCTGTCTTTAACAGTATAGCGACAATATATACCAACCAGCATTGTTACTGAATACTACATAAAAATTGTATCATTTAAAAATGTAAAGTGTAAATGTAAAACACTATATAAAAATAAAAATATGTGTTGAAACAGTGACAGTATGTGCACATGTGGGCTGTGTGTCTAAAAATCCTGTTTATATGTATGAAGCAGGATTTTTTACAAGACATGTTTACAAGTATGGCTCTGATAACGGGAGCAGAACCTGAAAAATGGTTCATCCTGCCCCAAGGCTTCAACGTATTTTCATAAATCTGCCATACGATGGTGGTTTCAGTCACTTATACGAACAGTCATCTATATAAAGTTAAGAGTTAAAGAGCTTCTTACTGGGTCAGGGATTAACAGATGGGGCAAGGACGACAAAAGCTGCACTCCTGTTTTCCTTCGTGTACATTGACACTGACGATGCCAATGCTACCTAACAGCATTTATTGGCTGACCCCTATCAACATGGATGGAAAACTCCTTCTGCTCTCTATTTAAGTCCTGATGCTGCAGCCTTGGCTTATTTTATTGAGCCATTGCTTCAGTTTTGATTGTGGTGTTCAGTGGCATTTCCTTTATCATCAGCAGTTCCATTTCACTCAGCAGGGTCGGCCTTGTATAACTCAAAGCCCTGCCGTGACTCCAAGGGTAAAGAAATATTTGTTCTCAATCGTATCCAATAAATGATGCCTCCCCCTCAGTCTGGGAGAGTTTGATGAGTTTCACGAGGACGGTCAGGGACTGATTTCAAAGTGCAGATGTCTGAAATGAAAGATTTCATTATCTCATCACCGCTGCTTTATGACCAAGTGCCTGGTGCTGCCATTCCTGATCATCAGCCTTTTTGTAAGGCGTCCTGGTCCTCTATATTTCACTCCTCTGCTCTGAAAAATGAGCATCTTTGTTTCGGAGAACGCTGACGGAACACTAGGCCCTTAGGAGGTCATGGTGTAATCATGCAGCTGCTACCACTTGTTTGTTGTAATGAGTGAGTGGATAATGGTGGATTTGGTTGAAAAAGTCCAGATTTTGTCCTGCTCTTGAAGGCTGGGAAATATATTGCTTTTTTCTCTTTTGGATTTATTTGCAAACAAGATATGTTTAATATAGCTTAAATGAATGTTTAAATTGAGTTTCATTACCATTTTAATCCTCATGGATTACAAAAATTCCTTAAAAATGTGAAATTATGCTCAGCATAGGTTAAAGAAGTTGGCAAAAAATAAAGTATCAGCAATGAATCGATATCAACAGTATTTTATGCCATAATTAATTTATTATTGAATGTTTTAGCCTTTGTTTAATGGAACATAATTCTGTGGTTAACGAGGAAAGACAAATTACCAATCACTTCCACTTGTTATATTGATTTTACTTTTTGACACTGCCGGGCATAAACCAGCAAATTCAGACCCTTCAATTTTCCCCTTCTAGTCAACTGCCTGTCAACTTCCAGCCAGTTACCAGCCAACAACTCCTCTGAAAACATCTTAATTCCTGCATTTGCTTCGTACTTCCTTCACCAGGTAACATAGCCTTGACCTTTTCCTTGGTTATTCCACTAGTTAGTGGAATAACCAAAGGTTAAGGCTATGTTGCCCAATCAACACAAAGGGAGACTTCGCATTACAAACCCACACAAATGTGGTCTAAAACTGACAACTTAAAACTTTTAGGGTAGACGGGCCCCACATGGATGTATTATAAGAACTGGATAGCGTGGCTCCACCTTCTACCATTCAACGGTTTTGAAGCCATAATTTCCCCCATGAGGGTGCCGCCATTGTGCAGCCAGTAGAGAATCTGGACCATATCTGGATGCAGCTGTCATAAACTGTCGCAAAACTCCCCAGCATACGCCGTACACAATCATTGTGAAGCTGCTGTAAACCGCGGTTATTTTTTAAACTCTAATAACTGATGAAAAAGAAACTTTTCAGGAAAAAGAGGACTTGGAAAAAATGCAGCCCAATAATACTTTCATATCACCACAGCATACGGATGGGAGAAATATTTCTATGAGGTGTATTAATTTTTTGAAGTTTCACTACGGCCCGTTCAGATGAATGGGGGAGACGGAGAGTTGACCTATATTGCAGCCAGTCACCAGGGGGAGCTGTTTTTGTGGCAGCTTCAATTCAAGCCCGGCGACATGACGTTAGGGGTGGGCGATATGGCAAAAATATCATCTCACGATTTTTTAAAAATAAAATGACGATCCCGATTCTATTCTTTTTTACTTTGATTTTTCTAGACTAATTTGCATGTCTGACCATTTTTTCCCTATTTTTAACATATTAAAAATGTAAAACCCTAAAAGAAAAGAAAAGGACAATTAAAGCCAAAGAAACTTTCTGAACTGGGTTTAATTTAAATAGTGCAGTTTTTATAAAAATGTGCAATAAATGTAAACATAAAAGGTAATGAACAACAATATCATCATTATCTCTTAAAGAGCAACAATTCAAAACAAATGTTATCTAACTGCAATGTCTATAACCTGAGTGAATAATACAGCTGCTTTAGAACAGATTTTTGTTCAGACATCTTCAAGCTTTAATCTCCTTTTTTCTTTCCGCCATGGCTTCACGCTTCATGACCAAACAGGAGATCCCACCATGCACTGCGCTTAATGTGCTACGATTGGCTAGTCGGGTGCTCGTCAAAGTCTCTGTGCCCACACAGACGATCTGACGATCTTTCTGCTTTATGACGATATTAAATCCTTATAATCCTTAACGATTTAATATCGTCATATTGCACACCCCTACATGACGTCCATGTTTTTTACAGTCTATGGGGCCCCATCATGGACCTGTCATAGAACAGCCAAGACCCTATCAAGGCAAGTGGGGGAGCCAAGTGGCTGAATCGGTATATCCAAAATTGCTAATTTCTAGTAAAACATAAAAATGCTCTACTCTTGAATGAATGAAAATTCTGTTGATTTAAAATGGTTTGTGCCTGATAGTGATGTGGGTAAATATTGGTCATCACCATCCAGTTTAAAGAATATCAAGATGTGATTTATTTTCTGTCTATATTGTACCGCCCTAGAGACCATACTCCTGTGCCAGCAGGCCTCATATTATAGGTCTTATTCATTGCACAGATTCCCAGGGGTCTGTTCCAATGGGTGATGAATAATATGGCTCACAGGGAGGAATCTCTCACCTCATCTTCCACTGTTGCATGAACCTGCTATAAATTTCCTAGCCAATGCCATATGGCGGTGTGTGGAGTGTGGGATTCAGTATGCTCTGTTATTTATTTATTTCCCAGGTGTTGCTGTTTTATTGGTGATTTATATACAATTGTGTATGATCTGCCGCTGGCATCTCTGACATGGAGCGTGCTGGGGTCTTTTGGATGGCTGCCCAGGCTGAAACAAAGCCATGGATGAAAAATTATGCAGCACTCTGATCCATTCATATATATTTTGTTGTATGTACAGTACGAACTGAAGGATGGTTTAACTAGATTCTCCTTTAAAAAGTGATTAATGTTCAGTGAAAGATTTTTGACTACCTGAAAGTGTGAATTATTCAAATTTATGAAGGGCACATGCTTTGCTTAAAGCTGCTTCTGTCATCTGGAGTTTATGGTGACAGAGAGGAATAGGAGCAGAGATTTCCCTTTTTTTATTTGACTTAAAGAAAAAGTGAATATATCTGTTAAAAGCTGAGGCTGTCTATGTTCAGATTGTAATTGTTTCATTGGCAGTAACCCAGATTTTCAACTTGCCTGGGTTTATGGACGACTGGGTGATAATAGGCTCTCAATTCTAAATCAAATATCAGGCTAAAATCACTCATATGAGTTTTTCCTTTATCATGGTTTTGGAACAAATGTAATTTTCCTTTAAGCTGTAGAAAAAATACTGATAAAGCAACATTTATATCATTGTTAAACTATGGTTGTTTCCTCTACAAACATGCTCCTTCCTCCAACCTCAAATCCTTGGATTTAGTTTGTCACACTGTTCTTAGATTCATAACTGGAGGACGTTACACTACTCATAAACTCTAAACTCTTAGATTCTTCTATTTGTACTTCATTGGGGTTGTTCATGTCAAGTTTGGCTATGCTGTACACTGCAATGCTGTTTTGTGTCAATGTTTATTTATTTGTTTGTACTTGTTGTCGTTGAACGTGCTGTCACTGCAGACAAAATTTCCCATGCGGGGACAATAAAGCTCTGAACTGAACTGAACATCTTTGTATTGTGATAAAAATGTTGGTTGTAAGTATGTGGTACAGCGGCACCATAAACACTTGTATCTCTTTTTATCTATAAATCACCTATTGAACCATCTATGCTGAGCTGTAACACAAGACTTGTCCAAACTTGCTGTGGGCTGTATATTATTCACACAGGTTCACAAATCTGCTTTTGGCTACTGTGCACATAATATGTGGCAATTTACAGCAGAGACACAGTTTAAGACAACTATTGCCAGTTGTTTATCGCAGTATGCAAATGTTATAACTGAATGTTCTTCTGTCTTTTCCTTCTCCTGAAACTTAACATTATTGTAAATGAGGGAAACCTCAATGATTTTTGAGAGTTAAAAAAGGGTGAATATAGTTCTTAAACAAATTTTCATATATTCCATGAATGATGTCCAGTATTTTATGTACGATACACAGACAAGAAATCCCAAGTAAATAAGACATGGTGCTGACTGTAAGTCTGGTATCACTGTTGGAAATTCAGAGCTGCTACTCTGGAAGATTTTTACTTTCAGGGTGAAACAATACGGCTCGAATTTGTAATACTAGTTTGAAATATCTCCTCCACAGTTTTCAAAACAGATGGGAAAACAAATCCAAATTGCCTACAAAATTGTTGCCTTTTCTTAGACTGAACTTATTAAGCTCATTAATAAACAACTGCAGGTTATGAACTTCTCTTGGCAATTTGAATGATTTAAAAGGTCATGTGAGTAGTCTGAAGCTGTTAAGACACAGGTGAAAACAAATAGTGAGTCCCTCTTATGACCTGATGAAGCACACAAGATGAAGATTGACTCATAACATTAACATTTTAATTGCAAGAAAAAATAAAATAAACAGAGAAAAAACACGAGACCCTTAAAAAAGTCACATAGATTATCAAATAACATTTATTTATGCTGTTTTTTTGTTTTGTTTTTTTTTTAAAAAGGGCCCAAAGTTATGCCACTGTAGCAGGACAGCAGTTTGATGCCACTCATCATCATGTCTTCTAGCTCTTACAGTGAAGTTAAAAAGCACACAGCTACTCCTTTGAATGTCCCGTATTATTTTAAAGATATCACGGGCTAATTAAAAATAATTTGCAACATATGACATTTTTCATGGTACCAATCTACCATTCCTATTAACTTTTGATCTGTAGCAAGAACTTGTTTTCTGTGGTTAAAGTTTGCTGTTTAACCTTACAGTGCTGATGGATCAGCCTGATTCAGTGTCTGTAATCAGACAGATCTATCCTGTAAAGCTCCAATCTACAATTATGAGCAGCCCAAAGGAAGACGGCCCAATCAGCATTCTTTAAAGCAGGCAGAGGTGGGAACTACTCGCAGAACAACAACAGGAACTGACTGCTCCTACATTAGCATGGATGCTAACAGCTTCAGTTGCAGTGTTTTCAGCTCTGGACAGCATTTCTTTTTTAAATGAAAAGCATACCACACAAAGCATTTCTCCGTAGAAGGGTATTTTCACTTCATTTCCGAAACATTTGGCAGAGAGTCTGTTTCATGAGGTTGTTCACATTCTGTCCTTCACACTATGGCAGTATCAACATTATCTGATTGGCCCGTGATGAATGTGAATGACCAAACGGTCTTTAAATCATCTGTAGGATATGCCTTTGAAAGGGTCAACCCATTTCCAGACACTTTCTATGAGCTTTTCCCAGATGGATTAGTGAAATATAATGTTATACAGTCCATCTGATGTGTCAGGTTATATGCCATACATAGACCAACTGTGGCTCTCTGCCCTCTTTTAGTCAGCCCTCAGCAAATTCAGCTTATAAATTGAAATGTGTCCCACTTTAGAGCATGAAGTTTGTGCTTAACTGACACAGTCAAATGGATTAGGGCAATTCATGGCGATGTATCTGTGCCCTTTGGCTGCACCTGCCCTGTCTTTAGCCTGATTTACAGAAATAATGTGCTTCCCCCCTGACAGATTCATGCAGTTTACACTCATACATTGTGAAAATGCAATGTTTGCCATTTTTTAAAAAATATAGTTTGAATACAAAAGTGTCATTTAAATACAAGTAGTTCTGCGCTCTCTCAAGTAGTAATTTGATTGGTCAGCTTCACTTATACTTGAATATTTGAGCAGGATAATCTGCTTGGAAGGGGGGGTCCCAGCTTTGGCCACATTTTGTCTGAACATGGGGATGAGTGGTCAGCATCTCCCGTCTATGCTGCAGAGTCACATCATCTTGACCACCCAGGTGAAACTGATGGCAGCCATGGCCAAGCAGCCCCCCTGGACTCTCATCCTTTTGTATTTGTTTCATTTCCATTGACTACTTTTCAAATTCATATTGGAGTCCCCTGTTTATTCGGATATATTGTCTCTGTCTGACAGCATCTTTTTAAGGCTTTGTTTGAGGCTGCATCTGCTTCCACATTTGTGTTTGATTTGTTTGTCAAATGTATTTTCTTAGTCTTGTTTTGAGCTTGAAGATCCAGGGTGCACTGCTCCCTGATTGGCTACCCGAATATACTCAAAAATGATTGATTAATTGTCATGTGAAGCTGTAAATGGAAAGCTGTTACGACTAGATACTACATGTATCTCATCCTATAAATAATTTTTAAGAACATGAATACACTAAAGGTTTTTATCACTGTTATGTGTTTCTAATGAGGCCCTTTGTGGAAAATGTTTGGACACCTCTGATGTAAGTCAAGAACTGAAATGGTGCACTTTATCTCCCACTTGTCTAAGAGTAGATATACTGCACACTACATGAGCAGAAAAAAGTACAAACTGGTTATTTGATATTGATGGCCTCTATCTGAAAATTCAAAAACACATTGTTACTGCCATGACAAGAACCCTCAGTTGAATCCAGATCAGTGATTACTCTGTGACACATGTACATGACCTTTATTTAATGTCAGCTCACTTCTATCTGCTGCAGAGAGGAGTGGATTGGGTCTGCTGCACTAATGCAAACAATTACAATAAGCAGGCTCAAGGGGGGTCTTCAAAGTAATCAAATTGATGGGCTTTAGGGGAAATTTATGTCCACAAGGCTCTTTTATTAGCACAGTAACCACATTCAGATGAAAATATCTCCCTGCAGGGAGAGTTGCTGCTGTCCTTGAGTCAGTAAACAAGAATGTCAGATTAAGCAAAAAATAGATTATTTACTTTTTTTTATCAGCATCATGCACTGAAAGGGGGGAAATATGGTGACTGGATGTTCCTCTATCTGTGATGGTATCAATAAAAAGGGTGAGAAGGAAATGGGATCTCCAAATGCCAAACGTGTCAGCTTGTGTTTTAGCCAAATTTTGACCTTTTACACCTTTTTCCTTTTCACTCTTGTACCATTTCTTTAACTCCTTTCATGATGCCTTAAGGATCTTTGCGCCATGTTTCATGCTATCGGTCGAGTTAGCAGGATGTCCTTCAAAATGAGGAGAATCTGTATAATTGCCATGAAACATGCTATGATGTGATATTTTCTTAGCAAAATGTTAAAAAATAAATTCAAGAAGGTTCCTACAGGCCATCAAAAGAGTTCAGTTCTGTATAATGGGAAAACAATATTTCACAAATGTCCCCCACACAGTTTTCTCTCAATAATTGGATGGGCTACATGAATATTTGAATGGGTATGGAGGGGCAGACCTCTGGTCAGAAGACCTATCTCTGTAAAACGAGCCCTCACAAATTGGCAGATTGAAAGGATGGGAATATTTTTTAATTCTTTATTCTTCCTAGGACTGTGCTGAGTAGATATTAGTTTTTCTGCTAGTGTTCTACCCTTTAGCTGTAACGATGGCGCTTTTAATCCAATTTAAAACACCTTTTCTCCCAAGGGTGCCAATAAAGAGTGATTTCTCCCAGCCGGTGGCAGACGGTTAATAAGGAATTCTCTCCCTCTTTTTCTTTCAGCAGACAAAGCTACGATGGGCTGGAGAAGAAGTTGAAGGAAGTCTTCAGTGAACGAAGCAGCATCCTGCACCAGCTCTCCAAGACTTCAAAGGAGCTGGACAGCATAAAAAGCAACCTTCAGGTTGGACTTCTTACTGTTTCCTTTTCAAAGATACTGCAATGCCACAAGGCTAAGGAGGACGTGAGGCTCGGGGTCATTTTACAGCCTGTATTCATGGGTGCTGGAAGGAAATATGGGCCTCATGAGAGAACAACACAGCAGGCTCACCAGCCTAACCTCAGACCTACGATCATCAAAAGTACAAGGCAGAAGTCAGTGTTCATAATACAGCTGAGGAAACAGCAAAGCTTTACGCTATGATCACAATACACCCTAACTTTATTGATACATTTAAAAAAATGTTTTAACAGCAGTGATTAAAAAGCTGAGGAGTTTGCATAACTTAATATGAGGCAGCGTCACCATGTGCAGGATGATTACACCAGTGAGAAAAAAAATCCAACATTTAGCATCCCTAAAATGTATCACAATTCAACACTAAAGAGGCTGACTAAATGTTTTTTTAATTGCAGTTAAAATTGAAGGACTCTTTTACATACAAAGATTGTAAATAGTTTCTGTCTATGGAAATTAACATATGAATATGGATAAAAACTGCAGCCCAGATGTGAGAGTTTTCACGGCTGCTGTTTTTAATAGTCCCTCAAACTCTGAACTTGTTCCCCTATTTGCCTCCTCGTCTTGTAGTACATCTACAGTGGCAAGGAAACTCTTCATTCCTCGTGCTTTCTTTCAATTCACTCAGCGAACAACAACATGCTATTATTAAATATTAATATGTACATGTTCAATTTGAAGAGCCCACCCGTTGTTTCTATGTGACATGTGAGGAGAAATTAAGCTGCTGAATAAGCAATGCACAGATGGGAAAACAGATCAATTAGCAGCGAGCTAACTTTTTCTCCACACTGAATAAAACAGGAGGTACAAGAAGATCTGGAGATGATGGAAATAAAAACATAAAACGGAAAACATTGGCAAGGCCTCAAAGTCTAAAACTTGAAATATTTATTCTGCACCAAAAGGAAATGGCAAGTTGTTACAGGGTGTTTTATTTCCAAAGCTCTGGCGTCGTCAGTTACAGTGTCTTTATCAAAGTAAGTTTCAAAGTCCCGGCAACACAGCATCACCAAAACTGGGCCACAACTAAAGTCTACTGACCAGGGCTTCCACTGTCCGGATCAGGGCCCAGGTCAACATTTTTAGGTCTTGTTCTTCTCAAACTTCTCATTTTTACTCACACTCTATAAATCATTACAACATAGCTGGCTTAAATGTATGTATGTAATTAAGAATTTGATCTTGTATAGATAAATGTGAAAAGCAATGCCTTATTCTGATACCACATTCAGAGAGTAGTTTGAGCTGCTATTTTGACAGCAGCCTTAATCCACGCTGAAAACAATAATACAGTATGTTGGGCACTGGAGCCTATCCCAGTTGACAATGGGTGAGAGGTGTGATACACCCTGAACTGATCACCACTGGATTGCAGGGCCATATACAGAGATAGACTAACCACTCACTCTCATACCTAAGAGCCATTTGGAATTACCAATCTGACCTGCTGAGCATGTTTTTGGTCTGTGGGAGGAAGCCGAAGTGCCCGGAGAGAACCCCCGGAAAACATGCAAACTCCTCACAGAAAGGCTGGATAGACCTGGGGATTGAACCGATGACCTTCTTGCTGTGTGTGCTGTCCCAAAACACAACAATTTGGCTCTATTTACATCTATATCGTGGGGTTTGATAATGGACTGGGGAAGGTGATATCAGCATGTCTCTACCTGAGGCTCTACATGTACGAAGCCTGAGTCTGTTGATGGTGGCAATGCTGAGGCAATATAAGGCCATTCAGTGGATTATGCTATTTGGCTGTGAAATTCACGTGGAAGGATAAGGATAAATTTATACTGGCATGGCTGGTTGTAAGATAAAGCACAGAGGGGATCACTCTGGGACGCCAGAGTTCACTGACCACCCTCTTAGAGGTGTTGTGGGGGCTAATTAGACGAAACACCTTAGACGGTAGATCTCCACCTGATGACCCCAGTGATGCTCTGGGTCTTGTTGCTATCAGTCCACTAATTGGGTTGGAAGACCTTTGAGAGACCTTGGTGAAGTGTTGTTAGCATCAGCATAGTCACTACCTGGAACTTGAACTTTGCGGAGTCGGGTTTGTTAAAAGTGGGAACACTTAATTGGTTTATTAAAAGACGCTACCAATGATGTTCTGTCTCTTTCTGCTCATCAGTCTATGGATTAGGCTGGAGGATCAGTAAGTCGGTAGTATTGGTAGCATCTGTATTGTCAGGACCTGGAGCCGGCATGTACAAAGTCTGGGTTAGTTTTATGGTGGCAGCAGAGTAAATGGTTAAAGGACTTGAACTTGGGCTGGACTTGTGCTCCTCTAGTCTCTTTGACTACTCACTGATTGTTGGAGTGTTTGTATCAGTTGTCCATCAGCAGACGGTTGGAGTCATGTCATAGGGACTTGAACTTGAGTCGACTCATGTCGCTAATTTGACGACTTGCAACTCCACTCTGACTTGGGAGGTAAAAACTCAAGACTCGGCTTGGATTTGGGAGAAAAATAACTCCAGACTCGACTCAACTTGAGGAAGCATGAGTCGGATACGCTTAAGTGTTTTTTGTGTGTATGTTTTTGGTTTTTTTTCCACATGGATATCATTCTAGTATGACCAGAGCAGTGTGTGTGCATGCCGTGCTCTCTAGCAGGTTTAGACAGGCGCTGTGTCTTTTTTTATTTTCATGCCAGTAAGAAGCACTGACAGGCTGGCAGACAGGCACACACTTTGATGGCCAGTGGCCACTGGACAAACAGTGCACGCAAGTGTAACAATGGCAACTGCTGCGCCTGTGGCTGACTCGACTTGGCATAACCTTATGACTTGACTCGACTTGATTCGACATAACCTTGTGACTCAACTTTACTTATCCTAACTACAACAGAAAGAACTTGGGACTTGCCTAAGCCTTAGACCAAATGACTTGACACTTGCTTGGGACTCAGATCTGAGGAACTTGACCAGTTGTCTGTCCTTCAGTATCAACTAACATGTTGACACACTTTCAAGCCCATTTACATGCATCTGACGCAGCAGTGGGAGCAACAGCTGGAGCTGGATTCAAACCTGCAACCCTCTGATTACTGACCAAGTGCAGCACTGGTCTGTGCCATCGATGCCCTGAATGGTAATCCAAGAGGCAATATGGTAGTTTATTCAACACCTCTGTAGTATTTTAAGGTATAAGTGAGATTAGGCATCTCTTCACTGAACGTTTGTCTTTTTATTATGGCACAAGTGTCTTGTGTTTCTTTCAAATGAGACAAATAAGTGTGAAAAACATTCCTCATTCTGAATGTCATTAAATTGTAAGAGCAGCCTTGAGTTTTGTCATACTCCTTTCCTATTCTTATTGACTTGTATTCTACTCCTCCAGATTCTATAAAACCTAGACGTTAGATCTCTTTGAATTTATTCTTCATTGATTGGGTAAGATATATAATATTTACTCTGAAAGAATTCTATGCCTCTTTCCAAACCAAACTACAAACAAAGTTCCCCATTGTGATTTGATATAGATTTTTATGTTCTGTTCTGTTTTTGCTTTGCTTGGTAAATCAAAAAAGGCAGTATATTTTTCTGAATTTGAACAGCAAAGCAGCTCTTTATACACTGAACTGGGCTGAGGAAAATGATGCATAAATTTAGAGCCCGGCTCTTACAGCAGGGTGCAGAGAGGTGATTTTGCATAAAGAATAAAAATTGGGTTCATTTGAGAAATTTAGCTGGAAGATAATGAGGAGTCTTAACCCTTCTGCAAAGGGAGGGATCTTTTGGTTCCCCCAAACACCAGCCTCAGACATTTTTTAAGTAAAGTACCTTATTATACTGTAGATATTAAAATTCTGCCAGCATTTTTCAAAATACAATTATCTCTATGCCAGATACTGCACATCACTTCTCACTAGTCAGTTTGGGTCAGCTTCATTACAGCTCGTGGCAGTGACAAGAGCGAACAGAAATCTAATTATTCATTCACATATTTTAATCATTCAGTGGTTTGGGGTCCTGGTGAGTTTCTGAGACAATGATCATTCCAAGAAACATGCTCCCCTCTATCACAGTTGGCCCCTGGGTTTGGTTTCTGTGCATCAATCCCAAAGCCTCACTTTAAGTGATGTTTTCCTCTTTGCAGGATGTTGATGTTTTAAAGCTTCAGGCTACTTTTTTCCAGCCAATTGAATTGTCAGAAAATCAATAATCAGAAAATTGATATGCAGACTTTTTCCCTGTGAATTTCTGCGTGCTTGGTAAAGATGACCCCTGTGTCTGGAAACAGCTCATGTAGTCTGGCTATCATCCTCCCCCGGGCACACTTTGATGTCTATTCACTCCAGGCTAGCTAGGCTGGCATCTATCTTGGCCCCGGGCCCTGAGCCAGCATGCTGGGCAGGCAAGAGGTTGGTTCAGATTTGGGAAAAGTGTGCAGTTGAATTAATCCATTCTTCAGGGAAAGAAACATCATCTACATGAAAAATAATCAACACTGAACAGTGAATCATGTTCGCAGGGGAGGTGCTTCAGATTTCTGGGGAGATTTGATGGAGCAATTGTTTATAGTTTTAATGAGTTGCCCACAGGTGGAGGTCAGGGACCTGAATAATGAAGCTGTGTGTGATGGGGGATTTGTGTTGGCAGCGGCCCCAGGGTGACTCCTCTTGAAGCAAGTACAATAAAAGGACTTCTCTCGCCCTGCACCTTACTGCAGGCTTTAGCAACAATTTGGGTTGTACTGAGATGTAACAACAAGTGACATGAGCACACAAGTAAAAAAGAGCCATTTTGACTGTTTTATTCAAGTCTTTTCACCTGCGGGTTTTACACAGAGAGGGGTCTTTGGACCTGTGGTCCAGGGTCCAGTAGCTGTCAGTGATCTTATGAAGGAAATTGTTAATAATTTGAGTCACTAAGTCAGAATGATGTGATGCAGGAAATGTCTTCTTTATTTAGTTTTGGTATTAAAATGGAGGATCTCTCTAAAGCTACCTAATAGACTGAAAAAAAAAAAAAAAAAAACCCCTCGCCAGGGACGTTTTTTGACCCCATGTCAACTTGCTATAAACAGCTTTTACAAGTTTGGACTACATGTCTTTATGCCTCAGGCCCTTGTAGACAGTCATTGGCCAAATACCACACTCCTCACCATATGACCAAAGACTTAAAGAGCCCATACCTCCGGTTCATATGTTTAATTTCAAAGACTGCTAGAGAGTTAACAATCCGTAATGTTGATATAACTTTTAAAAACTGAGTACCCCATTCTAGCCGTATTTTCTTACTTTCTGAGCCCTTGTCAGGCCCAGTCCACTCTGATTAGTTGACCAGTCTAGTCTTTGGTGATCAGTCAGTTCAGGACTGCTAAATGCCATGTTGGCAATGACTCTGCATATATTCTACAGTCTTTGCTCTACACTAGGCTTGCTATTCTGAGCCAATGGTATTAAACTATCGACAAAATAAAGAATGATGTAACAATAAACAAAATCCTCCTCTTCACTCACCAGTCTACACCTCATACTCCAAAAACCTCCACTCTGGCAACACAAACCATCTCCCTCAACCAACCAACCAACCAACCAACCAACCAACCAATCAATCAATCAATCAATCAATCAATCAATCAATCAATCAATCAATCAATCAATCAATCAATCAATCAATCAAACAATTAATCAATCAAGCAATCAGGCAGTCAATCAATCTTTAATTGAATAGCGCCAATACATAACAAGCATATCTCAAGACAGTTTACAAGAGAGCAGGATAAAGACAAACTCTTCATTTTATAGATACACATATATGCATAGTTACATATAAAATACACATATCCATATATATACATACATCCAACACCCAACATGTAGCCATGTAGCCAATCATGAATCCCTCCATCAAGCCAGCAAGAAAAAAAACTTCTGTTTATTCTGCATCATAGAGAGACAGAGACAGGGTGTACCCTTTCTCTCGCCCCATGGCAGCCTGGTTAGGCTCTTGCTCTTGTTTTTCAAACTGTAGCACTTTGAATTTTGTTTCACATGTAAAGAGCATTATGAGTTAAATATAGTACTGCTATTAAATGTCCTCTCGTATTTGGCAATGAACTCTTTACATTTAGGGGGGAAAAGATCAGAAGCTCTGTAACCCCATCGCTGTATTTTGGGTTTCTGGTATGATTTATCTTGCAAGAGGCATAAAAACATAAAGCAGTCGATCTTTTTTTCATTTCTTACATTGTTATTGTTTCATCTTCTTGTTGTAGAGAGGTTATTGATTACCATTTTGTCATTTTTCTTTGAAATTCACACTGTCATAGAGAGGCTGCTTCTTATTACTTTTATTGGATTTTGTTGAAAGTGCAAGAATACATTCAGAAAGGAGCAAAAAGAAGGTCAAAATAAGAGATCATTTCTGCTCACTGCTTTAACTTAAAGTACTTATGAATATTTCAAACATGCTCAAACTAAGATTAGGATTTCATGGCACTGAAATAACAGTAAACTCAGCTGCTCTGGGACTGCTGACTGCTCTGCTTTAGTTCCATCTATGTTCTGAATTGGAAAGAAGCCAGTATTTGTTTTTGAGGATTTCTCAAATCCAAAACTCAAACTGGAAATTAATCCAAATTGTAACCCTTTTTTTTTTGGCACCCATGAGCACGCTTTTCAGATGTCAATAACAGGCCTGTTAAAATATGTGGTGTGAGATTTTTTCTCTGTGTTTTGTTGACAGTGATGCTATGGGAATATGTGATTAATGGGATGAATCATTGAATGTAATAGGATATCAGGACTGGGGAAATTTTAACTTAACATGAGTGTATCTGAATGGAAAATCCACCATTTTGGGTTGAGAGCAGCTGCCAGCTCATTTTACTATTTTGTATGTACATGAAATGAAGTGGGACGTTGTATGTGTGCGGGGGGGGGGGGGGGGGGGGGCATCTCCTATGCGACAGGAGAAAGCAGGATTTATGGAAATGAGGTGTTAATTACCTCCTTCAAGCGTAATTTACAGAGGAGCTATTGCTCCCTTTGAGTCCACATTTTCTTAGAAGTCTGGAAATTACAGTTCAGCTCATAACAAATAAAAAATATCTTGGAGGCCTTGTTGGGCGATCAGAGACTTCAGTAATCTATAATTACCCATCAGGCAGGTGCTAAAGGCGCCATCCGAACCGAGTCTGCTCCTCCGCCTGTACCTTGTTATGGATTCAGATTGTTACTGACTGTGAGATGTTTTCAGGCATCAACAACATTTTACAGCTGCTTCATTATTTATTTACAGTATATTCACCTAAACAACTTCATGAATCTGTTGCCTTTAGCATTGCTTTACAGGAAGCATTCCAAAAGACACATGTTCTTTAAATGGGGTAGCCTACATGCTACAGGATGTGGATGTTGGGCCCAGTTCCCCTCCTCTGATCAACTTCAATAGGCCTGATTATTGAATAGCCCTGAATAGATTTCCGGTTGTGTGAGGTCTGATTGAGTGATTTCATCCACCCAAATCATTTAACAATCAGGGCCTCTCTGATTTGACATCAACTCTGTGGAAAGTCAAGCATGTTCTCTGTGGGGTGTCGCATTGAACTGAACACAAGCCAATCAGACTGAATGAGAAGGCTGACCATAGCAGGAAGCACAACAAACACAGCCACAATGGCAACAAGAGTGAACACAATGCATAGAGGTAAACACAGAAATAAAGAACCAATGAGTTGATTGAATGAAACACCACAAGCATCTGAATAACATCTGCTATGGCTGTAAAGCAAAACATAAAACATTATAATTACAGAAGTTAAAAAATGCCCCCTCAATTGATGAAACATGTGGCGAACAGCAAGCTGGTCAGAATATTCAAGTAAGAGAGAGTAAAGATGAGGCATAAAGTTAAATAGGTGTCATAACAGAGATCCTAATTGTTGATTTGTGCCAAAACATGAGTGTCTTTACAGCATAACATACTGGTAAGAGAACTAGATAAAAATCACGGCAACCAACTAGAAAGCACTCGGAGAGCACAAACCTCCATCAAGGTAGCCCACAAGTTGTTGTTGCATTTTTAAGCAATAATTTTATGATAAAACTACCATCTTAATATGATACTTTGACCCTGAAAATCCACACCCTGCACTCAGTGTCAATGTCGCTGTAAGTTAACTGTGTGTCTCTTGTTAAAAAAAATATTGTCTTGTATGATTTTCAATAATGTACTAAATAGTGTTTACGTTCCTGTTATGTCAGTTTAGTTTTCAGTTGTGATTTCACAAGTGTTTCTGCATAAGATGTGAGAGAGAACACGTTAGCACATAATGTCACTTGTTGACAAAAAATCCTTTTATAAGAGCATCTGGGTGTGAAAAGTCATGCTTCCCTATTCCAGTACTTAATGAATGAATGAATTTTGTTTACAAATCCCTAAACCTGACAAAAAACTGGATATATTTAGCAACAGAGTACAGTTCAAGGCTGAAGTGTGCAGTATATTTACTTCCCCCACGTCTGTCATAGGAGCTTTGAACCTGTACTTATTTTGGAGTTTGTTTTCTAGGAAAGACAAACTTTTGCATATTACATGACAACGTTTCTTCTCTTCTCTTTCAGTCGCTGAAAAACGATGACTCAGTGGCCAAGAAGGATGTTCAGAGGATCCTGGAGCTCAGCCACAAACAGAGGTAAAATAAGGCAACATGAATGACTTTGACACAAGTCACCCACAGTATCAGACTGCTTAGAAAGGTCCTCTGATGCATGTTTGGAATTTGTAATGACCATTTGTAATGCCTGATGAATAAATCAAATCTAACACATCTCCCTTTTTCACCCTAAAGTAAGGTTTATGTAAGGTTATATTATGGTTAAACATATTCAAGCCTGTGAAACTCTGATTCAAATCTGAGGTAATCTCCTGAGTTGAAAAGTGTGAGGGGCTATTTCAGGCACAGCTGGATCTGAAACTGAACTTTCACTCATACAGTGTTACATGACTCAGAGATGGAGCTTTTCTCCCGCTTGGACAGCCATGAAACTCTCCAGCCTGAATCATCTGTTTCCACCAAATATGATCCAAGGTACAGAGAAAATAGCTGGTTCATGACTAAAAAGGTCAAAGGTAAAATCTTGCTTATATAAGATATCAGTGCAGGCATTTAGCATCCAAGGCTTCTGCCTGTTGAAAGCAGCAATATGTAGCTTCCCACCTTGAAAGAAAGTGCAGATATAAATTAGATTTTCTCATGCTGCAGCTTTTAAAGAATAATTTCTGCAGGGTTAGCAAGATGTATCTTAGCAGTAGGCAGGAGTGAGAAGTGCATACACCTTAACAATACCAATTAACACACCAGTCCTCAGTAGAAGGAAGCCAGTAAGCAACTGTTTGACACAGTTGATTAGCGGCTCAGAGACAGAAGTGGACAGACCGATGAATGAGATGTGGGAGAAAGAACAACAGAAAAGAGCAGCACAACACTGGCAGTTTTTAGTCATGCCAGCAATGTTGCATATTTACTTTACCAAGAGTGGAAAGTTACTTCACATAAGTTACAGCTCGGGTTATTCGAACAAACAAACCTAAAAATCCATCATATGCCAAAATGTTGTCCCTCCTGTGATAATTTTTCCAGTTGGATACAGATGTTTGGATTCTTGAAAACCTACTGTATGTTAAAGTGCAGCCATTAAAGAGCCCATATTATGCTTTCTACTGAAAATATGTACATAAACAACTGCAAAGATGTCTTTTTAAAACGATGCAAATGACACTTACAGCAGCTAATTATTTTTCCATCATGGCTGTCACCTTAAATCTGGTGGATTAGGGAATATTTGTACTTCGTATTTGTACTTTGTACTTCGTCAGAAACAGACACTTTTAACTACATCCACACTGAAATTACACTGACATTATCAACATGAGCCGTTTGTGTGAATGCAAACAGCCAAGTTTTACACTTGGATAGTTCCCTTGCTTTCCCCTATTACTTTATCCTGGTAAAGTTCCAGTATCTTGTCTGAATGCCTCAGATGTCTACTCTGTCCAGCAGGGACTACTCCCTGCTGAGAGAAAAAAGTGTGTACGACCGTGTCAGAGAATTAGCCCAGCAAGCTGCCTGGACATTATCCTGATAATGTCATTGTCATATGTGTGAAAGGTCCTTCCAGTCTGAAGAATGTGTTTAACACACCTCATTTGTAGAGTGGAGAGGCGGTCTCACTGTTAACTCTCACTAAGCTAATGCTTAATTGAAAGCAGCAGTTTTTAAAATTTTTATCCCTCTAAGAAAGTAAATGTGCTTTGCCATGACAACGCAGACTCTGCTACAACTACAAAAACAAAGCAATCCTCTACACACTAAAAACAGTTGGGTTAAAAAATAACCCAATTTTAACCCAACTGCTGGTTCAGAAAAGGACAAACCCCTTTTTGGGTTATTTTAACCCAACAGGTTGGGTTCTTTTTTTTCGACCCAATTTTTGGATTGTATTATTTAACACAAAAGTTGGGTTATGCTTACTACAATGGTGGGTTGTTCCTAACCCAACTATTGGGTTGTGCAATTCAGCACTCCCAGTAGTTTGACACAGAAGCAGTTAGGACCCAGAAGCGACACAGATTTTGCAGTTCACAATAACCAGCTTTATTGAAAAGGCACAGGAACTATTGTGGAGAGCTGGGTTCGAACCTGCAATCCTTGTAACACGAGGCAGTGACGTAGTCCACTTGGCCATGCAGGAGCCACACACTCATTCCGCAAATCAGAGTCTTTAAGGTGAAGCAGGTTAGGACTCACTTTGTCTTTCAGAGCAAGAAATGGTTCTGATTGCCAGAGATCAGGCTGCCACCACTGATTCGGGCTCATAGACAGGTACTCGGCAAAGTCAGCAATCGGGGATCAGGCAGGCAGGTAGGTGCAAGACAGAAACGGGTCTTTACCTTGTAGTCTAGCTGAGGATCAGCCGATAAAGGTGGAAACAGGAACAGAACAGGTTGTCAACGGATGATCAGTCCGGATTGCAGGTCTGGAGTTCTTGGCATGAGAGCACGACGATCTGACGCCGATTGAGTGTGGAGCTGGTTGTGACATAGTTGGGTTAAAATAATAGCCCTATAACCCAGAAAATGGGTTACTCTTTATAAAAATAACCCAAAAAATTTAACTCAACACAAGCAACACATAAATTGGGTTACCAAAATAACTCAACATTTTTAGTGTGTATATGTGAAAACTGCTAGAAGACTAGTTTGGGTTGTCAGACCCGTGGAATTTTGATTTGTTACCCCATGTACCAATGCAAAGTAGGCTGTATAGCAATGGATTTAGTTGACTTTTCCTGATCCGCATTTTTCAGTGTGGGGAATTTTAGTTTGCTAGAACTTGTAATTTTGATTTTTTTTCATCTTAATTTTGAGTCTTGAAAGCAATAGACATTTGAGAAGTCATTCAGTTAGTTTTGTCTTTTTAAAAGAGTGGGGCAAGGCTAGATAATAGATTTAGCTAATTTTCATTTTTTTTTTGGAACAGATGTAAAAACAATAATATCTAGGTTTTATCTCCTTGATTTAATCTGCTTGTTTATCCACACCTGTAAGTGCTTTGTGGAAATTGTGCAGCTATCAATGTTGTAGAAGAGCCTGCCCACGTCCAAACTACAGTATATAATCTACCTTTGAATAATAAGTTACTACTAAAGTGCACTTGAATTTTTAAAAATGAGGTTCAATTTAGGTTTATGAGATAATTTGGTAAAAGTAAACCAAAGGTGTAATTTCTGTCAGTTGAGTGTTTTTTGTTTGTTTGTTTGTTTGTTTTTGAGAGGGAGAAAAACATAGACTTAAATTGGAAATTGAGTTTCCAGCCCAGCACTGAAATGGGTGTTTGTGATAATAATTATATTTTATGAGTGTATAAACCCAGGCCAATGAATACGATTGATTTTTGTGTTTTCACTATTATACTGAATGAAGAAATTAGTTTTCTTTTGTTTGGATATACTTAGAGAAAATCTTAACTTTGCCCCTTGATTAACTCAGTGGGTGGTGGGGGTAAGGGGCGGAAAATGAATTAATCTTGATGAATGGCACAACAAAAAGTATTTAAGAATGATTGAGCAAAAGTGACTGTGGCAAAGCTGATGCCGAGCCCAACTAAACATGATCTCTTGATATTACACAGAACAAAATCCACATGTGTTTACACCATATGATATTTGAGTGTTCCACACCGAAAGACTCTTGCCTCCATGTTAAATTAAACCTCACTGATAACATGGCTTGTCAGGTCATTGTATGTGTTTGCGTGTGTTGGGGCAATTTCACTTTATTTTATTTGTCCCCAAAGGGCATTTGGCCTTGTGGTGGAACACAAAACAAGATGAGAAAATACCACAGAGCCAACATGGGGGACATCAGAGGAGGGTCACTGCGTGTTGAGGGGTTTGAAAAAACATCAGCACTCCTTAGTTGACCTTTTGCAAGTGTTGACAAGCATACAAATATAAAGAGGTCAATACCAGGACATCAGTACATTTTAAATACAACAGTGAACTCACAGTTCAGTGGACTAAGGTTGAGTGTCAATTCAGAGAAGTATATGGGCATAGACTGAGTATCTTTATGAATGACCAGATGCACATGCCCTTGGACTAGAGTGACTGTGCACATTGACTAGAGTAGTGAGAAGAAGAGAGACACAAAATATGTGCATGGACTTTATGGATCTCTTTTTGCTCTGCTCTGCCTTAAGTCTCCGCTGCATAGATCCAGCAAGGTGCTGGAAACATTCCTCAGTGATTTTGTTCTGAATTGACATGATGGCATCCCACAGTTGCTGCAGATTTGTTGGCTGCATAAATATCCCTTTCAACCACATCCCAGAGACGATCTGCTGGATTGAGATCTGATGACTGTAGAGGCCAATGGAGTAAAATGAACTCACTGAAATCTGCTTGAGATGATTTGAACTTTTGTGACAAGCCAAATTATACTTCTGGAAAGAGCCATCAGAGGGTGGTACACTGTGGTCATAAAGGGATGGACATGCTCAGCAACAATACCCAGGTAGGCTGTGGTGTTTATGTGATGCCATATTGATACTAAGTGGCCCAATGTGTGCCATGACAATACCCCCAAACCATTACACTACCAGTTTAAACCACTGATTCAAGGCAGGATGGATCAGTGCCGTCATAATGTTCACAGTTCTGATCTTCTGCTGCAGCACATCTGCTCCAGGTATTGATGTGGTGTTTGTTCATAAATGGTCACTTTTCAACCTATAATTGTAAAATGTGATTATTTGAGTCACTTTTGCCCTCATTACACTCTGGGCTTTTTGGCCCAGAGAGCTGTTGCTCAGTAGATATTTTCTTCTTGTCAGGCTATTTTCTGTAAGCCCTAGAGATGCTTGTGCATGAAAATCAAAGAAGATCAACAGTTTTTAGCACATCCAGCATCTACAGCCTTGACACATTCAAAGTGACTCAAATCACCTTTCTTACATATTTGTAGGTGGGGAAGTCTGATAGTGTGCTTGGATGGTAAGCTCCAGCTGTTACATGGTGATGTGTCCTTGATACTTAACCCCAAGTTGCTCACACTGCTGTCAGTGGAAGGTAAATGGGCATGATAGGGCTTGAATGTGTTAGTTGATGCTGTTGGACAAATGATGTAGAAACTTCAACCATCAGTGAGTGACTTTGAGAGTGAATGGCTGTGAATGGGTAAGTGTGACCTGCGGTGTAAAGCAGCTTTGAGTAGTCAAAGACTAGAAGAATGTTATAGAAATGCTATATATATCTTCTGGTGCTTGGTTTGTACTTCACCTGGTCATCTTGACAGTGTTTGAATGCATCGAGTTGCTGCGTGATTGGCTCTTAACATGCAGTTGAACAGGTGTACCTTATGAAGCGCCTGTGAGTGTGTTTGCATTTAGAGTTTACATGATATTTGCTCTTTGGTAACTGGAGACCAGGTTGTCCTCTGTCTAATGGCAGATGGGACTGGCCTCAGCCCCTCAGTAACCCTAAATGGGATCTGCTGGACGATGGATGGTTACATAATTTTAATCTTGCCCAATTCTAATGAACAGCAAGCTGGAAGAGCAAAATCCCCACAACTATCGTCCCATTTGATCCAAATGGTGGTAAGCCTTTGGTGGTGAATGGAAAAAGGTATCATAATTTGGAGTCAAGCCCAACCTCAACCAGTGAGATGAACAATGAATATGCAAACATCTCAAATCATCATTTCTGATTTGTTTTTCTTTGGCTAAGAACAGTGTGTCCTCATAAAATCACTAAATGCAAGAAGCCGAGTGAGAAAATAAGCCTTCATCATTTTTCAGTAATGGTTCAATCACTTTTATTGATGCTCGTTGTTCTAAGGGGTTTCCCAGTCTGCTCGTAAGAGCCTTCATATACAGGAAACAGATGGGTAATTCATATTTCAATCATAAAACCTTCTTGTATATCCAAAAATAATGCCCACTCCTTTCTTTTATGAAAAATCACATCAAACATCAGGCACTTCATCTTCTTGAAAGCGATCTGTAAAAGTGTTTACCTAAAGTGCTTTGCCTGCTCGGATTGTCTGATTAATGTTCAATGCAATGAGACTTTTAATGATTAGGAGTCATTTGTGGCCTTCACACTCCCTGAAAATGTCAGCCAGATTGAAGTCCAGCCCTCCTGTGTGCAGTATCTCGATAGCCAATCAATAGCCTATCAGCCGTTCAAGGCAGCTCTCACATGTCATCAAGCTAAAACACCATAAAGCAGCAGCCCACCTCCATGCTGCAGAGCTAGCATTTGTGTAGTGCTGTTTTTCTAAAGTATTATTAATCCATCTTTGGACTTCCATGTCTGCCAAGTGTGATTACCAGCTGACTGCATCACAGCCCATTCAGACGGGTGATTCATTGCAACTCATTTATTTTTGACAACTCTTAACGGAGATTTGATTGCTTTTTGGAAATAGTTTTGCCACAAACTGTAACAAAAAACATGAAAAAAGAGGATATACTCACACACCAGGAGCAAACAGCAAGGAAAAAGCAAAACAAATTAAACAGAAATAAGTCTTTGATATTATTTGAGACAAGTTTTACTTTTATAATACAAAAAAACAACACCTTTATATAAGAAAGCCATATACTTTTTTCCTGAATTATGAAGTTGGCTGTGTTAAAAGGAAATGTGGTTTTGTGAATGAAAGATGAAATGCTTATTTCTTTTTCTGAATAATCTTTTTATATCTTATTTCACTGAGTGATGGAAGTTACACTGAATGATGAGCATACATTTCTCAGGCTGCTAGACATAGCAGTGCTTCTTCTGAATCAGCTACAGCAAATGTTCAGTGTTTCCATTAAATGTCATCAGCGGGTCTTCTGGACCATGTCAACATTCCTTAATGCACTGTGTTGTTCCCATGTGATTGACTATTAAGCTATTTGTGATGACGAGTATGTGAGCATTTTTATCTCATAAAGTTGCCTTGGGAGACTCTGGGTGCCTTTGTAGATGTTTTTAATAACTTTGGTTGATTGGACCTTGAGCTTGAAAACAGGAGGGGCTATGGTGAGAGATTTTGGTGTTATTAGTTTTTAGGCCTTGAAAAGAAAGAAGATCTATGGTCCCTGAATGAAGTGAGGGTAAGGAACTGGTGTTCTCAGGGTGTTGTCCTCCTAGGATACCCCTTTCGCAGCTGTTTTTGACTTCATCAGTCTCATAGAACTTGGTCTTGAGCTTGGAAATGGTTCCAAGACTGACACCAAACACTGCTACCACCCTGTGTACCAGAACACCAGCTTCCAGTTGCAGGAGATTTTGGAGCATTCTTTTCAGGCTTTGCTCACATGTTGAGCAGTGTTGCTCAATCCAAGAGGGTACGACACGTACAAGTTGGACTTTGTTAAATGTTATCAACCAGCCTTTCCAATGAAGTAAACACAATACCATTGGTATAGAATGCAGTTGAATAAAATATACCTGTATTCATCCCACATGGGAAATATGCAGCTTAACAGCAGCTAAGGGTATAAAGCAATGATACACGAAAATAGACTAAGTTTAAAAAAAGAGTGTGTATTATTATTTTTTTTAAATGTATATTTTGGGCATTTTTGTGCCTTTATTGACAGGAGAGAGACAGTGGATAGGCTTGTGAAAGGGGGTGAGAGAGTAGGGAAAGACACTCTGCAACCTGGTCACAGGCGGGATTTGAACCTGGACCAGCAGAAGCAAGTACATGGGGTGCTGACCACTCCGCCAAACCAGCACCCCAAGAGTGTGTATTATTATAAACAATAAAGACTAGCAATATAAAAATAAAAAAACACAGTGTAAGATGTATTAAATTACTGTTTAATAAGGAAATAGAATAAGGAACAAACAAGAACAAGCTCTTGATTGTTCCTCTCGTTTGTTCCTCACTGTATTTCTTTATTAAACAAACAGTGTTGATGACATACATATCCCTGACACTGTCTTGGGACATTCTTATGCATTTAGGCTCAATTAGTATTTGGACTGCTGATGAATGGTTGAACTTTTTGACCTTTTATTATGTATTTACTGATATGTTCTTATTTTTAAGTAAATGACTCCATGATAATCAGACAATAAAGTATTATCTTAACTTATGTTATCTTAGTAGTAACTACAAGTATTATTAAAGAAGAGGAAAAGCCATCAGAAAATAACATTTGAAGCTTTTTTTCTTTTTTAACAAGGATAGAGCCGTAGTTCAAAATCTGATGTACACACAGGTCATGAGTGAATTCTTGGCCTTTTTCAAAATAAACTCAGAGTGACTATTTAGGCACTGACTCTGAACAGCTTAAAGATACCAAAAAGTGCCATCTGACTGAACTGAAATTCAACTCACAGTCCACCTCTGTGTTACCACTCGTCATATAATCACATCCTGGTGTTCTTGAAATAACCGTCTTTTATTTATACTCTGCCCTTTCTGTCAGTTTGGCCAGTGCTGATCTTGTTTATGCAAAATGTTTCCAAGTCTTGGATGCAGGGGATGGGAATATCAATGAAATGCCAAAGCAGGGGAGGCTGGCTGGTCGCCGTGGAGAAAAGTGTTTGCAAGGCTGAACTTATGCCAAGAGACAAGCCCATTGGCATATGAAATGTAAGAGTATCTGGCTGCTGAGCAGTGAGATCCTCTCCACACAAACATGGGGGGTTGCTGTATTCCCTTCAAAAATGCCTCTGCTGGACTACTCGGCTTGACTACAGCCACGTCACATCCTCTTACACTTACAGCCAGGCTTGGAAGCAGTCAATACTGTGTAGACTGTTACCTTAGATTTAAACTGGGCTGCTGTGTGATATGATTCCTACAAGCGTTTCTGAATCCACTGACCCACATCACTTGCCCACTTGATTTATAATTCAGTGTGCAATGCTGATATCTTGGCACGGGGGCATCAAACAGAACCGAAATACCAATTGAATTTTAATGCATTAGCACTTATGTTAAACACATAATAAATGCAGAGTCAGACTTCATACAGCATGCATTAAATTTGCATGGTTTGTGGCAAAGGCATATAGGCTTCTACATAATGCAATATAATGACTTTTACCGTCTGTATTTTCTTTATGCATTCTCCTATTGACCTAAAATCCTGTCCTGTTTTCCATTTGTGTGGTTTTTGTGCTTGTTTGTTAGTTAAACTGTGAATTATGTAATGAGAAACCAGTCATTTGTACGAAATGTTAGCTGCAGCTCAACATTTAAATTAAACAGTGCGACATTAAAGATTAAAATATGAACCCATAGAGCCACCGAAGGGGAATAAATGTGACAAAACTGTATAACTCAAAGCAGCTCTTCGCAATATTCAAGCGGAAAATACTGTACAAACACCTCACCTAAAAATAATCCTGTTAATGTCAGAATAACTTAATTATTGCTAGAGGTCTGGCAATCTGTCTTTATGAGCAGTGTGTTTGCTCACAGTTGATGCATTCAGCCATATTTCTGAAGCATGAAGTGGGATTTTTAAAGTGTGTAGCATTGATGTGGGCTGTGTCTGTTCATATAGCTCTGTTGCCAAAGCCCCGCATTCTCTCAAATGTCTATGCTCTGTAATGGGCTCACTACATTGAGCCAGTGGGCTAATAGTGATGCCAAAATTATTGTTGGATGTCCTCTGGTAGGTCTTTTCAGGGGGGCAAGTGTTTAAGGCAGTTTCTGGTGCCACACAGAGGAGGAGAGAGAGAGAGATCTTTATTGCTTTCTTCATAGAGGTGTTCTATCATGCAAAAGATGCATATTAAACACATTGCATTTGAAACTCAAAATAGCATGATATGGACTCTTTAAGGCTGCCATGTTAGTGTTTTACAGAGCAGGTTTCATTAATTGTCCCTCAATAGACTTGCTAGCTAGATTTCTCACATTCTCTCACATTCTCTCCTTTCCTGTTATAACACAAGGTTATATTTCCCTGAAGCGTTCCTGCAACATCAGAAACTAGGAATGTGCAGAGAGCAAAAAAAACATGTGAAAAACAAACAAAATCAAATCAAAAGAATATCTAGTACATGACTGTTTATGCCACTTTAAGGTGTACACTGCCAAGAGCCCCCTCCAAACTTGACTTAGAAATGATCTCGTTATAGACTTAGAATATTTGATACCACATTATTACCCCAACATGTAAAAGTAGGGGCTGAACTTTTGTTGTGTATAAGGAAAGGTAATATTTAATGATTTTGCATTATCACCTAGGAAATAGATAAAGGGAAAGGATTCATGGTGGACCATATCAGTGATCATATCAGCCCATGTAATCACTGCTCCTCCCGGTGGACAGTGCGAAAACAATGTTGCTTCGGAGCATTTACCAGTCGCTTTGTATCAGTCACATTGCAAAGATCTCATTGCAGTCATGAGGGTGGGCAACACTTTCCTGTCGTGGACCAGCCAAGGTACTGTTAAGGAAAATGGAGAAAAATAATGAAGTGCCCCCTTCTTTAACAACTCAAAAGCAGAACTCCATTAACCTTGGCCATTGACCTATGACTCCCAAAGTCTCAGTTCATGCTTAAAGGAGGGTGAATATGTGATCACAGTGCAAAGAACATCTGATGAAAATTTAATGAGATATGTTGTTTAAAAGACCTTGACCTAAGTGGATGGATGCTGAAACTGAACATGAAAACATGCATCACCTGTTGCCAGTGCAGAGGCACATAGAATGGAATGAATCAGTTCAAAGACAGTGATGTATAATTGCTGATTACATTTAAGTCTCAAAGCTGTGCATTATCAAGCCTAAATGAATCAGACACCATGACAACATGCTGGTGTTAAAGCACTCAATGTAAGAATATGGAGTTTTCTTATCCTAATGTTTTAGTAGTACTATTTTATGGTCTGGTTCTTAGTTTTTTATTGATATCTATAGTTTTTACTTATTACCTCCGCCAAGGAGGTCATGTTTTCGGGAGAGTTTGTTTGTCTGTCTGTCCGTCTTCCTGTCCATCTGTCCGTCTGTCTGTGAACAAAATAACTCAAAAGTAATGAATGGATTTTGAGGAAATTTTCAGGGAATGTTCAGCATGGGAAAGGGAAGAAGTGATTCGATTTTGGTGTTGATCCGGATCAGCATATGGCCGCCATGGTGCAAAATGTGATTTCTGTTAATAACTACTGAACTAAAATAGATATCATTATGAATCCAGTTGCTAATGGTATGTTTTCATAGTCAAGGAATCTAAATATTTAGATGAAATAAAGGTAGGACTAATATTCATGGTGAAAATCACAATATGGGTGAGGACTGTGGTGCTGGTGGAGGTCTGCGCTCTCCGAGTGCTTTTCTAGTTTTATTCTTTTATCATTAGGATCTCCAGTGTGGCCTCTGTGGGAGCCCTCTGCACCAGGAGCCGTGGTCGGCTATGGCTGCAGGGCTCTGTCTCGTAGGTTCCTGGAGGAGTTTTGAGGTCCATCACCTCTCCTCTGGGTTCTGCGTTGGTGTCCTGTGGCTATGGTTGACTCTCTGGTGCAGATGGCTCCTCACTTGGTTCATCTGCACTCAGCCTTTGTTCTTGTTCTTAGTTTTCTTGTGAGTGTGTGTCTGTTAGTGCGTCCGTGCATGAGTGAAGTCTTATGTGTGGGTAGTTTATGTAAAATAGGGGTGGGTAGGTGGGTTTGAGGGAATGTTTTTAAAATTTTCCTATGTAAAGCACTTTGAGTTACATTCATTGTATGAAAAGCGCTTTATAAACAAAGTCTGATTGATTGAAAGTAAAGGATCAACAGTGCAGTACTATAATTTGATAACGTGAGATCAAAATAAAATAATTATAACCAAGAAATGAAATACATGCCTCAATTTCTTCCTGGAATACTTCACAACTTTTTTAAATTCAGAATTTTTTACAAACTGCCTTTTGATTGTTCAAAACTGGGTCCTTTTATAATATAGCTTACCCCTTGAGTCCCACAACATGTGCCAACACTGGACTAACTGTTTCAAAATGGCACCAGCTTCATCTAATCCATCATACAAGCTTTATTTTTCTTCTATTTCAACAAAAGCAACACAAAAGTGAAGAGAGGAAAATACGTTCAAAGCAATTCAGTTTCAGTGCAGAAATGCTCTCAACAGTGTTATGTTTAAGAAAGTGGTTGTGTGATGTTGCCGTGGTGGCCTGTGAGAGTGTGAGCAGGATGTGCTAACCGAGTGTTTCTCACTTCCCTTTCACTTGACAGAGAAGAGATGAAGTCCCTCCAGGCAGCCTTGCAGAAGCAGCTGGATGAGGCAAATGAGAGAGCGGAGAAACAGCAGGCCACGGTAAGACAGAGCTGACCTGACCATCAACAACCGGCCCCCGCTAACCAGCTCCGTCACCTGTCACACAGGCCTCTCGGTGATCCACGCTCATTACGCAGTAGCCGGCTCTCTCGCCTCCACGCCTCAGCACTTAATTGAAACTCTCAGGACCAGCTAGAGAAGCTTTGTGTCCCTCTTCCCTCCCACGCAAAAATTAATAAGATTGAACAAAGGCATTAAAACCTAAGCACATGCACTTATCCATCCCTCTATCCACAGTATCTAAATTCATATCCATTCATCCTCAGTCCCCCGTTGCTGAGCACTTTGCTGCTAATTAAATTTAAGCAGGTATCTTAAACACTGTCTTGCCAATTCAGTCAAACACTCACTTAATATAATTTCAGAAAATTTAAAAAAATGTCCAGAGGAGCCTCCCTCTATTTCCCAGAGCTCACACTGATGAGTTTAATTTCCTCAACAGCAGACTAAACCCCTGAAGTTTAATGTTAGACTTATCAGAGCCAAAGTCGAATATGAGGAGCTGAATTACTAAATGTTTGGCATTTTTATTATGACTAATTAGGGAGATTACTTGCTAATTGAAATATTTGATTGTTGACTTTCTGATTTCCAAAAATTCCATATTTCAATGAATTAAACCATGCTCATTTGAAGACTTAATGGATATGTTTCAGTTTGAGTCATACTTTTGCGTTGTACTTCATTAGGGAGAAAACTGACAAAGGTTTTCATGCTGAGAAAGATTCAACATTATTAATTAAAGCCTTCACTTCCAACAGACAAAATTACCATTTATATTTAGAACAGACAGTTACAAATAAAGACTTGTTTTCAGCACTAAAATCATGTAATTTACTTTTAAAATCTCTGAAAAAAAGGTAAATACTTTACAAATTTAGGGTCTTGTTTAAATAAGTTATGTATTTGGGCACCACTGGCCCACGATGTAGGTTGTACCCCATTTACAGATGCAGCCTCTTTAATTTTTGCCTTCCAGCAAATTGTCTGCCAAGTTCCAGCCAAGTACCAGCCAGCGTCCAGCCACTGGGACCTCCCTCTCTATCTCTTTGGGCCTGTACTTGAATTGTGGTGATGTAAGAGGAGACTTTGAGATGACCTGCAAATGAATAAATGTGTATTCCAGATGCTATTACAATATTTTTACCCCAACATCTAAAAATTGAAACAGAAAAAGTCATTTGTCCAAAATATTCAGGCCTACAAATACCAAACAAAAAAAAACAAAGGATCCTACCAAAATGGCAAAGTAGTTTTAATAGGAAACGTTATATTTAAGTGATAATTGGGAGTTTTTAGTGGTAGGAAGAGCCACATTTTTAAGCCCAGTGATCACGACAGCCCCATGATCACTCCTCCTCCTGGTGGACAGACTGAAGATTACAACTAGCCTCTTCGCGAGGTGTTTGCACATGGCATCATGGGGATGTCATTACAGCCATAAGAGTGGGCAGGTATCAGCATTTTACGGTCTCTGACCAGCTAAGGCTTTGTCACAGGAAGTGAAAACTGAAGTGGTTCCATTTTAAAGCTGTTGCCTTAAGGCCTTATGGCAACAGCCTTGGGTTCAAATTGGAAATGTGTCCTTTTTCCTCCAAACCATAATTCATTAATTCTCTAAGATGCACGCTGTTTACACTTCTTTAAAAACAAAGACATTGAACACACCCTCATTTCCCCACCCTCGAACTAAGTCTTAAAGTAAATGAAATCTGATGCAGTTTAAAAATAATGAAGAGTGGGTGCGTACATTGTTTTTGGAATAGAGATATGAATGTATATAATAACAAAAAAGCTGATAATATTTCTATATTTATTCCATTATTATGTCATGTTTTCGTATTGTACACTCTCCATTTAGTTTGTGTATCTTAAGTTTATTTATCTATATCTTCATATTGAAGACAGGGTGAGTGTGTGGGGGGCAATTTTGACAGATGGGTCAACTTAGAGCATTAGCATGATGCCAATATTTAATATATATTAAAAATATAAATGCAACATATACAACACAGACAAAAGTTTCAAGAATGAAGAATTCTCGAAATGACTTATATTTATGATGTAATACCTGGAACAAATCATGGCCAATTCTTGTTAAGTACATTTTTTCAGTAGCTTTGTTGTTTATTTTTTTGCTTTTGTTTCCTTTTTTCCCTTGTCTGCATTATCTTTACAGCTGAGCGCTGTGTCTGATGGCAGCGTTGGAAAGACAAATGCCTATTTTTTCTAGCAGTGAGAGACATGTGAATATGATTCACTGCTATAGTGACCATCACCAGCCCTCCCTGTAGGCTACTCCATCAAATCAAACTTTATTTAACCCCTGATGTGAGCTGAAGGGCCGTGCCATACCACAGTGTGAAAGAAGGGGAAATAGTGACAGACAGGATGAGACAAGACAACAGGGAGGAGGACAAACAGGTATTCTAATTAGTTTAAGATAGCAGTCCAAGTGCTGTGCTGATCTAAGTCCATACAGGAAGTAAAGGCTGTAAGAAACCAGGGACACCAGAGATGTAGGGTCTTGATAAAAGGGGGTGGACCCACAGGGGTAAGATATGGAGGAGCATGCGTCACAGGACGTGAGAAGATGTGTAGGAGTGCCCAACTCAGCATGTTCTGATGGGACCAATCGTTCCAAGACACATTATTTTCATGCATGATGACATTTACTGTTGTAAGGCCAAAAGATGTTTAAAAAATAAAATATCAGGAATCAATATATACTTTAATTTTTATATATGTATATATATATATATATATATATATATATATATGGACACCGTGGATAAACTACACTATCCTAGTTAAGGTTACTATGAAATTATGGATGAACTGTATAGATAAATGATACATTTGTGATGCCTCAGGTTTAATACAGCCAAATTGGTTCTTTGTTTAATCTGTAATCTGAACTCTGCCCAAGGTCTACTTTAGAATACTGAATTTATCTCATCTGCATGTTTCTGTGCTTTATTATACATGTTCCTACTGCCTACACGGTCCTTACCTTGCTCCTTTACAATTGTGTGCATCTATCAATGTTTCCGCCACATAGAAGATTTATTTTTATCCAAAGGAAACTCCAGCACTCCGATGCTACAGTTTAGTGCTAGCAGTCCAGAATACCACAATATATACCTGAGATACAAACAAGAGATCCATTTCTCCATCCATTATTAATACCATTTTATCTTTTGCAGCAGCTGTAGAGAGGACAGAGCATATCCCAGGTGTCACTGGGCCAGAGGCAGGGTTTGTCCTGGACGGGTCACAGCCTCTCACAAACACATTGATACCTCAGGGCTATTTGGTGTAATCAATTAGCCTGACATACATGTTTTTAGTCCATGAGCAAAAATAAAAGAAAGAAGAGAAGAGAAAACCCACATGCGCATGGGTATCAAGTGCAAACTTAACAGAAGACCCTGTCTGGCCACTCAGTCGATCCAACTGGTAGCTTGATTTGGGAATCAAGCTAACAGCTTAGTCGATCCAGTAATCCTCTTGATGTAAGGAAACAATAGTGTCTGCTGCTCCACTGTGCAGCAAACAAAGAAAACTAAAACCATAAAATACTCTGTCAATAAGAGAAGCATGAGAAGTTAACTCAGTACTGTTAATAACAGACTCTTTCTTTAAAGAACAACGCAAAGGAAATTGTGGCTATGATTTCATAAATGATTTTCCTTGTTGTAGAATTGAGACACTTATCTTCAGCACGTTACACAACAACCCCGACAGCTGTGCCACAGTTCTGATGGGAGTTTGCTTGTACATCTTAAATACTCTGTAAGTTGTATACAATATTCAGAGATGTGTTTATGTAAATGCCGTTCCTCACTATATAGTCCTGCCTTCGCATCTTTTTACTATTCACACAGACCATGCCTTTTTATGAAAAACTGCTTATCAACATGTCAGCATAAATCCTGTTTGGCTGCGCTAACAGAGTAAGAGCAGCCTTTGAAATCTTCTGGGATTTTCAATATATGCTAATGAAGAGCCTGTGCAGTCTAAACCCATGCCTCTTATATGACTTGGAGCATATAAGTAGTATTATAATGACCAAGAAAGATATCATTTCCATCATGTTCATTATTCCACTTTTCTGTGCCTCACTTGCTGAATGTTATATCCTGATTGCAAAGCAATTTGAGCTGTCGTCCCTACACGGTGGCTGATATTCTAAATCTACACAGTTTTCTCACCATTGTTATTATGCAGTGTAGCTGGCTTGCAGTACATCAGCATACGGACTCAGCTGAACATAAATAAACAATAGTACAACAGCATTTCAAATGACATTTCTGCTATTTCTCAAGTCCACGGGCAAATCCCAGTTGCAGGGTTTTATGGTTTGCATTTGACATTTATGTTCTGCTAAATAGTATTTATCACCCCTGCCGGGTTACAAGATTAAAAAGAACACCCCTGCAGCATGCAAATGCCACACACATTAAGCATGACACTGAAATACTGTACTCGCTTTAGGATGCTTGTGTCCATATAAAATGCAGGGGGGGGGGATCAGGGCCTCAGAAATGCCTTGGTACCAGAATTTCAATCATACATACTGTATGTATTTCTTGCTAAAACCAAATCATTTATGAAAGGTTCTTTGTGCAGAAATGTTGTCATTCTTACTACAATAAATGTCGTGCACAAATAAAACATAAAGACCCAAATTAAATAAAAGCGATTGAATTGCAGAAAAGTAGGAAGAAACTGTTTTTATGTCCAACAGTAATACCTGTACTCTGTTCATATGAAACCTATTTTTATAAAAGTATTCATCAATGAAAATTTCTTCATGCTAATATCCATCCATCCATCCATTATTATTGCAACGTATCACTTTGTGGTCCCAGGGGCCTGGATCCTATCCCAGCTGACACTGGGTGAGAGGCACGGTACACCTTGAACGGGTTGCCAGCCAATTGCAGGGCCACATAGAGAGACGGACAGTCATTCACTCTCACACTCATACCTAAGTGCAATTTGGAGTAGCCACTCAACCTACTGAGCATGTTTTTGGTCTGTGAGAGGAAACTGGAGTGCCTGGAGAAACCCAGGCATGCACAGAAAGAACGTGCAAACTCCTCACAGAAAGGCCCTGACCGATCAACACCGGCAACCTTGTTGTTGTGAGGCATATGCACTACCTGCCACTCGCTGCCCCCTCATACTACTATGAACATCATGTATTCACAAATGTAAAGGAAGGCATCTTCCTCCTGCACCAGCCATTTGGAACTGAAGAAGCTTCTTGGATGAAAGTGAAACGTCTTTCCAAAACGCAGCACAGTCCAGTTGTCTTGTTTTTGAATCTTCAAGGTATGAGGATTAATAAGGCCCTCTTGTTTACAGAAGTTGCCCACCCCGTCTCTTTTTTTGTGTGTGTGTGAGATGCAGTTTTTGCTTGCAGTTTTTCAAGTGTGCATCTGCTTTTTAAAAGGAAAAAAAACTTTAGAGGCAGTCTTTGGGTTTACATACAGTTCAAATATAAATCAGTCTTGCACTTATTCTTACATGATTTTTAACATTCAGAAACATATGTGCAAGAAGCTTATGTTTCATTTAGTGCTCAGCAGTACAACTTAAACAGTGAAACAACACCTCATGTGATGCATCATTTCTCCTCCTACGGTACCTCTCGTACACCCAGGCTCCATTATTGCAGAAGCTGCTGGAGCTTACAGATTTGTGGAGCATTAAGCTCCATTAAAATTGACAAAAATAGTTTCAATAAGCACTGAAATGTTCATGATTATGTGCAGTTGTTATCCTGCTCCCCATGTTTTTATTTTAACTAAAACTAAAAATACTGCAGTGTGATGATGTATTTTTTGAAACCAGTGCCAGGGCCTGTGGCACTGACTGAAGGCTCCGACATCAAACCCTGATCTTATCATGCCTGCTTGGGTATGTGAGTCAACCGCTGAGGCTTAGTTTACAGTTCCCCAGGGTGCATACCTGCTCTGAGGTCACCAGCCCTGTGAATCTTACCCCTTTGTTGTCCTCCTATCTCGATGACCTCTCTCAAGGACGCACGGCTCATGAAAAAAAGAAATATCTTCAGACGTAAAAAAAGTCTAAAGATGCAACCTTGAGCTGGCTACTCTCTCTCTCTCTCTCACACACACACACACACACACACATACAGAATCTTTTCTTTTAAATATACACTGTAGCCCATGGCAGTCAAGGTTTCCCATCTGCAGTCAGCGTTTGAACCTCTGCCTGCCTGTTAAACTGGTGCCACAGGCCTGTGCCAGTAAGACATGCTGAGCTCATGATAAAAGGGCTGTGATAAACAAAGATATCACTCTGACATGATAAGCATATGGTTTATTAAATCAGGCACACAGTGGAGAAAAAGAGTCGCTCACTGCAGGAATAAGAGCCTCAGAGGATCATATGTGCCACTATCAGAGACCCTCAAATGGAACATTTCTGAATTCTTGATATATTAATCGAACTTTGTCAGACTCCACAGAGATATTTTATCTTACAGTCTTTTATTTCCTTTAATCAGACTTTAGCAGTCTTTAAAGCTTGATGGGTGGCCAACTTAAAAAAGTGAAAAACTGTTTCATTACAGCAGCAGCCCCTCTGTGCCTCTATTAGTTTATAAAGTACAGTGTTCATTTATGAGAGGAGACTCCATATATTCCCCATCCGCACGCTTACAAACACCACCCAGAGTGATTAAATTAAAAACATTAAATCAAATGTGAACACTGTTTTTGCTGCTTGCACGGTTTATATTGCACACACTGCCAAAAATGTTAATTGTAGCAAGCGAGGTGGAAAGGTGCAAACATGTTGAACTCAAGTGATAAGTTTACTCAAAAACAATTAAATTAGAGCTCTTTGAATCCACTCCGGTCAAAGATGAAGTATGTTATGTAAGAAAGGACTGATTATTAAAGCCGTAGATATTAAACAATTTACTGCTTTATGAAAGCTTACCATGTGGTTTACGGTCACACAGAGTGTTTTACTTTAAAGTTTGTGTATTCATGCACTCCTGCTGTAAGTTAAACACAAGTGACGTGTTTATTTCACTGGTAGCTGCTGATTGCAGTGCATGTGTCTTCACTAAGTTGTCGGAACAGGATTAGAAAAGTATGTGCCAAAACTTCATCGAGCATCCAGTTCACAGTGTACCAGCCCTCTTCCCCAGTGTTTGCTGGGATAGGCTCCAGCTCCCTGAGGACGCCGATAGGGAAAAGCAGTATAGATGATGATAGAGTGGAGATTTTTATTTATAGTGAAAGTGCTCCACTCAATGTTTTATAGAAACAACAAATTTCCCCATACATACTATAAAGTGCCAAACACATGACAAAGCATTTTGCCTGCATACATTTCAGTACACTATAACCTAAATGAGTTGCATTTTTAACTTAAATGGTGCTAATAGACTATATTTACACATACAAGGAATTTGACTTGGTAAATTGGTGCTAAAGGCAATCAGCATACAGTAAGAATTAAATTAACTGTCAAAAAGAATGAAACAAAGAATGAAATAGGTGTAAAATAATGCAAATTGAATGAGGTAGATATAGAAATATAAATGCAATATGTACTTGAGGCACAAAAAAGAACCAAAAGCAAAACAGAGTGTATACAGAAGATGCAGCGAAGGAGCTTTTAGAATAATCAGTTGTATTACAGGATCATTTAAATGGATATAACAGTAGCAGTGTAAATTATATATCAGTATACATATAAATATTCACAGTGAGCAGTGGTATGAAATGACATCAGGCAGGATGACAATCTGTTTCATGGCAGGGGGGCTGTGGACATCCTGTTTCTTATTTGTAAGGTTTGGAATAAAATCTGTTTTGTTTCTTCTTGTCATTTCAAGGGGTGAGCAAGTATTAAAACATTGAACTGAAGTAAAAAATATGATTAAAAAATCTTCAAGTAAAAGCAGCATTCCATGAATCTTCTCAAGTAAAGTAAAACAAATACTTTATTTACTCACTGTGATTTTTTTATTCCAGTTTTCTGTTTCATGCACAGAGGAAAAGCTAGCTTGTGCTGGGGGATGTGATTCTGCCCAAAGTTTTCCTGCCGCTAGCTGGTGCCGTGACGTTACTCCTGACCTATAAAGGTCTGTTACATCAGCAGTTCTCAACAGAGCTCCACCTGTTTTAGTCCTGTCCTGGTCTTATCAGTTAGACTAATTAAAAACACCTGCATGAGTGCAAAGGGCCTAAAAAAAGAAGCAGGATTCAGTCTGCATCAGGCTGTTCTTTCTTGTTTCTGTCTGTGAATGTGTGTGTTTGGGGGCATTGACTAAACATAACTTTGACATTATCCTGTCCTGCTCTGGGAGGTGAGTCATTGCATGTGGTCTAGTTTACTACTCCTCTGGGTGCTTTCCTAGAAAGGGGGTAAAAAAACAAGTGAGAGAACAGTGTTTGCTTTTGTTAACTTCAACTTCTGCAGGCCTGAAACGTATGTTAATAGAGAGTGAAAATTAAAATTCAAGGCTAAGGTTGAATTGATGGTATTTCTAGCACTGTCAAATAAGGTTTACAACAATGAATCTCTGCAACCAGACAATGTGGTGCTTGTATCCAGAGTTTAATACAGGCTTTCATTCTTTTTGAGCTTTGTTGATGTTCAACAATGGGAACCAAGCCCATGAATGAACTGCACTGTTCATCTAAAGGACATGTTTCTTCATTACCATAAATACTGACACTTAAAGAGGACATATCATGCTTGTTTCTCCTTTTCACTATGCCAGACTAGGATGCCTGTAAAGCATTTCTGCCCTCAGTACAAGTCATTTAGTTCCTTCATTGCCCCACAATTGCGTTCTCAATATCCTCATTTTAGGCCATTATGAAGCGCTTGTTGAAACGCTTCGTCTCAAGGATGACCTAAAGTTACCTCGCAACGTCACAGCCCTTTGTGCTCTGATTGGTCAGTTCTATCAGGGGTAGAGCCAGCCTGTCCTTCTTCTTCTACTGTATTTTCCAGCAGGCTCAAAGCAGCGACCGCGTATTGAGTCCCCCTACAGGCCAGAGCTGGTAATAAGGGAGAGTGAGCTAGGGATCTATATACCCCTGCTGCTGGATGTGTTCCTCGGTGACGGTTTGGGGCTGATGGACATCACAGAGGAGGAAGTGTTTATCAGATTACTCCAATAAAAAGAAAGGTACCTTGTGATGTCATGACGTTTGAAATCTCGCGGACATCTCGCAATGACCTATTTTCAGAGGCATCAAATCCTGTTCTAGGAAATCACAAAAAATACAATATCTAATTTTTTGAAAATTAAGGGGGTGTAAGGTCTTGTTTTCAAATTTATTATATTATATGTAAGTATTAAATCATGCATCAGCATGATATGTCCTCTTTTAGTCTGTCCTGAGAATCTGATTTATACTTGTAACAGGCAAGACGTCACACTATGGTCCAGTCCAACGAATGCTGTAGTTGTCTGTAGGTCTGTATTTCAAAGAATTAATCAGACAAAATGTGTCATAAAACAATGCTCGATAAACATATTAAATCACCCAGTGTAAGATCTGTGCCACACTGCCCTGAACAAGTTGGAAATCACCAAAATATTTCTTTTTGTTTCTGTAGTGATTAATACACCAGTAAGTAAAAGCCCCTTAACAGAAATATTTTTGTGCTGAAATATTATTGTTATCAGTGACTTTTTAAATGTACTGTTTTACAATACCCCAACCCTAAAAGGGATAAAGGGGTAAAGAAAGTGAATGAATGAATGTTTTACAGTACAACATAAAACATAGTAAAGCCCATAGTTATTTCTTGATTAAGATATTAAATTAACGTTATTTATCTGTATTTCTGAACAGATAAAAATAAGTTTTAATGGTGGAATGTTTTGTGTGATTTATTTCTGACTTCTCAGAGAAGCCCAGTGAGTGGTGCTAATTTGGGTCTAAAAAGGTCAATTCAGTTCAAATCCTTATTCCTGTTCAAATATCTTGTTTGACAACAATAATATTTTCTGTTTTTGAAAAGTTCTTAAAAAGATTTCCAAAAACATTTTTTTTTTCTCATTTTTTTCACTAGTGGTCTACTATATAATAAGCACTGTATATGTGGCGTATTTGTAGATTTGTTTTAGTTTTTGTTTTGTCTTGTATTTTTTCATTCCAGTAGGATCTGCATAGTTGTAGAATTTTTGGGAAATCTAGAATTTAACCATTTAAAAGAGATTCCATGTGTTGTTTACTCTAAATGCTTTAAATATTCAAACACAGCATTTAACTGGCCACCCAGCCATTATCTGTACCATTTATCTCTTTTAGGGTCTTTGAAGGGGGAGGGGGGTGAATCATAATCTAGATTAACCTGGGTGGGAGACACCATGGACCACTCACCAGCCGGTCCCAGGGCCACACAGGGAGACAGACAACCATTCATACACTTACCCACACCTTTTAAAGGTCATCAGCTATACCTGTAAGCATGTTTTTTGTCTGTGGGAGGTAGCTAGCGTGCCCAGAGAGAACCCATGCATGCTCCATAAGTCAAGGCCCTTACCCACACCTGGCTTGACTCAGCATGCATCATGCAGTGAGGCACTACCTGCTGCGCCACCGTGCTGTCCCCCAATTGACGATGTGATAAGCAAATTCTACAAGAATTTTATATAAAAGGGAAACTTCCTCCAGCCCAAGAAAACATTTACAATAGCTAATGCAACAATTTGTAAAGTTTTCACCTTAAAATAAAAGTTAAAAAGTTGATCTAATTGAGTAAAACATCAAAGTCAAGTTTGATCATGCGAGATTGCAAGTTGTGAGAGTGGAGGCCCTAGTTGTTGGTGGGTGAGTTGTTTTGTGTGTAGTGTGCTGTGTCTCTATCTTTGCAGCACACTGATGAGTCTGACATTATTTGTCGTCATGCGTGGCCCTCCTCACAGTTTCAGAATCCCAACTGCATTATAAAAAGGCACAAAGTAGCACAAATAACAAAATATTCAATGTGTTCATTCCACATTCTACATGCAGCATGATAGCTGTAACAGGTCAATGCTGAGAGCCGTACAAAACACAAATAAACCAGACATAGCTGCGTCGTCAAATCAGTCTTTCTTACCTGTTTGCCTTTTCTGTCCTCAGATCAAGTTCCTCAAAGTGGAGATGGAGAAAAAGACCAAAATCATCAAGGACCTACAGCAAGAGGTAAGTAGCCTTTACGTCGTATGAAGCCGTAAGTTCATCACTGATTCTTTGATGACCAAGCAGAGAGAGAATAATCACTCCAGTTGACAGATCCATGTCCTCTGTAGTGTGGTCTTATATTTCACTGAATAATTTCTGATGTTTGCTCAAAGCCTCTCAAAAGTCTCCAGAGACTGAGGGTTTCTTTCAATCAGAGGGTGGACATGTGCTGGCAGAAATACATTCATTTTAGCGAGTACTTTGCAAACACCAGCGTGGGCCTTTGATCGTGGTTTTGATCACGACTGTCGTGGCTTTTGTTGGCTCAGAAATGGATCTCTTCTCTTCTTCCCCCTCTCCTGTGAAATATTTCTTCCCACATGATAGTTGAACATCAGTGCAGAATAGTTTGCCTAAAAGAGATTTTTTTTTTGCTCGCTTTGATTCTGAAGGGCTGACACCGAAATCTGACATTTTACTGCTGATGTCTCAGACAGCTGAGGAGAATAAAGTTCTGCTGGAAAATACTGTTATAGATGTACTGAAAATCTGTGACACTACATTATCCACAGTTTGGCTTGTTATCTGTGGGTGTAGGAAATGCACACCACCAAAAACATCAAACAACATGGACCCATTAAACTGGAGCTACGTCTGCAACAGCTGCTTCTGAAGACACATACAGACTTACATGTTTCCATTGTTTATCTCGTCTGTTAGCTTCATAACATGGAGGAAATGAGGAGGAAAAATGTCAAAGTCAAACCTCTGCAGATCAAATAAAAAGAATGAAAACAATGCTCAATACCACAGATTTCATGGGACAGCCTTTGGCCAAATGAGTAAGTTTGACTGAATTTGTCATCAGCAGAAATGTAACTGTATTTAGAATCACTCTAATCTTTGAAGGTAATGACATCTTGCATTTTAATGAAGCAAGGTGAAACAGAGCAACTTCGAAAAACTTTGATGCAAAAACGTACACAGTATTATGCAGAAGTATCGCATAGTTCTAAGCAAAAATGCCTGCACATCAGCGGCTGCTCTAGAGTCAACTTCATGAGAATTATCACCACAGTTGTGACGTTTTAGGTCCAAACCCTACATCAGACTTCTATGAAGAAGATAAAAAAAGTAATGTATGCATTGGCAATGTGTCACGTAAGGGCTGTGTCACTCTGGAAATGTTTTTTACTTTGTTTGTGTTTTCATTTTGGTAAGCATTTGATCAAGTCAGAGCTCAATAAGAGGAGGCTCACTTGTGTTTTTTCTATTAGCTGTGCTTTTCTTAGCCAAAACAGATGAAAATGACAGAGAGACACATTTACCTTAATCCAGCTGGTATGTATGTCACCAGTGTAGTTCCCTGCTAGCTACTGATTAATGTGCACTTTTTTTGCTGAGGAATCATAAAATGATTCCATAAACAGTTGAGCAATGCATTAACTGGAAATTTTTGGAGGATTTGAACAAAACAGCTGCGTATTCCTTTCCCATATAAACTGAGAGATATGGTGAACACTGCATGTTTGAAGGCCAAAAATGATTTATTTAAGATAGAGAGGATGTTAATGATGATGTGCCCAATAGAAACAGTTGAAAACAATCAACAAATTGGATAAAATCTTCCAAATAATTGGTGACTCAGTACAAGGATGAAAGTAGACATGATGTCCATTGATAAAGGAACGTTCAGAAAATTTTGTCTGAAATTCTGAACATGACAAAAATCTCTTCTTAAGTTGTAACTTTGTAAAGTCTGTTTCTAAAAGATTAGGGTTTCCATTACTGTGTTCCAAAGTGTCTCCACAAATGTGCTTGTTTTTCCTTTTGATCACGAATCAGAAATTTTTTCTAAAATTTGAACACTAAGTTTCTAAGTTGTGGATCAGCGTTTGGTAAAACATCCTTATCCACATTTAATTATAGACATACATATGTCTGGATTTTAGATCCAGCAGGTGACAAAAAGAGTCATCCTGATGTTTTGTACATTCTACATGTTGAATTGTATTGCACAATTGTCTTGCTTCAGCTTGCTTGAGCCCATTTACACTTACATCAGTTTTAGCACTTTGGAGATCAGGGGTAGTATTCACGCCTAGATTGTTTTGAAGAGTTGCTTCATTACAAGTGTGTGTTCACTGTTTGGCATGGTTCACTCACCTGAGCAGTGGTTTTGGCTAACCTCCAATCAACCCCTGGAGCGATTTGTTTAAAGGGGACACAATCGACCCACAAACAAGGTGAGGAAACAACCCATCACACCATTGCTGTAATTGTAGAAGCAGCAGCAGCAGTAGTAATTAAATTAAGGTTACAGCTTCTGGGCAACCAGACTGATAAAGTACAAAGTAAAAAACTTATGTTTCCCAGAATTTAGTTTCACTGGTTTAACTGAAGAATTCAACCTTTCCAAGGCCAGACATGCCTCTTACGCAATTTGGCCTGCTTCAAAATACAGGCCAAATTAACCAACTTAAGGAAATAAGTGTTTTTTTTTTTTGTTTGTTTGTTTTTTTTAACTGAATTATAAAAAAGCAACCAAGCTGTAGGTTTGAAAACCATCAGTGCCTTGCCTATGACACACTAACTGGCTATGTGCAAAAACTTTACATCAAATCCTTGACCTCTGTAATGAAATACAACATTGTATCACTAAGCCTCAGCCTCTCATTTGTGATTTGTCATCCCCACTTCAAATTCCAACCTTCATTTCATTGTCTGTCTTAAGAGCACATGTCTGACAGTCTCTATTCTGAAGATCCTGGACCAATGCATAGTTCATAGTCATGGTGTTCACTACCAAGTCTGTGCTATATAAGCATCATAAGTGCTTTATCATTGCAGCGGAGGGTGACAGGTCTGAGACAGATTCAAATGGGCCTTGACAAGTTTTTGATTAAAGCATTTAAAAGATAATCTCCTAGGTAGTACTTAAGTTTGAATAAATGTCTATGAATGAGGCATAAATTTGTACTTGCATGCTCAACTCTGCAGAGGGTAATCAGACATAAATGTAGAGACCCTCTCTAATCAGCCAAGTGGTTTCAACAGCAGGGGGGCCACACATGTTGGCGGATCAGTTTAACACACTAAATGACCCATAAAGGAGGCTGTGATTTGACTTTGTATTAAACAATCAGGAAATACTTTACTCTTAAACACCCCGTCTGGCAATAGAGCAAGTGCTGAGACATTGATGAGGAGGTATAAATGATCTTTGCTTCAACATTTGTGGCACAAAGTTCCTTTTTTTAAGCTCATTATCACAAGTCATTCCTCAGTGTTCCCTCTGATCTTGCCAAAACAAAGAGCTGGCATCAGTTTTGCCAGTTTGATCTAAAATGGAGTTAGCAGCACAGTAATTAAAGAGAGTTAAAATAATGAGTGTTTTGTGGAAGAATTAACATAGAAAATGCCTTTTTCCCAGGGCCATTCATAGGAGGGCTATGACGGTTATAAAAATGTTAAAACCTATACTCTTATTGTAACACAAAGGCATTTTATTTACTGGCACTGTCATAAATGTTGCTAAATTTTGTCTTGGTTCAAAACAATAATCAATTTTTCTAATTTGAATACAGACATGATACTATCATTTTGTAGAGGTTAGCTATACCCAACTGTTTGGCATTGTGTTGCTTTAAAGGGCCAGAACAAAAGTAAGGATATGAGTAAATATTAAAGGAGAAAATGGATGAGATTTGGTGATTCATTCCCAAGAATAAGCTGATCAAAGCCAGGCTAAGATGTTAAGTTTCAAGTTCCATTGACCTTAAACTTTCAAACTATATCCTCAAAAATCCAACATTTGGCCTCAGGCTATGATTACAAGACACTCCTGACTTAAAAACACAGATTTTTCCTTTGCGGTTCCAAAGTCAATCTGCGTTCAGACGGAGAGGCTGGAGACGAATGTAACCGCTGTAGTGTGCATGCCGGTTCAGTAGATGGCGGTATAGGTCTGCAGAGAGGCAGTGCTAATACAAAACACGTATGAAGGAGAAAAACTTCTCACAAACAACAATGAGGAATAGCGCACAGAGATGCAGGAGTTTCTTTTCTGGACAACAAATCAGTTCAGAGAACAAATCTGTCTGAATAGTTTCGTCTGGATAACAAACTGAGCACGGTAAGCGGAAAACACGTTACTCGGCAGACGGCCAAAGCTGTCGTTGTTCCCAGTACGCGCGTGCTGCCTTCATATAAAAGAGTGCTGCACATGCGGTGACGTCAGCATTTCACCCTGAAACGCTCTGATATAGGTTTACACGGCACTGCATGGAGAGTTTATGCAGCCCGTTTTCAAAAGTTTGCGGAAATAACAACTCCAGATACCATTGTCATGTAAACAGGAGGCCGAAACGCAATGAAAACTTATTGGATTTGAGCGTTTTAGGAGCCATGTAAACGGCCCTACAATCTAAGTCAGAATTTTTTTTAAAAAGTCAGAAAGTGAATCAGAAGTGAATTGGTTCTTCAATGAAACAAATTTGAATGATGATCATGAAGCTCAGTGACTTCCAAAATTTAAGTAGACTGGACATTCCTGCCAAGTTTAAAAAAAAACAACTCAAAGCATGTAGATGTAACAGGTTCAAAAGATAATCGTAATCACCTGTAAACTACGACATTTACTCTTTTCTATTTAGTTGTTTCCTCCTTGGGTCAGCTTGAAAAAGTATCCACTTTTTTAAAAATCAAATCCAACTCTGGTTTTCTTAAGATATGTTCACAGGCCAGGAATTATCATGAAGCTGCAACTTTTCTGCCACCAAGACTTATAAATTCATTTAAATGTAATTTCTTCATGTTGTTTTCTTCATGTTGTTTTCTTCTTAGTTGTTAAGACAACAACAGCAATGGATATTTGTAAAGATTTATAGAAATTCATTAGCAAGGTATATTTGTGAGAACAATCACCAATAAACATTGATATATGACATTTGATATTTCACCTTTTGCACTCTAACAGGCTCCTAAAAAGCAGTTAGCTCCAACTGGCACTGTTCTCTGGAGGAGAGTAGAAGTCCTGATGCCCATGACTGTGTTGACTAGTGCACAGAAGTACTATGTGAATGAATGGAGACATGTGAACCCCATTTAAATTTGTATAAAGGCCATAAAACATACCAGGGGATATTTAAAATCTGTTCAGCTCATTGTTGGGCTGAAGTGGATGTTTGTGCAAAGTTTGAAGAAAGTCCCTTTGAACATTTTTGCACTCTCACAGGCGACAGACGGACAGACAGATGGAAAACCCAAAAGCTCAATGCCTCCAGTCTCAGCTGTCACTGGTGTGGTGGCATAAAAAGACATAAGGCCGCCTTCATAGACCCACTGCTCCCCTCTGAAATGAGTGTTACTTAATTGACATTTGAGCTTTGCCTTTTTCCTCCTCCAAATCTACATATCTTAGAAAAAGCCCTCTCTGGGATATAAGGCCTCTATAATTACACTCTGAAGAGGTCATTAATGGTCAACAGAAGCATTGGAACCTCCCTGACATCTGTGACACTCTGACATTTAAGTCTCAGCTACATGCAGGGAATCATGAGCCAGTTGTGCAGAGGGAACAGGGATAATTTCAGATTTTTTTTTTTTTTTTTTGGTGCAAAGGTGGGCAGGGCAGGTTTTTTATGAGGCTGTGTAATACATAGTGACAGTTTCATGGAGCTGTACAAAGCAGTAAGATCTCGACTTAGAACAACACAGTTTACATGAACTGAATATATATATTTATAGATATTTAGGTAAGAGTATCACAGAGACAGATGTGCTGCAGTGAGTCACTGGCAAAGATGGGAAACATTGGGGGGTTGATCCCACCTGCAAACGTGAGATGTCAAATTTGAAAATAAATATGGATGTGTTAGACTGTCATTACTTTGAACTGACAGCCTCCATAAAACCCATCGGTTTATTGAAGGTTATTTTTGGATAAGTAAATGTCACTGTGGGTAAGAAGTTAATTTAAGTAGTCAGATGACAGTGATAGTAGGATATAGACTCCATTTGCCATTTACATAGTTTTCCAATTTGATTTGAAAGCTGAAATGTTTGGATTACAGCATTCTGTTGCACATCAGCTGAAAGCTGGCTGTCACTTTTCCCAAAAATCAAACTCCAGTTGGATTTAAAGCATACGTGTTAAACCAAAGAGACTCACATACACGCAATTAAAGACAATCACTTGGTATCTGATTGACCAGAACTGATATTAAAGGGATAGTTCACTTGTTTGAAGTGGGGTTGTATGAGCTCCATATGGCCACTAAGGACATTAGATTCAGTAGAAAGTTCTCTCCTCTCCCTCAGTAAGCCACAGACTGTGAGAGTGGGTGACGAAGATATAAACGCTAACAGGAAAGTACCGTACCAAATACTAAGGGTATTTTCTCCACCTACAAGAACTTAAATCAAATGTAATACCACAGTTTAAGAGTACGCTACATATGAGTGTTTTTAAGTGCATAAACCTGTCCGAAAAATAAAGTTTATCCACAAGATAAATTGTCCACAAAACTCCAGGATTCAGAAGAGCAGGAAAGTATATTTGACAAGTAATACCGCCGTCCATATCACCTATTCCCTCTGGGTACAGCAGGTCAAACATTTGCATCAATATTTATTTACAACTCTATCTTGATGTCCAGTGTCCGTGGATATTTCCTCTGTATTCCTTTCGGTGTGTTCGGTCTCCATCTGCAGCAGCTCTTCTTCTGTGAACTCCGGTACGTACAGATATCCTCTTGGCTCCAAAGTGAATGGAACTTCGTTGGTGCTGTCGTAATCATCACTTTTTTAATTTCCTGCATTGTCTCTTTCTCACACCGCTAACAGTCAAAACAAAAGAATAACAATACTTGATAAAAATTACACGAAGCTACAACCGGCGTCTAAAGCAGCTAGCTTGAATGTTTTGATCATCTGAGCGATTTAGCGGAGGATACATGACACGAGTTAGCTAGGTCCAGATAAACTTTATATTTCGGAAAGGTTAATGCCCTAAAAAACACTCATATGTAACATACTCTTAAACTGTGGTATTACTTTTTCATTCGAGTTCTTGTAGGCGGAGAAAATACCCTTTGTATTTGGTACGGTACTTCCTGTTAGCGTCTATTTCTTCGTCACCCACTCTCACAGTCTGTGGCTTACTGAGGGAGAGGAGAGAACTTTCTACTGAATCTAATGTCCTTAGTGGCCATATGGAGCTCATACAACCCCACTTCAAACAAAGTGAACTATCCCTTCATTGTATGATGAGGGCCAAGTTAAAGAGCTTGCCAATAGTTTGAGAAGGAAATTTAAACACCAGAAGCCAAATACATGATGCTAGGGCTTTGACTGTGTCCTAAACTACTAAATTCTACAACAGCCACCTCCTCAATTATTTATACTGGATATTTGTTTACTAAATTAAAGGTTAATTTGCTGTTCCCCTGAAATACAAAACCTGTCATCACTACATCAAACTGGTTTGAGCTTCTCCATCAAAGAGACACTCAGCTGACAGTGTGATTAGTATTCTGGGTAAAAAAGAAAAAGAGGGTACATCAGATGAAGAAGAGGATGGGGAACTCTTCGCACTTTTGTCCACTAAATAAGACATAAGTACATTTCAAATATAATGGCAGATGTATTTAATGTATTGCTTTTTCTTTGCAAGGGCTATAACAATATAGGGCAACAGGTGGTGCACATGCCTCACAGCAGGAAGGGTGCTGGTTCTATCCCAGCGCCGGCTAGGGCCTTTCTGTGTTGACTTTGCATATCATCCCTGCGCATACATGGGTCTCAAAAACATGCTCATTGGGTCAGTTGGTGACTCTAAATTGCCCGTAGGTATGAGTGTGAGTGGTTGTTTTGTCTCTTTGTGTGGCCCTACGATTGGCTGGCAACCACTCCAGGGTGTACCCTGCCAATCACCCATTGTCAGCTGGGATAGGCTCATGCCCCCAAAACCCTGATAGGGACAAGCAGTGCGGGTAATGCTTGGATATATAACATTATTGAAACAAAAAGTCCTGCTTTAGATGATTAAGAGGCTTGTGGGCACCTAGTACTGACTTAATAATAATAATAATAATAACTTAAATTTATATAGCGCCTTTCAAGGAACCCAAGGTCGCTTTCCACAGTAGAGGGGACAAACAAATAAGAAAACACTTAAACAGGGAAAGCCTGGGAGAACAAGTGAGTTTTGAGAAGTGATTTGAAACAGTCAAGAGTGGGAGAGTTGCGGATTTCTGTGGGAAGGGAGTTCCAGAGGGTGGGGGCAGCCACACTGAAGGCCCTGTCCCCGAACGTTTTCAGTTTGGTCCGCGGGATGGAGAGGAGACCAGCGTCAGACGACCGCAGACTCCTGGATGGGGTGTGCTGGTGGAGGAGATCAGCCAAGTACTGGGGGGCAAGTGCGTGAAGGGACTTGTAGGTGAGTAGGAGGAGCTTGTACTGATGACAGACTTGCGGTCTGTCATTTCCATGAAGACTTTCATATTGGGGGGTGTGCACATTAGGCTATGAGGGCTACACAGACCTAGGACATAGGCTAAAGGCTATAGTTCCTGACCACATTTCCTGGAAGGCCCTCACTCCTAATAGCAGCTAGAAGGCTGGACAGTTGTCTTCTGTTTACCCTAAATGTTGGGATGAATTACTCGACTCCATTCAATTTGCAGATTCTCAATCCATTTTTAAAAGATAGTTGTACCTACAGTTGTTTCTTTCAGTCAAGATTCTTACTTGTTTTGTACTTACTCCCAGTTGTACATCTGCTAAATAAAATCTTAAAACTGTGAAAAGAGTAAAGCCTCCTTTAGCCTTGTACAGCAGCTGGATCTACCTGATTCAGTATCTGTAATTAGCAATCAGGCAGATTTCCATTTGCCCAGCTCCAATCTACAATGACTTTAAGTAGTCCAAAGTGGGACAGCCCAACCAGAGTCCTTTAGAGCAGGAAGAGGAACAAGGTACCATCAAGAAAACAGGCGAAAGTGAGTGCTGATTTCAAGATTAGCACAGTTGCTAACAGCTTCTGCCTACCCCAGCTGTCTTGGGCGAGAGGAGGGGTACACCCTGAAACGGTCGCCAGTCAATCGCAGGGCCACATTGAGAGACAGACAACCATTCCCGCTCACATTCATATCTAAGGGCAATTTAGAGTCACCAATTAACCTAATGAGCATGTTTTGAAAAATGAAAAACATAAACTAAACTTCAAACCTCTCTTTAGTCAGGATATTTTCACACACAAATGTCTTTACAAGAGTTTGTTTTGTAAAGTAGCTCACATTCTGCAGCACAGTAGCTCCCGCCTATGACATTAACTAACTGGCCCGTTATAAATGTTGATTGACGGTAAGCTTGTCCAAACACCTGCAGGATATGCTCCTGGAAAAGTTCTGCCCTTCCTGAACCCATCCTTTGGACTCTTTCCCAGATGGACAAGTGAGATATGTTGAGCAATTCATCTGGTGTGCTAGTTGAGCCCTTGTGGATCTTTCACAAGAATTGTTCAACACTGCTACGCAAAGTTTCCACCAACTTTCATTTCTTTTTGTAGTAAGCCAAATTTTAACAGCCTCAAAGCTGACGGAGAATTGTCCCTCCCTGGAGACCCTCTGGAGCCTAGGTAGGAAAAAAAGTGGTTATGGCATAACTTCATCATTAATCAGCCTTCTCATGACCATTCTGTATATATTTCTTTTATACTTTGGTCATTAGGTTTGCTCTCAGTTAGACTTATTTTTTATTGACAGAGATTGGCTTTAAACACCAAGTTCCCTTTAAAAGTATCGTTGCTGATCACTTGTTTGCACTGACATCATTTGTATGCCTCCAACAAAATACTATCAAAATCTTAACGAAATATCTTAGCCTCATCTGAATAATCAACAAAAACTTGTGAGTCTATCCATGTCAGTTTGTGTTCATTTTTCCACTTTATGGTCACATTTAAGGCAGTAGTTCATGTTGCTTTTAAAATTAACTTGGAATATACCAAGACACCTTCAAAATATACATCTCCTCTATTTGATAATGATGATTAACTAGTTATAAGAAACACCTCAGTGTTACACATACAGACCTTCATGAAAGAATGTCTTATTACTGTGTTGTTGTACTTTATTAAAATATTTCATGTTCCTCATGAATTTTTTCCCTCGACTAAAATTCAAGTCAGATGTGTTTCTGTGTGGTCATGATTTATTTAGATAAAGATTTATGAGACTTTGGCGATATGTATGCTAATCCTTGATGTAGCTAAAATGAAAATCTTTGAAGCTAACCTTTTCTTGTGATTACACTGGCATTACTATTTAAAATGTGTTGTTTTATGTTGCTCATAGTTGTGAGTTGTGATGCAGTGTCAGCAGGGGATTCTTTATGGCTACAAATCACTGTGATTCACCATCAGTGATTTGCTTTCAGGGCTGATTATGAGCTTTTAGAGGCTGAATGATTTACAGACAGACTTGGATCCTGCTGGCATTCATCAGATTCTTACAGAGCGTTGCAATAGGCAGCTTACTACACCCCGCTCCCCACCGCTCAGTCTGATGTTTTCATGTCTCAAATGTCTTTTCCGACATTGTCCTCCTTTCATGTCTGCCTGATGTAATTTCACCTTTTAAACGGCAGCAAAACATCGTGCACCAGGGTGTTTAGCAGATTGCTTTTGTGATAATCACTCTGGGAAAAAGTGACAGGAATCGGAGGAGTGGTGAAAATGGAAACAGTGTGTAGGTGTCTGTCAACCAAGTTAGACAAAGAACATTGGAACTCTGAAATAAATTTTATCTTATCATTGCTGCCAATTCAATGCTTTCTTTTAAATGTAAAAAATCAATACCACAAATTGCTGCTATAAAGTTGTGATTTCATGACAGTTGAGAGGAGATGAAGCGAAAATTAAGCACCAACACAAAATTTATGCATTGACTGATACTGAAGACCCTTTAAGTACATTTATACTCTCATCAGCCACATTATAAGGTACAGCTGTTCAATGCCTTGTTTGCACAAAAGATTAATCAGCCAATCACATGACAGCAAATCAATGTATTTAGGCATGCAGACATGCTTAGGATGACCTGCTGAAGTACAAACTGAGCATCAGAATGCAGAAAAGGCTGATTTTAGTTACTTTAAATATGGCATGGTTGGTAATGCCACACACACTGAACTCAGTATTTCAGTTTCTGGGATTTTCAAGCACAACCACCTCAGTCCAAAAAGGAGAAAATATCCAGTCAGTTGCAGTTCTATCGGCAGAAGTGCCTTTTTGATGCCAGGGGTCAAAGGAGGAGTAGTCTGAGATGATTGCTGCAGCAGAGAACCACGGTGAGTGCCACTCCTGTGAGCTACAAACAGGAACCCAAAGCTAGAGTTTGCAGAGGTTTGTCAACACTGGGTAATAGATGGTTGGAAAATGTTGCTTGGTCTGATGCATTTAGATGCCAGGGTCAGAACTTCTTGCAAACAACATGGAAACATGGATCTATCCTGCCTTGTATCAGTGGTTCGGGCTGTTGGTGATGGTAAAATGGTGTGGGGGATATTATGGGCCTTAAATGCCACAGACTACCTGAATATTGAGGCTCATCCTTTTATGAACGCAGTGTGCCTATAACCCTCCATGTCACAAACTAATTTTTGACTCATTTTTATAATCTTCTCTGTAGCAATGTCACTCTCCACATCTATGAAGCAACAGTTGTTCTTATCTGACTTAAAGGAGGTGAGTAACAGGTCTTTGTCTTGACTAAGGTTTTGGAAACTCTAAACAGTGATTAGTTGAAGGATATTTTAAACAGAGACACTTTTTTATCTGATTTTCAATCCAGTTTTAGAAGGAAACAGCACAGCCTCAGCAGCTTTTAAAGTCTTCGATCATTTGTCAAATATCATTGATGCACTGTGCAGCTCTTTTTCAAAACCCCCTAAATCATTTGTCACAGTGGACTATGTGTTAAAAACAGGCTAACCAAAGCAAGATTATATGAACAAAGAGTTAACTGGTTCAACAGCTACCAAACTGACAAAACACAGTGTGTTCAGCTTAAGGGTCTCATTTTTAAATCTGTTAAATGACAAAAGGTGTGCCTCAAGGGTCAGTCCTGAGGCCACTTCCTTTCTGTTTTCATGCCATCATATCAATAACAATGTTACTAAAGCAAATTTTCATTTTTATGCTGATGACAGTGTAATCTGTTGCTAAGCATCTCCACAAGACAAAGCTCTCCCCCAAGTTAAACAATGCTTTTCCCAATGTTCAGATTGTTTTTGTGACTTCAAATTTGTTTTAAATATTGACAAGACTAAAGTAATGCCCTTTTTTTTTTACCTGCTCCCAATTACACTTCTCATGGTGGTCAAATTGAGTCTGTTTTTGAACTGTAGATACCATCATATTTTAATAAATCTAACCTCATATTCATCATCAAGGCTGATGTTTGAAACATTTTTTTTTTTAATTTCAGGATTAAATCTTGTCTTTCTTTTGAATCCAGAAATAGGCACCCGTCACATTTCTGTCTGTTTTTGGCTATGCTGTTTGTTTGTACATGCATACCTGGCATCAGAGCCCAGATGCTCGATACTGCATTCTGTTGTGCTCTGGTGGTGCTTCATTATCCACTTTAAGTCCCTCTCTATTTATTGCTTGTTGTATACACGTCTAGGATATTCTTCACCATCTACATGAGACTTAAGCGCTGGCACCTTCTTGGTTAAAGAACTATTTTAGGTTTGCTCCCATCATACCTTCTGACCTTCACAGTCAGAGGATTACAGGATCTTACATTCTGCAGGCCATGGATCTCCTCTTGTTGTCTGTCCCAAAGGTCAGAATTGAAGCTGAAGAAGATATTTACATTTGCTGCTTCCTTTACAGATTAAATCACTGAACGTCCTTCACTAACTCTTGACTGGACTGTGACTTGACCATGCTGGGACCTGCCGACTGTTGTGACAGTGATGAGAATCCCAGCAATAATGTGACAAACACATAGTGACTGGTTAACGATAATGATACTCCAATAATGACACAAGTTGAAGCTCATTGGATGTGTTTTAGTGAGAAAAACGCCACCTCATGGGGACACCCTGCAATTCCATTAAACCAGAGAGTTGGGTTGAGACTCCTATTGGCTGGAAGTTGGCAGGTAATTGTCTGGAAACTGGCAGACATTGGACTGGAAAGGAAGCTAGTTTCATTGGATACTTTTAAGAAGATGTTAAATAATTCTGGGAACTAGGCATCTGGCTACAGATTTTTTGACTATTTTTTTCTAGAATTGTCCATCTATTCAGATAATTAATTATTGTTTTTCATTGGTTTTCATATGTTATGCAATTTAGGTGCCACAGTGGCGCAACAGGTAGTGCGTGCCTCACAACAAAAAGGTTCTTGGTTCGATTCCCAAGTCGGACAGGGGCCTTTCTGTGTAAAGTTTGTGTGAAGCACCCCAGCTTCCAAACACATGCTCATTAGGTTAATTGGTCACTCTAAATTGCCCTTAGGTATCTGTATGAGCTTGAATGATTGTCTGTCTCTCTATGTGGCCCTGCGATTGAGTGGCGACTGGTTCAGGGTGTACCCTGCCTCTCGCCCAATGAAAGCTGGGATAGGTGCCTACTTTGACAATAATGTCTAAGTTTTATGAGGCAGCCTTGGAAGATAAAAGCCTCTGACCCACCCAAATCACTCAGTCAGTACATCAAGTCAAAGAGTTATTGAACTCTAATGAAACTCCATCATAACTTTCTCACACATGCATCACTTGCATGTATTTAGAGCCAAAGTGAAAAAATGGATGTCATAGTGAAATGGAGAGAGATATATATGTGATGGCAGCTGATGTCACATTTTGCACAGGACAGACAGGTGACGCGCAGACTGATCGCTTGCTCTCACATATCTGAGACAGCAGACCCGGCTCCCAACGCTGGAGTGATGGTGTATTTGACATCCAGTGAGAGTGGCAGCATTTTTTTTGTAAGGAGAAAAGGTCTAATCTGTCATCGCCATCAAACTTAAGTGCTGCAAAGTGCTGTGAAAGGCCACATACACGGCTTACTTTACAACATGTTAAACTCTGCCAGCAGACTGACAATATGATGTAAATATGTTAAATTTATGGTTTCATAGTGCAACTCTGGAGGGTTGAAAGCAATAGTTGAAAGGTTTATAAGGTAGTACATTTGCAGCCCTTGCTGATATGGGGTGTTTCAGTTCAGGCTTAAGGTCTTGACTCTGGCAAAAGTTTAATGTAATAGGTTTTGGATTTATTTTTCCAACACTGTGAACATCCCCGAAGAGACAAGAAGACCATTTATTTTATATTAACTTCACCATAAGCACTAGGCATGAGCAAACCAATTAAATGCACATAAAATAGGGTCAAAACATCTATGTGTCTTAGGTTGCCTTGGCAACAAGCAAACATGGCAGATAATGTGTTTGAAAAAGCAGAATCTTTCAGACATCCACCATTAGGAAACCACTGCTATAGATCCTTGTATAGTATCCTGTCCCTCAGCTCAGGGCAGTTCTTGGTTATTGAAACACAAGATAAAGCCTTTAGCAAGTTGACAACTAAATAGAAGGCAACACCGTAAGACTTGAGCTGCTACCTCTCAATTCTCACATCTATTGCTGTCCAAATATCTAAATCAGTTTTATGTCATAGCTGGTGTTTGGTGTTGTTTTTGAGTCTGACACACTAGATGGACTGTTCAATAGACTTCACAAGTTCATCTAGGAAACAGCCCATAGAAAGTTTTTTGGAATGGGCAGAGCCTTTCAAAACATATCTGTGATTTGATGATAGTTTCATCAATCACATTTATTATGGGCCGCTTGGATAATGTAGTATGTGGGCACTACTGAGGCGGTGAAAGGTACAGAACCTGTACCACTTTGTAGAACAAACTTTTAGAAAAATGTGGGAAGTGAAGTGAAATATCTTTCCTAATGAGAAGTCCAGATCTGATAAAAATTGCTTAAAATTGTTAGCATCTTTGCCAATCTCTGTCCAAACGGTCACTTCCTGTCGTCTAGCTTTATGCTTCCACCTCTTCCTGCTCTGAAGGACACTGGCTGCGCCGTCCTGCTTTGGGCTGTTGACTTGTAGACTGGAGTTTAGCAAGATGGATCAGACATTGAATCAGACTGATCCATCTGCATGGTAAGGTTACCAAGATTAAAGAAGTGTGCAAGTGTCTTTTCACATATCACGGATGGTATACTGTGGCCCTGATTGCATGTGCAGCCAGATAGTTCAAGGTCATACCTGTTGCTTTTTTGATCTTATTCTTTTCTTATTCTCTCACATGTCAGTGGGCAGTGGTTGTAAGCTTTTCTAGCTTTTTTTTTCTTCTTTTTTTTTTTTACATTTTCTGACATAGTCATTTTACACTATTGCCAGTCCTAAGCCCTGAACCAAACCGTATCTACATGCAGCATTGATTCTTCTCCTCTGAGATCAGACCAAACCAAGAAACGTGTCAGTGAATCCATGTTTTCACCATAGAAACACAGACAGCCCATTTCATTGGACTGCTTAGAGTTTGATTGTGCGTGGGTTGAGGTGCTTCAAGGGGTTGAACAATAGTGGAGCTGTCTTTGATGAATGCACCTTAGTGATGGCTCATTTTCATTGACCAGCTAAAAGCACTTTTCTCTGTTGTGATTCTGATCATTTATTTTTGAGCAGGTATGATGAGAGAGAATGATTTGTGCAAGGCATGGAGGCACACCTTATTTTGGGCCCCATTAATTAAATTAACTGGAGTTTAAGCTTAAATACTGAGTCAGAGCCTGCCTTTTGGCATTACCAGGAAACTAGTTCCTGCAGCGCTGTTTAAGAGCAGTGCTGCAATGATTGCTGGGGGAGACTAAATACAAAGACTTTTAACTTGTTAATTAGTTCAGGGGAAAGACCTCAGGGGGGTTTAAACTCCTATCTATCCAGTCTTTGGATTATAGTGCAAAAACTCTGTTGTTGTTTGGATTTCTTCAGTTACACTCGCTGTTGCAGTCTTGCTTGTATCCAGCATGTGCTTACAAGGGAGGCTATGAGCCAGAAAATCTTGAAATACAAAGCATATTGTCATCAAAGATGAAGAATGCAAGCCAGTGGGAACAGATGTGAGCTTTTGTGTGATTCCAGTGAAGCCAGAGATGTAAATGCTGCCACATATTTGCCTTTAACATCCCAAGAAAGTGCCTCTCACCTTTTGAAGCTTAGTTTTAACAGCAGAATCTGAGTTAAGCCAGAGATAAAGTTGCTGTAAACCACGCAAAATCAGATGCATGATGGCTGTCACATGTCCCCTGTGTCAATTCAGCATGTTGGCTGTGCATTTCATCCAGAATTAATGCCACACAGATGCAAGCAACAGTCCGCACATAAGTGGTAGGATCAGTGTAGATGTGGAGAGTTGACAGGTTGTTCACAGCAGCAGAAAGTTTTTAAGACAAACTAATAAAACAAGACAACAGTCATTGGCATCTAAATAATGCTGGAGTCTGTGCTGTCTCAAAGATTTACACATCCAACTAATGACAGAAAAACTCCCTTTTTTTATAGTTGGGAAACAAGGACATAAGTTTGGTGTAATAGTTCAATCAGTGACCGTGCAGATTGATGACTTTGAGTTGACACCATAGTGAAGTGTCTCTAGGTGTTTTTGTGACAGCTTATTCTATTTGGCTATTTACTCACATAGTACAACTATTTTTTTTTACATAAAAAACACATTACAATGAAGCACTTGAGAATTCATCATTTATTTTTTCATTGCTTTAACTAAACATCAGTTAACACCTCAATCATTCAACTTTAACACTCAAACAGTTACAGTGTTCATAGAGGATAATATAGAAACTGAGTGCAGAAGATGCTGATGGGGAGTTCTACACACTGATCGTCAGTTGCTAGAAAATATTTGATAATGAAATTGATTTTTTGTGTTTATTTTTTCTCTTCTACTCGAAGAATTTCCACCATGTTTACAGTTTACTTCAAACACAACAGGCAGTTACATAACATAGGGACTTGTGTTGCCCCATCAAGTGGTATTCTCCAGTCACATACACATACAGCCAAGTATGAACAAATACACTTATGATGCCAACAGATGCAAACTGTGCTTCAGTAAGTCCTAGATGAACACCAAAAAATAAAAATTTCAAAATGGCTAATGACCAAACATAGTAGTGTAGATTTGTGAGAAATAAAGAGTTGGACATCTGACAGGTCTCATATTAACAGGAAAAGAAGGATTTTTTTTTCAAAATGAAGTTTTTATTACCTACTTTTATCAGGTTTTATTTTCCTGATGTATTTCTTGTGGTCAGGGAATTTAGACAGTGATTAGAAACAGACTGTTAAATACACTTGAATGTAGATAAATCTGTTCAAGTTTTGCTGCTGCTGCTGTTGGTCAGTATTTTTCTGGCACAAGTCCCTCCATGGAGAAGTTCACTCACTCAAGTAATTCCTTAAGGGAGGAGAAGCAAGTGACCCTAATAAATATGGGTCTATGCCCAGATTACCTTATTTGTCAAAAGTCTTGGAGTCCCTGATTGATACTCAATTAAAATCTCACATCTTTTATATCATCAGCCTGGTTTTAGACCTATGCACAGTACCATCTCTGCAGTCACAACAGTTGTTAATGACATTGTTTTTAATTTAGATTAAAGAAGCACTGTGCTGCTGTTTTCATTGACCTGTCCAAGGCAAGGTTGGAAATATTAAATCAGAGTTTATTTCATTCATAAAGGTGTCCCACAAGGATTGGTTCTGGTTCCTGTCTTATTTACAATCTTTATTGACAACATTATTTCTACTTTTTCTGACAGTTATATTCATCTACAGTACAGGCCAAAAGTTTGGACACATCTTCTCATTCAATATGTTTTCTTTTTTTTCATCACTATTTACATTGTAGATTCTCACTGAAGGTATCCAAACTATGAATGAACACATGTGGAATTATGTACTCAACAAAAAAGTGTTAAATAAATGAAAACATGTCTTATATTCTAGTTGCTTCAAAGTATCCACCCTTTGCTCTGATTCCTGCTTTTTAGACTTTTGTCATTCTCTTTATGAGCTTCAACAGGTAGTCACTTTCATTTCTCAGGTGTACCTTTCCAGGGTTTATTAATGGAATTTCTTGTCTTATAAATGGGGTTGGACCATCATTTGTGTTGTTCAGAAGTCAGGCTGATGCACAGCCAACAGCCCTATTAGACAACGTTAGAATTAATATTATGGCAAAAACCAATCAGCTAAGTTAAGAGAAATGAGTGACCATCATTACTTCAGTGAGAATCTACAATGGAATGAGTAATGAAAATAAAGGAAACGCATTGAATGAGAAGGTGTGTCCAAACTTTGGCCTGTACTATAAATATGGATAATGCTATTTTATATTGTATTGCTAACTTAGTACAGTTTGCTGTACAGAAACTGCAATTTGCGTTTAACAGAAGGATTTTATCAGTCCAAAACTTGCCCTTAATGCAAACAATACCATTGTCTTAATTTTCTCTAAAGCTAACGAAAGCTATACTCAGTAATAACAGCTAGAGTTATAGAATATCAATATCTTGGTAGTTGGCTGGGTCAGGGTCTTAAGTACCACATTGTATTTCTCATTGCCAAACTCTGGCAGAAACTCGGAGTCCTGTTTAGAAACAAATGAAATTTTCCTTGAAGCTGTTAGAGGAATATTGTTGAAGAAGTGATTTTATCAATGAAAGAATATAGTGAAAGCCTCTATAGCCATGCTCCTGCATTCACCCGCTGGTTGCTCTTAGATTCAGAATTGAATATCTTATCACTCATCACTGTATTCTATATGAAGAAGTTGGTTGTTCCTCTCGAGCACAGAAGCATGTAAAGCACTTGTAACTTTTCATCTGCAGTTCACTCACTGAATGTTCACACTCGTATATGTCATCTATGATGAACTGAAACACTGGACTTTACCAAAGTAACTCTGCAGATTGTCTAATGCTTGAAGTCCCACAGGTTTACTCTGAACTTGGAAAAACAGCTTTTTGCCACTGTGCTCCTAAAATGTGGAAGCAGCAGAGAATCAAGATTGATTACTGTTTCTCTTGGACAATTAAAGGCAATGATTGAAACCAGTTCACTGCAGCATGTGAATGTTTTAACTGAGTATTCTTCTTACTTTTCCTTCTTTTAATGTACCTTTACTGTAACTCGTCATTGTAATGAGGGAAACCTCAATGATTTTTGAGACTTAAAGTCCTATTCATCATTATTGGCACCCATGAACTTTGAGTACACAATGTGACAGTACAAACGGTTCTTTACAAACCTCTCTAACTTTGCTCTGCATCACTTTATCAGACTCAAACTTGGCAGAAGTAATGTTCACATATTGAGGTTTGTAAATTATACTTCATTAGCTACTATGAACTTGCATTCATATTTAGAATAGGCAGTTTTAATTGTCACCACTTGAAGCCTACAACACTTGGCACCCACCAACAATTAAGCATGGTGGAGGTTCCATAATGGTTTGGGGCTGCTTTGCTGCATCGGGTACTGAGGCCTTGACCGTATCACAGGAATCATGAAATTAGAGAATTATCAAGAAATTTTAGAGTGAAATGTCCCACCCAGCGTAAGAACACTTGGTTTGAGTCAAAGATCGTGGGCCCTCCAGCAAGACAAATACCCAAAGCACACATCCAAAAGCACGCAGGAATGGTTGAAAAGGAAAAAATGGACTGTTTTAAAATGACCAGCAATAAGTTCTGATCTCAATCTGATTGAAAATCTTTGGTATGGCTGAAATCTGCCATTGGGGAAAAGAAACCTGCAAATGTTCAAGAGCTTGAACAATTTGCATAGAAAGAGTGGGAGAAAATACCAGCTGAGAAGTGCAAGAAGCTTATAGATGGCTGCAAGAAACATTTGTAGGCTATCATCAGTGCCAAAGGGTGTTAAACAAAATACTGAAGAGGGGTGCCATTATTGCTGCACATGCTTGTTTTAGTTCCCTCTTTAAAATTACAATATGTAACTTGTAAAAATGTTTTTTTTTTGTTTAAGTGTTTTGGACCTTCAATTAAAAGATCTTGATGACATGAATTTGGAACATTTCAATTTATTTCTGAAGATATTGTTAAAGTAATGAAAATAATGAAGGGGTGCCAATAATACTGAGCAGGACTGTATATAAATGTTAATCATGATAATAATCCTATTACATTCAGCACAGCCATGGTAAAATCCCCTAAGCTTTTAGTAAGTTTCACAAGTTGGAAATATTGGTCCCCTGTTGAAGGCTGTCGTCAAGCCACTGTGAAGCTGCCTTTGCCTGGGCCATAGGAAACCATTAACCCTACGATGTTTAAAAGAATTAGTATGTGGCTTTTATAGCAACTAATTGAAGAGTTTCAACAGTGGTCTGGCTAAAGACTTTGATCATCAGGAAATGTCCACTGACACATCAATATCTGAAAGATTTAAAATATCTGAAAGATTTAACAACAAGCAATCAAAGGATGCAACACAGTCAAGGTGGCATCTGATGTCTTTATGGATTCCTAGTTATCCAGGTCATGGTAACTCCAGGCCTAATCCAAAAGCAAACTTGACCTTCAGCCATGAAAAGCTGCCCTTTTACTCAAGCATTCGAAGATATTAACAACCAAAATGAAAAACTCCATAGACCAAAATAAGATGTCAGAGTGGTCAGTTCTGATTGTTTTAAACTGTCAGTTATTAGTGGACTCCATCAGAGGCTGCTGCTCAGGAGATGTTTTCTGTCATTGTTGTTTGTTAATTTGTTGTCAGCAGGGAAGCTTATGTAAGAGGTGACGTCAGGCTGAGTAACATTGCAACGTGTTGTTTAATTAGAGCTGATAACCCTGAGCAAGGGAAATACCAAATATGGTTAGGCCTTTTTAAATCTCTGCATGGGAACTAACATGAGGTCTTCCATGAGGAGAGAGCTTGTACATGAACACAGACAGGAAATCAGGGAATAATTTTATGGTCTAAAGGTATATTCAGAAAGTGTTCATGTCATTAAGTACAGCAGTTCTGCCATATGTCTGCATCCAGGTCAATTCAGTATCAATCAATCAATCAATCTTTCTCTATTTGTTTGGCACCAATTCGTATTGAGTGTCATCTCGAGGCACTTTACAATCGAGCAGGCTGAAGTCATACTCTTCATTTTATAGTTACACAGATGTGCAAACACAGGGACTTTGTTCAGGAAAAGCCATAACAAATCTGCAGTGCTCAGTTCTGCCAGTGTTGTTTTTGTGCAGTCTTACCATAAAAATAGGTTACCTAAAAGGTTTTTGGTGGCACCACTGACCTTTATATGTCGCCTAGTGGCCATACTCATTATCTCCCCTGCAGGGACAAAGCTATCCTGGTGCTTTGTGACCTTCTTAAACACTCAAATAATAGCTTTAAAGCAAAAGTAATCTTGAAAAACAATACCGAATTATTCAACATTTTTCACTAAAAATACTTAAAATTGTATGTTGTCCCAATGCTGGCACAAATACTATGGCAATGTCTGAACAAGAGGGTAAATCCAGAGAAGAGCAGGGTCATTACCAACACATTTGTTTAATGAAGACATTGTGCAGTTCATTTAAAATACATATCTTAATCATAACAACATTTTGAGATGCTCACCTTGAATGACTTTATCTGAGTCTCCTTTTAGTACGATGCTCCAGGTAGTTCTCAGCATTTGCTTTATAACTAATCCACCTTTGTCTGCAATCAAACATTGAGAGGCAGGCAAACCAAAGAGCAGAATGTGCAATTCAGCACCTCACCTCACAGAAGTGCAAATTTCTTTCAGAGCTGTGGGAGGATGGCTCATATTCAGTCTGCATTTGCTCCTAACTCTGCTTATGTGTTGCAATAAACAAAAAGATGAATTACCGTCTGTGATACAGCCAATACAGCAATCTTCTTTCATTTACAGGTAATATTTCCCTCTTTCTCAATTCCCAGACATTATTCTCATAGCCTAGGATTATCCAATTACTTTAAGACTCTGAACCGTTCCCTAACAATATTAGCACTCACAGAAACAAGTCTCTAATCTATTGTCGTGCTGCATGTACAGCCAAAGGGATGCTCCATCTATAATAAATTGTTTTTTTTTCTAAAATATCTCTCAAGTGTAACAGTGCCTGCTCTTCCAAAATGTTCCCTTATACACATAAAACTCCAGGGAGGATGTGGCAGTTAAGTTTCTACTTTGCAATTAATTATATCTGAGCAGCTTCATATGCAACAATCAGTGAGGAACAAACTTCTTTTTCTGTCTTTGTCCAAGGCAGCTGTGATTGAACAGAAACCATCACAGTCAGAATTATGCTAAAGCCCTCAGCTATAGAGATGAAAGATGCTCTTATTCCCTTTTGTTGTACAGCTGTGCCATATGTATCAAGACAGCAGAGAACTGCAGACTCATGCAGTTCTACTCATTCTGATCACTGAAGTTTGAAATCTTCTGAGGCTTCCCCTAAAGAGTTGATCCAAAGTTTGTGGTTGGAAAGAATCCAAGTCACCCAACTTTTTTATTGTATAAGCTTGTATGGTGGGACTTTGTCATCTGTGGAAATATGGTTTTGGAGCAACGTACACTGCCACCCAAGCAACGTCTTTTTCAGGAACACCCCTGATTATTTGGCAATGCCGAGCCAAGCACAAGTTACAACAGCATGGTTTTGTAGTAACAGAGTGCAGCTACAACTCTGGCCTGCCTGAAGTCCAGACTAGAGGATGACATTTTTCAGGAATTCCTGTGGGTCACGTGATTCCCGTGTGAATCCCACGGGATGGGAGTCATTTGTTAATTAAGAGCCAACACTCTTGACCACGCTAGCAACACAAAAGAACTACAAAAGTGGTTTGACTTCCTATCACCACCGGAAGTGAAAAGCGACTCCAAGTGGCTGCCGTCGACACATACAGTATACAAAACAACACGGAGGGAAATAGATAGATAGATAGATAGATAGATAGATAGATAGATAGATAGATAGATAGATAGATAGATAGATAGATAGATAGATAGATAGATAGATAGATAGATAGATAGATAGATTTTTTTTTTTTTTACAGAAAGACATCCTGTTTCTCCTTTTATGTGAAAACACACTTGTCGGGGTGGCCGTCTTACCTGTTCTTGATTATGGAGATGTGTTGCGCTTGAATGCATCTGCTTATAGTCTGTACATGTCGGACAGTGTGTGCTCTGAGATTCATCACAAACTGTAGATTTCTCCTCCATCATTATAGACTTCTCTAAGAAATGCAGACTTTCACACTTTTAGTTTTAAAGCCATTCAAGGAAATATTCTGGTTTAGGTTTTCTCTCTTTGAATCCCAAAGGATATAATACACAGCCTTCGTTCCTTGAACATCTTGTAATTTGTTGTTCCTAAAGTCCAAACTGAAATGGGAAAGAAAATATTTAGGCTCTCAAGTTATTTTGCTTGGAATAATCTTCAGACTGATATTAAAATGCAAGGCTCAAAGCCCTGAGTGCCTTTACATTTTTGATAAACTTAAGATTTCAGGCTATCAGTGTGCAACTATTTAAAGTGATGATTTATGATTGATTTTACCGTTTAAAGTCTACTGTATACGTATTTTTTTTTAAACTGTGTGTTGCTTCAGCTCTTGGTCAGGTCTCCCTTGGAAAAGAGATCTCAATGGGACTAACCTGGACTGATAAAGGTTAAATAAATGTTAAAAAAATAAATAAATGTGTGCCACATAATGAACCACAAAATTCAACAATGGACACGCAAGACTATTAAAGGAACACTACACCCAAACAACGATTTGGCCTCATTTTCTACTCACCCTCATGCTGAACAACACTGTGGAGTAGTTTTGGAACATCTAGGATGCAGCCGGAGATCTGGGGGAATACTCGCTGTCCACTGCCATTGATATCATGACTTCGGTCAGAGCCCGAACAAACAGTGTCCTTAAAAGTCCACAAAAAGTCCACAAAAAGTCGGCAATATTCCTCCATACTGCTCGTGCGCTGTAATCCAAGTGTCCTGAGCGGTAACGCGTCCACCATTTACTCGAAACGACATCATTTAGCACATGTTTATAGCCTAAACAGTACTACTTCGCATTTCTATGATACCCTTACAGGTGCCTACGGGAGCCGCGGATGACCAAACAAAGGAATGCGCACTCTGCAATAACTAGGAGCGTAAAACAAGAAATCTCACATTCTGCTGTGAGCAACGGAGCCGTGGACAGACACAAGAGGGGTCAGCAGAATGTGGGATTTCTTGGGTTCTTGTTTCTTTTTCTACGCTATACCCCCAGATCTCCGGCTGCATCCTAGATGTTCCAAAACTACTCCACAGTGTTGTTCAGTATGAGGGTGAGTAGAAAATGAGGCCAAATCGTTGCTTGGGTGTAGTGTTCCTTTAAGCAGCTGCAGTCAGCAAGAATGCAAAAGAAATTCTCTCACAAAATTTCAACAATTATTGTCCTCAGTTTCCAACACTTATTGTGTGTTGTTAACAGTAAAGGGAATGTAACACATATGTAAACAAGTCCCGTCCCAGCTTTTTTGGAGCATGCTGCAGCCATCAAATTCAAAATGAGTAAATATTTGCAAAAAAAAAATTTAGACAGTAAATGAGTATTGGGGTTTGTTATATAGAGGCAGAATTTACATTAACAACAGAATTCGCAGCATGCAGGATGAGAAGGATGCTTTTTACATAATTAAGATGAGGACTTATTGAAACTGATGATCTTATTTACTGTTTAATCAACAGTTTTAGTTGGTGTGGTGTCTCTGGGTTGTTGCTCAGTGATAGTTAACGGTCCATCAGAGCGACAGCCTGGAGGAAGAAACTGTTCTTGTGTCTGCTGGTTTTAGCCTTTACCACTCTGTTATACATACATGAGTGAGAAATCTGAACAGTTGGTGTCCAGCTTGTGCCCGCTGCAACATAACATGGGAAGAAGTATATGCTTTGTGCAGTTCAATTCAGTTTGTTTCATTTACATTAGTACATGCACAACATTATGAAAAGTGATATCCAGTATACAAAATGTAATATAACTTGGAAATTAAGATGCAGATTGTGATGTAATATGCAACATTATATTCATTGGGACATGCAATTTAAAAAAGAAATAGCCTTCAACTTGGTTTCCTTTAGAGGGAGGAAAAGTTTGAACAAAATTTGAAAAAATTCCAGACTATCTTTCCTCTCTTTTAATCCCAATGGACTGGATCCTCTATTTATCATAACGGCATATTGCGACAGCCTTGTTTCAGTACATGTATTTTTTGACTGCATTAAATGGCTATATCTCAATCTAAAATGGACCCAAATGAAACTCAGATCCATGCTTTTCAATGTTTTATCTGGTGTTAACCTTGATGTCAAAGCAGCCTTTCTCCTGGCAAATTACTCGTTGAATGCTTGCTGAGATGTATAGTCAGACATCCTTATTTTCGCGGTAGGAACTCTGACTTTAACACAGAAAGGCTGATCTTTGCGGGGGTCTTTGATGAGCTGGAGTTATACATACTGCTGTATCTCACAAGCTTGCGTCTCAGAACCCTGAATCATATCGACCCTCGACTCCTCTGAGAAAGTGAGGTAACAATCAGCCACAAAGTTCCCCCCGCCATCACACAGACGCCTCTGTCTCTGAGCTTTGCGGCAAACTTGAAGAAAAAAAAATTATACTTCCTCATTTGCAGTGTGTGGGATGTCTGTCGGGCCAACTCAGCCACCTGCTGGCAGCTCCTACATTTATGCATAAGCCTTTGAATTTCTTCTAGGAGTGGGATTAAATTTGTGTCACTCTCCTCATTGTTTTGCACATAATACCAAATTTTCTCAGTGTGCTGTTTCATGGATACTGCGGCTGAACCTGAATCATAGAAACTGGTTTGAGCGAAGTGCAGACAGACCGCATGTGTTCAGGGGAGACGTGTCATGCTGTCACTTAACAGCTTTGCTTTCTTCCACACAGCCTGACTGGATATTGATTTCTGGCCTGCAGCTCCCTGACAAGTGACCAGTTTTTCTCTGATATTCTGCTCTGACATTATAAATTGGATGGTCCATTTTTTTTAAGAAATACATCTGAGTCCTCATCACTGATGAATGTAGCATGGCTATTGACCAGCTAATGTTTTGCTTTGTATATCAGAAACTTTGTCTGAAAAACTGAATGCATGGATTCTTAAAGGGATACATCAACATTTTTTTTTGTTTTTGTGTCTTGCCTTACTCCCAACTCCATAACAAGCAGATAGACACCATTCTTTAAACTGTGTCACTGTTACATGGAAGAGACAGGCAGAGCTTGCCAAAGCTAATTAGCTTAACTCAAACACTGGTAGTCAGCGGGGAGTGTTAGCCTGCTTCTGCCTACAGTCATCAGAAAAGCTCTTCAGCATCTCTTAACGGTCAGGTTTGCTTGTTGTGACTTGTTTGTTATACTAAGTTATGTTCTATTATCTATTTTTGGAATAAGATTAGCACTTGATGTACTTTCCGAAAGAAATACATACAAAACTAAACAGCATGGTGCATGTGCAACCACAAAGACAGGGGTTTGTTTGTCTGGTCTACTTACAAGCACCTCCACTGTGCCACCCATTTACTCCCTGTGTTTGAGCTAAGCTACCTAGCTGTGGGTGAGCTCTACCCGATTCTTCTCTGCTACTGCACACACAGTTTAAAGAATGGTGTCTACCTACGTGTTATGGACGGGGGGGTGAGACAAGACACAAAAACAAAAAAAATGGCATATTTCTTTAAAGGCCCTCTCTTTAATCACCACTTTTCATTGCATCCATAGAAAAGAAGTGAAACCCAGGTTCACTTAAATGTAAAATTAAAATCAAGTTTGATGTGACGTAAAAATCTGGTACAGTTTGCTGAGTTAATTATCCCAGTGTTTTGTTTGCATCGTCTTGTGTGCTCAGGCTGAGGCTCCAATCTGTCTAAAATAATACTCCAGGGCGATAAGTTTGATGAAATATTAGTCACAGCCCTCTCCATCATCATTCATCTAATCCCCTCCAAATCCACCATGTCTGCTGTGTGTAATTAAAATTTCACCGGTAAATGATTTGAAGGAAAAAATGACCAAAGACAGAGGTCAGTCAATCATTTTACCAGGGAGATTTAACTGACTATTCTCCTCAATCTGTTTTCCTTCATTTAGTGAACTTGATAAAATGTGTTGTTTGTAATTCCTCAGAATAAGACTCAAGCCTGTTTTGAATACGTGAGAAAAAATCATGCCATAGACTCCATAATTTACACATACTCATAGTCTGGTCAGACTATCAAATCATAGGACAGGTTGCCATTCATGACGATTGTTTTTTTTTGTGTGTGTCTTGTTTATGGTTTGTGCAGAGCATTGGAAAAACACATAGGCCCTGATGTATTAAAAAGGTGTATGGTCAGCATTCATCAAGCTGAACCTCATTTGAATGTGGTCACAGGATTCGCTCAAGTCCCAGGACAGGTCTGATCTTATCTATGCAGGTTAAATTGTTGTGGATTTTAATACTGCGCCAAGGAAATTTCTGGGAAAAAGGAAGAATCTTTATGTCATACTCACTGTGGATATATAGATAAAAAAGGCTCACGGACTCAAAGTTGAATCCTGATTTTCGATATATCATCAAAAATGTGAATTATCCTCCACCTGAATAACAGTAAGCAGTGCAAGATTTCTGCTGATTGTTTTAATACTGACTGGGTGTTGTCTTCATTGATGATGTTAAATAATTTGTGAGACTGCCTGAAGTAATCATAAACATTTCTCTCTAAGCAGGAAATATGGTGAACAATTTTACCTGAAAAACTAAAAACTGTAGTGATTTGATAACTTAGAGAACATTAAAAGTGATGAATGATTCTCTGCTGGGCTCAGCATCCAAATAATCTCGTCTCGAGGAGTGTGGTCTATTACACCTGCTCTGTTTATACTTCTTTTATGAAATTATAACTATTTTTTAATAAATGAACCTGATCACATTATTTTTAGGCAACACTCAGCAGCCTCATCTGCTCCATGAGGAGAGAGAGGGCAGACAAGTGAGGGGTGATGGAGATGGAGAAACAAGAGCCAAAAACTTCAGTCGATCATCTAAAGTTATTTAAATGAATTTGTTAAAGAGTTGTACAGCGGCACTACAGTATTTTATTTTATCTGTAAACAGATTATTTATCCATAAACAACTGCAACATCCCCTCAGCTTGTTTTTTTTCAGTCCTTAAATAAGTTGCCCAGAAGTTGTGTAATTTTGTGGAGCCCAGAGATAAGCTTGGGTCCACTAAAATATCCCTAACAACTTAAATTTGTTACTAAATATGTTAATTTGGGCAGCAGACAGGCTGACTTTCTCAATCTTAACCAGAAGTCAGACCGGCGCACAACTTCATCATTTTCAAAGTGCTTGGAAAGAAAAAAAATCTTGAAGAAATTAAAAGAGCTTCAGAAGAACTTGTAGGTCTGGAAACAACTGACTTTCTCAATGAAAAACATTTATCTTCAAACAGAATTTCAGCGTCCATTTTTTAACCTGCCGTCTCTGACTCTGATTAATCTCTCTTTTCAGACATCCAATCATCAATAATTACTCTTTCCTCTACTTCTGTGATGGGTTCAGACTGTAGCTCAGTGAAGTTTCCCTTCTTATTTTCACATTTCTTCCCCCCATAAATGAATATTTATGGCATGTAATTGAAATGTTGATTGTTTTCAGCAGCTGCATCACTCAGCACCTGAATCGGTACACTTGGATTGGCCAAATGCACACATTTCATGAATCACCATAACCTGACACACCAGATGGACTGTAAGAGCCCATAGAAAGTGTTAAGGACTGGACAGAACATTTCAGAAGCATATCCACCAGGTGACTGCATAATTGCTTCATCAGTCACATTCATTACAGGGCATTCAGATAGTGTAGTAGGCAGGTGCAGCTGCGCTATAGAACATGAGCCACTTCATAAAACAACCTATCAAAATCCATCAGGAGTGGAGAGATAATATCCTTCCCATTGAGAAAATTGTAGTGTTGCTTTATATCTCTTATTTAATAAAGACATGTGGTCCAGATCTGATTAACTGTTACTGAAAATATTAGCTTCTATGCTAATCGCTGTGTATGCTGTCACTTCCTGCTGTCGACTTGCACGTAGCTCCCTCCTCTTCCTGCTGTGGAAGACTTGATTGAGCCGTGCCACATCAGTTGTTATAGATTTGAGTTTGGTGAGATGGATCTGCCCAATTACAGACATTAAACTAGAAAAGCACTCGGAGAGCGCAGACCTCCGCCAGCGTCACAGTCCTCAGCCATATTGTGATTTTGACCATAAATATTATCCATTTGTTCATTTCATTGAAATATTTAGATTCCTTGACCATGAAAATATACCATTAGCAATTGGATTCATAATGATATCTATTTTAGTTCAGTAGTTATTCACAGAAATCACATTTTTCGCCATGGCGTCCAGACGCTGATCCAGATCAACACCAAAATCGAATCAGTTCTTTCTTTTCCCATGCTGAACATTTCCTAAAAATTTCATCAAAATCCATCCATTAATTTTGAATTATTTTGTTCACAGACAGACGGACGGACAGACAGACTCTCCTGAAAACATGACCTCCTAGGTGGAGTTAATCAGGGGGATTCCTGAGAGCTGTGGTGTTGGAGATACTTAGGGATTAATTAATGTTGACTTTTTAAAGCAAGGTCAAACAGGACACTAAATTATCAACCCATCCTCCATTATAAACCCACATAAGTCCGTATAAATTAATCAAAAGTACAATTGTCAACTCAAAGTGTTGCATCAAGTGGGATATGAAAGGCAGCTAACTGTTGTCTACAGGAACATTTCCTGCAGTTTGGAGAATTTCCTTGGACATACACTATCATGAAAAACAAAATTGCTAATGGGTCCTGATGTTGGTGCTAATGTGATTTCATCATAAATGCTTGTGAAAGTTATGTTATGGTAGCATGACAGTGTTTACTGAGACAATGGCGTTCCTCTGCTGATGTTTTATTTCATCATGCTCTCAAATATTTGTGTGCAGCTCATAAAAACAGATGACTTCTCAATGAGAGGCAGAATGATTTACATAATGAGCTATGCTGCAGGAGCTGTTGTGATATCTCCTGTCATCAACAGCCAAATGCTTCACTTTGCTTCATTAACAAGTTTACTTCTCATGTGGTGCACCATGACACTATTGTGAATATGTGTTGGAGAAATATAGCTCAAACATTTTGTACAATACGAATACCGAAGAAGGCTTTTCAATGGTGATGCACACATTCCCAGACAGTCTCGTTCTTCTTTAACACACATCACAAACTTTTCTCATTATGAAGCAAATAAACTGAAGAGCCATTTTTGGTTTCAGAGCAGAATATTATTTTAAAGACCATTAGCCAAAATCTATACTCCCATCTACAGCATATTGATCGTGTCAGACAGTTTTCAAACCTGGAGCCAAATCAGTGCTCAACCTGTGCAAGCTGTGGTCTCCAAAGTTTTGTTTGCATTTCTACTGATTATTTTAGCAAATCATTAAGCATAGCCCTCCCAGAAAAAGACCTCATGTCAGAAAATTCAGTATTCATTATAAATCATTTTAAATGTTGATTCAGTATATGTGGTGACATGAACATATGCTTGAGTCATGCCTTGAACCAAAACCTGAAGCCTTCTTATTTCATGTTTCAAAGATTTTATTAAAAATTTGTGCCCAATTGTAGGACAAAAACTGCTCATGTTGCTTAACATCATGTCAGTTTTCATCTGTATAAAAGTCAGAACAATAATTATCTACCCCTTAAATTTTGTCTCTGCGGGCAAGGAGGTTGCTGGTTCAACCTCTGCGTCAGTCAAGGCCTTTCTGTGTGGATTTTGCATCTTCTCCCTGTGCATGTGTGGGTTCTATCCAGGCACTCTGGCTTCCTCCTTCCTCCTCAGGTATGTGTGTGAGTGTAAATAGTTGTGTGTCGCTCTATGTGGCCCTGTGGTCAGCTGGCAACTGGCTCATGGTAGTACCCCACCTCTTTCTGTGCATGCATGGGTTCTCTCAGGGCACTCTGGCTTCCTCCCACTGACCAAAACGTGCTTTAGGTAGATTAGGGTCTCTAAAATTGCCCTTAGATATGGGCATGAGTGTGAATAGTCGTCTATCTCTCTATGTTGCCCCTTGATTGGTGTTCAAAGTGCACCCTGCCTGTCCTCTAATGTCAGCTGGGATTAGCTTATAAAACCCACTCACCACAATGGAAGGTGACCAACTGCACTGTTTTGTGATAGGCTGGTTTTAGGTTTAAAAAAAGAATGGAAGTTTATGTATCTCATGTCGAACACTTGGTAGATATAAGACAACATGTCTGAGTCACTGAAACTGAAAGTAGAACTTTTATCTGTTTTGAATTTCAAAAAATCTGCAGGAATGGCTAAGTGGGTTGAAACTGTGCTCTTATCATAAACTGGGACACTTGTCTCATGTGGGAGGCCAAGGCCCAAATCCAACCGCAAGCTCATCTGCTGCATTTCAATCCTTCTCCATCCATCCATCGTCTATACACTTATCACATTTGGAGCTCAAGCTGACCTTCAGCGAGAGGTGTGTTGCACCCAAGCAGTTGCCTTCTGATCACAGGGCCACATAGAGAGACGGACAACAGTTCATGCTCACACTACTACCTATGGGCAAAAAAATGAACAAATCCTTTCAAGGAGTGGCCTTCATTTGCTGTTTTTGCGATCACACAGCCATCGTGGAAGAAGTTACCCCTTCAAAGTGCAAACAAGGATCATTCAAAAATAAACACACACACATACAAAAGTGCTGTACCAGTGCTGTAAGCCAGCAGCAGTTGAATAAAGGATGTCATGATCTAACACAAGTTTTTAGAAACCAAGTTAAAGTATGAAAGATGTAATGTGCAAACTCTCCAGTGATTGGACCAATTACACCTCTGTGTGACTTCTAACTTAAGCCTGTAATTACTTGTACCACTCTCGCTCTCCCTGCTTTTACTCATGTAATCAGGAGTTGAATCAGTCTGGGAGTGTTAACGGCACAGCAGTTGATCCACATGTGCTAAGCAGTCTGACTCTGTTGCACACTGACATTTCTATTGGAGTTGGTTTTGCATGCTGTAGTCAGGCAGCACTGTTCTGTTCTTCTGAAAATTTGACCAGACCTAAAAACGAATTGCAGTTTCTCCAAGTTCATCACATAATTTAGATCCATCAGCAATAGAGTGCAGATCTGTGAACAGTTTAAGCTTTAAATAAGCTCCTCCTCATACAAAAGAGGATTTTATTTTTTTACCTTAACTCCATATTTTCAGACTGCTAGAGTATGATCATAACCACAAAGCCTTTGTCACTTTAAAGGGAAACAGCATCATTTTTCTTTGTTCTCGTGTCTTGCCTCACTCCTGAGTTTATGACAAGCAGATTGACACCATTTTTCTGACTGTACATCCAGTAACAAGAAAGATACAGGCAAAGTTTTCCTACTGCTAATTAGCTTAGCTCAAACGGTGGGAGTCAACAAGTAGCCATTTCTTACTTTACAGACAATTTACATTTATGATAGGCTTGCAAACAAGCGGCTCTCTGACAGCGTTAACTCAGTTCTCATTGTTCACTTAAAAGAGTCGCTCAAAAGCTTCAACTCGTTGAACATCACGCTAGCACAAATCACAGTGGAAGTGGGTCAACAAAACAAAGCCTAAGTTAGAAGAAGATAATATGATGTTGGTGGAAGATAATGTATCATAACTCTGTGTACAAACCAAGTCACAACAAGCACACAGGACTGTTAAGAATTGCTGAGTTTATCTGATGGCTGTAGGCAAAGGCAGGCTAGCCATACCCATTGACTCCCATTGTTTGAGCAAAGCTAATTAGCAGTGGGTGAGCTTTGTCTGTCTCTTTCTTGTTGTTGCACGCACAGCTGAGAAAATGGTGTCTATCTGCTTGTCATGGACTTGAGTGTGAGGCAAGATATGAAAACAAAGTAACGGTTGGTGAATACCTTCAAGGCCTCCTCCCTGTCATGAGCCTAGCCTACTCTGATTCAGTTTCCCGTCTGCTCTGTGATAATTAGTCAGTTCAGTGTGTGGTTTGAGCCATTTTCAACAGATTTCTTTGGCTAAGTGGGTTTGGACTCCTGACGTCACTCGAATCAAGAAGCTGAATCAGAGAATTCAGCTTCTTGTGCTGTTAACAGAAAACGATGGGGAAGTCCTGATGCTGCAGACTTTGTGGTCTTATGCATAAGTAATTTATCATGAGGAATAACATGTGAAATCCACACGCTCATAAATATAACCATTAATAACACAGTATGACCTCTTTAAGGTCCCAAATAGGGAAAACTGCAGGGAAAATCTTTGGTGTGTTTGTACCATATTATGACTGGTGCTGTAGCCTTTGTGAATTAGACCTAAGGAGGAGCAGATGTGTGATCTTTGGAGCCATTAGCCTCCACTGTCCATTGTATTAATCAGGCCCTGGGGTCTTTCCACCAACTTCTTGTTCATTATTTTTAGCCCTCTTGGATCAGAGATGTACTTGATCTTTGAGTACTCAGCTTCAGATTCTTTAATCTGTAGTGGAAAGAAACAGATGGTTTCATGTTTTCCCCTCCGAAATTCCTCTGGTCTCTTAAACTCATACAGACGCTTATGTGTACTATAAGGAATGAATACTGACAAGATTTTATTGAAACTGATGCCATCATAGAATCTTCTTGTCATTCCAACTTATTGCCATTTCCCTTGTCTGTCTGTGTTTTTGTGTGTATCTTTGTCAACATCAAACATAAGACACCCCTGATATTAATGTCATGATGTGTTAACAAATGCTCCAGTATGACACCAGTGATTCCACCCTTGCCTAAGCTCCCACAGACAGACTGTTTAAAGTTTTACCTCCCTTTAAAGTTCTTCTGTGTCCTGCCTGCATGATTGTGTCACTGTTTGGCAAGGCATATACTGTATTTACTTAACAGTTGACATATTTACACTTCAATTTCAATTAACACAACATAAAAACTGTAATTTTTTAACCCCCAAAAAACAGTAGAATTCAGATAAGCTAAATGTCATTGATTAAACATGGTTTTCAGTCGAAAAGTTTTCAGTTATTTTTTTTCTAGTTATCCCTGTAAAATAAAGCTTTGTCTTATTTTAGTATAAATATCATTTTGCAACTTTGTGCAATACAACAATGTGTTATGTTTCATTTGACTTTTTTAGATTTTTTTTCAGAGTTTTTTGGGGGGGTATTTTGCAATATTTTACTGTATTCATAGAATTTTCCACTGGAAGAAGTAGGAGCTACAAGCAAGATGGCAGCAGGACATAACTGCTAATGCATCAATGCTGATACCTTCAGTGGCAGTTTTATCAAATAGACTAGACTGTACTTTATTAATCCTTTGGGAAAACTCCCTTGGGGAAATTATGATTCCAGTTGCATCATATAATAAATAAAAGATAATACTTGTAGGCTACTGCTGCTGCTCCTTCCCATCGTCTGTCTTCCTGTTACTCCTCATCCCCCCAATTGAGGAGTTAAACAGTCTGATGGCCTGAGGGACAAAGGAGTTTCTCAGTCTGTTGGTCCTGCACTTGGGCAGGAGCAGTCTTGCGCTGAACAGGCTCATCTGGTTGTTGATGGCCATGTGTAGAGGGTGATTGGCATCATCCAGAATGTCCAGCAGTTTGTCCAGTGTCCTCTTCTCTGCCACCGTCACCAAAGAGTCCAGCTTCATGCCAACCACAGAGCCATCCCTCCTGCAGTTTTTCAATCCTGGATGTGTCCTTGGTCCTTGAATATCTGATGAAACTGGCTCTTGGTAGCTGATGATAATGAAGCTGGCAGTTGGTGGCATCTTTCAAAAAAGAACACTCTGCTGGTATCCTCAGAGATGCCTCCTGGCAGCAATGATGGTTGAAAAAGATATCCAGGATATATGGGAAAAGAGTCTTAATAAGAAGTGCAGAAGGGTCAGAAAAAGATCAAAAAAGGAAAACTTTTGAAAATTGTTAAAAAATTAAGGAAAAAAACACTAAACAGCTAAAAATATGGAGAGCAAACTGGACAGGCTGCTGCTGTTTACAGCACCATGGCAACTATTTAGTGGACAAATCTGGACCTCATTTCATAATTAGATAAAAACAAATAACACTACAACTGTCTCTAGAGAAAGGGAACTTTCATTCCTCTTCCAGCATGTTCTGACTAGGGATGCAAACAATTAATCGATTATCGATTAATTGTCGATAAGAAATTACTCGATTAAAGTGTATTAATTGCAATTAATTGCGTTTTTAACCCGTAATTCCCCTCAAGCCCGCATGGGGGCGCGCTTGACGCCAGACGTCCTTGACACACTCGCGGGAACACAAGAGAAGCTGGCCTCTGACAACATAGAGCCTATATAACCCAGCCTGAGGGGGGCAGCATTACGCTTCATTGCGTTCAGCCTGCCGGAACTTTATTAGAAGAAGAAGAGGACGACAACAACAACAACAAGACAAACGAGGGGCGGTAAGCTGGCAGGATGAAGAGGACAAGACGGAGTTCGGTATGGAACCATTTTAAGTTTGTTAATGACGACAAAGACGCCAAATGCACAATCTGTGGAAGTATTTTAAAGAACAACTCCTCCACAACTTCGCTAAATTATCACCTCAATACGTCACATTCAGCCGTGCTGCAAGGAGCGAGTAGCTCTCAGCTTACAATCACCGCAGCGTTGGGATGACGATTATGTGACTCCACGAAGGCAGAGGGCATTACCCAGCGGATATGTGACATGATTACTACAGACATGCTGCCAATAAAAGGGCAATTCCGCCAAAAGAGTGACATTTCTGTCCCCAGCATATTGTTGAATATTAAATGTATAGACACAAGTAGTAATATATTACAAATTGTATTTTACTATTATACTAAACTCCATACACATTAATATTTGTAGAAATTACAGATATATCATTTTTTAATATTTTACAATGGCATCCAAAACACTAATACAGAGCATTTCTTGCCTGTCCCCACAGCCAAACACTACACTTTACTACAATGCATCATGAACAAAATCCTTCCAAAGCAAATTTTCTTTGCATTTAATTGTGACTCCATATTCTATCTACACATATTTATTTTCATGTTTCAAGTAGCCTCAAAGTAGTCTTGTTATTGCATTGTCCCATTTGTGAATGTGTTGTTCCCTGCTGTGAAGAATAAATCTTTTATTAAGGAATATGATTTGCATTTTCTCTTTCATAAGAAGGATAGCATTTTCATAGAAAGGAACCTATTGATTCAGAGGGAAATTCAGCTTTGCAGAAAAATTGCCGCTTATCAATTAATTGATCATCGATCAATAAGATGAAACAACTATCAATTAATGAATTACTCGATAATTTGCATCCCTAGTTCTGACAAAAGTTTGTTCTACAAACTGGCTTATGTTTTGTCCTTTTCACTGCTGAAGTTGACCAGTCACCTGCCAGATATACTTTTGAAAGGTTCTGCTCATTCCCTAACATTTTCTAGTATGCGCTTTTTCCCAGATGGACTGGTGAAGTCTTAAGTTGTCCATCAGTATCAGCGAACACTTCTTCATGCATTTACACCCATTTACACATCACTGATACAGCAGTGGGAGCAACTGGGGTTAAATGTCTCGCCTAAGGAAACATTGAGATGTGATAGTTTGGGCTTAGCTTGAACTCTTGACCCTCTGATTTAAGCTGTAAAAAACTTCCAGAATAAACTCCAGATGCCAAAAGATCTGGTGGGGAATAGTGGTAGTACAGTGCTGCAGATGGTGCCAATGGCTCCTCAGTTTGGTGGACTTGAGGCAAGAGCAATTTAAAACTAGAGGCAGGGTAATTGAACTGAAGTCATTTACAGTGCTTCACATTTCTGCTAGCGAGCAGTTACACTGCATAGCCTGTGTTCTACCTAAAGTGAAGTAACATCATCACCAGCATCAGTTATTAGCTTTATATTTTTTGTGATCAACTCATTCATTGTCATCCTTTTTAAATATTTTTCTGCTCCTTTTCTCAGCAAAACAAGCACAAGGAATGCTAATGAATCAAATGAGTATAAAATGACAGAGTTGAGGTCGGCGGGTTGGAGCAGACGGGCTTCGGCTCCATTATTATGCTGACAGTAATTCAGACTACTTCACATGGAATATTTCATCTCTTCTTTGAAACACCAGGCGTTCCCAATTTCCCTGGAAGGATCAATAGAGTTCATCTTATCTCTCTTCTCCGGATAGCCTGAAGCCCAGTCAAGCATCTCACACAACTGCTCAACAGCTATTTGATGAGGGATGCAGAGAGGCAGGGTCTCTAAAGAAAAACTCAGACGAGGATGTGGACAATAATTCTATCACAGCAAAATCTCATGAATGAATAATAATACAGGAGTGCAGCTGGACTCACAATATATAAGAAAAAGTTATAAAGAAGACTAATAATTCATTTTCTTTTCTGCTGTTCCAGTGGTCTGGATTACAAAGTACGAGTCTTAATGGTCCTATGTCCTGTAAAATCCTTCTTTTCTTTATTCATATAAATTAAATGTTGTCAGAAGAGGCTTGAGGACAATCAAATGAGATCCTTGCTTAGTAAACCATCAAGGACATGAAACCTTTAAATAAACCAGATTAAGGCTGTAGTCTTTAACTGGAGTAAAGTGTTTATAATAAAAAAAAAGCTCATCCTATTTGTTTTTTCAAGTTATATGATGGTCCATGTCATACTATACAGTACGTGGCACTTATCGACAAAGTTGTTTGAATGGAAAAAGTCATGCAGCAAGAGAACTGCGTTGTAAAATATGAACCATTATCTGCCCCACTGCATCCTGTTTTATGAGCTTTATGCTGTAAATGTAAAATCTTGATCTGCTGTGTTAAGTTATGACCGCAGCATGCAGAGACAGCTCTTCCCTCTGACTTTGAGATAATATGATGTCTGTTTTTGTTTCTGCAGTTGTTCTGATGTTAAAGGTCAGCTCAGTATCACATTATTAAATTGACATGACCATCTCAGAGTGATACTTGATCAGCAATGGAGCACAGAAATTATATTAAAAAATCAATATGAGCTGTCTGAAAAGAAAAGCATTTATAATGTCTGAATATGGTCAGATAGCTCAGTAAAAAGATACAATATGTCTGTGTGCTGAAATTGTACTTGACCGTACTGGCATGCTCTGTATCCTGTAACAAATGTTTGTAGAACTGTTTAAGATGAAAATGTTACTAAACTGCAGGGTTTCAGCTGAGGTGGCTCTACACTGGAATTAAAAAGATGGCTCTAAAATGTCATTAATGGGGCTGGAAAGGGGTTGGGATATGATTAACATGTCCCCAGTCATGCCTTCCCTGTCAACCACCATCATCTTTGCTGCTTTCTTTGTGCATTTTGGCCGTAAACCCAGTAACCTTGCACAGAAGCTTGATCAGCCTGATTCAAAGTCTGTATTTTAGGCAGATCCTTCTCACCAAGCTCCAGCCTACAAAGATAATGGCACAACCCAGTCAGAGTCCTTTAAAACAAGAGGCAGTACTAACAGGGATAAGTATAGATGCTAACAGCTTCAATGTCAGTTTTATCTGATCATGACCTCATTTCTTTATTCTATAAAATACAAACACCAACACTACAAAACTCTCTTTAGAAAGGATATTTCTACTCCACTTCAGACAAGAGTTTGTTTTATATCACAAATGTTTGTTGATTGAACGATCATCCAATCACCTGTTGAATATGCTTCTGAAAGATTCAGCCCTCCCCAAACACTTTCTATGGGTTGTTTCCCAGATGGATGAGTGAAATATATTTAACAGTCCATCTGGTGTGCCAGATTATTAAGCCAAGACCATCTTGTGCAATTGTATAGCAAGCTACCTCGGTTACAAACATTGTAAAAGACACTGATAAAAGACACATATAAATTTCAACTGTCACTAACCAGGCCAAACTCACTCATATCACCAACTCAGCTGCCAGATTAATCGGTCTCCCCACACCTAATCTGTCTGCACTAAACAATCGGGCCATCTCACGCATCGCAACCACTATAGAACAAAACATTACACACCCACTCAACCATTACTCACCCCACTGCCTTCGAGGCGTAGGGCACTTCAGTGTAAAAGGGCTCGCCTTGGGAAAATTTTGATCCCCACAGCCAATGCTGCTTTAAATAACAGGCCACGCTGAGTGTGTACGTTAATTCACCTGTGATTTGTGGTGTGATTTGTTGCGGTCTACATTATTGTCTAAATATGTACAGTGTTGTGAAAATGAATTTACCCTTGGGGAAAATAAAATCTAATCATCTATCCAATTTGTAAGTGAACAAACCAAACTACACACATCCAGTGGTCCCCTACTTTCATGATCAGCTGCTTTTACAGGTTACAGCAACTGAAAGAGGTTTTGCCCTTTCCTCTAAAGCCTCTGGGCGTGGGGTTTGCACCCTGAAACTGCATCGCATGTAAACTCCTAAAAAAAGACGTAGGGTTAATGTTTCTGGTAGTGCAGATGAGCTGTCAGTAATGATCAGCGGGGAAATATCAACCTAGTATGTGCTCCAGGTCTGACCTGCTTTCACTGAATATAAGTCTTTTATTTTCACCAGAGGATTCAAATGGAGAAATAATGGTGCACCTGCATAGAACACAGACTAGTAACTAATAATTGATCCTGCTAAAAGGATGTTCAGTATTTTTTGAGTTTGGTTCAATCTGGTACTTAACAATAGCCACTAAAGTGGCTGAAAGGGCTCCCAGCAGCAGCACTTTCAAGGTAAAAAAGCTCAGACTACTGATAAGGTACACCGCTGTTTGCTAGTACAGTTATATTTCGTAACTGTGTGAGTTTTACATAAAAACTATGAAACTGTGTTGGGTTGAATGTACAATTGGGTGAAATTTTTTTCACTCCAGAAAGTTTCTATTTTGCACTATGTTACGATGTAGCAAATGTCTGTGTGTTCTTCAGCCTGTGCACATTGATTCTGCTGATCTGCTGTTCTGCTCTTTAAACTCAGGAAGATACAACAACGGCAGAGGAACCCAATACTGATCCAAATATGGATGATTTTGACTCCAGTGATGATGACATCCCTTTTCCTTTATAAGACATAGTATATAGAATAATAAATTGTAAAGAACAACACTCAGGCATAGGAACATAGAGTCATTTGCTGCAACATTAAATACTCACAACAGTTAATGGGAATAATGTTTAGCTGAAAGCTGTTTGTAATTATTTTCAGTGATAATTTAAACAATAAAGCTTTCTGTAGGCTGTTTCAGATGGCACTGGTTTATTAACCAGAGGGATGTGTAACCTATATTCTGCAGTTGCTTGTGGATACTAATGTATAAAGAGGGCTGGAGGCTGGCTGGTTTTGTTCTTGTTTGGGTCATGTGGCTTTCACATCCACTGCAAACCAAACAACAAGAGTCTGTGTGACTTTTCATAGTTTTAATTCAATCAAAAGTTCCCAAAATGTGAACCAGAGTTTGTTAGGTGTGAACCAAGTTAGGTCTGTTGGGTGGAATAGAAATATACAGTATAACTGATTTGAAGAAAACCAGAAAGCTGAGTGTAGCAACCCTTTATATACCATATATAGAAATACATTTTTAGCACTTTTTTTGGCACAGTGGAAGCATAGATTGTGAGATCATGACAAGATAAATCACAGCAATCTTTAATTTCACAGTTTTTTTGCTTTGTTAATATCTTCTTGGGTTTCTTTGAAAACTCTGATATCTGCCTTATTGATTATTTAGCAGGTCTGTCAGGTATGGGACAACCCTAAACTACTAGAAATCTTTGATACCGTGTAGTGTTCTCCCTATGTGCATATGGTAACGTGACTGAATAATGAAACTGTGACATGAAAGCAATCCTTTTACTCACACGTAATCCCTCCATTGACCTAAAGAGTCCTCAACACTGCCAAGACGTGCTCAGCTCCAGCTGCCAAAAGCCTCCTCAGATGTCTGGGGGTATGTCAGATTTAATAGCTCATATGCAGCGAACATTTGCTTTGCTAATGGAATTCATTTATTTAAGTTGCTTCCACAGCTTCATAAGTGCACCGCCATGATTTTCTTGTGATGTCAGTATTTTTTCTCGCTGTGAGGGAGCCGACTGGAGCGCTGGATTGTAGTGACAGAGATTATAATTGACTATGTTATATGTTGTCTGCTTATTAATACATGCAGACATTAATGAGATTGTATATCAATGCCTTTTGAACTTACTGTATGAACAGGACCAAGACCCAGGGAGAAAAGTCAGATGAATAATAGATTAAACAAATTATCTGATTTTTAAGATTACCACTTTTAATGCTCAGGCGGAAAATTAGGATATCTGAATCCCCACACATCATTTGATTATCACTAATTAGCACTGAGTTGTAAGATTTTACAGTCAAGAAGAATTCAACAAAAGCAAACAAACTTTTCTCTGTGATAACACAAATTTTGATCAATTGACGTCTTTTTGGGTGCTCATGTAGGATGTAAAATGTTGGAAGTAATAGAGTAAGAGAATTTTCATTTCTTTTTAACACTTTAAAGCCTGAAAACATAAATTTATTTTTTTTTTTTAGCTGAAACATTTATTGCACTCTCTAGCTTTTGCATTGGATGATCATGGGACTTGGAGATCTCAATTAAATGTATACAGCCAGCAGCCACTTGAGTAGGCACATCTGTTAGACTGTAGATGGTGCAAATAGATCGTACGCTGATTAGATGGCAGCAACTCAGTGCATTTAGGTGTGCAGGCATAGATGAAACAACCAGTCAAAGCTCAATTCGAGCATCAGAATGAGAATCAGCTTTAAGTCACAAAGTCATTTGAATCTCTTTTATTCTCTGCCAAGGCCCAGTTTCTACCAAAAAAGTGAAAAACTGCCCTGTGACGCATTGTTAACTTGCCCTCGAAAAACTTGCTGTCACTGCATCTGCAATTCTGACCTACCCTAAAAATTTCACCAGATTGTTAGTAAAACATAACCTCCTCTGCGGTAGTAACGAAGGACTCTGTTAAATCCTGGTACTGAAGAAGCAGTTTACATCTTTTCTGGAGGAGGACCTGTTGGCTGGTGTGCAAAAATCCCTGCTGCTGGCAAAAAGTCAAACCAAGTCAAATCATTCAGACTGTATTTTAAAAACTGACACCCACACTGCTACGAGGAGAAGATTGGATTGTTTAGTTCTGTGAGCATGTGGGGTCATCTGGCTCTCTTCATGAAGCTACAGCAACACCAGGGGAAGACATGGACTGAATATGCATTCAGTTGTCAAGTAGCTCTGTTATGCTAGTTTTATCCTCCACTATGTGACTAGATTGAACAAATTTACGCTACACTCAACCAAAATAAGTTTGAGAAGTAGGTCATTCTAGTTCTTGCTGGATTAGTGTTATGTGTTGTTTCGTTTTTTCTCACTCAGACATGGTGAACATTGTACTGTATGAGGAACCATGATCTGTTGAGCCACTTTACTTGTTTATGTTGCATTTATATTTCTATTTGACTGATACTGGGACCTCTAACTAATTTCGTGATGATGTCTCATCAGTAAAGACTAAAAACACAAATACAGCTCATGACAGACTTCACTTTAAATTTCTCAATTTTGATCTCAATCAAAGTCTGCATGGTGCCGATACAAAAGCAAATGTTAAGGCCAAAAAGTTAAAATAGCAAATCTTTATCTCAATAATTAACAGTAAGTTGCTTTACATGATATCTGGATATTTCAGTCATTTAGAAAATGAATGCCACAATACAAGATGGTCAAATGTTGACCTGACTCTGAAAAAATTATGGCAATAATAACATATTGTAACAACTCCAGGAGCTGTTTGTTACCTCTGCAACATAACTACGCATAATTTGCATGTAATTTTTGGAATCTGTTCTCATTTTCTATCATTGAACTTTCAGACAAACTCTTACATAAGTAAAAATCGCACGGAAGTGCACAAAAACTAAAACTCTGCCAGTATTTCACTTAAAATGCTGCTTTTGTGACATTCTGCACCAAATTTGGCCCCATGTTGGCACAGTTTGTTTTGGCCTTTAGATGATGTGAATGGTGAAGTCATATTTTCCCGATTGAGATGTGAAAGCTTCTACAGCATAGAAACATCCTGTCATTGCTGTTTCTCCGTCTCCACAATGAAGCTTATTGACCTTTTTCGCTCAAATGAGTTGTGACAGCCGCTCCTCAGCACCACCTCAGAGTGGTGTCAGGCCCCGTTCATGACTGTGCCCACTATGACCCAGAGTTGTCAAAAATCAAAATGTCAACTGTAACTTTATCATCCGTTAAATTATTTGTTTTCAACTTCAAAAATCAGAGAGGACATGCGCTGCATGCAAAGAGGAGGTTTCCCCAGAAGGATTTAGGGCAGTTCAAGACACAAATATACAGTTTGGGAGAGCTAGAATCACACTGAGGCTGTGGTGTTTATGTGGGAAAGTCAAACCTGAAATAGATTAATATCACAATATGTAAGTGCAGGGCTTAAAGGATCTTGGATTGATGTGTGGTGAAGTGTGAAAGCTGACCAAAATGTGCAGTAAATATCAGCACTAAAAGGCTGTTAACATACCAACACTTCACATTGTGGTTCATAAATCTGAAAAGTTTAGCCAGACGGACAGACATGGAGTCCAGATGATGAAGAAATAATGAGTGATTACCAAAAGTGTTCAAAAATCCTTCAGTTTATCAATTATGGCTTATTTTGTGACTTAATATTTAATGTTCATCGTCATTTTTGAATCAAACTGCTAAGTAACCTGGATCACGCTATTGAACACTGAGTGGACTTATGGGAACAAGATACAGATACAGTTTAAGTCATTGCAGTATCTGGAAACTTTTTTAAGGTTACACAATATACTGTCCATATTAGATTACTGCAACAAATATCCACCCACTTCAAATTTCCTCTCCCAGCCAATTGCCAGTCACTGGAGGTCCCTCTTCTTCTCTAGGAATGCACCTTATTTTAGCAGAAAACATTATGATAGATGCATTTGCAGGGTGTCAGGCAGACCATTCAATATGTTTAACTAGTCCGTTTGTGAAAGAGCCATAGAAAAGTGTTTGGGAATGGGCAGAAACTTTCAGAAGCATTTCAGATGATTAGAAAATCCATTATGTTTCTTTTGGGCCAATCAGATAATGTAGTAGGCAGGCACTACTTTGTTACAGAACGTGAACCGAATCATGCAACAAACTCTCATCAAAACATGCCGAAAGTGGAGTGTAAATATCCTTTCTATAGAGAAGTTTGTAATGTTGTTCTTTTTTTTTTATTTTAAAAAGAAATGTAGTCAAAATCAGATAAAACTGTTACTGGAGCTGCTAGCATCTATGCTAACCTCTGTACAATCAGCCATCTCACTCGTAGCTCCCACCTCTTCCTGCTATAAAGGATACTGGTTGGACCGTGCCGCTTTGGGCTGCTCACACTCATTTCAGATTGGAGCTTGGCAAGATGGATCTGCCTGTTTACAGACATTAAATCAGAACATGAAATGCACAGTATTAGCTGTGTGCAAGTTCCAATTTTTGTTATGGAATCAATCAATGTGCTTTTTTATTTAAAAAAAATATAAATACATTTATTCTATTGTGACTACTATCTGACATTTCTTAAAGGTAGAAAATAAGATGCAAACTATATGAATAAAAAAACAATCAGGACATTATTTTTGATCCATATTGCCTAGCCCTACTGTGCACACGTGCTAAGTATGATTTGTAGTTGTATCAGCTCTTTCCAACTGTCATGGATCAGTGGTAAAGGCCATCTGACAGAATGAAGGATAGATTTTTTTCCCCGTGTGTGCTGTTGCATGTTATGAAATGGAAAATATGTGCAGCATGTAAATGTGCCTCTATTCCATGACAGAGCTGTGGGAGCAACACAACACAACATATGTGGCTCTGTGTATCTAATTTTGCATAATGCTCTGTGACATATAAGCTCCAGAGGATCTCATTTTCACTCTGTGTATCCCGCAGCTAAACTACATCACTTCTTATGACAGCTGCCAGTTCAACACGTTCTCAGATGGTGGTCCGTCTGCAGGGGGAGAGGAGGTGCTGCTGAGGATTAGATACACGGACAGTTTTACCTCACCAAATCCCCAAAACAACAGCATTCCCATCTCATTACCTCTGCTCTCCCTGAATGTGCCTTGGTGCATGTTCACTGCACACTGCACAGGTGTGAGTGGGAGTGAGAGCTGAATTGCAAAGGAAAGAGACAGTATGCGTTATATATGAGGAATGGCACACAGTTTTTTTCACAAGCTTTCCTTTCATAGTATTGTTGAACCCAAGACTAAAATCCAGTTTACAGATTTATTTTCAATATGTAATGTATGCGGAAGCATCACATGATCCAAAACAAGCTGCTGTTTTCACAAAATGTTTTTGTTCTTTATTATCACCTTCAGGATGAAGGCAGTGGAGTTGGAAATAGGATTAAAAAGTGTGAAATGACATGCAGTAAAAGGCGCCTTCAGATGAGGTTGTTTTTATTGTGTTTACAGGAAGAGCCCTTCTGAACAACTCCCCTCTCATCCTTGGAGATCACACCATCATAACCACACATTTCTGAGGGCTCTGAATTTATGAGTCATGATGTATTTAATAACTTTATTAGAAATGGTGAGGACTGTGGACACTAGTTTTGATAGTTGTAAATGCACTTCCTGCATAATTTATTTTATTCATGTTAGCCACATGAAGGACCAAAAGGAGCCATGACAAGAGTTAATCAAGATGGGGACTTTTGTCTCCTTTTCCTCAAAGAAGAAAATAGAGGCACTCCGCAAATTATTTGATACTTGCCAAGATTTCAAACCTTTTTTTCAGAAGTGATAGATAATTTAGCTCGTTTTAAAAGCTCTTTACTCATTTTTAGTCCTTAATTTTACAGTACAATCTTAAATTGAGCATGAAAACATCTTTATTGCCTCATAGTCTGGAAATCTTAAAACTGAGTGAATAACTGTTAAAATAAACTAAATAAGTTGTTTCACCAAATCTACCCTTCACCAAGCTTGTTTTAAGATTCAGTAAAAAGTCAAGTTGCTTGAATTAAGAATTATACAAAAGGCATCTGTTCAAAATATAATTTATTAAGACGGATCAGACTTAAAACATGGCCAAACAACAACAAAGAAAACTACAACAACCTTCTCCACAACTCATGATACAATTACACATTTTCAGGAGCTTCAATATGCATTAAATAATTGGTTGTGTGGTTCAGCATTTGTTTCATGTCCCCTTTGATTTTAAAGTTTGATTTAAAGTATTTTGACCTAAAAGTCAGCATTTTCAGCTTATTTCAATCCTTTTGGATACTTTCAGGGACAACTTATTTCAAGATTTCTGCGATAGTAAAATTTACTGGCTGCATGGACAGATAATTTGACTCTTGTTTTCATTTATTTTCTCCTCAAATTTAGTGTTTTTATCTTGTATTTGGACTTCCCTTATTTGCAGTGCACTCTGCGAGCACAAACCCATTTGCTGACTTATGAGCGAAAATGTGGAAAAATGCTCCGTAAAATTCCTGGACATGCGTCCAGATGCAGGCCACCACCGAAGTTGAATCACTTTTCCCTTGTGGCAAGAACAATATTTTAATATTTTCATTTTATTAAAATCAATTTCAGAACTTTTTAAGCTATCAGAGGAAATGTGGTAAACTGCCCTGTTGTGCAATACAAAAAAAATCCTTGCGGAAAATATTCCTGGGTTCATATCACAAAAATCTAATAACTTCATTACCTGGAAATTTCATCAAAATCCATCTTAAATTTTTTGAGTTACCTTGCTTATGGATTGACAGATGGACAGTCTGTACACAGGCAAACTAACAAAAGGATATACTTGCAAAAACATGACCACCTTAGTGGAGGTAATAATATGCGTAATATAGTTCAATTATTTCTGCAGAAAGACAGGGGAACAAGTAATCATCTGGCATTTTTCTGCTGCACAGCAATGAAGTGATCTTCCTGTTGTTAAACACTTTGACATTTCGCTTCGCTGAAGGCAACAACAGGCCTACTGATGTGTTTAGTTCAGTTGGCCTTCACACTGCATTTGTGCATCTCTGTAGTTTGACTGTCTCTGTCTTGACAGAGCAGCAATGACTGAAAAAAACTCCTGAGATAAACTCTTTGTTAGACTTCGTGCTCATGTGATAATCCACCTGTGCTCTAGTTGTAATTGGTCACTGGAGGACACACAGGTACTCAAATTTCTGATGTGGAGGCAGACAATGAGGGAGTCAAACTACTTCTATTCAGCTTTGCTTTAGCAGGTAGGACCCATGGGGACCAGAGTCTCTTTTCCAGTGTGCCCTGCAACAATACAAACAGAGACATAGTAAATTAGAATAGTAAACAGTATTGCAGTCAAAGAATTACAAATAACAATTATAACCTTTAACACCCATCTCATACTTTCACCCTTGTAAAGCACATCTGGTACAGTTTCTCAAAAATTAAAGCAATTATAATTCCCCTTTGACTATTTAAAATCACCACATAAAACAAGGGAGGGCAAAAACATCCAATCAAATTATCCCATCAGTAATTTAAAGAAACATTAAATCAGCTCTCACTGATTACTGTTTTTTCACTGCTTTCCTTTGTTCTTTGAGGGTGTCTTGCTTTAATAAGTCACTGTGTAATCTGGTGACTTGCCGCCAACCACCTTCTTAGATATCACTCTTAAGCACCTGGAAAAACGGAGTCCACATGAATCTCCCCTTGTTTTCATTTAGGTACAAACCCATTGTTCTTTTGGATTATGCATTGTGGTGAATTGAATTGCAAACAACATCTGTGTTTTTAATTCCCTTAAACCACTCCCCATCATGGCTGGTTGTACCCATACATTTAGGTTGGGTGAAGACTGCTGTCCTAATGTGAGTGATCTAAATCGATCAATCAAACTTTATTTATAAGCACTTTCCTTACATAAAATGTAGCACAAAGTGCTGTACATTAAAATAAACAAGCAGGTCAGAGTAAGGGGATACAGGATAAAATATAAAACCCCATCCACCCTCCCAGCCCACATGTAACACAGACAGCCACTCATGCGCAAACACACACACTCACATACACCCACAAGGACTCTTCAAAAAACCACAGAGGACTGAGGAAACGCTATCTTAAATTGAATGAGGAAATAAAGGAGCTAAGACAAAACTAGGTAAATGAATAACACTGTGGTAAGATATATGGTAACAAAGGTAATAAAATGCTTAAAGTTGATTATGATAAAACTGTTATGTGAAAGATCAGTTCAAACCATGTCTGTGGTCGCCACTGTGTTTGAAAACTTCTAAGATTTGAAAATTGTGCTGTAGCCCAACTAGGCTGAAAACGTCTTGTAGTTGTAATGCCAGAGAAAATGTCCTGGCAGTCGATTGAAATGTATAATGATTATGTCTTTCTCAACCAAGACACGGGCCAAAGCATGAAGCAAGAACAGCTCCAGAAACTAATGATAATCATTAAAAGTAGAGCTGCAGCTGTGTAAGTATGATTGTAATCCAATATTAGATCCTAATGCAGTGTCTTTGTGCCATGACACAGACTGAGAACTGTGAAGGTGGCCACATCATTTATATGTAGATGTCAAGAGGCCAGCTGGTGGATGCACATTCCTCCCCTCCATCTGTATCCAAACTGGTTCACAGACGGCTTATCACCTAATAACACTGTGCTGTCTCCAACATCGAGCGGCAGATCCATCATTAGAGCACTGCAACATCATTGCCAAATGTGCTGTCTGCACTGAAATTAATTTAATACTCCATTTATAAGCCATAATTGGTCCTGGCAATATTGTATTTTCAATAATAGCTGCTACAAGTGGTGCTACATGTGGGTGAATACAAACTTCACCAGTTGTGGCAGCACAAAAGCACCAAATGCTCTTGATTTTGTAGGGTATACAGACAGACGTATTCACTGTGGCTGAAATGTGTTGTAATTAAACTCAGTCTGTTAGAATGATAGAAAGAGGAGATAGCTGTCAGCACTTATGAATGTTCCCAAATCTGTGATGTTAGACCTACTTAAGTTTTGACTTGTGAAAATTCCGAGACACAGCTTTTTGCCAAATTTGTTCTTCAAACATCTTCCACAGTCCCAAAAGAAATGTTGATCATATTGTTCATACTCTGATGTGGTAATTAAATCTCAAACTTCACTTCTGTCGAGTCTTGACAAACAGTTTAATGATTTCACTCCTAATGTGGGGTGCTGTGATATCTCTTCAAAGCATTGTGACCATAATAGATCAGTGTTGATGTCTTCATTCAACACAAACAAACCGTGAGCTCCAAAGCTGAATATTGCCCATGCACATTGTCATACTGTGGCGTGAAGATGAACTTTTTTATAGCCTGTTCCACCTGCCATCTCTCATGTGGATCTCCCCAGTGCTGCCTCCCACATACTAACGTTGAGATAAGGTTTTCTGGTCCATTCTTTGCACAGTTAGAAGATAACTGCACGCCTTGGAAAAGCCTCAGCAGCAGCAGCAGCACAGTGTACAGGATGCTCAGGACCGCTCTGCTGCCATCAGCTAACGTGCTGTTCCAAAGTCTGTTACAGCACATGCTAAGCGTATTCACTATAATCTGTCCACATGAAAATGATGGGGGGTAAGGGAGTTGCTGTAGCTTGCACTCATGTTTATGCAGATACAATTAGCATTATTTCACAAGTGTAGTAAGATCTTGACATAGTTGTGCTTATTATATGTTAGACTGACTGTTTAGACTAACTTACGCTTTTATAAGATTATAAGGAATTTCTGTTTTCTGACAAATATTGATGATACGAGTTGAACAATGACAAATATATCTTGCTACAGAGCAGAGATTAAGTAGACAGCCAGAGGAACTCAGTAAATAGATATATTTACCCCCCAAGTCAGAGTATATGTCCACTAAGCTGTCTACAGATTGTTAAAATGCATTAACATTTAAATTTGCAGCTGTATTCTCGGTAAGACTAACAGTAAGCTCTACTGTCAACAGAAGGGTTGAGTGTTCAAGCCCAACTTCAGCTGTCCTGTACATCCTTGGAAAAGACACTGATGCGTCAGTGGCATGTAAATTTGTGTATGAAAGAGTGTGTATGTGTTCGCTAATACTCATGGATAGCTTACATACGTATAAACTCAACCATCAGCGAGTGAATGTGAGAGTGAATGGATAACAGTCTTGGCTGTAAAAGCATTTTACGTACTCAAAAAGACTAGAAGAGGGTTTATAAGATCAAGTCTATTAACATTTACAATCACTGTGAGATTAGAAAGATGAGACTGTAAGTAGGATCCATTTGCGGTCTCACTTTACTAGCTTACTAACCAAACCTAACGGGACAAAACATTATCATGAAAACCCTGGTTGTTATTATGCTGCTTTACTGAACAAATACAGCAGCCGTTTTCTTCTGCTGGGTTTCTATTGCTGCTCCTTTGATTACGGTGTCTACTTTTCCTGGATGAATATTCATTGCTCTCACTCGAGTTCTGCTGGGCAGGTTTGAAGAATAGACCCTTAGCTTCAGGTAATTAGCCAATTGATAAACTCATTAAGAATTTCAAATGTGCTGTTGATTCTTTAGAAAAGGTTAATAAATCTCTGCTGGTTGCTATGATAAAGTTGTATTAGATCACATTTGTTTCTTAAGATAAAACAGAAGTGACACAGGCTTAGAGAGAAGACAGTGGCAGCTATTAACCATCATTATCCAAACTCATGAGACCATCCTGTGGTTTCTTGAGCCAGCGGAGCAATTTTAGGCCCCATTGCCCTCAACACGTGTTAGAGATCTGTGAGACATTGTGCCTTCTACTTCCCCAGCTCTTCGGTGAGAATTCATTTTTGGAGAGTCATTTATTCTTTTGAACACTTTGAAAAAATAGCTGCTTTTCATTACGAAGATTTAAGACACTGAGAAGCAAATTGAAAGTTTTGGGAACAACTATCAATCAGCCTATCCATCTGTCTGCCTGTCCTTATATTCATCCATCCGTCACTATATCTTTTTGTCTAGTCATGCATTCATCCCTCCATCTACCCTCCTTATTTCTATATATCCATCCGTCTCTTTATTACCTCCACCAAGAAGGTCATGTTTTTGCTGGCGTATGTTTTTTGTTTGTCCATTTGTTTAATTGTTAGCGAGATAATGCAGAAAGTACTGCACAGATTTCTCCAAGTACTTTGTAGTTCTACATTACATCTACCAATTTTTCCACCTATGTTTCTATAAATCTATCCATCTATCTGTCCAACCATGTATTAGTCCTTCATCATTTTACTAATCAATAAATCAGTGAACTTGGGCTTATATAGCACTTTTCTAGTCTTTTTACTACTCAAAGCAGCTTGTATAGCAGGTTACACCTACCCATTTACACCCATTCTCTCTCACATTCACTCACTGATGGTTCTGAGTTTCTGTGTTAGTTATCCATAAGTACCAACTTACACATTCACGCCCTTTAATGCCCATTTACACGTCACTGACGCAGCAATTTGGAGTTAAGTGTCTTGCTCAAGGACACATTGCCATGTGTCTCCCAGAGCTGAGCTCAAACCCCCATCATTGTTTATTTGTTTAGCTGCAAATCATAGCAAATGTTTTCTCAAGACACTTTACAAAAGAGTAGATCAATGTCATAACATTTGTTTTTTAATTCATTTTTTTCTTTGTATTTTTTCCATTAATCCAGTCCAAACATGAATCCACCATGACTTGCCATTTTATAATCCAACCTTCCATCCATCCATCTATCCATTCATCAGCCTGCCATCCTTAAACCAATCAATCGATCAAAAGCAATTTCTGTAGCACAGAATCATAGCTCATGGTAAACTGACATCCATTGAAGATGTGTTGGGGGTATTCATCCATCCTTATACCTATATCTATCCATCCATCCAACCTTATATCAGTCCATGTATCCACCCATTCATCTATCCATCCCCCACCTATTCACTGTAATGTTGATCTTAGCTGGTGAGAGGGATACTCTGACCATTCATCGGTCAATCACAAAGCTGATGCACAGAGACAATCATTCAATTTTCTCATGCTACAGACCATTTTGAGTCACAATTCAATTTACATACAAGTTTTTAGTCTGTAGGGAAAAATTATGTGCTGAACTGACCTGCTTTTCACATAATCCGGTCTTATTATTTTATCTGTTGTATAGAGCCCAAAGCCCTTCCACACACACATATAGCTGCTTCATTTTCTTGTTGAGGTTGAGGTCAAGAGAGCAATGGAAGGTCAGGTTTTGCTGGGAGAGCCCTCTGTTGGATAGAGTGGTTGGGTTCACTGATCCTAATGTGCTTCAGAACTATATATTTTCAATTTATAGCTATTTAAAGTTGGAGTTTGAGGCCAGATTTTTACCCCATGCTTGAATAGATATTTAAATATGGGGTACAAGATGAAAACCCTAGTCAACACAGAGAGGTCCTGATGAAGATTCAAACCAGGAACCTTCCAGCTTTGAGGCAACATCTAAACAGCTGTTTAAGTTTGCATTTGAAAACAGATCCCTGACAGCACCACTTGGTCAGATCATGCGTTATGATCAATAAACCTGCAGTATAAATCAATAAATGAAAGTATATATTTGTAAAAGATATGAATTTCACAGTTGTATATGCTCATTTTTCTTTGGTTGTATTGATTTGCCTCCTCTATTTGCCCCGTCTAAAAGTGACCAACCCTGCACCAAATCACCCCCATACATCATATGATTTTTGCATTTTTCTGCACACATCCTGATTGATGATGCTGTATGTTTTGTGCCGTGCATAGCACTGTACTCTGTGCCTGTACTTTTTGCACTGTGATTACATTCCTGCGACAGTCAGCCTTGTTTTAAATCATGCTGAAGACTCTCTGCCTGGAATGACCTTCTCTTAACTGCCCATGCAGGAGACTGTACAGTTTTAGTTCTTTTCAGCCCGGGCCAAGCTTTTTGTCTTGGATCATTGTTCTGTTTTATTGAGTCATCTTGAAATCTGGATGGGTACTTTGGGTGGAACATTAGGTTGGTGTGGGGCCAATCTTGCTAACAGATCATTGTCAATTAAAAAGGAAAAGCCCCTCTATTTGAATGCTGTTATTGCCCTGAGATCCAATTCTCTTGTGCCTTACATGCACCCTCTTAGCTGCACCATTTGGCCTATCTTGAATTTATATTGATGCATTTTATTGAGGCAAAGTGAGACCTAAAGATCTTTGGATCCTCTTCTGTCAAAGTAATCTGTGAGTAAAGAGCTGTGTGATATCTTACACCACAAACTATTCCTGTACAAACCTCTTATGTAGCAACGTAGCATGATAAAATAACTACCAAAATGCCATAAATGTGTAAGTAATAATACAACAACACATCAATTTGCAATAGTCTCCCCTTTGTCTTATAAATGTCCTTAGCACTTTTACAATTAATGTCTTCAAGTTTTGTCATAAATTCTTAAATTCTGCCGTGATTTTCACAAAATCCCTTTTTATACAATGGTGTAATATTACAGAGTAATTTGTCACAGGGTTGGGCAATTCGGACCTAAAAATTTCACTGTGGCATTAAGACTGAGCATTTTTAATAGAAAACCTTGTGGTCTCAAGCAATAGACCATCATTCTTACTGTAAAGATCCTTTTTACCTAAGTTTAGGCTTTCATCTTTATGTTTGTTTTCTGGTCAGTTCACTCAACACTGCATTTGTCCATAGCTTTTTTTCAGTCACATGATGCTGGTAATGTAGGAGAGTGGCGTTTAGGAAGCAAAACAGTGATGTACAACCTTTTCTCATACCATCGTGATGAAAAGCACACGCATATTGTGCAAAGTATAACTCACCATAATGCAGGATCAGATGGACAAAAGCATGGCCATGGGCACGTTTTTAAAGAGGCAGTAATAAATGGTTAATGGGCTTGAGCCTGTGCGACACTTTCCCAGTCTTTGAAGCAGCTTTTACACTGCCCATTGACACACATCCTCTCTCAAATTCACTTACTGATGGAGTATCTACTAACACATTCACGGCCTTTCATACCCATTTACACACCACTGACACAATGGGAGCAACTTGTGTTTAAATGTCTTGCCAACTATCTATCAATCTTCACCACCAATACTCCACAATGACTTGCTTTGTTTTATCAGCTGATTAATAATAACCTTTTGCAAACAGCTAGCTAAAAGTCACCAGATAACACGGTAACTAATTACCCCCACACCTAAACATTGAGGAAGATGATGTAAAAATATTATAAAAGAGTTACTGATAGTGTGTTTAATTCATTGGTCATCACTCTGCTGATGATTTTGTTGATTACTGATGGGTAGAACCTCTGATTTGAATCCTCCTACATCAGTAAGTTGAGCGCTCTTGTTTGCCTCAACAGTCCAGTTTCACACATCATGCAGAGTCAAATATTTTACATCTATTTCAAGAGCACAGGTGGAGGAATGCATGGGTACAAGATTTATCTTTAGTTTATCTTGACTTGAACTACAGGTGTATGCATTAGGTTCTGGTCATCCTTTAAAAAACAAAAATCGGTCAGCCATGAAGTTTAACCATAGAATAAAACAACCGATGAACAACTTTGTGTCTCTTTGTCCCATTACCAACTGACCTATGGACTGTTACTGACCTCTGAAGTAAAACACGTCTACTTATCGATTGGGAATCAATGGGAATAAAGGGAAGTTTAACCTGCACATATGTATCATCATTAAATTTAAATCTCAGAATTAAATGTCTCTTGATTTCTTGAAAATTCTGCCTTTTTTGGGACAGTTTGACTTGTGTTCAAAGCTATATCATGAATATTAAGGTTCTGGAGACAAGGAAATTAGATACTATGTTTTTTGTTTTTTGTTTTTTTTTTTGTTTGTGTTTTGGTTTTGGTTATGTACCTTGCAGTGTAATCTTGTATTTTCTGAAAAGAAACATGCTGTTTGCCAATTAAGTTCTTAGAATATCAAATAATATTATGTCCAGTATGTGAGGGTAAAGCACAGTCTTGTTTTCTTGTCCATTAATGAGACTCAAGATGTGATTTTGTTTAGAAAACTGCAGCAAGAATCTTAATTCGGCTCACTTTACCAAGACCTGCTGACCCCTGCTTTGGCATCCCTCGACTGTCTGCCAGTCACAGATTTTAAAGCTTTACTGATCACGTTTAAAGTTCACTGGGGGTCTGGCCCTGAGCTTCATGTCTGACCTTTTGGATGCCTGTGAGCCCGAGTGCTCTTTCAGACGCTCCGACAGGGCACTCCTGTCTTCTTCTCAGCCTCGTCTCAAATCAAGAGGCAGCAGAGCACTTTGTGTCAGGGCTCTCGACAGCCAAATGCCCTGCTGGTGAAAGTGAGGCCCACTGAGTCAATAGTTCTTTTTGTAAACGTTGAGAAATGTTTCGGGAACATGCAGTGCAGAACATGGCAGAAACCAATGGCATCACCTCTTCCTGTCTCTTCTCTTTTTCAGAACAAGAGCTTGAAAAATAAGCTGCTCTCAGGACACAAACTCTGTGATGCCTATGCTGAAGAGGTAAGAATTATTCTACAGTACACTCTGTTTCATCACATATGGAAATACATCTCTGCCTCTCTGACTAAGCTGTTCCCTTCACAATTTCGTGATTTTGCGATGGCTAAAGTTCTTCGGCAGGTATACGTCAACATATTTTTTTTGTTTTCATGTCTTGCCTCACTTCTGAGTCCATATCAAGCAGATAGACAGCAGTATTTTGACTGTGCGTGCGCTACCAAGACAGAGGCAGGCACAGGCAAAGCTTTAATTAGCTTAGCTCAAACATTGGAAGTCAATGGGTAGCATTAGCCTGCTTTAACCACTCATCAGATAAACCCTTCAGCAACTCTTTACGGTCCTGTGTGCTTGTTGTGATTATATTTTTGTCATTGTTATGTTACATCATCTATTTTGGACTAAGATGAGCACTTTATGAAATTTTCTGAAGAAATACATACTAAACTAGAAAGGACTCGGAGAGCGGAAACCTCCGCCAGCACCCCAGTCCTCTCCCATATTGTGATTTTTACCATAAATATTAGTCCTACCTTTATTTCATGTAAATATTTAGATTCCTTGACCATGAAAACATACCATTAGCAAATGGTTTCATAATGGTATCTAGTTTAGTTCAGTAATTATTCACGAAAATCGCATTTTTCGTCATGGTGGATCCAGACGGGGATCCGGGTCAACACCAAAATTGAATCACTTCTTCCTTTTCCCATGCTGAAAATTTCCTGAAAATTTCATCAAAGTCCATCCATAATTTTTTGAGTTATTTTGTTCACAGACAGACAAACAGACTCTCCCGAAAACATAACCTCCTTGGCGGAGGTAACTAAACAAATGATTTGTTGACCTACTTACAAGCACCTCTGCCATGGTTTGCACATGCACCATACAGTTTAGTTTTATATTTATAGCCCTGCCCATCTTTTCCTTGTTACTGCACCCACAATCAAAAGAATGGTATCCATCTGCTTGTCATGGACTGGGGAATGAGGCAAGACATTAAAAAAATGTTAGTATATCCCTTTAATGCAAATTACGCATGGCCTTGCAATTTGGTGGTTTATCTCAACTTGCCACAACTTCAGTTGTCCAAGCTCTTGCCCCCTTCCAGCTTTGCCCAACAACATCTCACCTCTGTCCAACTTCCTTGTGTTCAGTTGAAATTATGTTTTGCAAAAAAAAATTGCAGATCGGCAACAAAAATTGCTGCTCAACTTGTTAAATGATGTTGTCTTTGATGAAAGCGAGGTAAACCCCTTTACAGTACATGCAGGTGTAGTGATATACAACCAGCATTCATCACTTTACAAGCTTCCTACTTCCATCAAACACATCCAGCCAATCACTGTGTACATGCCTAGGCTGTGCAGTTGAGTAATATAGAGTGACACGATGACTGTATACGTGTAAGGTGTGAACATGAAACCAGAAGATGACTCTCTCAGCAACAGCAAAGCCTGTCACTGTGGATCAGATTCATGCAGGACAGAAAGAAGTTGCCTACAAAAAGAAACTCTGTTTGATTTCAACACTTTTTGTACATCAGCAAAACCCTCTGTGTCCTGCTGCTGACTGACAGAACGTAATGTCCTGATAAAGGCGTTTAGTCAAACAAACTAACTACTAACTAACAAACAAATCCAGACTTTCTGATTGGGACAACCCTGGCCTTGATTAACAGCAAAAAAAAAATGAAAAACATTTTTTTAAAACATACTCTAGCAACAATAAAATAATTATTATAATAATAACAATTCAAAGCACAAACTTTGTTGCCCACTCAAGTCCAGTTGCCTGTTCATAAATAGCTCATTTTGTCACCACTGGGTCGCTCAGTGACGTCAAGCCCACTTGAATTTCACTGCAATCATATCATATTGTATAATAGGACATATTAGCTGATATTATTCCAACTGTATCCTTTTCACTCAACTACCAACCACAAAACACTGCAGCTGAAGGCCCTGCAGCAGCATCGTCTGTGATATCTTTGCAGTCTCATCCAGGTCGAGCTAATGTATTCACAAACTTATGTTTCCCCCTTGGACATGTACTGTCACTCAGAACTGGAATAAAAACAGTCTGTCGCAGGTGTCATTACAAATCCACACAACGCTGATTTTGAAGTAGAAATTTTCCAACTTACAACCTGACTGCAGGGACAAGGGCACTGCCCTAAGTCTTCAAAGGCACGACCAAGTCACCCAGATCATGCACAAGTCGTTGAGTCGTTTTCAGTTGTTTTCTGATGGCAGTTGATGTTTCTACAGTTTCAAGTCTAGTTAGCCCACATTTGACCATTGAAAGTGTTCATTGGCATGTACACCTCTGTAAGTCAGGGCATTCAACATGGCAGCCTCTTGATTGTGTGCTTGTATCACAATAGCCAGTTTTATTTGACTAAAGTCTTCAAAATGAAATTAGAAATACTTTGTGAACAGTTGGTGTGTCAAAAATGGCCTCCACATTTTTAAACACTAACACAAGCCATATGATCAGACCACTACTCTTAAGAAAATGAGTGATCGTGCAGACATTTCAGTTTACTCATATCTACATGAGTAACAGTATCTGTGGCTTTTTTCTTGTGTTTGAAATAAATGTGTTTTTTTGTTATTATTTTAAGTGTGACGGTGAAACCCTGAGATAGATTTAAAAAAGGAAAAAAGACTGAACTAAGAAAGAGTCAGCCCTCGTCTTTGTCCCACTCTCAATCAGGTGTCTGTTTGATTTCTGCTGTCTGTGAGTCTCTGAGCAGCTGTTTTCAAGTCCACGGAGCTCTTTGAAGATGGGACAGTGCAATCACAGAAAGTCAGGTTGCAGCAAAAGCACATAGGTCTTTTTTGCTGTTGCCTACTTTTCCTCCTCTCCACTTTAAACTCAGCTGCCAGGTGTTCCGGTCAACAGCGTCCAGCAGGTTTCAGCGTCGCCTTGAGCTAAGCTTTGAACTGCTGCTCCTCTCTCCACGCTGACCATTGCTCCTGCTGTAATTTAGACATGCAGACTCTCAGAAAAGCAGCGGGTCCTACGGGTGTCCTGATGACACACCCGAGTGAGAGCAGCTGGTGCCTCATAATCATCGAGCTCAATGCTGATATAGTTTTGAATTTCCAAGAATTTCCCTCATCGAGTCCGCACTATGTTGGATATTTCCTGATTTATACGACCAAGTGCAGAGCGAGACAGATTGATGGATGGGAACCTTGACGTGGAGGTGGATATTTCTCCTCAGATAGACACTGAGCGTGGCGTCCCCCGAGGCAGCTCAGGCATGTTCGATCAATGCTACGCAGGATGTTGTCAAGGTTTTTGAAAGGCAGAACAATTGTTAGTGGTCTGCATTTCCAGGTGAAGACAAGCAATTATACAGCCTGGCAGTTATCCAATAGGATATTGATGTGATATTTAGCTCTCTTGAATTAGTTACTTGTACCCCTCAGACATACAGTATCTGTATGCTTAAATTACAAACTTCAAATGCTCAATTTTATTACCAGTTCCTCCTAAAGCAGACATACGTTTGACCTTCAAAGCTTCACACCAGATGAAAAAATGCTAAAAAAAAAGACTGCTGTGGTGTAGTAAACCAAGAGACTCTAGATTGTGCATCACCAGTTGACGGACTTCCAACAACCTTATTCCCCCCCTTTCTGAGCCAAGGCTGACTTTATTAATAATTATGATGAAAATAACACTGCATGTGGAACTATTTAATTCAATTTACAGAGTCTCTGGCATTCATTTATTCATCTCATTCATTGCTCTTCATTACTTGGATCAGCTAATTAATGCAAAGTGTCGTATATGATGCTTCTCGGCCTGTAAATCAAAGGAGTCAATGTGAGTAAGTGTTGAGGACATGTGGCTGAAGAGAAAAAAGACAGGAATATCAGAGACACAGCCGGAGAAACAAACCCAGGTCCAACACGAAACTAAGAGAGGATGGAAAAAGCTGACATGTGTTGGTTTAAATAAGAAAAGAGGACAGTGATACTTGTGTTTAAGTGATAAAAGATGGATGCTTGTTTATTTTCCCCATTGGCCGTTTAAACCAGAACACTTTATATGTTTCAATACTTTCAACAGAAGTGACATCATCTTATATAAATTCATATGTTTAGACCAGTTCAACCAACTGTGTTGACAGTTCATTACTGTAATAAATATCATCATTCCTCTCCAGTTTATAATCATCAAGATGTTAATGTTTATTTTAAAATGACCTTTCTATCTGTAGTTGATATGAATTATACCTCTATAATAAATAAAGACCTTCATAACCAAAAAAAAAAACATGAGGACCCTCTTGAAAATAAGATGCCTGATCTCAAAGGGTGAATCTGGAATAAATCTATGTTCAGCAGAGACAAATATGATGAGGACAGCTATCATAAAGTCTTACTTTTGGTCCCTTGGTCTCCGCCTGGATGGATACATCTTCTTTACCTTCAGCTTCAACTCCTCTTTATTGTCCCCTAAGGGGAATTTTCTTTGCAGGCAGTTAAAAACATGAAACATAAACAAACAGTCCCACAAATCCAGATACAACGCTGGGATGGATAAAACACAAGTACATAAAGGGACAACTGAGCAGAACCATCACTGCAATGTTTAGAAATAAGATGCATCGTGACTGTTCAAGTTTAAATTAAGTTGTGTAATAGCTTTTGATATGGATGGTTTTTTTTAATCCTGGCCTTTGGCAATCTAAGGCTGCGTTTACATGGATACTCCTGACTTAAAGACGCAAAGATTTTTCCTTTGCGTTTTAGAATTCTTCTGCTTTTAGACGACGAGGCTCGGAGACGAGTTAATCCGCTGTAGTGTGCATGCCGGTTCAGTAGATGGCGGTGTAAGTCTGCAGAGAGGCAGCGCTGCTACAATACATGTACGAAGAAGAACAACTTTTCACAAATAACAATGGCGAGTGGATGCACAGAGATGCAGGAGTTTTTTTTCTGGACAACAAATCTGTCGGGATAGTTTTGACTGGATAACAAACCGTGCACAGCAAGATGCTCACACGTTACTTGGCGGATGGCCGAAGCTGTTGTTGTTCCTGGTATGCGCACGCAGCCTTCATCTGAAAAAGTACTGCGCATGCGGTGACGCCAGCGTTTCACCCTGAAACGCTCCGATGCGGGTTTGCACGGAGCTGAATGGAGAGCGTTTTGGAAACTTTCCACCCTGGAACCTGTTTTCAAAAGTTTCCGTTTTCAAGAGTTTCCATGTAGATGCAGGGCCAAAACCCGATGAAAACTTATCACATTTGACCTTTTTCGGCGCCATGTAAACGGCCCCTAAATCTCCTGCCAGAGGATAAGAGCTCCAATTCAGCAAGGAGTGGAAGCACAGGACGCTGCATGATGTCCTGAGCCTCTGAGTTACCCTCCTGCTGAAGGTTGTAGGCAGATCAGGCAATGAAACGCAAGTCTGAAGTGTCTTGAGATAACACTTGTCATTAATTGGTGCTATACAAATAAAGATTGATGGATTGATTGACATTTGGGCTGATAAATGCGGTCAGACAAAAAGTCCCATCTTAAAAGCAGCTTTACTGACTTAAATCTTTCCTCTTCTTTTTTTTTCCTTTAATATTTCTGATCATTAATTTTCTTGATGCTGAGGTTGTGTTTGTTTTAGCTAAAAATGGTTTACATAAGTTTGTTCGCTGGATTTATTGTGCATATTTGTACATCTTCGTGAAAGTGTGTGCTCTTGGTGTATTTATTTTTAGAACTTTCTAGAGCTCAGTTGGGCTGCATCAGGGCTCAAATGGTCAACATACAGGGCTGTGAGTCCTCTGTATAAAAGCTTTTTCTCTAAAGTGCTTTCCTCCCTGGGTTGTTTGTCTGTGTACTCTAAACAATAACTGTTATTCTTTCATCAATGCATTGTGCAGCACTTTACTCAGCTGCACCTTTCTTATAAAGCTGATTACAAAGCAAAAGGAATACGTTTCTGATTGACACAACCTGCACAACATCAAGAAAAAAAAGCACTACCTCCTCTTCTCGACGGATCTTGAAGTTGAGAAAGAAGCTTTCTGAAATGAAACAAAACAAAATAAAAAAAGCCTTATAGAATTATTCTGGTCCTTCTGCCTGTCTTTGCTAAATAAACTGGCGACTCATGGCACAAACTGACTGATGTTTACACAGATGAGCTTGAAAACAGGGAAGATTTCATCAACTTTGAAATGATTTGAATGTTAAAATAGGGCCTTTTTTAAAACTACCTCTGAGCAGCTGTTTATTCTGCACAGCCTTTTACACAGTTGCATTCTTGCCAAAGCAGAGTGCTGACACAATGAGGCTTGAAGTTTTGTGAAAAAGAGACAAGGACAAGGACAAATGAAGAGAAAGGATGACCTTACGGGGGATTATTTTGATAATTAGCTGCCCCTCAGCAGCTAAGCACGGCTTCCTCCCACCCCAACTGACCTGTCTAACCACAGACCGTGACCTCAGAGTATGTTGTTACAATAACTCAAGGCTATTATTTCTACTTGATTTAAGATTTAAATGACATGAAATGGTAATGGAGAAACATGAACGTAACACTGAAATGGCTTACACTGAAAATCTGTTTTCCTTGTCTGCCTTTGGCCCATAATGCAGACGTTCTCCCACAGACCAAAAACATTTTTCATCAGGTTGATTGGTAACTCCAAAATGTCCTTAGGTATGAGTTTGACCATGGAATATCATAATATCATCATTTGCTTCTTTTATACCCAGGCATGACACTCACCTGTTGGATGTGCCAAACAGGTGTTTTTCAAGCATTCTTCAACATCTTTAGCCTTTGTTGCACATGTCCCAGCATTTTTGAAACATGTTGCAGGCATTACATTTAAAATAAGTTAATATTTGCAAAAGAACGATAAAGTTAATCAGTTGAACATCTTGTTTGTAATGTATTCAATTAAACAAAGGTCAGAAAAGATTAGCAAATGATTGTATTCTGTTGTATTTACATTTGAATACAACATCCCAACTTCACTGTGAATAGGGTCGGTATATTCTCTTTCAATATTTATCTTTAGAAAACTAATACACGATTATTGATCCATTTCTACTCTTAGGCTCTCCAGCTCAGCTCCACACAAAAAGAAGTTGTGTTCCGAATGTTTGACAGCTCTTGATCTTTAAACCTGTTCACCCATGCTGAATCACATCAAACACTGAGGTTATACTCACTGAGGTTATACACTGAGAATCAGCACACTGGTGTTCAAAATAATCACCAAGCTTCCTGCTCTAGACCCTTTCATTGAACATCCCTGACATCTCAGCAGCTAAACTCATCCAAACCATCATCATCACATATTCAAACTCTGAGATGAGATGATGGAACATTTGGCAGCTGTGCAGCAGAGTCTGATTATAACACTTCACAAGTTGGACGGAGCACAAAGGCTCTAAGAGGTCCTGATTGAAGTTGTTGGCCAGGCCAAGCTGAGCCAGAATTTCCCAGCAACAGGGAGGGAAATCATCTGAATGCTTGAATCGCAGACGGTAAAGTCTCAGTGTGCTCTTAAAGAAAGTTGATTGTTTTTGCCTAGTTGTTGGCAGACATTCCTTTCATGCTCCAAGGACCCTTAAAACTAGTCTTGAGAGTGAGCATAAAAAAATATGAGGCATACATTTCACCAACCAAGATATGCAATTTAAATTTACCACACCTCGCTGAGATTGCACAAAGAGTGGAGGATACTTTTACTTCTTCTATGTGGTAAAAAAAAGTCACAGAAAATTCAGTGAAAGAGTAAAAAAAAGGGGCCTTCAATGAAAATTCTACATGGTCTGGTCTAGGAAAATTATCCTTAGCAAAGGTCTGGACCTTCATAATGTCCAGACTTTTAAATATATATATTGGGTTGTGTGAGGTACTTTGCACAATCCGAACACGTGCTACAGTGTCACAGCTCAGTTCTCTCTCTGTTGAGAAAAACTCGGGACAAGCACTAACGTTATACATTTCTGTATACATAGGCTGTGCTGTGTCTCAAATTAGTGCCTTATCAAAGTGGTTTGGTATGGGAAAAGCAAGTTGATGTACACAAACGGTTTGTGGCATTTGGTGGCCCTGTGCTGTTTTCTGGATTGTTTTCTCCCTCAACTCTTTAGACACACAGAGATGCAACAGCAATGTACAGCACTAGTATTTGTCTCATGTTTTCTCAACAAAGAGAGAATTGAGCTATGGCACTGTGGCATGCGTTTAGGCTCATTCCATGTACCTTACACAACCCCACCTCCAATATTCCAAACTATCTCTTTATTTATTTTTTAAAGATAGCAAACAAACTCCAGACATTGTCTGAATAACACATAACAAATCTTCAGTGTTTGGACAAGAGGGTTGAATCGACAAGGAACTTTTTGCCAGTTTAACCCACTTTGTTTATCCCCACACAGTCCCCGTACATAGACAGTTGTACTCCGCCCTCAGAGTGCCACTCAGGTTTAGTTCGACCTGTGGCTTCCTCTTCACATGTTGTCCCCAATTTTTGAAAGCCCAAAAATGGATCCTTAACAAAAAATATATTAAAAAAACTAAAATGTGCAAGCAAACTCTTGACTCTCTCAGTTTTAATTACGATTTATGACAAAAAGGTGTAAATAACAGGGTGCTCTTTGTCTGTTTCCACTTCTGCCAGGATATTTGTGCAGCCAAGACAATGTCTACCCTTTTTCTTTCTTTTTTTGAAACAATGATTTGAGCTTGTTAGGTTTTTATGTCTTAGAAGTCCCTCACAATTTTTTTCCCATGCTGTTATTGCTTTATCTAAATGGTGAAGGGCCTCACATCAGTCATTGCCCACGTTATTATAACCACCCCTGTCTTCATTCTCATCCTTGTCTTGTTGCTTGTTATAAAGGCAAGTAGACATCAGAGTATTTCCACAAACACAGTCGGATCATTTGAGGTCAGCGTCTCCAATTCCCTGTGGAGGCTATAAAAGTTGAAGTAAATCAGGGAGAGGAGCATTGTTCCACGCTCCTGCTTTAATCCTGGAAGGTTATTTATGTTTAAATAGGAAAGGTTACAGACTGAGCCTGTAATCACACTGCAATTACTGCAGACTGACTGAAAGAAACGGACACCAAAAGTGCCACCAGAGCAGGAAATAACAAACATTATGCCAGGATAAGAGTGGCTGTTGGTGAAGCTGTCAAACATGACCTCTGCTGATGTGTTGAGTTTATGCCCTGCCTACATGAAAACAGTCTTTATGGGAGATTTTGTTGTCAGGTTCTCAACAAAATTACTGTTACTTAACCCTGATTTAGCAGAGATAATGTACCTCAAAAGCTACATCATCTGTTTTATGATTGTACTTTGTCTCTGGGTTGTTGTGTCATTCATCGCAGTGAACATAAAAAAAACTTTGTGTGCTGTTTGGATCCTTAAATTTGATTTGTCACAAAGGGAAGTTACAAAGAACACCTTGGGAACACTACAATAATCAGATCAATCCTGCCATTTTAGGACGCTGAGGTCCTTATCCATGTGTTTGTGACTTCCTGCCCTTCTGTTAGAATTACCAAGAAATAGTTTTCAAGGCTTTAGTTGTGCAGAATGCTGCAGCTTGTACTGAGACCAGAGTAGGTAAATATAAGCACATTACCCCTGTGCTGCCTTTTCCTGTTCTTTGCCTCCAGAGCAAAGAAGCACCAACATTATGGAGCAGTCTTCCCCAGACGTTTGGCAGGCATGTTCAGTGGAGAAAAAGCCACACAAAAAGACCCACTGTTTAAGTTGACTGATTTTTCTCTAGTCTGTTTTAGTTGTTTAAACCTGTTTAAATGTTCTGATTTTCTTTTAATTGCCATGCACCATGCTTGAAAGAAAGTACTGTTTGAGTAAAATTATTATTATAAGATTGTTTATACATTGGACAGTGTATATTTTGAGTATATAATAATCCTGATACTACTACTACTACTGCTGCTGCTGCTAATACCACTACTAATAATACTAATAAAATGATAACAGTGTTCTGTATTTACATTGGACTTTTCAAACTGAGAGTAACAATAGACAGCAAATAAAACTATCTACGCATTTTTTGAAGACACATTAAAGACACAACACAACTTGCAGATCATAAAGTTATCAATCGATCTTTATTTGTATAGCATTTTTCATACAACATATGAACCACATAGTACTTTACGTTTTTGAAGACACATTAAAGACAACACGACATGCATATCATAAAGTTATCAATCTTTTTTTGTATAGCATTTTTCATACAACATATGACGTACTTTACATAAACAGAGACCAAAAGTGAGAAACATGAAAAACAAGCTTAAATAACAATAATAAAAACAAATAAACCCAAATTAAGTTAAAAAACTAAGGAAACCATCAAGACAATAACATAACGTCTTAAATTGTAAAATTCATTTAAAAAATCCAAAAAATTACGTTTGTTTTCAAGAAGTTCGAAAAATAGAAGTAGTTGAAAATAAAATACAATTAATTAAAATTGAGTCAAAAATAATACAGTAAACTCAAGTAAAACTAGTAAAAGCTTGCAGATAAAAGTACATTAAAAAAGAGAGATTTTTAAGAGATCACTGACTCAGCTGATCTGATGTCAAGGTAAGGAGCAGATCATTCCTCACTGAGTACCTCATCCTCTTTGTTTCTAGTCTTGTGAGGGATGATCAGAAAACCTCAGAAAGTTAAACAGAAAGTTGTGGTGATTGTGTTTGCGATTTGTGACATCAGCATCAGCATTGCTCTCAAACAAAATTGAAGACATAATACTCCTGAAGCTAACTTTAAGTTATTAAATTGATGGCTCTGAATAGACCAAAATTGCCCCATCATCACTTGACCAAGTATCGTACCATTTAGTGGCCCACTGACTCTACAAGATTCTAGTTTATCATGCTCTGGCGAGCCAGCGCTGCCAGCATCAGCACTGCACTCTTACTTTCAACCCTTCATCATCTTACCACCCATCTGTGTTCTCCAGTGGAGGCTTCATATTATTATCAGTGGACTCTTCATATCTGCATGTAAAATAAATCTATGGGGAGTTGTGAGGTTTGAACCTTGGTGTCAAGCGCAAACTAACTTATGCTATAGCAAAAACACTGTATTTAAACAGTATTTCTGCTACAGCATAGCAACAGTTGCTTGAATGAAATGTATTTCAAATAAATTTTGATCTGATGTGATCTGCTTAGATGGATGAAGCTGATAGGTTTGTCAGTCCATTTTGGATGAACCTGCCCTGACCTTTTTTGTAGCTAGTGAACTGGGTGAGCTCTACATCTTTAAGCTTCTCACCTGAAGAGCCACTTTGTGCTGCCCTTATGATGCGTTCACACCGCAAGCGACCCAGCTACCAAAATCGCGTTGCCCACTGACGTAGCATCGCGCGTCCATAAATACCTCATTTTGGTCGTTGGCCGTCGCTCGGTGACGTCACGTCCGTTCGAGTTTCACCGTGATCATATCATATATCATATAATAGGATGTATGAGCGGACATTATTCCAGGTGTATCCTTTTCATTCACTTATCAAACATAAAACACTGCAGCTGATGCCCTGCAGCAGCATTATCTGTGAGTTTCCATCGGTCCGTCTAGGCGGAACTAATGTGCTCACTGACAGTAGTTCCGCCTAGACGGAAGTCATCCGCCCTGTAGTCCGGATGAGTAACTGTTTGTCTAGGGTACCGTCACACGTACACACACCGCTGATCGGCTGATGCTGCACAGCCACACACGACATCGCCTGAATAAATCAACTTTTTTTTACTTTGACATCGCGCGACGAGTGAAGTGGTCGTCTTGTATGCAGCTGTCGCATTGCAGGCGGGTTAGCCCCGCCCCATCGCGGCTGTACATTGACTTGAATGGAGAGTGATCGCCGAGGTAGTACAAGTAGCGTCCGGTGTGAACGCACCATTACAGATTTAAAGTAAGGTGTGTATAGATTCAGTCACATAAAACATCCCCACTTTCCCTGACAGGGTTATGGCTGGTCCATGGCAGGGCGTGACGGGACCTGTCCACCCTGAAAGACATAAACTGAACATTTTAAGCCATTTTGCATGAATTTGTGTTGTCAAGTTTGCTTTACTTTAATATCCAAAGAAAAGTTGAGGCTATTTGTTCTTGTGAGGAAAGCATGTTCTCAGTTAAATTTAGGCACACCCCCAGAGAGGCAGAGTCGGCTTCTAGTGGCTGGTAGCCAGGTGGAAGTTGGCTTGTAGTTGGCCGGCAGTTGGCGAGGAGGGGGAAATTGGCTGGAGCTGTATGCCCACCCAAGCTGACCCTGAATCAACCCTTAAGCTTATGTTCACCTTTGAACTTTAACTGAATTATTTTCTGAAAATCAGCCTTTCATGCTTTAGAAATCTGTTCTTCCAATCTAGATTAGCTCAGATCTTCAGTGAGTCAGAGCTAAAAATACACAAATTAAAAAAAAAACATAAGATCTTCTAATCATGAATCATTTTTCTGAAGTCGTTTCCAAGAACTTAGATTAGGTCTGATCCGTCTCTGCTCGCCTTGGATAAACTTTTGATGCACCCACAGCTTTTGTAGGGAGAGATACATTTAAAGTCTTCAGTATGACTAATCAGCTGCCTCTCTTTAGGGTTATTTGTGTTCTCATCTTGTGAAAATTGGCTTGGGGAATTCCTGCTTTGTGTACTGGAATACATTTCATCTGGTGTGGTAATCGTTTTTTAGAAAGCTGCTTAAACTTCTGCTTGTTTTGCGGCCACTGTGTGAGGTGGAGAATCGAGCTTGTTGTCTGGTTAGAACTAGAAGGATATTTGGACAAAAAAACACATTATATCAACACAATAAGAGAAAAGATTCTTTTTTTTTTTTGCTGTTTTACTTTATTTTTGGAAAGATCTTGGAACCTTTGATTTTGAAATCAAACGAACTTGTACCTAACCTACATCTAATATGTTTCTACCAAAGTACAGCAAAAACAAACACAGTGAAAGAAAGGAATCCAGTGCTAAAACTTAAAGTGATCATGCTTTTTTAAGTCTTATATTTACATGTTTCTTTTGCATGATCACCTCAAAACACTTAAAACTGAGTCTGCTGCAAGAGCACCTTGCTCTCTTCACATCAGTAATCAGACGGACGTTAGCTGTCAAACACTTTGATTTAACTGTTAGCATTTAATATTGTTCACCACAGGCAGAGTGGACCCTTAGGTGATGTTATCGAAATATTTGAAGCATGACAAAGACCAGGTCGTGATGATAAACCAGCTGGAAACAAATTGCTGAGCGTACAGGCATCCAGGTGAGGATGAATGTGAACTTCTTTTCCATTATCTCTTTTTATTCCTTTGCTATTTTCTTCATTAAATCAAACATCAATATCTTATACGATTTGGCACTCAGTTGAAAATACAGTTTAATGTTTTTATTCTTGCAGTTGACATAAAACCCACAGAAATCTGATAACAATTGCTGTTTTTAAAGCCAAAATTTAACACAAATTGAGGGAATATTTGGCTAATTATTGATGCTATATATTTATAAAATATAAGGATCTGACCCTCTCATGTGTCACATTAAAAACAGGCGGTAAGAAAAGACTGTTAAATACAGGAAAATATGTTTTGTGTAATGCTAAAACTCTATACACCAGGTGAAAGCCCTGGTACACTGATCTCATTTTGGATAAACAAAAAAAAAAAACCCAAAAACAACAAAACACTGATACAGAGTTGTAATTGTCACTTCAGGGCATCATCCCATAACTCAGGCTTCCTTTCTTTCTTTCCTTATTTTTCTTTCTTTCCTCTATTCCTTTATTAGTCCCACAGGGGGAAGTTCCAAATTAACAGCAGCTGCAGGATACAAGGCAAAATGTAAGAAAGAAACTTACAAATAAAAAAGAAATACAAAATACATGGTACATAGTAAGTGGTATATATACAGTTGTTATATACATTTTTGATAATTTACAGATGGAGATTTGAGATATTATAAAATATATACAGTGGACATGTATGTTTGATATTTTACAAGTGGAACATTTGAGATTTAAATATATATAGGGTTCATTGCACGCTGGAGATGTTTTTGTTGTAGAGTCTAACATCTGCAGGAAGGAAGGACCTATGATACCTCTCCACACTTCAGGCTTATAAATGTGCCGTCTTCAGCAAAACTGTGTGGATTCAAACATTTTGTTTAGTCGTCTCCCAACGTTAATCAGAATCTACATTTTCTGTAACAAACATAACCAAAAGTAAATAAGCCTTTTCAAAATAACTTAAAAGGCAGCACTTTTCAGGTGTATTAAAGCATTTCAATGTTTCTTACCACTGATATCAATTTCCCAACGTTGTTTTCTGCCCCTCACTCAGTGAAACTGCCAGCTCATTGCACAAATTGTGAAATCCATACATAACCTTTACTTCACCACGGTAGATCATAATAGACTCACACAACACCAAACATGTCTGACTTGTTAACCTGGCAACTGCTGCTTTGAGAGGGGGCTCTCCGATTTATAGGCTATTGACTGGTCAGTGAACCAATCAGAGAGCCAAAAAGGCAAATTAATCTCAGACCTGCAGAAAAACAAAGAAGGAGAATACTTCAGTTAAGTAGAGGAAATGAAAAAAATAGCATGAGTAGTCAGAAATTGCTCGGCAACGCGGAGGTCAAAGAGATAAAGCACCCTCTTGTAGATTATCTAGTGTTCTTAATACAAAGTAAACATCTATGGCATGTCTACAAGCCAGGAAAGGCCAACAAGGTGCCCGCAAGCACCTTGTAGCCCACAGGGAGCCAATGAGGTGCTTTTAGGGACATTTAATTTTTTAATATCAATTGTATATTTTGGTAATAAATCACACTGTTACTGTTACTTAACCCTGATTAGGCAGAGATAATGGACCTCAAAAGCTACATCATCTGTTTTTAGTAAATCACACAAATAACAGACATAATGTGGATTACAGTTTAAACCCGCCTAATTTTCCCAAACTTTGAGCTACAAGGTGTCAAAATTTACATCAAAAATAAATAAATAAAAAATTGAAGATGCATGTAAGTATGTTGTTCACATATAGGGTGATAATCTGTCATAATCTATCTATCTATCTATCTATCTATCTATCTATCTATCTATCTATCTATCTATCTATCTATCTATCTATCTATCTATCTATCTATAATGCAGACTGATATCAGATTTTTTCGGTGGGAGTCCGTTTAATTGTGTTTTTGGTCAAATAAAATATGGCCCCGTCGGAGTGCAGAGGAAATCGGCAAACGAGCAGGCCCGGAGCAGGAAGGGGGGGTTGGTGCGGGCGCCCTGGGCTTCTGCTGCACAGAAACACTGCCGTAGGGGTAATTTCTGCCCTAAACCTTGTGATAGGACCCAACTTGTTCCATCCCGGAATATCACTTTAAGCCTGGTGTTTGTTCAAGCCAGCAGGCAGCTCCAATAGAAAGAGCATGTAAAGGCATTCTTATGAAGCCATAGTGAACATTGGAGCACAGCACCACATCCCATTGTCAGCTGGGAAAGGCTCCAGCCCCCTTTGACCACAAATGGGATAACCCATGTATATGATTGATGGATATAGATGCATTTGGCCTTGTGGCTCTCATTCTGATTACATTTATGCAAGAATGAGTTGTTTGAATGGACCTGCATGGTTTGGCTCTTCCCTTGCATACAAACACATGAAAAAGCCCTCTTTAAAAAAACACACAATAGATAAACTCAGTTATTGATTGAAGTTAGTGGAACTGTTAAACCTTTACTGTTAGAGCAAGAGAACCTTTTCTCCGAGTTGTCTTATATTTTAAAACCTGAGATAATTCACCTCCATGTTGAAAAATTCATTACCCAAGTTAAACCTCTTAATTTGCTTAAACTTTGAGCTTGAAGGAGTGCAGTTTCACCAGCTGCCAGTCCTTGCACCTCCTACTATGAGAGGATTAATGATCTCTACCCCAGATGTTTTGATGCACTCATTTCCATGTTATTTATGCCTGTAATTTATCGTGTTTGACCTCTGTACTGAGTGTGAGGGTAAAAGGATCAAACCATTTGCACAGTTACTGAACCATTTTGTCATTGGGTTCAAACTCATTTCATCCATCAGGGTCACTTTGGACTCCATCAGCAGCTCTGAGGGTTAACAGGGCTAATTGACTCCTGGCCTTACTATCCTTGTTTCCAAAGCCTCAGTGAAAGCAATTCAAGGATGTCATTGTTTGCCTTCAGACCATCAAAATGGGCTGTATTTCGTAAACACAGAAGGATATTTCACTGTGTGATGGATGGACTCTTCCCAGCCAGTTTTCTGTTTTTATTTCCAATCTCAAAAGCAATTTGGACATCCAATAGTTGAATCGTAAATGTTCAAACATGAGCATGTGAATGGGGACAGGTCAGTGGGAAAAATGTATCACAGGCTCAGCAGTGCTGGCGGGCAGCCACAGGCCTGACTCAGCTGTGTGTTTGTTCACTTCACCAATCACGAACCCACCACAGATTCAGCAGTCCATTCAAACTGAAGAAAAGAGACACACCAGGTCTCTGCTGCTGTCCAGATACTGCTGCTGGTCAGCTGCTGCTTACTGCCTGAGGTATATGTCAATGTAATCCCCATTTTTGATCTGTCATTTATTGATTGTGTAAAAAAAATGTTGTGTGCCATCATTGTCACATTATCTGCAATGGGACACTACACATGTATAAAACACAAGTCACACCAACCCACCCTCTAATGCTGCACTTCATTTACGTCAGAGGTCCGACGTCATACCCGAGATGAAATGCGTTCCAGTCTCACTTGTGAGCTAGTCATAAAGCACTTTCACGTTAATGAAACTTACATTATAAAATAACAACTATTCCTGTAACGTTAAATGGTAAATGGACTTGGGCTTATATAGCGCTTTTCTAGTCTTGGACTACTCAAAACTGCTCTACACCGCAGGTCACACTAACCCATTCACACCAATTCACTCTCACATTCACTCACTGATGGTTCAGAGTTTCTATGTTAGTTATCCATCAGTATTTCTAACACATTCATGCCCTTTCATGCCCATTTACACACCACTGACAGCAGTGGGAGCAACTTGGGGTTAAGCGTCTTGCCAGAGGATCCATCGCCATGTGTCGCCCGGACCTGGGCTTGAACCTGCAACCCCCCAGTCACTGTCCAAGCGCACTATCCAATTGCGCCACCGACACCTTTAGCTGTAAGATATTTTTCTCTAGGGCCATACACGAGTGAGACTTAGATTAAGTCATCACATTTGTGCCACTTTAATAGATCAACACCAACCCACTGTAGCTACAGCTGTCGTTAGCATTGTTAGCTTATAACTGACATAAACAGCATGCCACAAGAGACTTTTGTGAATAAGTTAACATCACAATATGTATGTAGACAGTGTATAATGCTATTGTTGTGATTTATTTCAATGCATAAGAAAAGTTGTTCTTTTAGGTAATAAGGCACTGCATATGCTTACTTTTTACTCACGGAGAAGCCATGTTTTTCGATGAGCTTCGATGCACGCTAGAATAGAAAAAAAAAATCTTGAACAGCCTGATTTCATGTAATATCTTGCCCCATTTACTGCAAAAAAACGAAACCAAACTTAAAACTAGAAAACCCGGAGAGCACAGACCTCTGCCAAGCAGCACAGTTCCCAGACGGTGATCCTGATCAACACCAAAATTGAATCACTTCTTCCTTTTCCCATGCTGAACATTTCCTGAAAATTTCATTAAAATCCATCCGTAACTTTTTGAGTTATTTTGTTCACAGACAGACAGACAGACAGACAAACAAACAAACTCTCCCAAAAACATAATCTCCTTGGCGGAGGTAACAAACAAAGTCTTTTTAATTAACACTGGAGAAAAAAAAACTGTAAAATAAAATCTCCCCATGGATGCCCTTTTTAAGCTTGATTTTGTCTTTTTTCTTTGTTCAGTTTGTTTTAAATAGTCTGGATCACAACATATTTGATAATAAAACTGTAGGTCAATAACTTTTGGAAATTTGGCTAACAAGTTGGAAACATCTGGTTCATTAGTAAGTGAGTGTGCAAATGAGTAACAACAATAAGTGTGGAAGTGTGTCATTAATCAGAACAAGCCATTCCTAGTATATACTCCTCAACCCTCTTTGATTGGACAGCAAGCATACCACATCTCTGCTGCCGCCTGGATTGGTTTGGCTTCTCAAGAGAGCGAGCTGCGTGCTAAACATATCTGTCCATTTTTACCCTTTATCCCATTTTCATGCAACCTTTCTGAAGCAGACAGCGATATCCCCGGGGGAAACACTTGAAAGCTTAGAGAAGCCTGAGTCAAAGTCAAGGTTAAGACTGTGCAGTGAAAGACGGCGACATGTGGCGTCACAGCTGCCACTGAAACAGTTGCACATCTTTTTTTCTGCAGAGCACAAATTTATCACCAATTTACTAGTCTGACAAATTTATAGTGTAGCTGTTCAGGCAGCATTGGGATGAAGGAGGTTGTTACGCTCCGATATTTCAGATGTGTTATGACTTGAATTACTTTTCATTCTTGCATAAGGATTTACCGGGAACATCTTGTAACCTGAACCGTATGCAGATAAAACATAAAACAAAGGATCCTGGAGGATTTCTGTTTTTGACTGGTTTCAAGGTGAAGCACCTTGAGTTAGACATTGATCAGGCTTTTATTTAGTAAGCAAACTTGCAGTGCACTGTCTATTTTGGGGATGGCTGTTATTTATTTATTCATTACTTTTTACTTTAACACTTCCTGGTGTTGCCAGTGAACAGAAAACAAGCTCAAATGATCTCTAACTGGTTTCCTGAACATGACTTCTTGAGTTCATACTCCAGTGGCCTCCACAGTCACCGGCCTTCAGTCCAATAGAGCACCTTGTGAATGTGATAGAGCAAAATATTCTATTGTGTGCTTTATAAGGTGCTTTATAAATAAGCTTGCCTTGTCTTGACTTGATATTTGCTCCTTTTTGAATGCCATGAGGGCAGTTTTGAAGGGAATCCTGCTATGGAGAACCAAATAAAGCAACCAGTGGATGTTTGGGTTTTTTTCTGTTCTTCAAGCCGTAGTTATGTACGCTACTACATAATTAGCTTAGAGTACAGGGAGCAATCAGCTGCAGACTCTTTAAATAAAACTAGTCCATCACCATAATGCTCGACTACATTCACTGCTCTCATTGAATGAATCTAATTTCTCTGACAGAAATGATTGAAATGAAATACAAACCTCATTCAGTTAAGTTCTGGCTGACTGCCAGTCATAGGCCTACCTCAGCTTGGACGCTCCAGCCAATCAGGATCTCCCCACAAACAGGGCGATCTATTGAAAGTATGTATGCACACAGATCAAATAAAGCAGTTGTGACCCTTCTGTGAATCTGTATAGCTGAATGCTGAGGATGTTTTGGCACTTTTGCTTGCATAAAGGTGATTTTGTCACCTCTTTGTATCTGCATTATATCACACAGCGCTGTTGAGAAGGATTTTGGTTTTGCAGAGTTATAAAAGGAGTCTGTTAACACAAAATAGATCTATTCTCTGCCAAAAAGTAAACCAATGTTCTCTGCTTTCTTCTTCCCCTGTAACAAAATAAGCCGATTGTTGTTTGTCCTTCCACGCACAGAGCTTTGACAGCCGCTGTGCAGTGACAACAGATGAACAAATATTTCCACAGACATCAGCATTATGTCAACCTATAAACACTTTCTTTTATTAAAGTTTTGACACTATCACATCTGCCTGACAAAATTGCTTTGTGACCAAGTTGAACTCTGTTTGTCTTCACTGTGTTCTTTCATTTTAATGATCTCCAAGTTTCCAATTCAAGATACTTTCACACCCATTGTCTTACATACCTCAGGCTATTTGGACCTGGATAATGAGCAACCATTTAATGCTGCTTTAACAAGCTAATGCCATGCCGTCTGATGCAGAGACAGACGGTATGGATTTAGCTTTAGTTTGAGTTATTGACACCACCAGGTTAAGGAAGTTTTTGTCTAATTAAAAATACACATGACCTATGGCCACAAATAGCCCTGTTTGGAGGAAATATTTTCTAGTTGGAGAACTATATTTAATGCACAATCTGCAATTCCAATGAAGTCGGGACATGGAGTAAAACATAAATAGAAAAATAGAATACAATGAAATGGCATTATTTAAGGCCTGTATACCATTGAATAGACTACAAAGACAAAATCTTAATTTTTTAAACTGATCAACTTGACATTTTTTCTTTGAAGCCTGAAACAAGTTCCAAAACAGCTTGGACAGTTAAGGATCAGTAAACAATAACAAAAAAAAGCTGTCTTGAACACTTCACAAATGAACAGGTTATTTTGTCTTTTTGACCTGTCTAATTGATTACAAAGGCAAAATTTTAATATTTAGACTGATAGACATCATTTTATATGTGCAAATTTTCAATCATTCTGAATTTGATGCTTGCAGAGCATTTAAAAAAAATCTGTAAAGGGGCAGCAAAGACCGGGAAATTTAAAGTAATAGTAAAAAAAATGAAATAAAATGAAAAAAACACACCTTTTAGGAACGTTTCACAGAGGAACAGGTTAATTCGAAACATGTGGGTGTCATGATTGAGTGTCAAGCATCCTCAAAAGGTTCAGCGGACCACAAGCAAGGACGGGAAGTTTACCACTTTGTTAACAACTGAGTTGTTTAAGAACTTTTCTCATTTTATAACTGCAAAGAATTTAGTTTTTTTTCATCTACAGTCCATTTATCAATCTTTGCACATTGGCAAGGCCAAAAACCAACATTAAATGCCCACAACCTTTAATCCCTCAGCCAACACTGCATTAGAAAACAATATCATTCTGTGAAGAATTGTATCATGTGAGCTCAATAACACTTTAGAAAACCATTGTCAGTTCACACTCAAGGTAGGCTTAAAATTCTACCTTACAAGCAAAAGCCACATATTCTCTGGGCTGATGAATCCACACTTCAGACTGTTTCCTCTAGGTTAACAAGGATAAGGCCCATCCAGACTGTTATCAGTGCAAATTTCAAAAGCCGACCTCTCTTGTGGTATGGGGGTGTGTTAGTGCCCATGGCATGGGTAACTTTCAGGTGTGTGAAGGGATCATTAATGCTGAAAGATTCATACAGGTTTTGGAGAAACATATGCTGTCATCCAGTTAATTCATTTTTCAGGGACATCTCTGCTGATTTGTGCAAGACAATGCCAAGACACATTCTGCACATGTTACAACAATGAAGCTTTTTACTAGCAGAGTGCAGACACTGAACTGGGATACCTACAATCCAGACCGGTCTCCCATTGAAAATGTGTGGTGCATCATGAAACACAAATTACAACAATATAGGCCCTCCATTGTTGAGCAACTGAAGTCGTACATCAAGCAAGACTAACAAAGTGGTCCTCCCACAAAACTACAGCAGTTAGTCTTCCTTAGGTCCCAAACGCTCATTGAGTGTTGTCAAAAGGAAAAGAAATGTAACAGTGCTAAACATGCCACTGTTCAAGCATTTTGTAGGGTGTAGCAGGCATCAAATTCAAAATGAATGAATACTTGTACAATAAAAATAAAGTTTCTCAGTTTTAACAATATATACGTTGTCTTTGTAGTGTATTCAATTGAATATACATTAGGTTGAAAAGGATTTGCAAATCATTGTATTCTGTTGATATTTATGTTTCACACAGAGTCCTCACATCATTGGAAATTTGGTTTGTTGTGAAGTCTCCATGCGTTTTCATAGAGGGAAAGTACAGTGTTAAATCAAAATGAACACTAGTTCAAAGTTAAAAGAACTTGGTGTTTCCAAGAATGAGATCGATGTGAGGAGGTACAGAAAGTCCAAGTATATGATACCTCTGGTTATAGCTAGAACCTAGACAGAAAAAAGGATGCAAATGCAAAGATGTAAAACTGATTAAAAAGGTAAATAGACACTTGAGTATTGAGATGAAGCGCCATTTGGATGCTGTCGAATGAAATTCCCATTTTGGAACAATAACCTTGTGTGCTTGCTTTGTTGTTAATCCACAGACACATGTTAAGCTCCTGCACTCCTCTCTGTTCTTTTGTGTTCATCAATCCCATTACACCTCCCTCAGACCTGTCAGCGCCCCATGGTCCTCCTTGAAATTGTGGTCTCAATTTACAAAGCATGACGGATTAGTCTCCTTGTCTGTTTATGCTCCTGTTGCAGCCAAAAACCTGTTTCAAGCTCCCCTCGTAGACAATGCTTTTTATCAGTAGCTCGGAATTGGAATTTGATCGTAGAGGTGTTACATTAACAGACATCTTTTACTTTTTCATCATATTGAATCAATTAAATTTAGTTTTCCAGCATGTATTTTTTTCTACAACATAGAAATTAAAAACTTTGTGTCAGTATCTGCCTTGCTCCAAACACTCCCTAAATGTAATGAGTAAACAACAGATAAGATGAAGAAATGTAGTTTTAAAAATTTATTCTTCATGAAGAAATTAAAAATTTCATTAATGCAGCTCATTTTGGAGGATCTTTTTTACTATGAAGAAGGAGGTTGGAAACCTTGTGCAGCAGCTGAACATGCCTGTTTCAATGTCTCTCGAAGGTCCATCTTGCAAAGCTCCAGTCTACAATGATTGTGAGTGGCCCAAAGTAATACAGCCCAATCAGCCCCCTTCATAGCAGGTAGGGGTCGGACTTACAGCTTCAGTAACAGTTCTATCAGATGTGAACCACATTTCTTTATGAAATGAAAAATTAACAACTCTACAATCTTCTCCTAAGAAAGTTTATTTTTGCCCCACTTCCTATGGGTTTTGTTGAGAGTTTAACAAAATGTCTCACCTTTTTAACACTAGATGGACTGGTGAGATATGTTGAATGGTCAGTCTGGTGTGCCTCTAAACTGCTATCATACCAACTGATGCATAAAAACCAATTTAAAACCACAAGTAGTTTTGTGCTTTGATTGATTGGTCAACCTGAGCTGTTACCATATCTCTTAAAACAAGCAACCAGGTCTCAAAACAGACCCAAAAGTCATGAAAAATGAATAAATAAAAGTTCAGAGTTAGTGGCCTTTTGTGGAAGAAAGAGATTGAGGCCATATGATCCCACTGAAAATATGAATTCATTACCTCTGCCAAGGAGGTTTGTTTTCACCAGGGTTTTCCTGTTTGTTTGTCTACTAGCAAGATTATGCAAAAGCTACTGGATGGATTGACATTAAAATTTTACTAAAGGTGTGATTTAGTCCAAGGAAGACACCTTTACATTTAGGTGCTGACTCGATCCAGATTGATGTCACAGAAAGGCATTGAAGTTTATCATAAATCCCACTGCATTGAAGCACTGTGGTTTTGCTCTGACCCAAAGGTTGGCAGCATCACCCACTGGAAACGCCATGGTGAGCAAAATCTGTTAAATCACCAGCAAATTGTATTAGTCAACAAGTTATAAGTACGTCTATTGACGAGGTCACTCTATCGGGTTATAATTATATTAACAATGATCACACTTATTGAAGATTGATACTTTTCATTCCTCAATGTGCATATCAAATAAATATAGGATTATAATGTTGGGTGGAAATCTCAATTTATGGGTGGAACTGAGCTGATTAGTGAAGGTCTGCGCTCTACAAGTACTTTCTAGTTAGCATTGCTTTGGAATTGACCAGCAGGATACTCTTACTTGAATTTATACATTTTTCTTTAACATTTCCAGACTCTGTACAGAGTAACCTCTTCTGTCAGTGTGCTCTGAAAAGTTGAGTGTGACCTGCATTTATAAAGGGCATTGAGTTCTCAGACAGCTCGATAGTTACTTAAGTCCATTTATCCTTACAAGAGAATGACTGTAGTCATGGACCTCTCTTTTTTTTTTTTTTTTTTTTTTTTTTTTTATGTATTTTTTGGGCATTCTCTACCTTTATTAATAGGACAGAGACAGTGGATAGGCTTGTGAAAGAGGGTGAGAGAGTAGGGGAAGACACTCTGCAAACTGGTCACAGGCGGGATTCGAACCTGGACCGGCAGAAGCAAGTACATGGGGTGCCTGGTTGCTAACCACTCCGCCAAACCAGCACCCCAGTCATGGACCTCTCTTGTACTGACATTATACAAACATGTGTTACATGATGAATATGGTGATAAAGGTAAATAAAAGTATGATACTAAGGTGAAGACATAGATATTCACTAGAAAGCACTTGGAGAGCGCAGACCTCCGCCAGTCCTCCTCAGTCCTCAGCCATATTGTCATTTTGACCATAAATATTACTCCTACCTTGATTTCATCTAAATATTTAGATTCCTTGACCATGAAAAGATACCATTAGCAATTGGATTCGTAGTGATATCTATTTTAGTTTAGTAGTTATTCACAGAAATCACATTTTTCGCCATGGCGGCCAGACGCTGATCCGGATTAACACCAAAATCGAATCAGTTCTTCCTTTTCCCATGCTGAACATTTCCTGAAAATTTCATTTAAATCCGTCCATGACTTTTTGAGTTATTTTGTTCACAGACGGACGGACGGACGGACAGACGGACAAACTCTCCCAAAAGCATAACCGCCTTGGCGGAGGTAACAAGTCATGCTTTCAGGGAAGCTTAAGTCTTATTTAGAGAGGACAAGCTCCCTCTGGTTCCATCTTACAACACATCTTGTAATCAATATATACTCACTGGCCATCTTATTAGGGACACTTTGCTAGTGATGGGTTTGACCCCCTTTTTGCCTTCAGAACTGTGTTGATTTGTGGCATATATTCTGGAAACATTCCTGAGATTTTTGGCCCATGTAATAGCCTCACACAGATTTGTTAGCTGCACATTAATGATGATGTCCCACCACTTGTCAAAGGTACTCTTTTTGGATTGAGATTTAGTGACAGTGGAAGTACAGTGAACTTCTAGTTTGAGATGATGTAGGCTTTGTGTTATCCTGCTGGATAAGAAGATGGGTACGCTAGTGAGTAGCATTCCCCAGGTAGGCTGTGGCGTGTAAACTATGCTCAACTTGTACTATGGGGTCCAAACTAAGCCGAGGAAATAAACCCTACACTGTAACACCAACACCACAGCATTAACCATTGTAACATGACAGGATGGATCCTTGCTTACATGTTGTCTACATCAACTTCTAGCCTTAGCATCTGAACATCCCAACAGAAATCCAGACTTGTCAAAACAACATTTTCTGTTGTAAATTTTGATGAGCGCATGTAAATTGTACCCTCAGTTTCCTGTTTAAAGCTGACAGGAGTTGCACCAAATGTTGTCTTCTGATACTGTTACCTGTCTGATCTGTGTGTTTATAAAATGGTCTTCTCAATACTTGTCAGGAATAGTTATTTGAGTTACTGTTGCCTTTCTGTCATCTTACATCATTTGACTGTCCTCCAACAATTTACATCAGTGAGGCATTTGTATCCAAAAAACTATGCCTAACTGGATGTTTTATCCTTTTCTGACCTTTCACTATAAATGCTGCAGATGGTTGCATGTAAAATCACAGTAGATCAGCAGCGTCTGTGATATTTGGACCAGCTTGTCTGGCAAAAATAACCATGCCATGTTCAAAATGACTTAAACCAACACTATGTAGTTTTTCAAACATAATATAATCCTACGATATTCATTGTGATGGTCCACCACTTTACAATAAGTTGAATGACACCTCTGGAGTGGTCTGTTTATCCCTTTCACTGGTGCTATGTAACTTCGAGGTGGATGGTGGGAACCCTGCCACACTAAAAAACTACAAGTTTGGACTGCTTTACGGCATACGTCACTTCCCCGATTCCCAATTCATTTAAAACACGGAAGTCTCAGCGAAAGCCAATCTTTAACGCCGAGCTGTAACCATGGCGGAGGAAACGAAGAACGTAATGAATAGAAAAGTTTTGTCGGAGGATACAAAACAAAGAAAGCGAGAGAAAAACAAGCTGAATGCTCGGACCAGAGTAAACATCGGTTCGGCGTTCACTCGCTGGCGTGAAATAAAAGACGAGGAGGGATGTCCGACTACTATCAGGTATGTTGGGCGACTAATTTATGACGAAGTTCCTCAAAAAAGCTTGACAGGAAAAAAGTACAGCACAACAAATCCAGAACGTACCAGTATGTAGTTTGGTTTAGACCTATTTCAAGTGTGTGATATCGCCAGCTCATCGTTGTCTTTACTTTTATTCACTTTATCGCTTCAACAGGACGGGGGCGACTTCACGGTAATAAAACCAAGTTGAACTTAGCGATTTTTAAGATCGTCATTTAGTCAAAAATAAATACATTACCTCGTCGCTATCCATCCTGCAAACAGCCGCTGAAGACAGAAGAATACTTTTGAGCGAAGTCCTGGCTTCTGTGATTCGCCTACAAAACAAACGCACGCGACCGGCAGATCTGTCTTATGACAGTATGCGCGTGCTAGAGCTCATGGGTAGTTGAGTTCACTCTCCGGTCAAGCGGGGATCTTCCGTAGTGCTGCTTTAAGTCACATTTTCCCCCATTCTGATGCTCAGAGGATGGTTTTTTTTAATCATTTTATTCCCTAAATGCATTGAGTTGCAGCCAGGTGATTGGCTGACTAGCAATTTCCATCATGAGCAGTTTAACCGGTGTACCTAATAAAGTGGCAATTGAATGTATTGGAATGTAAATAGTGAAACACTACAAAGGCAACATTGCATTGTGCAAAGCATTTCTTTGGAAACAAGCTTGTTTACTTTTGTATGGTACATCGCATGAAATGTGGTTCAGATGACACCCAGCATGTGTCAAATAATCACAATTTAGAAGAAACTCTCATGACCATATCCCTGCAGACTGTGGAGCATCATTTGTTTGTTTTGTCTTGTTATTGAAAACGTTTAATTTCTTCACCTGCAAGCAAATTAATCTAGAAACTAAGACTTGCACAAACATTAGCTCATCTGTCCTTGAGACCAAAATTTAACAGTTTCGTCATCATCCTCACAAGACTATGACTCACAGTGAAATGTTATATGAATATTTGAAAGGCTTGGGGAGAGCTGTGAAACTGTGACAATCTTATAAAGCACTGTGAAACATCTATTTTATTCAGATTGTAATCATTTGTAATACTGGCTCCACCCTTGCAGGATTTGAACCAGGAAAAACAAGGCGGAGATGCTGCCGTTATTCTCCTGGGCCCAGCACACAGCTCACACAAAATTTATTCTCAGTAAATAATAGAGCGATGCTTTGGCAATTCTAAGGGCTCAGCAACTTAGAAAATCATATATTAGCATTTAAGAGTCAGCACTTGAGAGCGTGTGACTCTTTAGCCTCTTATCAGCATTTATTCTATTACAGGCCAGTATCTCAACAGCTTCACTCTATGGAAATGGTTTTAATTTGTTCATATGTTATGCAATGACCTTTCTAATAAAAAGAGCCATCTAAAATTAATATGAGTGGAAAGCTTTGAAAAATAACCCCTGTAATATCAGGGTTGGGAGACTGGCAGCCCAGGGTCAATTGCTGCCCACCAGGTCCTTTTGATGTCGTCTGCCAGCAAATTGTAGTGCTAAAGAAATGTTTATACAATATGGAAATATGGAAAACAAAGTATTTTATAAATCTTTGAAAAACTTCTTCATAACTGAAAATATTGTTATTGGACAAACATTTAATTTCAAATGGAATGCACTTATTTATACCCAAATCAATATTGACAATATTGAAAATAACAATATTGTTAAAGGATAAGTTCGGTTTCTACAGCTTTCACATTGTTTATAGAATGAAGTAGGAGAATATACTCACCCAGAAGTTTTTACTGATCCTGATCCGTATAATGGTAGCACACGGGGCATGTATAGCGCCGCTCCTAAAACTGCATTAATCGTCCAAAAACTAATTAGTTTCACCAATATTTAATCATGGTCCCCTTGGGCTACTCCTCCAAGACAGTCTGTGTTGCTCCAGACATGTCTTTGTGGCTGTCCTGACCTCTGAACTGAAGAAGAAGAATGTTTGCCTCCACGCATGTGCAGTACTCTCTGGAGAGCTGTTCTTCTCTTTGCATCCGCGTCCTCCTTTCGATGAGCTCCTCATCTGTAAACTCTGGCTCGAAACTGTAAGGACACCCATCATATTCAAAGTTCTCCTCCACAACATCTTCATCCGATAAATATTCGTCCATTTTGCACAAAACTGGAAGAAGAAAGTCGTTGTGTAGCCGCCGGTCTTCCCCTGAGCCGTACTGCGCATGCGCTGGGATGCGAGGGGGGCTGTTAAAACAGCAGCTGATTAAAAGGACTTTATACCATGGTCTGGGTGAATACTCGATTCTGATTGGCTGCATTAAAAGGTGATAATGGACACCTAGAAAAGAAGTTCCGGTCAAATAGCCTGATGGTTCTAAATTACTGCGCTGGATCAAACAGTAGTTGGTAACCGTGGCAACGGAAACTCTTAACATCGCCTAGCTCATTGACAGTAGACAAAATGAACGATTTCATGGTTTCCTTCAACCTGTTTGGTGAATTAGAAAATTTTAAAGACTGGGATGCAGCAGAAGAAGAGAAGAGAAAAGAATATGAGAATAAGGAGATGGGACACAAGGAGGTGACACCGGAGGAGTTGAACAATTTAGAGGAGGACAAAGACGAGGTGAACATCCTATTTATAAAAACGATGTAAGATAAACTTACTTTCTTGATAGCAAATTTATTGATCAGAGTGAATGGTGGACAATATTTCTTGCAATAAAAACTATTTAGTAAACTATCTGTTGACTTTGATTCTTTGAAAAAAAAATCGCATCATCCTCTGGATATACACAAACGATAAGAGATGCACTTGCCCTCTGAAATCACACTTTTCTTCACGTAACATCACGTGAAGCAATCATCTCACTTCCCTCCACTAGGCCTAATACAACAACTGCGGCCGACCGAGCTGCAGGTTCTGTGGCCAGAGGAGGTTACCTTAGCAACGTGTCACAACGAGCGATATTAAATAGTCCGCTCAGCCGCTTCTTGTTTAAAACGAATGATTTTAACGGTATAAAAACAACATCAACGTGTTAATAATTGATTAAAGACATCTTGTATTTTTGTATTGTATTTTTTTCATAAGTGACTATCAAGAGGACGGTTGAAAGCTTCCAAGAAGTATCAGAAGCATTAATAGATGCATGCAACTGGCATGGCGAGGGCCGGTTATCCGCAAGGTTATCTTTAACTAAGTGTTGTAACTATTTCAGGTTGTTAATGTTGGTTATTGCAGATGGAATGAAAGATTTTTTGTAGACGTTTTTCAATAGTAGACTTCAATATCAATCAAATGTCATTTGTACAGCACCAATTCATTATACACATATACATATACATACATAAATACATAGATACATAAATAAGATACACATATATACATACACATATATCCAAACCCAACATGAATCCGGCAACAGCACAGCACTGGGCCAACCTACAGTGCAGTGCATCTGGAGCAGAACTACAGTAACAGTGCCAATGTCATCTCTTCCTTTCAGACCGACTGTCCTCAAACAGATGTTCAGTTATGCATGAAGCCAACATCATTTACTTAAACACCACCTCGATAGCCAGCAGTTAGATGACAGCATACAGCTATACATGTCATCACTGGTCCGATTTGGTCCCACCTAATGCTCTACATCTAACATATTTACCTGAATTTTAATTAAATTTTGGGCTTAGCTGATTTATTTAAGTATTAATTCTTGCATTTGAGTCTAAATGTATTAAAGATGATTCTAATATCATTTAGTCAGTGCTCTGAAGTTGTAATTTTGTGAAATTGTGAAAAATTGCCCTTAGAAGTGTGGAATACACAACAGATTTATGTCACTTTGGTTCTGTGGTTATGAGAACAAAATGAATGAGGCCTTCTTGTTAACAGTTCTTGTTCTTGTTAAAGCTTCCCACCCTTGCTGTAGACTGTCAAATGACCTCCCTGCTTGATGTAACTCACTATTACCCAGAAGTCTTTGCTGTAAACTTTTACTTTTAAGGCTAACAGTGATAGAAAATTAGCTGGTTTCTGATGGGTACTCTGGTGACAAATGCTGCCACCGGATTAGCCAATAGAAAAATTCAAGTGAAGTTGTTTGGTTTTATCCTGTAGAGGGCTGACTGTTTTCTGCACGATATGTAAAACTTACATACATCAAACACAAAAGACAAGATTTGGACCCTAACTGCCCTTAGACGATGGTATTTAGTTAAGTTATTTATCTGCTTGTCTAACCGTCTCGTCTTCATATTAGGAGCTCCAGGATGTAAATTTTGAATTAAGTGAAACAGGACATAGATGGGTGTCCTGGAACACAGCAGCACCCGGGGAAGAGGTTGAACAAGATAAAAGGTTCTCATAAAGATAAAGAAGGCACAGGTGCTTGTCGAGTACACCAAAGCCTTTTGAAGTGAATTTGTCCCTCAGCATCTTGTTCAGCGTGCTCTGGTGAGAGATTAGACCTCATGTCACATTTTTACTGCCTGTGTCAGGGGAGCACGGAGATGGGATGAGACAGATAGGTGGGAGAGGAGCAGGAGAGCTTTATAAAGATAGACAGCCAGATGGAAAAAAGGATGGAGCATAGATTGGGAGAAGTAAGAGATATATAGAGATCTAAAACAGATATAGATGGATGGGAAGATAGAAAGAGATGTTTATTTTTACATCTAAATCTAAAACTATGCAAGCAAACTCGACAAAATACACATAAACTGACACCTCCAGCCTGCTACCTGTCAGCTGTTTCAGAAGAGGAAGGTTTAAGTCAAACTGTGGACAATTACTAATGCTGCTTTTCCATTAGCCCTACTCTACTCTACTCGACTCTACCGGCTCTACTCTACTCGCCTTGTGCTGCTTTTCCATTAGCCCCAGTCGCCTGCCCATTGGGGTGCAGTGTTGCTGAGCGGCTCTGCGGTGACGTCATTTTGAGCGCGACACAACAATCTGTGGCTTTTTGTCACAAACCGAGTCAAAAAGAAAAGCAGAAGAAGTCTGCAGGTGGTAAGAAGAAAAACCCCTTGAGAAGCACAGAGGAGTTTTGGAAGCTATACAACAGAATGAATCCGAGGACGAGAGCAATCGAGTTGCAAAGAAAAGACGTATGAGGGTAAGCTAACGGTAGCTAACGCTAGCATGCTAGGTCGTCGCACTCATGACTCATCGATGACGACATTGTCTGACCAATCAGTAGCCGGCAGTTGGTGACGTCATCTTTTAGTATTGACTCTGCTCACTTTGAACCAGAGCGGAGTAGGAACTAAAACTAGCTTGTTTTAGGAGGTACCGGGCTAGTGGAAACACGCTGCAAATCGAGTAGGGCCGAGTAGAGTAGGGCCAAGGCGTGCTAGTGGAAAAGTGCCATGTGACAAAGCCGAGTGGAAGAAAGAGAGAAGTGTTGTGGATTATATATTTGTCAAAAATATTGTTTATGTACTTATTATGTGTGCACTATTTTGTGATCCTCTCTCTCTGAGGGTATCTTCAAACCTTACACATGTGGTCTCGATCAAATTAACTGTGCTTTTTGGCAGAGATGGCAGGAACAAAAACAGCAGTGGAGGGAAGCTATAACAGTTGACAGGCTTTGGCCTGCTTGACTAATTGAACTGTGATAGCAAACCAAACCAAGAGAAAAATGAGACAATCCTGCAATTTAATTCCAAATTGAATGTTAAACTCAGTTAGGAAGACTTCTTTCACTTACAACATTGTATTTATAGTTTTGTGTCTTTAATGTATGTTGTTACTGTCTGGTAAAAATGGGACAGATTATTTAAGGCTCATCTTCTTTCTGCTCCTTTTCATGAAATATTTGACTTTCTTTGTATTTAGTTGCTTTCTTTGACCAATGAATGAAATAAACAATCATAACAAAATGCAAGCAGAGTTATGGTCCCTAAATTCCTTGCAATTTTATGATAAGAAATGTTTTTGGACTATTTGCACATGTAGTTCTCAGTGGTGGTGGTGAACCTGACCCCGTCCTCGCTTGTATGCGACTGAGCCTTTCAGGAATTTTGTTTTTATAACAAATCATAACACTCACCTGTTTCACCTCAACCAAATAAGTTTTTCAGCATTCTGCAACGTTTCAAGTCTTTTGGTGCTAAACTGAACTTCCCATAGTCCAGACCTGTCAGCTATTGAAAATGTGTGACACTTTTTAAAGTGCAAATTATGACAACAAAGACCCTCGACTGTTGTGCAACTGAAGTTATACATCAAGCGATAATGGGAAAGAATTTGACCTAAACAGTTCGTGTCCTCAGTTCCTCATTGTTAGTGAGTGTGAGGGAAAAGTGATAACACATGGGTAAACATACTCCCAGCTTTTTGGAAGGTGTCGTGTCATCAGATTCTAAATTCTTTGTTTATTTACGTTTGATGAGATGCCCCAACCTCACTGGAATTTGGATTTGTCATTTTAGGTAGGCCGGTAGTCAAGTTTATAGATCTGTTACAGTGACAATAATGCAGTTTGCTTAACAACCACACAAAAACCCAATACAGACACATAGCTTGCTTCACTCCTCACAGTCCTAATACTCTGTGGCATTGGCTAAATGGACTTACATCTTTATCTTTCTTGTATCGTTACATTACAAGATACATCAACATTTCCAAAACCTTTCATCTCTTCTTTTAAAACCCAGAATGAAGGCCATGAGAGAGATTTTTTCATTGTTCCCCTTAATATAAAATCTCTTTGAAAACAACCTCCAGCCTGACTAAAGACAGAGAGAGCAACTGTGCAAGCCGCTGCTGCCGATCTCTGTGTGGAGGCTCTGCGTGATCACACACTCAACGTGAGCAGCTTTGACGATGCTGTGTATCAAGTGATCTAGGAGACAGCCTCCGTGCTCCATGTGCTCACCGATGTGCAGCAGCAGAGTGAATGTCAGGCTGAGGCGGTCACCATGTCTGTTTGGGGCTGGCTGTGAAGATGTGCTCTGTTTGTGTTTCTGTGTGTTTGTGTGTGTGCTGCTTACAGATGATGGACGAGAGCCCGGTGTAACCTAGGAACCTGCATGTGTGTGCAGTGATGCTGATGGTTAATGTGTGTAGTGGGAGGGGAAATACAGGTTTAGACAGTGGGCAAGAGGCCAGTGAATGACTGCATCATTGTGTGGACTATGCAGTTCAGTGAAGGGGAGATTTGATATTTTCTTCCTCTCACCACAGCCTCGCTTTAAGCCAGAGCTTTGCCCAGGGAACACTCACAAAAGGAGTCTTCTGCTGCAGCTGGCAGAATCCTGCTACGTGATCTAAAACCAATTTCGCTATTTGAATAAGCTAACACTTATTTCCTTATCTTTCCCTTGCAGTCCAAAAAAATCCAGGCTCAACTGAAAGAACTTCGGTACGGGAAAAAGGATTTAATTTTTAAGGTAAGTTCAAACTGAAGGGGGGTGGTGATTTTTTTTCTTTTCCTTTTTGTCGCTCCACATCAGGAGTAAACAGGTACTTGAGACCACCTTGAAGCCATGATCCCATCATAGGGAATACTATAATTAATTAATTCACAAAGTCTCTCATCATCGCAAGCCTGTCATCTCATTGGTTCACAGGCTGCTATCCCCTGCTTTTCCCCTCTGCTGAGATCCCTTTCAATCACAGGCACTATATGAATAACTGATGTGGACAGCTGTGGAGGAAGTTCATACAGAATTATGCATTAGATCATATAAGGGGATCAGGGATCTCAGAGACACAAACTACACATGACACCGTGCAGTGCTGTTTTCACTGGGCAGCAGAAATTAGTCCACAGCTCACAGACTGCCACTGTAAGACCAACACAAAGAGCAGCAGACAAAAGACTGTGGGGGGTAAGGAAAAATCAATTGGCTAAAGCATTTTGATTTTTCTAAAGGATGATTTTAGAACAAAAAAATGTTCTTTGGGATCAATGATGGGAGCGTCAAAGCTGTTTACAGAAGAGAATCTGATGCGAGCTGAGGGAAGATGGAGGACAAAGTAGCATCCACAATGTTATTTTTCTTATAAAGATTCACTTCTTTCAGGTCATTGACAGGGCAACAGGTCAGAGATATCAGAAACAGAATCAGGAATACTTCACAAATTGGCAAGGGAATTTGCTTTTTGAGTTGCATTACACACAGTATAGAAGTAAAAAATCAAGAAACTACGGTGGCCGACAAGGCTAAACAACATGCAACAGATCAATGTAGTTCAATAAGTTCAATAAAAGGTGCAGCAAGTTAGAAACAAAACAAAGCCCAAAACAATCCAAACCTAGAAAACACCTGCAAGAAATGCAGCAAAACCAAACAGAGGTGCTCCTCGCCTTGAGAAGGGTCTTGAGAAGATAGAGTGTGGCTGCAGTCAAGCCACGTAGATATGTAATGTTAATGCAAACTCAGACAAATTTAAATGTCCTCAAGGGCAATTCAGTTTTGCTCTCTACCAACCAAGAATATATTTTAGTTCACTGTAGCCAAGAAAAATATGATAAAAATTAATTAATGATAATTGGTCACATTTGAGCACTTGACGTATTAAAGCACAGATGGACTTTAAAAAATCCTTCATATCAAAAGTGATTAAAAAAATTAAAGATTTAGAGTATTTGTTTGTTTCCCAGACAGGTGCTATAAAGCAGCCACCTGGGAGCAAAAACATTAACTTAGATAACAGGATGTGGTCATGTTAGGAAATTAAAACTTAAGTTGTTTGGACTACCTATCTCTGCCATTAAGAACACTACTCTCTGCTTGGCTCTGATTATCTTGGAGGAAATCATGCCTTGTCAGTTGCTCTGCCAATCACATTCATTACAGGCCAATCAGACTTTGTGGAAGGAAAGCGCTACTACCATGGTGTAAAGTACAGCACTTGTGCTAATTGGTAAGTAAATGCTTGCCAAAACATTTGAGATTGTGAAAATATCTTTCCCACTGAGAAACGATATCAGTGTTGTTATTTGTCCTTCATCTTTTGAAGAGAGGCTGCCCAGTTCTGATTAAACTGGTGCTCGACTGAGCTTGAGATGCATATGAAAAAATAAGCAAAAAGAAAATCTCAAATCATTTACTTTCAGAAATGGACAGTAAGATGCATTTTCCCAGCCTTACCAAAAACTGTTACCTGTCTGTCATACTCCAATACCCTTTATCCTGCCCGTAAAAAGACAGGGCTGAATTCTTACATAACATTTATCGACATTAATTGCCATATACGCTGACCTTTAGGCCTTGTTTGTAGTGTTTAAATGTCAAATGCTGCTTCTGCTACAGCATCCTGCCATTCCCTCCTTAAATTGTATGTTTTGATCTCTCAGATTCAGCCTTCCAATGTCAGAAATAAATGAATAAGAAAGGGGCTCAATCCTCACAGACTGAATTTTGGGCTCCAGCCTGCCAACTGAATATATTGTCCCTGGATGTCCTGTTGGGTGTTCTATTTCCAGCCTGTGAATGATGGACGCTTTGACTTGTTTGCTGTTCGTAAAGCGCTGTCTCTAAATTGCATCAGTCACTTGGCCAGCACAACCTCATCCCTTAATGTCAGAGAGTGTTTAATGTGGACCCTTAAAAACATTATACTGTTGCTGAGGGATTAGATTCATTTCAAAACACTCTTTGTCTTGTAAAATCTGTCATTCCTGTGGCGTGACGCACACAGTCCCTCCATTTTCCTTTTTTATGATGTGTAAGTCAGAGGGAATGCATCATGTCCCTCTGCCCCCTCTGACTTTTCCTTGAGAAACTCATATGTATTCCACATGTGCAGGGATCAGAAGCCCAGCGGGAGAAGGAGGGGAGTGGGAGGCACAGAGGAGAGTCACTCAAGATACAGAATGTCATCAGCTTCACAGGGGGGGATGTCAGTCAAGGCACCTTGACCTGGAGGCAATTGAAATGATTGTGACAACTCTCGTAGCCTACTATATCAGACTTAATTTAGCCAGTGTCATAGTGCACAAAAGTAAAACGATGTGGCAGGGCTGGTAACAGACAATTAACAAAAAATGTATACATTTGTCTGTAGGTCTAAAAAGTGTTTCCAGAAAGACCATATAATGCCGAGTTGTATGTACTCTTAATAGTGTTTAACGTCCTCAGTGTGATAGAGTACTACAATTACCAGCTGCTGCCTGGAACTGTCCCCCTCCCATTATTTCATCAGCAGTTTAAGTCCATTGGCAGGGGTTTGCAAGCCGAGTGCAATTCCTCGACTGTAGAAAAAATACAGAGTTGTTGAAATCATAGGACTATGCAACTCTTAACTGACCAATTGAGCAAAGTGAGCTCACAGTGGGGTCTTCAACTGGGAGCCAGCTCTTTTTGTGACGACCTGTCCATCACTTATCTGTGGTCACTAAGTCTGCGCCTTGGTTTATTTTAATTGAGGACCCTATCCACAGAGCAAGGGTCATAATCTACACTTGTTCAAGGGCCAGTTTTTTTCTTGACAGACAACAAGTGGGCCATATTTCAAAACTGTGTAATAATATAAATATTTAGGTTTAAATATCATAAAAATGCAGCAGTTTAAATGTTCACCTTACAGACAATTCACTGCAAGGTTCAAGCCAATACCAAACAACTTCCAGGAACTTCTATACTTCACCATTTTCATTTTGCACAATTATAAAGTACACAAAATACGAAGATAACAAGTTATGTGCAGTGCAGGGAGAGGCAAAAAGCTCTAAGGGCTTATTTGAAGCCTCCACCTAAACTATATGAAGCTTACACAATATTATATATACATATAACAAAAACATAATCCCTCACAAGTTATGACAAATTGGTAGCAAAATACACAAAACAATCATTACAAAAAAGAAGGAAAAAATGAAGAGATTAAAATAGAAAATGTGAGTGTTGTGTGTGTGTGTGAGTTCTATAAGGGTTTGTGTTGCCAATGACTTCAGAGATAACAACAAAAAACAAACAACAAAAGAAACACTTACTCGTACTCATAAAAAAATGCATTAGAATCTAGATGCAAAAGAATAATTTTGGAAATAATGTTCTGTGATATTATTTGAAAAAAAAAAAACATAATCATTACTTTTTCTGTGGCTGTTCCTGCCTCAGTAGTATGCTTATTTCGCCTTAAACAGAATGATCCATACCACAGACAGCTGCCTGTCACACTGGGCAGTAAAGATATTCAATTTTTTTGTCGCTGTCATGTTTCCATCATGTTTTGACTCTATATTTACCTTTTCCCCCAGCTAAATAGCTATCAATTTCTTTCAGGTGTCTGATCAACATGAAGTCATTGCTGATAAATCTGTTTCGATTTCAATGATCTGGGGGGTTGCATCGTAGTTATACAGTTCATTATATTAAATGTTTAGTTATGGGGATACAATGAGAAAAAGGTACCCTCTAAACCAAAACATATTTCTATATATAAGTTCTAGTAGCCACATGAGAAGCTGTGGGGGGCCTGATGTGGACCCCGCACCACTTGTTGATAACCACTGCCATAGAGTAATACAACTTAATGGGAATGTCTTTGGCAGAAGATCAGTGCGCTGGGTGCTCTGTTGATTAAGTTCTGACATGGAGCAGCTATCAAGAGCTATCAACGCACAACTGTTTTTAACTGTTCGTGGCCACCATCTGCTCTTTGTTAATAATGTCCTGTTAATGTCTGATTTTGTTTCATTATCATTTTCAACATAGTCCTCAGATTTTGAAGGGCATTTAAATAGAAGCACCAAACTTTTAAGTTACCAAACCTATACACAGACGGGTCCCCCTGGCCTGCTCAGCCGTAACATTAAAGCCTTCCGAGGAAACGACAGCTCCTTCCCTGCGTTTCCCTATGAGACTTTATTTTTTGGCAGAGGAGCTGCATTCATCCTTCACATCCTCTTTCCTCAGTCAGTCCACTTTTAAATAGACCCCCTGAGCTGTTTGTCCTCCAGCTTAGACGAAAAAAAAGAGAAAAAACGAAAAATGATGGCTTGATGTTGCTGCACGCCTTGTCTGGCAGAGTGGCGAGTACTCGACTGACCCCGCACCTTTATAATGGACTTCGTGCAGGAGAATATGGAGCTGCAGACTTGGAGGCACTAACCCTGAAAGTCAGCATTTCTGGGTCAGTGGCTGCGTGCCCGCAGTCCTCTGCGGACCCTGTGCTGATGATGCTTGGTATAATGGATGTAATGGCTCTCTGCTGTAATGCATCACAGCAGCATGCATGCACTGACAAACACTCACTTTCTTCAGATCCTTTCGAAGACAAACAAAGAGCAGCTGCATTTATTCTTTGTGCTTTTAAGCCTGTGAAATCCGAACACTTTATTAGTCAGAGCATTGTGTGTTAAACATAGAGAGCAGCTAGAACCCTAGACAATTGTAGATGTTCTCCTATGTGCACCATTATGATACTTGATATTTTTACAGAGTTTAGCTGGAAAAGATGCTTGAGCACAAAGGAGATGGTGATTTCTTTTCTGCAAACCTCCGGCTAAAACACACTGTGGTCGATGAAGTCTACTATACTGTTTTGAAGGAAAGAGGCATTTCAGTCTACAGAATAAGGGCTCCAAAGGGCATGCGATATTAAACCATACATCTTTTACCACTGCACCTTAAGCAGGATTTTCATTGTACAGTTGCCCATGCCAAAACTTTGCAATAAGTTATTTACTACCTCTAAAATGTTTGGCCCTCTTCACAAATAAATTTGACAAAAGACAAACTACAAAGCTTTGCAGTTCTCTTGTTTTGAGTGTAGGAGTTTTCAATTATGACTGTACCCAAACACTTAAAATACTTGATATTACATGACTGTTTCTTTAAGGGCAGCACGGTGGATCAGTGGCTCAGTGTCTCTGTGTTACAGAAAGACGATCGCTGGCACTCCAGTTTCCTCCCACAGACCAAAAACATGCTCCTTAGGCTAAAAGGTGACTCCAAATTGCCCTTAGGTGTGAGTGTGAGCATGAAGGGTTGTCTGTCTCTCTATGTGGCCCTCTAACCGGCTGGTGACTTGTTCAGGATGTAGCACCAGTCTCTCCCAATGACAGCTGTGATATGCTGCCCCCCTGTAAATTCCCTGAAAATTTGATTGGTTTTTGAGTTTAACCATTCCTAAACCAACAAACAAAAAACAAACAAACAAGCAAACAAAGGGAATAACAACATTGGCAGAAACATAACCATAACATAACCCTCTTGGCAGATGATAGTCCATCACAGTAAAAGAGCTATGACAGGTTTTGAAAGGTTGTGCTCTCTAATTCGTGCTTGTTGTGTTCTCCTCTCCAACCAACAGGAAGCATGTGAGAAGTGATAGTTGGATTGTTTAAGATACACAGATCTATCTCCTGTGTAAAGGGAGCATAAATGAGCCCTAAGGCGCCGCAGTAAATTGGGATTGTGACTTATATTAAATGGACTCTATCCTTTCCTTAGGGGTTAATGGATAATGAATAATTTGTATCCTAATTGAATTTTCTACACTCTACTCCATTCAGCACTCTCTACTTTTCATTATTCCTCAATAACCAATGAATCAACCCATAAAAATTTCAAAAAGACTTAAACTGGAGCATCTTCAGCTCTTTTCAGAGGGAAAGGGGAATCTTACCTGTCCTCATTAGGCTGTACTTGAAAAGAAAGCATCCATAATACGTCTCCAATATAAGCCATCAGTGCCCCTCAGTGGCCCGTGTAGTGAGTAATGGATGCACATCTGAGCACTTGTACATTTTACTTGCCATTTGCCACTTTGAGATTACATGCCAGCCTTTGTGCCAATGATTAAAGAACTCATCCTCAAACTTTATCACCTTTGGATTCCCTCTGGAGCAAAGCCCGACAGCTACAAATGACTTTGTGCTACTGTTCCAAACTTCCAGTAAATGAAAAGAGAACTTCTGAGAGATGGATCTGATTCTTTGGCTTCTTTGAAAACCCTGAGTGGTTGAAAGTTGCCCTGTCCTTGACTGTCACTGCACAACTCGTTCATCAGGGAAAAGCAAAGTTCCGGCTGCTGTTGAGTCAAAGAAGAGACAGACCTGTTCATCATAAAAATGTACCACATCATTGGCAGAAATTGAGTAAAGATATTCACAATTAGCTGACTAAATGATTAGAGTTGGAATGGGAGAATGCTGGTCGGTTCCACAAATTATTGTTTTCTATCAGGTCAGGCCTTCATTTCTGAGCCAACACTCTCTTTAAACTGTAAAACAGGCCTGAAGGCTTCCCTGTTGATTAAGTTACTGTTTCTACCACAAAAATCTACTGCCCAGATGTAAACAAAGCATGATGATCAGATAGTATCAGGCATGTCTTGTTGGAACAGTATACCTCTGCAATTTTTCCAAAAAACTAGGATAAAGCTATAAATAGGCGAAAGGCTGCATATAACCACTCAACCAAAGTCATTTGTCAAAAAAATATGTACAGGCTTGAGAAATTCATCAGCAGGAAGGATAGATAACTAGTGGAGGGACATCGCTAATATTAATCACATTTGAAAATCAGCAGGAACATTCCCCATGAACATGGGCTTTTTGAAGAACTCTGCGTTTGATAGCTGGAGCCATGTTCTTAATTTAGTTTCAGGGGATATGATCAACCCTTTGTAAAGTCTCTTCTAAGAGGTAGTGCTTTGGAACTTTAAAAGTAGGGCTTGTAGTGCCAAACATACCTGATTAGTCATGTACTCACACCATTTTTCTGTTTACACGTTGTGATTACAGCTGTCATGTTGATAATCTGTCATCAGAACTCACTTTTATACCTTTTTCTACATTTTTTGAACATACCTTAAGGATGGATCTTAGGGAAAATGAGGGAGAGAGTCTGTTAATACATAGTATCCCTATTTACTGCACCTGTATGCAAGAGCACCACACTGAGACTTAATTATATTTCCAACTAGTTATATGTACAACTTGAGACATTCAGATTAAGGCCAGAATATATGTGTCATCTCATACTGCAATATAGCTTGGATGTGACGTGTCACATTCACACATAGGCAGAGACACTAACTCAAGGAGCTCCTGTCTCCTGCTGAGTCTGCCAGCCTGCCTTCTTCTTTCTAATATTACACCTCAGTTAATGTCTCTGTGGATGGAGCAAAGAGGGGTCAGCTTGTTTGCCACATCCTTGTCTTCTTGAAGTTCACAGTGGAGGTGAAGCATCATATGGGCTCAAATATTAAGGGTTGAAATGGCAGTACGAATGTGGCTAACCTCGAAGCTCATAGATTTGAACTCCAGTTCTAAGCAATTCGAATAAATAGTTATATTACCCTCAGGCCAAGAGGCCAGTGTTGTCACTTTGGCAGCTTTTCCTGCCCTACTGTGTGATAAATGTGCATTTAAGTCAAACTGTTGTGTAATATCTTAAAAAAATGTATAGGCTACTTGCTAAATTCAGCTTAAAATCTGGCCTCATGGTGCATTTCAAGGCTCATTAGCCTGTGGCTAATTCAGTACTTCTGATTGACAAAGCTAGTTATTATACCACCACTTAGTATCCTTCAACCCAGCATGGATTAATCCAGAGGTTCTCAAACAGTGTGGCAGGGACTGCTGGTGTGTCTATGACTACAACAAGCAAACACATATATTGTGTAGAATATAATTCACCATAAAGCAGCATCATAGAGAACCATCGGCTTGTTTCTAAACCCCAATAAGGACACATTCACAAGGGCTCAATCTTTCTTATTAGCAGCTGAAAGTCTCCAGATGGCATGTTAAGTAATCCAACTGCTACACCTTTTGAGTGCTGAGGGAAAACAAATTAAAATGGTGTTCATACAATGCTCGGGGTGTGTGTTTCAACCATTGGTTTTCAGTCTGAGCTGATCTGATGTTTTCTTGTTTATTGATGGGAATTCTGTTAGTTTTTACCTCTAAATGAATCCTGAGCTGAGCACTTCATTGTGCTTCAACTGTCCTCCAGTTATCCAAACCCCTTGTACACAGGTGGAAACATGCAAAAGGCTTAACCACAGCTTTATCTCAAGATGTTCTTTTTTTTGGTCATCACAGCAGTGACATAAAGAAAGCTAGTGCTGTCACACAGGAGAATTTATGATGATTCAGTCATCCTTTCAAAATAAAACACCATTCAGTCTCTGTTTAAACTAATCAAATTACCAAACAGTTTGTGGCCTTGTGTTTGGGATCCAGTATTTTCCAAAGTCCATAGATACATGTAACTGTGTGGCTATTCTTCCACTTTACTGTCATCATGGCATGGTGCACTTCCTTTTTGTGCTTTACCGTGACACTGACCTGTTGTCCAATATGGTTCTGGAGTTATTCAGGTGCTATTGAAACAGACAACTATGAGGGCATGCGAACAATTGTGTTTCCTGAAGAAGGGCTACTAGAGCACAAAGTTCCACATATTTACGGTTAAAAAGCACTTATTGAGATGGAAACTGGAGAAGATCACATTGAACGGGCCATAAACTGTCCCCACTGTGTCACAAACAATATGAGGAACCCCATCAGCTCATAAAACTCACAAAAACCATCAACCAGCCCCACCGCCTATCGCTGAATTTTTATCCTCTTTTTATCCTGAGTTTGTAGATGCAGTTTTGTTGGGAAAACTGACCTTGAGTGTTTAAAGAGTGTTAGCCCTTGCAGTTTCTCATTTTGAGAGGCCTGTAAAAGACATCCAATAAAAGTTCATGGCTCAGAGTCTATCACTGAGGCTGCTTTTACGCACTTTGCATGTAAATGACGCCAATAAGAGTTTCTTTTCTTCTCTCTGATGAAATTATCAGTGATAAGAAACCCTCAGTAGAACCTCTGCTGATGCTCAGATGGGCTCAGATGATCTCATTTACAGTAAAAAATGAAGTTCTGTGTGTATTTTTTGGATAAGGGATTAAACTGTGGCAATAATGCTCATTAGGGGGGTTGATGGTTTCAGAGGGCTGATTTTCACAGGTGTCAGGACTAAACCTTTCTTTTCTCCAAAGGACAAATGAAATATATTTTATAGATGCTTTGAATTAACTTATCTGACTTCCTTAAGCCTTTGAATCCTGCTCCTCTCTGTGTGCCATGAAATAAACCAGTGGCATTATTCGGCAAAGCATCTTAATACCATTTCCAGATTTTTATTCAGAATTCTGCAGCTGTGATTACAGGGCTTTATGAGTTCACAGCACTCCTCTCTTTATAGAATATAGAATGACTGAGTGCTAAGAGAGTAAAATGTACACCAGGTTTAGTGCTAGATCAATGTGTATTAGTGTGTGTAATGCGGATCCTAAAGTCAGGACAGAAGTGACAATTGGCAAAATAATAAGAAGGCTCTCAATCCTCTGAGCTATAGATTTGTGGTATTGATGGTGTTGGAGAGACGAAATGCGGATAAGGAAGTGCTTTGTTTGCACTGAGCAAAGAGGCTTCAGCTTATTTAAATATGGTCTTTTTTTCTGCAGGGGCAGCAGTTGATGGACCTGGAGCACAAGCTAACCATCGCTAAGGAAGAACTGGAGAAGACGGCACTGGATAAGGTGATTAAAGATTCCTCAGACTATTTTTGCGATTGCTGTGGTCAGAAATACCTGATTTATTTTAACTTTCTTTTTCCAAAATGTCAACATAAACAGCAATGATTTAGTTCAACAGTTTTATAGTTTTTCATATAAAACACTATTGTTTTGCACAGTATTTGGGCATGATTACCCCAGTGCCCTTCCACCCCTAACCAGATGCATGAGATGGACCATTAAATACATTTCACTTGTCCATCTGGGCAACATGGAGAACCAGGGTAGAACCTTTTTGAGTCATGTCTGAAAGGCATTGTTGACTTTGTTGACTGATTATTTTTATCACAGTTTTCGTTAACAACCTTTTTTCCCCCAATGAAAACTAGACTAACTACAAAAAAGGTTAGCCTAAGTAAAGGTGATTGCATTCACAAAAAAGTTAAATATGTTTCTGTTCATTTATACATTCAAACTTTACTAGTATTCAGTAAAGGGTTATTAGATGTTTCATTTTATCCAAGTGTGAAACATGACTTCAGAAATTCAAGAAAACATTAAAATGTCTTACACTAAACATTAGCTATAATGTTTAGTCAACTAAATTTACAGAAGATTTCATCAACTAAAATGTTTTGAAATTTCATCAGCTAAAACTATACTAAAATAAAACAGCAGAGATGACTACCTTTTTACTAAAACCATAATATATTTTAGGCAAAAGACTTTAACTAAAACTAATATAAAAAGTGCTGTCAAAGTTAACACTGCCGGCAGGTGATTGGATGTTTGTTCCATCAGTCTTATTTATTTGAGATCAATCAGATAATGTAGTGGGTGGGTGCTACTGCTATGGTGTAAAATATAAAATGTAATAAACTTTGTAAAGTTCTGGCCAAACATGGTGGAAGTGGAGTGAAGGAAATGCTTTCAGTGTTGTTTGTTTTTCCTTTAAACAAAAATGCAGTTGAGATCTGATAGAACTACTACTGCTAGCATCCATGCTAATCTCAGTGTGAGCAGTCACCTCCTGCTGTAGTCTTGCTTTTAGCTTCTACTTCCTGTTTTAAAAGACACTGGGATGTACCACTTTAGGCTGTGCTCAGCTGTTGTAATTTGGAGCTTGGCAAGGTGGATCTGCCTGATTACAGACGTTGAATCAGGCAATTATACCATTTCAACATGATATGGATGTATGTAATATTAAGGGCCACAGTAATCCCACTTCACCTATATCCACAACTACTGTCCAGCTCAGATGATTAAATGTTTTTTGCTCTGCGAATGCTTAGGTTTTTGAAGAGACAGGAAAGATTTAGAAGAGACTTTTCAGCTCTACTTGCAGATACAATCCCTCTTCTTAGACACCTTTAGCCATTATCTCACACGCACTGGGCCCGAGTACATGTGAATCATCCTTGAGATCCATCCTCAAGTCAACTGGGGCACAGCACCTGAGTCTGGTATGTTTGTGTTCTCAGTGTTCAGATGAACTGCATCTTAAAGGGAGTGAACTCGGATCTGTGCCAGGGTCCCTAATCTTAAAACCACCCTTATTGAGGACCTAAAGTTTTAAGAGTCATAAGTGTCAAAGGCAATTGCACATGGTCTTTATGTACCCAGTACAATGTTAGGAGTATTTATGTAATCATTATTAACTTTAACCTCAAGCCACTGACTATACATTAAAGTGGGCAGTACTTTTTATCTCTTGCTCCATTGTACTGGATTGAAGGCAGAGTGCTCCAGCAACACTTACTTTCTGAGCCAAGTAATTTGCAGAGGGAGTCTAGCCAATCAGACTGCAAGACTGACAAGACACTTCTTCTCCTGACCTCAGCAGAAAACGAACTAACCATTTGTACATCAAAGATTCTTCAAGCCAATACAGTCCAAAGCATGCCAATGTAAAGCAGACACTCAGCTGTGGGAAGTTTATGACTTCACAGCTCGGTTGACATCACTTCCTCTCTTTAGTCTGCTTATCCAGATAAGAAAGCTTTGAGGAGACACAACTTTCAACAGAGCTGTCAAATCTGTCTTTATTTACAGTTTAAACAAATGCAGACCAATATTTTTAACATGAATTATTGCAAATGTTTCATAAAGTATTCTTAATTTTATAAGTCTGAGTTGACAATATAAAGCAGCTCTTCACAGTGTTGGGTTTTTGGGATGAGATGAATGTGGAGAAATGCACTTCATGGACTTAACTTTCAATTCTATTATGTAAATGACTCTTGTGCTGCTATACTATTAAAGTCTGAGACCATTTTAGAGGAAGGAGATAGCTTTAAATCTTTTACTCTGTGAAATCCAGTGTTCAACACTGTTTAGCCTTGTTTCCATTGAGTGGTCTGGTTTTGCAGGGTGTGGAGCTGTGAGCCCTGATGTTGCTTGCCTTTCCACTGCTGGCTGTACCATAAACTTGAGGACAGGGATGTGAGCTGGAATCACAGAAACCAAGTAAATCTGGGACAACACAGTGCAGCAGTCTATAGTAGAGCACAATTGTAACAAAGAGCAGCAATGGAGGATTTCCGGCCCTTCAGTACTCCATTGAGCATTGCTTCATGCAAACATTCTTTAAAACAGCAGCAGTGAAAGGTGCCAAAAGTGGGACTGCACGGGTTTTTTCTATTTGGGCCCTGTTTCTCCTTATCTGACAGTGGAAACACCTGTAACAGCACACTGTACCAGGCTGCACTGAACCTGACTGCTTGGTTAAAAAACAGCTTAAAATGCTCAGAACGTAATGCATGTTTAGGATGACTTATTGTAATTCCTCGTTAATGCAGCTATGTATATTTTCAGGTATTTTGATTACACTGTAGTTTCTGAGTTAACAACTCACTTCAGTGAAAGTTATAGCAAACAGATTTCTGTAAAACTTAAATTTAAGTTGCTTTTAATTTGCAATCTGTACCATATTCTTTTTGTTGCTTATTTTGTGGTGGACAAAGATGGAGATTGAGAAAATGCTGGATGGATTCTGTTTTTCCTTCACTCTTCTCACTCAGTAGAGCTTGTTGACACGTTTGACAGACTGAAGACTTCATTCATTAAAAAACGGGACAAACCTTTCTGTCTCTCAGAGACCTGTGTATCAACAAGCTGTTGAGCTGACCAGTCAACGCATAGCATGTCCTATCCATTTTTTCACCTGTACAATAAATGATGAAGTGTTAACCAGAGGAAAAGGACAAATAATTGTGTATCTAACAGATGCAGTGGGAAGTGAGTATGTGACACACAGCAAAATGGCCCAACATCTCAGGTTCAGTTTAGACAAGGTGTAAGGGTCCTCAAAAATGTTTTCTGAAAAGCCTTTACTTTGTATAGTCATGAACTAATAGTCTTCTGTTTCCTGTTTGGATAAAATCAGATTTTGCATTGAAAGGAAATAAAGAGCATCTGTTGGAAAAGACAGACAAAAGCTTAAACATGACAAAAATATGGTTCCAGGCAGAAACATCCATGGGAATAGTTGAAGAGAATTAAAAAAAAAAAAACATGTTAAAAATGCAACCTGCAGATTAATTCCAACTTGGACACTTATACATTAAAGATAGTATATGTGAATGAGACATTCAAAAGGTAATCAAACTACTGTCCATCTCTGTGAGGACAAAAAGACAACTCTGCCTCGACAGAGGTTTAACTACACTGTGCTTAAAAGACCAATATTATTAATTAATGCTGCTACAAAATTTACTGATGACATCACAAATAACTGACAAAATAAAATATGAGCAGTTGGACAGGAATGACTGAGGTTATCTTGACTTTATTTGAAATGTCCAGGTTCACCCATGTCCCATCAGTTTCCATTTCAAAGGTTCAATCAGAAGTTCTAAATATTTTGGCTTCACTACCGGGCAGCTTTTCCCCATCCATCTTGATATACAGTCTGTTGTTGCATATAAGCTATTTGATCAATTGGAAGTGAGGTTAAGATGTCACATACTCTGCTGGGCTTGACTGACAGACATTAAAACTTACTTTAGAGGACTTTAAGAAATAAAAAAAATTCAGTAAAGGGATTTTATGGAATCTCTCTTCATTTACAGCAATTACTTTTGTGACATTTTCTCGTAATTTTAGTCATTTTATCAGATCTTGTATCCCTTGTCTGAGCTACAGCAACCCTAAAATGTCAAGCACCCATCACAGCCGTATTTGTGGAATTTTTCTTATTATTAAAGCCTTGTTTCTGAAAATGTACTTGTGGATTGGCGTTAAGTTTTCAAAGTAGAATAACTCCTAAAATATCTACTTTCATGAAGTCTTTCTCAATCCTGAGGATGTATTTTTAAAAAGTTGTGCTTCAGCAGGTTGAAAACATGCAGCAGCTCTAATTTATGAGGATATGATGTTATTTTTATATGTGGTTATCGACAGTCTGTCACTGGAGGCGAGTTAGATGAGTTAAAGATGCACAGCAGGAAAAGTGCTGATTACAAAAACAGGTGATTCTGGGACTCAGCTCAGAAGATTTGGCATCAGAGGCTGCAGAATGCTTAAACCAATCATTCTGATCCTTATTATTATTGATTAGAAGTAAATGATCTTTTGAGCATTACTCCTGCTTTATTACCCTGGTGAGTTCCACTCCATGTCTCGCCTAACGATGCTTCCCAGCTGTTTTAAAGTCACTTAAAAGCACAGCCTCCGCTGGCTTTAATGCCTAAGTAAATTTCTCATGTGGGTGCATAAAAGAAGGGATGGAGGGATTTACTCATTCTCTTATGCGTGTGTTTGTGTGTCTTGTGTGTGTGTAATCTTGTTTGGGAACAGGAGTCTCAGCTGAAGGCGCTGAAGGACACAGTTCACATCTGCTTCTCAGCGGTCCTGCACAACCAGCCCAGCATCAGCCACAGATTTCCCACCTCCCCTACCCACTTGTTCAGATACTCATCACTCATCAACAGCTCCAGAGTCACCTTCCAGCAGCCACACGCCAAGGTAATTCAGTATTCCTCTCAACTCCCTCTGAATTAATGTTTATCAAAAAGAAGGGCTGGGTTGTTGAAGAGTTCAACTCCTTTTATTTTACATGAAGGATCGTCAAAGAATAACTTCACCTCAAGACTATTTTCAGCTGAAAATACAATGGTTAGGGCCAGAATCCAAACTAAACACCTGACAAGCACCAGAGTGGGTACATTTGACATATAGAAAGTCAAATTTAGAATGATACTTGTCACATTTCAGGTAAATATTTGTTACCAAAAATCATGCGCAACAATATACTGAATTTTCAGAGCATCATAGCGAAATTCAAATGGTAAAACACCAACAACACTCACACACACAAATGGGAACCGTGATGCAATTGTGTTATTTTACTACAACCAAACACAGATGGTGTGTAATCAACGCAGGCGGAGTGAGGTTTAGAATGAACATGATCCAGTCAAACCACCGAGTTGACATCTCTACATTCATCTAGCATGTCATTCACTGATGGACAATAAGTTACTGAATGCTTTCTATGTTTTCCTGACTTATGCTGCTCCCTGAAAACTTCCTTACACTCACACCCTGTAAAACAGACTAACATTACATCCAAACCCTGAAGACATGGTTGATTATTTTTCCTGTCTTATCCAACCTACAACACATATGCAGGAGCAGCCAGTAATACACTCATATAACATCAGGCAACTACTGGCCCTTTTCCATTAGCTCTACTTTATTCTACTCGACCCAACCGGCTCTACTCTACTCGCCTTGTGCTGCTTTTCCATTCACCCCAGTTGCCTGCCCAACGGGGTGCAGTGTCACTGAGCGGCTCTGCGGTGACGCCATTTTGAGAGTGACACAATAATCTGTGGCTTTTTGTCACAAACCGAGTCAAAAAGGAAAGCAGGAGAAGGCTGAAGGTGGCAAGAGGAAATACCTCTTGAGAAGCACAGGAGAGTTTTGGAAGCTATACAACAGAATGTAGCCGAGGACGAGAGCAATCGAGCTGCAAAGAAAAGATGTATGAGGGTAAGCGAACGGTAGCTACCGCTAGCATGCTAGGTTGTCGTGCTCATGACTCATCGATGGCGACATTGTCTGACCAATCAGTAGCCGGCAGTCAGTGACGTCATCTTTTAGTATCGACTCTGCTCGCTTGGAACCAGAGCGGGGTAGGAACTAAAACTAGCTTGTTTTAGGAGGTACCAGGCCAGTGGAAACACGCTGCAAATCGAGTAGGGCCGAGTAGAGTAGGGCCATGGCATGCTAGTGGAAAAGGGCCCTATGTAGCCCATGTCTTCTCTCATTAGGGACCAAAAGTTGACTCAAAACATCCCTGAACTGTAACCATGAAGTGAACCATCTGTCTGGGTAGGGGCGTGGCCAAATCAGGTTTTGGAATGCAGCACATTTTCCCTCCCCCTTGGAAGCACTCAGATCTGACGGGCTAGGGAGGCTGATCAGCTGTCCGGTGGGAGGAAGGACGAGGGGTTACAAGCAGTGAACTTTATAAACAATCATGGTGTCTGCCTGTGACAAGCAAAAAACACAAATGCAAGTGTAGGATGTGTAGCTACAACGAAATAAACCCAAAGACAGTTAAAGAAGGACTCATTCTTCAAAGATGCATCCCATATTTCTCCATGAACTGACAGTTTAGTGAAAAGTGGTATGTTTTGCTCTCCAAGCCCCTTCTAACAAATTAAAAGCAAAGAAAATTAATTTAAGCAGGACATGAGATACACAGCTCCCTTGCTGAGTTAAAACAAAACAAGTAAAAGTATGTCTAAAGACTAGATTTATTCGTAGGTAAGCTGTGGGACATTCTGACTTCAACAGATAAGTTGTTCCCTAAATTAGGACCCACCACAGAAAAGCCTGGGCAACTCAGGTTTGTTGTCTGACCTTAGGAGCAACAAGCAAAAGCTGCTCAGTGGACCTCATATATCCTAACAGGGTGTCGGCTTTTAAAAGGTCAGAGATGTATTGAGTTGCAAATCCATTTAAAAATTTTAAAGCAAACAATGAAGTCTTTTTAAAATGAATTCTAAAGTGAACAGGGAGCCGATGGAGAAAGATGTGTTTCTATTTCCTACTGCCTTTTGAAGACAGAAAAACACAGTGTTTATTTTATTAAATATAGAATTCTTGTTTGGATTTAAGTTTAAATACATTAATATAATACAAAAATTTTATAAAAAGTAGTTCTGGAGTATTGTCAGTTTTGTTACAATTTTCCCCATATAGTGTAAATACAGTGATATACCCCCTCAGTAATCAAACTTTCCCATCTCTGTGCTTCACAAATAATCAATACAACATATTCAGCACTGTCAAAGCTAAATGAAGAGAAATCCTTGTTTTTTTAAGTAAATCAACATTAATATGTAGAGATATATTTTGGTTTTGCAAATGTAGTGCATTGACAAACTCAGTCTGCAGGGGCGGCTTGATGAACTGGCCAGGGCATAATAAATTACACTTAAACAAATATTACGCAGGCAAAGCACCATTTCTTTGCAATTTTGTACCCATCTGATAGATGATCAGACCCATGAGCACACTGCCATATCTCAGGTTAATGCACTGAAGCCTGTACATGAGACAAAAATACTATTTATCATTTTGGTAGGTCAAAATTCTGCTTGATCTGTGTCTTTTTTTAACTAACTGCTTTCTTGGCTTATTCTTCAAAAAGTGTATTATGTATTTTGGTGTTTAAAAGCATGATTGATCATTTATCATCCATGTATCAATGTTTGCATACAAAGTGTTGAATAATGTGTTAGAAATATGCATAGCTGTTGCCCGCTATAGCAGCACCCCATAACCCTTTTTTGCATCATGGATCAGCTGTCATGATGGATATGGTCATTATAAATACAGCTCATGGTGATGCAGGATCAGTGGAAGGCATGAGCAGGTTTTATTAAAGATTGTGGAAACAAAATTAGAATTTTGGTTTGATTAGTGGTCATGCAAACATATGACTTTCAGCCGAGTAAGTCTATGGTTGGATTTGTTGTAGTTTAGGCCTTGTGCTTATGTAAACATTTCTATAAAAATAGTAAAGCTTTTATTTGTGTTTTGTGCTTTTGTGAAGGGATTTTGGTCACTGTTTAAGAAGAACTTTAAAGTGAAGGTTTTCAGAAACATAGATTCAAACAACTTCATATAACCCAGAGTTTCATTATTTTTCCGTGGACAATCCAGACCAAACATTAATCCAAACAAACAATAGATAGGAGTTCATCAAAAGCAAAATGTTGACAGCGCTCCCCTGTTCTTCCATACACGGCCTGTGATGTGATTACTCTTCAATTAATTTTCTTGGAAATTGAACCAGGACTCCCCCTAGATTCAAGAATGAACTGTATGAGGGCTCTTGCTTTGTGTGGCCTGGTCACATCTACTCATTCACTCTCACATTCACTTACTGATGGTTGGAGATTCTGTCAGTTTTAAATCAGTATCAGCTAACACATTCACACCCTTTCATGCCCATTTATACGCAGCAGTGGGAGCAACTTGGGGTTAAGTGTCCAACCCAAAGACACAAACCTGCAATTACCAACCAAGCACACCATCAGACTGCCCACCTATCTTCTCCCTCTTTCCACTCAGTCCTGTCCATGATGTTCAAAGGAATATTTTTCATTCCATGTTGAAGGCATCTCAGTTTTAGAGTTTTAGTCACCATTAAAGTGATTTTCTCAGCTTATTAAAGATCTGATATTCAAGGAATCTTGTTGTCTTTGAGTGGATTACCTCCCATTGTGAGATAACATGCTGTGCTGGGATGTTACAAGGAAAACAATTTTTCTCCAACAATTAACATCTAATGATGTGTCCTCATACTTCACAGCTGTAAAGCCATGTGAATCCTTGAGTTTACAGTTTTGGTACTTTTCTTATTTAAGAGGGTTCATGTCCTCTAAAAGCAGGTTTTTCATTGAATATCAGAACAGTTTGTATCTCTTTTCCCTTCAAACATTTTGTTAATCATGATTGAAATTTCAAACCAAAGAGCCAACACTTTTTACATATAACCATAACTGACTGATTGACTCTCTAGACAAAGGGTCATTCATTGGACAATATTCAGCCATAGTGGAAGAAAGAAAGCTGTTTCTACCATCCCCAAGTTAAAAGTCCTTTTGGCAGCTGCACTGACAGTCATCAGAGCAGAGAGCATCAGGGCAAACAGCAGACTGGAGTCCAGCTGCTCCGACAGAGTGCTCCCTCTCTTTCTATCTCACTCTTTCACTTCTTCATTGTTGGACTTAATGTTTCAGACTTGGTTTTCAGGATCACAGCCCATCTTCTAACAGCTATATGATTCAGTCATCTCTTTTGCTTGTATCAGTTCCCACCTCTGGTTTCATGAAATGTAGAAAATTACAAGACAAAAGTTAGTTTCAGGAAATTAAGCCTCACTATTTAAGATTTAAATAATGCAAAGTTAAACACATAGTTTTCATGAGACAGGAAGTAAGAGTTGCCAATTATTTAACTCAATCCTTACTCAATAACATTATGGTCAAAGTGAGTGAGCTACCTTCAGCCAGGAGGTGAACTGTTTGGTGTGTTAAAGCTGTTTGTGTAAATAACAACGTTGTTTAACTAACACATCTGTTTGGAAATAGGATTTCAGGAGCAAAAGTTTGAAAATTGCACTTTTCTGTTGTTACATATATTGTATGAAATTTGCAAGTGCTGTATGTACCTGTAGTCCATCTGGGAAAGAGTCCATAGAAAGTGTCTGGGGAGAACAGTAACTTAAGAAACGTATCCAGAAGGTGATTGGATGATTGTCCTGTCAATCAGCCTTTTCAATCTGATAATGTCACAGGTGGGAGCTACTGTACTGCAGAGCGTGAGCCACTTTGTTTAAAAAAACTTGTTAAAACTTGTCAGAAATTAAAATATACTTACTTTAGAAATGTTTGTAGCATTTGTTCATCATTTAACAAAGAAATGGGGCCAAAATCTGATTAAACTGCTACTGAAGCTGTAAGTATCTATGTTGTTCAATGTATAAGCAGTCACATCCTGCTGTCGTCTTGCCTGTAGCTCGTCCCTCTTCCTTCTCTAAAGGACTCTGTCCCGCTTTCATCCGGTCACAGTCGTTGTAGATTAAAGCTTGGTAAAATGGATTATTTCTGGGGTGCTGGTTTGGCGTAGTGGTTAGCACCCCATGTACTTGCTTCTGCCGGTCCAGGTTCGAATCCCACCTGTGACCAGTTTGCAGAGTGTCTTCCCCTGCTCTCTCACCCCCTTTCACAAGTCCATCCACTGTCTCTCTCCTATCAATAAAGGCACAAAATGCCCAAAAATATATATATATATATATATTAAAAAAAAAAGGATTATTTCAGACATTGAATCAGGCTGATCCAGCTGCTGCAAGGTTAATCTTATATGTGATGTTCTTTCAAACTCAACTTACATTAGAAAATATGCATTCAAGTTGAAAATATACAGTGTAGGAGCACATAAAGGCTTTTAGAGCAGTGAACCATCCAGTCCAACAGAGGACACGCCCAGTGACACCTGACCATCTACTGCTCTCTTGACCTCAACGGTGAGGAAGTACACCTCAAGAATGGAGGACAGGCAAAGACAATAACAACAGTATCATTAACATCTGTGTCGTGCTACATGGCTGTGGGGCTCAACACTGCCAATAGCAAATAAAATAACCAAGACATAGATTATGTGTCTGCAGGCACAACTGTCAGCCTTCTACCACCCACTGTCAAATGCTCATCCCTGTGATGATTGTAAGATTTATATGCAAGCACATGTGGCCCTCCGGTGTGGCCTCTGGAGAGGTTTAGATTAAAATAATCAAATGGAAATGCCTTGTGTCTGTGTGGCAGCTGGTTGAGGGAGGTGTTTGAATATCTTGAAATATTAGCCTGTATGTTTGATTTTGGAGTAAAGTGACAGTCCTAAAATATGCAGTTTCTCTTCAAAACATATCTATCAAACCTGCCTGTCATACCTCTATTTCAAGAGCAAATATATATAAATATGTATCATGACATCACCACATATAGCATCACAAATTGCTCTTGATCATTTTAAAGTAGCTCTGTAGCATCAGAGCCAAATTTCAGTTGTGTTTAAACAAGCTACAAATCCTTCATTAGAAACCGGGAGCAGCAGTGCACCCTACAGAAGCAGTACAGTTCCCTGTCACAGTTTATTAATTAGACTATATGAGGAAAAAAACAAGAGGCGAGTGCTCGCACAATATTTTTTTGTGAAAAACAAGTGGCACCACTGTCCTATCATTACCTTCAATGTTCATGCTACTGCCAATCGTTGAATCAGGTGAGCGGTGGCATGCACGTTGGTCATTTAGAAAGGAACTAAGGAAGAAATATATATAGCATAATGAAGTTTGTGAGTAAACAGTCTGATAATAGTGCCTCCAGTGGCAAATAAACAGCCAGAAGTCATTGCTCAATGATATCTTTATGTTGCTCCTTTTACTGTCTTGATTCATCTTGTCTCTGTCTCCCTAAATCTGTTTCCCTATAAAATTACCCCCGCTTTTCCAATTATGATTAGTAGTTGGTGACTGAAAGCTACCTGGGGCCTGTACTACGAAGCTGGATTAAGTCATCCAGGATAACTCTGCGACATCTCGCTAAACTTCACCGGATCTCTGCCATCCGGATCTGCCGTACTATGAGGCTCGTTATCAACTCGATAAGTGAATACGGCTTGGATCTATGCGCGCACACATAAAATGGGCGTGGTTAGCGGCCCCGGAGCATTTTCCACAATGGAGAAGAGAGCAGCCTACTTCACGGCAGAGGAGCAGCAAATAATCCTGCAAAAGTATGAGGAGTACCGAAGTATTATCCAGGCCAGCAGCAACACAACTGTAGCCGCGAGAAGCCGGAGGGATTGCCGGCACATTTTCCACATTTTCCTACATTTTCCAGAAACACAAATTGCTTAAAATGTAATAAAGAACTCATCCACATTAAACCAAAATTATGTAATTAAATAGTCTTTTAAATGGTGATGAATAATTATCTTTTTTATTTTAAATGTAATATAATTAGCCTAAATATAATATTTAATTTCACTTTTAGTGTACTTTGGATCTAAAACAACATTTGTCCCACTGTCATGATCCACCGCTATTGGACAGTGTAAAACATTTCCTCTTTTTTGTTAATTAAAATAATAAATGGACAGTGTTGATAACACTGGGATAAATCTATGAATGAAATTAAACTCAAATCAGATATTTAAAAATATTTCTTCAAACTAAATTATGTCCCTCAGTTTCATGGTGTTACTACCAAAATTTGGAGATCATATTACATTAGACAACATTTAAGATATGATGATTACTTATGTAGCCTAATTGTAATTGAACTTTAAACCAAAATTATTGTTACTTGAGTTTATCCATAATAAAGTTCAGTACAATTATCAGCATGTGTTGTCTTTTCTCAGAAGTAAACATCCTCGGATCAAACGTTATCACTGACATTGAGAAATAATGTCAAATAGTTTGAATTAAACAAGTTAATGTTTTATTTCATGGAGTTTTGTCAGCAGTCTTCAGATGTTGTGATATGTGCCTTTAGATTAATTTTATTGCATTCATGAATCTGTGATTGTAACCTAAAATATGTTAACACCAATGACAGAAATAACATAAAAATACTGACAAGAACGATTTTTCTATATGTCCATTATTGTTGCTGAAACATCATGGTCAACATACTAATAAATACTCTACATTTGTCTAAACGCAATTAATTTTTTTAACTTGTTTGACCAGGAAAATCACATTCATATTTTCAAAATGACCTTAGTGCATTATTTGCAGGTCACAGATGTATAGAAGTCCCTCCCGTGAAAATCTGCACCTCTCGTACAAGATTTTTTCTGGTAAATCAAGCTGATTACTTCTGTCTCGAAAAAAACGCTCCCGACGAAGCGCTCCTCTTACAATTTGTGCACCGACATTAACCGGTTCTGGCAGAAATGGGCAAGCCATTTTCCAAGACAGCAAATTGGTGACTGTGCGGTCTTTTATGCCCGCCCGAGAGAACCGATTGGTCAGCGGGTCTGTCACACCCCGTGAGCTCTTATCCTGGAACTTAACCTGCGCCGGACCAGGTTTGGCGTTCAGCATCAGTTACCGGGGCAACGTGTCTGGATAAAAAGAGATCCACATTCGTAGCGCGGAAAATCCGAAACTTATCCAGGAAGTTATCTCTCTAAGAGCTAATCCAGCTTCGTAGTACAGGCCCCTGGGGTTTACTAAATGACAAGAAATGTACACAAACAGAGTAGTGCAAAAAAAAATAATAGGAGTAGCCTATATAACAGAGCATTGGCTAGTTTATAATTCTACTACTACTACTACTACTACTACTACTAATGATAATAATAATGATAATAATGATAATAATAATAATAATAATAATAATAATAATAATAATAATAATAATAATAATAATAATGATAATAATCTTTTAAACATGAAACAGCTTAAATGAAGTAAGCTGCTTTTGTTTTGTTAGTGTAACTCAGCTTGCTACATTCAGGGTAATGAAGCTGTTTTTCTTCATGAGTAGCAAGTAACTTAGCTCATTACCTTTTACAAGCAGCTTGCCCAACATTATAATTACTTGTATGTGCTTTTTTGCTGGAAGCTCCTCCTAGCTCAATGTAAAATCTGACATAATTTTGCAAATGACAAAATTTGCTCTCTGTTCCATCTTCACTAAATTTGGAAATAACATCAGTCAAGATGGCACCCAGCAAAAGCACACTGTAGGAGGGTTATGCAATTTCATCCTACGTTGTCTGCCTACATTTTGCCATTAAATTATTTACTTTTTTCTTATTTGCCATTAAAGCATTTCATGCCCCATCGTGGTCCAATGCGGAGATCAAACAATTCTTTGTTTTCAAAGGTAGGATCACTCACGGCGGCCATAAAATGAAAAACAAAAGCTGAATGTGAAAATCCATTTCTGCTGCCTATTGATGCCACTAGAACCATGACCAATGGGCCTTTTTCATTGGGGACCTTTGCTTTGTCAAAGCAGAAAGAGCACATGTGTATGTAACAGCAATTAATCACAATGGTTCCATTCCATTTAAGTGTACCAGTAGGCCATGTCAGAGAGCCAGCATGGAAAATAGAAGTGCTCTAAAACAGGTGAGGCTAAATGGAGAGCAGCCCTCATTATTCATATTTATTCCAATGGTGGTTTTCACCGCTCTGACATGTCAAAGTGTTCACAGTGAAATTGGCCCATAGCGCTGACTTTTTTTTGCTGTTCCTGGGCAGTTAGATTGTCAGTGACCTTAGTTTGAACACAACAGACCCAGTGTCTTATAGGATGGAAACAAGATAAGTTTGTTTTGAAAAGAGAAAACAGAAAGAAAGCTTTATTTGGGATTTGCCTCTGCAATGGTGAGGTGTAATATTCACTCTGACTTCCCGGATATGATAAACCATGCTGCTGTTTTTCTCCTCCTCTTCTTCTGTCTGTGTAAACACATTTAGATTGAAAATTCCTTCCACGTTGAGACTCTGGGCTTGGTGTCATGGTGGAATATAACCTGATGCCAAAATATTCACCTCACTGCACATCACAGCGCTCATAATGCACTGTGTGAGATATGAATTTAAGTGTGAGCTGATGATTACCTCTTTTTTTCTGAGCCATTGTTTGTCAATCTGATGTCCTGAGGATCACTCTCAGGAGAGAAATAATCTAAGAAATATTTACTGCCAAGTCTAACAGTCAGGCAAACGTGTTCCAGAGGATCCAAATCAAAAAGCACTTCAGGTATTTTATTTCATCCTTTATTTTTCAAACTCCTGCAGCTCTGGAGGGAAAGCCTGGGCACTTGATTGCACTTATCCTCCAGGAAATAATGAACTCAGTATGACCCAACCCAAAGACCATTTTAAGTTGAAAAACCCAAATCCAAAGAAGTTTAAACATTTTGTAAAATAAAAAACAAAACAGAATATAATGATTTGGAAATTCCTTTTGACCTATATTCATTTAAATACACTAAAACTACAAGCTTTTATATGTTCAAACAGACAATCTTCATTGTGTGCAATTATCATTTTGAATTCGATGCCTGCAATTTGTTCCAAATATGCTGGGACAGGGGCATGTTTACCACTGTGTTACATCACTTTTACTTTCAACAACACTGAGGACGCCTCTGGGAACTGAGGACACTAAGTGTTTAAGCTTTGTTGGAACAATTCTTTCCCATTCCTGTTTGATGTATGACCCCATTCGCTCAACACTCCAGGGTCCGCATTATTGTGTTTTGCGCTTCATAATGTACCACACATTTTTAATGAGACAGGTCTTGACTGAAGGCCAGTCTATTACCCACACTCGTTACTACAAAGCCTCACTGTTGGAACACTTGCAGAACGTGGCTTGGCATTGTCTTGCTGAAATAAGCAGGGATGTACCTGAAAAAGACATCACTTGGATTGCTCCAAAAGCTGTATGTACCTTGCAGAATTAGCAATGCCTTCAAAGATATGCAAGTTACCCATGCCATAAGCACCAACACACCCCAAACTATAGCAGATGTTGGCTTTTGAACTTTGCAGTTATGACAATCTGGATGAACTTTCTCCACTTACCCCTGGAGGCACAACATCCATAATTTCAAAAACAGTTTAAAATCTGGACTCATCAGACCACAGCACACTTTTTTTTAACTTTGTGTCAGTCCATCTCAGATGAGCTCAGAGGAGCTGGCTGTGTCTAGAGAGTTATTATCCGAAATGCTATAAAAGCCAAAATGAAAATAAAAACCTGTGCTATTCTTTTGTATATCAAGTGTACTACCTGCCCTGTCAGTATTTAATGCCAGAAATATTTTCGAAATGAAAATGGATTTATAGCATTTTGGAAAAGAGCTCTTTATATATGGCTTTAACTTTGCACAGTAGAGTTTTAACTTGCACTTGTGGATGTAGTGACAAACACTGTTTACTGACAGTGGTTCTCCAAAGTGTTCCTGACCCCACATGGTAGTATCCTGTACAGAATGATGTCAATGCAGTATGGGACTCTCTTAAAAATATGTAGTCACACAAAAGAAAACTAAAAAAAATAATTGCAAGGCTAAAAATGTGCCGGTGCAAAAAAATAACCAGCCCCTCCATTGTGGACACAGTGAAAATATTGAGGTCTTTTATTTTCAAACATTAGCAAAACGTACTTGTTTTTGTCAGTAATGGAACAAAACATGGGGAGGGGTTTAAATCCAAGAGTCAAGGAAAGGAAAAGTGAAAGAAGTTAAGGAGAAGAAAAAGTAATGATTTTCTTCTTTGAAATTTCATGCCACAAAATGTTCAAACCGGTGATCAGGTCAATATTCCAGCCAACCTTGAATCAACAGTATGGGCTCTAATTTCGTAGACCAGGCGCAAGCGCAGGTGCACCAGCCCTGCGCCGGCCTTCGCCGTGCGCACTGGGTGTGACCAGCGCACTTTGCAAGTTTCCTGCAGTGCCAAGAGAGGCGCACTCAAGGCGCAGACCATCGCATCCACGCCTCCTCAGCGCATATCGAGAGAGGAGGAGACGGAGGCGTGAATGGGTTTGACACAGCCGACCGCTGTCTTCACCAATCAACTGACTGCCTCTCCTCGCCTTTAAATGCGCTGCGGCCGAGGCGCAGCGTCTGATTGGTCTGAATGACCCCCGCCACAGCAGGCACAGTGTGCTGGAAAGACCAGGTAGGAGCCGCTGTCCCTTCAGCAGGAGAATGTACAACGGGGTGCGCATCGGAGGCCAGGATGCGCGTCACCGTGTGGGCCAGCTCCCAGGACAGATGTAATCTGTTCCTTTGTCATTAATAGTAAAAAAAATAAGAGACAGTTTCACACCCGCTGTCTTATCCATTCATGATTGTGATCCACCTGCACTCCTGGTTTATCATCGCCAAATAGCAGAGCCTTTAGTGATAAACTGTTTACTGTCTCAGTGTCTCCTCCTAATCGTCCTTGAAATAGGCTAATGTACTCCATCTTTTTAGATCACGTTAAAAATAAAGACTAAAATAGAGGAATATGGGAAATAACAGGTACATCCAGAGTAACATACATTTATTTTCTCTCTTTTTTCTCCTTTTTTTCTTTGAATTTAATGAAATGAGAGAAGCCAGATATATACTCAGTATCAGATGTAAAGGGTGTTTATTGTTGACTTGTAAGATGTGCATCAAACTTCCAGCTGCCGTCAGGTTAAGTTTCTTTATGACAAACGGTTTTAATCCAACATCAGATGTGACGGGACAGTTAATATAGATACAGATGTACATGCTGGTTCAGACGGGGACATTAAATAGTGATTGCTGTGATTGTTTATTGCATTAAAATATGCCTGACACTTCGGAAACCTGCCTCTGAGGTGTGCGCACATGTGCGCTTGTCACCAAATTACAGCTGCGGAGGGTGCGCTTCGCCCTGCGCCGAGGTTAGACCAGGCTGAAGCTGGCGAGCTTTCAGCGCACTTTCTGCACTGTTTTTGGCACGAAATTGTCACTGCGACAACATGAATCTGCTGACACCTCCCCCTGGTGCGCCATCACCTCCCCTTGGTGCGCCGTCACACCCATCTCTGCGCAGACGGTCTACCAAATTGGCAAACTGGCAGCGCACGGCGGTGCGCCGGACGAAATTAACACTGCGTGGGGTGCGCCAGGCTTGCGCCCCCTGCGCTGCACCATGAAATTAGAGCCCTAAATGTGAGAATAGTACTAGCCCACTTTTTAGATGACAGTGTGAGTTGATAGCCCATATTCTGCTTTTCTTGATATTTATAAACCCTTTAGTGCATTGCACACATTTCCCCCATCCAAATAGACCCACCAGTGTGACATCATGCCATTGTTTTGTCAGCAGTTATAGCCTATTTGCTTTTGATGCAAGTCCATTGTAGAGCCTGGATGTTAAAAAGAATGCAAAGGTGTTGCCAAACGGCACCGAGCAGTGTGACCTGACCAATCACCACACAGGTGACCTGTAGGCCAAACAGACAAACTGAACCCAAGTGAAGAAAAGAGACTTAAATGGGCAGGAGCTCTAATGGAGTATCTTGGACACACAGAGACCACAACCCTTCAAGGGAGAACACCAAGTTTGTAAATATGTCCCAACAGTCATAAAATTGCATGTATGAACATGATTATGTCAAAATATGATCTCTTTAAATAGGCAGGAGCTCTGTCTTTCAGACAGAGAAAGAATATAGCTCTGTCCAGGGTACACTGTATATCAGAACTTGTTGTCTATTTTAGTTATTAGTAATTATGGACATAATCTTGCAGTTATAAATGGACAACTAATTTAAGGCAAAACATGAGCTCTTCAAAAGCACACCCTCTTGTCTGGATTTCTTGGTGATGTTAATGGCATACACAGGAAAAGAAAAGCCCAAGTGGTAATTATGGCCAAGTATCAAAGAAGAACAAACCCATTTCTGAAGTTTTTTATGAATAATTACATGTACACATCAAGGTCAGTAAGTGTAATTAATGTCTTTATTTATTCTCCATGCTCCTGCAGCTTTGGAGGTAAAGCCTGATTGTTTAAGGTTATTGTGTGTGTTTTTATACACTGGACTTTAGTTTATTCTTTATAGTAGTATTAACTCAATGTGACACAGCCTGTGTTTGCAGTCTTTGAAAGTCAAGGTCAATGTAGACTCGACTAAGAGCTCAGGATTTAATCCCTTTTAGTGGTAGAAAAAAATAAGCTGACTGCCAAGTGGATTTGTTGTAAAAATAGGATTATGCTCTCAGTGTAGATATTGTTTCTTGTTTTTTTTCCAGTGTAACACTCTGACATTTTAAAGCTAATGTGTGTCAAGGTTTTACACAGCCAATATCTTCTTGTTGTGATTCCAAACAAGCATTTCTGTGACTCAACAGAGCAAAAAAAAAATAACAAAAAGTGAAAAGCTGCAGGACAAAGACATCACTTTAGTTTCTTGAAAATATACCTCGAAATACCTACAGTTATTTTCCCCTCTAGCAAGCAGTCATGTCATCCCCAATCAGAGAAAGAGTTTGTTCTGATTTCTGAAAAGCAGTCACTGCAGTCACTTTGTAATCATCAAGTCGACCACAGCAGCACGGCACCTTATCTGCCATGATCCTGGACAGCAATTCAGTCTTGGAGAGGCTTTTCTTTCTTTCAAGTAGTCACAATTTACTCTGCATCTTTTTAAATGGAGCTGGTGAGGTTTGACATGCAATTTCTTTTCCATTATCCCACATCATGTTTCAGCATTTCTACCATTACTCCTGTCCTTCTGCTGTTGCATCATAAAAAAGCATATTCAGTAATTGATGTTTTCGGTCCACACTTGTGGTGTTGTCTCTGTTTGCAGGGTAGAAAAAAGAAAACAATCTTATTATAACAAGCATACGTTAATAAAAGCAGCATCTTACAATAGAAAACACGAGTGAAAGTACAGGTAGGCGTTGGTTGTTTTTTTATGGTAATATGGTTTATTCTACCGTCTTCATTAGCATAGAAACAGCAGCAAGCAGTTTCCAGCTCCATTATCTCCAGCAGCTGATGTGCTCCTGACGGGCCGTCTGATAAATGTGAGCGCACCCTCACTGTTAAGATTACCAACGTGCTCCATCTGTCCAGTCCGTTCTTGTGGAGGCGGGTCAGATGTTGTTTAACTCAGAGCCAAGCCTCTGTATAACCGAGGAGCAGGAAAAATAACACACGGTAGCAGTAAATGTGTGAAGAGGTGCCAAAGGACTCACTGCGGAGAAGGTGAGGTGACAGCCCACTGAGAGATATAAATGCCAAAGAGTGGATTTATTTGGTGACCACTTCTTGTTCCCCATTATGCCTATTAGCATCATCAAACAAATTAGTGTTATTACCTCTGCCAAGGGGGGTGTGATTTTGCCAGAATTTGTTTGTTTGTCTATTAAAAGGTTATCTCAATTTTCAGGGAATGTTGGTCATGGCACAAGGAAGAAGTGATTAGATTTTGGTTGTGATCAGAATCCGGATGTAGCTCCAGATTTTTTACAAGGATTTCATACAGCCTCCTGGGAACAAACCTGATTAACCAGATGGTTTGTTTGATATATTTTACTAGTCCATCCATGTAACAGTCTAAAGACAGTGTTTGGATACGGGCAAACCTTTTCAAAGGTATATCCAGCAGATGATTGGATGACAATCAATCAATCACAATTATGATGGGCCAATCAGATAATGTGAAAGGTTGGTGCTACTGCAAGGATTTTAAGTGCAAAATATAAGCAACTTTGTAGAAAACATAAAAAGTGTAAAATACAGTCCAGATCTGTTAAAGCTACACTACTCATTGTAAATTGGAGCTTGGCAAGATGATTCACCTTGAATCAGGCATATCCAGCTGCTTTGAAAGGTTACCAGGGAGCATAAAACTTTCTTCATATTGTGGCATAACAAGTGGACAGGTAGTCAAGGGACAGTACATCTCAACGACATATCCCAGCATACAGCTGTCAAACCCCAAAATTGTGGTCATCAAGCAACCTCAAAGGTCAAGCAACAAGATGGCTGCCAGACTACAAACTGCATCACCCAGAATGCATCAGGAATCAGACACCTGCAGGTGTTTGAGCCACCTGATTGAAGCAGGGCTGAGGGAGTGGACAAAGAGAACAAAGAAAAGGCAGTCACAGAGACCTCCTGAAGGGAGAGGGCTGCACAGAGGAGGTTGGAGAAGCCTGAAGTTGGGGGGAACACAGCTTGAGAAAAACCCTCTGGAAAAAGGAAAGTTGGACACGTTTTTTGGTTATAGTTGACAGTTTATAAAATAACCTTTTCCCCCTTCAGTGCTACTTTAAGTTGAACTTTGAGTTGAAGAAGAGACTTAACAGAGTTCCCCATGTTTGTTATGGATGAAGACTGCTTGTTGAATGAAAAAACTTTGTTGGAACCTTCCTTTTTTGCACTATCTCAGTTTGCCTCGCCTTGTAGACCTCTCATGATGCTACAATATGATACGTATAATTATATATACATACTATCAACTTTGTAAATATCTCAGGATTGATCCTTGCCCTGTTTTAAGATATCAGACCAATTGATTTTTAAAGGTGCTCGGAAACAGAGTGTGAAGTGGGTGGGCTTTAGATAATATTTTAAGATTCAATAAATACACCAGCCAATAAAAAACATAAACATCAAGTCCTGCCAACAAAATGCATCATATCTATTTTACTCCCACCTAATCAGCCTCTTCGCATCAACAAGAGGGAGGTTGATAGACAGCGATGTTTGTTTCTAACAGTGGAAGAGTCGGGGACCGTTTTGTGATATTCAGGAAGAACTGAAATTACAACAGAGTGATACAGACACTCATTTATCTCATTCAACAGAACCACTGAAGAGTCTCAGTATACTTAAGAAGTTCATATTGTCAGCTGCAGCCACTGTTAATTTTTCACAACATATGAACACGACCAGATTTCTTTACAAGCTAGAGCAAATCTTATTGATTTTTGTAGGAAGAAAGAACTTCTTCTTGTGCTGTCTCTGAGTTTGGACTGTAGGGAAAGCTCTTGCTCATGCCCAACAGCTTTTATATTAAATTAAGCTTTATTGATCTCACACTATCACTGGATTGTATCCCTGTTCTGGGAGTTTGAAAATTTAACATAATTATTTCTTTCAGAATAAAGACAAAAATGCACATGTGAAGACTCCACCCAGCAAGGGGGTCGAACAGTGACCTTCTTGCTGGGAGACACCCGCTGCTATACCTGCAGCTGCACTCTGAATAATGCTTCATATAACTTTTTAATTGTTTTATCTTTATGTGTGTGAGATGCTGATGAGGCCTACAGGCTGAGATGAGAGCTAGACTTTTTGAGCCATTGGGGGTTTGTTATGAACGTACTGCAATGAAAGGCTGACTGTGTAGGAGAAGAGACAGGACTCGTATATAGATATGACAGCTTAGTGATTGTCAAAACAAGCTCATGGCAGAATCTGGCCGAGTCTTGCTTAAGTGAGTGAGCTTGGCTATCATCGGTGCAGAGACAGGGGGAGTGGGAGAAGCAGAAAAGAGGTGTCTTAAAATGAATGAATGGATCCACAACTGCCCTGAAGTTACACTATAAACTTCATATTTATGTAATTTAGCTTTTATTTATCTCACTTTTTGCATTTTGCTTTGTTTAATGTCGGTTTAGATGCTGCTTCAAACCAATGGTCCTGAGTGGAGCTGAGAAAAGTGTTTAATCTGAATTATATTGATCCAAATTGCCCTAGTTGGACTTCACTCTCATCTAACTTTGTTGTAATCTGTTTTTTAAAAGACTATTGTGGGCTTTACTGTATCATTTACAATCACTAACTGTTCTAAAGCAGACATCTGTTGGATACATTAGTTATCCCGAGGTGTTTGTATACATCTGAGCTTATTAAGCTTTCCACATTTTCATTTGCATGCATGCAACCTCAATAAAATCAATTTTAATTTGCAGCAACATATGGCAAAGTTCAAGGGGGGTAAATACTTGCAAGGCACTGCATTAGGAGGCTCTGCATCAGTTTGAAATGCTCATAATGTCAGAATCATGAGCCAATTATTGTTGGTGATCAGAGGGCAATTATTTCTGCACACAGCAAGATATTATATCAGTGCAAGGATGGAATAGAAAATGGAGTAAGCATATGGATGAAGACTTTCTCCACTAACCAGGTTTTAAAACAGACATCAGGGTTTCTTGCTCTCACTGAGACGAAAATCTGCTCCATGTTTTTAAAATCCAGAGTAACTGCAAGACTGTTTGTTCAAGCACTCACTAACACCACTTTGAGCTTCACGCTCCGGTTTGACTAAACATAATGGGCCTTAAGCTTCAGTTGACGCCAGAGATAAGACTCTCCCAGACTTCGCCTCTTTTACACACACTCACATAAACACACTCACACTGCGCTCTGCTGTGCTGGTGAAAGATTCATTAGTGTGAGGATGCAGAGATCAGCAAGATTGGAGTAGAAGTTGCTTCATATTTAACAGTCTTGGGGAGAGAGCCAGGGCTTGTGGTCCGATAGCATGCAATTTTCATCAGAGTAATGGAAGATGATGTCTGAGATGCTGGGAGCACCATAGCGGAGCAGGAAGAAGGCATTTCGTCGCCCTGCTCTCAGCACTTGCTATTTACTTTTATGATTGTTTCCTTGTTCGTGTGAAACGAAGGAATATTCATCGGTGCCACACAGGGCGGTGTGATAACGGGTTGACAGTGCAAAGAAGAAAATAGAGGACGGAGGACATTAGCAGTTGAATGTGGATATAAGCAAAAGATTAGCCACTAAGCAATGCTTGTGAGAACTTTCTTTTCGATGTTTTATAAGTTTTCTAAAATGTGATCTGAAATATTATCCACAAATTTGGATTGATAAGCTGAAAATGCAAGGTATGAAAGCTTCTAATCTCACCAAGCCTACATAAAATCTGCCTTAAAACCAGCCTTTGCTTCACTAAGAGAACCTATCAGGCTCGATGAACCCAAGATCTCCAAGGGAAGTGAATTTTCATTGTTCTTTGGAAGTCAGCAGCACTGCTTCCTTGTAGTGATGATACTCCTCCATTATGATCCTAAACCTCACACTAGCTGAGATGATTCTTCTGCTAAAAGATCTGCTAGTGCTTCCTCAGACTTCGTTGATTTGACCTGCAGTGTCTTATTTTTGACCTGTACTTAGACTTGAACACCAGTGGCTCTTGACTTCACATGGTCTTGTGCCAAATGACTTGGAAACACTCAACATTTAAATATGTGCATTAAATCAATGTACGTGACATTTTTTATGATTCTCCAGTCAGCTGTCTGACCAGCAACATCTGCTAGCTGTGCATGCCATCCACTCCCACTTGCACAAAGATTGACCATTTACATAACACATTGACCAAAACAAACAGTCTTTAGTTTAACACAGCATGTTATGAATAAAACTGTAAGTGATTTAAATAAAGCTTCCACCAAAGCAGAGCAAGAAAGGGTGATATTAAAAAGCATCTGCAGTGAATCTGAAGGGTGAAGACAGTTATAGATCCAAATTTCCAGTGCTTTCTAGCATGCATTGATTTGTCAAGCCTTGTGGTGTGCCCCCAGAGATCATGGGCCTCATTTTGGGATCAGTGCATTCACCTGATAAGTATGTTCTGGTCTTTACACTGAAACAGGAGTACCCTAAGAAAACACATACACGTGGTGGTGGAACATGCAAATTCACACAGAGAGGCCTGTCCTATCGGTAGTTGATTCAATAACTTCCTTGATGTGCAGCAACAGCACAATCTACTGCACCTTATGACAACTATTTTCTTATATTCACAAAACATACAAATAATTAAACAATACTAATAAAGATGGCTTACTTTATCTTGCCATTGAGCAGTGATTCATGTCATACATTTAAAATAAAAACACATACAGGCATTGGCTGAGCTCATGCGCATGTAATTAGAGTCCTTTAAACATACATAGAGGTGCACTTGCTGTAATTGCTTCACATAGATCAGATAGTGAGCTGTCATCTCTCCAGCCACAATCTACCACACTATTTCCCAGACTTGATTTCACCAGGAACTTAACAGACAACCCAGGTCCCCACAGACTGAGCTACTGCCACCCCAATGCTACCAATCATTTTGGTGGTGTTTTCTCAGAGACTCATATCAATCCTACATGGCAGATTTTTTTTCAGATTTCTTCATGTTGCCATGAGGACGGCTGCCGTTCTTCACCCCTGCACTGACAGATGACTTCAGTTTGGGTCATTTCCAGGGTACCATCTCGCCGAGCGGAGACACAGCAGAATGTTAAATGCTCTCTATCCACCACTCTGCCTTTAAAATACATTCTGTTGATTTATGAAAATGCTGCCAAAATAATAAAAAAGAATAAAGTGTGGAATCTTGACCGAAAAGTAGTCTTTGCCAAAACTAAAACCAATTCCAGTGAAGCTGCCTGAGAAAACATGTTGTTTGGGCTGACAGAGCAGGAATGGAGGTTGACAGTGACAGGGTGAAATTGCTCATGTTCATCTTGCAACCATCTTGTTTTGTGCTCTCAGGAGGCCACTTTGACCCAGTTAAGGAAGGAAGCATGTAGTAGTCCTGTGCAGAAAACTGTCCATAACAGACAGAGTTATTTTTGGAGAAATATCTGCAGGAAAAAACTCACTTTTACTGTCTACTGCCTTTATGGGGGAAAGTTCCAGACATCCAAATACTTTATGGGCCAATAATAACTGAAGTTTTTGGGCTAAACTTTCCCAATTTTCATATGTGAGATTGTGTCTGGAAGCTTTAGAATAGGCTGTATACTTATGAGAGTAAATAAGGTATCATTGAAAGGGGTAAAGATTTGCATTTTCCTCATGATGGGTAAATGTTGGAATGTGTAGGATCCCATGTCAAGTATCAGCTGCTATCTCTGCTGCAGAATCTCAATATTGACGCCTACTCAAGCATCTGACTTATAGATCAGCTTATATAGCTTGTGAGTATTTTTATTAAGTCACAGTGGTTGAAAAAGTGCAAAAGCCTGAAATTAATAATCGGTTTATAACAGAAACCAGACTGGAAGGACTGTACTTGGGGTCAGATATGATAAAAAGTTATCCCCAGATCATACTGTATAAAAGTCTGCAGGCAAAATATGTTTAATAACTTTTCTGTATTGGATATCTTGAACTTAACAAATGATTGAAATAATGGCTTGATTGTTTTAAAAGCAATATGTCCAAGAAATCAGTCAAGATGTAATACATATGTTCTCAGAATATTAATAAACATGACCCAAAAGGTCTGCGTTCAGACTGTTCATGACCTGTGATTGCTCTGTTGCTGTAAAAAACAAACACTTTGGGGGTGTTGGTGGCGTGGTCTGGCAAGTGGTACAACCACCAACTGGAAGGTCAAGGGTTCAAGCCCAGCTCTGGTTGTCACATATCAGTGTGGCCATGGGCAACACCTAATCCCACTACTGCATCAGCAGTGTAGTAGTGGGGTGGAGTGTTTGAAAGTTTTAGCTAATACTGATGGATAACTTCAACCATCAGTGGTGAATGTGAAAGTTTTGGCAGAAAAGCACTGCGTCTCAAGTCCATGTAGCTTTTGTGACAAATGCATGCATTTTATTATTGCATTTATATGAACTTGTGTCAACTTGCCGTGGCAATCTTTCAGTAGAGTTAAATAGATTTTGAACATTATTTTGTGGGAGTAGCACCTTTTACTAGAAAGCACTCAAAAAGCACAAACCTCTGCCAAGGTAGCTCACATATGGCTGTTACAGCTATAAGCAACAGTTCCATGAAAAAGTTACCATCATAGTATCATTCATGACCCTGAAAACCCACTCCTATCACCCGGAATCATGTTGATATCATTATTAGTTTGCTAATAACTGTTATCTGGATCACCACCAAAGTCTAATCATTTCTAAGTTAGATCATTAGCAACATTTCCTGAAAATATCAGCAAAATCTATCAGGTACTTTTTGGGTAATATTGTGTAATCTCTAGTGCACGTCAGTTCATATTTTTGATCGCCTGTTAACACATAATCCCAGTATATATCCAAGTGCTAAGCACAAAGGATGGATTGTGTGCCACAGCTGTACCAAACAGTAAAATTGATGCACAGACCCGTTAACAAACCCTGAAACCTGCAGGAGTCTGAAGTTTACAGTATGTGGCTGAGGCACTGCTCATCAGTATTCAGATGACAGCCTACTACAGTATGTAATGAGGAAATATTGATAGAAGCCTGCCATGTAATCCTCCTGAAATCAGTTTTTATTTACTATTTCTCGCCCTCTGCCACAGAGGATTTCTTACAGCACTGATTCAGAGCACATTGAGCTCACAGGAGTCATGTTTTATCATTTGGACAACAGCTCAGGTGGTAGTGATTTAGATTGCTCTAAAATCTCCAGAGAGAACTTTTCATCTCTGACTGTCCGTCTTGTTTTCCTCACACCACCTTCACATTTCTTTAGCTCAATCCACCGAAGCATCATTGTCCATCAAATTCAGCCCTCACAGCAGAAAATCCCAAATCTGTCTCCCACAATTCTGCTTGTTTTTCTCTCAGAGCTGACTGTGTATGTTTACAAAGGCATGGAGAACATGTTGATGCACATTTACATATTAGAGACTGTAAAGCTTGTGCATATTAGCTTATTTTCATATATGTCATAACAAAGTCAGATATGAAAGAATTTGACAATAAAAAGGGTTTAAAGCTTTTTATGTTGGATAACAATGTTATTGCTAATGTTGCTTTGCTTTTTCTTCCTTTTGTTAGCGATTAAAAAACAAATCCATGTCCACGTCTCACTTTGTCCTGCCTCCCAATAATATCTGCAATATGCAACCTGGTTATAACTGTTAATGTCTCGGCTTAACCAGCTGAAATACCAAATAAATACACCATGCTTGCATCAGTACATAGCCTGTATACAGTGTCATTGCCAAGGAAAATCATCATCATTGATGGATGTGTTGCCATGTTGAGCTGTCATGCCGTAAAAAGACGTCAATGTCAAGACTATGCTCCTGTTTTATGTTAGTGTTAGTTTAATATCATCTCTCCTGACATGTCTATTTCACACGTGTTTCTATGTTGTTTAGTTTACACCTTGATGTTTCCTGTTTGAGTCTGTATTGTGTTCTCAGAGTGTCATTTCTTGTTCTACTTCCTGTCTCGTCTGCCCTGATTAGCTCACCTATTTCATTCTTCTCACCTATTCCTGGTTTGTCTCACCTGTGTATTGTTGTCTTCAGTGTTTATAGACTCACTGTTCCTTCGTGTCTCTCTGTGCTGCTCTGTTCAGATACATGCTGACTCCATCAAATGCGCTGTAGCAGTGTAGTTTATTTTATTAGGGTCCAAAATTGCTATAGCTATTCCCACAGGATCCACAAAAACTTACCATGCAACAGTGACATGAATTCTAGCAACAGTATGTCAACATGAGATCTTAACAATAACAGACAGTATGACAACATATATGAAAACAACAGATAAACCCAACAGGAGGTCTTTTTACAACAGATGCGGCTTATTTCAAATGGCACCAGGGAAGAAACATGATGCATAAGGTACACTACAAATGCTCATTTTTCTGGTGATCTGTTGCTACAATTTAAAGCAAGTTTTGGCTTATCTTGGGAGATGATTATTTTTATCTTCAGGGTATTTTTTGCTATGAACTGATGGGTGGGTGTGGATATTTGACAGATAAATAGATTGATAGATGGATGAATCAGTAGATAACTAGAATATATCGATAGATTGATAATTGAGTAGATGACTGAATGATTGGATGGATGATAGATAGATAATTATATAAATAGATTGACTAATTTATAGAGCATGGGTGGATGAATCAGTACATATGAATAAATTGATTATTTGCTAAATAGATGAATGTATGGATGGATAATTAGATTGATGGATGATCAAATGTATGTATGTATTTATGTATGTAAGATAGATAGATAGATGGATCCCGTTCTCACAAACAAAAGTATTAGTTGTTGAAACCATATTTCAGGATAATGCCTTCTCTGCAGCACCACACTGAACATAAAAATTCTGTTTTGTCTCACATTTAACTTTTCATCAAAAAAATGCTGCTCCTGTGGTTTGGATATTGTGCTTGGTCGTGCTGTATTTCAATATTTGATAATATGCAGCCTTGGGATGATCTGAATACATTGTGGTTTACTTTGGACTGTTCTGCTGAATATAATAAAGGAGAAAAATCTGCATGTGGTACTTTGGATTTAATCAAATACCTACAGAACATTCCCCATGTGCTTCAGTTACATTTAGAGCTATGAGCACCTGATTAAATGCTTAAAATCTAATAGAGATCGTGGTTGAAATCTTACCTGTAAAACATGAGCAAGTTAACATTTTTGGAATCCATTAGAAATCATTGTCTCCCATCCACGGACAGACGGATGTGCCTTTTCAAATGGAAGATGTCTCTGTTCCTTCTTCAGTTTATATTTTTTGGAAAAGAATTACCTGTCTGGTGAAGCCTTTGGGTCCCCTGAAATCTGAAACAACTGAGCCCATTTCCAATTCAATCTTTGAAAACAGCAAAACATTAGTAAGCACAAACCTGATTTCTTTCTCTCCTAAGATCTCCGAATGATTTACTCCTGAAGTAGTACCCAAAAGCTTCCACCATTTGCTTCCCCTTCCTTGTGGCAGTTAGGAAAGTCAAGAGCTGAGTATTCTATGAATAGGCGCATCCTATATTCATGAAGTAAGAATGGTTACATCCAATGCCAATAATAAATAACAATAAATGCCAAAGAAGCAAATACAAGGTGTTTTTAACAAAACAGTAAGTCATATCATCACTGCTGGATTTTAATTCTTATAATTTTTCTCACTTTGTTACTTCTTGACATCTCACTTTGCTAAATTCTTATCCCTCATCCATTCAAATCACATGCGTTTTTAAAAGACCACATTTTACTCATTTTCAGTAAGTTAGCACTTGTTCCTGATGTCCCTGGAAATACTTTTGAGGCAGAAAATGATCAGGGTAATACAGTGAGAGCCAATGAGGAGGGATGATGACGTTTGTCCTGTGCAACTGGTGCGAAACTGGAAAAGGGAGACTTGACAACATAGATCAAAACCACTGTTGGAGGAAAAGTTTATTTGACTGCAAAGAGAGTAACAGATTCTTAGTCAAGCCTGGAAGTTTGAATGTGTTGTTTCCACTTCACATCATTAAAGTTCCGTTAAAAATCTAAAATGATCCCCATTGGCCATCTTATAAATCCAAAGAGTCATCTCGAGCTGCTGTTGGATACAGAGCTAAAACACTGCAGCTTTCTTCTCAAATGTAATTGTTGTGTACATAGTAACTAATTGATATTTGCTTCTGCTATAGTTTACATTTAAATAGGTTTGATCTTTACTGCATATGTGATGGATGAGTGTTTTGAGTTCACCTCAAAGTCTATAGAGAAACTTTATCATCTGATATCATGTTTACAGCAGTGCTTATTTTATTAAAAAAATCAGTGCATCCCTTGTTGAATAATTCTCTTTTTATTTTTATTTTTTTGTGATCTGTTGAATGAAAGGTAGCAGTGAGGACAATAAGCGCCTGGTCCAGCTGTTATTTATCTACTGAAATAAATAAACAGAGTTGGTTTAAATTATAATTATAAATTAAAATGCTATGAATGCTGGAGTAAAGGCTGTTTACCTTTATAAAGCTCTGGAGTCTCCACAGCATCAACAAACTATTCGCTCATTTAATTTTTAACCCCCAGTTGAAATGTTTCCTCTTTTTTTTCGACAGGATATCTCCAAAGTGCAGAGAATTGTCACAGCCACTAAATCACCCGTGAACATTGGTGTAATGAGGAGAGAGAGCGACGGCGTTAAAGAGTGCCAGATGGAAAAGGTGAGCCTTTGGAGTAATTAAACTGAAATGGCCTGTGTGACCCGAGGGTCTGTCGCACCGAGGTTCATCTGCTCACTGCAGTCATGCTCGAGTCCCTCGTCAGAAATCAGACGAGACACTCTGACTCCAACTGTCTTCGTTTGGGTCATTAATTGAGGAGTTTCATGCAAGAGTGAAGACAAGTTTAGAGCTGAGGACACATTCTTTGCTTACAGGACTTTATTCAGTTAAACTGTTTTTGTGTCTCCCTTCATCATAATGACTCCGATCAATGTATTAGGAAAAAGTACATTTTTACAATTTGATATTTATTCAGTATGGTCATTTTTCTTAACCTGACATACCAGATTAACAGTTTCATATTGGAAATATTTCACTAGTCCATCTGGGGAGGAGCCCTGAGAAAATGTTTTCAGGGGCAGAACCTTCAAAAACAACAGCAGTTTGTGATTGGACGATTGTTTGGCTCATCACACTCATCACAACCCATATCAAGCAGTGCTGCTATGACGTAGCATATGTAGTGGCTAAATGTAGCGGCTAATGGCTAACTGTTAGCCGCTATGGCTTACAAGGGCAAACAACAGTTCATGGCCGTTAGCCGTAGCGGCTAACAACTAACAGCCATTAACTGTTGTTTACCCTTGTTAGCCATTGGCCGTATTGGCTTATGGGCCATTAGCCAATAGATTAACTCCCTTAAGACTGTTGTTTCACATTAAATTATACCACATAGATGTATCATTTAGTACTTATATATGACATTAATCTCATCAAAAACAATACCTATGACATAAACTTATGAGGAGAGCATATTTCACCAAGTATAACTGAGTAATCATGATGACCACATTATTTGACTTCACTTCCTGTCAAGTTACTTTCTGTTGTCGTCACACCAGCAGCTCCCACTGCTCCCGCCTCTCTTCCCTGATTGGGCCATTAAGCATTTAGCCAGGTGAAACCATTGGACAATTAAGCCTGGCAAGACGGAGATGCATGATTTCAGAATCAGGCAGGTCCGTCTGCTCTGCAAGGCTACATTATTCTGCAAGAAATATCAAAGATCTCTATTCTCTCATAATTCTTATACCTTAAGCTCTGTTGCAATCTGTTGTTGGAATTAACTTTAAAAATACTGAACTGTCTCTTTAACTTCATTGCAAATATCTGGTCTAAACTTGGCTTGATGTTTTTGGTTTTTATCACTGACGTCTTAGCTGTGGACTGCAAGACTTATAAAAGACATTTTGAAGACATGACCTTGGGCTTTTAACGAAACATTTTACTCTTTATAATACATGAAATGAAACAAATCAATGGATGATCATCAAATATGAAAAAGAAACTGTCTGTTGCAACCTGAAGCACACAAACAGAAGCACTGGTTAGAAAGATCAATAAAAGAGTGTTTTAGTTGCAGTACATGTAACATCTGTGCATATAACTCCTCTCCAGAACTTTTTATTTGCTGCAGCACTTCAACAGAGCAAACAGTTTTTCACCGTGGATCTTTATTACAACATTAGAAGGAGTCTAAAGTCTCGCCGGCACTTTGAGAGCTGTTATTGAGGGGGCAAAGAGGGAATAAGTCTGTGACCTCTGCTGTCCTGATTATTATTGTGAAGGTCTTCGGTACCTGATGGTCTCACAGTTCCTACACATGGTGAGCAGTGAGTTATCAGGGAGGCTGCGAATGAGCCTCTCCAAGCCTGTCAAAGTGAAAGGATGTGAAGAAAGCAGGGGAAGGAAACAGGGCCCATAAGGATTTCTGACAAGTGGCTATCAAGAACTATTACAGATCAGAACTGATAGAGCGCTGCAGACAGACGAGTATGGAGGGATGCCACCCCGAGAGGAAATTACCCTCTGTGGAAAGCGTGTCCAAGAGATTGTTCTTTAATGAAATTGTGCCAAAAACAATGTTCGCCGGTGTCCCAAAATTGATTATATAATTCTGGCTGGGCTGTAAAAATCCTGCTACATAAGGGGGAGGCATTCTGATACAGATAAGAGAAGACATATTTGAAACTGAGATTGCATATTATGTTTGCTGGTGAACATTTCCACATCAGCCTCCTGTCCTCCTCTCCTTCAAGACTAAGGGAGGAAATTAAGAGGGACAGTCTGCAGGAGTGCAGACAGCTTATAGTCAGTGCTGCAGTTTGGGAATCAAAAGTTTAAAGTTTGCTGCTATGCAACAAATGATTTGCTCTTTATGCAGACCTCACACTCAAAGCTGCTGCGCGGCTTTGGTCAGTAGTTATGAATCAGACTAGATCAAGCAGTGCATCTGCTACGTAAGCTACAAAAGCAAAGCAGACAATATGGAGCTTTTTCTGTAGCCTTGGAAAGTGGCTGGGAACACCAGGTAACATCTCTGCCATCAGGCAGATCAATCTTCAGATTCAGACCACTTTTTTACTCCAAAGGGGCAGTTCAGTTTTGTTGTCCAGGCCATATTAGCACAGAGCATGAAGTACAATAAGCAGCATGTGGCAGAGGTACTCATAGCAAGTAAGCACCATCCTATAGCTCTATTAAGTATGAAGCATGCATGGACTTTGGAAAAAAAAAACTTTCAAAGCCAAAGTAAAGAGTTGAAAGCAATAAATCCACATTTTAGAAACACTGATAAATTCAAACCGGAGGTGCTCTGAGGGCACAAAGTTCTGCCAAGGCATTTCTGACATTCTTAGCTGAGTTATTATCAGAAATGTGGAAAAATGCCCTGTTGCAAAATGATGTCATCCATCATCCATCAGCCCGACTTCTAAAAACTTTTCAGGTTTGTAGTGGCTGAAGCCTTTCCCACTTGATATTGAGCAAGAGGAACTGGTCACGAGCCAATCACAGGCCCACATAGAGGGACAGACAACGTTCACACTCATACCCAAGGCCAATTGAGAGTCATCAAATACCCTAATGAACATTTTTTCAGTTTGTGGGAGGAAACTGGAGTGCCCAAAGAAAACCCTCACAGGCACAGAGAGAACAGAGCCTGGTCAGCACAGGGGGTTGAAAAAGTGCTCTTCCTGCTGTGACACACGCAAACCAACCTGTTGCACCACTATGCTCACCAACAAAATATCATGATTCTTCTTTGTACCAAGACCAACAACCCCTGAAATTTCATTAAATTCCACTGAGAACATTTTTAGTGATCTTGCTCACAGATGGATGGACAGACAAATGAACAGACAAACTGGCAAAAATGAAACCTGCTTGGCAAGAGTTTATTAGACAAGTAAATAAAAACGCACCATCAAGATTTATTGCACATTACATTACAAGTCGACTTACATTCAGAGAATGTATGATCAGGTCACCAACATAGAAGAACAGGACAAACCTCTGGGCTGAGAACAAGGACAGGACCACAAAAAAATTACGTTTTTTTTTCTTCAACTAACTATTATCAAGGTTCAACAGCCTTATGGCAGAAGAAGTGACAGATTCAAAACAGCAATTTGTATTCCTGACAGTCGCCAGAAAGCAGTCATGCTGGAAACCATTTCTTTGGTTCTTTGGACTACATGTCTCCCCCGTAAAATCACAGGTCTCTGCTGAAGTCAGATTTTTTTAATAGTAAACCTTACCAATCAAAACACAGTTCTAGAAAATGTAAATAGACAGCATGCTGTGAGTATTTCACAATGAGATTAGAGGTACTTATTCTATCATGCACTCTCTACCTGATTCTTGTTTAATGTAATTCTTTTGGATGCTGCACATGAGTCGATTTTGTCAGAAATGTTCTGACTCAGTATGCACCCGGTTCACACGCAGTCTTCAGATCACTAAATTCGGAGTGACTATTTCTTCTGCTACACTGTGTATGAGATCCAACGCAAAATCAAAGCGTACTTATTTTGTGCGCCGGTCCTGAATTACCCGGTCCACGCTGAGTTTGCACCGGCTTGTTAGCCAGAGCGGGAAGGAGGTTGTGTCGTTTCCTCATCTCTGGTGGATCTGATCTCTGTGCGACGGGGCAGGTGCCTTCTCCTTGGATGATCGTGCGGGTTGACTCATGAATTGATGTTTTGAAGGCGTCTGGTTCTGTTTTACTTCGTTTAACTTCAGCGTGGCTACTTCTCTCTGGAGTTCCTGTTTACCTGTGATGTCTTCCATCATCATCCTCAGCGCGGGAAAGTGGGAAAACCTGGAACGGACTCTCGCGCTGCTGACCTGGATCGTGGATTCTGTGTCTGTCCCTGTGTTCAGCTGAGAGATCCCAGTTACCCCGGTGTCTTTGCAGCCATGGGGGCAGCACTGAAATTGTGCCAGGTTTCTGCTGTCCTGTATCGGTCTTTTTTCGCAATCTTTGGGGGTGGCTGTCACCGGTCCAGTTTTCACAGTTACGGACACATCTTACATGGGGACGAGCGCATCTGACAGTGCGCCCACTGTCACTTCATCCACTCGGACCCCTTTTTTCTCATCTACTGTCAACTTTTCTACACAGATCTTTCCCCAGGATGACTCGTCCACATTAACTGTGGACATACAAAAATGGTCGATCCTAGACACGGACTAACTGCGTTCATACTGTTTATTAATCATTAAAGATAATTTTACACTTTGTCCTGACTCTTCTGCTGCACCATCTCCACCTGCCCCAGCATCTCAACATGAAAACTACAATTTTAAGCGCAAAACATCTGGATCACCTCAGCAAAAGCAGACATTGTTGTCTTATCTGAAACATGGCTGACAAAGTCCATTCCTGATAAGGACATTTTTGTTGAGGGTTATCATGTATTCCGTGCAGACCGCCAGAAAAAGGGGGTGGGGTGGCAATTTATATTAAATCTAAGTTTAGTGTGCTACTACTTCTTTCAGAGTCTGTGAGTAAAGCGCTTGAGTTGTTGGCTCTGAATGTGGAGGTGTCTTTAGACCACCACATTACACTGGTGGGTTGTTATCACCCTCCGTCTGCCCCCAGTTGTTCTCCGAATACTCTTGTTGTATTTCTCTCAAAATTAAAATTCAATGAACTTGTGCTGGTTGGAGATTTAAACTGGGATTGACTGTCACAAACATCTGAGGTTTTAAAAGCAAAGTGTGACGATTTAAATCTGACACAGCTGATCCGGTTTCCCACAAGGCCAAACTTAAGATGCCCAAAGAAATGGACATTAATTGATCTTGTTTTAACAAATAAGCCCTGTAAATATGTCTCTTCTTGCGTTTTTTCCCAATGATGTCAGTGACCATAGTGTGATAGGTGTTGTTCAAGACACAAGGATACCAAAAAGTACCCCTCGCCTCATTGAAAAACGAGTTATGAGAAACTTTGTTGAACAGGCTTTCCTCCATGATCTTTGTGGTTTTCGCTGGGACAGAGTCATCCTTTTTAATGATGTAGAACTTGCTTGGAATTTCTTTCATTCTTCTTTTATTGAAATTATCAATAAACATGCACCTATCTGGAAATTTTGAATTAAAGGCCGTGAAAACTCATGGTTTTCTGGGGAACTGTCTGACCTGCTTCATGAGCGTAACCCTGCCTGGGCCAGAGCACGGAAGTCAGGTAATGATTCTGATTGGCTCTCTTTTAGACCGCTAAGAAATAAATTAACATCGAAAGTTCGTAAGACCAAGGCTGAGTTTTATTTATCTTCAACAGCTGAAAGTCTAAAAAACCCAAAGAAGTGTTGAAGCACAATGAAATCCATGTCTAACAACTGTAAAACTGTAAGCCTCCCAGTAAGTGTTTAACTGATGGTCATAGAGTGACAAACAAACTAGACATATTGAATGCTTTTAACAAACATTTTATATCCTCAGGATTTTTATTTAAGCATAATGATGTCCCCCAGGTCTCACCAATGAATGAAGAGGTCAGTTGTGAAATCCCTGCTTTTAACTTTGCTCCTTTCACAACTTCCAAGGTTTAAACAGCTCTTAAAAACTTGAACCCCCGCAAACTGGCTGGTCCGGATAAATTAGAGCCCTTGTTTTTAAAGCTTGCCTCTGATTTTATGGCTGAACCACTGTGTAATATTTTTAATCTCACTCTAAGTGGCAATAAAATCTCTGATGTCTGGAAAACTGCCTTTGTATTCCCCCTTTTTAAAGGAGGTGATTCTACAGTTTCAAATAACTACAGACCAATTTCAAAACTCTGTGTTTCGTCTAAAGTGCTTGAGACACTGGTCAGTAACCAAGTAAAAGATTTCCTGGCTTCAAAGTCCCGTCCAGTCTCCTTTTCAGTCAGTCTTCAGAAAAACCACAACACTACTACCACTGCCCTAAAGGTAGTCAATGATATTCTGGAAGCCTTAGACAGCAAACAGTGTTGCCTTTCCCTTTTTATTGATTTTTCTAAGGCTTTTGGCACTGTGGATCACTGTATTCTTTTAGACCGCTTAAAAGCTTTTGGGTTCTCTGAGCATGCAACCAGATGGTTTGCAAATTACCTTTCTGGCAGAACCCAGGCTGTTCAGTCAGAGAGTGTCACGTCTGAGGTACTCGAAATACATAAAAGTGTACCTCAAGGTTCAGTTCTGGGACCACTCTTGTTTATTATTTCTATCAACTGCCTGAGTCAGAATGTTCCAAATGTTAATTTTCATTTCTATGCTGATGATATTATTTTTTATTTAACCTTTATTTAACCAGGTTAAAAAAACCCATTGAGATCATGATCTCTTTCACAAGGGTGACCTGGCCAAGGGGTCAGCAACACACGTCAAGGCAAATAGATATTGCAAGCAAAAGTAAACAACATAACAACATTTTAAAAATGCATTTTTTGTAAATGAGAAAAGTGCTATAATGGACAGAAGATTATTAAACATACAAAACTGTCATTGTCTCAGTCTCAGCCTCAGTATCAATCTCCGGTCTGCCTCCAGTGCTGCTGCGTAATTAGCCCAGACTCACCTCACCTGTGTTCCTGCTCACACCTGCACCTTGTCTGCTGCAATCAAGCCACCTACATAAACCCCAGCCCCACACACAGTCGTTGTCAGACTGTCTTTGCACTCATGCTGAGCACTCCAGACTTGTTTCCCGGATTGATCACCCGTTGCCGACAAGTTTCGTCCCTGACTCTGCCTCATACACCTGACCCTCGGCTTGACTTCAAGGTATCGACTAGCTTCTGTCCTGCACTCACCCGCCTGTCTGAGTCCCCGGTTATCGATCCTGCTTTTGTCTCTGACGCCGAGTTCTGCCTGTCCCACTCTGTGCTGGTCTGCCTGGTAACCGATCCCTGCCTGTCCTCGACGCTGAGTTCCTGCCTGTCCCACTCTGTGTTGGTCTGCCTGGTAACTGATCCCTGCCTGTCTTCGACAACGTGAGTTTGCCTGAATCACTTCTCCGAGTGTTCCTGAACGCCTCTGCTCGTCTGTGAGTGAGTCAAGCCTCAATCGCCTCCCTCTTTAGACTGTGTGAGCCTCTGTCTGAACATCTCCTGTGTGGCTCAGTCGAGAGAGCGCCCGTCTTCAGATCCAGCTGTCGCGGGTTCAACCTCCGCTCAAGCCGCAGCTTCTCCCCTGATAAGACTGTGTGAGCCGTTGTCTGAACATCTCCTGTGTGGCTCAGTCGAGAGAGCACTCGTCTTTAGATCCTGCTGTCGCGGGTTCAACCCCCGCTCTAGTCACAGCTTCACTCCTGTTAAGACTGTATGAGCCTTTGTCTGAACGTCTCCTGTGTGGCTCAACGGGTAGAACACTCACCCGTCATTCCAAGGTGTGCGGGTTCAAACCCCGCTCTGAACTGTGTCTTGAAAATCTGTTAATAAAGACTGTTCGTTGTTCAATTCTAACTACTTGCTTCTGGGTCCTAACTACAACCGTGTCACAAAACTATTCAGAAACACAGGCACTGCTTAATGGTTTCATGCTGTTTATCCATCAGCAAGGATCGAAAAGCTCCAAGTGAGATGAGCTCTGAGAGCTTCAGTTCAGTCTGTAGAGAGTTCCACGCTGTTGGAGCAGCAAAACTGAACGCACAATGATACTGTTATTTATCGCTCCTCCTGCACCTACACTTGCACTAGCTTTCATCAATCTTCAGCATGCTTTTGATCAAGTCCAAGGTCAGCTTTGGCAGCTGCAGCTTGTTCTCAATGTAGAGAAAACTAAACTCATGTTGTTTTCATCTTCAAGAGCAACAAAGGGAACACTGTCGGACAAAATTGTCAATATTGACGGTCAACAAATTGAACTTGTATCTTCTAAGTATTTGGGGTTTCCTACTTGATGAAAACTTGTCTTTAAAGAGCATATTCAGCATGCTGCTAGAAAGCTGAAGGTTTTACTTGGCTTTTATTGCAGAAACAAGATCTGTTTCTCATTTAATGTTAAAAGGAGTCTAGTTGAGTCCACATTTTTACCTCTTCTTGATTATGGTGATGTTTAAACATGAATGCCTCTGCTCAGAGTCTTCGAATGTTGGACAGTGTTCATCATGGAGCTCTGAGATTTATCACAAACTGTGGATCTCTGACTCATCACTACACTTTTTAAGCACTTTGAGTTACATATGTTGTAGGAAAAGTGCTATATAAATAAACTTGACTTGACTTGACACTTTATACTCTAAAGTCAGTTGAACTTCTTTAAGTGCATGTCGACTTGGGCACTGGTATGTGTTCATTTGCAAAGCCATCATTGGTAAAATTCCTGACTATCTTTCCTCCTTATTAATCTTGAAGGATGGACTACATAACCTGAGATCAATGAGCTTTATACAGTTTGTTGTTCCCAGAGTCCAAACTGAATTGGGAAAGAAGGCTTTTAGGTTCCCTGCACCTTCTACATGGAATAATCTGCAGACTGAATTTAAGCTGCAGAGCTTGGTGTCTCTGAATGTCTTTAAATCTGCAATGAAAGCTCTGGAATACTGAAGTTCTGAATGTCACTGTTTTTAACTGACGGATTTTTATTGATTTCCTCTCTTCTTTGTACTGTATTGAGTCTGTGTGACTGTTGAAACTGTGTTTTGCTGCCATTCTTGTTCAGGTCTCCCTTGGAAAAGAGATCTGCTGATCTCAATGGGACTAATAAAGGTTTAATAAAAAAATTATAAAAAACACTTGAAGTTTCCTGAAGTGTGCAATTTGCTAAATGGATAAAGTCAGATTATACCTATTATGACCTGATGGTAAGATTACCTAGTGTGTGATACTTTGACAATGAAATGGAATGGTCATGTACAAAGTGACGTGTTTCTACCTTGAGGGTGCATACATTAACTGTGCTTAAAACCTCTTTAAACATGCACTAAAGTCTAATATCTGTGGCATAGGTTGTCTCTGGTATTTTTAGGATGCAGTAGAGGGACCAACATATCCGCGAGATCAAAACCCACGATATTGAGCTTGTTTCACTCATGAATTATGCACAGCAGCAACACATCCACTGTCAAAATCAGAAAATCAGTTTAAAATGTATAAATAAACAGAAAGCTAAAGACAGCCTGGCTTTTTGCAGCATTCCTTCATGTGTTACTTCTGTGCGTTCCAGCATCTGTAATGGCCCTTTTCCACTAGCACGCCTTGGCCCTACTGTACTCGGCTCTACTCGATTTGCAGCGTGTTTCCACTAGCCTCCGCTCTGGTTCCAAGCGAGCAGAGTCGATACTAAAAGATGACGTCACCGACTGCCGGCTACTGATTGGTCAGACAATGTCGTCATCGATGAGTCGTTTGCGCGACGACCTAGCATGCTAGTGGTAGCTACAATCAGCTTACCCTCATTCGTCTTTTCTTTGCAGCTCGATTGCTCTCGTCCTCGGCTTCATTCTGTTGTATAGCTTCCAAAACTCTCCTGTGCTTCTCAAGGGGTTTTTCTTCTTTCCACCTGCAGCCTTCTTCTGCTTTCCTTTTTTACTCGGTTTGTGACAGAAAGCCATAGATTGTTGTGTCGCGCTCAAAATGACGTCACCGCAGTGCCGCTCAGCTGTTTACAGCGACACTGCACCCCGTTGGGCAGGCGACTGCTGCTAATGGAAAAGCAGCACGAGGCGAGTAGAGTAGGGCTAATGGAAAAAGGCCATAATACTCCCAGATACAAGAAAAACTCATTATAGAGAAATTTTTCACAAGTAATTATGTTCACAGATAATAAAACATGTGGTCATGTGTATGTAACACACACTTTTAACAACAGAGCCAAAGATTCCTGCGGGGTAAATGAGAAAATAAATTGTATTAAGAACAAAGGTATTTGATGTACAGAAAATGGGTCTAATATAAACAAATTTAAGTGTGATTCTGTGCTGAGATTTTAGTGATGAATGAGGTTTTGCTTTTATACTTGTGCAGAAGTGCTTTACTAGTCTTTTCTATGTATATCTTTATCTTTATATATATATCTATATTTTTTTATATTTATTTATTTATGTATTTTTTGCTCTGGATGTTTCAATGGATAAATGCACTTCAGTCATAGTGTTAACATGAATCACACAGTGTTGTGTGTGCATTATTTGAGCACCGTCGCACAACAAACAGGGAGGAATTAAATAATCCATCAGAAATTCGGACTAAACCGGGAATTCTGCTGTGAAAATTTTAAAAATGTCAGCTGCCCACATCAATTTAAAGTGAATGAAAGGTGACACACTGATTGACTTCATCTATATTGTGCCCTGAAGAATAGGGCCCAAACAGTAAATCAAAACATTAAAAAAACTTAACACATTTTAACATGCTTATATGAAGCTGATCAGTGCAGGTTGGACTGCCAACTTACAAAAGCAGAAACAAAATCACTTGACATACTTTGAATCTAGTACAAAGTTAAATTTTGATGCCCACACTGTAGAGAGAAATCAAGGGAGAAGCTTTGTTTGAAATAAGTAAGCAAAGCAGCAGATTTTCACTTAGAGTTAAAATCACTAATCAACCTTGTTTTTAATTAATTTTCTCTTAATTAACTAGAAAGCCTAAGCTGATGAGAAAATGTAATTAGATGTTTCTTCAGCTGGAGAATCAGTCAAACTTCATGTAGCTTTTAAGTAGAATTCAAAAGAGCACTTTAATGTCTCTGCTGTGTGACTATTAATTTCATGTGCTTTCTCTGAATGCACTCAGCTGGGAAGCCAACACAACTTCCCAGCATGCATTCCCCTCACTGAACTGAGATATTTTCCTCCGTTCTGACAGGCCGGGGGCGACTGCTCTCAGAATCAGGAGGAATCAACCCCGGAGAGAAAAAAGCAACCAGAGCCAGAGCAGGTGAGCACACCTCTGATTTATTCAAATATAATGACTCCTGACAGGTCGAGAACTGAGGCAGGTTGCTGCATTAAAACCAGATTTTACAGGACATTATTTATTTAAAATGTTTGGGCTAATGCTCTCTGAGTACACTTGTTGTCAACTGCTCTCACTGAAAGACCAAAAACCAGCGTGATGTTGCAAAGATATGCAAACATAGTTATTCAAGCTTCAAATGATTCATTCATTAAAGGTGTAGTTCGGGATTTTTGAGGATTGGAAACTTTGGTGTGGAGGGATTTTAAACTGGATCTGGAGATAAACTCTGTTGTTGAATCCACTTTTTATCATCAGAGAGTTTTATCTTTTAAGACAAGATATGGAGAGAGTAACTTACACATTTATTTCTTTACATTTGACTACTATGATAGACTTTATTCATTCATTCATTCATTTTCTATACCGCTTATTCCTTTTGGGGTTCCTGAACCGTTCTCTAGTCGGTTCAGGGCCATGACTGGCTTCACATTCAGATTATTATATTCATGAGAATTCTGTGTTGCCTCTCCAGATGTTTTAAATTCTCAGAAGTGCCTTCATTTTAGCCCTCTGTTTTTTGGTATTTTTTTGTGTTTTACATGTCTTTTGCTTTGGTATTGTTGTGCTGTTATGTTTTTTTAAGCTGTTTTGTATGTCTTTTATTTTGCATTAATATATTTTATATCTAATTACAAACTGTGCAGCACTTTTGTCAACTTCATTCTTTTTAAAACGGTGCTAGATAAATAATCTGGATGAATTGTACTGAAGATCAGCTCTGCATCTGTACAGGAATTGCCAGAGCTACATATTACTGCATATGGGGCAACCAACTCCTTATGATTAAAATTTTGGGTGAAATCAAGCCACAAATGCAGTTAAGGAAGATTTCACTCTGATTTGAACTGACTCAAAACTTATTTTTCTAATGTTTTTTATTCTTTTTGGCACTATGTTTGTAAACAGAGCAGCTGACATGTCCTTTCACCGGCAGTGACCCGATAGGCCACATTCATAGACTTTACAGGAGGAAACAGTGGCAACCAAACTGGATAAATGGGCATTTATGCAGCTAGTAGGACAACAGGTTTCCTCTGAAACAAGAGCAAAAACAGGGAACTGGAAGGCTGGAGATACCATTACCTGAAAATAAGTGTGAGACAACAAAATATCACTTCAGGATGTGTCAGAATCAGAGGATACTATTGGCTTTTATAGGTGCCTCTGCCTTCTGCAGCCCTCATCATACAGAGCTTTCCTACTGTGCAGAACATTTATTTACTGGGACCAGATTCACAGTTTTACAAACTATCTGGAAAACAAATTAGCCAAATAAAGGCTTTTGTTTATGGTGATAACAAATAAGAGGAAGTTAGCCTACAACCAGTTCTACTGAAGGTTTGGTTTTATAAGTCAGGTCTTAAAAAACTCCATGGCCTCAGTCTGTGCTTTGCAATTGGTTGCTGGCTAGACTGGCAATTAAGAGGCAAATAAAATGTGAATTAAGATGCTCAATTTGGGGATTTTAATTTTTTGTTTCCTACTTTGATTTTAAAGGGATAGTTCAGGTTTCTGCCGCTTTGATGAGACACTATTTTAAGACTGCACAGGCTACATGTCCCTCTGTACGCTGTTGACCAGTTTGCTTCACAAGAGGAAACAACCACAACCAAACGGTCACCTGGATGAACTGGAGTACACACAGGTCAGACTCTATCTGTCCCTGTGATTGGGTGGCACATGGTTTAGGGTGTACCCTGCCCTCGCCCATGCCAGCCTGGATAGGCTTAAGTCCCTGTGAACCCAAAAGGGATAAGCGGTACAGATAATGGATGGATGGATGGATAATTGAAAGGTTAAAATGAGAAATGAAATAACATACATGTAATACCGACTGTCAGGATCTCTCTCAGTGAAAATCTCTCTGGCACAAATCAAACCAGTAAAGTCAAATCATCAGAGGACGTGCACTCCTTGTGTCACCTCCACGTTGGCTTCATGTTTCAGCTGCTGAGTTAACTGGTTTAATTACATTTAAATAATTTAGCAAAAACAGCAAAAAAAATTGTAAGAAGCCCTCTAAGATTAAGTTTTGTCCCCTACTGTATCAAAGAGCACTGTCTTTGTAAAAAAAAAAAAAAAAAAGAGGTCTTTACAGAATAATGGACATGTCAACATATTTCCATCAACTTGCATGTTTGAAAGGAAATCATGGAAAATGGCGTCTTCTCAACAGAGTCAACATGACCTGCAACAAAACTCAACAAAAAAGTGAAACTAAAACGCAACAGTGTGTCACAGAGACACAGATAGCTTGTGTCACATCCAAAAAAGGACGACTTATCTGTTAAAACCTAGTATGGAGTGTGCCAGTGCCACATATAGACTGTGATAGTCAGTGCTCTGCCAAAACCTCAACATAACTGCCTCCCCCATCAGATTATTGAATTGAGTCACACCTGTTTGACAGTGGCAGATGGTACAGCAAAACAATGCATCTCATTTCAGTGCAATACTGTGTAACTGAGCAACCACGCAGCATTCCAAATGGCATTGATCCATTTTTAGTAACACCGACTATTTTGCACAAGAATGTGAGATTATTTCAAACGAGGTCTCGGTAGAATGCTGCAGGTTTGACCTCACTGGTTTGTTCTGTGCCAGAGGGTTTTCACTGGGAGATTCTGACAAACGTAAGTATTAACACAACAAAATGTGTCACTGATTCAAAGCTGTGCGGGATAACAGTATTCTGTTTTAGACTCCATGTCGTGAAGTTGTTCCACATTATGTGTTACATATTTTTGATGTCGAAAACAGTTTACTCCCCGAGGCATTGGTGCTGTGTATCAAAACAAGATGTAAATGAGGCAGAAAATACAGCAATGTAAAGATTTTTTTAGACAATGTATATTTTAACAGCAGATGTGATTTGCATTTAAACCAAAAATAGACCCTTTAAAGTTTCACTTTTGCTTCTTCTGATTTGTTTCAATAGCAGCCGCAGACTGAGGAAAAATGAAGTTTTGACTTGAATATATAACTTGATTTAATGAGTCCAGACTGTTTAAGCAGAATTTTGGACCCACATGATCTAACTGTTTGTTCAGTACTTAATTTACCTTAAATATTTCCAATCATATTCAGAGCTCATTTTTGATTTGTTTTTTTACCTCTGCCAAGAAGGGTATGTTTTTACCAGTAATTGTTTGTATGATTTGTAAAGAGGATACCTGAAAAAAGAATGAAAGGAATTTGATTACATTTTTAGGGATAGTTCAAAAATAGGTCAAGGACCAAATTATGACATTATGGTGGTGATTCAAATCCAGATGCAGATCGAGGAATTGTACAGGACTTTACAACATTGTGAGATGGTGCAATTTTCCACATTATTGCTATTAACTTTGTTAATTCTAACCAGATTTTGGACCAAAAAAAAGTAGTGAGAAGAGTTTGGTGATGACCCAAATCTGAATACAGATTCAGGATTTTTATTTTTATAAAGGATTTCTTTACACTGCAAAATAGGACAATTTTTTGTATTTTCATTAACAACTCAGCAAGTTCTCTTTGATTTTGAATATCATTTTCAGGAAATGTTGGTCATGGCAATAGGGGCAACTTATTAGATTTTGATGGCATTCATGAATCCAACTGTGGTTCAGGGAATTGACAAATCTCCCTGGACAATGTTGCCTTGGCACAGGTTTGTGCTCTTGGATCACTTTGAGTTAGAGTTGTAACAGTTGGTGGCTGTGGCTGAGCTAGCAGACATTACATAGCAATTATTGCCAGATGAATGGTCAACGACTGCAAGAAGAGAAACTCTTAGAATAAGCTAATCAGTTTCTGGCAGTACTGTGCTGTAACTACTCGGGGTAACATGCAGCTCAAGGGCCACATGCAGTCCTCCACATATGGCTCACAACTTATTTTCAAACATCAAGTAATTGTAACCACGAAGAAGAAAAAGATAAACCTGTTGTGAAAACATTAAATAATCTAAGTATTTCTATTATAACCATTTGTTATTAGAATATTTTTACACTTCTTTGCATGCAACTAACAATTTAACTGATGTCTTGCTTTTTTGACTAAATCTATTTGTATCAGTAAAACAGACATGTAAGTATCAGACAAAGAGAAAAAGAATACATACTGTTTATTGCAATGAAAAAGAAGATAATTTTGCTTGAATTGAACTTGTTTCATTTAACAGAATCTTAGGATTTGCATTTTGGAATTGAATGTTGAATGTTGGTTAAAAAAATAGAAAAAAATACATTTGCTCCTTTTGATCAAAAGAGTAAGCATATGTGATGAATAATGAGTATCTTCACGCATTTTAAATCATGCTATCTGTATATGTGTTTGTATGTGTGTGTGTGTGTGTGTGTGTGTGTGTGCTGGGGTGGAGTTTGAATGGGGGGGGTGAGGGAGTGGGGACTGTTTTTTAACATTTATAGCACTTTGTGCTGCATTTTAATGTATGAAAAGTGCTTCATATATAAAGTTTGATTTGATTTGATGTCTTGCAGTCTGTAGTGTGACCCTTTAGCCATGTGGATAACATTAATGTGGCACTAGGTTGCCATATTGTCCATCCCTATACACCTTACAGAGTGCAATGTTTGGCCCTAAACAAATCAAAAAATAAGCAGTGGAGATGGTCAGAGCTGAGTACTGCTTCTCTGCCTGGCTAGTCTTGTTGAACAACACCATCACAGAGGTCATGGGGTGAGGAGAGGGAGCCTGGCTTCCAGCTCATATGGGAGAAACTCAAGCACCAGAACTTGCAGCCTACAGCAGAAATGATGGTGGTCCATCCTAAGTAAGCGGCACAAACATGAATAAAAGACAGAGACAGCATGGCGGGTAGCAGAGGCAGCTCAAGCCTCCTGATGTTACAGTATATGACACAACACCGAGTGTATGAATGAGCACAATAAAACATGTTTCGTGTTGTCTTAGTGTTTCTGTCATGGTGGCCACTAAAACAAGATAGAGACCTCTGCAAACATACAGAGAAAGACTTGTCTTGCTTTGAAACCTGTTGGGTATTCAGTAAAATTCTGTCACATAAGATCAGTCTTAAGTGCCAAAAACAGCAAATATAGCGTCTTATTACTGGTTAATTTTTCATTGTGTTGCAGCTCAGAATCCGTTTCTGTCCCATATGTGCAGCGCTTGCTGCTCTCTAAGCAGTAAACAGTTTGATTAGTAATGATTGGCATTTCAGTCTCTGTGGATCAATCTGCATTAAAGTGTCTTATATTCCTGTCACTTCTCCTCCCCCATTACGTGTCCTGTTCGATCTGTGAGACTGGGACCCTGAGAGGCAGCATGCCTTCTGTTCAGATGTTCTTTTTAGAATTGGCTCTTGCTGTAGACCTGCACCTATTGAGTGTTAGTGCAGCACAGAGAGGAATTAAAATAAAATAGAGAGACATCTGCACTTTTGATGTGAAAGACAGGGTATTTTCCCTGTGGTAGACCAATCAGACAAAGAGAATATTATCATTGTGCCCCCCTCTCATGCTGACAATCTAACAGCCCAACACCTACATACCCTCAGGGGCAGTTTTCTACCTCATTAAATGTCAACAAAACAGGGGAGGAACATTGCTCTGTTTGAATAAGAATGTTCGTTCTGATAGCTCTGAAACTAACAGCACAGACTGTTTAAGGATTATGTGTATGCATTATCGAGGTTTTATGAGAGTAGATTTTTGTTTCTGTTTCTCTTGGAGTCAAAAGTGTCTTAAAATGTACATTCATTTTATTACCTATGACACCATTACTGGTTGTTTCTGTTATCCCGAAAGCCAGAGGTATACATGTAGTTTGTCGTTGCATTAGTGACCTTGAGCATTATTGTTTATATTCTTGCCTGTGTGTGATGAATGTTACTGGAGGATACCACGAGAGGGTACCAAAGACCCCAGGCTGGGTACACTTACCTGTTGCGTTTGATGTAAACTGCAAATATGGTGGTAATTCTGAGACTGAAAATAAGAAAAATAATTTATGTAGTGTTAATAAGTTAGTGAACTACATTGGGACTGAATGACTGAACGAGATTTTGGACTCTACACTAAAACTTTGTTAACGTCATTGTGTCAATAGATAAACTGGATGGTCCTGCAACGGAAGTGGATGTGCCAAGCATCACATAATCAAACCAGGCACTCAGCAGGATAAGTAGCCAATTTCTGCAGCTGTTTACAACAGTAAAAGGATGGAAAAAAAAGCTATGCTACTTACGTGTTAAAGATACTTTACCATTTCTGATGTTCATAAATAACAGCAGTGACTATTTGTGCCGTAGCAGCATTCTTTCTCTTCTACTTCTTCTCCTCTGGAAAAACACGACTGCATTGCAATGTGGTATGTGGGAGTAAAATATAAGGTACATTGTATATACTAGGGCTGTAAAGTCCTAGTCGACTGGTCGACTAATTGGTCGATGCGTGCTCAGTCGACCAAAATTCTGATTGGTCGACCAAATGTGTCAATTTTTTTTTTCCCCTGCAGTTCATTTCATCAGGAGAAACGTATCAAGTGAAATGGGGGTATTTTCTGAGCACCCCCATCATGTCTCAGAACACCATTTTAATGTATTTATCGTTCATTTCAATATTTTTATTTAAGAACATTTCAATATTCTATTTTAATAATAGTTTATTCGTTTTATAGCTGCATACGCACCTGCCCGCGCTGCAGTGGCATCCCTCACCCAGTCCGCGCTGGATTTTATGCCTCATGTAAACACCCAAATGCAAAAACGACATCACAGAACGAATTGACAGTTTTATTTCTGAGGAAATGAGGCCCATTGGTGTCGTGGAAGGCCAAGAAAAACATTGAAACCTGGATATTCAGTGCCAGCCCGCCTCACAATTACGCATGCACTAACGGCAAAATACGAGGGAGTAAAAAAGAGAAAGTTTCCGAGTTAATAGATAAAGATAACAGATGTGTAGGCCTACGTCTCTTCGAATGGAGTCCTATATGACAGTGACTGCCCATTTTATTGATGAAGACTGGAAAGCAAAGAGTCGTGTTGAGAGAAAAAAAGGAGAAGTCCACACAGGGGGAGAAACATCGCTGCGCGATTATATGAAGCTGCAAATGCCTTCAAAGTTCCAGCAGGAAAAGTGTCTGTTGTAGTGAACAAAGTGGTTAATATGAAACTCTGTGTGGGAACACTAAAAGAGTCCCATGAATATCCAGGTTCCAATGTTTTTCTGGATATTCAGTGCCAGCACGCCAGACAATTACGCATGCACTAACGGCAAAATACGAGGGAGTAGAAAATAGAAAGCTTCCGAGTTAATAGATAAAGATAACAGATGTGTACGTCTCTTCGAATGGAGTCCTATATGAAAGTGACTGCCTATTTCATTGATGAAGACTGGAAAGCAAAGAGTATTGTGTTGAGAGAAATAAAGGAGGAGAAGAGGCGCACACAGGGGAGAAACACAGCGGGGGGGGGGGGGGGGGGGGGGGTGGTTGGTCGATTTTTGGTCGACAATTGCTGTGTTTTTGTCGACCAACAATTTCTTTGGTTGATTACAGCCCTAGTATATACACTCTCATTTAAAGTGAATTGCAGGTGTGCACTACAAAGTCAATGAAATTAACCTCTGAGAATTCAAACAACACTGCAAAATAGCAAACACACTTTATAGGTTTAGAACACAGTCAGTGCCTTCTTTGGAGCCATTCTGCTGCTGTTGCTATACAGCGCTGTAGCTGTTAGCCTAGCAACATCAGCTAACTTGGTTGCAAACCAGCAAACTTCTTTTGTAACTTGTGTTTTCAGTCTATATTCCGAAATGGAGCTCAAACTGAGGGTATCCAATGATAATCTAATGGCTGTTATTCAAAACCTGCTGCCAAAATAACACAGAGGGTTTTTTCTTGCCACCATAATGGATTCATGTTGGGTGTTGGATGTGTGTAACTGTATGAATATGTATATGTATATTTTATGTATGCATATGTATCTATTAGGGGTGGGAGAAAAAATGAATTTACATAAGTATCAGGATTTTTTGTTTGATGATTTTTAAATCAAATTTTGGTTTTACATTTTTAACTTTTTTTCAACTTTTACATGCAATCAAGGCTTTGGAAGAGAGAGTAAAAACAGCTGGTTAAAATATGTTGCTCAATAAAACCTAAAAACGGACTCGCATGTGATGTGTATTTTTCCTTATGTAGTCTGTGGGCATCATTATTGTTCATCTTTTTATCTGGTGTTAAAAAAGCTAACTAAAGATTGTAAAAATTGTAGAATCGCAATTTAAATTGAATTGACCCCTAAAACATCGTATAAAATCGTATCGGGAGAAAAGCGCAATGTCCCAGCCCTAATTTCTATGCATATATATGTATCCATAAAATGAGGAGTTTTATACTCTGTTGTTAAGTATCTAGATATAACAGTTGTTATGAATTGGCACTGTTCAAATAAAGATTGATTCATTAATTCACAGAATGGAGATTTCAGTTCTTTGTCCTTCACATTTCCTGAAAAAGGTCGATTCTGTTGTTTGCTCAAAAACAGTGAATGAATATATCGATGAACAGATGGGTGGATTAATAAAAAATCTTAGATGGAGCATATCAATCTTCTGACAAATAAAAAGAATGTGTGATATTATCAGACCACTATTGGTATCAGCAAATCAAGAAGTTGACCATTCTCAATATGATCTTTTGTTATTCTATTGTTATCCTATTGTTTTTATAGGAGAGAGAGAGACAGTGGATAGGCTTGTGAAAGGGGGAAAGAGAGAGTCGGGGAGGACATGAGCTGGCCTTTGGCTGGATTCTAACCCAGGCTGGCAGATGCATGTACAAAGGGTTGTGCCTGATTGCTTTCCACTAAACCAGCACCTGCGTTATGAACACTTCTGCTGATATTAATATTAGATATTTTGTCCATAAATGTACCACATACTGGCAGTAATATTGACAGAGTTTTTACAGAATATCTATTTTATCAATCAAGAATGTAATTTATTGAAGATGATGTTTTTCTTGCTTCAAATCTGTTTCTGACACAGAAAAACTGCAACAACTAAAAAGAATGGCCATTTTTAGATCCCTGAAGCCTTAGCAGTCACATAGTTTGCTCAGTAAATGCAAGGTTACTCCAGCTGTTACATGGTGATGTGTCCTTGGGCAAGGCACTGGACCCCAAGTTGCTCCCACTGTTAGGTCAGTGGCGTGTAAATGGCTATGAAAGGCGAAAATGTGTTAGTTGATACCGATGGACAGCTGGAATAGAAGCTCCAACCAATATTGAGTGAATGGGAGAGTGAGAAGTAGATATGGCCTGCATAGTAAAGCTGCTTTTAGTAGTCAAAGAGATACGCTCAGGGCCATTGATGCTTTTGAGAAAAAAATATTGTTTTTGGTAATAATAACTTTGAATATTTTGGCATGTTGGATATTTGTAATGAAACAATATTGTGCATCCCTACTAACAAATAGTATCTATGCATAACACAGTAAGTCTATGAATTATTGGTGCAACAAAGCTTCACAAACCCCAGAGAAGCCCTCATTTTATGTGCACTTAAAACCATTTTCAGATTGTAATTTTCTTCAACCATTAACCATCTGAGCTGTCCTCCCAAATACTGCATCAGTGATACTCTGGTTTTCTTTGTCCCATAGTTACAATGTCAATAACATGTCAAAGCCGCTTCTGCTGTGGTAATATTCTGTTTTAAATCAGTTTGGCAGCAGACAATAGTTCTGCTGCAGCTGCTGACACAGCTGTGAGTTTTTTCTGCAACGTAAACCTTTGAACAAAATCATTCTGATGTCCTTGAGGGAATTTTGGCTGTGATACATAAGTTACACACAGAAGAGGGAAAATCCCAAACCTACTTCAAAGTGGGTGGCAACTCAGGCAAATAGGAGAGTGTGTTATGTGGGACATGGTTTGCCTTCAGATGGAAGAATCACCAAATATCAAGGCTCAGACTCGAAAGTTAGTTTTTTTCTTATACTGATGAAAAATCAGATGTCAGGTCAAATTCATTCCCCAATTCAAACTCACCCCAAAGAGAGAGAGCAAATGTAAGGGGTCTTGTTTCCTCTCTCTGTTTGTTTTGCTCTTAGCCAGGTGAAGAGCTCTAACCCTCTGCCACACAGACTGATGTGTAACTGGATCGTTTGCAAGAAGCCAGGATGCCTCCAGGCTTACTCTAAAGTGACATTGGTAAACACAAACAGATGCTCCACTCAGGGAATTGGTTCTTAATGCCTGTGTGCAGTGCTTAAACATGTCATTGCTCAAATGGCTTCAAACAACCCAAAGAAAATTACATACCATTAATGAAACACAGCAGGGACAAATAATTGTTTTTAAGAGGTTACAGGGAATTTGTGAAAACAACAGGATAACGACAAGACTCATCCAATACACACAAACACGCTCTATTAAAATGTTTTGTGTTTCAAGGTGTCACTGGACTATGAACACACTGATGTTCTTATCAGAGGCCCAAAAAATGTGTTTTGTTTCCCACCAGGTACTTAATTACATTTACACCAAAATGCTGTTCACTTTCTTGATAACTATAATAAAAATCAGCAGGAGGTTACAGCCATGCCCTACTTTAACTCAAGAATGTGTTTCTGTTTTTTTTAGAAGTTTATTTATAGAAGTCTTCAAACAAGGCATTAATGCAACACTCATTACTTTCCTTCTGAAAGACGATAATAATAACTTTATTTCCCTTTATAGATATATTTAAAGAATTCCTGATTTATTTAGGCCACATGATGTTTTATCTTTACCAAAACCTTCTGTTGAGCCACATACATGACTGTTAAACTACCTGGGACTGATCATTTCAGCCTCAGGGCTCAACATGAAAAACTAATGGAAACTAGAATAATGTTGTGATATAACAAGTGTCCCTTTGAAGATGTGCCCTTTAAAGCAATTGCATCCAGTTTCTTTTTTTATCAGTGAAGGCATTTATACATATTTGGTATTTTTGGAGTTATAGAGGAAAACTACAAAGCAACATTTGGAAGGAACCCTTTTGTTTTCAGCAGGTGTAATGGTGAAAATCACAAATGCATTTGGCTGAAAGTCACCACTTAACATGGGCACTCATGCAGCTGGGACATTGAGGCTATTATGTCTGAGTTGAGTACAATAATGAAGAAAGAAAGGAGAAAGTGCTAAAGGTGTGCTCTGTCTACTGAATAACATTTCATCATTTTATCTCCTCTTGTTATTGATTTGACTCTTTTCAATAGAGTTAGTCCCAGAATCAAAATCCTAACCTTTCTGAATATGTTTGTAATTTACATCCAACTCATGAGGGTAGTTGTAAAGGGCCTGAGCTCTCTTGCAATCCCTCCAGTGTGTTCCCTTGTTAAACAGGTCACATACATTGTATAGATAAATACATAAGGACACTCAGGAAGCAGACAGACACATATGCAAAGATAGTTTAAATAACAGAGATATAACCTTATGCAGGGTGCTCACTACAAGATAATCGGCCAGAGTTTCATCTCAGATTCCACGTCCAACCAAAGCCACCAAAGTCTAGTTTATCCAGTGGTTTGTCTGACCTGATTTTCCTCTGGTGTGAGCTGTGTTACGTGTCATTATATCCTCAGAGATGTCTATCGGGGCTGCTCAGACTTGAGATCCTCAATGTAAAAATTGCTCAATATTTAGTATCTAAATTCATGTTTGGGTTTGGGTGCACCATAGACAGTTGAGCACTTCCTCTGTGTTTTGTCACACAAACTGGGAAAAGGCAAGACGGAGGCAAGCATAGCCATTACATTGAGAGTAAAGGCAAAGCATAAAGTTGTTGGATGACCAAGTTGTTGATTTGTGGCAAATCACAAGCATCTATCCAGAATAATCTGTTTATTATACACAACAAACTGGGCTTGATGGGTATCACAGTGGCCGAGAATGTCATTAAGAGATCACAGCTAGCTTACAGTTAGCTTCAAATCCTCCTGATGTGCTGTCACGTTTCATCACATCATATTTGATCCTGCAAAATTAAAAAAAAATGCAAGAGTAGAGGCCCTGGTTGTTTGTGACTTGGTTAGTGTGTGGTGTGCTTTGTCTCTTTTTTGCTGCAAACCACACACTACAAAAACAAAACTGTTACATCCTTCATTATTTGTCTTTATGTGTGGGCTCTCTCACAGTTTCAGAATTGAAATGATTGTTGAAAATAGTGTGTGTGTCTGGCCTTAGAGGTTTCAGACAAAACATTCAGTCCATCAGATGCAGCACCTTATTTGGCTGCATAAAATTGTTCTACAGTCTGTAAATAAGACAGTTTTTTTTTCATGAGAGCCATGACTGAAGAAAGAAATCAGAACTGCCTGATTATAATTACCGAAAGCTGAAGTTAAACTCTCAGTGCAATCTCTAAACAACTTTGTTTGCATCCCAAAGATATTTATCCAGTGTTGCCTGCATGAATTACAGACCCAGCCCGGGTCTCCTGTGGAACTTAAATGTGTCGGTCTTACTGATTATGAATCTCTCTCCTCTAAACCCCACAGCAAAGGATCCAGAATCAGACCGCAAAACTCAACACAAAGCTCTCAGACGACAGCAAGGAGGCAGCAGGAGGCGTCAGCAGAAAGACAACGGCGAACAAACATGACTGAGCGGACGGCGAAGCATCCTGAATGCAGATACGCTGCAACACCCGGAGGATTTTTTTGAAGAGCACACACCAGCGCACTCTCACAAAAACATATGTGCGCTCTGAAATACACACACAGACACACACAGACATCAGGGCTGGGCAATATGGACCAAGATTATATTACAATAGTTTTAGTTAAATGGGGATATGCAATTTATATCCTTATTTTTTTCTAGTAGAGAAATAACAAACATGAAAAATCAAACAGTACTCAGAATAGTTTGATACCATGGCAACAACATTTGAAGCCCTGAAAACCATCATTGAGCAGATCTCTGCATTTATCGTTAATAACCACAAACAAAGTCCTAAACATTATCTGAATCGTACATTAATATTGGTAACATCTCTATGTATGAAGGGTTGTCAACATTTTTTAGAAACTTTTATACCTTTTGTTTTGAAATGATAAAATAATCATTATTTAAAGACCACGTAAAGGTGTCATTTTCTAAATAGTACTTGGCAGCATTTGAGAAGTGCATGAAACAAGGAGACACTGGGTCACTTTAACCTACATTTTAGTGTTACTGATGTTTTTGCACAATTTAGACAGTATGCAGGAGTTTGTTTGCAATTTTGATTAAATATAAGAAACTGCTGATTTTGGGTGTTTAGTATTTTCTTTTCTTTTCTTTCTTTTTTTTTTGGCCAGAGTTTTGTATCATATAATGATTTTTACCCACCATAAAATCAATCCCCTCTAAATAATAAAAAGCAATCAATAAATATTTTAATACTGGCTGCACATCCAATGATTTTAAGTTAGACCCAATGTAAGTCTTGTCTCAATCGGCAATTTCTTCAAATAATCTTTAAGTGTGTGATTATTTTACCTCTCTCATATTGTCAAAGCCTCACCAATCTCAAATTTTGTATTTTATTTGATAAATTGAATCGGCTGTATCCTACAGAGTGCCTGATAGAGGCAAAGAGATCATCAAGACTCCTGAATGCTTTTACAGCTTACAAACATGGGTGCAAACAAAAACACTACCTTCTTTCAGGTACGATCTTCCCCATGTCCTGCTCTTGTTTTGTCTTTTTAATGCCATAAAGAAGTTAAACCAAAGACAGATAAAATTTGAATTAAAAAAAGGAAAGAGCTCATATCTCTTCTCAAACAAAAAAACACAGTGTGGGAGCATTCTAAGTTTTAATGAACATCAGCATGTATTCTGTTGTCATGTTATTGTGTTACACTGTGTGCTAACTCTGCGTGAGTGTCAAAATTCATGCTGGTTGTACCTGCTGTCCATGTTTTGTTTGTTAGATAAGTAATTCCACCCCTTTTGTTTCCCCTTGTGAACAGCACATCAAGAGCTGTCATTGTACGGGTGGAGAAAAGGACGTGTAGTGCCTTGTGTTAACTACTAGTTCACTCAGGCCATGTCCACACATTAAAGGCATTTTTAGGTCCCTGAAAATGCACTTTTTGGGGATGAACTTTGAACTATTATTTCAGTGCTGCTGACTGGACAACTTCCATGATCATATCTACTTTTGGCTGCTCCCTCGTTATGATGCTGCTGTTAAAACAATACAAACACTGCCAATGATTAGGACAAGGCCAGGTGTTACTGTTTTACAGGTGACCGTGTTGACTAGTAACCCATAGCTGTTTGTGTCTGTGGTTGCTTCGGTAACAACAGATGCTGAAACTGTCAGGGATACTCGAATGCCCTGAATAACATAATTTGATCAAGATTATCAGATAGGACCCAGATTGAATTACATGCGAAGAACTATTTACTTTAACTGGCTAGGCCCCTGAAAAGACAGGTAAATGGGCCCCTCATTGGCATTATTTATTAATATTAATGCTTAGGAAATGTTGAGGGCCTGATTTGAATGCTTTGTGTATAGACTGTTATCCTTGAAGTGGCTGGTCCAGTTTAAGTGTGGCCTGTGGCCCCTTTACCTCATGCCATGCCACTTTGGAAAACCATTTGGGCATAAAACTGATATCAGAGATAAAAAAGTTCAGCTCTACTAGTACTCAAATGTGGATTAAATGTATTCAATTTGAGCCAACTATTTCAAAAGTAGACTTTACTAGTGAAGAAAAAAGTGACCCTAATACTACGAAAAATCAAAAAATGTTCATGCTAGCCTACAAGCCTTATATGCAAATAATGGGGAGGGAAAAGGCAAATTCAGACTCTGCATTGGCTTTTAAAAAGTAAAGCTTTAGGTTTTTACTAGTACCATGTTTAAAGTCTACCGCTACTACTAGTGACACGATGTTGCCTACTAGTACAATAGAAAACCATAATTTTCATTTATTAGTACTAATAGTAAACTCAAAACATCTCATTATAGTCCACTTGTAGTACCAGTAAAGCCAAAAGATTCACTCGTAGTACCAGTAGACCTAATACAAATAAAGTAGGAGGGATTATAACCAAATCCAGCACCCTCATTGGTTGTGATGTTTTTAAAGCTAATGGAAAGCCTGAATATGCTTTCCCCCACCCCTTTATTTGCAATCAGGATTACAAGCTGTAACAGTGAACAAACAAAGCCCACATTCAAAATATCCGCAAAATGAATACATTATTAAAAAAGAAATGTTGGATAAGTCATGTTGGTGGAACATTCACTCTTTGGACAGCATTGGAGCTGACAAGAAATTGTTTCAGTTTTTAGCATTGCTAAACACTGAACTTTTTGAACTGATACTTTTTACTACTATTAAATGCAATGGTTCTATTTATATCTCTAAAATGAGGATTTTGCAAGGAAAAAAGGGGTTTGCATTGCAACTGCTGCAACAAATATGTTTTTTCCCCAACTTTAATAAGAAATGAATTCATTGTCTAAATCAAGAACAAGCCATGTCTTTCCAAACTTTTAATGGGTCCATACCTGACTTGCAGCCCCGGAAAGCTTCCCCCTTTACCCCTCCTTATGGGCAGCCTTGCTTATGGTTTATTAGGACACTCCATATGATTCAACATAGCCTGATTTAGTCACTAACACTCAAGCATCCTATCTAGATGGAGGAGGTATCACCCTGCGTTTGTTTAGGAATACTGTACATCATTGTATCTAAAATTCACTATATTGCCCAGCCCGAGCAGGCATACTTTCAAACACTCTTACACTCACATACACACATACAGCTACACAAACTTGATTCTGCATTGTTTGCAAAGACACTGGAAATGTCAACAACTGTCATCTGAAAACTTCCATAGTAAAATGGCATGCATTCTAGAAGTTTCTTTTTTAAAAGGTAGCAATGGCACTGGTAACTTGTTTCATGATTGTTCATTTGTTGTTTACTTATCTGAGTTTTATTCTGAGTGAGGACACTGCTTTCTAAATGTGTGATCTTTCTAGAAAATTCCCTTGGCACTGGTGAGGTCTGACACTGTATCCTGTGATGAGTATATCAATTGACAAATAAAAAAAGTACTCCTTCTACTGCTCTTACTACTACTACTACAGCTTCTACTACCCAACTTAGACTATTGTTTGTCACTCATTGTAGCAAGGTTAATTTACTCCTCCACATTTTGAAATATAGAGGCTCAAGTTGGCTGGCCAACTGTTCAACATTTAATATTTCAGCACTCTTTCTGCCTTTAACACTCCTGAGGCAAAGAGCCAAAGACTCACAATGGGTCGTCTCCCCGAGAATGTGCCATGCACTGAGTAGTAACTCCTAGCTACATGTATCTCTGTGTTCTCTGACCTTTCTGTGTCCTTTCAATAAACTGTAATTTTCAGTAAATGTGTGAAGAATAAATGGTTCTTTGTGGGAAAGAAATGACTGAATATGTTTGTGATCAACAGAGGGGGAAAAAGGTTGCACGGTGCACGGCGCCATCAAAACTCATGACTCGTAAATATTAATTACAGCTCTTGAGGAGAGGTTAGCCAGGGGCACCGGCAGCTGAGGTCAATCCAAATCAGAATTTTTCCAAGACAAATTATCCATGACATCATTTATAAAGGTCAGACTCTGAACTCTTCAACCTAAAACTGGAGCTCCGTTAACATAGGACTTTATACATACATTATGACCTGAGTGACTTTGAATCTTCAGCACAAGTTTTAGAGGTTATTAAGTCATTCATCAGAATACATATTTTAATAAATCACTTTTTGTCACTGAAAATTACTGATTAAAAGTACATCACCGTGTGAGATTAGACAATGGAAGCCCTTAAGAGACCGACATCTGTATATTGGTCTAAGCTTGTCAATTAAGTGAGGTTCACACTACAGAACAATTGGCCCAACTTTCAACTCGGATCACTGCTTCAAAACAAAGTCAGCAAAGGTCTGATTATCTGTTGGTCCTGAAGATTATCTTACCTGATTATCCTATGATATAAGGTGTGTTAAGAGCCATTTTTATCCCCTCTGATATCGTAAATACCAAATGTGTTCAATATTTCATCCCTCCATTATTTACACTGCTCATCCCTTTTGGGGTCATTGGGGCTCCAGCCTATCCCAGGTGACTAAAGCGGGAGGCAGAGTACATCTTGAACCAATTGTTGGCTGATTGCAGGGCCACATATAGAAACAGACAACCACTGAAGCTGACATTCATACCTTAGGGTACTTTGGGGTCACCAATCAATTGAATAAGCATGATTGTGGTCTGTTGGAGGAAGCCAAAGTGCCCGGGGAGCACTCATGCAAACTCCACACAGAGAGGCCCTGACCAACACAAGAGTCTTCATCAAGAAATATTTCAAAGCATTTGATTTAATTGATATGTCACGCAGCCCTACATGTAAGTCATGTTTGATTACCTGATATTAACCTTCCAGAGTAGAGGCTCTGGTTTGTAGGTGAATGAATTGGTTGGTGTGTGGCGTGAAGGGATTACAGCAAAGGGCCCAAAAAGATTACAGTGAGCAGCAAACTGTACCTAATAAAGTGGACAGCAAGTTTATTAATGAATGATGACTAAATCCATGTTTCCCAGATGGTGTGTTAGCATTGAATGGCTTAATTGAGGCTGCTTAGACACGAGGACCCTCTTGAAAAAGAGATTTCACATCTCAAGGGGCTAACTTTGAATAAACCTATACTCAGCATATACAAATGGGATGAGGACACATTTATGGTCTGTGCGTCCAAAAGTTTGATGCTATCATAAATTCCTATATTAAGTACCTATGTCTCTTACCCCCAACAGAAAGGCTAGCTTATGATCATTATAGATGCTAATGTAAATATTAGATGACCTCTCTATCAATAATTGTTATTGATTACACCTCTATAGTAAATACTTTTATGACTAGAAAAACACTCGGAGAACGCAGACCTCTGCCAGCGCCACAGTCCTCACCCATATTGTGATTTTCACCATAAATATTCGTCCTACCTCTTTTTCATCTAAATATTTAGATTGCTTGACCATGAAAACATACCATTAGCAATTTGATTCATAATGATATTTATTGTAGTTCAGTAGTTATTCATGAAAATTGCATTTTTCATCATGGTGGTTTTACGCTGATCTGGATCACTCCCAAAATCTGATCATTTGTTCCTTGTCCCAATCTGGACATTTCCCCAAAAATTTATCCAAATCCGTTCATAACTTTTGAGTTATGTTGCTAACAGAGAAACAAACAAATAAACAAACAAACATGCAAACAAAAAAAAAAAAAACAAATGCTGGCAATAACATAACCTCCTTGGTGGAGGTAACCATAGAGACATGAGGACCCCTTTTGAAAATGAAATCCTACATTTCAAGGGACTAACCTTGAATAAATCTATATTCAGCAGAAACAATGATGACGGCAGATTATGATTGATCCATAGTCAGTACCTTCAGTTTTTACCCCGTCTCTCTGCCCACCTCCCTCCTTTCGTCCAGACCCCCAACAGCTTAAGTCAATGTGACACTGGTTCCAGCTCAAGATCTCCACATGCCAAACAGGATTTTTCTTGCCACTGTTTTTGTAAGCCTTCTACAGGAGCACTACACTGTAGGTTGGCCGAGTATCTTGGGATAACGCTTGTTATGAAGCGACACTGTATAAATAAAGACTGATTGATTATAAAGTAATTGAAAAGTGAGTGACTACAGAGTAACACAAACTCTCAGAAGGACTTGACCCTGTAAGTTAAGATTGTTTTCAAATTGTGCTAAAAATGAAATAAGACCTGTGCTTATGCAGGAGCTTTTTGGCTTTACTTCATGATTGTTTTTCATGATGGAAAAAAAATAAAAGTGTGGAGAGGAGAAAGAACAGGAGCTCTCGAGGGAGTTTTTAGATCCATCTGAACAACACTGCAGTCACACAGGTGGATAAACAAAGAATTAAAAAGTAGTTCAGCACAAGAGAGAATATGCAAATAGAAAAGGGAAGTAGAATTAAGACATGCAAATAAACAATTTACCAAAACCTCCAAACATCCCTTCACCTTCAAAGTGTCTTTACCTGGGTGTCATCAGTTTTTACCTTTCAAAATGTCATCCAAATCTGCTGAGACGTGACACCCGTAGATTTAGAGCCAGAGTTGTTTTTGAGAACCTTCCTCTGAGTTCTGTGAGCGTGTATCTCACTAACCAGGCTGTTTGGTCACAGCTTCCTCTCTTGATGTGACATTTGGTGCGGTCACTGCGTCCAAAGGGTCCAAGCCGGAAATTTTTCTGCGACAGGTGCACAGCTCTATTTTAAGGCCTGTAATCCATCTTTTCTTTCTCATGTTGAAGAGACCCCTCCAGGTTTGGGTCTACGTCTTAGTGTGCGGTGAACAAAAGAGCTCACTGTCAAAATATGGGGAACAATGGCAAATCTTTAAAAGCTCACACTGTAATAATGACAACTCAAATTGCTGGCATAAAATATTTTTTTCGTAAAGAAGACAAAATGCTTTTTTGTTCTTTTAAAGATTTAATTAAAGGTGCTATGATGTGAATCTTTTTGACTGTCATAATGCTGCGTTCCAGTAACCTCGGAACTGGGAGTGACATCATCTCTGACTTATTGACGTACCAGTTGAAGTTGGAAAAAAACATGCCGATCTGCCAGGCTATTGTTAGCTGTTGTTAGCATGCCCTCCGTTTTTGTTCGCAAATAGCACATGAAGAATGTGATTATCAATATGGCAGCATTTTTGTAAATATAAGTCTAACAATACAATGTATACAGCTGATCTAGAGCGACACACCCCAGTCAGAAATGCAAATAAATTGATTATTACAGGAGATAAATAACTGTTCACACTGGGGGCATCCATCTTCGATTGTCAACTCGGGGGTGGCGAGGTTTCACCAAGTTCCCAGTAAGAAATTCTGACTTCGAGGGACGTTCCAGTTGCAGTTTCCTACTCGGAACTCGGAAATTCCTACTTCTGACTACAACTGGAACTCACCAAAAGACGTGACCCAAGCCTAAGCATGTGTTTGTTGTGATGCTAATAAATGTTGCTCAGACCTTCCTCAGAACTCTGCATTGCTTTACAACTTCTTTTTTCAACAACTTGCAGGATGCAAAGCAACGAAATAATGTATCTCTTTGTAGTTACGTAGTGGTAGTTTTTGATGTGCGACAACAAGCAATTTCTTGAAAACTTATTATCATAGTTTTGTAGCCGGCTATTTATCGCTACTTACAGCCCGGTGCTCTAAGACGTGTCTGAATAATATAAATTTGCTAACTGAGTCTATATTTTAAGCTGTTTTAATAATGATGTATTTGTGTGCTTATGTGTTTGGACCTAAAACTCAAAAAATCTAGAGGCAGTTACCTTAAACTTTTGTGTTTTTCAAGTGTTATTTTGTTTTCATATTTCAACAGTTTGGCCCTCTGATCGTGAAGTTAATTTTAATGTGGCCTTCTTGGACTCAAAAGTTGCCCACCCCTGTCGTTAAGTCTGTTATGCAGTGTTACTGTTATTTAGATGACATATTAGAAAGACTTAAGTACATTTGTCAGATCAAAACACACTCTCTGACCTATTCCACACACAGAATGCACAGCAGGGCACAGTTAAATATGAGCATCTGTTTCAATTATATACAAATGAAGTATTAATGAGCAGTCTTTCTATGTCTCCAACCATCTCTGCGCATACTTTTGGTGGTCTCGGATGTTGTTTGAATGTTGCAGTGAAATATTACTTTAATCTGAGAATAAGAAGTTCAAACCAGGGTGTGATTCAAACACTGAATGTCTAGCACACAATGATATTTTGTTTTTATATGAAGTCTGTGTTCAGAATGTGGCCTGACAACATCTGATTTTAAACTAATAGTTTTAAGTTTAGCCAATTTAAGCAATAGGCTCAACTTAACATAAAGTTAATTCGGATAGTTGAGGTAATTCATTTTATAAGTTCAATACACAACAAAAAATAAATATTTAAAAAATATATTATTTTAAAAATTATTTAAAGCTACAGTGTAGTGTAGTCTTTTTGACTATGCAATGCACCTCCATACAACAGGTCACTGCCACACTTGTTGGAGGAGACATGGACGTGTGACAGGCACGGCTGGGCTCTAACTTTAACCTTTAAATTTTTTGGAGAGCGAACTATCAGACCAAGCCACAAATGACACTGTGTTCAAGCTCACAGGTGAGCTGAAGGACATTAGATGCATCTGATTTGTCTCCACAGTCACATGACACAGACAGCAGCTCTTTATTGGCACTGAAAGAAAGATCAGGGTTGAAAACAATGAGCAGAAGAGCACAGATGAATGTTTTGTTTAACAAATATCACTTATCTGCTTTTAAATGTGAGTAAAACAGATATTAGTTCAGATTTTTCTCTGCTGTGTCATAACTTTGAGAAGATTATTTTATTTAACCTGTTAAAGGACTCACTGGACAAACTGTGTTTTGATGAAACAGGTGAGAATCAGCATTGTAGAGAGCTGATAGGAAACACATCAGAATTGGCTAAAGAACATTTTAAGCATCAGTATCAGCATCAGCACTTATTTTCTATTATTATGCTTCTAATTGCTGCCTTTTAAGCATTTATAATTGAAGAGTTGGTTGTGCAAGTAACACACATTGGATGTTTACCTGAGACTTAAAACATGCATGGCCTTGATTTGTTAACAGCCCTAGTCATAGTTACAGCTCAATGTCAGGGCTGCCAGTGTCCACAGAGATACAGGAGGAGAGGAAAGATGCTGGAGCTTGCTATGAAGCAAACCACCTTGGACTGTGATCAAAGTGACAGTGCAGAGTGTGTGTGCCATCTTCATTTTACTGCCTCACAGTCACAGCTCATGGTAATGCTGATATTTTCCGGGACAATCACTCAGACTTAATTTCTTGCTGAGCTTCGCAGGAAACCTGTTTTTTTAATGCGTCCAGCCACTGAGAAAATGGCTTCTGTTCTATTTCAGTGGTTTCATGAATTCAAAACAGCGCCTATTGGGGAGATAATGCATTTTATTTGCTTTACTATGTAAGAGAGACAAGTCATGAAAATCCTCAAATTAGAAACAAATCCTGAGAGGCTCTCTGCACAGTGAAATGGAATTAGAATAACACAAAGGTTGTGGATCAGTGTGCAGTGTCCGTCAGAAATGGATGTAATTAGATCCTATTTGTCAATGTTGTGGCTCCTGCTCATGGTTATAATCACATTACTGTTACCTATCAACAGAGATAGACAATAAGTAAAGGTTCTCATGTGTTTAGTTGTTTACATCATGTCTTTGGTTTCCATTAAGCAAGGATTTCATTTAAACTGAATTTCTAATGTTAAGGTCCTATCCTTAAGGAAAATAACAATATTGTGCGAAAAGAAGTGCACAAAACTCAACAGAGAAGTGTGACTCCTAAGGCCTGTTTTACACATTCAACCTTGATATTATCAGGATAATGTCCAGGCAGCTCACAGGGTAATTCACTGACATGGCTGTTCACACTTGCTCCTCTCATCAGGGATGCTCTGCTGGATGGAGGAGAAGAGGTGGGCGGGGGTTGCTGGTCAGCAGCACAAGACATTAGAAATATGCTGCAGAAGTCAGTCTTCGCGATAGAGAAAAAGTAAAATATCTTTAAATACTTGAGCATGTCAAGTTTTTTCTTTATCTTATTTTCCAAATGTACTTTCACAGTTCTTGAGTGCAACAAGAGCACACCACTGTACATTCTTCTGCATGAAGATTAACGAGAAAACGTGATTTACATTTTGTGTCATGTTACTGACTTCAGGATTTGCAGCCTAAAAACAAATGGCTCATGGTCAAACATAGAGTGTGCTCCTGCACACCTTTAAGCCCCCCCCCCCCCCCCCATCAATCTGACCTCCTCTACATCGCCATTCTAGCCCACTCCCTCCAATCCTTCTCCTCCACCCACCTCAGTGTGCCTTCTGCCCGCCTCAGTGCCATGGGGAGCAGGGCCTTCAGTCACTCTGTTCCCTAGATCTGGAACTCTCTCCCACCTGACTTCTTGAACTTCAACTTTCTATCCTACTTCAGATCCCGTCTCAAAACCCACCTGTTCAGGATATATATATCCGCATACCTGTTATTTTCTGTTGTGTTTTGCTGATATTATTGTTTACTGGGGGGTTTTTTGTTGCTGTTTTCAACTTGTAGTGTCCTTGGGAGTCATGTAGGGCACTTTTAAATAAAATGTATTAAATGGAACAACCAAAAGAAGCTGACTTCCATCAAAAATAGATAAGAGAAAATACAATTTGACAATAAGGTGGCCGGTTCTTGCCCCTTTAATGATTGGTCTCTCTCAGAGCTCACACATACTGTATCTAATCAAGAAAGCATCACTGGCTTTTACTTTAACCTTTCGACTTCCAAGCTGAGAAACAGATTTGCAACAAGTTATTGTAACGTAAAATTGTGCTCCTTCCTCTTCATTTAGCAACAGGTTTAAATTTTCAGATCACCCAGTTGGGAAGCAGACTTGTTGGCCAACCGACTGGTTGGCTTGCCTGTTAAGGGTTGTCTGGGTATGCATTGATTTCCTTTATTTCTGCAACAAAATTTTATATTTTTGGTATGAGAACTCTTTCTGAGCAATAATAGATACATTTTCATCATCAAATTCCCTTCAGTTAAATGATGCTTGTTGGAGGATCTGGAAATATTTGAGAAAATTTTTTCTTACTCTGATTCTGATGTATGATCGTGAGATACCTGAAGTACTCACAGTTTTCAAACAATTATATTCATGAACAGAGGCCACCCCGTCAATTCAAACTGATGTAGTTGCTACTCAGATAGGGGTATAAGGAAAAACAGACATAGATAGGCTTTCAGAGTTCAGCGGTATGGTGGCAAAAAGTCAACTACATGGTCACAATGCCAGTCAAAGGATGAAAGAGTGAACCCTCAAGTTTTGGCTGAGTTGCATTTAACTATAAATTTCAAACATTCTTCTGGCACATCATGTATAAGAATGGAAAGGGGCAGAAGTCACGTCCATATCAGACACAACATCAAACAGTCAAGTACGCTTTTCTGGACATCATGTGAAACCATCCAAAGTAGACTAATAGGGATTGAAGTATTGATATTGAATATCAAATAGGATACTTTTATAAGAACTCCTTTGGTTTCAATTACCGTTCTAAAATATTGACACCAAAAGAGGGGTCTAACAAAATGTTCCTTGGGTAACTCTAAAAACCAGTCTTTCCCTCTCTGTGTGCCAAGGTAGCACAACTTTCCATGTCATGTGACTGCAGAGTCCACTTAGATGCATCAAACACTACACAGCTACAACCGCATGGCTCATATTTCTAAATGCATCGACTTAAAGATAAACTCAGTTGAGATCTGATGGTCCAGAGTCAACTACATATTTTTATTTATGTGGTTTTACATTACAGCAAAAAGTTTTAGTTTCATTGTATCAATTAAAAAAAAGTCTGGTATCACCCATCACTATTGACTAACCAAAAGGTACTTGGGTGCTAAATGATGCTCTTGTAAAATACACATTTCCATATTTTCAAACTCATGTCAAGAAAAACAAGGTTTATTTACCACATTAAGAACAAGCCAAGGATCTGCTCACTTCATTGCCAACACCCTAAGGAGGGCCACTCTGCTGAAATGATTGATTTTCACCCTTAGCTTCTTTTTCTCACCATTCCCCTAGCCATGCAAGAGTGCCTATGTCTGTCCCAAAGACTAATCCATCACCGTGCGGGGGTTGGTCCTTGACTTGTTTTTGTTAGCCATCACAGAGCACCTTGTATAACTTTTCAACATAAATCAAGCCCACCGTTTCCCATAAACCTTAACAGGATGGAGCCAGAATACTAACAATTCTAGAGTGTCACAGTAATGTCTCTATCGGGTGAAGCATGGTCCTACCTTTGTTTGACTGTGACAAGCTGTTACTCAATGACAGAGCCAGACTTTTTAAAAGCAGAGGTCATTTGGGCCACTGACCTCCCAGTGGGGGCCTGAAAGTTCAGACACACTCAACACTGTTTGATCTTGACAAACCACATTTCCTTAACTGGCATAAGTTAAGCTGGGTCTCTAAGTTGTTCTAAATTGTGATTTCTTGATGACCTGTCCTGGGTGAACCCACCTCTGACAGCCGGGACTGGCTGCTGAGTCCATGGACTGAAGGTTACAGCTACTCACATCGAACAGTGTGTAATCTGATAAGTTAGAAGTGAGGGTACAACAAGAAAAGACTAAAAGCATTTGTAAAAGTTTTCCATTTAGCACCAGTGTTTCTTTCACCTGTTAAAATGACAAAAGTCTGCGGCTTTGGCTCAGGAGTTGCTAATTAACATGAATTCATTGAGCACCTTGAAGGCAGGCCAAAGAGAAACTTGGCTGTTGTCAGGTTTGTGTTCCCTCTGCAAGCTGGAGTCTGTTCTCTGCCAAAGATTGTTTAAGGATGCATCACTCTTTATGGAGTCTGTGTTTTTGTAGTCCACAGCCCAGCGAAAAAGATAAAGTCCCACACTACATGAATTATCTAATCTCACTGCTGATCTAAAAATTAATTCTACAATCTTTAATAAGAGCAGAAGCTACATTTAAGTCCCCTCATTAATCACTGGTGTATTTTCGGACTTTTTGTAAAACAATGAAGTTGTAAAGAACTTGGATCGGAACCTGGAACAACAAGAGTCAGCGAGGAATTCAAAAGAGCTCAGGCAACACTTGTAGTCATCAGATGAACCAGATGAAGGCCAAAATACATAAAAAAGTTGTTTCCTAAAGTAGTTAGAGCTCCTTCATTTGTTGAAGACTCATTTGTTCTCCAGCATTGAGGCTAATGCTGGTGAGATTGTGCCTAAATATCTGTCTTTGTCCAACCAGTTTTTACAAAATCAGTGAATTCACAGCTAATGTAAAGAACCTGAAATCTTGCGATTGAGGTTTGTATTTGATTTAATCCAAATAATAAACAGATGTTACTATAAAGTCTTCTATACGGTGTGTTTCTGAAAACTGCTGTGATTAAGCTATGCCTTCATAGGTTCCTAAAGCCTCATTTCCAGCGAGTGCTTCAGTAATGTTTGCTACTGTTTGGAGCAGTTAACCCTGATGTTGTTTGCGTTTCCACTGCCAGCAGTAACTTCACTTGAAGGCAGGGATGTGAGCCAGGAGAAGAGGGTTGAGTCAGCTACGTTGATGCTTGAAACACAGTCACGCATCAAAGTGAACGTTCTGAAGTAGAACACATTTGTTAACAAAGAGCAACAATGGAGGACTTCCAACACTCCAGTACTCTGTAGAGCATTATTTCTTATAGCATTTCTTTACAGCAGCAGCGGAGGACATATCATTCTTAAATCCTCAAGGAACTACACAGTGCCAAATCATCCGGCCTGTATGATGGCAACGTCTGGCCCATGCATCTGAAACACAAGAACATCTTGTTAAATCTTGTTAAATCCTTGGCTTATTGAAAAACATGAGGTTTGTGTTTTTGTTTTAGCTGTTGTCGCATGAAAATTGATGATTTGTGTGACCAATCAACAGAGAGCAGCTGTTGGCTCCATCATCTAAGTCCAGTTTGATACACTCAGCATCATCGAGGAGTGTGAGTGAGTGGGATGGCACAGATCAGATATTTGTGCACCTTTTCTCTTTGTCTGACAGTGGAAACACCAATGGTGAACATACCAAGCTGAACTTAACCAGACTGCTAGGGTGGAACTTTGAATTCAGTTTTGATGGCTGATCATGTTTTCACAATCACTAATGTTCTTTCTAGTGTTCATGCATTGAGTACTCCTGATCCAGCTGTATTCTCAGTCTTTCTGAGACATTTTGTTGGAGCTCCTGCCAGTTCAAGACCCCTTTCCCCATATGGGCCCAGTCGACTCTGACTCGCTGGCTAGTCTACTCAATAGTAGTCTTTCAGCCCCTGTTTTGCACTGGGCTTGTAAATCCCCCAAAAATGGTTTAAAATGCTGACACAACAATGATATGAGGTCAAAGTGGAGGTCCTCTTGGGTGCCAAGGGGACCATTTGTACAAGACATTTTGTCTTGTGCAAAGACCTCTTCTATCACACAGAAGAAGAATGTAAAACACTGAGGGGCATATAAAACAAACAAAAACATAATGGGATCATCAAAATCAGCACCATGAGTTTAAACTTTAGCATGTTGCTCTCTCACATGCATTGGGCATCCTAAAGCTATTGTAAGATCTATTGTTGTTTTAAGACTGATAGTTTAAGGCTTGATATTTATGGCCCTTGTAATGTTTGACCTTCAATATGACTGTAACAATGGTGAAATGGCTGCATGAGGTGATCCCCCTCTGTGTTTTAACTAATAACGGAGGCATTGCAGAGGCAAGATAGGATCAGCACACCCAGTTGGAGAAAGCATCGCTGTTTGTGTCCTTGTGTGTGCATGGCCAACACTGTGTGTATGTGGAGCTCCTACTGTGTGTTTACACGCTGCACTTTCTCTGGTCTCTGCAATGCCATTAAACAGGATGACATGACCTCAGTAATATGTTACTAGAAGGGCATAGTGACAGCAGAGCTTTGGTACAGCTCTGTGCCACTCTGTGAAAGGCCAGTCAGATTTAACTCAGAGGATTTAAGCCAAAAGTCCCTGTTTAACAAAATGGAGTATGTGACAGTGACATTCTCTGATTTCTTATGCGACACAGCGATGCATAAATCCCAGAAAATGTTATCTCCATGGAGTCTGTTTTGCCTCTCAACCATGCCTTCATCTCTTGGATAGAAAGTGGCAAACAGCTCAATAACAATGTTTTTGTTCAATATCAGGTGAATTTGGCCAGCCCACCAGCCATGGTGCTGGCTGGGCAATAAAAGTGACTTAAGAGAGTGATTTGTTAGAGAAAACAACTTTATAACTCAGACTTCTCCCTCTCTGACAGAGAGCCAGGCAGCTTGCTCACTGCCTGCACGGCTTTGTGCCACGATGCCGGCTGTGTGCTGGAGCAGTGTACCACGGTGTCATCAGCAGGAGCTGGCTTCTCCTGAATCTGCTGAAGGAGGGTTTTCGCTGATGTCCTGCTTATCTAGGATAATTAAAACATGCTAGTTGTGGCCACAGAGGTTGTTTCACATATAAAATTTGGCAGACCCTGTTTAGTTTGGAGTGAAGTTGCCACACTAATAAAAGTTTTGGCCTTTATTCCAGCCATCAGGCCTCGTGTTGTACTTTAACCTGGAAATACACAAACTTTACTGAGTTTCAGGCCATAACAACACTGGTTTCTCTTTTACTCCCTTGTTTGGTCCTTGTTAGGGCTGGGTACTTTTGAGTTCTTATTGATCCCAGTTCCTGTTCTGCATATTTTAACAATTCCAAATTCAAGTCAGCATTTGTGGTTAATGTTTTGGGAATAAAAAACTGGCTGCTAATATTGCTGACCTAGTTATCTCAATAATCTACTGTTAGTGTGATGTTCATAAACCCCTTTCAAAACTTCTCATTGTGTCAGTATGTCTTAGGATGTCATTGTTCCTGTTTAGTTTAAACTGAGTAATGAATAGTTTTGTGATTTCTATACATAAATACTACTGTATGTGTCATGGAGCTTTAACACCTCCATCATAAATCTTCTCACTCACTGTGCTGTGACATCCCTCCTCTGTCCTTAAAAATGTGTTGCAAATATTTGTACCTTAGCAGAGGTGTGAACATATGATCATTTTTTTTTGCATTATAAGATTAATAACCTTTTAGGAACTGAAAAGCGGAACATTAACTTTTGTCTCTTATTGATTCTTTATTCTGGAAACTTCGAACAGATTCCAAGTAGTTCTTGGTACTCAAGCATGGCTTGTTCACTCACAGCAAACTGAACTCTGTTTGTTCCTTTGGCCTGCACCAGAGTTCCTTTGAGCTTATTTAAATGCCTTCTGTTTATTCTGAGTCAAACATGTGAATTGTGACAATTAGCTTAATCTCAGTTTTGTTTGGCTAAATGTGTGGTGTATCTGTTGATAGACACACTCTATTTCCAACAAAGTATCGAATACAAAGTCCTAGCCTCTTACATTGGTAGAAAACCTTTATTTTGAAGGAGTTACATCAGGAATAGAATGTCTTTAGTAGCAGTAACATCCTGCTATCCTGGCACACCAGATGAACTGTTCAATATATTTCACCGGTCCATCTGGGAAATAGCCCATAGAAAGTGTTTGGGAATGGTTAGGACCTTTCAGAAGCACATTGTGCAGGGGATCGAGTGATCGTTTTGTCAATCTTAGTCACTACAGGGCTGTCAAATTTGTAGTAGGAGGGCACTACTGCCATGGTGTAAGGTACAAATGAACTCCAGCCAAAACATGTTGGAAGGGGAGCAAAAAGTGTCCTTTCTATTGTGAAATGCTTTCAGTGATGTTGCTTGTTTTTCATTTAACAAAGAAAAGTGGTCTCGATCTGACTAAGTTGCTACTGAACTAGTAAACATCAGTGGTGAAATCTGTAAAAGCACTAACTTCCTGCTGTCATCTTGCTTGTAGCTCCCAACACTTCCTGCTCTAAAGTGAGTGGCCATGACACTTTTAGGCCACTCACAATCATTGTAGACTGAACCTTGGCAAAAGGATCTGCTTGATTACAGAAAGTGAATCAGGTGGATACAGCTGCTCTGCAATTTTAACGTAATGCAGCTTAAATTTCTAAAAAACAAGTGCAGGGAAGGAATGAGACTTCAAGTTAGACTAAAACCAGAACAGTAGGAGGGCTGAATATGTGATTACGTGTGCTTTTATAGAATAAAATCACACCTTCTCACACCAAACCATACACCTGTGATGACATGAGCCTGATCCTGACTCTAGTGGTTCAGGCATCAAACTAACAGGTGTCACTGTCAAGTCATATTTTCTTAAAGTTAAATTCAGTGGAAGTGCATGCAACATTCTGGAGCAGAGCTTACAGCTTTATTTTTCATGATTTTTAAACTTATTTTATGCAGAGACTTTTTCATTTTGACATTTACTCTACTTGCTAATGATCTCCCATAAAAGTATATCCATGTTTTGTATTGCTCCATTAGAACATTAGGAGATGCTTTTATGCTTAGAATCTTGTTCATACAGTCCTGAAATGATTTGTCATGTGTTTCATTAAATAGCAATATCATCACAATTTTTTTTATAAGTGATTAAAATTGAATCATCCTCTATCTTTCATCCAGTTATCTGGTTTGTGTGTTCTCTCATTAAAATACTCGTAAACTGGCTCACAGTAGGAGAAGAGCCTGCACAAAACAAACAGCATGTCATTGGCTTTCTAATTATCAGAGATAACAATCCAGTCTCCTCATTACTCTTAAATTGTTAAAAAAAAGACATCATATTAAATATGACTGTAGCCGTTTTAGATTCTTCAACCTTCATGAAACCATCAGAAGCAAATAAGATGTTAACACAATGTAGAGTAGTGTGGTAAGTTTATTTAAACCACTGTCTTTACAATATTTAGTGTCCAAAAACTATTTTGTCATGGTGTTCGTGTAAGCTGACTTTGTTAGATGCAGACTGGAGCCTTGTCCCTCTTACAGAAATAAACTCAGCCCTGCTCTTGCTCTATGTAGCTCAGGCTGAGTGGGTTGATCTCCAGGGAAGGAAACGACAAACACCTGAAGGCAAACACCTCCTGTTACTAGCTTTAGCTCTGTATTCTTAATGCCAACATCACTTCTGAGGTGAAGAGACTAAATAGAGGACAGGGACATAAAAAGAAAGAAAAGAAAAAGGGACAGCGCTGAGTGCAGCAAAGAGGATATCCTGGACTAACACATCTGTCTTTTTTAGGCCATAAAATTGAACTTTGTGTGTGGTGAGTCATCATTTCTTTTACAGAAGAGTAGAAATGTGTAAATATATAATATTTACACATATAGAATCTGACTCTATAGAATATAGAGTTTGTGATTCTGCATTTTAAAGAAAATCTATATCAGAAGCAGAAACAGAGTAGTTTATAGTTATAAAACAGACTTGAATTAATACTGAAGCCACAGAGCAAACGTGACCTGTGAAAGTAAACCAGACCAGATTGTTTATGCCTGTTTATTTCTATCTATCTATCTATCTATCTATCTATCTATCTATCTATCTATCTATCTATCTATCTATCTATCTATCTATCTATCTATCTATCTATCTATCTATCTATCTATCTATTTGTATAAAGGCCTATATTGTATTAAGTTTATTAGGTCACCACCCAATTTATCCCACAGGACAATCCCACAGCTGCCCTAAATGAGTAGCACAGCAAAAGGTCATTTAAAATATTTCTTAAATGCTTAATACACTTGTATATAAAAGCTCTTTAACCTATATACTTTTAATGCTTAAGCATAGTTATCTGTCTTATTATCCTTGAACTGTCAAATGGACTGTTTTACAGCAAAAATAGTGATGCATAATTGCTTTTTTAAGCTGTCATGTTACAGTTATTTACTTGCATTCCTGAACATAAAAACTGTGGTTACTGGTTAAATGTTACATTTGATTAAGCTCTGACTCAGAGCAGCCCAGTGCGTGGCTCACATTTGTGTTTCAAAAGTTAAATTCAGTGTAAAATTCATGATTCCTGTTCCAAATGGTACAATATTGAGCGTTTACTGAAAATGAAAGAGTCTGGATGAAAGCACAACATGATGCTGGATGGTCTCTGAGAAAAATAGAGGAGGACAGAAAATGTTCTCACACTGTAGTCAAGTATGCTGTAGAGTCAATTGACAAAATGAGCCAAAGAAGAGTCAGGAAACTAAAGTTCACTGAAGCAATTGTCAGACACCCAAGGATTCAAGTACTAGAGAATAAAGGAAGGCAACTGCTGATCTTCAGGCAGAAATGAATGACAAAGTCTCCAGAGTGACTATAAGTGAGATGACTGACAGACAAGGCCTAAATGGAAGACTAGCCACTAAAAAGCCATGACTGAGGCCTGAAAACATTTGCCAGGGAGTACAAAACACTGGATTGTTGGATGGAATGGAAGAAGATCCTTGCCCAAGCCCAAAAAACATTTTGATGACAGATGCACCAACGGTTTGGGGTTCATTAAGTGGAGCATGGACAAAAAAAAATCAACAGTATCATAAACAAGAACATTGACTACAACATCTTAGTACATTAAGATCTTCTGCGTCCAAACAAAAGTTTTTTCTTCCGCTGTAACTTCTGCTAAATAAGTGCTGCTAAATAAGTGCGGCACCCATTCATGTTGGGTCTCCATTTAAAGGTGCTATGAGGAGAATTTATTTGCGGCGACGTAAAGACTCTGCTACCCATGAGCACGCGCGGCGACTGTCATAATGCTGCGTTCCAATAACCTCGGAACTGGGAGTGACATCATCTCCGACTTATTGGCGTTCCAGTTGAAGTCGGAAAAAAACATGCAGATCTACCAGGCTATTGTTAGCTGTTGTTATCACACCCTGCGTTGTTGTTCACAAATATCACATGAAGAATGTGATTATCACTATGGCAGCATTTTTGTAAATACAAGTCTAACAATACGATGTATACAGCTGATCTAGAGCGACACACCTCAGTCAGAAGTGCAAATAAATGGATTATTACAGGAGCTAAATAACTGTTCACACTGGGGGCATCCATCTTTGATTGTCAACTCAGGGGCGGTGAGGTTTCACCGAGTTCCCAGTAGGAAATTCCGACTTCGGGGGGCGATCCAGTTGCAGCTTCCTACTCGGAACCCGGAAATTCCTATTTCTGACTACAACTGGAACGCACCAAAAGACGTGACCCAAGCCAAAGCGTGGGTTTGTTGTGATGGTAATGAATGCAGCTCAGACCTTCCTCAGAACTCTGCATTGCTTTACAACTACTTTTTTCAACAACTTGCAGGATGCAAAGTGACGAGGTAATGAATCTCTTTCTAGTTACTTCGCGGTAGTTTTTGATGTGTGACAGCAAGCAATTTTTGGAAAACTTAGTATCGTAGTTTTGTAGCTGGCTATATATCTCTACTTACAGCCTGGTGCTCTAAGACGTGTGCGAATAATATAAATTTGATCAAGTTTTTTTTTTTTTTTTTTTAATGTATTTTTTTGGGCATTTTTGTGCCTTTAATGATAGTAGAGAGACAGTGGATAGGCTTGTGAAAGGGGGTGAGAGAGAGTAGGGGAAGACACTATGCAAACTGGTCACAGGCGGGATTCAAACCTGGACCGGCAGAAGCAAGTACATGGGGTGCTAACCACTCCGACAAACCAGCACCCCAAAATTTGATCAAGTTTTAATTGTCTTGTTCCCGAAGTTGAGTATCCAGGCCAGTCCAGCCCTGTCCAACCCAACCGCGAAGCTAAGGAATAGCATTTATAGAAAACCTATTTTGATGCTATAAAGCTCATCTTAAATTGTGTATTTCCATCAGGCATATATCTAAAAGTGAGACTTTTTTGTAATTACTTAGAAATTCCTATCAGTCCCTTTAATTAAAAACAGTAATAATGAAAATAAAAACACTCTTTTGTGAAGTTTTTGTGATAACATTTATTATCAATATGAGCAGTAAAAATAAAGATGATTGATACATTTGTTGATTGAATCAGGAAGGAAAGAACTTTCAGATTACAACATATAAAAACAAGAAAAGCAGATTTTGTTCCTTTAAAATGTGCAACAACTTTGGGAAAAAAAAATCCCTCAGGCAAGACCCATCAGAGTGACCGGGCCATGGTCTCCAAACCTGACTCAATGTGAAAATTCCTTAAAGCAGCTATAGGTATCTATTAGTATCTATAAGCTGTGCTGTGTTAATTGGATTCACATTGAGGGCACAGATGAGACAGAGGCATTCATTATAATTGTATTCTTCTACATTCTCTTCTAACAATTACATGATAGGATTTTATTACAATAACAAATGAGGGAAAAGGTGTGTGGCTGTGTCTCAGGATAGCAAAGGTCAGCTGTATATGACAGTGAGTGGATCTCACTACTTTAAATCCAAAGAGCTAATTAAGCACTGAGTCCAGTCACACAGCCTATAACCACCGCTGCTGCTTCTTCAACTTCTCCTGTTCAGGGTGATACTGGATTGAGACGCGCACAAATTACCTCCAAAATCTTGAAAGAGAGCATGCACAAGCGTGTGTGTGTGTGCAAAGATAGCCCACTTCATCTGCTCTTTTATCCAGTGCTCTTAAGGCTGGGCTCACTAACGCTCTGAGAGAGTAAATGATTTTAATGAGGTGGAGGGTTGTGATGGAGGAGCTGCTTCACTCCGCTATCAATCCTGAATGAGGTTATGTGGGTTTAAAAAGGTGGAGATACATTTTTCTTAGCAGTCATGTTAAGTTGGGTCAAGTGCTGGAGTATGGAGCACAAGTCCAGTGCTGAGTGTGTGGAAGTCAGTCACAGATTAGCATTGACTCTTAATATTCTCCTATGAGCGTGGAGCACTCATTAGTACAAGGACTCCCATTTGGCAAACACCAACCACTTGGCACCTAATTAAACTGCAGCAGTGAGAAAGTATTTACAAAAACAAATTTCTTCTACCTCCCAGAACCCCAGGTGGTAAAAATGTGTTCATTTCCTCAAATGTATTCAGTTTATCAGGAGCTCCAAACCAATTAGTCAAAATTATTATGGGGACATGGGTTGTTGATAAGAATTTAATTTTTCTCTCCAAACTCGAACAAATAGAATATAATTCAGGTCATGTTCCCCTGAATAAAGCAGCTTATGTTGAAAAATATTTTGTGTTCCGTAGATTTGACCATTTGTGAATCTTTTTTTTAATATCTTGCTTTTGTTTGTGGTATCATGTTTTTGTTACCTATGGGACTGTGAATGTAAATTAGCATTGTTGCTATAATCCAGCATATTTACATGTATTCTGTTCTGAATAGATGTTCATTAATGCGCTCTGCCCCAATTAAATAAATAAGTAAACATATGTCATTGAAACAAGAAACGTTTCTCACTCAAGGTTATGATTAGAAAAAAATCTGATCTGTGAGACTGAGCTGAGTGAAGGGAGGAAATGAGAATAATAAGATTTTATCCACCCTAATGGCTTTAGCAATTCTGCTTGTCAATATAATTTCAATGTCAATTTTCTTATTCATTCTTGTGTATTGTTGGTAATGCAGCTGGATCCACTTGATCCATTGTGCAGAGAATATTACTGATCATGATTTAGTGGACCCAAAAGCAGAAGCTAGAGACAGAATTCAAAGGTGTAATAATGAGAATATTTATTGAAAGCCAGGGGATGAACAGGGGTTTGAGCAGTGAGGGTGAATCCATGGAAAGTGAGTGCTGAGGAGTCTAGAGAGTGTGGCCATGGTTTCAGAGGTTTGGTGTGAAAAGTGTAGATAGGCACTGGAAGAGAGGGAACAGAAACACAGGTAATTCAAAGTGGCACAAATCAAAAAACACAATCTTCCTGAGCAGTAGAGATCACTAAAAACCTTGAGAGTTTGGCCGGTAATACCACATGGAGATGCTGGACTCATCTGGCGCTGGAGATGAGTCGGAGTGGAGGCTAAGTAGTGCTGGTGATTCCTGTGATGAGGATCAGGTTCAAGAGTGCAGCTGTCCCGGTGTCAGGAAGACACGCCTAAGCTCTGTGAAACTGAGAGCACAGGAGAAAACACACAGAAACAGGAGTCCACAGTGACATGCCACACGGACAGCCACACATATATCCGCCACAGAGATATTCAGTCGTCCATCTGGGGGAGAGCCTTTCAAAAATGTTTTAAGAGGCAGAACCATTAGAAACAACAGCAGCTGGTGATTGGACGATTGTTCTGCCGGTACACAGTATGACGTAGAAGCTCGATCTGTTGTTAGCGGTTAGATTAACCATGTTTCAGTCCCAGGGTATTGTCTCACTTTAAACTATGCAACACAAATGTATCGTTTACTTCATGTGACATGAATCTTGTCAAAGACGATCCCAGTAAGCTTCTGAAGAGAGCATATTTCACCGGGTATCACTGAGTAACCATGAATACCATAGATTATCCTGCATCGTGTGCAGAGGATTTTTGCATTCTCTCCCAGTTTCCCAGTCAGAAGAAGAGCAAAAACATGATTTTCCAAGAAAAAAAAGCTTAAAGAGATACTCTTTGAGCCTCTTTGAGTCCAAAAATTGGTCAGTTTGCAGTTCAAACTGCAGATATTGAGACCGCTTCAGAAGGCGCCATCGTTTTCAAACATGCAGTCATCTTCTGTTGTTGTCACGTCCACAGCTCCCGCATCTATTCTCTGATTGGGCGGTTAAGCATTCAGCTGTGAAATTATTTGACAACGGCAGTTGGCAAGATGGCCATGTAGGATTTCAGACAGTGAGTTAATCAGGTCCGTCTGTTCTGCAAGGCTGCAGGAGTCCAAAAACATCGCCAAAAGTCACTGAACATGAGGTTGTCACACATTGTCTGTAATCAGGCAGATCCATCTTGTCAAGCTCCAATTCACGAAGACTGGGAGTGTCCCAAATTGGCACGGTCCAATCAGTGTCCTGAAGCAGGAAGAAATTGGAGCTAGTGCGGCGACAGCAATGTGACCACTCACACAGCGATTAGCATGGAGGCTAACAGCTTCAGTGATAGGCTTGTAAGATATGGACCACTTTTCTTTGTGAAATGGAAACCAAACAAAAAGGCTACTTCAAATTAAGGAGAGGACCTCGTTGCAGCCCTCATAAGTAAAAAAAAACATTGAAAACGTAAAGCCAGTTGAGATGTACAAAGAAAGTGCAGTTTCACAAGTGTCCACTGAGAGCTGTCAGCACAAGATTGTTCACCATTACTCTTTGATTTCACACATTTTATTATCATATTGCACCTGTGGAATTAACATATGTATGAGAACTAATTTATTAGCATTTCTATGATGTCACACCATATTGACTTAATATTATCTACATCAATTCATTCTTGTCTAAATGTTAAAACCAGTCCATATTTCATAAAAAGGCAGCAAAAATTGAATCAGTTAAGAATGATGTTGATTATTAAAGACATGGCCCCTTCATATTGAGCAAAGCTCAGCATCCAACCCCTGAAAATCATAAGATAAAACTGGGCCCAGCACAGCTCCCCCCTCAGTCAGCTGCCTCTCTTCATGGTGACCAGATGGGATTTTGATCTTCTCTCATATATGTTTTAGAGTGATGTCATTTAAACTCATCTCTACTGCACTGCTTTTGCAAATATCAGCACTTTCCGTCCCTCACACACTCCCTGACCAACTGAAAAACGACTTTTAACACCATCCCTTATTGTCAAGGAGAATATGATAAAAGATTTTCAGGGTCAATCACTATTCAAATGATTTCATCGCTGGGGATCTTCCATTCAGCTCTGATGGACAAGTTTTGAAGCAGCATGAATTTTGTGGCATTTTGCTGCTCACAGTCTGCTCTCTCTCACATTAAAATTCAGATAAATGACGCTGCCACTAGAGGCAAGGTCTGCTCCACTGTCACAGTGAATCTGAAACAAAAGTGTGTTCCCTGTATTCTGCTAACTCATTGTTATATAAAGGGAACATATAACACCCCTTTTTCCATCATTTTTTCACACGTATTTGAGTATCAAGGGTATCTACTCATCCCCAAATGAAAAACAAGCCAACCCAGATTTTCGTTCATTTCGTGCCCTCATCTGAAAGCACAAAATCTGGCCTTCTTTTCAGGAGCTGTGCTCTTTGTGACATGATGTAAATCACAACCCTGGTATCTCCCTTCTTTTATTTTTACAAAGTTTGTTATTGCAATTTTGATTTTGGCAGCCATTTGGGGTTTAGTCTTAAGTTCCTTTTCTGATGGCATGACGCACGTTGCCTTAGGGTGTGCAGTGCAGCACACCTCTGCATAATCAAGGCGCATCGGCTCTCTCTTCAAACCAGTGTGCCAACCTCCATCTTGTTATTCAGCATTCAGTGATTTCAGTGTTTGGTGCATACTTCTGTTGGATCATTTAGTTCTTCTCATTGTATGAAGCACAGCTAAGCTAAACTAAGCGTAACTAAATTAAGTTATATTTCACTGAGGAATTCCCACAGCATCAGAGACAGTAAAAAAAGGGCTTGCTTTTGTCTTAAAATTCTAACTTTATGAATTGCTAATAATCTATTAAGCATATTTAATAGTCTATGTTAATACCATGTGCACAAAATTTTATCAACAGAATTTGATTATCAAAGATGCCTTGTAATGAATGCTGCCATACATGTCATCTTAACTAAACTGTAGATCAACCTACTCACAGACAGAAAAGCTGTGTTGAGGTGGGACTTAAAACTGTCTGACCAACAGTGTCGAAACATGGGTGTGCGGCCATGTCAACCATTTTATATAAAAAAGTACCCTTGTCTGAGAGCTCACAGGTATATGATATACTCCTCAAAAAGGTTGATGTGCTATTTAAGTTGATTATTTGTCCTCATTCATATTACCAGTTGATACTTTGTTTTTCATTTGTTGGAAAGCCTGGTAAACCATCTTTTCAAAGAGGGAGAACTATAAAGGACTGTGCATTTGTGAAATGAGCAACAGAATTAAATGTGTGAGTACCAAGGAAAACCAAGGAAACCAGCAAAATGCTAACTATTAATACTTTTCTAATATTTGGTAAAAAGATGATATAATGTCTTTCTGACAGATCTCATGTAACTTTTTTATTTGGCCAAAAAGAAAAAAGAAAAAAACTCCTCTAACTATCAATGATATTTTAGATTTGACAGCCCACCCCTAACATTTTTGTCTAATCTTATTTGGTTGGCATAAATGTACATTTAGTATTAGAGGTTATTTATTATTTTTTTATTTATTTGTTGTTGCTAATCATTGACTGCTTTGACCATCATTTAAGTGACTGGGAGATTTAGTTCTCCTTATTATTTAACTCTAAGTGCAGTATTGTCTCTTCCACATCATTTATACGACCTTAACATAAAACCTGAACAATATTGTAGTGCAAAATCTACTGTTGGAAAACAAAATATCCTTGGAAACGCTCCATGCCTGTCATGTGTGTTTTTCCTTATTTCAAATGTAATAATGAGAAATAAATTCATGTTTTTGTGTAAGTAAATGTTTTGCATGGTACACTGATGAATTTGATTATTTATTCTTGTGTTTCTCAAGATTTTCCAGGCTAGTTTACAACAGCGCCCCTCTGAACGAGTGCACCTGAATGCATCATGCTCGAACAGGTGTTGGCAATGTGGACTGTACCAAGTGGGACTGAAAGACAGGGGGGGTTACACTGCATTTGTTTTATGTATCAATTTTAAAACAGCCTTGGTTAAATCAACTAAAGCTTGAAAACAAGCTGGTATAGCTTCTTTAAAACTTTAGTGTCAAAGTGGAAACAAGTGCTGCATATATTTTTCAGTGGTGTCTGTGCTTGATTTAAGGTTGTCCTCTCTTTGGAATAGTGGTCTGACCAGGAAACATTCAAATCCAGTTGGCTCATTTTCAGTTTGTCAGCTGGGGTGCTTTTTTTTTACACATTCCTCTGTATATATGCTGTTGCTGTATCTCATATTACCAGTGAAGCTAGTCCATAACCAAAAAGTTTGCACTAGAACGATTATTGAAGTTTCTTAGACTTTGAAATCGCCTGTGTTTTGTGGCACATGGAGTCTATCATCACCCCTTGAAGTTATTTCTGCTCATAATGGTTAGTCAACAACAAGATATATGATGTAGTCACTTCGTAAACACAACCTTAATGTAGAATGAAAAAATGTTTACACAATAAAAATAACAATCAGCCATTATTTCAGAGTTTCATCAAATCTGTTGGCTGATGTGACATAGACTTTTACTCATGGCTCTATCCTCCTGCTGTTCAGATAGATCTCCACCCAGCCCAAAGACATCATATGGAGGGAATTCCTGAGAGACAAGATGGCTGACAAACATGCTGTATTACTGCAGCATCAACAATATGAAAACTCAAGCTACAGACAAACGGTAAGTGATCAAATCATGTTTTAAACACAAGTGTTTTATTTTGGTGCATTGCTGAATTTTTAGCTGTACTGCTGTTTTGGGTTGTTAAGTATATTGTCCACTGGTGCTTTCTGCTCTGCTGTTCACCATATAAATGGCACACATACATCATAATAAATAAAGAAAGAGGTGATAATTTACTTTTAGGTAATTATATGCCTTTACTGATATTGTTCCAATAATATTGTGCATATAATGAGGTTTTGAGTTGGCAAAACAAGAAAACAATTGAAAATAAATACAAATTTTGTTTAATTTGTCCTGTTATCCAGAAAACTCAAATTATAGCATTTAATATATTTGCAGACTCATAATGCCACTTAGGTCTTGTCCATTTGTGTCCATTTGCAGTCTAGTAATCACCATTTTGAAGCCCAGGCTGACATTTTACTACAAAAAGGATGATTTTTGGATTTACATCTAACTGATCTTGAAATTATCCTGCCATAAGGCCATTCCTCCACTGAGATATTAATATGGAATACCACAACCATAGATATATTTTTCACAGTTGACTTTGTGTGGGTTTTTTTGTCTCCAAGTTAAGAACAACTTCCTTGTCCTTTGAGCATGTACATAGACCTGCAGTCACTATGACTCCTCAGGAAAAACCTTTAAATCGTGAATCTGAATTTGCCTCTCTTCACAGGGATTCATGAACAGTTGCCATTTTTCTACTGAATATGTCATTTTCAGCGTATTTGTAAGTCAAGGGGTTCACTTGTTGATCATCAACCTCAAGCTGGCAGACAATTTACAGACCTTTTATTCATGCAGGTACAGGTAATCTAGACTTCAGCATTAGAGGCCCAGGGCTGTATTTAACTCCTGTGAAATCCATCTTGAATGGTCAAAGGGCACTTGGGAAATGCAGGAACTCTGTCAGATAAATATATATGTAAGCTCAAATATGGGTTGGTGTCCATTAACTGCTGTTGTACTCCCAGCTTCCACTCTCCGTTTTCCAGTGCTTAAGTACATGTCTGCTTCCATTGGGTCCCGTAAATATGTTTTAAAATAGCTACAATACTTTCCTTTCTAGTATTGAAGGATACATGCCCAAGAAAAAAATCTGAAATGTAAAGAAACTATACCTTGTTATTATCATACCCAAAAAGACAAGAGAAGTTAAGTGGCACATTCTACATATTCATGCAGATAGAAAGTCCAACATTTCTTTAGCTCAAACCAAAAGTGGATTTTTAATTTTTTTTTTTTATTGTACGACTGATTTTGTTATTTATGGACACTGCTAAAGGATAGTTTGGGGGTTTTGAAGTCGGGTTGCTCATGGTCTATGGCCCTCGAAAATATTGTAGTATTAACATTAAAGGAGACATATCATGCTTGTTTCTCCTTTTCACTATGCCAGACTAGGATGCCTGTAAAGCATTTCTGCCCTCAGTACAAGTCATTTAGTTCCTTCATTGTCCCACAATAACGTTCTCAAAATCCTCATTTTAGGCCATTATCAAGCTCTCGTTGAAACGCTCGGTTTCCAGGCTGACCTACAGTTACCTCGCAACGTCACAGCCCTTTGTGCTCTGATTGGTCAGTTCTGTCAGAGCTGCCGAGAGGGTAGAGCCAGCCTATACTTCTTCTTCGACTGTATTTTCTGGCAGGCTCAAAGCAGTAACCGCGTATTGAGTCCCCCTACAGGCCAGAGCTGGTAATGAGTGAGTGTGAGCTAGGGAGCTATACACTGCTGCTGGGTGGATGTGTTCCTCGGTGACGGTTTGGACATTACAGAGGAGGAACTGTTTTATCAGATTACTCCAATAAAAAGAAATGTACCTCGTGTCGTCATGACGATTTAAATCTCGTGGTCATCTCGCAATGACCTATTTTCAGAGGCATCAAATCTCGTTCTAGGATATCAGAAAAAATACAATATCTCATTTTTTGAAAATTAAGGTGGTGTAAGGTCTTGTTTTCAAATTTATTATATTATATGTAAGTATTAAATCATGCATCAGCATGATATGTCTCCTTTAAAGGTTTAGTTTCAACTATACGATTTTTAAAACTGTCCATATAGTCTTTCGATGTAGCTAAAAAAGAAAAGCCTGTAAATATTTTTGACAACCTTCAATTCTAACTTGCATTGTTACGGCTTATTTTACTGTTTCTACCCCAGTAACTCTACCCAACACACCTTGCATTGTAATGTTTGTCAGTGTTAATCTGTCAGTAAACTGACTGACTGTAGACTCAGTGATTCTATATGGGAACAAAGGTAGTAGTCAAATTTAATATTCCTATTGAGTGTCAACTGTAGCCTGAGTTAAAATGTGAAGTCTGACTTTGAAGTCAGGGATATTTTCTTGTGTTAGTTTTGCTTAAAACAAAGAATCAAGAACAGGATATGTAAGGGTTTTGCATGCATCCGTATTTGACCATATTTTCCTGCTGTGTTTGTGCTTGTGATGAGACTTTTTGTAAATGTCACATAAGAGGGTGAGGCACCTGAGCCTCATAAGGGCTCCTGTGATCAGTCCAAGTGTCCCTCGGTTTCTTTGATCCCCGTCCATCTGTTTGGAAATGTTCCCCGTAGCTAACCTGACCTTAAAAATCCGTAGTCATCCTGTCATTCTGAAGCCTTAGCTCTAGCTATTTTTGCATCTTCATCCACTCGGGCGGGGTCAACTTTATACATAGACAAGGGGCTGCCTACCAAAATATCCACTTTTAATTAATCTAGTTATAAAAAGAAAATGGACGAGACAGAGATTAGGTAACTAAAACCTGTCACTGATTACAGAATGAATCCTGCTAAGAGAAAACATTTTGTATTAACACCTCATCTTCTCAAACCAGTGATATTACAACGTTTATGATAATGCTAAAGCCACATCTGCCCCGAGCCCTCATTCCCCAGAACAGTAGCCAAGCTTCATACTGTTAAGACATGATTTTTCAGCCTTGAGAAATTCTGAAGCATCAGTGATGAGCACTTTCCTCAAGTAATGCAAATAGCCCCCTCACAAAGTGAAGTGTCCTTTTCAAATGAGCTATGAAAGCAAATAAGAATCTCTGTAATCATTTCCAGAGTGTTAAAGAAACATTAGACTGTTAATCACACAGCTTTTATTTTCTGAAGCATAAATTAACAACATGGCTTCTGATTGAGCAAGAATTAGCCTGCTTTTTCAGCTTAAGGCCTCTTAAATGATTCTAGTCCACCTGTGTAACTTGGTCAGATTTTAGACAAAACAACATTGACTAGATGTATGAAAGACAATAAACAGATAAATGGTCTCAAAAGTATTTGAAAAATGTGGCTCAAGCTCAACTGAAGACATGGTTTAAGTGAAGTACAGGTAGAATCAGAACAAATGGCACATATTAACTGAGTAATATCTATAAGGACTAACTCTGAATAAGACTTTTGTTGGTGAAATTCTTCTACAGGAACATTATAGGAGAAAAGAACTATCATTCGACTCATTAAGTGACCAAAAAACTGCAGCAGCATTGACAGGATTCTGACACGGAGTAAATCAAAAAAGCTTTTTCAACCATTTATGGCTTCAAAGTACAAAAGACCTTCATATATCTGCTCCGGATGGTTGGGTTCGTTGATCAATATCAATGAGGCGAGAAAGAGTTTGGGCTTACATAACTCGCTTTCTGCTCTTTATGCTGTTTTAGACTCTGGCTAGACTCTCCTTTTTATTTTCTTTGAAGCTTAAACCTATATTATTTCCTTTTTGGAGTTAAAGGCTGGGAGATAAAAGGGCCTCTAATACCAGTTATCTTCTTTTTTCCACAAAATGGCTGGAGACACTTAAAATGATGCTTTAAGGTGTATTTTCAGGGAATTGTTCTCTACAGAGGATGGTCCATTTTCTAACAAAACACTCAAAGGTCACATTATTAAGCACACCTGTTCGACAGTTCATAAACTCAAGTAGCTCATCAGCCAATCACATGGCGGAAACTGAAGGCATTTTGGCATGTTTACGTAGTCGAGACAAACTAAGCATCAGATCCATCCATTCATTATCTTCATGGCTTATTAGTTTTGCCGTTGTGGAGAGCTGAAATTATCCAACTCTGACATTAGGTGAGAGGCAGGGTACACCCTGAATCAGTCACTTGCCACTCACAGGGCCACAAAGAGAGACGGGCATCCATTCACACACTCACTCACTCCTAAGGGTAATTTAGAGTCACTGCCCAGAGAGAACCCACGAATGCAAAAGGAGAATAAACTCCACACACAAAGAACCTGAAAAACACTGGGTTCAAACCAGCAAACTTCTTGCTGTGACACCTGAAGGCTCGTCATCCCAAAATAAAACAGAAGTAATTTAAGTGACTTTGATCGGTTTTGACTGGGCTGAGCAACTGGAATTTTACACACAAGCAACTCTGGGGTTGACAGAGAATGGTCAAACAAATGGAGAATATTTAGTAAAATTGCTTTGTCAATGCCAGAAGGCAGATGAGAATATCCAGGGTGGTTCAAGTCATAGAACAGCAGCTGTAACTCAGAGAGACGCTCGATACAGAAGACCATTTCTAATGAACAACTGGAATCCCAAAGCTAGTGGGTGAGAGCAGCAGACCATGAAACTGGGACTACTGTTTTGTAAAGATTTTTTTTTTTTTGCGTGCGTTTTTGTGCATTTATTGATAGGAGAGCAGTGGATAGGTTTGTGAGGGGGAGAGAGAGAGTATGTGGAAGAACACTGCTAATTGGCCACAGGCTGGATTTGACCCTGGGCTGACCAAAGCATGTATATGGGTCGTGCCATATACATTTACCCCTCCAAACCAGCACTCCACTACAACTGTTCCTGCTGTGACATTCAGATAGGGTCAGACTTTGGTGTTAAAACATAGAAATATGGATCCATCTTTCCTTGTATCAACAGCTCGGTTTTGGTCGTGGTGTGATTGTGTTGGGAGATTTCTTGGCGCTTTGGGTCACTTGGTGCTATAATTGAGCACATTGTCCATCCTTTTGCAGTCACTGTGTACCCATCCTCTGATGGCTTCTTCAAGCAAGAAAACGTATCATATTACAAAGATCAACTTATCCCACACTGGTTTCATAAACATGACAATGAGTTCCTTGTACTCCAGTGACCTCCACACAATCCAATAAAGCACCTCTGAGGTGTAGTGGAACAGGAAATTTACATCATGGATGTTCAACCAACAAATTTATAGAAACTTTCTGCAGCTGTCATGTCAAATAAAATTAAATATGAGACAAGCTATACAGAGGTAGACAAAGTAACACTAGGTGAATGTGGACCAAAATCTCTGAGGAATGTTGTTCGTGCCAAACTCTTTCTCTCAATGTTGCAGCTTTTGCCCAATTATGGTGAGCAAGTGTGAACTGAAGCCTCATTTTTTCTATTCTAAGCTAACAGCAGTAGCACCAGGTGTGCTCTTCTACTGTTGTAGCCCATCTGATACCAGATACATTTTGTGCTTTCACTCCTGCATACCTTGGTTGAAGTGAGTGGTAATTTAAGCTACTGTTGCTTCTCTATGATCCTCAATCACTCTGGTTATTCTCTTCCTGGAACATCATTCTCTGTAAAGCCTGGAGATGGTTGTGTTTCCCAGTTGAATAGCGGTTTCCAAAATTTATCGACCAGCCTGTCCATCAATGATGGCTCTAAAACAGTCAGTTAATTGCTTTCCACCTCATTGTGGCACTTGGTTTGAGCTTCAGTAGGCTGTCTTGACCATGTTTACATGCGAATGCATTGAGTGGCTGCCATGTGATTGTCAACAAATTGACAAGCAGTTATGCAGGTGTATCTCATGAGGTGGGTGTTAAATGAATTTCCACTCTAGCCCTTACATGCTTTATATGTTTTTCTTTTTTTGTCTCTGGTGTTTGCCATTAATTATGTTCTTGCTGTAAAGCACTTTGACTCAATCATTGTTTGTTTTTTAAGTGCTTTATAAATAAAAGTTGAGTTTGTGTTCTCTGCAGTTAAAAGGTCGACACCCTGGAAAGCTCTTGTCCAACTCCTGCTGTGAGAAAAGCTACATTATGAAAATTGCTTCAGAAGAAGAGCATTAAATCAGAATGTCTGATAGGCTTGACAGTGTAAATTCCCCCCAGTTATTTCATAAATGCATCTCACAAGTATATGAATATTAAATATTTCTGATTCAATCCAGCCAGCCCTCACTTTGTTGCACACAGAGAGAGCCAGGAGATGCACTTAAACTTTCTTAATGTGCAGGAGGAATGTGTGCCAGGGAGAGCTCTGAGGGTGAGAGTAAAAAGGCAGCAGAGGGTCCAACTCTGAGTAAAAATGTTGGACAATCAGGATCGCCCTGTGAGCAGTCTGAACAAACAAGGCACCATTAAAGTTTGGATGAATACCATATTTCACTAATAGCAGACCTTCTCCAAAGACTGCATCCCAAACTAGGCCGCCGCTCAAACACTACTTTGTGAATAATTTACAAATAAAAAACATTTGCAGGCCTTTGTTGGAGATTGCTCACCTCAGCCTTAGATGCTGTGAGAAGCTCATTAAGCCCCTCAGCTGTCCCAAACTTATAACAACTGTCAACCCTCTCATTACTGCCAGAACATAAAAATACATCCTGCAGTGTCTCTGTCTGTGGGTAACCCTCACTGCTCTAATGCACAAGAAAACACTGTAATGGTCACCATGTCTCTCTTTAGGCTGTTCTAAGAAAACACACACACCCTTGACTGTAGTCCAGGCAGGAGAAATGCACAGTTTTACTACATTTGGTAAAAAATCAACATTCACCTTCCTGTCCTTCAGGGTGAGGATTCCCAAACTTTTTCGGAATGAGAATTAAATAAGATTTATGCTCTGTTTGTTTGCAAGATTATGTAAAAACTACTCGACAGATTTTGCTGAATATTTCAGGAGATGTTGGTAATGGCCCAAATTAAATATGATGGGATTTTGGTTGTGATCCAGATAACAACCATTAGCAAACAATGGTTTTTGGTCAATAATTGTCTTACTAATAATGATATTAACATGATTTTGAATGCAAGATAGGGGTTTTCAAGGTCAATGAATTATAAAATAATGTTAACTTTATCATGTAACTATTGCTTATAGATTTAACATCAACGCATGAGCTACCTTGGTGGAGGTTTGCGCTCTCCTAGTGCTTTCTAGTTAAAATATTTTATCAGACTATTACAAGTAGTATGGCTATTATGCAAGGCTAACTTATTGAACAGATGCATGTCCAGTGTCATTCTCCTTCAGTATTCTCCTTTTCTGCATCAACACACCACCTTATTACGGTTTCCCACTGATGAAAATTCAGGCTGTGTTCTTTGGACAGTTGTCTCAGAAGGTCTGTCATTTTCTTTATTTACTTCAGTCCCGGTCTCAAAGCATGATCCTAGGTCACCTGTTGCTAGATCAGGTCATCAGGGAGGGTAAGCATGCACTGTGATTTGTTCTTGGTCTAGAAACTGCTTTATCAAGAGCACCACAGTGTGAGCTGATGCATTGTTTTAATGGTGAATGAAACCATTTCTTCACAGCTGTGATCTCCTTTGGACTTTCCTCACAGTTTTAATAGAACCTGTTTGTAATTGTGTTGGTTCACTGTTGACGCCTCCAGAACCCACTTCCCCATTTTTTTTTTACCTAATGTCATAGAGAACAATCAACATGGCGTTAAATTTGGACTTTTGTTGTTGTGAATGACTTAGTGAGACTTTATATTAATGTCTCTTTTACTTGGCTGCAGAACAAAATTCCCTGGGGGGACTATAAAGTTAGTTGAAAGTTGCTTTGTTGTGCTTTCTTAATCCTTGGTGACAATGATGTTTTTCTAATGCACCGGCTGCTGTTTTGACTCTTTCTGAAACTTCCAAGTTTCATCATATGTTATCACTCCTTCCAAAACATGTTCAGTTTGTTCTAAAATGGCTCCATGAATTGCTTGCATTTTTCCTTTTGATCTGGGGTCAGAAGTTTTAGGACAACTTTGCCACATAGTTTTCACATTTTCAAATTTTCATGCAAAATTTGCAAAACTGTCTCATCAATGGAGACCATTTCTGCCCTTATTCTTATTCTGAGTTGTGAATCATTTCAAAGAGTTTGTTAAATATGTTGAATGTTTTCACTAGACTTTGGTGTGCTTGGCCTCCCAGGATGTTTGTCTTGGACATTCTCTCTGCCTTCACAACATCATGTGAAGCGCAGTAAATTTGACTGTTTTCTTTTCTTGCTGTTTCATATAACAGTACCACATTATACTTTATTTGGCCCCTGTCAGTCCATATTCATTATATTTTGATTTAACTATGAGATTGATCTCTCCGTGGTTGCATCAATTATACATAGTAACTATCTTTACAACCATATAAACACGAGTTCCCTCATTGAAATGAGTTGACACATATCAATGTGTGCACATTTAAGAAATGTATATTCAACAAATATGGTGCTTTATAAATAAAGACTTATTAATTAAATCTAGATTCAGCAGAGCCAGATGTGATGAGGACAGATTTTTTTGCCTATGCCTGGATGGATACATCTCTGGACTGCATGTATATTTAGGCTATACAAACATATTTATTGTATATATTTATATTTATGCATGTGTGTGTATCTATAAAATGAAAGGTATGCCTTTAGCCTGCCACACTTTAAGGTGTCCATCAAGCCCCTGTCTGCCCAATGAAGTGTTTTAGCAGAGCCACTCCAGCTTTTTGTGTCAGTCAGTGTCATGTACTGCTCTCTGTCTCTTGCACTGTCAGACTAGATGCTTGGTAAAGGTTTCACTGAAAAACAAGACAACAGGAATGACTCTTCCTCACACTCATTTCAGTGATTTTAACTCAGCAGTCCACCAACCCAATAAAAACAAGATCCACATCTTTCAACCTCGTAGTCTGATAATTGTTGCTTACATGGACAAAATTGTCCTGTCATGACTGAAATCAAGTTCATTCTGATTGGACAAGTAAGATATTATTGCATAAATTATCATTTTTTGTTACTCTGGCAGCCTTTTTAAGAGATTATGTTAATTCTGTGTGATTGAGCTTGAAAAAATAGGTCTTTTCTATGCTACCACTGCTGCAAAAAAGCATTTGCATGATTTTTGGGAGTCATAAAAATCTGTCAGTAGAAATGCCTGGACAGAATAAAGAATGCCTGACTTAAAAATTATTGTCTCCTACAGTAAAAACAAAAGACCAGCGGGGAGTTGAACTTCTTTGGTTGACTTGGCCTTTTAAAACCATAAAAAAATTTAAAAATGAAAAGCAAAAAATTCACACGAGAGAAGTTATGACTGGCATAATCCAGTAAATAATTCAGTAATTAATGCTTATACTAACTGTTGTTTAAAATCTAAAATCCTCACCATAAAAACATGATTATTTCGATTATAACTTGAAAGTCATTGATCTTTTTACCCACTGTCTGCAGCCATCAGGGAACTACGTCATCTACCTGTCTCCATCCTGAGCCTCAGTTCTAATCAGATGTTCTATGTTGTTCACGATGATTATATTAGCAATATGCATAAAATTGTATGATCACACCCACATCTGCTTTTGTTTGGATGGGATTGTGAGATTTGAATTTTAAAAATATGCAAACAACCAAGAGATCCTTCCAACCTGCACAGCATGGTCCCCCATATTTGAGAAGATTAACCCAGTGACTTGAAAAACAAATGTGCTCCATGCAAAAATGAGAAGAAACACGCAGCATGAGTCTCTCTCTCTAGAGGAATGAAACATCAGAAAACTGAAATATAGAATACTTTCAGTGAAGCATTTTCAAAAGTCCAGTCTGTTTGGCCTTGTGCATCTTCCACAGAAAACTGTGTCCTCCTATAGGAGCTTTGCTTAAAGTGATGTTTGGAGGTGAGCTGAGATTTAGAGATGCTTCTCTCTAAAAGGGTTCATGTGCATTTGAAGGAGAGACCTGAAGAAAAACACATTAAATAAATCATTCTGATCAAAAGTCTGGATAAGAGAGGCAGACAACTCCATCTCAGCTCTTAGCATAAAACAAGATAACCATTTTCACCTTCTGCTAATTAACTATGTATCACTGTTGTTGGGCACAAACCTCCTATCTTCATAATTTTTGGGAAACATTTCATCAAAATAAATTAATAGATATCGTATTGTCCTGATTACAAATATATATTAACTTGTTTACAAAGACAAAAATCAATCAAACCCACTTACTAACATGAGATGTGAGTAAAGGCACTGTTTTGTCGGGGGAAAATTGAGAATGATTTTTTTTCTTTAAATGGGGATAAATACTTTTTCCTGACAGCAACCTAAATTAAATAGTAAAAAGTAAAAATAACTTCTTTTGTTTTGTATTGTTTTGTTTTGTTGTTTTTCCAAATGATCTTTTAGGTAAGATTTTCTATTGTTTATGTGTTTTTTTTTCCTTTCTCCTAGCAGAAATATTCAGGGTTTGTTTTATTACTGTGCAGCCTGCTCTTCTTCCGTGGTTTGATGGATATCAGGCAGTGAAGTTTGTACTTATAGACCAACCACTTTATGTAATATCAGAATATCAGATTTTTTTATTTTTAAACTCACATGATCATTCACATGATGACAGATTGTATAAGGGCATTCACTTTTATTTCTGTAGCATATATACCGTAAAATACCAAGTAAAGGCCTGGTTCTAATTAATCCCCTGGTCCCACATAAACGCCGGGTGTCATTTATTCGGCACAGCCTAGGAGCTACGGTCGAAGTTTACAGAACACACATGTAAATGCTGAGCTCGAAACGGACAGTTCACGCTTGAAAAGAAACATGATCAAACTGAACCTTTACAATCTACATGGTTTGTCTCTTTGGACGATCAGTCGGCTTCTCCCTCTGTATGTCAACAAATGCACGTAGGTGTGCAGCACTCTGTTTCACGACAGTGCAGTTACACTCAACGTCCACAGAGGGCACTAGAGCGCAGAAAGCCAGAATCTCACATACAAGGGCTTTGAAAATTCAAAGAAGAAGACATTACCACTGCCAAGTTCGCTTTTTGCACTTAACTAACACGCCAGGAGGCCAGTCATGTCAGTTAGCGGTACATTGCTGCTTATCTCCATGGCTTTGGGGAAAAAAAAGTACAACCTTAACTACCAGTCATTCCTGACCAGTTTTAAGTGTGCTTAGAGAGAGCTGAGTTGAAAGAAGAAGACAAGAATATAGCACAGTACTGTAATCTTGCTTTGAAAATGTAAAATTGTTTTTCAAACTGGTGTAAATAAATATATATATAATATATATATAATTTGATTTTATTTACCATATTTCTTCATTTTTTGCTTAGCAAAATTTTTGTGCAAAAGGAATTAAACACCTGTCCCAAATAGTTGCCTGGTCTGCTCAGTGATTGAAACAAATAAACGCCCCGGCTTTTATTTGGTATTTTCCGGTATGCCTCCCTTGGGAATTGTAGATGGTCTAATCCACTTGAAGTTAAAAGGGTTTTATCACTATCCACTAGTTTTTTTTTAAGGAGAAAAGCAGTGAACTGTTGAATCCTGACTGTAAAATCACAAACTTTTCCCTCTGACCCTCTCTCTACCTCAGTCTCCTGGTTTGACTTTCAGTTGCAACTTCTTTATTTTGATTTAAATATGAACTGAAGTGCTACCAAATATGGGCATCAATGTGTTTGTCAAATGGCTGAAGACTTACCTTAGTGCCACCTCTTTGTTTTTGGTTAATTTCAAATCTGTTCAAGATCCCATTTTCAACAGGGTGACTGCTACCTATTTGACTGTGAAGCACCTCCATGTAACTAGGGTAGCAAAGGGATTGAAAATGTTCTCATTATCATTTTATTTATTCATTTATTTATTTTGAACATTAACAAATAATGAAGCATTATACCAAATAAAAACAGCAACGAAAATGCAAGAAAAAAAATTGCATGTTCAAAAAGGAGTATGAGGAAGTCATAATTTATCTGGTCCCACCCTTTCACCTTACACAAACTGTCACTAATTGACACACTTCCATTTGATAATCACAGTTATGATAAAAAAAATCACATATAAACCAAATAGTAATAAATAATAACACAAATCATAATCAAAGAAAAAAAACAAATCAATAAACAAAAAGAACAACAGCTGAGCAATTCTACTTACCTAAACTTTAATGAAGATTTTCGAGTCTTTCACTTTGCAGAGGTAGAAATATTGACTCAGCTGCATGATATAAACACTGAGCTGTTAGACATAAAGCATAGATGAAATAAAATTCTGACAAAGTCTTTTCAGATAGTGACCCCCCCCCCCCCCCCCAAAACACACCCCATACACCATCTCTTGATTGACAGCCTCTTGATGGCAAATTCACATTGTCGGTTTCATGCTTGAAAGAAACTGTTGCTAAGAGGTTATTAAGATGTTCAGTGGTTTCTAGTGTTGGAAGTCAAACATCTGACCTTCTGACCGCAGCACCAGCCTCACTCCTCTGCGGTTTAAAAGTCTCAAAATAAAATCACACCTCATGCTTTGTTGCTTCTGCTGACTCAGGTCACTGTGTCTTTTACTCCATAAAAGATGTCCTACAGGAACACATAAAAATTAGACATTAACCAGCCCTAACCAGTTATCAACAAATCATATACAATAAAATTATGACTCTTACTATTCCGTAAACATCAGCATTTCCACCCCCCATCCATTAGTATGTATGTAGTGTTATTATGCTGCGTTAATCCTCATCTGCTTTATACCACTTAGCATTAACTATACAAACACAAACCTGGTAGCCCATTAATCCTGTCATCCCTCTGACTGTGAGCAAGGAAAATTAGTATTGACATACTCTGCCTCTTATTTGTGAAGGATTTGAATTCAAATGAAAGCTTTATTTACACATGTAATATATGTAAAGACTAATTACTTTAAGATCAGATTTGCTCTGTGTGTAATGTGTGATGTTGGGGTTATCATTTTATAAATGCTGCATACAATATACAAATGTGATGGATCTGTATTGACTCTCTGCAATCAAAGTGATGATTAACAAGCCGAAGGGATGGCAGAGAAAAGGAGATATCTCTATTTCCCTCCTTTTTACTGTAAAATTGCACAATAACTTCAACAGTATTTGCCAAGATTTCATCCTATATTTGATCATACTCAGTAGGCAGCTTAATTGTAATGAAATATGTATTATCCAATCATTATTCAAGGCATAGTCACTACTAAAGTGTTGTTGATGGTGAAAGACAACTCTTGAGTTAATACTCGCTCAGAGGACCATTTCAACCAGTTGCAAGAAGGTCATGGGGTCAGCCTCCTGGTTGTGATTGGTTTTCTGTGGACTTTCTCTGTTCTCTCTGGGCATGTGTGAGCTTTCTCCAGGTTCTTAGGTTTCTCAGGTTCTGGACCAAGAACACAACCTGACACACCAGTAAATACAGTTTTATATAGATATATTTAATCAGTCCATATGGGCAACAGCAGTGTTGTGTGTAACACGTTACAGTAAAGAAACTACTTTTTCAGGTCAAAAGTAAAGTAACGCGCTACTACTGAAAATTTGGTAACGAAACGTAGTTCCTTTTTTAATGCAGCGTGACGTTACATTTCCCCCGGACAGATCTAACACTGAAGCTGCCTTCTCAGCTGCTTGCACAGACACGAGCAGCGTTGCCAAGTCCGCTCGTTATAAGTGTCTAAGGGCAGAAAATCTTTTGAGTCACGGCCGCAGGTTGTGGTTTTTTGGGCTTGTTTCTCAACGTGAAGTTGCTTCTTGGGGCTCTTAAGTCTGTGTGTATCCCCCGATTACCTTCCAGCTCCTAACAAAGGAAAACACGACTGCGGTAGGCAGTTTGTCCACTTCCTCGTTTCCTGGTTAAATGCAAGCCCCCAAACACAGTCACGCACATGGCGCATGCTCCAGAGTCAAAGTTGCCAGGTCTGCTTGTTATAAGCGACGGTCTTTTCTTGAATAGATACTTAGTGCTGTGATATTGAAATGTAATGCAGACGAAATTTGTCTCACTTTATGTAGATTTCTCTTTTTAAAAAGTAGTATATCACATTAGGAAAGGAAATAGCTGGAAGTTGCTTATTTTGGGCTTGTTTTTATTGACCAGGTTGCTTATTTCAGAGGCAAAATGTGGAAACACTTGGCAGGAGCTCTCATTCCAGGGTATGTGACATTTTGTAAAATAAAGAGCACAAAAACTGTTATGTTCTCTGTAGTAGAACTTTTTGTAGGCCTTCACATTTAGGAACAGATATGGGGTTCTGTCCATGACCAAGCAATGTAAAAGTAATGGAAAAGTAACGAGTAACTTGAAAAGTTACTTTTCATAGAGGGTAACTAAGTAAAGTAACAAGTTACTTTTTTCAGAAGTAACGAGTAATGAGCAAACACTGCTTTTTAAAAGTAACTTCCCCAACACTGGGCAACAGCCTGTAGAAAGTGTTTGAAAAAGGGCAGAACTTTTCAAAGGTAGATCCCACAGGTGGTTGGGGGATTGTTCCATCCATGACAGTATTTATAGGCCAATCAGATATTGAAGTAGGTGGGTGCTCCTCCCACAGTTTAAAGTATGGGTTCCAATTCGTAGAGCAGTTTCTTGCCAAAACATTAGAAGAGAGAGTAGGTGTCTCTCAGGCCACTGGTGCTTATTATGGGGGAAAAATCAAGGAAATAATGAAAACCTAAAACCCCAAAATGCAAACAATCCAGGTCTGGCCCCAAAAAAAGAATTTAGAATTTAAAAAAAAAATGTGAATTTTATAGAGCTAGAAACATTTAAATCCCACAAACCAGTATGGACTAATGTCTTCTTCATGGTGCAATGGCACAGAGAGAGTAGTTATTGTTTCACTCATTGCACAGGTGAGCACAGGTGAGAGCCTGCAGCCCTGGGCTTCAGTCTGTCAGTAAAAATGCTTTGCATGTGTTTCTTTGTTATTAACCCTTCATTTTAAGGCTGAAGCAAATTGAGCATTGTGTTTGGTATTGATTTGATTCCGAAACATTTCAGAATTTGAAACCTATGTAACAGATAATTTTGAGAGTTTTTTGAGACATTGAAAAAGTGTCTGTTTACAAAATACAGCATGTAATTCACAATCAGTTTATCGGTTATCATGACATAAAAGAACAAGAGTGTAATAATACAACAGTGTTCCAATGAAAATGTTTCAAATAGAAGGTATTTTTTCGCAGACGGAAGTTTGTTTTTAATGACCAATTCACCAAACACTGAACAAAATGAGCCACATTTAGCTGTTGGCTAATTTTCATCTCCAGAATAAAAGCATAGCTGTCAGGTAAAACTTCAGACCGTACAAAGTCAAAGCTTGATACTTAATATGACTTGGTAGTAGGGGATAGGATTATACAAAATGATCCCAACTGATCCATTCAGCCTCCCAGAGATTAATCTATAGCCAAAAATGGTGAAATATTTTCAATAGACTGATTGTGTAATGCTGTCAAACACCTATTTCAGTGTTTTCACATTTGAAGAACCATTTGCCCCACCTTAACAGCGTTGGGCAAAACATTGTTTATTTTGCTTTACAATTTAAACTACAATGTAGCTTTCTGCATCAAGACCTTTTCTGTTTGAAAATCTACACTTGTCTTGGAGATCATTGGCCTCCTTTAGATGGGTTCTGATCCTAGTTTGTTGGGGGACACCCACCTCATCTAAAGGAAGGTGCTTTAGATTGGCCAAAACAAACAACAGTGCCTCTGTTCACGTGTTCATCTTCAATAATTTGTTTAAAAGGGGAAAACGTCAGAGCAGCATTCAGGCTCAAAAGGCTGAGGACAGAAGGACAGGCTTTACCTTTAACACCTCTGAGATAATTACATCAGAGAGGTTGCATGTATTAACAAAGGGACGGCCGCAGGTACCAGATAAGGTCATGATCGCTGACCTTTGGGTCACAACCTTCTCTTGTGTAATATTTGAACAGTCATCTGAATATGCAGATTTACTCAAAGTCCTTTTGATGGCTCATCCCCTGCACACGATCTTTGGACCACTATTCAATTTTTTGCTTTTTGGTCCCCCTGATATTTTTTGTGATAAATGGTGTAGAATTTAATTGATGCCATGATGTTATATTTATGTGTTCATAGCTGACCACAGAAACACAGTATAAGCTGTTTAAATCTGATCAACCTTTTTTATATAAATCACAACAACAGTTTTTCCAAAAGGACCTTCATTTGATCTCGAATGATTAAAGGTTTCTTCTTAAAGATCTGTTGTATATTCCACGGACACAAATCAACAAAGAAGGTTGATGAGAGATGTGTAGTTCAGACATTGACACACGGTAGAAAGAATTGGACAGAGACACGTTACATCAGCTGTTTAATTGTTAAAAGAGGCTGTGGAACATTGTGGAAGACAGTCTGTGTAAGCTGCCATACTGGAAACACCTCCTCAGCCCAACTTTGAATTATCTGCACCACAGACTGAGAGGCCAGGACTTAAGGTCATCCTGCTAACGGTGAAATTGTGCAGGGGTGGGTCTATGAGTGGGCTTGGATGTGCAAAGGCCCACCCACATTGGGAGGTGGCCCACCCAATTAGAGTTATGAAAAAAAAGATAAATAAATAAAACAATGTATAATATACTTTTAGTTGTTTTCAAGACAAAAACCTCACATCACCTGAAGATGTCGCTGGGTTGTGTTTTGTTCTTTTTTTGTGCCTATTGTATATTTTGTATATATATATTTTTTATATACCAAAGTCAATTTTGTCCTATTTTCTACCAATTATACTTTATTTTATTCTGCCTAACCCTTTTTTTCCTTCTAACTGTAGCTCGACTGTTGTTGCATTAATTTACCAAATCAAATCTCTTTGTATGTGCAAATCTGCTAGGCAATAAATACAAATTCTGATTGTTTACTATTTCCACGTTTAGTTTTTGTGGAGCTCTTTTTTTTTTAAGAAAAGCAGATCTGGTCTTTCAGACAGGAAATCCACTGATATTGGTACTCTTGCTGTTCTCCCATTGGTTCCCGAACAATTAAAAGTGGATCATTGGTGGAAAAAAAACTCTGCAGTTCCTGAGAGAATTTATACTTCTAACTTCAAGTGTAAAATCACAGCTGATCTGGTCAAAGATAATTTGAGAGGGGTTTTGTGACTTGGGACTTTAGTTGCCACCACATTGAATCATACTTCAGTAAACCAGAAAAAAGAGGGGCTGCGTGGATACTGGACATCAAGAGCCATACAGGCAGTGGACCAGACGGCAGCAGCCAAGTTTTGACAGATACCAAGAAATGAAGGCACTTGATGATGCACCTGAAGTTGTTTTTATAAATGGTAAATAGTGCCTCAATATAATGTTTCACATTATGACAACCACACAAACCAGGTGATAAAGTGTGAAGACCTTCTTTCTTAAACTTAATGTCAAGTGAAGTTTCTTAATTAAAAAAGTTTAATTAACTCCAGCACTGTTGTGGCTACATACCTTGACATTGGAACAATAATTTCAAGCACCAAACATACAGGGCTTCAATAGTTAAAGAATTCTGCAGAGCTGTCCTCCTTCCCTCTCACCTGTTTTGAGAGGCTGCACTGAGATGTATTCACAGAGTACAGATTCATTTCTTGACCTCACAGGCACACTCTGTAATTGAGAGTGACTCTTAGTAACAGCTTGCGGCAGAAATGAATATAAATCATCTCATGTTTCCAGTAGGAACCCAGATAAAGCCATTTCCTGAACCAAAATAAGAAACCGCTTCTTCCTGGCCAGTGTCACCCCATGTTGAGAGAAAGGCCAAAATCCTCATGTGATATCTGTTTTATTTTTCATGGTTTCTACCCCACGCCAAGGATATTGTTTTTGCAGATGTTTGCTTGTTAGTTTGTTTGTTTGTTAACAGTTTACTCCAAAAGTCAGGAACAGATTTTGATGACATTTTAAGGGAATTTTGTTCATAGGACACGGGGAAATGACTGCATTTTGGTGTTGATCTGAATCCAGAATGATTTTGTTTTAGTTTGGGAGCAGTTTTCCTTATTTTTGATAATAATTCACCTGATAGTGCTGTAAATACATTGACAGAGGTTTGCCCTCCTAAAGCTGGTTACCTGTGGTGTACTGCAAAGTTTAGTTTTAAGTCCAGTTTTATTTTCTATTCGTATGCTGGACCTTGGCTGAATAATTAATGCCAGTAAGTCTTCTTTCACTGCTATGCTGTTGACAGGCAGATATACCTCCCTCTGAGACATTAAGCAGCCTTGCTCACATCAGCTGTTGGATGGTAAAAAAAACCTTATTTCAGCTCATTAACTAAAATTCTGAAGTATTTGTCATTAAAGTATAAAAAACTCCCCCTCTCTTACACAGTCCTACCTCACTCTCCTTTCAGTTTATCAATATTTGGTAACAGAGTGCAAATAATGGAAAAAGTTATCTCAAGGTTCTTTATAATAGAGAATAGAATATAACACCATTCATTGCTTTGTAAAAGTGTCCTTGATATGCAACTTGACTTTTTGTCAATACAGCCACTAACCGGTCTTAGCAAGCATGTTGAGTAAGTGCTTCTTCATATTTCAATTATAGAAACATCAAATAATATCAATCAAATCCTGCTGTTAAAAGATTTTTGGGTACTTTTGTTGGTTTTAACATCCCTTGTTACTATGGCAACCACAGACTCAAGCAGCCATGGATCACAAGTTAATCCGGATCAGTAACAGTCAGTTTTGTCCAAACATCTGCAGCATCTGTATCGTTGGAGTGTTGTAATAGCAGCATCATAGTGTGAACTAGAAAAGCACACGAATGCCAACAAGTCAAAAACAAGAAAAAATTAGAAAAGCACTCGGAGAGCGCAGACCTCCGCCAGCACCACAGTCCTCTCCCAAAATGTGATTACTACTTTTCACCATAAATATTAGTCCTAGCTTTATTTCATGTAAATATTTAGATTCCTTGACCATGAAAACATACCATTAGCAGTTGGATTCATAATGATATCTATTTTAGTTCAGTAGTTATTCACAAAAATCACATTTTTCACCATGGTGGCCTGACGCTGATCCAGATCAACACCAAAATCGAATCAGTTCTTCCCTTTCTCATGCTGAACTTTTCCTGAAAATTTCATCAAAATCCATCCATTACTTGTTGAGTTATTTTGTTCACAGACAGACAGACAGACAGACAGACAGACGGACGGACGGACGGACGGACGGACGGACGGACGGACGGACAAACACACTCTCCCAAAAACATAACCTCCTTGGCAGAGGTCATAACAGAAGCATGTGTTGGGTAATTGTGTTCATAGTCCTGTAAAGCAGCAGTTGAAACAGCAAGAGTTTAGCAATGCAGCTCTAACATATGTTAGCAAAGGTGATGATGTTGCAAAGTGTGATGTAACCCCAGAAGAGGCCTGTACAGAACGCAACATTTTAGGCCCAAAACAGTGTTTTCTTTGTTCACACAGGGGCTCCCTAATCTGAAATTTCTGAAAGTCTTTCCCCTGGCTTACCTGTAATACCAGATGGATAATTCATCATATTTCTCTCGTCCATCTGGGAAAGTGCCAGAGAAAGTGTTTGGGGAGGGCAGTATCTCTCAGAAGCTTATCCGGCAGGTGATTGGATGATCGTTCTGCCAATCAACTTTAATTATGGGCCAAATAATGCTGGAGACAAGAGCTACTGTCCTACAGAGAGTGGGCCACTTCGTAAAACAAAGACCTTCATATGTCAAAAGAGGAGCCAAAATATCCTTCACTATAAAGAAGTTTGTAGTGTTGGGTTTTGACTCATTTTGTAAGGAAATGCATTTTATGACCCAGTGTACTCAAATTAAACTCTGATTTGAGAAAATATCACAAAGAAAATGAGAAAACAGAAAAGACATCATGACCTGGGCTTGGCAGGAGCGTTTGACCTGAATTAACAAATGAAAACAAAGAAGGGTCAAAAGCCTCAAGAAGGTGCATCACCGGTATTATTCCCTTATCACAGCTAGCCTCTACACAAATTATCTTCACAACAGTTAAAGGCTCCACTTTAGTTTTCTTAGGGAGAATAAATATGATTTTGTTAAGTTGAGCTCTGGGATATTGATTCTGACATTCTTTTAAGCTACAGCTGCAGTTGCTTTATAAATGCTTCACACATGAGCAACAAAATCCTTTTTTTTCTGAGCTGGAATTTACAATTTCTTAAAATGCCACCATCAGCCAGAAAGTGCAGTGATCAATACCTCGTGCTGTGGTTAGACAGTCTGACAGCAAGCAAGTGGCTCAGACAAGAAATATTATATTAAAGCAGAGCTTTCAAACTCCTCAGCTTTGACGCTCAGAGAAGTCCAAAAAAATCCCCCTCTATATGAAGCAGCTGGTTTTGAGTTAAAATTTGTCAGAGCTCCAGCATTTACGCTGCAAACTCAATTATTGAAAGATAAAAAGGGGAATTAATCTGTACTTTGTGTTATTTGTCATTTGGTATTGCTTTCATTATGTAAGATGATTTGCTGGTACAAACAGGCACCACTTATTATTTTAACAGTACGATAACAGATTGTTGTTTGGGGGAGGGGGCTGTTGCCACCTGCTTCTAGGTGCTGCTGCTGAGAACAATGAAAGGTCTTTGCCAAGAAGCACATGCTGTACAAACAAGCCTCCTAACAGCTATGTTTGTGTTTGTTTTATTCATTGTTTACTTGTGTATAAAGTTCTCTAAGTCCCTAAAACAAAAGAGGATGCTGAATTCTTCAGCTTGCTCTCCCAGTAGGATCAGCCTTTAACCTTCTGATGTCTGAATTTAATGAAGGAGAGTTTTTGGAGATGAAGCCAACATGAATAGCCTCAGGAAGAAAATATGAATTTACTGTCCATTTGGGGGAAAAAACATGCCAGACTGAATGAAAGGCAGACAATAACCCTGTCCGTCCGAGCACAATATAAATTAAATGAAAAATTAATGTATGGAATTTCCATAACTCTTCAGAGAACTTGTCAGGGCTTTAGATAAAGTTAAATGCATGATTCATCTAGGATACCTCAATTATTCACATATATTAGACATGAATCATTTTGTGACATGAATCATCACGTTTTGCTTAAATTTAAAACCATAAAAGGGTTCAGTTCAGAACTTTAGAGCTTAATGCTCAGTTCTGATTATTTTGTTTAAACCTTTTAATTATCATTCTTTAAGGACTGATTTAGGACCACATATGAAATTGACCTCAGTCTGATTTCAAAAACAACAGATTTGTGCCTTTCAGACGGTCATAAAAATCAGATACAGGTCACATATATACGAAAAAAATGGATTTGGTCTGTGAATATAATCTGAGTGAGCATCATCTTCGCAGGTGTAAAATCTGAAATATGTGGTGCACAGTGATTCTGCTATTTTTAGGATGCATTAGAGAGATTAGCACCTGCTTCGCTGACCTTTTTCTCTCACATGAGATGCACAGCAGAAGACCTGCACGGTTAAATATCAGAGCATTTGTTGAAAAATTCAGTTTAAAGTTGATAGTGGCTTTTTGACAGCCCTCTCTGTGTGCCATGTGACAGCTGTGCACCCCAGTGCACGTGACATTTTCAGAGAAAAAACATGCAGCATTTAAAATTTTCTCAAAACACAGAAATCCATTTTTCATATTTGCATACATACTAATGAATCTCACCAATAATTATGGTCACAGATAACAAAATAGGCTGTCCAGTGTGTATAAGTTCTTGATTAGGAACAAAGCTAAGGATTCCTGTCAAAAGTTATTTCATACACACTAAAGAGGTTTATCATATACATAAATCTGTTTGATTCTTCATAATGAATGTGGTTTCATTTTAATGCTCACTCTGGAGTGTCTGTCTCACATTTTGGATTGTTTCCTATTCTCTCAGATGTTTCAATGAAAAAAGCCCTTGTGTCTTAGTATAAACATGCATTATAATAAAGGAGTAAAATGTTACTTTAGTTGGGGGTTAATTTGAGCAAAAGGTGGGTATAGTGGGTCACAAGAGGTCATTAGTGAGTCTTTATAGTCAGGTGTTTGTAGGGTCAAAGGTAATCAGGAAGTTGGTGTCATAAGTTGTGTGAACAAATGTTTTTGTTTTTTTTTTCAGTAATATGAGCCAGTCACCCAAACAGTGTCCTGTGTGCTCTTGAAGTATAGCGGCAAAATAAAATGAGAGATATTGAATAGTTGTTCTGAAATCTGAAACAGCTAAAATCCATATCCCTGCATAGCAGTTGTATCAGCCTAATTAAGTGTCTTCTATCTAGCAGGCAATGATTGTAAGCAGCCCAAACCACCACGGCCCAATCTGGGTCCTTTAGAGCAGGAAGAGGTGGGAGCTAAGAACGAAATGACAGCAGGAAGTAGCTGCTAGATTTGTCTGTTCTGGACCTCATTTTTTTATTAAATGAAAAAAGGACATTGAAAGTACTTCTTAACCCTTTAACTATCAGCTCAACTGTTTGACAGAGGTCATCATTAAATTCAGTTATATTTAACGTTTAAGAAACTGAACAAATTAAATCATGGTTTGGCTCCATTAACATTTCAGGGAACAGAGAAAACCACAAACAAACCAAATAACAGAGATTTCTTGGTTTGGGATTGAAAGATATTAAAAGCTAACAGTTGTTGCTGTGATGATGTAAAAATGCAGCAATATTTGGAACAGAATCAATTAGAAAAGGCAGAAATGACTGTTTAAAAAAATGCAAAAATACCTTAAAATATGACATTGAGTTTGACAAATGTTTTTGATGAATAACAGACTTTATATGTACATATACATCATCATATCGGTAAGTGCTTAAGTATTTAAAATAATTATGCTAAAAAAAAATAGTAGGTTTCAGCTTTTAAAACATTTAAAACCCACAAGCAAAATATCAGTTCTTTTGGTTTGTTTGTTTTTTCTGTATCATAAAACATTGACAGAAACATTGACGTGTTATGTTTATTCAACACATTAAATATTCCTGGATTTAATGACCGCTGCTGAACAGTTGAGCTAGGAGTTAAAGGGTTAATAGAAAAGATAATTCATCTCCTCTTTAGACATGTTTTGATTACATTTTGTTCTATGTAGTTGCTTACGTTTTGTATTTTACATGAAGGCAGTAGTGCTTCTGTACGTGATAATCATGATCATCCTATCATCTGCCATATTAGGAAAGGTTATAGTCATTCCTAAATGTTTTCTATTGGCTATCGCACAAATGGACTGGCAAAATATTGAGAGGTTCACCTGGTGTGCCAGGTTATGAAACTTGCAGTGCGAACAGGGAAATGATCGTTATGCCCAAAGCACACCCATGTATATTCACGGCTCATAACCCATCTCATTTGTTCCTTGCCCCTGTCTTTTTGCCTAACATTCATCCTTGAGGTAGTAAAAGAAAGACCAAAACACTGTGTACTATCTGCATTAGAGCTTTGGGGCCTATTTTAAAGGCATGAAGTGCATCGTCTTAGGCAAATAAAAACACAAAACAAAACATAAAAAACTCTTCCCTGCTTTTTTTAAGTGCAGCATGCAAGCATTCATAATCTGTTTAATTCAGCCAAAGCTATAAACAGCCTCCACTGGTCCGACTCACTATATGAAAGCTTATAATGATGTTTTGCTACTGACAACAAACTGGGAGACAACAGTAAATTCCTCCCACTTTCTCACACATACAAACACACAGTCTCTTCATTCCTGCCACCCACTGTGACACTGTTTTTTTGTTTTGGCAATAATTGGATACCAAGGCCTCACAGGCCCAAATGTCTGCTGGTGACAGAAAAATCTTTTGTTGTGGTTGATTGGTGTCTTGTTGAGGAAATAATGATTTACTTCCAAGGAAATGCAGCTATTGTCGGTTATGAAACAAAACGGACAACATATGCTGCAAATCCTCCAAATATTCAATGATTTTGGCAGAAAACAAACTGGCTGGTCTCATGTGTTAAATGTCATTTTTCTCATGTCTGCCCCTCTTTCTTTGACTTCATTTAACAACGGCTATATGAAGACGCAGACTGTCTTTCAAATTTCACTCCACTTTACTTCATCCTAGTTTGCCCTTTCCAAACCAAAACACATTCAGTCGTGTTCTTTGAGTTTGTGGTGTTTGTATTGCAGCTTGTTTATGTCTTTCTTTGTGCTCGAAAAATCATTTTCTGTTTTCTTTTGACCTTACTTTGGTTGACTCATAAAAAAGATACAGACTCATAACTCTAACCTCACTTCAGGACTGTTGGGCTGTAAACCTGGCCTGCTCTGCGGCTCTCATCAAACCAACACAATGCCACTGGTCAAAAAAAAACAAACCAATAAAAAGATGCAGTTTGAAAACTGTTTTCTTTTTTTCTTTTTTAAAGTTGATTTTACTAAGTCCTGAGACATGAACCATCGTACCAAGTGCATCCACTAACATCACAAGTTGCAGCCAATTGGACATTATGCCCCCTTTTATTGTGTTTTGCAATCAATCCTCAAAGGTATGTATCACAGAATATATGTGACACTTAAACATGCGCTAATTCCACTATTTTACTACAACCTATTTTTCCCTTTTAATTACAGATACAACCATTTTTTAGCTTGATTATTTGATAAATGTTGTGATTTATGGGCCATCTATTCATGACAGGTACTCTTGCTGCATGTTACTTCTTTGTATTTCCTCGCCACATAGAATATAAATGAAATAGCATCAACTGTAGCTGTGATTCCCTCAGGCTGACTTCAAGAGTAATCATGAGGCCTTTACAGCATTGGGTCACTGCAGTGTGATCTTCTTACAAAGGGACAACCTTGTGCAGAAAGAACACCCCGTATCATAAAGTTTGCTCTGTGTTTTAAATTTTTTCTTTTCTAGCTGCATGGCCACAACACATCCACACAGAGTGAACAAAAGCTGGAGGAAACACCACTCTGTGTAATAAAACCGGCAGAAAGTGAATGCTGCCGCTCTTTGTTGGTTTCCCTGATTTCATTCACTCGAGTCATGCGGCAGAGATGAAAACAGAGGTGGGTGGCTGATAGGAAAAGGTGTTTACAGGTGCAAACCAAAAAATGGCTTTTGAACAGTGTGGTGCAGCAGGATGAGTTCAGGCACCAAGCTCCCGTGTTTGATTGACAATGGACTCATTTCAATCACATAGCTACATTTATAATTGCAGCTCTGATTTTTTTTGTACCTCAGTTTTCCACCGGCTGCGTTGCTAAGCATTTTATTTCCTGCTGTAAGAAGATGCCCAGTCTCTCAGGATCAGACCTATCAGTAATAGAATTTTAGATTACACATACTATTTGTCACACTGGCAGTCTTTATTTGTCTGCCTGTAATGTATTTGAGATAATCCAGTCAGTTAATTTAGCACATGGATTAAATATGTCCCATTTGTGGGGCTGTATCCTTCAATAGAGCCTTGATTGGGCAGGAAAGCTCCAACCCAACCCCACCCAGGACTGTAGTTTTAGGATACTGACTGTCATATTTAAAATTTGATATGTAATACTGGGGAGATTTAATCATGCCCCAGATTTGCTAGTGAAAGAAGCAACGAATGCCAACAAGTCAAAAACAAGAGAAAATTAGAAAAGCACTTGGGGAGGACAGACCTCCGCCAGCGCCACAGTCCTCACCCATATTGTGATTTTCACCATAAATATTAGTCCTACCTTTATTTCATCGAAATATTTAGATTCCTTGACCATGAAAACATGCCATTAGCAATTGTATTCATAATATCTATTTCAGTTCAGTAGGTATTCACAAAAATCACATTTTCCGTCATGGCGGCCAGACACTGATCTGGATCAACACCAAAATTGAATCAGTTCTTCCTTTTCCCATGCTGAACATTTCATGAAATTTCATCCATATCCATCCATCACTTTTTGAGTTATTTTGTTCACGGACGGACAGACGGACAGACGGACGGTCAAACAAACTCTTCCGAGAACATAACCTCCTTGGCGGAGGTAATCAAGCTATAGAATTCACACAGGAAGGCCCAGCTTGGCTATGGTGTCAAACCAGATACCTTCTTCCAGTGAGGTCTCAGTACTTAGCTATGACCTCCTAAACTAATTGGTTTGTCCTGAAGTAAGATTGGACATTTGTGAAAACTTGGAGAAAAATTCTTTAAAACTCTGTGGGGCATCAAATGTCCGATTCAATGTCTGTAATCGAGCAGATCCGTAAGTGGTATAGTACAATCAGAGTCCGTTAGAGCAGGAAGAGGTGGGAGCTATGAGCAAGAGAACAGTGGGGAATGACTGCTCAATCAGAGATTAGCATAGATGCTAACAGCTTCTGTAGAAGTTTCATCCGACCTGGACCACATTTCTTTATCAAATGAAAGGCAAATAGCAACAATGACAGCATTTCTCAGTAGAAAGGAAAATTTTCGCTCCACTTCAGACATGTTTTGGTGAGAGTTTGTTTGACAAAAGTGGCTTACATTTTGTCGCTTTAACCATGGCTGTAGCACCCACTGGAATGGTTGCCAAATTACCTGCCAGATGCACTGAAAGGTTCTTCCCATTTCCAAAGACTTTCAATACAGTGAATGATCTATCTGGTGTGTCAGGTTAAACAGATGAAACCACTCAAAATGATAAACATGTAACCCTGACTGCATGTATTTTACAAACAGAAGAAAAAATATTTTGCCATGAAAAAAAAGATTTAGTCTCTCATAGGCTGGTAATAAGCTGGTAACTGGCTGGAACTTGGCTGGCATCAGGATGGTAGGGGAGAACTTAAGTGGCTGCTTTTGAACTAGAGATAACATGATATCTTATGACCCTGTTGACTATGATACCCAAAATAAATTAGTATGAGAATGTTCCTGATGGATGCCTGGAAGTGCCTAAAGACAGGAGAACCAGTGCAGGGGCTTCAAATGATTACTGAAACTGAAACATACATTGTAAGTCTGGGTGAAACAGAGATAAAGGAGAACATGGAGGCTTTAAGCTGTGTTATGCTCCAGGGTGAGGCAGTTACTGAAATACATTGAAAATGGTGCAGAAAGCACAGTGGTTATATAATTTGTTTGGGGCTCAATTTAGATCCTAGGCCTGAAATCTAGCCTCCAATATGGGCTGGAAAAGTGTGCCCTGTTCACGATGGTCCAAATGGAAAAAGGAAAATGTCAAGCAGCAGGGAGCCAGACTATTATGGAGTGTGAATGAGGGGCCCATTCAGAGGCACTGGATGGTCTTCAGATTTGTCTTGACTGCTTAATGTTCATCCGTAAGCTGAAACGAGATTGCCTGATAGACTCTTTCAGAACATTGATGTGTTTTACGCAGCATGTTTCCGTTTTGCACAAATGACTGAGGCTATTTCAATCAGAGGTCCTGATATCAGAAAAGCAGAGATGTGCACCTGCTCTTCAGTGGAGACGTGGATCAGTCAGAGTGAGGCAGCTGTGGTCACCACAGAAAACACCTTTGCCTTTGTCTGACCGAATATTAATGGTTTCTCAAAGAGTTTGTCGTTTTACAGCTTGACTGTGAGCAAAATCCCAGCTTTGATATCGGGCCATGTTGCTGAACAGAAGAATATTTAAAACCACTCATTTGTTTTTACAAGGGATGCACGATACTATCCATATCATCAGCCCCTCATTAAAAAAAAAAAAATTATAGTACAGGCTTCATACTGTATACTGCAAGTGATAGTTTGGGACAGGGACAGAGCACATGGGGGAATTTGAGGTCTCATGGATTACAATACTAATTAAAATTTAGTATAAAAATATATTTTGGGGAAGGAGCCTAAATATACTAGTTTATTAACCATGACAGGAACATACAAACATGATTTTGGTAATACCCAAAGCTGTCAATGTCGATGTCCTGTGGCATAAATCTTACATTGGGTGGTGCTGTAATACATTAGTTAACCACTGTAATATGAGCACCAAACAACAGTTATAGTAGTTATGATAAAGCTCTACATTAAAAAAGACAAACATTGGCTTACTGCAGGAAACCTGTCCAAGACACTCCAAGATAATTCACGAACTTTTCAAGAGCATGCACGATCGGCATGTATGCCACAGTCAGTCAAACATTCAGCATGGCAGCTCGCTTAAATGTATGTTTGCATCCCAGCAGACTGCTTCATTTGACTAAAGTCATAAAAATGACAAATATAATGCACTTCAGGATACTGTTAGGGGGAGGATTGTATTGGAGCTGCAAGAAAAGAACAGTGAGGGCATAAGTCAAAGTTCTGCTGCAGTGAACAGCTGGACCCGAAGCAGCTGTGGTACAGGTTCAGCTTCTAAACATAAAACTCATCAAGTCCTGTACTTTATAGACTCAGATGTGCCTGTTTAGTTATCGTTTGATTAAAATCAGCCTCGGGTCCATGTCACTTGATGTGGTGTCCATTTGACTTCCACAAGGTGATTTTGTTTAGAATGGACACATACGCGATGTGTGGTATTTTGTGCCATAGAAAAGGCTGTATTCATATGAAAATAACATCTTGATCTTGAATTGAGGCAAATGAGTATAGGTAGCTTCAGACACATAAACTAGGCAATGATTTAATCTAAATTCTTTTTTTTTTCCACGAGGCTCCTTGGATTCCAGGTTTTGGGACTGACTAGAAATTGGATTGTTTTTCCTGAAGGTGGTTGTGAGCTTTTATTGGACTATCCCATCCATGAGAGAGATGGATTGTTGTTCCATTTATCTTTAATTTTATCTTTAATGTACATGCTTGGCTGTTTCTTTCATCAGTGAATTTCTTTCTCACAGATTTTGTATGGTCCTTAGGAGCAAAAATGAACAAACTTTGTTAGTATGCAGGCAGACAGGCTAACTGGTTTATTTAAGGACAGTTACATCACCAGCAAGGCCCTGCCAGTGCCATGTGTCTGATAAAAAAAAAGTAATCTGAGGGATAATCTGTGCACTTAACCACCGTTATTGAGCTTATTGCATCAGCTGAAGTAAGTCCCAAATCTTCCGACCAATTATGCAGTACAGGAAAATGAGTCCTTAATTTTATTTCATTCATGCTCAAACGGGCATTAGGGAGAATTTTTGAGAAAGAAACATTTCAGCTGCAGTTATTACCAGAACAATAACAAAGGCTTATTATGCTCATTTGGGCTCCCTTTACAGTACTTGTTGCATCCACAGTTTCTAATGAGAATCTTTAAGATGGAAAATAATCCAGTTTATTTAAAATCTGGGATGGTAAGTTTTATTTTATATCAGCGTATACACCATTTGAATCTAAACAGAAGCATTAATTAAAGCAGACTCCTCAGTTCTCACACACACATACAGATTATAAAGTGCCCTGATGTTGATTATGTTTCTGTGCTGGTGACAGTGGAGGTTGAAAACATGATGGTTTTGGTTTTGGATGGACAGCATGTGAATTGCCATGTCTAAGAAAGTGTTCATGTGATTTTTTTTTTATTCCAAACTTTGATTACATGACCACCAAGAATCAGGAGTGAGCAGAATTGCCAAAGTATGTAGTACCCTAAGTGTCCACTTGAGGCCGACTGCAGAAACCTGAGACCCGAAATAATTGTGTGTGTGTGGGGGAAACCAGTTTTTACGTCCTAAATATACATCTTTGCTGCTTGGTTCAAAATATTTCTTCAGTGTAAATATGTAATATAGCCATGTGCTCTCACTGTACAAGGAGTGTTTTTCTTTTTAATAGTACCCATTTTCCTTTTGAGAGTTTAGGGAAGATATCCAATTTTGGAAACAGGGATTCACTACGATCTCTGTGGCAGTCAGGGCCCTTTTGTGTGGGGTTTGCATGTGTTTCCCATGCCTGTGTGGGTTCCCTCAGGCACTTCTATAGACTAACATCATCCTCATTAGGTTAACTGGTGACTCTAGATTGCCCTTTGGTGTTTTTCTTGACCAAAATTGTGTCGCCCAACGCACTTGAGTTTCACTGCGATCATATCATATCAAAGGATGTGTAAGCTGACATTATTCGAACTGTATCCTTTTCACTAGCCTACCAACCACAAAACACTGCAACTGGTGACCCTGCAGCATCATCTGTGAGTTCTCTTCAGTCCATCTGGGCAGAACTAATGTCCTCACTGACTGTTTTCCATATTGACATGGATTGTTACTCTGTGAACTGGAATAAAAACAGTCCGTCATAGGTGTCATCACACACCTACACAACACTGATTAGCTGTTGCTGCACAGTCACACATAATACCACCTAAAGAGTTCAAACTTCTCAACTTTTGCAACCAAGCGAGAAGTGACGCAGTCGCCCAGACACTGCAAGACTGTTAACCCAGCCCCAATGTAGCTGTTTATTGACTTTACATGTAGAGTGGTCGCCCAGGTCGCAAAATTGTGTTGGGTGTGTAGGCGACTTAAGTCATCAATCTTTACACAATGTCTCCTTGAATGCAGAAATATGTTATCCTCAAAAGTTTTGAAAAGTAATTTATTGTATCTTATATGTTTGGAAAGTCCAGTTGGGCACCTTTATAACCTGGTACAATTTGGGATCTGGATTTGGTACTCAGCATTGTGTATTTGTGGAATGAGCAAAACAAGTTAATATGTGGGTAGCACATAGAAAAAAATGTGCCAAAATCTTCTACAACTAGAATCTGGAGTTGCTTTGTGCAGTGTGGCAGCATTATTTGGTGTAAGCCCTGATACCATTTTCAAGCTTAGGACCAAGTTCTGTGAGAGTGGTGAAGACAAAGACAAGTCAGGTCATGGGCATCCCAGGATGACAACAGACCAAGAAGTCCAGGTCCTCACAGCTGCTTCACTAAAAACTGTAAGCCTTTTTTCTGAGGGAGAGGGGATTTTTGGCCATTTCAAAGGGGGCTCTATACCGCACATGTAGCTGTGTTGCTAATTCCTCAAATGAACGATCCTTACACGTGGAACCTCATTGCAAAGGTGACCGATCACAATGTCACGATATATTAGGATCTCATTTTGGTAGATCCTTGCCAATCCACCCCTCTATTTGACATCAATTATATCTTAAAGCTGGGGTCGGCGATTTTGGAAAACTAGCATGAATTTGAAAGTAGCATCTCCTCAGGGCTTCGCCTCCGCCTAAAAAACTTGAAAGGTAAGCATTCCCCCGCTGACTCTGATACGTATGAGCTCGGCTACGCGCACCGAGTCTGTGCACGCCGGGAAAATGCACGCGCAGCAGGCGGGCAGAATGGCGACGTGATTTGATTAGTTTAAAAACAGGTGTCCCGGCATGATTATTGTTTGGTGTTTTCCCTGTTTTACTCCTGCTGTAGTTAGCGTATATTTTTCGCTCTGTTTTAAGAACACATTATGAGTTGATTACCATCGGGTCATAAAGACCATTTGAACGAGAATTAAAAGTGTATCTAAATCAAATCGCAGACCCTAGCTTTAAGTGCCATGGTTGTTTTAAAAATGTCATTTTTTGAATAATTGCTCCAAAATTTGTCCTCGGGATATTCTCTTTGACTTTAGGTGCTATGAGGAAAGACCTTGGGCACTTTGGAAATGTGATGAAGTTTTAATTTAACTGTTTAATGTTCAATAGATCATGCATGAAATTGTTAGTTGGATACATGGGCATGACGTTTTTAAGTCAGAAGATATCAGTGTGAAACAAAGAAAATTAGTCTGCCTCACAGATCACTCAAGACAAACCTATCATGAGCCTTTAAGCCTTATGTGTGCCATTACTGCTGCCTCTCGAACACAGGAAGCACTCAATACAGACCATCATGCAGAGAATCCTTAATGCAGAGATGGACTTTTATCTCTCAAGCATTTGGTCTCAGATCTCTGTGTGCATGCACTCTAATTCATTAAGGCTGAATCACAGAGGAAGCTTGTATAGAGTCTGAAGTATGAAAACTTAAAAGTGTGCATAAACACTTTGAAGTGTTTTTTTAGTTAATGGAAATGCAGCTGTATTTTTTTAACATTTGTGGTTAATAAGAATTTCACTTATGTTAAAAATATGCACAACCACTGATCTTTATTGGTTGAAACCCAGTTGCTGTAATTAAGATACCTGCAAGCAAGTGCAGGCGCCTGATTACCATTGTACAATTAAAATTCAAGCAAGAAATAATTGAAGTATTCACACAAATATTGCCCTTTACATTGCTGCCTGTTTCAAAATGTAAGTCCCCTCTTTTGAATATATTGAACCTTATTTTTTAGCATACCAATGTAGCAGGTAGGCTTTGACCTGGCAAACATGCAAAGACTTGATGTTTCTTTGCTGATTTTGAATGTGTGAGAGACCAAACCTGAAGACAAACAATTACAAAGTTAAAGATATAATTCAGTTTTTTTTTAAGTGGGGTTGTATGAGCTTTATATGGCCACTAGATGCACTAAAAAGTCCTCTCCCTCAATAAGCCACAGTCTGTAAAAGTTTGTGACGCAGAACCAGATGCAAACAGGGAAGCATTGTACCAAGTACAAAGGGTATTTTCTCCACCTACAAGTACACCCATCAAAAAATAATACCACAGTTTAAGCATATGCTACCAATAAATCTTTTTGATGGCATTAACTTCTTGGAAAAAAGTTTGTTTGGCATCACAGCATAGGAGGAATGCATGATGTGAGTCATTTACGTCCAGATAAACATAATTTTTCCGGTATTTTTCTGTTCAGTGTGACGTTAGCTTCTTCTTAGCTTTAAGCTCATTGAGACCTCACACACATTGGCTTTAGAAAACTAATATGCAAACAAGAACATGATTCTCCACCTTAAGGAGCAATAATATTAATTATAGCATCACTAAACTGGGCATCTTTAACAAAGCTCCATGAAGCTGCTTAGCTTCAAGCTGCATCCAAAATGTGCAGCAATTTTGTTAGCTTGATTCTGACACATTATATATTTTCCTTTTTGTTTGTAAATCTCCCAAATGCGACACAAGTCATTTGACAGATTCCGTGACATATTGTGTCATATTAATAATTTCTGTCACTTTATTTGTTCAAAAATGCACCTTCACAGCTTGGCTAAAATGCACTATCATCTATTAGGATCAGTGTAACTCCCAACATCCACAGAACTGAGTGAAGTCATGTAAGTCACATATCTGCAAGTGGTGAGTGATGGTTAATACACCCACACACACAGACATATATATATATATTAGGGTTGTAACGAAATGGTCAACTCACGAAACGATACGAAATACGAAACGGGGCTCACGATACGAAATAAAGATAAAGGAAAATCCCTTTTCTTTATTTTCTTCTTAATGCAAAAAAATAATAACATATAATAAACAATAAACAATACAAAAAATGTTGCTGCATCAGAACAAAATAAATGCTCTTTAAAAAAACAAAATTGTAGTTTTTTTCCCCTTATTTAGACTACAGTGCAAATACAAACATAAAATCTCAATAAAAAGTGCTTTGTTGTTGTAACAATCAGGATAAGTACATTCTTGAATGAAAAGGAAAACAAATCGCAGTCCTCAGAGCTGCAGTTTAGACCTATAAATGTCTGAACTGTGAACTATAATATTTAGCCTATAACAGTGCAAATACTTCTGATCTTCAAGTATGATCAAATTCTGTCAACTCAACAGTAGATGCAAATATCAAATATTGTTTTTTATGCAGACTTACACAAACATAGAGGAGCAGTTCTTCGGTTTGTTATGTGTTCAATGTGGATTTTAATGTTTCCTATAAATTGACGGTCAGTGAATGGACCAGAAAGAAGGGGTGAGCGGGTCAGAGTTCAGAAGGGGGGAGCTGTGTGTGTGAGTGTGTTAGCGAGGAGGGAGAGAGCCGTTAGCAGGAGGTGTAGAGATACTACTCACTGTTTTGTTCGTGATGAAACTGTAGTTGGCGTGGTCACAGCCCATAGTGACTGTTAAATAAAAGCAGGTATTCGCAAGTCAGAGTCACCTTTATTTTTACGTCTGACGGACGTCACAATACAGCTGCTGCCTGTCTTCAGTTAAAAGTTGGTAGTTGGTAGTTGTACTCGCTGCAGTATACGGCGAACTGTAGCGGCATATTTTGCCCACGGTTGTTGTTTTGTCCGCAATCTTCTCACCGTTCTCTCGTCTTTTACATGGGAAGCCAAAATAGGTCCACACAACCGATTTATTTGATGAAGGAGCGTCAGCTAATTCCCCCACTTCGTCCTACTCCATATTGCAGCGAGTGTTTAGCTACGGGAGGCGAGAAGATTTATTTTGTCCTTTTATTTCGAGCGTCTTTGAATCTTATTTCGTTACTTTTTATTTCGCCAAATTATATATATGTATATACATATACATAAATATATATATATAAATATATATGTATATATATATATGTATATATATATATATATATATATATATATATATATATATATATATATATATATATATATATATATAACCTCTGAAAACTGCGGACTTGAGGAAGCTTTTTTCATTTGTGGGAAGTCAATAACTCTGTGATCATATTTGGTGTTGAAGGCAACCTTTCTACCTCCAAATTTGGAGGGTTTTTTTTAAAATTTCATAGAAACATTCCCACCAAGAGACATTTCATTTCCTAGCAGAAGTGCTGATTTTCTAAGATCAAACAGAATACCAAAAAAAAATGTCTCACACTGGAAGGAGAGACAGCTGAGTTTGATAAATTGATCTTAATGAAACCAGTGTGCAATTACAGAGTATCGAAATACATCAGTGCTTTTCTAAGTTAAGAAACTGTTGCACGTACACCAAAGAGCAGCGGGGAATGCATTATGCTGAGCCCGAAACTGCAGTAAAATCTTTAATGTGTCAAAGAGCAGGTTGACTCATCGGCAAAGTGACAATGTTGTTTTGGTGCAGCAGTAGTGACGTTCTGATAGAGGTTAATGTGCAAGGAAATGTCAGACTTGAATGTAATGAAACTCCGACTGCTAAAGGAGAGGGCCCCAATATTTGCACTACACACTGTGATAATTATCTGGTTGTGTTGGCAGAAGCAGCACAGTGTACTGCAATCAGACGTGAGATCAAACCAAATAAGATGGTGACAAAAAAAAGCTGTGCCTGGATTCAACAGGAACAGAAACAAACAAACACTCAGTGAGAGAAGAGACTAAATGGTTCATTGTTTTCTGTCAGTCAGAACTGGAGCAAGTTTTTTTTCTAGCTCGTCGTTAAAAGAGGCCAAGGACAACATGGAACGACAAAATAAGCCCTCAGCACCAAACCGATAGGTATAATGTCTCATCTGACTTATCTTGTTATCATCGAAGGAGCCTCGGAGTGGAGTTTACTCTGTAATGAGGCCTGGAAGGACTAGTTGGTGCAGAGTAGCTTGAGGGAGACGTGTTTGTTTCCAGAGTAGAATTTTATGCCTGTTTATTGGCTACAGCAGTAATGAGATTTCTCTGTAAGAGCCAAAATGATTCAAACATTATCCACTCTGGCAGTGGAAGGCTCCGTTCTATGATCCCAAACAGCAACAACAGCTCTGCTGGGAAGTGATTTAGGGAACTTGGTTTTGATGGGAGGTCCCAGAGGTGAGGCAGAAAAATAGTAAAGCTACAGAAAGAAACTGCAAATGTATTTTAATGGATTTCTAACTGAAATATTGATAAAGTAAACAGTGGGTCATTGCATGAAAAAACAATAAAAACTAGAGAAGCACTTCAAGAGTGTAGACCTCCACCAAGCAGCTCAGTTCTACCCATAACTTGTGATTTGCAACTAACATTATAGTCCTATGTTTATTTTATATAACACGAAATATATCAATCTGCAAGAAGTGTGATTATTATTGATCTAAATATGATCCAATAGAATGATGTAGTTAGTTGTTAGCTCGCTTCTTGATTGAACCAATTTGCTGCTTGTACAGATGTTGGTGTTGTGCTCGCTGCTGTGCTTCCAGTGGGCGATGTTGCCAGCCCAGCCTGTCGGTCAGAGCAAAACAAGGTGCTTTGGTGTGCAGCGCATTTGCTCCATGTGGAATTTAGGGGTAAGGTTTCTACTCACACACACACAGACTTCTGCTATGACAGACTATTTCATTATTGACATTAGTAGCAGCCTTGTTTCGAGAAATTGAGAGGCACGGCTGGCGGGACTGCAAGCGAGCAGAGCTGCTGCATATGTTTCTATAACGTTAATGGGCTCACAGTAATCTTACTAGTAGTTGTGAGTTGTGGACTGGAATATTCATTACAATTTCAGGAGAGTCTGCTGCCTACATTTATCCTAGAAGCAAAACTTCTCCTCTTTTTCACTGTCTGTGAGCAGAACTCTGCATGCACAGCTCTCAATGTTGATTGGCTGCTCGTAGGCCTGTCACGATAATCAATAAATCAATTAACCAAACGATAAATAAAAACGCCCTCGGTAAGTTTGCCGGTCTCAATAAACTGACACGTGCATGCGTGTTTGTTTTTCTCCTCTCTTTCTACCAAAGACGCTGAATGAGGAGATGGATCACTACGTCCATCTTTCTTCACACCAGGGTGCATTAGATCTATAGCGGATTTATAGTGGAGTGAGCATCTGTCAAACATACAATCTTTGGGGGGGGCCGCGGGGCCGAGTAGTAACGAGGAAACAAACGCTAATATGAATGATGGCACGGAAGATACAGTTCTTAAACCGAATGACACAGCCTCAGTGTGGGAATATTTTGGTTTAAACAGAATGAACAAGGTTTGAGATCATAAACACTGATGAGCTGATATGTCGTATTTGTTTGAAAGTAGTGGCGACGAAGAAGAAGGGGAAGTGCAGCGGAGCCTTCATCCTTAAGCGTCCGCACTCATTGAGGCATTTGGTCGGTAAAGAAAATATAAATAAAAACGCAAAATGGTGCGCACTCACAGACAGTGTTGTTCACTACATTGCAAAAGTAATGCAATCCTTCAATACGGTTAAAAAGCAAGCAATGTTACAAACGTTTGACAGACAGTACGGATGGACTGGGAGAAAGTACATGTCACAAAGAATTCCTGTGTAGACTCCATTTTATTTATTTTTTTTATTGGAGTTTTGTTTTTTCTTTACAGAGATAGGGTCTATATTTTATTGTTTTTGATTAGTATAATTATTTTTCTTTACATGCCATTTTTCCCGAAAAGAGTCCATTTCATTTTCATTTTTTTTTCTTTTTTTATTAAATGTATTATATTGTCTGTTTAATTAATGTTTTTTAAAAGATCTTGATCTTACAATTACAGTTAAATACTCTTAAGAAATTTAAGTTTCTTGCTTTTGATATGGTGTACTCACTTTATTATGACATATATTATGATTACATTAATGAGAAAATGAAAAAAAAAATCAAAATCGTCAATAATTTTTTGGATAATTGTCGTCCAGCAAAATATGTTATCGTGACAGGCCTAGCTGCTCGGCATTGTATGTTTGGTTCTCTGAGACAGAAGATGAAGCGGCATGGAGAACTCCTCCCCTGGCATTGCAATGAAAGCTGGGAAATGTAGTGACATAGGCTTAAAAACTAGACATCAGTTTGCAAATGAACTACAGTTCCTATAATACCATAAATGCATGGGATTTGCCGTTATAAACTTGAATGTTTTTTTTGTGATGTCAGTGTGGATCGGATCAGCACCAACATGTATTAGTTTCTTCCTTGGACCAAGCCATACCTCTAGTAACATTTTCATGTAAATCCATCCAGTAGTTTTTGTTTAATCTTGCCAACAGACAAACAGACAGACCCTGAAGAAAACATAACCTCCTTGGTAAAGTAACTACAAAACAGAGTAAAAACCTCTGCCAAGGTAGCTCACATATTGTTGTTACATCCATAAGCAATAGTTCCCATCATTATGTCATACCTTGACCCTGAAAACCCACACCTAGCACTCAGAATCATGTTAATATCATTATTAGTTACACTGTTATTGAGCAAAAATGACTGCTTGCTAATAGCGGTTGCTACCAAAATTGAATCATTTTAAAGTTCAGCAAAATCCATCCAGTAGTTTTTGTGTAATCTGGCTAACAAAAAAAACAAACAGCTAAGGAGACACACGCAAGCAAAAACATAACCTCCTTTGTCAGCGGTAACAGCTATGAACCTTGGTCTAATTTTAGGGTGACACATTATCCTAACTTTAACCTTTGCCTGTGATCTAAATAAAATGCCTGTGCTGGGCTTTTAATCCAAATACACTATGAATGAGGAGTTTCTGTGTGGAGTTTGCGTGTTCTCCCTATGCATGCCTGGGTTCTCTTGGGGCACTCCAGCTCCCTCCCACAGACCAAAAGCACTCATTAGGTTGATGTGTGCCTTAATATTGCCTAAGGTATGGATAAGAGAGTGACTGGTTGTCTGTCTCTCTGTGTCCATGTGATCAGCTGGTCACTGTTCAGGGTGTACCTCTCTTCTCGCCTGGGATAGGAAATGGTTTGGATAATGATAGAAGGATGGACAGTGCCATCAAACTGGAAAAGAAAATGCTTAAAGAATTATTGATTTTTTTTATTATTATTATTGAAAAATACCACTGGAAAGTAATGATGCAAGATATACAACACATACTGTGTATGTATCTAAATTTTAAATTGACGTCTGTGTTTGTGTTAATTCACCTCTACCATAGCTGATTTGGGGCAAGTTTAAGACCCCTGTCCCCTCTTCTTCCTCATTCAATTCTCAATAAAACTCCTATTGCAGCCACTTCACCATCACCTTTGGTAAGGAAGCTCATCGTGTAACACCTCCTGATGTAAGTTGGTCCTCTGGGTGCACATTAAAGGGAACTCAGAGAGGGAATTTGTGTCTGTGAGCGATGAGCTGCAGTTTTCAGAGCTATATGGCAAGCATCTACAGCAATAAATATCAACAACAACACAGCCCCCTTCTTGTAATGGGAGTGGGTGAGAGCGTGAGAAAGCAGCTATATCTCTGTTACTCAAGAGACAACAAAGAGGAACACAGAGACAAAGTGTTTGTTTTACCCTTTCATCCACAACCGGCGTTAACCATGTAAGGTTTCCTCCAGCCAGGCGGCCATTATTTCACTAACACAACTTGATGTGTAACCTCAAAGTCCATTCTTTGATCTCAGCTTGTGCTCTCCAAACAATAATCATTTAAACATAAATGCTTTCCCAGAAGATGGCTGAGTCTGGCCTAAGGATTAACATTTTCATATGTAAATTGCTCGGCAAAAACATTCCCATCTGCTATATTTGCCTCCAGATGGACTTTTGAAGTACTTTGGTCTCTTTCCTGTCGAAAATCCAGGAGCTTTTTAAGACAACTGCATCTACACGGCCTTCTGATGCTACATCAAGCCAACCATTTATGTCTAGAAAGCATGTTTTATTGCTCTCCCGCAGTGCCGCCAAATGAGCACGGAGCATTTATTGTACTGCATGAGCAGAAAACAAACAACAGGGAGTGGACACAAAACCATACTTAATTCACCATGCTCTAATTTAAAAGCTCTGGGACAGCTAAATTATTCTCCAGAAGCTTCAGTGAACCCTGAAGGACTGCCTGTTTGGTGTCTGACAGCTGATTGGCACGAAGGTAATTCTCCAGTGGTTTCAACCTTTTTTAGTTTCTGACCCTCAAAATGAGACAAAAGACATGTACTTTGCTATTTATTTTTCTTTTGACTTTCTTCTGTTCTCTAAAATTCAAAATGCGAGGACAATTGTTTGACTGACAAACCTTTCCTGATTGTCTTTTCTCTTGAGACAACTTAATCACCTGATTTGCATTTAAATGGCACCACTTTTGAAAATGGCCTAATTTGTGATGATTAAAATCAGAATTTCAGCATTCAAAATAAATTACTACTGAATTTATAACAAAAAAGCAAAAAAAAAAAATGTGCGAATAAGAATTACATCAAATATTCAAAAAGTGCACAATAGCAGGTGACAGGAAAAATCCCAATAGTACCTAATTAAATTACATTTTTCTCAAAAGTGCCTTTGACAGACAAATGAAAAGTGCTTTGCAATAATATAAAACATAAAACAGGTGAAACACTTGAATACAGAGTGCAGGAGACAAACAACACTTCAGCTGGTCACATGATTTAACTAGAAATAAAAGCCCGACTGCATAATTGTTTTCGGCTGTTTCTCAAATCATTAGTGGATTCAGCACAGTTTAAAGTTGAAGGACCATCCCATAACTGTGATGCTATGACCTGGAAAGACCACCACCCAGTGTTTTAAAGCATGTGGGGTGGACCATCGTAAATCTCTGGTCTTATACAATTCAGACAGTGAAATAAGGGCATGAGACATATAAGTGGGGACTTGTCCATGAAGAGCTAAAAAAATTAGAACTAAAATCTTAAAGTTGACTCTGAAATTGACTGGCGACCAAAACATGGCCAGTACCAGCTAAAATCCTTGTCACACCAGCTGCAGGCAGTCATAGGTCAATTTGTTAATACAAGTAAAAAGTAAAATAATCTGAACAAAAACAGGTACAAGCCTGAATAATCATTTCCAGTCCAGGATTTAAGATGCACGGTCTAAGATTAAAATGTTTATGAGATGAGCACAGCAGTTTTTTATCAACTGTTTATCACTTCAGTCTACAGACATCAGGTTGACAAAAATGGCTTCATTTTTGCAGCCTTGGTTGGACAGAGAACTCAAGAGACCCATTTGTTTCTGGATTGGGTATTGCATGGGTGCAATAGTCGCATGTACTACCTGCCATCCACCAACAGCCATGCTCAAAATCTTCTTTAAATGCCTTGTTATTCTTGAACTGTACAGGACAGGCAAACTAAGCTACATGCTTCAGCAAGTTTGTGTTAAATGATTGTGTGTATATTTGCTGTAACATTTAGGTAACCAGTCATTTATTTAAAATAATTTAAGGTGACCTTTATAGCTGGTTCTCATACTCAGTTTGACCTCAGTGGGATTTCTTTATCGTGTCCATACCCCCAAATGCACTGAGTTACTGTCATGCAATCAGCTGACTTGCTGTTTGCAATAACAAACAGGTTTTATCCGATAAAATGACCAATGGTAAAAGTTTGTCTTTACTGTTGAAAGTCCAACATCTCTGTCAACAATTTGACTTATCTCTGGTTATTTTGACTCTAGGTGCATCATGGAAAAAATAGTCCTTGATTCATTACCTCCGCCAAGGTTAAGTTATTGTCGGCATGTTTGTTTGTTTTTGTATGTTTTTATGTTTGTTTCTCTGTTAGCAACATAACCTGGTTTTCGTGAATAACTACTGAAGTAAAATAGATATCATAATGAATCGCATTGTTAATGGTGTGTTTTCTTGGTCAAAGAATCTAAATATTTAGATGAAATAAAGGAAGGACTGATATTTATGGTGAAAATCACACTATGGGTGAGCACTGTGGCGCTGGCGGAGGTCTGCTCTCCGAGTGCTTTATTAAAATATGCATCAGTATGACCTTTAAGAGTTCTGGTATGAAATCTATTTGTTGAAGTAAATAATTTCATATTCATGTCATCACTTTTTCACCTGTATATTTAACCTGTTTACAGCACTTCTTTAGTGTACAGGTTTCTGAACTACAGTGGAGGCGTGTTAGCTTTGTAGAGGTCATAGCAGAAGAAGAAAAGAGTTTATAAGTAGGTCTGTGGAGATCCAGTAAGTTCAAATATATTATGTATTACATGCGCGCTCCGCGTAACTCTCTGGAGGATTTCCCTACAGATCAAAAGCTCATGTTCTCTCTGAAATAATGAGGGACAGAAAAAACAGGAGACGTCCTCCTCAGACATGTCAGTCTCCCACCTTCAGCCTCAAGTGTTAAAAGTTCTAAGACGAGCTACAGTAAAGTGTGAGGGCATTTAAGTGCTGGAAGCCATTTTAAAAACAACTGGGACCAAGTGGTGGCATTTAAGATGCCACCAGTCATTTAGCAAAGAGTTTAAAATGGTCATTGCATTTTACTTCATGGACTCACCTCAAGTATCTTCACCATGGCACCCTCCTTTACACTCCAAGGTTACCATGGAAACAAGGAGTCTACTGTTCTCGCCCTCTTCCAAAGTGCTGCAGCCTCACAGCAGACCAAACCCACCCCTGTCACAGCCGTCCAAGAATGCAGCATTGTCTGGAGCAGCTGCAGACGGGATCATGTTTACACACAAACCTTTGCTTGGATATTTTTGGTGTGCAATAATAACATACTGTAAACAAACCTTTGAGTGCCAATTACACACTCGTGTCCCAAAATCTGTTTAAAATCCTCTGGATGAAAGCCTCCCAAAGTAGGTCTATGCTGCTTAATCCGCAGATGTCTGGAAAGACCTCACATAAAGGATTATTAACTGGATGTTTTTTGTGTTGAAAGCAGGGGAACACAGAAAGATTTCTTGCAGAAGAATGAGTATAAGCCCTGAAACAAGCCAGGGACAAAAGCTCTGAAGCTCCTTAGACCTGCGGGCCCCAACCAATGAGCAGACAACCTAACAACATGCAGAATGTGCATTATGAATAAAACTTATCATAATACAGGATCAGCCCGAGTCATGAATTTGTTGTCCAAAAGTCCACATGGAAACAAGATCTGTGTATGGGTTCAACTCATGACCGTGTAAACCGGTTGTCTTAGGCCTAGTGTCCCCAACTATTAGTTGTGGTTAAGTTTTTTATTAAGTACATGATGTGGATATTTTGATATTATAGTGATACAATTAAAGTAATATTCAAAAGGACCCATTCAGTTTTCTAATGCAGCTAGAATAACTGCAGCGGAAACCCTAAAAGCTAACTACAGAATTTGCATTTCCATGACCGAAATGCGTTGAAATGCTGAGTGTGACTGCTGAAACTGTGAAATGAAATTGCTAAAAGTAATGCAAAGAAAGTTTAAAATGTGACATGAATAGTTGTAAGCAGCTGTGTCCAAACCGGAATAGATATGAGGAAAGGGATTTCACCGTGAGCATCCCAAGAACCTGCTGAAACGTTTAATAAAATTCTCATGTCTGTACTGCAAAAAATGTTAACACAGTGGCGAGTTAAAAACGCGCTTCAAAGTGAAGCACTCGGCTGTCCAGAGCGTCGGTCTAAAGTCACGTGACGTGCTCTAACAAGAAGGATTTCCTCAAAAGTTGGTGTTGCTTAAAAAATCATATTTAAAAAACTGTGGAAGCCAACAAAAAGCTGAAGATATGTAAAAATAGCCGAGAAGTCAGTGCAGCTTTTAAAGCATGAATGAAGTCTGTAGGTGGAAGCATGCCCAATCTGTGGAGCTTTAAAGTTGCTGACGTTTTCAGGAGAGCTGCGAAAATGTCCCATTGATTTCAATGTAAAAATACATGCAGAAATTATTTTTTACTGTAAAAAGTATAACTGTTAAATCTGTGAAAAATACAAGCGCACTTCTCATGAACATGCTGCATATGTCAATTTTTTTCTGTGAAAATCTGTGCAAATTTGAAGCCTGTGAAAGGTGCCAAAATCTGGAGAAATAAGAAGAAGAAGAAAAAACAAAATGGAGTTTAGGGAGAACAATATGTTGAAATGCTGACTCAGCATTTCAACATAAATATCATTGGTTAACATGGTGACCCGTGACACCATTGCACCAGAAAGTAATGCTCATGCACAGAGATGAATAATGTAGAAACATGGTGCATAAATTGCTGTTGGAGTGTTTTTTGTAGACTGGTCATCACTCTGTGCTGATCTGATGTCATTGACTGCTGGTGATTCTGATGTTTCTTCTCCATATAAAGTATATAGTTTACATCCTACACATATAGTATAGTTGTATGCAGCCAGATCTTCCTCATATGTCTTGAGTAAACTTTAGTAATCTGGCACGCCAAAGGGACTGTTATTTCACCAAGTCTATTGCAGCCCATAGAAAGTATTTGAGAATGGGCAGAAACTGTCAAAAGCACACTGAAAAAAAAGATTTTTTGGCCCTGTAATTATAATTTCAATTATCTCAATAAATTCTACTTAAACATATGAATTCAGTACTTTTACTTTAACATAGAAGTTTTTCATGTAGTGCATTACTTGTTGATTGTTTGTAATCATGTGCCCTCAGTTTTGTATGTAAATTGAATCCTTCGATACAAGTAATATTCACTAGACCAGTTCATTACCTTATTTAGTTGATATTTCCAAGTAAAATTTATTGAGTGACATCAGTGAATCTGGCAACCTTCTCTACATGACGTCAAAGCCCCGCCTTACATTTGGGTGGTTTGTCAGACATGTGCAGGCATGTCTTAACCAAGCTGGCTTGCTGATTGAGACCATACATCCATGATGTAGACGGGGGAGAACGTGAGTGTTCCAGTGTTTTTTGTGCTTTTGTCTCGCACAAACAGTTGGTTTACAAATTTTTGTCAGTTTTTTATAAGCTCTTTTTCCACCCTGAGAATGTGAGAAAATGTACAGTCTCTCAACAACAAGCTTAAAGTGACAGTTGCAAGTTGTGTCAGATTTCTGACTGATTTCTACTGTTGCTCAGTTTTATAAAAGTCTTTTATATCCTGAACACCCTGAGAATGTCAGCAAATGTATAGTCTCTCAACAAGAAGCTAAAAGTGCCAGTTTTATTGGTGCTTTTGTTAAGCACAAGCACCTTGTTTGCATATTGTTTCAGAATTCTGACTGATTTCCTTCTGTTGTTGCTCAGTTCTGTAAAAGTTATGTCCTGAACATCCTGAGGATTTCCGATAGGTAGTGATTGCAACTGTAAATGGCCAGATTGATATGTTTTCTTTACTGTTGTGAAAGTTAATGAGAAGAAATTGGACAGTGCACAAGTTTTTGAATAGCATGTTCTTTTTTCCCTGCTAAGGCCAGGTATCTCATAGGTTGAAACTTAGAGGATATTTTTTCCTCCTCAATGAACTTCTGCCTATGAAATCCACAAGGAAGTAAAAGCTTCATTCTATTGAAGTTTGTAATAGAGCCCAACTAATGGAATTACAGAATAAAAAGGGACATTCAACTGTAACACTGCATACAATTGTATGCTGGATTATCAGTCCTACAGTCAGTTGGTGATTTGTTGATTTTTTTGAAGTCTACACTGCTTGACTTTTTAGCAGCATAACTGTCTCTGAACTCCCTTGATGTATTTACACCGTGTATATGTATACTTGAACTATTGACCATGTGTTTGTGGTTATTTAGATATTCTAAACAAGTCTGCTGTTTAAAATGTTAAATCAAATTGTTTTTTAAGCGTCCTTAAGATGCAAGTATTTGTTTTTGAAAAACAACACCTACTAGTTAATTCTTAAATATTACTTAATGGTTATAATTATTAATATAATTAATAATAATAATATAACAAAGAAAATTTGATTAAGAGGCACGAAAAAACGTGACATTTACTTGGATTTTGTATTGAGATGCTGTGGTAATCTGAGTGATTGTTACAATCTAGACACGAGTACTGCAAGTGTAATTTACTTGTTCATTTTTACTTTAGGATAAGTGGTTCTAGTGAGTAAACATTACTTAGAAATTGCGCGAGTAAATATTACATGCACTTTTTGTGTGGAAAAACTGTCCTAGCTTTTTTTAAGTAAATCTCACTCCAAATTTTTTTCAGTGCATATCTGTGCAGGTCATTCACTAAAGACCAGTCAGATAATGTTAGCAGGTGCTACTGCCATGTTGTGAAATACAGTTTGCAGGCCACTTTGAAGAGCAAACTCTTTCAAAAACACTTTGGAAGTTTCTATCCAAGAATGCTATTGACATTGTTTGTTTTTCATTTAATAAAGTGAAGTCCAGATCTGATGAATCTGAGCATACACTGTTCTACTGAGTAACACTGAGATGTTACCAAAGCTAACCTGCTGTGAAGCACAGTGTCAAAGACAGTGGGAATGTCTGTAAAAACACACCAACTCTTATGAAAGAATTTTTTGTTTTGTTTTTTTTCCCCCCCTCAAAATAAAACACAATGCTTCATCTGAATCCCGACCCCCTGCCTTAGACAAAAACTTCTAAGCTGATCCATAGTTGTTTGGTCTTCCTTCTAAGAATTTGATCACAAAAGCATACCCTTTAAAGGAAATGCTTTAGGGCAGTTTTTAAGCCTGCCCTGATGTTCAATCATTGATCAATAAAACAAAAAACTAGGGCTGTCACTTTAGTGCATTAATTAGATTAATTAATCTCACCGCAAATTAGTGCGCTAAAAAAATAATCGCGATTAATCATAGCACACAAACATTTTGATATTGGCCAGCTGGAGGACCCGTACATGGCAGTGGCACGTCACTTCACACATGCGTCTCTAGTCAAACCAAACAAAGCCCAGGTGACAACAGGAATGGCATATTTAAGACTTAATCTTAGTGTATTTTTGAATTTATTTATCTATATTTACTGAATTCTTTAATAATGCATCATGCCTAATTGTTTTGCTGGATGTCCTCGACCTTTTTCTTATTTTGAATTTGATTTATGAAACACACTTAAAGTGTAATTTGAGTTGCCTGATTGAGCTTAGAATTTTCTGGACAAGTTGCCCTGACTTTGGTTTTATTTAGACATCAATAAAAATGTGGATTTACAAATCTTCACTTCCTAGTGTATTTATTTGATTAGTCCTGCACTACAATTTTATAATATCCTAGAATTCAAATTCTTTATTTGGGTACTTCAAGCAGATATGAGATTAAAATGCGATTAATTAGATTAATTAATTATAAATCGGGTAATGAATTAGATTAATTTTTTTTAATCGTCTGACAGCACTACAAAAAACTAATTTTTTTTTAAAAAATTGCTGTTTTTTCCCCACTGATAAGCTGTACCTGAAATATTCTAACTGATTCAAAAATGTTGGCAAAAATACAGAAATACTCATTCACATCACAAGAGAAAGCTGGGAAGACGTCTTGAACAATGTTTTGCATCACAAAATATGCCATTTGAAATGTTGAAGCTAAAAGACCTTGACAATAGAGCCTTTTTATATCACAAAGCTATAAATGCCAAGAGTGCAGAATATTTGATTTTTACATCGATATTTCGAAACTCATTATCTCTGATTCTGATATTTTATGTGAAGTGCCTAAAGTCTTACCTGTACTAAAATTAACCTGTTCCTTTCTTGGTTACAGTCTGTGAAAACAGACTGATATGCTGATATGAAGCATAATGTTCTTTAATATATGATCATTTTCATTTATAAAAGTATATCTTGAGAGATGATGAGGCAAACATAATGGTACTATAGTACATTTTGCTTTTATAACAGCAAATTTACAGGGCTTTACTGGGTGAGTTTTTATGGTCAAAAATGTTGTCTATAAATATCTATGGGTCACAGAATATCCTGTATTTGTCATACAGGTGCAAATGCTAAACATTATTTTTGTTCTGTTTAATGTTTTACCATAATCAATATGGGATGGGACAGATTTTAAAATATTTGTGTATTCTGTTCAGATTTTAGAACCACAGTCACAGTTTCAAGATCCAGTCTGACCGAATATTAAACTGGTATCATTCATGAGATGGATGCTAGTTTACTCTCTGACCTCTGCCTCAGGATGTTCTTAATATGTGTTCCTTACTCTGCCCCCTAAAGTGTATCTGACCCCTAAAGTTCACTTTCTTTGACTAGTGTGAGTCTCCTTCAGTGCTCACGTGACAGTAAAGCACCATACAAAGAGGTGCGAGTTGTTTACAGTGTGGTTCTACATGCACAAACACTGGTTCAGCATATGGTCATGAAGCATTATAGAGAAGGGCTTTTAGTGTTGTGAATTTTCTTGGGCAGAAATGCTGAGAATTAATCCAAATTTTAGACCTTTGAGGCAATTCATCTCAATTCTAGGTATTAAAAAAGAGGCTTGGTGTGTTGTATACTACCATTAGAATTTAAACTAGTGCAAGCCTGCAGTTTATGACTGCTGGAAACCAATCGCCAGCTGTTATACAAAGCATTAAACAGTTTTAGATTTCAGTCTTTATGTATGAATTTTTGGACAACATTGTCAGAACCTTGTGTCTAAATCTCAGAGATTCAAAGAGTACAAAGAGACTGGCAGCACATTTTTATTACAGGAAACAGAGATAACGTAGCACCAATTTTCATTGCTATTTTTTGACAAGTAACAAGAATACATGTTTTCAGCAGTTTGGTCAGTCAGTCACCCTTAGAAGTTAAGGTCAACTTATCAGTGCTGTGTCAAAATCACCAAAGCCAACACTCGGCTGTGTTAAACCCACTCACACCTTTTCTCCTCCCTCTCTGGCACTTGCGCGGAGGGGCAGGGATGTGGGTGTTGGTGTGCCCCTCTGCGCCTGCAGTGCACCACTCTGCGCACTGCTGGAAACTTGCAAAGTGCGCTGGACACACCCTGTCTGCGCAGGGGAGGCGAGGCGCAGGGCAGGTGCGCTGCACCTGCGCCTGGTCTACAAAATTAGAGCCCAAAGAGTACACTGTGCTCACTTGTGCCTGTGCTTTTGTAGGTTGGTGGGCACTGTGGAGAAGGAACAATCATGCTTTGGCCTTACTTCAAACACCTCTAGCCTTAAATACTTGAGACACCAGTTTCTTGTGGTCTTCTTCTTCTGCCTGTGCACATTGGTTTGTCAAATCTGCTTTTTTAAATGGAAGAACACATAGCCATCTGCTGCATTCTAAAATAGTTCCAAACACAGAAACTTCTTGGTAAAAAATACAGTACTTTGTTATATGTGCCCAATTGTACATACAACCCAACATAGTTTCTTGCCTTGTTTTTTCTGTTAATCCCTTACAGCTACGCATAATAGCTGTACCCGTCAACAGCAGCATTCCTTTCGTTAGTCGTTTAGGTTCATTCTCCTGAAGGGCATTACAGGGGGCCCCTTCAGCCTTCAGTAACTATTGTCAAGTACCTGATACAACTGACCGATAAACACTGAAATATGCCTTTAAAGTGACTCATGTTTTCTCCAGGTTGACTAGTCCAATGAAGTGTTTTAAGATATTTACTGTCCTACACTAAGGCACCAACCTCCATCTGTGGAGGGGCTGAAGCTCGAGAGGCTCCCTCCTGACTCTGGGAAATAACAGTGTTAGTCACAGAGGACTTAGCTTGATTGAAGAGCTTCATGGCAGAACAGTTTTTATCTGTTCTGCAGATAACAATCCTCAGTGGCACAGAGTTTGACATTTCATGATATTTGCATGTACCTTTCAAAATCTACCTCCCGGCCTCCGACTACAAACTAATGATAAAATAGGACCTTGCAAACACACACCTGGATGAGAATAATTCTACTGGCCTGTTTATGGAGAAGTAATCTGCTGACCAGGTGCTCAAGCATATTGGATGTCTGGAGTGTAAATGAATGGAGGAAAGGCTCATTTTTCCTGATTAATATGAAATTCAGGGTTTGTCAGTTGTAAATCACAAAAATAAGTGGTAGGATTAATCAAATCACTCCAACTGGGTGATTTACAGAGGCACAGAGTGCTGTTTGGCTCTCATTATTTAAGGCCCTTTCAAAGCATGGCTTAACTTTCAAACCCTAGAAAATAAGCTCCAAGAAATGAGTGGCACCTTTTGAGATACTGTTCAAATATGAGCTGATTTAGGGAATGTAAATACTGAGACTATAATTATTATTATAATAATTTAAAAAGCAGGGCTATCAGTGTAAGATACAGGAAAGAAAGTAACCCACTGATTGTATGCTTTTTGACATTTAAATAGCCCATGTTATGCTGTAAATAGTTTTATATGCCCTAGAGTATTTTAAACACTTCTCTACATTGTGACATATAATTAATCTGACACTCCAGATGGACCTTTCTATGTATTTCTCTGGTCCACCTGGGATAGAGCTCATAGAAAGTCTTTGGGAATGGGCAGAACCTTTCAAAGCATATCCAGCAGGTGATTGGACAATCGTTCTGGCAGTCAGATAATGTAGCTGGCTGGCACTAATTCTGCAGTGTAAAGGACAGAATGTGAGTCACTTTGTCAATCCAATTCAAGGCAAAGCTAAATGGAAGTGGAGCAAAAATAGCCTTCTTCATGAAAAGATTTTACTGTTATTTTTTCGATTAAAGAAATGTGGTCCAGACCTTAAAAATTAGACTAAAGCTGTTAGCATCTATGCTAATGTCTGTATGAGCAGAAACTTTCTGTTTTAGTCTTGCCCATAGCTCATTTCTCTTTCCTCTTTCAAGGTACACTAATTGGGATGTGCCACTTTGGGCAACTGCGCTGCAAGGTTATAAAGTAACTATATGTAGAAGAAAAAAGATTGCAGAATCAGGACTTCTACATCTTTCCGTTTCCCCATCTGTGACTGTCATTGTCCTTCTTGGCAGCGATAAGGGCTCGGTTGATCATGTCACTCCGGTCTTTTACGCTGACATATTCGTCATAGCTGGACGCCACTGTCCTCAAGTTCCATGAATAAATCTACCAGAGTGGCATCCTACCTTCTCTTCGCCAAAAATGGATCCAAATTTTTTGTTCCTGGAGCACTCAATTTTTAAAATGAACAATAAGAAATAGCCAAGTTAAATAGGTTGAGCTTGTAGAAGCACTCATATGGAAACTATAGTTTTTTTTGTTTATAAATGGATGTGGACATACTTAACAGGCATGGAGTTGAATATTTGAACCTGTGTTATGACAGAATATGGACCCTTTAATTAGCTTTATTGTTGAGCTACAAAAGAATGACTACAGTGGGAAACTACTTACCTGAAACCTTGTCCTAAGAGCACATGACACAAATGAGCATCAACAACCTCTAGGGAATGTTATCTTTAAAGTGTTTTAGGGATAGTTTGGGGTTTTAGAAGTAGGGTTGTGAGAGGTACATGGTACGAGCCTGAATGTGTGCCACAGTGTCACAGCTCATGTCTCTCTCTGTTCAGAAAAACCCAAAACAGACACTTATGCTATAGCTGTACATGGAACCAAACTCTCTGTGTAAATAAAAGAATTATGAAAGAAAACAAGCCACAAAAAACACATGGGATCACTATATGCTACAAACATTTTGTTTACACCTGCTTAATTTTCCACTACCAGGCCACTATTTTGAGACACTGTACAGCCTGTGTATCCTTGGTAAAAGTAATATTGGTAATGCATTGTTGAAATGTATCAGTTTATTTCCTGCATTACAGAAAAGTGATGCATTAGAGCTGTAGTCCTCAACCATTTGTGTACAATGGCCCAGTTTCATATGGTAGAATATAAATGAGGACCACATTGTGTGTAGTATATTGCAGGATCAGAGGAAGCCATAGACTTGGCTTTACACTCCAAATAAAAAGACATTCTAGAGGAGTGTTGCCTACACCCACATCAACATTGCAGGTCAGACCTCCACTCAGGCAGGAACAGTTTGAAATTTAGATACAAATTGTCCATCAATACAGCTATTTGCCTCCACACTCTTTCTGACTATCAATTTATAACACTGTTTTCTCAAGACACTTAACAATAGAGCAGGCTGAAGGCTAACTCTTCAATTCATGGATATCTATATGCATAGATGCAATTAAACATATATAAAATACACATATATCCAAAATCCCAGCATAAATGTATCATGACAGCACGAAGAAAAACCAAACTGTTTAGCAGCTGGAAATCTTGAATGTGGATCCCAGTGTCATGATGAACAGCCATCCCCACGATGCTGTGTTGGGTGTGTAACGGAGAAAGGGAGGTGGGCTGAAACAAGTGGACTAAAGCAAGAACTAAAGCTAGTGACAGATCCATGGGCCAATCATAGACCTGAATTTAAATTAAAGGCTAGCCTCTTGAAATACAGCATCTCAATTTTAGGAGGGTCCTATGTCTGTATGATTGAAGTGATAGTTTTTATAGAAGTAGCATACATAATCATGAAAGGAGTAATTAATCTAATAATCTATTTGAATACCACTGACGCAGAATTTAGAGCAGTTCAGGATTAAGGTTTTGCCCAATGACACACTGACATGTCACTGGAGCTGTGAACCATACCCTTATCCTTCTTATTGATGGATACACAATGTAACTTTCCTGTCTGAGCCACTGTCATAATATGCAATGTGACCATTTTTTAATTATTTATGTGATGAAACATTTTGGAAACCCTGGTTTGAGCTGGAAGCTCTCAATGTTATTATACAATACCCAAAACCAGGGAAGTTGGCACGTTGTGTAAATTGTAAATAAAAACAGAATACAATGATTTCCAAATCCTTTTCAACTTATATTCAATTGAATACACAGCAAAGACAAGATACTTAATGTTCGAACTGGTAAACTTTGTTATTTTTCACAAATATTAGCTCATTTGGAATTTGATGCCTGCAACATGTTTCAAAAAAGCTGGCACAAGTGGCAAAAAAGACTGAGAAAGTTGAGGAATGCTCATCAAACACTTATTTGGAACATCCCACAGGTGAACAGGCTAATTGGGAACAGGTGGGTGCCATGATTGGGTATAAAAGCAGCTTCACTGAAATGCTCAGTCATTCACAAACAAGGATGGGGTGAGGGTCACCACTTTGTGAACAAATGCGTGAGCAAATTGTGCAACAGTTGAAGAAAAATATCTCTCAACCAGCTATTGCAAGGAATTTAGGGATTTCATCATCTACGGTCCGTAATATCATCAAAAGGTTCAGAGAATCTGGAGAAAGTACTGCACGTAAGCGGCAAGACTGAAAACCAGCACTGACAAGCAGTGATCTTCGATCCCTCAGGCGGTACTGCGTCAAAAACCGGCATCAATGTGGAAAGGATATTACCACATGGGCTCAGGAACACTTCAGAAAACCACTGTCAGTAACTACAGTTCGTCTACATCTGTAAGTGCAAGTTAAAACTCTACTATGCAAAGCCAAAGCCATTTATCAACAACACCCAGAAACACCACCGGCTTCGCTGGGCCCGAGCTCATCTAAGATGGACTGATGCAAAGTGGAAAAGTGTTCTGTGGTCTGACAAGTCTATGGTCTCAAATTGTTTTTGGAAAATGTGGTCGTTGTGTCCTATAGACCAAAGAGGAAAAGAACCAGCCGGACTGTTATAGGTGCAAAGTTCAAAAGCCAGCATCTGTGATGGTATGGGGGTGTATTAGTGCCCAAGGCATAGGTAACTTACACATCTGTGAAGGCACCATTAATGCTGAAAGGTACATACAGGTTTTGGAGCAACATATGTTGCCATCCAAGCAACGTCTTTTTCATGGACGCCCCTGCTTATTTTGGCAAGACAATGCCAAGCCACATTCTGCACGTGTTACAACAGCGTGGCTTTGTAATAAAAGAGTGCGGGTACTAGACTGGCCTGCCTGTGGTCCAGACCTGTCCCCCATTGAAAATGTGTGGAGCATTATGAAGCTTAAAGTACAACAATGGAGACCCCGGACTGTTGAACAACTTAAGCTGTACATCAAGCAAGAATGGGAAAGAATTCCACCTGAAAACCTTCAAAAATTGGTCTCCTCAGTTCCCAAACGTTTACTGAGTGTTGTTAAAAGGAAAGGCGATGCAACACAGTGGTAAAAATGCCCCTGTGCCAACTTTTAGGCAACGTGTTGCTGCCATTTAATTCTAAGTTGATTATTTGCAAAAGAAAATAAAGTTTCTCAGTTTGAACATTAAATATCTTGTCTTTGCAGTGTATTCAATTGAATATAAGTTGAAAAGGATTTGCAAATCATTGTATTCTGTTTTTATTTACAATTTACACAACATGCCAACTTCGCTGGTTTTGGGTATTGTAAAAGTATTATTACACCCCAATAGATATGATGCACATAAACAATTGTTTACAATTGTTCTCTGAAGTGCCCTTTTATTTGGCCAATTACCCACAACTCGGTCACAAAGCCTGTTCATTATTATTCCTCCCACAGTTCACATTTTCCTCTGTTCACTATTTATATGCTCGACCACTCCATGTCATCATGTTAAACATGGGTTATAGTTGGCCCCATTTCGGTATTCATGGTCTTCACGCTATTTTACATCACAGCTATTGAACCAAGAGGACGTGCGTGAGCCTGATTAGCATAAAAGTCTCCAATTAAACCAGCCACTGCCACTGATGTGAGGGCTCATTGTCATGCACGTATGCAAGCAGAGAACCACAGAGCGTAATTTGTGTTCAAATCGGTGATTGACTGAGCACTGACCAACAGGGTGGCATCAGTAAGTGAGTAAGTGACCACATTTAAGGACTCTGCACACAAAGGCATCTGCAGCTTCAGGGTGGACACAGATTCCTATGACGTGATTAAGAGCTTGTTGCTCTACAGAGTTTTACAAGCACTAAAAAACACATCACCTTTATTTAATAGTATTATTACACGAACTGCATATATTAGTAACTTCTGTTAATTGTCACAATGCAATTTCATCATTATTCTTGGGTGCAGATTATATCAACACTGCAGCTCTTCAAGTAGCACAATTTGATAGCTGGTATTAGGTTGGACCCCTTATTGTCTTTAGAGCAGCATTAATTCTTCATGGCATAGATTGAACAAGGTGCTGAAAAAAGTCCAGATTTTTTTGGCCATATAGACATGAAAGCATTATGGTGTAGCTGCAGATTTGATGGATGCATGTCCATGATAGAAATCTTGCCACATCCCAAATGAGCTCTATTAGATTAAGATCTGATTGCTGCGAGGTCACTGGTGTTGGCGTGATCAAGGAACCAGTTTAAGATGATTAAGTCTGTTGACATGCCGCTTCATCCTGCTGGTAGGGACAATCAGAAGATATACACTGTGGTCAGCAATAACTCTCAGGTAGAATGTGGCTTTTCAACAGTGCTCAGTGTCCTGAAAGATCCAAAGTGTGCCATGAAAATATCCCCACAACATTACGCCACCACAAGGAGTCTGGCCCGTGGTACAAGGAAGAATGAATTTGTTATCATGATCCTTACACCAACTTTTTGCCTTAGCATTTAAATTAAATTTTAAATGTTGCAATAGAGGGTCTTCATAGGTCTCTCAGTTTGTGTGACCCTGTTAACATGGCCTCAGATTCCTCAGTTTCCAAATGGCACTTGGTTTGATCTGCTGCTGTATCCCATCTGCTTCCAGGCTTGGCCTTTTCTGAGTGTTCAAAAATGGTCTTTCACGAGCCACGATTGTAACAATCGGTTATTTGAGTTACTGTCTATGAACTAAAACCACTCTGTCCATTTTCCTCTGACCTCTACATGGAAATTTTGCCCAGGGAACTGCTTCTCACTCTACACTTTCTCTCTTCAAGACCAGTCTCTGTAAACTGCAGAGATGGTTATGTATGAAAATCCGAGTCAAACAATTTTGGAATACTTTGACAGTCAACTGTGCCACATTAAAAGTCACTTCAGTCACCTTTCCTCCTCATCTTGATGCTGGTTTGAACTTCAGCAGGCCATCTTGGTCATGCCTAAATGCACTGAGTTGCTGCTATGTGAATTTCTGCACTATGACAATGACACATCAAGTACATGTTAAAAATGTTGGACACGCTTTTTCAGTTGCTGCTACACTTATCTCCTCTGCCTCCCCACCGATCCTACTGATCATGTGTTTTCTGCATCATGTATTTCCATCACTATAACTCTGTAGAATGTGTAGGGCTAAACAGACCTGTGGTGCTATTATGAAAAGCAAGTTAGCATTATTAAGGTAATCACTGATGACATAACATCTGTTTCAGATATGAAACTTGTGGAGTGGACCAAGTGAACAGACTTCAAACACAGTCTCCAGTATTCAGCTGATTATGTTGTGAAAATATCTCAAACATTGAGGATATCCTGGATGTTTACAGAACTGGTGCTTCAAAACTGTAAGTACATTTTCTTAAAGTAAGCTGCCCCTGTAGTGTGCTGTGCTTGCTTTAGCTGCAGCTGGCAGGCAGCTGTAGGTTAGCTGAAATTATTTGTCACTGTATTCATTATCACCTTGAAATAGAATAATTTTTGCCAGCTCTGAGCTGATACTGTCACTGGATTGTTGAAGGGAAGTAAGCATGATATGCTCTTCCTCTGCTGCATGTTTCCTTGGCCTATCACAGTATTTGGTCTGAAATGCTGCTTTTTCTTTGTGCTAACTCTAAAGAGGTTGAACAGCACATGTTGAAACCCCAGTCCGCTCTAAAGTCTTTGGAGTATAGCTACCTTGTGCCTTGCTGTGATCAGTCTTGCTACACCTGTGTACCTTGACTGTCTTCCACAACCTAGCCTTGGTAGCAGACTTTTCTTCAACCCAAGTCAGGCCTCCTACATAGATGCTTCTTCTTTAGTTAACTGTAGTTTCTTTGACTGCTTAAACCTACATAAAAATATAAATTTTACGCATCTGTTTGGTGTTTTTAGTTTAATCATGCATCTGAAATTATCTTACAAAACACCTGACTTCACACAAGTGGACCTGGAAGAATTGATGCTGGTTTTAGGCAAAGGTTGGTCACTCTAAATTTTGAATTGATTTAGATTTTATTCACTTTCTACTTGATAATTGTCTTCTATATAAGCATTTTTATGCCATCCTTTGTACCACACACATTTGACTTTTGACATTTGGCATGCTTAGCTTTTAAAGCTGCCTCCCAGTCCTGAGTGAGTGAAGAAAATAGCTCTTAAAGTTAATAATTTACTGAGCTAAGACTGAAGGCCTCACCGTGTTGTATGCTGAATAGAGCCCAGTGCCATCTCTAAGTATCACTTAAACAGCAGCGGCGCTGAAGCGCTTCAAAGTATTAAAGCTAAAACCTGAAGAGAGACTGAGGACATTAACTTGTTACATGTGAGAGTGTCTGTCTTTCATCAAATTAACACTCAAGTCATGATGATATCTTTTTGTGGGGCCACTGGCAATTCCCACCCCTTTTTATATGCACATATGATTACACACATATTACTCTTCTGTACCCCCAAAGGAGAAATTATTAATTAAATCAAATTAACTTTTAGAAGGAGAGTAAAGGGTTCTGGAAACAAAAAGGGTGAAAATAAATACAAGTCATAAAATAATAATGATGAAATTAACATGAAATAGAACTATTGGCCATTTCTTGTTATTGGCCAGGGTACATAGTTTATGTCTCTTTCTATTACTGTGACATAATTTAGTTTCTCAACATTCTCTATCTAATGTAAAAGATGACCTTTTTAATTCAAACAGCTTAAGCTAAATTTTGCGCACTGTATATTTTCACGACTGAGTCACAGTTTTCTCCTCCTGATGTTTGCTTTAAAGTTGATGTCCTCAAGGTCCAAAACAGATCATATCCAGTTGTTCTCAAGAGTGTATTCTGTTTTTTTACACATCCTGTTTCCAAACATATGGTCTGTTTATTTCATAACCTCAACCAAATTATTTTTATGCTTTTGTAAAAATGATACATGTAAAATCAGCATCACTCCCCCTGCGTTCACACAGCATGTATGCCCTTCTCATTCTCAAAACAGTGAAGTGCCTCCATGCCTACACAGCTATGAGATCACACTGGGCACCTTGCTTTTAAATTAATTTCCAAGGAGAACATCAATCTTGATAACAATGATTCTGTTTAAGCAATTTAACACTAATGAAATGACTGAACTAGTCACCTTAAAACAGCCCATTCAGCACTGAACAACTACACTGTCACCTCAAACAATAGCAGCAATTATACATACCACATAAAAACACCTTAACCTGCAGAAACAGAGAGGATACCTAATTCAGCTTTCATCAGCTTTGTACTCGAATGATGAATTGAGGCATCTTTTTTAGTTTATATAATCTACACATTTCTGTATTTTCAGTGTGATTTTTCCAGTAGTCTAAAGCAAGACACAGCCTTGACTGTGAATAAACACGAATCACATATCATCTCTCTCAAAGAAACTTGAGACATGCCTCAAGCAACAATATATATTTTTTAAATTATTCTAACTACCCTCCTTGAAAATACTTAGAACAGCTCAGTTTGCATGTTAGAATTTCATTTTTGAACCTTTGATCAGAAACTTTCTTGCTGTGCTACATTGAATAAATTGTGAATATTTTTTTTATGTCATTGTAAATCAGAAACCTCTTTGCAACATTTAGAAAACGGGCAGTGACAAAGGTTAGCAGGAACTGAAGATGAGTAAACTAAACCAAACCTTAACCAGTGAGGCAGATGATCAGACACACTCTCTCTTGAAGAGCTGTGATAACACACTACCCACTGAAGTCTTTTGGCTCCATTTGTGCATATTTATAACATTTCCCCTAAAGCTGCGCCCACTCAAGCAGGACTGGACTGCATACAGTCAAGAAATAAAGCAAATTTTCCTCCAAATCTTCAAAAACAAAGAAATGAAAACAGGTCACATTTATTTATGTTTATCTAGTTTGGGTACAGGCTGACCGAGACAAAACTTTGAGAAGAAAAGGATAGAGATGAGTTGGCTTATAGAGAATGGAGTTCTTCATTTTTTTTTTTTTTACCAGTGTCAGAGATCTTGCTTTCCACTTTTGATCATTACTAGAAGCACAAGCATCAAAGGTTCTGTTGCACGCCTTTGTTTCTGTAGACTTTTCATGTACGCCTCTGGACTTTTTCACTGAAGACACTCTGACACGTCATAGAAGCATGAATTATAAGAGCCTGAGCATGGACTGGGGCAAGGACCCTTATGGAATCACTATTCAGTCTTTGTTTTCTTTGTCTTTCTTCTTCCTCCAAATACATTCATTTTTTACCATCTTAGATGCTTGAAAAATCCACAGAGGCCCACACTTCTGTAGCAGGAGGTGAAATACCTCACCTTTTATGAGTCATGCGCAAATGCAGCAAGTCACAGCTCATAGGCAGCAATCTTAAGCTTCACCTGAGGCTTCACTGAAATGCCCTGTAAGTTTTTACCTGCTTTTATGAAATTATTTTGTGTTTTTCCATTTACAGGGTTATGCATTGAGCTATTCTGCCCTCAGGCCAAATTTGGCCTAAAACATGACCAACATACACAAATCCTTTATATGAAAGGAAATCTTTGAGCCTTATCTACAGAGGGCCTAATCCACAAAATAGAACTGCACCTGCAAATTTCTTAATTTAAACATAAATAGCACCATCAAATGACCACTTGCAGACATGTGAATAACATGGCCTAACACATTTATGTGGACAGTGGACTGTACTGTACTGTTCTCAAAGGGCTATGAGGAATTTTAGCTGAAAATTACCTCTGAGATGCTTTTTTGAGCCACTAAATTAGAGTTTCATTAATATGATGCTGAGGCCATCAGATAAGTCTGGTCACCTTAAGAAGACTCACAATCAGGGAAGGAACACTAGACTGGACAAAAAATAGCAGCTGCACAGCAGTCAGACAGCGTGTGGAACAGCTGTTTACAGGGAGGCTCAAAAGAGGAAAAACAACCACTGCCCAGGAGGGAACAGGAGGACACTAGAGCATTCCAGCTTACCTGTTGATGCAAATTTGCATTCTGTGGCACTCATCATGCAGATCATCCTTGCTGTAATGGACTTTTGTACTCTTAGAGAGCCAAATCAATGTTATTCGAGCTCAAAAGGCAACCAGAAGAGCCAAATGGAAGTGTATCTTCAAAGTAAGTGTTCAGGCTACAGTGATTGTTTATTGGTTAAAGACTCAGTCATGTTTTTAACAAGTTTAACTATTCCCTTTAGCTTTAACCAACAAAGTGTTTTTGATTTATCTGATAGTTTCAGCTTCATAAAATGACTTACAGAACAATAATTTGGGTTGTGAAATCTCACTATATTTTATGAATAATTTTGTTTAGAGCTCATTTAAACTCCTGAGCCACAGAGTATAAGGAACAGATATAATTCTGGAACAGTAGAATCTTCTGATTGAAATATTTCATTACATGTTTTTATTCTGATCAAGCTTTCATTTTTGGACCATATAAGCTAATGACATTGAGACGGTAACAAAAGAGAGAGATAGCAAGAAAATGAGAACTGGGCAGAGACACGCACCGGAATTCCAGACTGAAAGCTTTTCCCTCTTGAATCATCCGGTCACATGGCTTTTTGTTTGTTTGTTGAAGGTGTGAAATACACATCACAGCACCTGAGATGATGAAAAAGCAAAGGTTGACATGAATGAGCCCTCATACTGTATGTACACACACATGAACTTGTAACTGTTAATTATTTATGCCAATGACTCACGAGAACAAGCATTCACAACATCCCAGACAGAAAATATAAATAAAGCAGGAAAATACACTGGAACAATAAAACAAACAAACCTGTAACTATAGTAACAAGAGCTGCTCGTGGTCCTGAATCTTAATGCATTCAACATAATAACTCTACTGTTAAAAATCACTGAGAAGCTTTGAATGAGACAGATGTAGTTTTTGACAAACAAGAATCAGACTTTGATGATTTAAAAAAAGGTGCATTGACAATCCACAACCTTTGTTCCAGTAATACTAACCCAGCTGACACTGGGTGAGTCACCAGCCAATTCCTGGGCCTCTGTCAGTTAATCAATATTTATTTGTAAAGGGAGAAATCCAACCAAAAATTACCTGAAGATGCTCTTAGAGAATCAATGCCATGCTCTTCCTTTATGTTTTTTAATTAATCATTTATTTATTTTACTCATTTTGTTGGCAAAAACTATTAGATACGCTTGTGAAGGTTAGTGTGCAGTATTCTCTTGTCCACACACACAAACAAACCAAAACAAGTTCACAGCAGGACAAGTCCCAATAAATACTTTATCTACACAGCATCTTCCTCCCTCAAACTAAGACACATTATCATGGATAGACTTGTCAATTTTTTTCTCTCTCTTTCGGGTATTGACAAAGTTTGTCTTTATTGTAAACAGAATCTAACAATATTATTGGACATAGTGTCAAGGAACTCATATTGTATGTATTTCCAAGAATCTTTGTGTTGAATATATATTTTCTCACACTTATCCAAAGGAAACAATCGCCCAAAGGCCTGCACGGGCTGCACTCCTGCAACTTTCAGAGCGCTTTGTGTGCAGCAGAGGGGTTCGCCTGTCAGCACATCCAACCTCTTCATGTGAAAAGTGGGTCAGAATGAGGAAAAAAGATTTGGGAGTGGAAAATGTGCACCTATGCTTATTACAGCATGTCAGTTCTTGGATTGATTGTACTGCATGGGGTGTCTAACTTGAGGCCGTGAACATTTCTGTTTGAGATAGTTAGATAAAGATATTTCAGGGAGCGTTACATCGATTGCTCTCAGAGAACAGCGGTTACCCAGATGTTGGAGATTACACATGTCAAGAGGCTTTAACCAAATATTTCCCACTTCTTTTGCCTCAGCACATGGATTTATGAATAAATTCACTCTTTTCTGTTGGGAGAGGTTGTGAAAGAAATTCCATGCTATAGAAGTTAGCATAACCTCCGATTTGCTTTTCAAATGGGGACTCAGGAGAGAGGAAGTCTGACCTGGCTGTGTGAGCTGATGCAGACCTAGAAAGCATTTTCAACACCATCAAATATAGAGTGTCCTATTTGACTTCCAGTAACACTTCAAATTAACCATAACTATTGTGGATCAAATGCAGGTTGGAGACCTAATTGAAATAATTGGTAAGAAAAAATTGCATATGATATGTATGAAATTATTCCCTCTATCATACCCTGGATTCGTTTTTGAAATTTTGCTTTGACTTCGTTTGAAAACAGACAGAAGCTTTGACAAACCAGCTGTTGTCTGCAGGATTCACCACAGAAAACATCTGCTCCATTAAGGTTTGCTCCATTTTTCTCAAGCATAATACAAAATTAAATTCAAAATATGCAAGTACAACAGACATTATCTCTTTGTTTAAAGAACTTTTGCATGCTGTGGTAAAGTCAAGTCATTTATATTCCCCTAATGACATCCTAATGATATCATTAGGGCAATAGACCCACCACAGTGGGGTTCAGTTCAGTTCAATAAACTGTATTAGTCCCCAGGAGCCAATTAGGAGGCACAGAGCAGGAGCATGACAAAACAAACAGGGATAAAGGACATCACCGCAGGTAGTGCAAATAGGTTCAAAAAATGAAATTATTGAAAGCCATAGTTTCTTTTAGTTTTTAGTCATGCAGAGGGGTTGCTTAAAGTCTATGGCACTTGTATATATAATTACAAAAACTGTAGCTGGCTTCCTCGCCCCTTGAGGGAGGTCAGCTGTGCATGTACACATGTCAATATGTAGTATCAATGATGCCATTAAAACCCTTCTAATTATCCCACTTTTAGAGTAAACCTAAACTATGTTGGCTTGACTTCATGCTCCAGGAAGATTCTGGACAGCATATCCCTTTTCCTCCCAAAACCCTAATGTTTGGAACTATTTGGAAGTATTTGGATCCACATATGTACACAGAGTTATTTAAATGCCCTGTGACATGTTACAAAAAGACATGGAAGTCTACTCTTCTTACTTGGCAAAATGATGCTCTGTCAACAAGAGGCAGTGTTGCCAGGTTTTGTCAGTGAGTCATGCAACCAGGTTGATGGAAAAAAGCCCAGAACAAGCGATCTCCTCCCGCTCTCTCTCTCTCTCTCTCTCTCTCTCTGTCTCTCTGTTTATATATATATATGTATATATATATATATATATATATATATATATATATATATATATATATATATATATATATATATATATATATATATATATATATATATATATATATATATATATATATATATATATATATATATATATATATATATATATATATATATATATATATATATATATATATATATATATATATATATATATATATATATATATATATATATATATATATATATACACACACACACACATACCTACAGCTGGTTGAAAAACTACCACAGCAGCATGATACTGACAGCAGACCCCATAATCTATGAGAACATTAACACGTAGCTGGAGGATACTCTTTTACATTGACAAGAAATTCATTGAAACATACCTGGTGTAACAGAAAGCAAACCTTTTTGTGCATCATGTTGCTAAGTCTGGGGCTGGAGCAGAGGAGGCATTCACATGCAAACAGACTACATACAGAGTTTCAGTTTCAGTCAGACTCTTATTTGCTTTTAGTCAAAGAAAAAGAGAAGACAAGTGCTTTTGGTCCCCATTAACAGGCACAGAGGTGGCTGTGACTGAACAAAAGGAGAGGACCAATAAGTGAACCTGGTAACTATGGCAACAGACACTTTAAAACTGAGGCTGAGAGCACTACCAATGGAAAAAAAGGCTTCCTATGGACACAGGCCCACATCGAGGCAGGAACTCTAACAGAGTATGTCAGGCAGAGAGAGAATACAGCTGGATCAGGGATGCTCTGTACTTTACAAATAGAGGGTTTTTTAATATTAGCAACTGTGAAGATACTCTAGCAGTCATCAAAACTGATTAAGACCTGGTTTAAGGCAAAATATGAGCTTCTTAAAGCAACAACAGTTTGGTTTCAGAACCACCCTGAGCCAAGACAGAATTACTCTGGCATTGTCCAGTCTTCTGTAGTTAATACTTGCACCATGGAGCTGGCTTTAAAAGGGACATCGGGGAAACTTCGTGTCTCCTTTCACCTTTCAGATTTGCCCTCACTTCTTCTTTTTTTCTAATAGAATCAAATTATCCTCTTCCAGTATTCCTCAGTCTTTTCTTCCCTTCATTGTTGCTGAGGTGATGTCACCTTGACATGAAGGCAGAAACATCTTGCATTCCCCGCTGCCACTCTATCTGCAGCCTGACCTCTGGGTTGCTGAGAATACTCAATGGGGGACGGACTCGTAGCAGAGTGCCTACCTTTATCTAATTATATGACAGCTTCAAGGGAGGCAGAGCTGCAGCTGCATGGTGCCTAATATCCCATTCCTTTTCATATCAAATCTTTTTGTTCAAAGCAACCCTTTAATGCCTGCTGCTGCACCCTCATCACCCAGGCTCTGGGAGAGAGGGGAGAGCTGCACTAGTAGGGGGGCTCCAAGCAGGAAAATAAGGATGAATGGCCGGCTTTCTCATTCACTGACAAGGATGTGTCACAGGGACTGAAAGTCATTTTTCTGTGAGCAAGAACACATAAGGATGTTTTCATCAGGTTAAGAAATGGGCTGTGATTAAAATTTAAAATGAATGGCAACCCCTTTATTTGAACTAGCAGGACCATGAGATTAAAATGATCTGTACTATTTAAGTTTTTGTCTGTTTATCATCAATGCAAAAGGAATGGTGACATATGGAAATTTTACTGAAAACAGACCAGAAATGTGTTATGTTAGAATTGGATTAAAGATCAGTAAATAACTTTTTATTTGAAGAAAATTTTGCATAAACCAACACAAACTTTGGCTTTCTGTCAGTGGCAACAGTTTATGAGATTTTACATACAATAATAGTTTTCCTAATCTTCGTTAAAGCTACAGTTGCAGTTTATTTTTGGGCCTCTGGCTTAGAAAAACATAATTTATTATGCTTGTTGAGCCATCTATGAGACATTTAGATATCTTTGCCCCTTCCTGGCTCAAGTTCAAGCCTTCAGAAAGTCTGCACATGCTTTTCAGCCAATTAGGGCTTGGATTAGGACAAGTGCCTCCACTGACTGTGCTCCCAAAGTACACCTACTTTTCAGCTAGTCAGAAAGGGTGATTCAATTGGTTGCTTCGCTGATGACACGTAAATGTAAATACACTTGCTAAAATATCAAAATAATGGCGGAGGCACCTGTTGGTGAATTCAGCAGCTTTGGCAACAACTGTCTACACTTCTAAACGACCTAACAGAAGGAAGAGAGAGGAATAAGATGAGGGTAAACATTTGTTTGGTGTTTGAAAGGTGCCATAGCATCAGTCTTAAGCTGGGCTAAGACTTGGTAGTTCTTCTTCAGTAAACGTTGGCTGTGAACATTTTGCTTCAATATTTCTGAATGTGCTTTGGTTATTGGTTATGGAACTGAAGATTTTTATGTGACTGTAGCTAGCTGCAGGTCCAGGCATACTGCATACTGTGGAAGTTGTGTATTGTTTCATGAATAATGAGCAGCAAGAGCCAGAATTCACTGTAGTCACCAGGTGGGGACCTCCTTTCTTAGGTGTTTCATCCAATTACGACACCTCTGAGTGACAGGTCAGCAAACTCTGGTGTTATAGAGCCCACCCCCTTTTGTACTAACTCTCACTGCCCACTATCCTAGAATTGATTCCTACTTTATCTTATCTACCCTACCACGCGGTCATAAGAAGCCAAACAGCAACACCACCTCCAACAGACCAAGGATCCATGCATGCAAGTCATGTAGTGACATGCTGACACTACCATCCCTAGTCCATGTCACCCAACATTACCCACTAAAAATGTACAATTATGTACAAAACGGGATAATGAAATGAGGATGCACACACACAGTATTGAGGAATCAAGTGCTTGTTTCTGCTCTATTCCTCCTTATCCAGATCCACTGACTGGTTTTAAGTGCCTCATCTAACATCTCCTTTATTCCTTATTAAACATTTAGTGTGAGATTTCCAAAATCCTGCACCAAAATCCATTGAACCCTGTGTTCAATAGGTTGCATCAGCTTATATTTAGACCCTTCCTGAAGTTTTTTTTTTCCTGTTTGAGACCCTCTGTGGTGTTAAATAAACTAGAGGATCTGTGAGTGTGTTGGCCCCCTCATCTTTGGCTTTTATCTGAATGCACAGATAGATTTGGATCATATCAACAGAATTCACCCTTTTTGTGCCATTTATCATAGTGTGTAATAATTTATGTAAATGCTACAAAATGGTTCCATAAACTCTGAGAAGCCTCTGATTGACTCTTGCATTTCTGAAGACCTGTAATTAATCCATGTATCTGAAGTCATGCTCTCTGTACTGTGTATTATGGACTTAATAAGGACTGATTAATTTGTTTTTCCCACCACTAAGCCTATATTACAGCTAATTTAGCTGACTTGTTTTAGAAACAGCTGAGCAGTTTTACAATTATAATGCTCCTAAAATGTGTCACCAGTAGGTGAATCAGAATCTGCAGTTCCATTCACTTCCATTCAACATGTGGTTGATAGTCTACTGTCCAGGAGCGGTCCAAAAACCTCCAGAATGTTTGAAAAACTGCCTAAAATATGTAATCAGTGTACACCATAAAAGTACAATACCTGGCAGGACACATGTAGAATGCTGTAAGATCTGGTCTCCGTCCCCCTACCAGTCACTCGATGCAAAACCAAATAAGCCTGGAGCATGTTAAGCGCACCCAAGAACACACCGTGCACTTTGTGTTGTGTATATATCAATAATTTTAAAGATTCTGATAACTACTAACAAGCACAGTTATCAGTAGCTGTTGAAATTATAGGATTTAACTCTGGACGTCTTGGTTTGTGTCTGATATCTTACCTGCATATAGAAAAAAAATAAGTGGATTGCCCCTTAAAGTAGTCGTTTTTTGCCCTAACCTAAATCAATCAAACTTTATCCATTCCCATTTTTCCTGCAAAATCCAATAAACCTGCCCTGTGTGACGGGACACTGCTCAAACTCAACATAGCATCTAACTGAGGTGCACAGGGAGCCATTATGTATCCCTTTTCCACAAATGTTGCCCTTATCTATAATTATCCATTGTTGAAATCCACAGAATGGGCACATCTCTGTGTGTAGAGAGACGATTTGGTGTAAGGCAGAAGGGGAGACAGAAATAGAGTGGTGAACCCATGACTATCCTCACAGCCACAGCTCTGAAAAGTCCAAATCTTCAGGATGACAAATGCGAAAACAAAGGATTCAAAAGATTCAGAGGAGTAATTTTTGTCATTCCAGTCTGCATTTACACGAGGAAAGAGGGTAACTAGTTACCGAGGTCACTGTATTAGCCATAAAGTAATGTAGAGAAATTAATAGGCAGTAATAATACATAAGTATATTTACAACATTACAATATCCAATGCTAGTAAAATCTAACAAAAATAACAAGGATGACCCTTTGAACATTAACCTGGAAATAGAATCTCAATAAAATCCACAATAATACTTACAACACTAACATAATACAAGGCTCGTAGAATCTAAGTCAAATATAATGCTAATATTTACAGCATCGGCCTAAATAGAATAATACTAATTAAAACATTAACCTAATCAAAACACAGTACACACTGGAGAACAGAGGAGCAGATTAAGTGGCGTGCAAAGAGGCAAGAAAGTACGTAGGGCAACAATGGCCACAGTTTTATAATGTTTTTTTAATTTGAAATTAAGTATTCAGAATTGTATGATTCAGAATTAAAGTATTCCCCTTTGTGTTGACATAGAAATAGTAATTCTGACATCAGGTTTATATGGAAAAGACATTTATTCACCTTTATTCGATTCCATTATAGGTCTGGGGTTTGGGAATGGTTTTGATTGGACAGAGCAGGGAAATAACCTCCTCAGTGGGGGTGATTAAACCCCTCATGTAAATGTGGCCATTAGATAGTAGTATCTGTTGATTTCATTGTCATAACTGCACATGTAGTTTCCATCTCCCTGTATGAGCAGCTCACAGAGCAGTATGAGCTCAGCCTTCACAGCTGTTGGAGAGACGCTGTTTTTTGGTCTTGCTGCCCTGCTCCAGATGCTCCACAGCCTTCTCCCTGAGGATAGAGGGACAAAAAGTGTGTGGGCAGGTGGATGAGGTCCTTCATAGTGCAGGTGGCCTTCCTTCTGCACCTTATGTTGTAAATGTCCGTGGTGGGGAAGATGCACCTGACGGTCTGCTGTGCAGCCTTCACCACCCTGTGGAGAGCCCTTGTGCTCAGATAGAAAAATATGAAGGACAAAGCTTTGGGGCCATGGTGCAAACATGGTGGACACTACTTTGTTGTATTTCTTTGTAAACCTACCCACTCTGTGCAGAGCACCTACGATTAATTAAATTAGGTCACAGCTACTTAATACTCATTACTTTCTGATTTTGTCAAGATCTGATTGATGAAACATAAAATACTGATGATATGGGATGCAAGATATCATGTTTTTGCCCATAACAGCTGTCAGCATTTCCAGACTCGTGATTGATGATACCAATACCCATGCTGATAAAGACATTAAAGCCTCCACTTCTCTAAAACTGACCTGTTCCTTTGTCACAGTTTATTTGTGTTGGGAATAGATGTAAAGCAAGTAAAACAAGTTTTTACTCCGTAATGAATTATACAAATTTGAACCAAAAAATGAGAAGCAACGATGAAGAGGTAAACCATTTACGTCACAGTGACAGCTAATCGACTAATATATAGAGTATATGTGGCAAATTGACATATTTTAGCCTCTGCTAAGGTGGAGGGCAGCTTTCTTTACTTTTGCTAATAACTCAATAAGTTCTCAACAGATTTTTATGATAATTTCAGAGAATGCTGGTCATAGCACAGAGCACAGGGGAGAGCTTATGGCATGTTGCCGTTGAACCGGATCCAGATGTGGATGAAGGATTTTATTCAAGGAATTGTTAAATGTGGAATATAGAGCAGTTTTTGACAATAACCCTCAATCTTTGAAATGCCTTGATGGAGGTTTGTGCTCTTGGAGCACTTCTGCTTTTCTGGTATTGCTTCTGTTTTTAAATATCTCTACTTTAAAATGTAGAAATACCTCACAAAGTCTCATCCACTGGATAAATTTGTTTCCTTTTTTGCCCTTTATGCGTTACCTTAGATTTATATAAATTGAAACATCCTGTTTTGGCATGGAAGATATATTAATGACTCCCCAAACAAACCTGCTCTTTGCCAAAAACAGGGCACAAAAAGAGATGGGAGGACAGATATTAACCTGCAGATACCTCAACCTGACAAAAAGGCAAACGATGTTCCCCCACTCAGAGACAGAAGACTGATAAAGATGGAGAGTGTTGAGGTCATCTGACTCTACAACCAGTTCAAGTTTATCACAACAATGCCTCAGATCAGTGGAATGAAGGATGAAGGGTTCATAGACTTCAGGTTATTTTCAACCACAGTTCAGGATATGATTTTGATATAACAAATCAGTAATTTGATACTAAAGGGCTATTTGTACGAAGTACTTTGAATTATTACCTCCGCCAAGGAGGTTATGTTATTGCCGGTGCCTGTTTGTTTTTGTTTTTTTCTGTTGTTGTTTGTTTCTCTGTTAGCAACATAACTTTCAGGAAATGTCCGGATTGGGACAAGGAACAAATGATTAGATTTTGAGTGTGGTCCGGATCACGGTCTGGATCCGCCATGATGCAAAATGCAATTTTTGTGAATAACTACTGATCTAAAGATTTCATTATGAATCCAGTTGCAAATGGTATGTTTTCATGGTCAAGGAATCTAAATATAAAGATGAAACAAAGGTAGGACTAATATTTATGGTGAAAATCACATTATGGGTGAGGACCGTGGTGCTGGTGGAGGTCTGTGCTCTCTGAGTGCTTTTCTAGTTTTTTTTGAGTGTCTTTTGTTCTTTCAGTTTTATTGGATTATCCTTTAAAGAGCCCATAATGTGTGTGTTTTTTTTGTTTTTTTTTTTGTTAGTTTTGTGTGCTCCTTATATTGTTCTACTTTATTGACTTTTTCTGTAAACAAGACAAAGTCTGTGGCACTCGGCTGTTTCCATCCGAGTTTGGTGCCATTTGCTGCTTGAAACTGCTCCCCGAAAAGACCTTGTGTGATGTTCTACCATTGTTTTATCATCAGTTTAAGCCCATTGGCTCAGACCAATTTAAGAGCTCAGACTGTTGAATGAATGCAGAGTCATTGACAATAGACCATTTATGTGTGTCTGTACCATGGATGTATTATAAGAACTGGATAGCGTGGCTCCGCCTTCCACCATGTAACGGATTTGAAGCCAGAATATCCCCCGTCAGGGCGCCGCCATTGTGCAGCCAGTAGAGAATCTGGGCCATAATCCGGACACAGCTGTTGTAAACGGTCGCAACACTCCGCAGCATACGCTGTACACAATCATTGTGAAACTGCCGTAAACCGCGGTTATTTTTAAATTCCAATAACTAATAAAAAAGAAACTTTTCAGAAAAAAGAGGATTTGGAAAACACACAGCTCAATAATACTTTAATGTCACCACATCATACGGATGGGAGAAATATTTCTACGAGGTGTAATAATTTTTTGAAGTTTCACTACGGCCCGTTCAGATGAATGGTGGAGACAGAGAGTTGACCTATACTGCAGCCAGTCACCAGGGGGAGCAGTTATCGTGGCGGCTTCAATTTAAGCCCAGTGTCATGGCGTCCATGTTTTTTACAGTCTATGGTCTGTACACAGTGGTAATGCAGTTTGTGGGTGGAGCCTATGTGGTGGCATAAAGTTGATTGCATCTAATGCCATAGAGTGTAAAAGAGCTGGACAAGGCCATGTGACATCAGCCGTTTGGTAATTAACAAAAGTCTTTGGAACATTGTGAATGCATGTAATGCAGGCTGCCACTGCCTGTCATACTTACAGAGAGGCTGTGATCAGATGGAACTTAAGGCCGTCTAGTCAAATAGTGGCTCTGTGTGGATGTGCAGTCATGACAAACATGTCCCTATGTCCAAAACTGGAAATCCTAAATAATAAAAAAAAACAGGCATAAAAAATGTATGTTCTACACTGCCATCCTGAGGCACAATTCTACACTCCTCTGCTTTAACCAGTAATTTACACCGTATCTTATTTGCACCATCTTACCTCCACCGGTTTGTGCACATGTGCTGTTACATAAGTGTGAGGTCTATTCCAAAATGGTCTATGTAGCACCAGGCAGCACTGAACTGACAATCAACATAGAGCTGACCAGTCAACCAATGGAAACGGACAGGGCCAACATCAGAAAGGCAGCCTTAAAGGGGCAGGAGCTCTAACAGAACATCTCAGACGGAGAAAGAATACAGCTAACTCAGGATGAGTCAGTATATGAAAATAAGGTTTTTAAACAGAAGAGATATTCATACAGTCAATTCAGTTTAACTCAAAGGGAAATCAAAAGGCACAGAGAGCAGCAACATGGGAAGACACGCAAAACATCAAACAACATAAAACCATGTGCAAAGTGCTACTCTCACGGACAATGCACTCAGCCCCAAAGTGCAACATGCCGTCAGTTAAAAGTGGACAATCTGTTGAGGGACTGAGCAAATCATGCATTCAGGGGCTATAGACTCCTGGGGAGACAAAAGTGGAATCTCTCACTTTGTGTCTTGCAGCCTGGACAGTGCAGGCTGTGACCTGATACCAGCCACTCAAACACAGGGTGCAAAATTTGCAAGGGGTCTCATAGGATCCTGTGAGCAATTTGGATTGTTTGTATATCACAAAAAGCAGACCACTATGGTGACCAATTACTTTTGTGTAATAAGTGTGTCCAGTTTTGAAGGATAATGGGGGAGAACAGCAGGTGAAATGACAAAGTTAGTACACTTTTGGTGAAAAGTGGTTAAAGTAAATATTTGAACTTGATTGAGGCGAAATATGTGTTCACTAATTAGTTCACCAAATCATCAATTACATTTTATACTGACTCTGGTACATTTTTGTAAATATTTCCTGCCTGTGAAAATAACATATGCTCACATAAAGCAGGAGTCGAGGTATCTCCAACATGAATTTATTTAAGGTCATGGCTCCAGAATTGTTTATAATGCAGTAGACGTGGTTTGCGAGCATAGAGCAGTTATTACTCACAATCATTCAGTGGCTTCCAAAGAAAAACTGTAAATACAACTCAGAATGTGAATCAATATTTTACATCCTCCTGAAGGACAAAACAAATGACTTGTGCTTTAAATCATACTGAACAAATTTACAAACAGATCTACAGACAGAAACACAGAAAATAAGAGCTAATTTTTCTGGGTTGTTTACCATCTTAGATCCTATAATCAAACAACAATTGTCTCTTACGATACTATTAAATTAAAATCATTGACAGCATGCTCTCTGTCCTCAGAGATCCATATGTTTACCCTGGATTCCTAAAGCACCAGAGTTTAATCATAAAGCATTAAAAATTGACTTTATTTAGCAGCAAAGTAAACTTTTGGGAAGTTTTATTTTGGGCACAGATCAGATAAAGGAATGCCTCCATGCACAAAAATTCCAGTTTGTCTGATGTTTACTTCATCTCTGCAGTGTCCCTCTCCCAGCGGTGTAAAAGATGAGGCTGTCATCCATCACAGATATAGGACAGAGGCCTATGAGCCTGCACACAGGAGGGACCACCGCAGCCTCGGCTTAATTCTGCTGGACTGTCTGCTGCATGCTGTTTGCCAACAAAACACATAGGAGGTTCAGAGCAGAGGCACACGGTGGAGGATGGAAAAACACAGGCACGGCTTCACTCATGAATGTTTGCATATGTGCCAATCAGTGTTCGAGCCTTTGCACACTGAATCTGTTTAATTTATCTGAGATTAATGCATGTTTGAATAGGAAGAAGAGCTATGTGAATTATGCTTGTATACGGACTCTGAAACTTGCGTGCATCTATTTTTTTTTAAGTTTGAACAACTGCTTGTTCAAAGCTGCTGCTTCATTTTTTTCACTCTCACTTTCTTTTGCTCAAGAACTTCAATTTAAACTGTGCTGTGGATTTTAATTAAACATGATTGATCAGGACAAGTTAAGACTTATGGTCTCATAAAACACATCAGACTGCATATTAAATATGTACCTCCTACTCTTTGTACAATGCTGTGATTTATTTGATGATATATGTTGAGCATACATTTCCAGTAACATCGTGATGTGTCCACTTAAAGCTCAGATAAAATTACAGTATTCCCTGTCTATAAGAGATAAAAACATTTTCATTTAAAAATGTTCCTGGTAAACACAGCATTGCTCCAATAAGTGTCTGTTCACACGAAAACACTGAAACGTTGTTGTACATACGCCAGGCCTGTAAGTGGTGCTATAATACTGCAGACATACACAAAAACCAGGGAAGAAGACATGGAGCATGTGCATGCATCATGGGAACTGTGAACAAATGTTGTTGTATGGTGTTTTCTGTGTTCTCTTGTTGCTCACGGTGGTTGTAGAGGAGCAGAAGATTTTGCTGTTAAAGCCAAAACAAACTCAGTAGCTCCTGCAGCACGAGTGAAACATTATATTTCGCCAATGTTTCTGCTGTTCAGGGTTCACACATAAGGTCCAAGGGAGAAATGGGGCTATGATGTTGTTGTTTTGAAGCTATCCATATTTTTTTATGAATGGAAATGCAAGGCCAGGAGTTCAGATTCATCCAGTCTAGGACCTATTTTCAGAAATATGTATTTTCAGGCATCCAAAATGTCATATCTGTGTGGACCAAATACCTGTGCTTTAAAAAACTTAGATTTTCAGGTCAGGCAGTAATTGCCCTTAGACTGTGTATCCTGACCTCAGCATGAGTCAGCATTAAGGTAATGGCATGATGGCCAATAATCAAATCTAACAGATAAAAGTGCTTGAGCCACACTGTTGAGCAGGATTGGTTTATGTGCTCCCAACAAAGTCCTTTTTTCTTCAAGTAAATCCCCCAGTCTGACACCGGAGACCAACATCAATTTAATTAAATGCATTTACAGGCTGCACAAACAGAATTAGCACAGAGCATGTTCAGAAAAATAACTAGTAAGCAAGCAAAGTTGATGCAAAAAGCATTTAGAATAGTCATGAGATTAAACAAAGTACTCCACCGTCTCAAAGGTCTCAGAAAGGTTAAAAAGAAAATATCAGATGAGATATTACTGAGTATTAAACAGGGGAAAGGGAAATGACACACAAAATGTAAATGGCTGCCTGAAAGTTGTTTTTTTTTTTGGGCTGTTTTGAATGTAATCCACGGAGCTTAGGCATATTGGGAGGCTTGACTATTCAAAACTTGGGAGGTGATGTCTGGAAGCAGTTTTTCCCAGAGTTTTAAAAACTGTCAGTTTGACAACTCTGGATGAAGGACCTAAAATTCTCTCTCATGGTGCTGGAGAAAAGGAAGCAACACAATGCAGTGTAAAGTGTGTTTAAATTCTCTGGTTTTAGAAATTAAAAATATCCAAAAAATAACTTATCCCTCCTTGTTATGCCTCCTGATTGGTTTGTATGTTCAGTACTTTGGATTAACAAACGGCAGTGAGCATAACATAATATGGTATTATTGTAGCAAGTATGCCTTGTTAAAGCAACAAGCCATTAGAGAGCTGCCAGGTAAACTGGTAAAACAGTTCACTCTTAAATCTAATGTCATACAATGATGTAACTCAGCAGGTGACAATACCTTGATTTCAAAATTTAAACTTGTTTTGCAGATTTTTCTGAGGGAGTTTTGGGCATAGAAATGGCTCTTTAAGGGCATTTTCACACCAACCATATTTTGTGCGCACCAAAGAAGTTTTGGCCCAGGGTTTGGTACGTTAGTATCAATGTGAATGTAGCCACCGCACTTTGGTGCACACCAAATCAGCCGGTCCGAGACCTTCATGAAGGGGTGGTCTCAATCCGCTCCATCTCCCTACATTTGGTGCGGTTTCACTGGTGTGAAACAAAGTGGTCCGAACCGGTCTACTTTTGATGCATTACTTCCTGTTAATTCCGCGGTTGAATCTTTTGCTTACTCAATTTGTCGATTTGTTTATTCTGGTTGAGGATTATGATGATTTATGAGGGTCCAGAAGGTTGCTGATGCCGTCTCAAACACGATACAAAAAACACATTTGAAGGAAAATGTAGAAGATAGTGAAACGTAAACATTGGTTGTCTGGTGTAGGAAATGGTTACCATGGTAGCCTCTTCTTCGTTCTCCTCCGTAGCAAGTTTGGTAACCAGTTACATGCATATTGCCCCCTGCTGTTTCAAACTGAGTAAATATACAAGTGGGTCTGGGCATGGTTCGATATTGCCAGTGTGAATGCAAGCCAGCGGGGGAGGGGGAGGGGGGCAAACCCATGGCAAACCACGCCGCAGCACAGCTCAAAACAAGTGGACCTAATGTGAAAACGCCCTTAGTAGACAAAGGTGTCAGACTCCTGCACTGTGCCCCACTACCACTTTAGAAAGGCCTACTGGGGTTGAGCATTTGTGTGCTTAACTTCCTGATGAAGGCTTGTAGCTGAAACATATCTATGTGCGCTTTTTATGGTCTAAATATCCATGCAATGAAAAATAAGGTAAATGCAGTTGTTGAAAAAGATTTTCTTCTTTAATCCAGACATTTTTTTTTCTTTGGTCACTTTGTCTGATTCAAAGGTCTTGGTTTGTCATCCTTTGGCCCAAAAAAACATACTCTGACTTATGTTGTTTCGGACTGAAGAGCTAAGTTCAAAACGCAGACTAAAGGGAGAATGCAAAGAAGCTGTAAAACGTGTCAAATGATGTGCTGAAGTTACCACAGAGCTAAAAATGTAAAGATCTCCAAATGCTGTCCAAAGACTATTTATTTAGAATTGCTTGTAGTTTTATAATATGATAAACTGGAATTTATTCATTATTAGTATAAATTTTACCATATTTCACTTTTCAGTTTTAATTGGCTGATGTTTTAATATATTTTTAGCTTTTTATTTATTCTTATCTGTTAATTCTTGGCTTTGTTACTTTTGCTCTTCTTGTTTTCTTGTCTTCTAAAAATATATTCTTATACTCTACAAATCCTTGTTGATCCTATCTACTACTGGTAGCCTACTACTACTATTATTATTATTATTATTATTGTTATTATTACTACTACTAATATTGTTATTGTTATTATACTTATTATTATTTGTTGTTGTTGTAGTGGCAGTAGTAGTACAAGTAGTAGTAGTTGTTGTAGTAGTAGTACTATAAATGTTATTTTATTATCATATGTATTTTTTTATTTTTTATTATTACTACTGGGGAATACTGCTTAGTTAGTTGACCTCTGCTAAGTACTCATTTGCTGCAAAGAAAATTTATTAACGTTATTGGCGTTATTGTTATTATTATTGTTATTATTAATTATTATTATCATTAAAATCTTTTGTGAATAATTTTTCTTCCTCCATGTAATGCACTTTAAAAATGCATTTAAATTTGTATTAAATGTGCTACATAGATATAGTTCAATCGATTGATTGGACTTTGGGCGGGGAACATTTAAGGTACAGGAGCTCCAATAGAGCATTTCAGACAGACCGAGAATACAGCCAGATCAGTGGTATTTTGTTTGAAAACTTGAGGTGCTTTGAATAGATATGGTTATCAATCAATTTTAGCAGTCATTGAAATCAAATAAATGAATCTGAGTTAAGGCAAAACATTACATTTAATGTTTAAATGCTGCATACTCTACTGTCAAGTCCATCAGTCTCTGCTGCCAGTGTATGGACGTACAAAGGGTGACTTACTAAGAACTGCTTTGGGTAGTCAAATGGCGTAAAAATGTAATACAAGCACAGTCCATTTACCTTTTATACTTTTGGGGGTAAAGTTGAGGAAATCTCACTTAAAAGTGATAGGATGTAGGAGGTCAGGCCACAGGATACAGCTCATCAGGATCAACTGTTCCATGGTGGATGGGGACAGGTAGTGGCAGCAGCAAAAAACACCTCACGGCTTCCAAGTATTCAGTTTATTATCTGGATGAAAGACAAAATGACATTGACCGGAGGGGGTTCTCCATGCGGGTAGTGAAGGATGAAACAGACACTATCTGCAGAGACAGAAAAGAAGCCACTGCCAAGAATACCAATCATGGAACTTAAGTTGACCTAAGAAAGCAGCACAAATTCCTGGGAATCAGAGCAGTGACAGTGCTCAAGAAGGCTGGACGTTTTACAGCTGTCTGCAGAGTGCACACTGGAGCGCTGGCTGCTCCTGAATTCTGGGAAAAGAGATGAAGGAGAGAGTGCTGAAAGCAGACGTGACTGCAGATGGCTGACAGACTGACAGTCATGTTCTCAGTGTTAAAGGAAAGGCCGTCAGATACAGTCAACTCTTGCAGCACTGTTGCAATAATGGAGATGAGTGATCTGTAGACGGGGAATAAGACAAGCACAAATGTGTGTAAAGCTTGGGGGGATGTCTGGATTCTGTTTAATCTTGGAATGTGAGGGGAAGGCAAGTTTTGAAAGGAGCACCACTTCTCCAAAAAGGGAAAGTGTTTTATCGAGCTTTAAACAGAAAATTCATGACATTAAAAAAAAAAAAGATTTTAGTGAAACAAGTTACTTAATATTGAAAAGAAAGACAAAGAAAGTAATAGCTAAGGAACATAAACAGTTAAAGAACAAAAAACAAAAAATAGCCTCAAATGACTCTTGTCTTGACAACCATAACCCTGCACACCAGCCTGCTACTCTGATTGGCTCATAATAAATGTTTTATGGAATGATCATCCAATCACCTGCCAGATATGCTTCTGAAAGTTCATTCTGTACCCAAACACTTTCTATTGGCTGTTTCCCAGATGGATAGGTGAAATATATTCATAAATTGAATTGCCCATCTGATGTGTCAGTTTATGATAACAAAGAGTCTCATATATCCTAGCTGAACACTACATGAACAATGTTCAGTTACAAAACTAGTTTGTCCAATAGCTCCTTCAGTCCTGTTGGAGTGTAACTGCTGAGTGTGATGTAGCACAAAGCTGTGATGTAGCATAACATTTCTTTATTTAGGAAAATGTGTTTTAAGAAAACCTTTTTTTTTTTATTACTTAATACATACATTTCATTTGAGTAAAAATAGGATTTAAGGGTTGTGCTGATGTTTGGCAGTACATATTGCTTTAAAATTGCCCTACAGCATGTAAAAATATGCTTTGGTGGACATGTTCTATGGCAGATCATAAGGGTTAAAAGCAAAGTAATTGGGGTGCTGGTTTGGCAGAGTGGTTAGTCCCATTTACATGTTTCTACCGGTCCAGGTTTGAATCCAGCCTTCTTACCAGTTTGCAGAGTGTCCTTCCCTACCCTCTCTCTCACCCCCTTTCACAAGCCTATCCACTGTCTCTCTCCTGTCAATAAAGGCACAAAAGGCACAAAAAAATAAATTTAAAAAAGTAAAGAAATTGATTCTCCTGGACAGGTAATCTTTAAGTGATCCTTTTTAATCCTTAACTTGAGCTCATAGTGTATATTCAGTTTCCATGTCTGGCGGGGTACGTTGACAATACCTGTTTTACAAAAAAAATCTTCCAATTTCACATACTGTTTAACCCTGATTGACCTTTATGCTCACTCTGTTGGAGCTCCTATTGGCCCACATGGGGAGGATCAACTGTGATATGGATCTGTTCAGCGCTGCATTCTTTACTTTGCACTATGCTTTCCAAATCAAGCCAGTGAGCTTAAACTACTGGCATAGGGGAGTAAAGGCCTAATTTGTGTGGAGTTTGCACATTAATCCTGTGCATGCATGGGTTTTCTCGGAGTGTGCATGCTTCCTGCTGCAGTCCAAAAACATGATTAAATGACTACAACTAAAAGTGCCCATAAGTGTGAGTGTGCAGGTTGTTTGTCTCTATATGCCCACCCTGTAATTGACTGGTGACCACTCTGGTGTGTACCCCACCTCTTGCCTAATGAAAGCTGTGGTTGATTTCAGCCATCTACAACCCATATGGGACAGGTGATATAGAAAAAAAAAAGTTTCAATGAAAAGACTATTCAATGCTGCACCTTCAACACATGGCTCTTTCGAGGAATCTTTATTTCAGTGTATGACGGTGCATGGTAGTAGGATGTCAGGTCAGTGCAGCCTCATGAGAGCAGAAATCTTCACTGTTTTTTGCCTCTGTCACTATTTTTAGCCCTCCAGACGGACATTGTGTGGCTGCAGCTCTGACAGGAATGAGGCCATCTGAATGCAGGGAATGAACCTGTGCCAACTGCCAGGAGACTCTGCCCCCCCTTTTGCATATTCATTGTACAAACGGTAACATCTGGGACATTTTCCTGTCCACAGTCCCTGTAATGCCCCACTTTAATCAAATGATTTGCTCATCGCTCTGCCCCTGCAAACCAATATTTGAAAGGCCAGGTGACAAATTAATAGAGAAGCAGACAGGAGCTTGTATATGACAGCGGTTTGGCAAAGCATATGTTTTTTTTTTTTTACTTTTTATAAATGAATTGAATGTCAGTCTGACAATTTAGGATTTGATGGATGTAAACAGCATTGGAGATAGGCTGGTAGAAATACACATTTGGAAATGTCCACTCTTTGGACATTTGTCCTTTTCTGAATAAGCAGCTTTTACCATCAGCCCCATTAAATGTGCATTCAGCTGTAAACTATTCTAGCCTGCCCTCTCATTATAACTCTTTATACAGTGGATGTCTGATGGCCTGGCAGCTGTCCATTTCAATAGTGTCTCATATTTCCTGTTGACAGCTGATCTGCCATTTTGCAAAATAAATGACCTGATGCCTCTATAACAGAATTTGCTGTGGTCATGCAACAAACAAACTGAAGCAGTTTGAATGCAGAGGAACATTGTGATCTCTGTTTCCTGAAGTCCAATTTTTTGACCTGATATATATTATGCTCTTGGTTCCCTATCTGGAGGGTGGGCCCTTCTGGGAGGGGCATGGGAGGGTCCTGGGAGAGAGGTCTGTCTTCTTTGAAGTTTTCAAAATGCAGGCCCTGTCCACACAGAGAAAAAAACCCCTGTATTTCTGTTTCCTGTTAAGATGACATCATTTCAGGAAACCTGTCCCTTCACACATAAACACTGAAAATGCTGTAGTACAGGCGCCAGGCCTGTAAGTGGTACTGTGAGAAGAAGATGAGTAGAGTGCACATACATCAAGGAAAATATAAACTAGCACTGATGTATACTGTTTCCTTGTCCTCTAGTTGCTTACTGAAGTCATATACTGCTTACACACTAAAATAAGTGGATCAACGCAGGTTTTTTCAATGCAGGTTAACATGCTAACAATCAGAAAGTCCATTCCCACTGCCAGCAGACCCGGGTCTAGTTGGCAGCAGATGAGCTGCATGGCTGTTTGTTTTCCTCTGGCGCATCAAGATGATGTCATCACGTTGATGACATCATCAGTGTGACGAAACACGGCCACGTAAACATTGGAAAGGAGCATGGAAGACGGGGACATGGTTTTATGTACATTGCACTTTTGTCCCTCTTTAAAAATGTACAAACTCGCTGATGATACAAAGGCAGATGGGATTTGTTGCCGAGACGGCAAAGAGTCACGAGCCATAGACGAAGGAGTGGGTGCCATATTATGCTGTGGGCACATCATCTGTAAATTAGCAGGTCAACCCAGGAGTGATGTTCCCACTGAGGAAGATCGAAGTTGAGCCGATAAAAACCTGTGTCGCTTGCAGGGTCAGTCGACCCGGGTCAAAATGCCAATTAAACCCTTCAAACTGCCAACAGGAGTCAGTTGTTAACAGGTTCAAAATGTTTCTATGGCCAGTCTGAAGGGGAACTAGACGATCAGTAGATTGCACTGTAATAGCCATAGCAAAAAAAAACTAGCTCAATAGTTTCTGCAGCATGACTGTTACTATGTTCTACTTCTGTTTCAGTTGTCATTGGGGTTCATGCATGCAGCCTAATCAGGAGTCGGGACTATGGCATTATTGTTTTCCAAAGCTATCCATATTTGTCCACACAGAAATAAAAGACCATTGTTTATCAGATTTATCCACTCTGGGACCTGTATTCAAAAATACGTGTTTTGGGGTGCCCAAAACTTTGTATCCATGTGAAAAAAACACCTTTATGATCAAAAATTTCTACTTTACTGCATCCTAACAAAATGCTTACTGCATCGTTTGCACTCCTCACCATTGAACTGCTGTCTATTCAGGCTTGAGTTTCTTCTCACTTGTCTTTTTTATTTAAAAGAAGTCCCTTTTTTCTATTTTCTTTGTTTCTATTCTTGTTTATAAATGTAAATCAAATCTAGTCTGTTTTTTGTCTGTACTTAGAAATTAAAGTTGACAGACGTCAGATTCCTTCCATGTCTTAAATACTTGGGCAATAGAGCTGATTTGGATTCAAGTGAATTCTGTGACTGTGCTTATAAGGATACGATCATGTGGTCTACATCAGTACTATACCTGCTGCATGGTCTTGCAGCCCCAACCTGACATGCAGACCAAAAACAACGATGGAAGGGTCTCATCACCAAAAGACCTGCGGTTAGTTTTTCAAGATTTTTGTGTACTTACAGAAGAGTTCAAGTTTGTTTAAATGCAAAGGGCTGAACACACCAAAGATGAATTTGACTTAGATCTATCTTGTATTCATCACTTTGACTTTAATTGATTCAAAATAAAATGTCAACACCTCTTTTTGTGAAGCATTCTTACATTAACTTTTGTTTTACCTTATACAATACTGCAAATGTCTGTAGAATTTACTCATTGCCAAAATTGCTTATAATGGTGTCACATTCAGCACAAAAATATAAGATATGCATGAATCTTAACATCTGTCTGACTGCTTAAACAAAGTTGAGAGTATTTCCTGTTTTCAGCATTGACATGCAGGTTTTAGATAAGTGGGATTCAAAAGGTTGTCTTATGTATCATGTAAAACAAGTGTGACTTGATTCACACAAAAATAGACTTATGATTCACTCAAAATTCACTTTTTGAACAAAACCTCATCCCAGCACATAACCACTTGAATGGTAGCTGTAAAAGGTCTCAAGAACACTTTCACAAAAGAGACCATCTGCTGTCACCTCATTTTGAAAGTGGTGCAATTATCCTGATAAAGAGGTATTTTTGATCAGCATAAAAACCTGAATCCTGAATCCACTCCAGCACATAAGCCCCCATTGAGCCTTTATTCTTATAATTAGCTCATGAAGAACACCGCTTTTTCAGAATTTACTGCTACAAAGTGAATCATGCCAGTAACAACAGAAAAAAGATTGTGGCAATCCTAAGTGTTTATGTTGTTTAAGTATTAAAGGGTTTGTTAGTTGTTTTTTAAGTGGGGCTGCTGGAGGCCCACAGTACAAATATGAGTGCCAATAAAGGAAAATGGTCGCAAGTATATACCAAAACATGGGGCCACTGTAAGCCACATAATTACCCCACTTATAGGTTAACACTACTTGAAAATATGCTGACTTGACAACTTGTTACAGTAAGATTCTCTACAGCGTTACCTTTCCTCAAAGCCCCTGTTATCTGCATTATGTTGAGACATAGGGGTATGTCTCCCTCCACCATCAGCTGATTAAGTTGTCAGAAGGAACAGTAAACCCTAACTTCACTGATACTGAACCAAAAATGAGTGATCTGGACTCTTAACAAAGACATGCCTTAAATGAGGATCTGGACTCTTAACAAAGGCATGCCTTTTAATGTGGATATAAGAGGATATCTGTATGAACCAGAGTACACAGAGAGAGTGCTACAGGTAGAAAAAAGGAGGGAGAACAGAGGATCAGGATGGTTCATAAATTACCTGGTGGGGCAGATGAATGAACTGTGAGCCCGTGTCCACAAACTCAAGGGGTCCATTGCTGTCACGAGTTGGACTTAGATGCTTCTCCAAGACCTTTAAGCAGCGCTCTTTAGTTTGGGCAAGCCTTCAAACTGCTGTTGTCCTGATCAGTAAAATGGGTACCACAAACAAAACACTATGTCACTGCAGAGAGGTGGGTCCTGATGTCCATCTTTAGCACAATAAGCTGAATTTCTCGAAGGCTGTCACCATAAGGCAGAATATTGTGAAATTGAAAATTTTGCCCTTTCTTTTACTGTTTTTATGCATCTAGGATGAATACAAGAACAGCCCATATTTGGAATATCCAGTAGATTTAGATTTGCTATTGCTTCAGTGATAGTTACCTGATCCCTCACTGCAGCCTTCAGCACTCTGGCTGATCTAATGAGGGGAACTGCTGGTGGAAGGATACGTAGCCCGTTGTTGCATCATAAAATAGATCTTAACACAGGGGCTTCATTGAGGAAAAGTCAAACACTGTAAAGCTGAGCCAGTAGTTTTAACCCATAAGTGGGTTAATTTTGAAGCCTTTGGTGGACCATGTACTGCTATCTATTGGCTATCGTCCACACGGGGACTAAGCTGGCAAGTTCCTTTATGGCAATAATTTACTAGTGCCATGGACCTCGAGCTAGCCTACTTCAAAAACTTGAATCCAGGTCTTTCATTTATCAGTCTTCGTTGGATATACCAATCCTCACAGCTATCTGACAAACTAAAGGCACATTCTTTCATCGTTTCCTTAATCTTTGACACCAGTTTTGGGTAGTATTACTTTAAAGGAGACATATCATGCTTGTTTCTCCTTTTCACTATGCCAGACTAGGATGCCTGTAAAGCATTTCTGCCCTCAGTACAAGTCATTTAGTTCCTTCATTGCCCCACAATAGCGTTCTCAATATCCTCATTTTAGGCCACTATCAAGCTCTCGTTGAAACGCTCGGTTCTCAGGCTGACCTACAGTAACCTCGTAACGTCACAGCCCTTTGTGCTCTGATTGGTCAGTTCTATCAGAGCTGCCGAGAGGGTAGAGCCAGCCTGTCCTTCTTATTCTACTGTATTTTCCGGCAGGCTCAGAGCAGCGACCGCGTATTGAGTCCCCCTACAGGCCAGAGCTGGTAATGAGTGAGAGTGAGCTAGGGAGCTATATACTGCTGCTTGGTGGATGTGTTCCTCGGTGACGGTTTTGTGGCTAACGGACATTACAGAGGAGGAGCTGTTTTATCAGATTACTCCAAGAAAAAGAAATGTACCTCGTGTCGTCTTGACGATTTAAATCTCGCGGACATCTTGCAATGACCTATTTTCAGAGGCATCAAATCTCGTTCTAGGATATCAGAAGAAATACAGTATTTCATTTTTTGAAAATTAAGGGGATGTAAGGTCTTGTTTTCAAATTTATTATATTATATGTAAGTATTAAATCATGCATCAGCATGATATGTCTCCTTTAAAAGTCATGTTATGATATTGTGTTACACTAGGAGTGAGCAATGATGTCAAACATGCTGAAGGAAGTATGATGCAGAACTTAAAACCATCAGATAGGCTCTGCATGTGCATAGTAACATTTAAGACTGCCTGATTTTACACACTTGTCAAAGTCTTCATAAACAGGAACATCTTTGAGGCCTTTTTCATGCCGGTAAGATGTGAAATTTTCAGACAACAGGAGGTTGCAACATTTACTCAACGCCTTTAATTTTTTACATCCTGCTGTACAATTGTCTGTCGTTGGACACTATTGAGAATGTGCATCCTATAGTTTTGTTTTGAGTCAACTGTCAACTCTGAAAAAAGGGGCAACTGTGAAGGGTACTTTTTTTTACAAACCATGCACTTACACCGTTAGAGAAAAACAATTCCTACCAATCACATTGCAACAATAACAGCCTAAGCCTTCTTTTTGACCCACCACTGCACTCTCACTGCCCCGCAAATGGCTGCCTCCGGGGCAGACAATCACCATTTGATAGTTGTTGTTTATACCTGGAGATGTGTAAATTATTCTGTCTATAACATGGGAGTTAAATATTGAAACAGCCACCACACATGCTGCTAGCACACATGAGTTCTTCTTTTAAACAGAGTTAAAATTCCTGGCACAGCACATGTAAATGTACAGTAACTGAACTCTCACCACCCCCTCACAGCAAACAACCATAAAAATACAGAAGAGCTGAATAAATTTACTCTGACTGTCAAACCAAGCTGAGGTTTCTGGTCAGCTCTTTTCACTGAAAGCTTGCCAAGTACACTGCATTGAACCAAGAAGCCATGGACCTGTAAAATACTCACAGCACTGGAGCTAATCATAGGTTACAGCTTCCCTGTGGGAATCTACAACCAAGCTGGCACATGAAGCTCTGTGTCGAGTAAGAGAAAAACAATTATTTTGTGAAAGAGGGTGGATTTTCTACAGATATACCAGCTAATTAATGTCAGAATCTCTCCAGCTTCAAAGACAAATTTGTTGTGATTAAAGAGACGATCAAGACTTGTTAGATTAAGTGCTATCATTGTTATAAATCTTTTAAAGAGAGGGTGCTTTTATTGTCATGTTCAGTTAAATAAATGGTGAGGAACCTTGCAGTGTTGCTGTATTTGTCTGATTTAATGTGTATCATCCAGTGGAAATATTTACAAAGCCTCAGGTTGAAATAGTTGAACTCAGTTATGAGCATGATTGACATAACGATTGGCCACTCAGCTTCCAGATTTTTTCTGAAAAGCACACCTTCCCAAACTCTTTCTGTTGGCTTCTGCCTTGATTGGACTATTATGTTTAACCCAGTTCTCTAGTTTAAAGGCTTTTGTTGTTGTTGGCTGAAGATGAATGTTGTTGCACCATGTGGTAAATTTTAAAGAATCACAGCACACACTCAGCAAGTATATTTGGTTTATGAAATATTCATAACTGAAACTGACAAAAGTATCAAAAAAAAGAAGAAAGAAAGGGACAAACAGAAAGCCTCCCTTTGCATTTGACCTTTGAGCCTTTTGTTTTGCTTGATTTTGTTCTTTTTGGTATTATTTAGGTTTGTTTTGCACATACTTTCTCCCACTGGTTCTCTACATATGTAAAGTGCTTTGTGCTACATATTTTGTATGAAAAGTGCTAACCAAAGTTTGACTGACTGATCATTGATCAATGAAATGTAGTAGGTGACGCGACTGCTACTGTATTAAGTACAAAACAGGAACAGCTTTGTAGGATATACTCTTGCCAAAACATGTCTGAAGTGGAATAAAAATATCCCTTCTACTAAGAAATGCCTAAAAAGTTGTTTCTTGTTTTTTATTTAATACATAAATTCAGTCCTGGTCTGATAAAACTGCTACTGAAGCGGTTACCATCTTTGCTGATCTCTGTCAGTCACTTCCTGCTGTCTTCTCACTCGTAGCTCCCTTTACTTCCTGCTTTAAAGCAGCACAACGGAAGATCCCCGCTTGACCAGGGAGAGAACTCAACTTCCCATGAGCTCTAGCGCGCATACTGTCGTAAGGATACAGATCTGCCGGTCGCGTGCGTTTGTTTTGTAGGCGAACCACAGAAGCCAGGACTTCGCTCAAAAGTATTCTTCTGTCCTCAGCGGCTGTTTGCAGGATGGATAGCGACGAGGTAATGTATTTATTTTTGACTAAATGACGATGTTAAAAATCGCTAAGTTCAACTTGGTTTTATTACCGTGAAGTCACCCCTGTCCTGTTGAAGCGATAAAGTGAATAAAAGTAAAGACAACGACGAGCTGGTGATATCACACACTTAAAATAGGTCTAAACAAAACTACATACTGGTGTGTTCTGGATTTGTTGTGCTGTACTTTTTTCCTGTCAAGTTTTTTTGAGGTACTTCATCATAAATTAGTCGCCCAACATACCTGATAGTAGTCGGACATCCCTCCTCGTCTTTTATTTCACACCAGCGAGTGAACGCCGAACTGATGTTTATTCTGGTCCGAGCATTCAGCTTGTTTTCTCTCGCTTTCTTTGTTTTGTATCCTCCAACAAAACTTTTCTCTTCCTTACGTTCTTTGTTGCCTCCGCCATGGTTACAGCTCCGGGATTGGCTTTCGCTGAGACTTCCGTGTTTTAAACGAATCGGGAATCAGGGGAAGTGACGTATGCCGTAAAGCAGTCCAAACTTGTAGTTTTTTAGTGTGGCAGGGTTCCCACCATCCACCTCGAAGTTACATAGCGCCAGTGAAAGGGATAAACAGACCACTCCAGACCACGACAGAGGTGTCATTCAACTTATTGTAAAGTGGTGGACCATCACAATGAATAACGAAGGATTATATTATGTTTGAAAAACTACATAGTGTTGGTTTAAAGGACTCTGATTGGCCTATGCTGCAGACCTATTATAAAATTTCTGCCCTCTCCAAACACCTTTTTGCCTTTAGGCTGTTGACCAGATCAACCAGTGAAATATATCTTGTAGATATATTGGACTGTTCATCTGGCTTGTCAGGTTACATTTACGCAACCTTGAGTTATTACATTATCACAAATGGCCCTGATAGACAACCTGGAATAGATTACCTTCAGTTCAGGCTATAGCAGCAGTTAGCACGAGGATATTCCCAAGCGTAAGAGAGTAGTTTACCAAAAAGTGAAACATGTTTCTCATTGTTGGGCAGTTGCTGTACTGCAGTGACAGCAGTCTGATGCAGACTCAGCATTAGACTGAACTTAATCAGTGGGGAATATGCGGCCTGATACAGTTTTTAAATGAGAATTGACATTTTAATTGCAAAATAATTTTGGCCCCATGAACACTGCAGCGCTGTTATGGAAATATAGAGCATCCATTAGTGGGAATCCAATTGGAAAATTAAGGGGTGGATGTCTCTCACTCAGACCCTGACCTGATGCTTAATCATATCCAGTATCGGCTCCTGAAGTTGGACTTCCTGTAATCTAAAGTGGAGTCACAGATAGCAAGCACCCAGCGTTCCACCCGAGAAGAGAAGAGGAGAGGAGAGCTGAGCTTCTTTCACACACATAGCAACAGCTATAATAAAAGGTTTTCCACTTTAATCTGACAGCTCAGCAGTCACTGCACACCGACAGATGTATCCCTGCAGCATCTATCTGTAAAGATGAAGAAGTTCGCTTTTGCCTTTCATAACCAAACAGCACATGAATCTGTTCACTGATGTACTTCGCTTCATCCAAGCTTTAGTGAGCCGCACACATGTCACCTACTTCTACATCATGACCTCTGACCCACCTCTTTCGTCATTCTGTCAGGTGGCCTCGGTGTGTCGTTGTGCAGGGATGTTGCAGGCTGTCGCTGCAGGTCAGGTATCATATGATGCTCTGGTTGGGCTGTGTATCTCCTTCCAACGCTCATGGTTATTCTTCAGCCCTGGCAGAGCAAAATGCTGCCTTGATTTAGTATTGGGATTGAAAAAATAGGACTGCCTTCTGTCTTCGGGGCTGATGGCTGAACTACCCTCTGCTGCTGTTTTCAGTGCAAAGGAAGTCTCTGGACACCTGTGTTTTTTTTTCTGCAGTGTTTAGTTTGGGGAATTTCCGTAATGTGGCCACTCCCTTTAAATTCTTGATTTCAACTCCCTCTTGTTTTCTTCCTGTTTGGCTCTATGAAATCTTAGTGCCATACAATAGATTGGCACAGTCTTAGAGGTGAATTTAAGGGTTAGTTCTAGTTTTGAAGTGGAGTTGCTTGAGGCCCATTGCAGTCACGAGTAGGACTTGATAACAAAGCTTCACCTTTGCTCCAGTGACTGCTAGCTTACCACACTACAGCACTCTGACCTGATTAATGATGAAGTTGCTGGTGGAAGGATACGTAGCCCTTTGTTGCATCACAAAATCTAAACACAGGGGCTTTAACAAAGAAAGGTTAAACACTGTAAAGAAAATTACTGTATTGTATTGATGAGGCAACATTGTTAACTCCGCCAAGGAGGTTATGTTTTCGGGAGAGTTTGTCCGTCTGTGAACAAAATAACTCAAAAAGTCAGGGATGGATTTGGATGAAATTTTCAGGAAATGTTCAGTATGGGAAAAGGAAGAATTGATTCGATTTTGGTGTTGATCCGGATCAGCGTCTGGCCGCCATGGCGAAAAATGTGATTTCTGTGAATAACTACTGAACTAAAATAGATATCATTATGAATCCAGTTGCTATTGGTATGTTTTCATGGTCAAGGAATCTAAATATTTAGATGAAATAAAGGTAGGAGTAATAACTATGGTCAAAATGACAATATGGCTGAGGACTGTGGCGCTGGCAGAGGTCTGCGCTCTCCCCGTGCTTTCTAGTTTTTTAAGTAGTTTTAATATTTTAGCGGGTTAATTAGAAGGCCTGCTATGTACTGCACAATTATGCAGATGACACTCAGATCTATGTCTCACTGACAGCAGGTGAATATGGACCAGTTCACTCTGTCACTGCATCCAACAGGTCAGTGTGTGGATGCATACAAGTTTCTCCAGCTAAACTCAGACAAGACTGAAGTCATTGTATTTGGTCCACAGAAACAAAGAGAAAGTGTCAGCAGTCACCTCCAGTCTCTCTCTCTCTCTAAAACCTACAAATCAGGTTAGAAATCTCGGGGTAATAATGGACTCAGACTTGAACTTTGGCAGCCATATAAAATCAATAACATCAGCAGCTTTTTACCATCTAAAAAACATTGCCAAAATCAGAGGTATAGTGTCTAAACCTGACTTGGAGAGACTTATCCATGCATTTGTCTCTAGTAGGTTAGATTACTGTAACGGCCTGCTCACCGGCCTCTCCAAACGAGCCATAAGACAGCTGCAGTACATCCAGAATGCTGCTGCTCGGGTCCTGACCAGAACCAGGAAGTAAGAACACATTAGTCCTGTGCTCAGGTCCCTACACTGGCTTCCTGTGGCTCAGAGAATAGACTTTAAAGCAGCTCTGCTTGTGTACAAGTCTCTTCATGGCCTGGCACCAAAGTACATCTCTGACATGTTAGTGCCATATGAACCATCTCGGACTCTGAGGACCTCAGGGGCCGGCCTTCTGCTGGTGCCTAGAGTCAGGACTGAACATGGGGAATCAGGGTTCCAGTTTTATGCAGCTAAAATCTGGAACAGTCTTTCTGAAGATGTGAGACAGTCCTCAACTCTGACAATGTTCAAATCTAGGCTTAAAACAGCTCTGTTTAACTGTGCATATGACTGAAACAGGCTTCAGTACAGGCTTCTTCCCTCTGGTCTTCGTCTGTGTGTCCCATGGGCTACTAAAAAGAGGTACAAACACTCATTTGTTCCTGTCTCCATTCAAGCATTGAATGAGGCGGAGAGAAGAAAGTAATGATCTTAGTTTGTGTCTGTTACCTTAGTGATGTTATGTGGTTGATCTCACTGGCACCTAGCCACTCTTCGAGACACTGTACTTACTGGACACTGTGTGTCTTGCTATAAATTTGTGCACTTTAATGGTCACTGCGTGCCTGGACCCTGCATTTTGATATTTTTTAATACTATTTTGGCATTATTTTAACGATGAATGGCGTGTGCTGGCAGATAGCTCAGTGGTATTGTCTGTGTGTATGTTACATTTATATTTTTTATACTGTAATTTCATGTCTTGTGTGTTTTTTGTGCATCCCGCTGCAACCCAATTTGCCCTCTGGGGACACTAATAAATTTGAATCTTGAATCTTGAAAGGATCTTATCTGTACTCTTCTTTTTAAATATATATTTTTTAATGATTAATGTTGATTTTATTTTGTATTGTGATTTTAATGCATTTTTCTTGTTCTGTAAAGCACTTTGAATTGCCTTTTGTATGAATTGTGCTCTACAAATAAACTTTCCTTGCCTTACTGGCTTGCATCCACCCACAGATATTTCCCCCCAATGGCAACACTCACAGTTATCTTTGTTGGCATCCATTTGTACCAGCGCCATGGGCCTCTAGCAGCCCCACTAAAAATAACTCTTTAACATGTTAAAATTCTCAAAGAAAGGTATTCCAACCTAATAAGAAAAAATGTTCAATTATTTATCCATCCATTACCTTGACTGCTGATCCCTTCTAGGGTCACAGAGGGCAGGGTAAACCCTGAACTGGTCACTAACCGATAGTGGACCAGATAGAGAGCCAGACAAGCATTCACTCTCCCACATACACCTAAGAGCAATTCAGAGATGAATGGTAACCTAACAAGCGTGTGTTTGGCCTTTGGGAGGAGGCCATAGTTTGAAAAGTTTATATTACACTTCTCAGTTTTCAAGTCTTCTTTGCAATTAAAGTCCTTATAAGGTCAAGACAACAAAGGGTCCAGTATCTGGATAAAATATTCCTGAATCTACATCTGGATTACCCTGACACAACATATAGGTTGTTCAATATATTTCACCAGTCCATGCGTTTAGGAATGGGCTGAACCTTTAAAAAGCATTTTTAGCTGGTGATTAGACCATTTTCTATCAATAACATTTAGTAATGCCCTTAGCTCCAACCTTTTCCTGCTTAAATGACGCCGATTTGGCTGTGCCCCTCCAAGCCGAGCACAGTTGTTGTAAAATAGAACTTGAAAAGATGGATCTGCCTTATTACAGATATCATATCAGGCTTAATCAGTGCAAGCTTAATCCAGAGTTAGATTAACACCAAGATTTGATCACTTCATGCTTGTTCCTTGACTAGCATGCCCAAAAAGTGTCATCACTAAGTTATTAGAGAGAATGTGGGGACTGCCCCATCCCAACATGTTAATAAGTCCTATAAAATATTCCTGGATCCACAACCGAAATGTAATCACTTTTTTTTTCTGAGTAACACTTCCTGAAAATATTATCAAAATCTGTTCATAACTTTGTGAAGTATCTGTGAAAATTTTTGAAAACTGCTAAATCTTGTAGTTTAAGCATATCCTTGAAAATTCTGGACTCTGATCATCATCAAAATGTACTCACTTGTTCTTTGTGCCATGACAAACATCCCTGAAAATTGTATTGAACTCCCTTCATGGCTTTTTGAATTATCTTGCTTACAGTCAAACAAATGGCAACAAAACGTGTATTTTTTGTAAATCTAAAATAAAAAAGTCACATTATTCTGGACTGACTGTACTTCACTCGGGTTAAATGCTCACCAGTGACTTATTGAAATGTTGGTCATAAAAGAGCTTTTTACAGCCAGACTAAGGCTAAGGACAGCCCAGGTGTGACTTTAGAGTCACATCAATGTATGAGAAAATAATTTTCATGTTTCATGTGTTGGCAGCTTCATACCAGACTATTACTGGAGCTGTCTAAATTTATGATATTTTATGAGGAAAGGTACCTAATGAAGCTCTCTGCCAGTAAAAATAACATTTTTATCAGGCACAGTACAGCTTCTTTTTTCTATCTTTTTTTTTTTAATCCTACCTGCACCTGTCTGTATCAGTGAGTCACCTTGAACTTAAATGTGCCAAAAACAGGAGGGAAACACAGGCGAGTGATTTAGTGGAGTGGTCTCACACTGTGCGTTTTGGCTTCAAGATTTAACACACTGCACTTTTCCTGCTTACTCAAACTCTGCTACTGCTGTGTCTGTCTTTGCTATGTGCACAAGAACATTTCACTCCTGATGGCTGATATTTTCAGGCTGGCAGAGTTAGTAAAAGGGAGTTTGATATAGATTCAATCATGAGGAACGGCAGCCAGTAACGACATACACCAACAACCATCATATGATCATAAGCAAACTTGTGAAATGCATACAGTGAGTAAACTGCCCACGCACAACCACACTGGCTAATGGTCTGTGCTGCTCTGCCTCAGTAGTTACAGCTGCATGTGATGGATGTGGCCGTGGCCTTTCTGCTGAATTATTTCTATTTTGTCCCTTTGAACACCACTTTGCTCTATCTCCCCCGGAAAAGCAGTTTGATGACCAGAGTGTGCCGTTTTCTTGCAAGAGGTCAGGACAAGTTCTGAGTTGGAACAGAAGTGTAAAAGGTGATTAGTAACATTACTGCTACTTTAAAAGGTTGCCATATGCCCATATTGTGCTGCTTTGGGTCATTTCAGTATGTACAGTATATTGTGAGGACGGACTAATAACTCAGGACTGAAAAGCTTTTTGACTAGTAAAGAAAAAAATATTTATTCTTCATGTTTGTGTAAGGACACAAAACAAGAAAACACTGCACAGGGAATTTTTAATCTGAACATTGTAGACAGATGGCACGAGGTCAAGTTTTCTGTCAACATGGGGCACAATTGTTTTGTAAAATTTGATTGACTAGATTAGGGGTGGGCAACTGGCAGCCCGGGAGTCACATGCTTCACCTCACTCAGTTCGGCCCACCAATCATTTCTAAAAAAGAAAACAAATTGGATGTATGAAGAAAACATAATAACTGCTAAAAATGGATAATCAGAATAACAAGCACTACATAATGCACAAATAAGGATTAATGAAAATCAAATTTCTCCTAACCTTAGATTACTGGTACATGCTATGCTTTTTACAAGTCATTAAAGAACAAACTTTGCTATAATTGTGTTGCTAAATATCTTTTATGAGGCATCAATAAATAATAAATAAAAATATTGGTAAAAACTATATTTGGAAACAATGAAAAAGGTTACATATTTGTGCTTAAAAACTAGTAAACATTCAATGTTTTATGGTATTAAATAGAGCTAAGTTACATTTCATTCACATTAGATTGTGAAATTTAATTGTGTTGAGTTAAATTATAAATTTTGGGGTGTAATCCTTTTTTGAAGCTGTTTATGTGCTAATTTTTGCCACTTTTTTGAGAGTGCCCAACAATATGCAACAGTGTCACCCTTTGGCACTGAAAAAGTATTTAGTAATCAAAGTTGCACACCCTTGAACTATATGTAACTCTTTTTCAGGACTTGCAATTATAATCTAGTAGAAAATACCAATTCTCCATCAGTGGCGGCTGCTGGTCAGTCAAGGAGGGGAAGCTCATTTTTTTCGGCCATCATAAATTTGTTTTTTATTTAAATGTAAATTCTACCCTCTGTTCCTTTTCAAGAAAATTATCTGTGACCCTGTCGTACCAACTAGGTGTCTTTTCCAGGGATTTTACCAGTGTTCTCTCAATGGCCAGCAGAGCTAGACTGCTTAAACGGTCTTGGCCCATTGTGTTGCGGGTGTATGACTTGAGCTGCTTTAAACAGGAGAAGCTCCTCTCCAGAACAACTGAATGTAAAACTTAGAAGATGCTCCGGTGGAGGGTTATACTTCAAGATCGCTGATTGGCTCATTTCACTGTCAATCAAAAAGGGATTTGGCCTCAGACAGATCATCCAATCATCATGCAGAAGCCGAGCGTCCAGGCCAGCCCACTGCCTCATAGACCCCCAGAGACGCTGAGCGTCCGATGGGCGGGACAAAGCCCAGCGTTTATCCAATGACCGTTCAGTTTCCACAGTGGAACAACCCACTCTACGCTTCCCCATCGAAGTCAGAAGACGCTCAGCGTCTGACTGTGTTAAAGCGCTGAGACGCTGCGGGGATGAATGAGAAGGAAGTTGCGCCAGTTACCTGTGATAAGTATCTGATTCTGAACAAAAGATGATGGTATTCTAGCGCATATTTAGTCAATGAATGTACATATGACCACTTTTCTGGGGGACATTTTGGGGGAAGCTGAGCTTCCCTTGCAGTCTTAGAGCAATCACCACTGTTCTCCATGTCATGCAACTTTATTCCTTCAAAGCTACAGTTTGGTTTTCACCTCTTGCTTGAAATCAAACAAACTGACAATACAGTAACTGTATATTGTGCAGTTAGATTCGTACTGTGTTGAATTAAGGCACAGCCTCTGTTTCCTGTCTGTGATGATTACTTCTATGTTGATGTTTGTGCTGACTGCCTCTGATTAGTGTGACCTCCTTGATTCGTAGCCGGTCTAGAGCTTTGTAGAGCTTTGATTGGGGAATTGCTTAGAAAAAAGTCAAAAAACATTGGTTCCTGTAGCTATTTGTTATTGATTCTTGACTGGAATTTGTTTTTTCTATCTCACCCCTCTGGTGATAGATGCGATGTATGACAGGAGTCCATGGTGCCAAGTAGACACCCTCACTCTTGAGTGAAAGTGTAGATCCTCCTGGTTAAACGTTGCATTTGTAAAAATGAAAGCTGCTCAAAGTATTAAGGTGCGTTCACACCGGGCGCTACCTGTACTATCTCGGCGATCACTCTCCATTCAAAGTGAATGTACAGCCGCGATGGGGCGGGGCTAACCATCCCGCGATGCGACAGCTGGCGACAAGAAGACCAATTCACTCGTCGCGCGATGCCAAAGTTAAAAAAAAGTTGATCTATTCAGGCGATGTCGTGTGTGGCTTTGCAGCAACAGCCAATCAGCGGTGTGTGTACGTGTGACGGTACCGTTATTCATCCGGACTACAGGGCGGATGACTTCCTTCTAGGCGGAACTAATCTCAGTGAGGACATTTGCAGACAGACCGCGGTAAACTCACAGATAATGCTGCATCATCAGCTGCAGAGTTTTGTGTCTGATAAGTGAGTGAAAAGAACACAGCTGGAATAATGTCCGCTTATACATCCTATAATGTGACATATGATATGATCGCGGTAAAACTCGAGCGGACGTGACGTCACCGACCGACGGCCGACGCCAACAGCGACCAAACAGGTATTTATGGGCGCGCAACGCTACATCAGTGGGCGATGCGACTTTGGTAGCTGGGTCGCTTGCGGTGTGAACGCACCTTTACTCTGGTAAAGGTTTGTGGCGTGGATGAACCCAGATCATAGAGTTGACTGTTGACCCTGCAGGCTTCGGCAGCTCTAGATATTTGGCCATCTTATGTTCATGGGCCTCCTCCATCCACTCTACTGTCAGATTAAGCATCACCACCTGCTTCGAACCCTCATGTTACGATCAATTCTGGCCTTGATCGATGACCTTGTAATGTGCTCTGGAAACTTAAGCTGCTTCTGAAGGTCCACTTTCAGCTGGCAGTCATGAGCTGAGGCTAGTACCCCAGTTAGGACCTTACGCAGTCCCCCTGCCCTGACAAAGGCAATGTTGTACCTTGCCGGGGGGCTGATGTTTGCTCAGCTGGATTACAGTGCAGATGGTGTCCACTACTGCCTTTTAAATATGTTCCTCAGTATTCAAAGCACACTAAAAAATATTCTTATTGCTGTAGTTCTGCGGTGCATTAGTGTAGTCAAGAATACTCAGATCACTGTGCACTGTGAGCTGCACTACACCTCATGTCTAAAACTCGCATAGATTTGTACATGATGTGTCCATCAAAGAAGGGATCATGACCAGGTGAACTCTTTTCATGGAGTATTTGAATTTCCAAAGAGCTTCAGAGATAGGACTTGATGGTGGTCCGGCAGTGGCAGAGGTAAAGAGAGAACTAGACAGAGGCTGACAGAGTGATAGAGGTGGAGGCTCAGCAGACAAGCTGCAACAGAGTGTTAGACAAGCAGCTCAGAGGTGAGGGACTTTTCTCTCTCCTGGCTGAAATAACTGTGCCTCTGGGCAGACTGTATTTTGCTATATTCTGCAGTATTGCCTCAGCCTATGGGGCACTTTGTCATTCATTATTTTCTCAGTGTGACTATGAAATTACAAACACAGAGCCAAACCTGTACCAGCACACTGCAGCTCCCCCATATTTCAGGTTTTTGTTCTGGGTTGAAAAACCACCCATGAAAAAAAATCTCTCCTAAGAAAGTGAAGGCAAGGATAAGTTCATGGAAACGTCAAGGTTGCTCTGCTTTCTCAACATGTTTGTGAAGTTCCCTGTGGATATTTTCACAGCTATGGTAAGGGATTTATATGTAAGCCCACATTCTGTTTGTTCAAAAGCTTGTTAGAATTTGCAACAACTTGGCTCGGAAAATGTTTTTTGAGGGTAGGTGTATTCAGTTTTTTCTAGGCTTTAAGGATACAAGGACAAAAGCTGAGTGTGAACGTTGAGCTTAATAACATAAAACCTCAACAAAGAAACAAAGGCATTGTAAATAATAGTAATACTACAAACAATAGTATATCACACCTGTACAAAACATGCAATATAAAGTTAGGTAGTTTTAAAAACCCTTACAAAATAAAGAGGATAAAACATGATTAGTAAATGAAGAAAGTATAAAAGTGGTCGCTTCTTGCTTTCAGCCTGACTAACACAAACTTATAGCTGCTGTCTCTTTACCCTCAAGAGGACAGTAAGTGATCAGGTCATTTTTGGACTGGGCACAAAAAAAGTTCCAGCTTGGGGCTTTGCAAGATGGATCAGCCCGATGACAGGACTGAAATCTGGCAGATCTGCTTTGTAAATTTAGTAAAAGGACTGAGTTAAATCAATATAGCTCAAATAAGCCAAAGAATTACTGTTTAATTCATTCTTGTATTGTCAATTATGCTGGCTTAATGTTCAGGTGTGCTTGTTGTTAAGTAAGTTTGGGCAGCAGTAGATCAGTCCAAAGGGCCTTGGGTTGGAAACTTGAGCAACTGGTTCAAGACCTGACTGAGCGATGTTTGGTAGTTGTTTTTTGTTGTTGGAGGGGTGCCAGTTCCAGAGCAATGGAACCCCCCCCCCCCCCACACACACACACACACACACACAAAGCTTCTTAAAGTTTAAAGTGCCTACACACAGAACCCGACTTGAGGGTCCTCTGTGGTCACTCTCCTTGCAAAGTCAAAGCCTTGATGGAGCGGGGTTGAACCTCCAGCGACACGTTGGACGCGTTTAGGGCAATCTCTTTGCTCATCGCCAAAGTTGAAAAAGTTGATATTTTCAGGCCATGTCGTGTTTGGCTGTGTGGCAACAGCCAATCAGCGGTGTGTACATGTGTGATGGTACCCTTGACAGACAGTTTTTATTCCGGGTTAAAGAGTAACAATCCATGTCCGTGTGGGAAACATTAGTCAGTGAGTACATTAGTTCCGCCTTGACAGAACACAGGAAACTCACAGACGATGTTGCTGCAGGGTCATCAGCTGCAGAATTTTTTTTGTTTGTTTTAGGTTAGCGAAAAGCATACAGTTGGAATAATGTCAGCTTATATATCCCATTAAATGATACATGATATGGCGGTGAAACTCAAGTGGATGTGGCGTCTCCGAGCCACAGCAATGGACGACAATGACAAAATGAGGTATTTGTGGACACGCAACGTGACTTCAGTGGGCAATGCAATTTCGATCACAGCATCGCGATCAGCTAACTACAGAGTCCCAAACCAGGTGGAGCTCCACCACGAACATGTTCAAGCGATTCATGGAACAGGTCAAGGCTATAACCTGTGTCCTGGAGTCTGATATGTAAAGCTGCCAACTTGTGCCCTCTTGGCAAGACATTGAGTTTTTGTTTTCATTCAGGCAGTCAAACAACTCCAAAGCTTTACAGATGCACTGTCAGGAGAAATGTATGTCAGAGATTGATACGTTAAACCAGCTATCCATTTGTCCGAAACCATTCTTCTGCAGCCTGAGAAAGACGATAGACATTACAAAAGCAAAAAAGAGGAACATTCTGGGATACACTGATTTAGAAGTACAGTGACCCTGTCAAGGATGAACTCTTGGACATGGCCTCTCTGATGGACCCGAGGTTAAGGACAATTGACATTACACTGACTCAGACAAAGTGAAACAAATCAAAAGCAGAGCTGTCAATGAACTGTTGTCTTCCCCACCGACAGAAGCTCACCGCAGCCTGGTCCAATTGTGCAGGTGGTCCAAAAGACAAAGGGCACTTTCACATTAGGCCCACTTGTTTCGCAGCATGGTTCGCCCCCTCCCCAGCTGGCTTGCATTCACACTTACAACATCTAACCGTGCCCGGGTCCACTTGTGTATTTACTCAGTTTGAAACAGCAGATATGCACGTAACTGGTTACCAAACCTGCTACGGAGGAGAACGAAGAAGAGGCTACCATGGTAACCATTTCCTACACCAAACAACCAATGTTTACGTTTCACTCTCTTCTACATTTTCCTTCCAATGTGTTTTTTATCGTGTTTGGGACGGCATCAGCGACCTTCTGGACCGTACCAGAAACATCCATTGAGCCTGGACATCAAGATAGAGACGTAAATAAACAGTGGGGCGAATGTTTGACCTGGGAATAGGTGATATGGACGGCGGTATTACTTGCAAACGGACTTTCCTTTCCCGAAGTTTTGTGGACATACTTTCACCTCCCGAAGATAAACTGGAAAAACGTCCCAGACCTGAAGGACCTAATGACAGTTTCTGCTCAAAGTAAGTAATAATGATCTGTCAGAGACAAATAAGCAGAGTAGAGGAGGCTGTTTGTTGATCATAACAATCTGTCAGCTAACAGGTAACAGAGATGCATTCATTATACTGTGTAACCGAATGCCCTCGTTACGCAGAGGAATACGGTGAAAGCAGAGTTCTCCACGATGCACATCTGTTTCTGAATCATGGGAAGCATCACAAAAACCCATCTCAGCAATATTTGTCTTATAATGTGCTTTTAATTAGTCTAAAACAGACATTAAAAGCAGCTAGCTAACTACGGCGGAATGATTTAGCGGAGGGACAAACAGCGTGAGTTGGCTTAGGTCCGGATAAACTTTATATTTCCGAAAGATTAATGCACTTCAAAAATTGTCTATGTAGCGTACTCTTAAACTGTGGTATTACTTTTTGATTTGAGTTCTTGTAGGCGGAGAAAATAGCCTTTAACTCCGGTACGGTACTTTTCTATTAGCGTCTTTTTCTTCGTCACCGATGGTCACAGTCTGTGGCTTTCTGGTGGAGAGGAGAGAACTTTCTACAGTATCTACTGTCCTTAGTGACCATATGGAGCTCATACAACCCCACTTCAAAAATACTGAACTGTCCCTTTAACAGGAAGTAAATAATGAAAGACTTTACCCATAATTCAGTACTTCCAATACCCATAATGCATTAAAAGTAGATCGTTCAGACCACTTTGTTTCACACCAGTGAAACCGCACCAAATGTAGGGAGATGGAGCGGATCGAGACCACCCCTTCATGGAGGTCTCGGACCGGCTGATTTGGTGTGCACCAAAGTGCAGTGGTTGCATTCACATTGATACTAACGTACCAAACCCTGGGCCAAAACTTCTTTGGTGCGCACTAAATATGGTTGGGGTGGAAATACCCAAAGATTTGACTTTTTAAGGCCTCACTGCCCAGCCGCTTCTTCAGGGGTAGCACACATCAGTCTGACATCCTTCCATTAGCGAATGATCCTAAGATCTGTTTGTACATGTGCATGTGTATTTCAGTGTATATGTGTGTAGCACGTCTTGGCAATAGAGTATGAAGTATTGAACACCATGGATTGATAAAGCATGTCTTGGTCTTCCTCATGCTTAAGCCTGATTGCACCTGGAGAACCTTTATCACTGGCCACTGTGGAATCAGAGAAGCAGGACAATTGTGTGTGAGCTCAGTAGTTAACCTCGAGTGGACACTCTAGAAAAGAAATCTTCTTAAGCCTCGGAAGAAGCTTACATTCTCAGTTTTGCTGCATGATCATTATCCTGCCTTGAAATAATACAGCAGAGTGCTGATAAGTGAACTTCCCTTTTAGTGCTGGTGTGATTAAAAGACTCCACAGTTTAAGGCAAAGTTTAATGTAACCAGCAAAGGTAGTCACATGGGCTATCCAGATGAGGGTCTGTGCTTCACAACTATCACTGTATGCTGGGAGATCAGAGGTACAGCCTCCGTGATGACAGCAGAGAAGTTATATAAGGATGACTAAGCTGCAGAGGAATTGCACATTGTTGACTTTGCAGAGAGAAACAGAGATTGTCAATCATACGGTTTAAACATTATTCCCTCTCGAAGAGCTCTCAAAACAAACTGTTTTGTATACATGTGTAACTCAAATTCTGGATTTCCCTGCATTTTGCTAATATGTGGAGAAAAAGTAACTGAATGCTGTGTTGATTATTTTCCAAAAGTGGGCAAAGATCTTTATTTAAGACAAGTCTGGATTCTCTGATCACTTAAGTAAGCACATAGTGAACAGAGTGGGTGTTTCTTTGAGTCGTGACGGTATCCGAGTTGAGACACAGCCTTATCCTCTTCAAGGGAATTGTTGTTAATAATGAAAAGAGGAAAATAACACCAGCCGTTTCCTTTCAAGAGGAGCTCTACATATTTAAAAGGGTGCTTGTAAAGGCCCTCTTCGTCTTTGTCCTCTTTTTTCATTTCCTTCAAAGACTCCCACATGTCAGTTCTACCAAATGCCTCTTTGTTCACTCTGAGTTTATTGACACTTTCAATCTGATCTTCGTGATCTTCCCTCTGATGCATCTCTCTGTGGCCTCTCCGAGCCGTCTCCCTCCTCCTCTGTAACAACTGTTTGCTGTCGCTTACACCATTTTGCTTCTGATGTTGCCTCTTTGTTGTTCTGAACTCCCAACCTCTCTTTTCCTGAGTCATATACCGTATGACATCCGATGACATACTCCATGTTTTCTGTTCCTCTCTCAGCTCCTTCTTTTAGCCCGTCGGAAGGGTTTTTTTTACATGCAGGTTTCACCATCTCCTTTTGCCTGAGGCCAATTTTTCCATTTTTACCTGCTGGTCTTTTCCTGCTCTGGCTGCTTGAACTCCCAAACCTCGAGACCCTGAGTCAGGCATTTGTATGTACAGCCTGGTACGATATGTTTAGATGCACTTGTGTGTAATATATCTCTGACCTCTATCCAGAGGCTGATCAATGTGAGGTCCTTGATTTTTGCTTTTGTCAAACATCACTTTTTCCCTAGTAGGTTTTCTGGTCTTTGGAAGTTATTGAATGGTATGCTTTTACTCTCTCTGTTACCCCTCCATCCCCGGTTGTTTACTTGCTGTGCAAACTTTTGACAAGGGACACGAGAAAAGTTTTTTTAGATGCTTTCAGAAGTATATATAGTTGTCTGTGGGCTGCATGTATAAAACCATATTCCCAAGAAGCTGCAGAAAGATTACTCTGGCCTATTATTATTTTATGATTACCATGACATGAAATCATTAAGATGCTAAAAGAAACCTGAAATTTTGATGATTTTCTCAGTTGGTCAATGTCAGCTAATATGTTCCTGTGTGAATGGTCCTTTAAGGTTCTCCTGCAGACTGCACTGTCCCACTGTGTACTGCAGCAAAACAAGATAGTAAGCCTGAAACCACGATGAGCTGTCAGCTCAGCAATAAAAGGATCACTGAGTGTACGTGATTTTAGCTCCTATTGATAGAATGAAAACTTAAAAACAGCTTGGGTCTCAGATAGAGAAAAGGAGGAGATATAAATTTCTCTCTCACAGGGTCGAGCAAGGAAATGAGCAGGCACAGTGGTGTTTGTTTATAACACAGTAGGAGAGTGGACTCACTGAAAACATGTCTCAAAGTAAAAAAGAATAAATGCACAGTGGGTCTGATTAAACAGAGCTTAATATCAATCAGTCAATCTTCATTTGCATAGTGTGAAATCATAAGTAGTGTTATCTCAAGGCACTTTACAATAAAGCAGGCTGAAGTCATCCTTTGCATTTCATGGATACATTTATGCGTAAATACATATCCGTTAACACATAATGTAAACCAAACAGAGGACCTAAAAACAAGAAATTATTATAGTGACAAACCCACAGATGCTCAAACCATAAATCTGTCCTCATCACTTTTGTCTCTGCCGAATATAGATTCATTTAAAAATCTGATCATCCATAGTGTCAAAAGCTGCACTTCGATCTTGGAAGGCAGGTACAGAGAAAAGTTTACCTTCTGAAGCTGAGAGTAAACCTTTGTTGTTCCTTTAACTAGAGCTGTCTCTGTACTATGGGGAGCTCTAATTCTGACTAAATGTCCTCAAACAAGCCGTTGTTTTTTTAAGGAAGTCACAAAGCTAATTAGCCAGTACTTTCTTGCAGAACCTTGAAGTATTGGAAGGTTTGATTATAGACCTGTAGTTAGATAATGTGCCTGAATCAAGATCAAGGATATTCTTTTAAGAAGGGCTTTTGTTACTGCTATTTTAAATGACAGTGGCGACACATTCTCTCTAATTTACAAGATACTTGTTTAAGTGCTCGAGTCTCAGAATGAAACCAAGGAGTTATCATCTGATGTTTAATTGTTTTTTTTTACCTTAAAAAGAAAAATATAATCAGGATGTGGCAGAAAATAAAGGAAACTGCAGTAAATGCAAGATTGTCTCTTTTTTGTAAGTATTTGTTACTTTGATATTACATAATTCAGACTTTATTTTTGTCACTTTGACATGGTCTTGACAGTGTCCATTTTACCACTTATTGAGACATTGTTCTTTTTATTCTTTACATTGTGACTCAGAACTTAAATATTTTCTCAGTCTTCAAAGAATGTAGTTGACAACTTTTTTAAAAATCTTTTTCAAGATGTCATTGGTTGTGAAAATTGTTTTAAATTCAATGTGTGAAGAGAAAAGAGGCAAACAAATACTAGAAATGGTCAGACAATATAAACCACAGCTAAGCCGTTTCTGACATTCTTAGAGTTTTTCTTGAAAATGTGGAAAACTGCCCTCTCTCTTACAGTGTCTCTTTGACAATTCCCTTTAAAAATCCTGGTTCTGCATCCATCTCTGGATCACCACTTAAACCTATTTACTTGTAGTTGTTTACTTTAAATAGAACATTGACATGTAAATGTGCCAAACTAAGCCACAGGAAAATTTCCACCTAGAGTCCCATGTTGATGTGATGCCTCTTTACTGCTGTTAATAATCTTAAAATAAATACAGTACAGTTGAGAGTATGCTATAGTAGAAGGTATGCTAAAGGCAAATCATAATGAAAAGATTAGAGTTAAAGTCTGTACCTGCTTAATGTTTATAATTCAGAGTGTTAAAGTGCTTAAGCCGCAGGTATTGCGCATCGAAGTAGAAGTGCCAGGTATTGTTGACGAATATTGACTAAGAATTGTGACAAATCTGTTGAGAACTTTTTGAGTTATCTTGCTCACAGAATGGACAAACTCCCTCAAATGCATAACCTCCTTGGCATTTGGCATTTGATATATATTTGAACAAAATATTTTGATATTTTGATGTCATGACTAAATCTTATCTTCACCCTTTTAGTGGCTTTGCTGGTGGTGGTGTTGCGGCACAAAAATATTTGTCTAGAAGAAGACAGCAAGACAGAGAGTCGCTGAGAACTACTGTGTCACATCAATGCAAATTCTCCCAGGATGCAGAAGCCCTCCCTGTCCTCACTTGAGTCTAAATGGCTGAGCGGCTGAGCAGCTCAGCATTGGCTCAGCTTGAGCTACACATGCTCACTGACACAAACATAGGATTAAAACTGAAACATTGCAAATCTGACAGGGATTTATGCTCATTTTTTTCTTTTTTTTTCCTTTGTGACAGAGAGGAAACAACTTATAATACTTCAATGACAAGAAACATCCTCAAAATGCACACTTGTGTACAAGGCCGTAGGTTTGGCTTTGACATTGGTGGGGACATCAAAGTACACCAAGATGGCATCCCTGAAAGCTGATGTGTTTTGCATTTATGACTGTTTTAATGTCATGTAGAACTGATCAAACAAACAAGCAAACTATCTTATTCAGAAAAAACTATTCTACCGGTATGTACTTTACCTCTAGCATATTCTCCTAAATCTCTACTGTCTGTTCCTTGACCAAAATATATTGCTGCATGACACATGAGCAGTGGGACAATTTGGGATCAATCAGAAATTTTGGTGGTATGATTATCTGATAAATATATAACCAAAACCAAAAAGGACTACTGAGGTTTTATTGTGTTTATTTCCCCATAAATGTTTGTTGTTGGTCTTAAACGGTCACTGCCTTAAATACAGAAATAAAACATTTGATAATAAATAAAATAACCAAAACATGTACGTCTTGGCATCAAATATACACTTTTTTTAGTTATATAATTATATACTATGCTTGTTTATTATGTTAGGGACCATGCAGTAGTGGCATAATATTGATAGGGACATGTCCCTAGCGTCCCTACCCAATTCTACGCCCCTGCTTGTGTATCTGTCTGGATCATTCATCTTTTAGCCAGCATTAAAACCAGAACTTGCACCTAGTGTCTCTTTTTTACCATTTGTATGATGAAAAAATGACAGCACTGAAGCTCAGAATACTACTGAAGTTTAACATTGTTATTTCTCTCCTTTAAGCATTAGTGTAAAAGGTTAACCACAACACCCAGATCAGTCCTTTGGTCTGACTTTTTCTTTACTCTTTTAATTCTTATTCATTTCATTGAGTTACAGATAGTGTCTTGAGCTGGGCCTTAGGATCTTTCTTCTGTGGGATAGAGTGAAATTTACATTTCTGATTTCCTGGTTTGAAGCAGACTTAAGCCTGTTTTATGCTTGATGCATCCACAAGGCAGCAAGTGTCTGCGCAACCAGCGTGACGGCAAATATCTCGACACGCTCCATCGCGAGGGCTCTGCACAGCAGATTTTTGCCTGGCAGATGTGGACTCAAGCATTGGACAACAAGATGAGGATCTACAGTTCTCATTCATACTTTTTTAAAAGTTATTTTCTTGGACAACCCACACATCCTAATGTATCTCTAGCGTTGTCCTTGCAGGTAATTCATCCTGCTCCTCTGCCCATCCTCATGATTTAGCAGCCATGCAGACCATCTCCTCTCCCTTTTATCTCAAACGTGTAAACACAACAGCCTCTTCTCATGGTTCTCCATAATGACAGTAAATCAACTCCTTCACTAATGTCAGGAAAAAAAAAATCAATAATCTTTTTTTTGTTTGTTTGTTTGTTTTTTTGAAGACACTGCCCATGACTGAGGCAGTTTGTGTCAACATGACCGTCTGTGCAGAAAGCTTAACTGAGCCCTGTACTCTTACACTATAGAATGGGGACAAAAAGGGGTTATGCTTTTGTTGTTGTTTTCCAGTCAGATAACTGGCTTAACAGATACAGTCAGATAGCAAAATTGAAGGCACAGCATTTTTTTTAGTTGGTTAGAATAATTCTGTCCAGGGCATGATGTAGCCAATCACCAATGTTGCTCTCCAAATGATCTGTAACCCAGATGTAAACAAAGGAGATTGAAATAACACTGGAACAAATGTATAGCATCACTTATTAAATGTTGCTTTACAGAAACTATGCCCATAAACATAAGCTGTCAACTTTAGGCCAAGCTTGTGAGAATTTGTTGAGTTAAGTTTTGGCAGCTACTCTGATAACTGGGGAGGAAGTTAAGGCTACGTGTTCCTAAGACGGGGTATCCAGTGGCTGGATGTTGGCTGGTAACTGACTGGTAACTAGCTAGAAGTTGGCAGGCATCTGGTTGGGAGGGGAAACTGAAACAGCAGGATCTGTAGAGCACAACCACTTGCCATAGCAGCAATGACATTCAGCACAGAGATGTGCATCTTAACTGAAAAGTTCAGCTAAAGATATAGCATTAGCAACTACAAAACAGCTTCACTTTGTTAACTTGCTAACTTAGGACCCTGGGATTTTGTGATGAATCAAGAGTGCCCAGTTTTGGCTGTCTTCTGAGTGCTTTATCAGCTTGTAAATTTTTAATGAACTTCATTTTGCAGAATATGCAATCATCTGCCTGAGAAAATCCCTGTTACATGCCTCATTCAAATGAGAAAAGGGTTTAAATGTCAATGCATTTATCAACAGATTAGTGATGCAAAGTATGGTCTATCACACATGATAGCCAGGGGTTAAAGGGTAAAGGAGCCCTTGAAGCTTTTTTGTGTCACTGATGCATAGATACATACACATAAACAGTACACTGCCATATGCTATGCAGCATCAACACCTGATAAAGCTCTCTCCCTGCTGTAACTTGATTTTAACACTATTGAGCAAACGTACAATTTAAAGTCGTTTTAAAAACTAACCAGACAAAAGCTCTGCTGTTCCCAGAGTGACTAATTTCTGTGTTTGATCCAGTTCATCTGTAAACGCCAACAAGAGTTGACCTCCACTTACCTTTGCTACAGCTGCGTTCATCTCTGTCAGATTCAGCTGCTTCCACTTCAGTCCTGGACTCCTGTTGTATCACCCTTTTGGGGATTCAACGTCTTTCATCCTCTTGGCATAGTGTCTGAGACCAGCTGCAGCTGCATGTGATGAAATGGCACATACACCTGCTATATATGGCGTTCGTTGAGTGATGTCTCAGTTTGTTTGTACAACGATAGGCAGCGCCATGCTACATTAGGCCCAAGTTTCACTAAGTTGAGCATGCTACCCGTGTGTTAAATCTACATTGGCAGATGTTTAAAATCCACCTACAGTCAGGCAGGGGTCTCTCCACTTCAGATTTGCCAACCTGCAAAATTGACCCTGAAAAAACAAAGCTTTTAAGACTCTTCAATGTTGGTCAGTGTCAGCTTATATATATGTGTGAAAAGGCCTCAAAGCTTCAGTTCTGCTCCACTCTAATGTATTTGATTATTTTGGCATTGCATCAAGACCAAAATGCAGCATGGTGACACCTCCGACCACTGAAAGGTCAAATAATCATCACAATTACATTTATTTGGTTTATTTGACACAGAAATAAAATTCATCCGGTTGTTGACTCTGTGATGCTGTATGACTTACCAAACTCATTATGTTGAAATGCTGAGTCAGCATTTCAGCATACGTAAGCCGTCTGGATTGGTCTGCCGCGGCTTACGTAGTGCAGGGAGCGCGCGTAAACGTGCACTGCGGAAGTACGATATAACACTGTTTAGGCTCGAAAAATGTACTAAATGACCTCGTTTCGAACTAATTATGGACGTTACCCGCTCAGGACACTTGGATTACAGCGGACGAGCAGTATGAAGGAAAATAGGCACGTTTTTGTGGACTTTATGGACCTTTTTCTTACGGGCGCCATTGTCCCCTGTTAGATGGACGTTTGTTGACAGTGAAAATCCCCCCAGACCTCCGGCTGCATTTGAGACATCAAAAAAGTGCTCCAGAGTGTTGCTCAGCATGAGGGTAAGTAGAAAATTATGGCATATCATTCTTTGGGTGAAATATTCCTTTAACAATTGTAACTCCTTCAGGGTGGGCAAACATATCAGCAGCTTTATGCAATTTTGTTTCACCTTAATTCAGTTTTTAGCTGACTATCACAACTTTTAACATTTTTATTTAGCATAGCCAGTTGTAAGCTTTGTTTTACTGTTTCCAACTGCTTATGTCACATTTTCAGCTTTATTTGCACTGGCTTTAGAAATTTCACTTCAGAGTTCCAGCATTCAGACTCAGCATTTCAACACATTTGCTGCAAGGAAATGCAAATTCTCTAGTTTATATTTAATATTGTGTTCTGTTTGTGCTTATAATCGTCCCTGATTCAAAAAATTAATCTCCACAATGTGACAAAAACCAACAATACAAGGGGGTGGCAGCAACTCTATTTCTCTTTTTTTTTTTTACTTTTGTAAGGAAGTCACAGCCGCGTGATGAACCCACCTACCTTATAGAGGCATTATCAAAGTGTAATGGATTAACAAAGTGGTTCGTATCCACACCCAAAGGGTTCAACCTAGTTCTGCAGAAACCTTAAAATGGAGAACAGCACTGAATAACTTAAACTTTCATGTTCTGCTTTGTACAGCTGTGGTATAGTACAGGCCCCCACATGCTCCAATGGATAAAAACTTCTTAATAGTGTGTTGTGGTTGTTCTTTATATAAGCAGCATGCTGAACCAGGCCCTGAATGCAGCTCCGGAGGGTTGTAAGCCCATTACATCCTCGGTTGGCTCTTTCCCCTCTCATCAGCTATTACTATTATTATTGTTGTACGGTCTTCCAACAGATGTCAGCAGCAATATTCACAGCAGTCATTAGATGAATCTCACTGAGACAATTATGCGCAGGATCAGTCCTGAATGAGCTACTACAGCGCTTTACACTATGAGCCAGAGCAGCAGCCCTGATGTTGGTAAATTGAGTTGATGCCATCAGTTAAGTTTTCAACCGGCTTCATTTAAACAATCTGCTGACTGAGGCGTTTAGTTTAAACTGATTGAGTCTAGTTGAAAACATAAAGATTGTTTGGGTGTTGGATCTCATGCTGAGAGATTTATTGCACCAGAATGGAGAGAAAAACAAATGGATTCATCACAAGAAAAGACAATTAGGTTACTTGCTATTCCTTCACAAGAGATAACATAACCAGACAATAAAAAAAAAGTGTTGGGTCAAGAGGTAAGGCTGGAGATGTAGTCTGAAATCCTTCACTTCAAGAGTGAAGGTGCATGTATTGTAAAAAAAAAAAATCAGGTCACAGCAACCTTGAATTTATACCTTCAAATTAAAGATTGCTGTCAGACACAAACCTCCCTTCTCCAACATTGTAACCTTTTTGGGAATAAAAACACTCTACTTTTGAATGAATGAATACATAATGTATCATCCTGGCAGGCACTTATTTTTATTAGGTATTATTTTTAAAAACTACCCACTAACATAGAAGGTGACCAGTAGCTCTTACGAAAAACAGACAAAAAAAGGAGATAGGAAGTTTATGTTATTGAGCTGAAGTTGTTATTTTTTTCACATTTTGAAGCCAATTTGTCACAGCCCTCTTGCTGTGAGTCATTGACAGGGAAAGAAGGAAAATTAGGCCTAATAACCTTGACCTTTGGCCCTTGAAATGTTATCAGCTCATATTTAAACCAGAGGGGGCAGTTGGGTAAAATTGAAAGAAAACCCTCTTAGACCCACAGATTTTCAAAGAGAACAACACAGTTAAACGTGTGCATAGTGCCTCCAAAAATGTGCCAAACCCCCTTCATCTGGAAGCTGGCTTGACAGGACGCAGAGTGGCAGTGTTATCTAGATTTGGTGTTTCCAAACTAAGCACCACAAATCTGTCTGACAAAGTCAAAGGCAGACTGAAAAGTGAGTGTCCCAGAAAGACAACACCCCAAGAGGACCAGTTCATTACCCTGGTTCCAATGAGGAATTGTAGGCCTTCTTATAAGATACAATACCAATTAGTTTTCTTGGGAGAAAAAATCAACCAAAAATAACTTTCCAAAGTTTTTCTAAGGACCATGAAGAGTTTTTATTTAGAAAATAAACTGATGACATCTCCCAGCCCAGTCACACACATTTAACAAATGAACTCCAAAATCTAACGTTTTAATTCTTTTGGTCCAAGTGGTCATTATAAGAAGGTTTAGAGCAAATCCCATAATGCTGCTTTGTTACAGTGTTCAGAAGGAAGAACTAAATATGAGGTCAAGGCATCTTTAACTCCAAAATGTATTAATATTGCTTTAGATATGAAACTCACAAGCCAGTGCTGAACATCATTACAAGTTACTTGACCGTTGATATATCAACTCTATAAATATTGCTAGTTAATCATTTAGCCATTGAGGATGTCTGCAAAAGTTTCACGTTAATGCCTCAAAACAGTGAGTTGAAGTGTTTAAAGTAAGGGATGAATATGAGGACAAAGAGGGATGGTGGGAAGTCTGGAAAAAGATTTTTTACAGAAAGGTAAATAGAAGGTACTGGCCTTGAACAAGCCATGCCAACATAATCAATGTCAGTCAGTGAGGTTCGACTGTGAGGAGTTTAAACATTAAGCCAAGCCTGTCCACTGCTTGGCACGTACAGTCATGGCACTTTGGGAATATTGCCCCGCTCTTTAATAGGATGCATTTGTTACAGTGAAGCCAAGTTTCATTAAAGGCTCCTGAGACTCGTCTGTTCAAAGTGATCTCATTCATCCAGGTAATGTACGGAAATCTCAACAGAAAACGCTGCTCTGGACTTATTAAAAAGGAGATATTTTCCTCTCCAATTGGCCATAACAACAGACAGGACCGCCCTTACATCTCCCCCTGTTGGCACGCATCCTCGTACCCATAGGGGATGGAAATAATTGATACCATCTGTTCAGAGGGCACTAAAAGTTGAGCACATCCTCACCATGATGTCCCTCTGACCATCCTTCTATTAGGTCCAGTGAAATGTCAAGGCAGCATTTTTATAGCAGTATTTTGAAGGCATTTACAGAATTCCACTGAGTTTACATTTTTTGGTAACATGGCATAAAACAAAACCAGCTCAGTGGGTCAGCTGTAAATGAACAAGCGTTATCTGGAATGTCAGTAAATTGGTTATGCTGTCCTACAGGCATCCTGGGTTTTTGTGCTGCAAGCTTGTGGGCAGTCGGCCAGTTTGCTGTCAACTTGATTTGAAATGTTTTCTCTCTAATAGGCTCACTTTCCTGCAGAAATTAGAGCAGGAATGTAACTATTATGAGACAAGCTGGAAAAGGGCCTTCCTGGCAGTCTGTGTGTAACATTACATAAGTGTTCAAGGGGCTGTGCATCAATGGAAGAGTTCTGAAGGATTTTCCCTCATTACTTCATCTTCAGGGATCTCAATGCAGAACCTATGAAGTTTGAACAGTGGTGGAAATGATGCTGAATAAATGACACATGACACACCACAAAATGCTCATACCATTGATTAAAGAGAAATGTGTGTACAAATTAAGGGCAGTTGCATAATATATTTACAAATTTATTATATTTTCATTTCGGATACAGTTTTTGTATTGAAAAATAAACAAGGTAGACACGCACATCCTATGTTGGGTGCTGGATCCAAAAAGTTATTAGTATGAAAATGTATAGGAAAATCCACACACCAAAAAAATAGCTCCCTTGAAAATTTTGAACATCAAACTGTGACATTTCGAGCCAACTGGCTTTTCCTCAGAGGAGGAGCCGGTTGGCTTGAAACGTCACAGTTTTGTATTTAAAACCCAGTATTGATATTTTATTGATAAATAATCAATATTCCTTTGGCCATGTGTTCTGTGTTGTCACAGTTCATTGCAGAGATTCAGCAGTTAATCCTGAGTTTCTCTGTTACATCTATTATTGTCGTATCCACCGCTGGAACAGACAGCGTTTAAACAATTTGCAGGGACCAAAATTTTGTATTAATCACACTGGTTAGTAGGTTGTAGTTTTTTTCATTTAAACCTTTTTTTGTGTGGTAAGTTCGTTTTAAAGATTTTCAAAATGTAGATTATACATTTATAGATTTAGTAAAGTATTTCAAGTTGTATCATGCTATATATCTATATATATATATATATATGATTATACATTTATAGATATAGTAAAGTATTTCAAGTTGTATCATGGTATATATATATATATATATGTATATAGATATATATCTATATATCTATATATATGTATATATATATATATATATATGTATATGTACATACATATATATATATATACATATACATATATATATATCTTATAGCATGATACACAGTAACATCACTCTTATATTTCAATAATATATATATATATATATATATGTATATATATATGTATATGTATATTGAGGGCATGCCATTATAATTGTTTCATGTGTTTTTTTAACTGGATGTAAAAATGGTTAATGCCTTACAGTGGTCACGTTTCGGGAGTAAAAGATGACAGCAGGAGGTGACCACTCACACAGAGCTCCAGTAGCAGCTTTATCAGACTGTGACTGCATTTCTTTATTAAATGAAAAACAAATATTAACAATAGAAAACTCTTCTGTAAAAAGGATATTTTGCTTCACTTATAACATATTTTGACAAGTTTTTTTTAAGAAGTAGCACATGTTCTGTAGTGTTGTAGCTCCCACCTATGACATTATCTGTTTTGCCTGTAATAAATGTTGATTGATGGAACGGTTGTCCAACCACCGCAGTATATTTCTGCAAAGTTCTGCCCTCCCCAAACAGACTGTTCCCCAGATGGAATAGTGAGACATATTGAACAGTCCATCTGGTGTGCCAGGTTATGTCTGTCTAAGACAAAACAACATTTTTCAGTTTATGATGAGATATGATAAAGTTTGTTTAGATTACCTCCAATTTCCAGTTAACTCCAACTTAACTTACCATATTTCCAGAAAGTTTCCAGAGAACTGCCGAAAATTTTTTGCCTTTTTGCAGCCCTAGTTAAAGGAACAGTTCAGTATTTTTGAAGTGGGGTTGTATGAGCTCCATATGGCCACTAAGGACAGTAGATACAGTAGAAGGTTCTCTCCTCTCCACCAGAGAGCCACAGTCTGTAAGAGTCTGTGACGAAGAAATGACGCTAATAGAAAATTACCATAACGACTTTAAAGGCTATTTTCTCCACCTACAAGAACTCAAATCAAAAAGTAATACCACAGTTTAAGAGTACGCTACATATGCATTTTTTGAAGTGCATTAATCTTTCAGAAATATAAAGTTTATCCAGACCTAAGCCAACTCACGCTGCGTGTCCCTCCGCTAAATCACTCCGCCGTAGTTAGCTAGCTGCTTTTAATGGCTGTTTTAGACCAATTAAAAGCACATTATAAGACAAATATTTCTGAGATGGGTTTTTGTGATGCTTCCCATGATTCACAACAGATGTGCATCATCTAGAACTCTGCTTTCACCGTATTCCTCTGCGTAACAAGGGCATGCGGTTACATCGTATAGTGAATGCATCTGTTATGATAAACAACCAACCTCCTCTACTCTGCTTATTTGTCTCTGACAGATCATTATTACTTACTTTGAGCAGAAACTGTCATTAGGTCCTTCAGGTTTGGGACGTTTTTCCAGTTTATCTTCGGGAGGTGAAAGTATGTCCACAAAACTCCGGGAAAGGAAAGTCCGTTTTACGAGTAATACCGCCGTCCATATCACCTATTCCCAGGACAAACATTCACCCCACTGTTTATTTACGTCTCTATCTTGATGTCCAGTGTCCATGGATGTTTCCTTTCCTCTCGGTCGGTTCTTCACCGTCTTTAGCGACTCGTCCTCTGTGAAGTCCGGTTATACAGGTGTCCTCTTGATTCCACAGTGAATGAGACTTCATCAGTGCTGTCATAATAATCCCTTTTTTAATTTCCTGCATTGTCTTTTCCTCACACCGCTAACAGTCAAAACAGAAGAGTTATGCTACTTGATAAAAGTTACAGGAAGCTACAGCACCGGCATCAGAAGCTATGCTAGCTTGTGTGATCAGCTGAGAGGGGGAGGGGGAGTGATTTAGCGAACGGACACACTCCCCCCTTCTCAGCTGACCAAAACATTGGATGCTAGTGGCTTCAGATGGCGGTTGCAGCTTCCTGTAACTTTCTCCGCCGACTTTCTAATATGGTGAGGAACCGACCGAGAGAAAAACAGAGCAGACATCTGTGGACACTGGACATCAAGATAGAGACGTAAATAAACAGTGGGGCGAATGTTTGACCCGGGAATAAATGATATGGACGGCGGGTATTACTCGTAAAACGGACTTTCCTTTCCCGGAGTTTTGTGGACATACTTTCACCTCCCGAAGATAAACTGGAAAAACGTCCCAAACCTGAAGGACCTAATGACAGTTTCTGCTCAAAGTAAGTAATAATGATCTGTCAGAGACAAATAAGCAGAGTAGAGGAGGCTGTTTGTTTATCATAATCTGTCAGCTAACAGGTAACGAGAGATGTATTCACTATAGGCTACGATGTAACCGCATGCCCTTGTTACGCAGAGGAATACAGTGAAAGTTGAGTTCTAGATGATGCACATCTGTTTGTGAATCATGGGAAGCATCACAAAAACCCATCTCAGAAATATTTGTCTTATAATGTGCTTTTAATTAGTCTAAAACAGCCATTAAAAGCAGCTAGCTAACTACGGCGGAGTGATTTAGCGGAGTGATTTAGCGGAGGGACACGCGGCGTGAGTCGGCTTAGGTCCGGATAAACTTTATATTTCCGAAAGATTAATGCACTTCAAAAAATGCATATGTAGCGTACTCTTAAACTGTGGTATTACTTTTTGATTTGAGTTATTCTAGGCGGAGAAAATAGCCTTTAAAGTCGTTATGGTAATTTTCTATTAGCGTCTATTTTTCGTCACAGATTCTTACAGTCTGTGGCTCTCTGGTGGAGAGGAGAGAACTTTCTACTGTATCTACTGTCCTTAGTGGCCATATGGAGCTCATACAACCCCACTTCAAAAATACTGAACTGTCCCTTTAAGATGCAAGCTCAACAAGACAGCCCAGTGTTTCTCTCTTTCTCTTACTCTTTCTCTCTGGGGAAAAATACATTGCCAAAGCATAACAAAAACAATCATATACAGTATTTACATAGCTATGAACAATTAGATTCAGTGTTATTATGAATGAAATGTAATGAACGATAGATTTGCTCTCTCTCTCTCTGTCTCTCCCTCTGTTGCTGAAGTCAGTGAAGATCATTCATCTACAATTAATCTTTATCCATCCTCTGTAAATATAAACCAACAATAATTTCTCTGGATCTTCAAAAGATTGGACTGTCATTCAGTTTTTGTGTGATCCGTACAGCAGACTGTCCTGAGGCTTGCAGTATTTCAGTTTTCTGGAATCTCAACAGTGGGCCTTCACATTTCCATCGTTTTGAGATAAATGTGTTAAAATGATTGATGGCTTCGCTTTGCTGACTGACGCTGGATACTTTATGGGTGTACTTGTGTCCACTGCTGCATTGACAACAAACTTTCCAGGGACACCAAACAGGCAAGAGCCATAGATTGATTTGGGACCTTGCAGTGTTACATTAGAGTTATTTAAGGTTTTGAAGGCGAAGAAAAACTTGACCTTTTTGACTTTGCTGGAAAGAGGATGATATTCTCAGGGCTGTGGGGGAAAGCAGCCAAACTCTTAAAAAATGTGGTTTGGTAAAAGTCAGGCCGAGGAAGAGAAACGGTGGTGATCAAATGCACCCTGACAAGACTAATCTGGTTTAAGTCCAGAGGTGGTCATGGATAAATCCTGGGCTACGCCAAGACATGTGAGCCTTAATTACATTACCATCAAAAGGATGATACTCTGTTTAACCTTTTGGCAGAGCAATTAAGATTACAGAATGGAGACTAACAATACAAATATGAAATCTAAGACTTATCAGCCTTCCCTTTAATGTGGGTCAAACGGAAAGGTTACATAAAGAAGAAATCCTGAGGGAAACTATCAATCCAGGGATTTTGTACTGACAGGTTTTTGGATGTAGTTAAAATTCTCGACATGCTTTATTTTCCTTTTGAATTGAAATTTGAAATCTTGCTTGGGGCTGATCACACACAAACACTGCGCTGACAAAATTGTCACAGAATGAAAATTGGCGAGCACTCTGAGGTGATCATTCGGCGGAGAACCTGCACATGTAGGACTTAAATCACTTTGCTGACCTTTGTACTTCTCACTAATGGAAAAAATGAAATACATATTGGAAATTTAATTTGTTAATCACAAGAGAGTAATGTGGCACTCAACTTAAACCCTCAAAGTTAAATGAAAATTTACAGAGGACTCATTTTTAAATCTCATGCATGTCATTGGTGCTGTTTGGCTTCCTATAAATAGAGCTCTGTAAAATGTAGAAAGACATAACATTCAACTGTTGTTTATTCCTCAGTTCAACTTAAAGGAATTCAAACTTTTAAGGGATAGTTTGAGATTTGACGTCAGTAAGTGGTACATTGCTGCTGATCTCCATGGCCCTGGTGCAGCAAAAAAAAAGAAGTATGACCCTAACTTAACTACCAGTCGTTCCTTACCAGTTTTAAGAGTGCTTAGAGAGTGTTGAGTTGAAAGAAGAAGACAAGAGTATAACAATGGTACTGTAATCTTGCCTTGAAAATGTACAGGTGTTATTCATACTGGTGTGAATAATTTGATTATATTCACAATATTTTTTCATTTTTTGCCAAGCAAGGTTTTTGTGCAAAAGGAATTAAACGCCGGTCCCAGATAATCACCTGGTCTGCTCAGTGATTGAAGCAAATAAACGCCCTGGCTTTTATTTGGTATTTTACGGTAGTTAAACAACATCAATAGATGTAATATCTGATCTATGGACAAAAACTTACTCTCTCACTTTAAATGTACTTTATATTGGCACTTCTTTGGTACACAGCACAGTCTTCATGTCCCTCCACCAGTAGAGAGCTGATCAACATGGAGCTTTTGCCCTGTTTGTAGACACGTGACTAACATGAAATCACTGGATTCTGTGGATGGCAGCACAGCTGTTGTCACCAGACTATTACTCATTTAGTCGTTAAAGTAAGTGCCCAGTAAGTGATTTTGAGATGCTGTTGATTTGTCAGGCATTGCTTATCCTCTTGAAGTCATGGATTATTAAAGAGATATTAAGTGTTTTTATGGTTTTATTGTAGGATATACTGAATGACAGTACGTAAAATGTTGCCAAAAATGTTATTTACATACATATTCTATCCTTTATGAAATAACTTTATTTGTAAAAATATCACTGCTCCAATTATGTAGTAACTTGCAATAATGGTAACTATAATAAGAACAAAAGTGCAGTAATAAACATATTAATTTACTCATTTCTCCACTAAGTAAATTCCAGACTGTTTCACAGACGGGTTTTTTCTCAAAATTTAAGTTGAGGTTTGTCTCAAATTTTGTTCAGCTGCTTTATTTTTATAATAAGTTCAGGGCAGTAATTTTTTACCTTTAGGGCAGTAAACAAAAAGTTAAAACATCAGGAGGGTTAAATTGACCCCTGTTAAATTTAGGGGACATTTGTTGTCCAGGTAACAATAATTAACATTCCGTTACAGTAGCTTAACGATTATGCCCATGCTTAAAAAACAACTTGACATGATAACCTTACACCTGGATATACTGAGCCTTATGGCCCCTTGACCACCCTTCAACAATACATTGCCCTTCCTGTGCTCCCGTCACAATAAAAGCAGCTGGAGGCGTCTTGTCACCTGAGTGTAAACACTTGTGTCGGGCCCCTTGCTGAAATGGCTGATACAGCCGTTTTGCTTTGGTTGGAGGACAGTCTCTCCTGAGGGTTGCATGTAGTGAGAAAGCAGGCTGCTCCATGGCGTGGCTAAGAGGAAATCTAAGTAATGTGACTCATCGGTCAGTGGAGTGGGAGTGTCGGGAGAAGCAGCTATCAGCAGACAGCCTCAGGCCCGAAACAAAATACAGAGCTGAGAGCTGAGCAGGTAGAAGACTCTGATTCTTTTCCCCCTTGGTGCTCACTTGCAGGATTCAGCAGCAACAATACAGCATTTCCATTTCTTTTCAGCTCATTCTTAATTGGATCATCAAGCAGGCGATAAAATGTTCAGCCAAAGCTTTTTTCCTTCATTTATCTGGTAAATAAAATAAGAGAGGCTGCTCTGAAAGAACCAAGTGTACATTTGGCAGTGCTTAATGAGACGTTTACAATACAGACTATTTATTTTAATTGCTCATCATTTTTATTGAGCATTTTGTGAGGCTGCATTCTTTCTGTTTCCACTTAAATTTCTTCTTAATCAAATAGCTCTATTGTCTCCTAAAGACGTCCTATTCTAGGATATTTGTTGAGTCTTTTTGACCAAGTTCAGAGCCTCAGGACTTGCCAAGTGCTTGGTCAAACCCCCTAAGCTTCAGCACCCCATTAAAAAATGTCCCTTTAATGTGTGCTATGCAGATCAGAGTGAATGTTGACAGCTGTCGATGACTACTTGGATAGGCTTCAGCCCCCAATCCTGAAGGGATAAACCATAATGGATGAAAAAAAAGTTAATTGCAACAACAAAAAATGTTGTAATGGCCTGATTAGAATTACTACGATTTTTTTTTTGTAAAACCCTCCCATTAACATCATGGCTGACCACTGTGGTTTTCAAAAAAGAGCACATCGCAGTAGAGATAAGATGTTTAACACACACTGTAAATGGTTACTGAGGATGGACTATGGTGAATCATGAGTGGATCATTTTTGTGCACTTGAAACACAAAGATGGATAGAAAATTTATATGTATAAATGTATAAACTCATATTTCAATGATCCATAGAAACACTGCATGAAAACAGATTGGAATTTATTGGAGTGTTAATTTTGTCAACTAATTATTGTCATCATATTTTTTGTCAACAACCTTTTTTCCCCTGACCAAAACTAGACTATTACTAAAAAAAAAGCGGACACTGACAAAAGCTAGAATTAAATCTACTGACTTTTTCATCAACAAATAGAAAACTAGAATAAAATGTTTGACAGGGAATTAATCCAATCACACCTAATTTCGCCATGTGGAAAGTAGAGAAAGTTAGGAATCACAACTACTTTGGTTGTGTGGAAAGGTTGGATGAGTAAAGAGGAGGGATGTATACTGCAGACCGGTACTTTAATGTGCCGGTCCCTAATTGTGTTGGTACCCAAATACCGTTAAGAATCTGGAAAAACTGCACTGTCATCGGTACTTGAACGTCTTTTCAACTGTCACGTAGTTATGACACAACTGCCGTCGACAGGTGTTGATGCAGCTGGCTCAAGCATGTCGGTGAGGGCTAAGCGCTCGAAGGTTTGGGCTCACCTTAGCAAAGTTAATGAAAACTCGACCCAATGCAATCTTTGTCAGAGGAAGTTGTGTCCAAGGGGGGCCACACTTGGAGCTTGCGCAGATTATAAAGCTAAAGGACTGCGGGCTATTTGATTGCTATAGCAACTCAAGTAAAGTTAGCAGCCCGGCTAACACTAAAGACTGCAGCACCGTGGTGGCAGCACCCGGTTTTGTTTCTGCTATGTCAAGTCACGGTAAGTTCTTTGTCTAGTTTGTAGTCATCATTACAGCATCGATTTTAGCACCACAAGATATATGGGTCTGTCTGTACGTGCAGTCTGTTGGGCGGCATATGAGAAGCATTTGTAATGCATTACTTCTGTTCTGTTGAAGCTTTATTATTACCTTGTGGTAAAAAAAAAAAAAAAAGTTGAATCTTTTAATATCTTGAAAAGTCTATTTTTTACACAAAATTACGTGTTGTAGTATCAATAACAGTATTGACAAGTATCGATACCAATAAGAAGTATCGGTATCTGTATTGGTATCGATAAAACCATAACGATATACATCCCTTGTAAAGACGGACACCCAGTCACAACTGTAGCTTCATGGTGGTGGAAGCATGTCTTCAGAATTCAAGGAAACGTAAAAAATCACTTACATTTTACAATTCATATTTCAGTAGCAAAATTTTTGCTGGATTTTGACTGAATTGTTGTAAAATTTCATCAACTAAAACTGGACCAAAATTAAAACTGAGAGCGCAGACCTCCGCCAGCACCACAGTCCTATCCCATATTGTGATTTTAACCATAAATATTAGTCCTACCTTTATTTCATGTAAATATTTAGATTCCTTGACCATGAAAACATACCATTAGCAATTGGTTTAATAATGACATCTATTTTAGTTCAGTAGTTACTCACGAAAGTTGCATTTTTCGTCATGGCGGATCCAGACAGTGATCCGGATCAACACCAAAATTGAATCACTTCTTTCTTTTCCCATGCTGAACATTTCCATTTCATCAAAATCCATTCATAACTTTTTGAGTTTTTTTCACAGACAGACAAACTCTCCCGAAAACATAACCTCCTGGTGGAGGTAACAATTTAGATGTCTAAGTGATGTCTAAAACTAAAAGATATTTTGGACAAAAGACTTAAACTAACATTTACAAGTGCTGTCAAAGTTAAAACTGTTTCATTCGAGGCACAGGCTGCATAGTACATCTTTTGTGCATATTTGACTTAAATTTAGAAGTGAAACGGGAATCCGTGCAGACAAGTGTTGCTCTCATCTGCGTCTGAACACTCCTAAAAGAAAAGTCATTTCACTCTTTAATCACTGTTGTTCTTTTTTTCCTGTTTTATAGCAGCCGTTTCACATCACAGGAACACTGTGCGCTCTCATGTCTGTAATGAACATCCCAAACCCTTTTCTTTTCTTCTGTCTGAGTGCAAACAGAGCCGCCTCGCTCATGGTGGATGTGTTAATGATTTCACCCAGCTGTGCAGGTTATTGCTCCATCCAGGAAACAGCAATCACATCATCTGGACTTCTATTACAGTTTTTTTTCTCAACATTCCTCTCCAGGTTTTTCCATCACGTCTCTTCTGATCTCTTTGTAATCACGAGCTCCAACAGGTGCAACTGCTGCTTTGATCGTTTACTCTGAGAGATTAAGCGTGCAATCATCGGCAAATCAGTTCAATGTTGCCTCTCGTCATCTACTCACAAGCTCACTGTGACACCTTCAATCTGTATCAGGGACATACATGAGGTTTCCTTAACATAGACTCTTACATTTGATCATCGCCGGGCCTGTTATGGTTGTTATTTTCATGTTGGTGGTGCGTGTAGACAAGGATGACACCTGAGTGGGGAAAAGAAATAAAACATGGCAGCACCCACACCCCAGTCCAGGTGGTGATGCAAGTCACTGCTATCAAACAGCCTAGGAAGAAAAATCACCCAGCCTCCCCCATTTCAAAGCTTGTTTGAGCCTCGTCTTGACCATGTCCGCATGCTGGGTTATCATGCCAATTCAATCTGGAGAGGCTGAGGTTCAATTAGATTTTTTTTCATCTTAAAATTACGTAAAACTTTACTTTACTTAAACAAATTCACAAACCCATTTGTTTACAGCTTGCACACTGTTTTTATATTTTCTGTTTTAAATATATAAGCATGGAAATTGATTATTCTCTGTTTATATCTACTTTGAACACTACAAGCACAGCACAGACTTGCTCTAATTTAATATTTGATATCATGTTTGACATGATTTAGGGCCGTAACAAAGAAGACTGACACTTTGTGAGCACCTTTAAATTCAGGTATTTCTGCTTTTAGATTAGATTAGATAGAACTTTATTAACCCCTTTGGGAAACTCCCTCAGGGAAATTAATAAATGTAAAAATAAAATTTCATTGATTAATTATTTTTTAAATCTATTAATTGATTAATACAAAAATGTACCACCCGGTTTGCACTGAATGCAAAAAAAAAAATCCCCAAATTTTTGAAAAATCCCAAAAGTTAACATTGTGTTTAAAGGCATATTATGCGACTTTTTGGCCTGTAGGTGTCGCGCTAGAGCGTCTGAGCGAAAATCAAAACAAAGGGGCTGTTCAGTGAATAATGAGAGGCTGTTAGCCACACCTCCTCCACTTCACTGCCCCCCCTCCTTCCAAACGTCCTGCAGATCGTCAACAAGAAGAAACATGACTGACCAAAGGATGAAGCTGTTCATGAACACGTCTAACAGAGAGGTAAGTTTACAGAGCACGTCCTGATAAATCCTCTGACTGCTGTGTCTCTGACAAAAGGTTACCTTTTTGTTACGAGCGGCGTTTGCCGTCTTTGTTGTTGATTCATAATTCTGCTCGAACAGCTACAGCTAGTTAGCCCACACTTCCGTAAGCTATAACCTGGGTGGTGATACAGAGCGGAGAGCAGACAGAGCTGCAGTCTTTACCTGAGGCTGAAGGCTGCAGAGGCCGCTGAGCGACGGTACACACAGACGGACGAGCTAACTAGCTGCTAATCGCTAATAGCTGCTAATCGCTAATAGCTGCTATCAGTGTTGTTTTCTCTTTGATAGACTGCAAGGATTTGCTTCAGTAATGTTTGTTTGGAGTAAATATGCTCGTTTGTGACCCGCTGTCAGCAGATCTACGTCCACCTACTTTTTGGCTCTAATGCTAAAGTCAGCTGAAAAAGTAAATAACGACAGCATGTCTGAGGTCTGTAATGGTGTAAAGTTAGAAATCTTGACAGTGTTGAATCTTCAGTAATCCACCCGCTCTCTTCTCTTTCCTGGCACACATCAGGCCCTCAGAGAGCGGCTCTGACCAGCTGATGAGGCCGGGAAGGGGCGACCAGAGCCGGGGACGGAGCGGCGGAGGAGGAGACCCTCAGTACAGACAGGTAATCACTGTTATGAGGACGTCACACTACATACTGTGAGGATATGATAAAACTGTGGTCATAGACGAAAATTATAAGTATTTCATATTTGTACTCAAACGTTTTCATATCCACAGTTACAAATAATAGAAGCAATTTCAATATTTTTGATTTATGAATCTAGTATTGTAAAAGCAAAAAGTATTCTACTCCAAGTAAAAATGTACTCAGAGTATTTGGTATTCTGAATGAATTTTCTGAGTGTGAATAGCATATAAGCCAGCCTGTGAACAGTCAGTAATTTATCACATACTAATGCTTTAATATATAATGTTCCATAAAAATAACATCATGTAACAAAAAGTGACGTTTTTCTGTTACCTATGAAATTACAGCAGAAAGATGTCAGACTTTTTCTAAACCACAATTTTTTTACAATGCAATGTCTACTTCACTTTCTAAAAAGTAAAATTTGCCCTTGATATTATGTGATTAGTGATAGTGATTTATTATTTCATATCCATAAATGTACTTCACCAAACCATCAGACAGCCTGTGTTGTGTTCATGTTTTTCAGGTGCTGCTACATAAGCTGACTGAAGACGTGAGAGCCATCAGCAGCTGCTCTGAGTCCACAGCCCGGCCTGGAGTCTGAAGCAGCAGCAGAGAATTAAGAACAGAGGGCTGCTCAGTAAAATAATGTTTTTAGGAATTACAAGACAAGTGCTGAGAAGTTTTTCACAGTTTGACTACTGGCTAAAAGTGCCTTTTGCTTCATTCCACAATGTTTTATTAGAGAATGTATTTTTATTGTCTTTCCTTATGGTTAATCAGTGCATGCACTGTGAGTGAAACATCAGATAAAGTTATTATCATCATACAGGCTTTGTATCTTTATTTTTAATAAATATAATTTGAGAAGGAAATATACTGATTTTTTTTATTGCTGACCAATGATTTCCATGTTTTGTTTAGCCACTTGCTCCTTTTTCACTATGAAACTATTTTGCCTCTTGTGTCACTCCACACCTTGTGTTTTTAGTACAAGAGCAGAAACGTATGCACTTTGTCAAGAAAAGTAAGTTAAACCTGTATTAATGCACATATATACTTTAATAATTACTTTTGGCTTCAATTTTCTTATTCTAGTACATATGTTTGAAGTACAGAAAGTAACATTTTAGGCTTTTTGAAACACTAGAAAGTAGATCTACAGATATGTATTTATTCTGTGTTATAAAGCCATGGCAGTTGGGCACTTTGTGTGCAGGATATTAATAACAAATAATCAACTAATATGAAAAGTCAGACTCATTTGGAAAAACCTAACTGAAGTGGTTATCAAAATATTGTTGAGAAAAATACTGAACTTATAAGTGTCTGTCTCTGGACTAAAGGCTTAACAAATGGTAAGCCAGCCAAATACAACTACCTGCAGTTTACCCAAGTTATAAATAAACCACAGTATTTCAAAGTGATTTTTGGATGTCTCACAAAATACATAATTCACTGAAATATAATTTTCACTTATTTTTATTTTGATAATCAGCCCTGAGACAATGTGCAACTAAACATGACTGAAAGATAGCAAAAGGTGATACTGAACAACACTGGAAATGCAAACAAACATTTTGTGTGAGAAATGTATGTAGTGATTAAACACGTGCTTTACAGATGGCTGAATGAACTCTGTCGGTGTAAGAAAGAGCACTGTGGTGTTTAGGAGTCACTGTCAGCACAGCATGTAGCCGTCTTTCTGGCCTTCCTCTTCACAGCCGCTGAACTTCAGGTAAAACTGAGTAGTCGTGTCTAATAAAGAGGACAAAGGGCTTGGACATCAGCTCTTCCACTGTTGTACTTCTGGCAGTGTTGGACCTGTGAACATGGACAGAAAATCTTATTCTTTTGGTGTAATACTACCTGCAACCAAATGATTGCGGTATAACTAGACATTTTCAAAAACATGCCAATACCTAACTCTAACTTCAACACATTAAGATAAAACTCTTCATATGACTTAGTGTGGTGGGAGCCAGTGGTTTTCTATATTATTCTTTAAAAAATTAAATATTTAGATATTATAGTAGATGGCAGATTCACTGATGTATTTTAGTAAATAAGGTCATCACAGAGACATAACACAGCTGCTGTTCCAATATACCACAGAGAAAATCATTCTTACTTCAGACTGTCTGCAGTGGTAAAGTTGCTTCATAAATCACCTCAAAACTACGTTCATATGCAGGTTCATTTAGATAACAGCCCCCAGCTGTGCTGCTTCTGAGACCTGCTACCTTTATGTGACGGACATCTAAACTTTAAACAGTGTCCCGGTGAGATAAATGACCTAAAGTGATCTGGATTCAGTCAGTACAGAACAGCAGACAGGCTGAACGTGTGTTCATGTTCATTTATGTTAGCGTTAGCCGCGTTAGCTGCGTTAGCATGCTGCTGCATCGTTTAGCCGCAGTCTAACGTTAGCACATATTAGCTTTCACGTCGGCCCAAAAGACTCGGACAAATGACAAAGGTAAAAAGGGAACAGCATTAACTACACACACAAAGCCTATTCTGTTATTCATGCGTCTGTCTGTGACATGTCACGAACACGCTCACGCTACACAGAAACATATAAAGACACTTACCTGTCCATACGCAGGTCCAGCTCTGGCCTGTTTGAGCCTCCTCCTCATGCAGGGCTCTCCATTGTGATGAACTCTCCTCAGTCTTCTCTATCTTTAGTTATTTCATGTCTGTTTGATATTTTCAGTTGTATTTATTTGTGCCCCTGTATAGCAGAGGATGTTTGCCGATCAGTCGATAACAATGAGTCTTTGCGTTATGGCGCCGCCTCCTCTGTGATTGGTCAGCACTTCTGGGGGTTTTATCCAGAGGTAGGGGCGCCAGGGGCGCTAGAGGGAAGGTTTACGCCCCAATCCGTCCGGATGATGTTTACATAGAGCTGATATCAACACAGGCAGAAGGGGGAGGGCTTAGCTTTCACTGTGTGGAGCATGGACTGAGAGAGATATTATGATGCAGTCTACTGTGAATCTGATAGGAAAATGTGTGAAATGTCGGATATTATACCTTTAAAAAAAAAATATCATACCTCTAACATGAGTTCATAGATTCACTTCAAAATTTACAGGATAATGTACAAATATAAGGAAAAAAGTTTAAATCCTTGAGTCCTGCCTTTTTTGGTACCAATATATAACTAGACCATATAAAAAGAGAAAACCTATTCAGTAACACACACACACAAACTCACACACACACCCACAATGTATTTATAAATGTGTTAACTTTTTCTCAAAAATGAGAAAACATTCATTTTGAAATCTTTCAAAGACTTGTTTAAAACTAAAAATGTTACGCCTATTTTTTTGTCAAATGAACTGCAACAACTTAAAAGTCAATTCTTAACATTTTGCAAAGCCTCTTTGGCCTTACAGCTTTCGTTCTCACTCCCTTTGTTTTTTGTATTCTTCTCGGCCGTCTCTTTTTTGTTATTGAGTTTGGGATATTTTCTAGCTTTTCTGTGTTATGTCCCTGGGTGTATATGATGTAGTTATTTGATTTCTTGTGGAGTTCTTCTGTGTGTTTTTTGTCAGCAAGAGGATATTTGTGTTCAGGTGTCCTCCTGTGCTGCTTTCATCTGCATTAAACTGTTTTTTCTGTGTTTTCTTGTTTCACAGTCTGTTTATGTATGGTCAAGCCATTACATTTTGGTGCTGATCCACACATTTGTCTGAATGCAAAAAAAAAATCCCCAAATTTTTGAAAAATCCCAAAAGTTAACATTGTGTTTAAAAAAAAAATCATACCTCTAACATGGGTTCATAGATTCACTTCAAAATTTACAGGATAATATACAAATATCTATCTATCTATCTATCTATCTATCTATCTATCTATCTATCTATCTATCTATCTATCTATCTATCTATCTATCTATCCATTATCAAGGTAAATTTCATCTGGATATGATTGAGTTGACTTCACAAAAAATACAAAAAATACTGAAGATTATGATAGCAAATCCCATTTCATTGCAGTTTATTTGCAAACTGACATCACCATTTTTCAAGTCTACGGTATGTCACTACATTTCCCAGCTTCTCTTGCAATGCCGGTGACGGAGTTCTCCACATGCAGAGACGTGAGCGGAAACTCAGCCGTACAATCAATGTGGAAAAGCCACCGCTGTAACTGAGCTGCTTGACAGAGGTCTGCACTCTTTAAGTGCTTTTCTACAATATATTGGACTGGACTGGACAAAAATGTTCAGTTTTAGCGGCTTCAAATAATTTAAATACTTTATATTTGTACATGAACACTTCTTAATGTTCTCTAAATATTTATTTTCTGATTTTGGCCAAGTGTGACTGAATTTTGTTCTTCTGTGTTCTGTTGACACTGTATATTGCATAAAATTTATGGAATCTTGAATGAAGACTGTACCGTGTGAACTTTTTCTATATTTAAGTTTTTATTCATTTCTAAAAAGTAGCAGGTTTGGAGATAAGACATTGGTGCCTAATTGTATTTAACATAGGCCTGTGATCTGTCAACCAATCTTTATTTGTTCAGTGCCAAAACATGACAAATGTTATCTCAAGAAGCTTTACAAAGGAGCAGGTCAATGCCATACTCCTCCTTTGTTTTTTATTATTTTATTCAATTTGTAAATCTATTTGTCTTTTTATATTTTTATGAGAGATTTATGAAGATGGAGGCAGGCATAAATAAAGCGACTGAATCGAGAACTTGTGGTAGTGATGCATATGTGAACGCCAAACCCATAATTCTGTCCTTGTTCTTCAGTGCTAATTATAAACTGAATGTGATAAAATTAATAGCTATGGTTTTCTTATTTGATATACTGTGTTTATTTAAAAAGTGAAATGATCATCAAATGAGCGCAACAAAAACATTAAGGTTCTGGAATATAAAGAGTTTCACGTGGATTTATCGTCATTTCTTTCTGACAAATAGTACAATATTTAACATTTCACTTCTGTGTGCTTAAATAGTATACAGTGGCATCATTCTGCCATTTTTTCCAGGAAGGCCCTCCTCCACCAAACTCAAGCCTCGCCAGGAGTGTCACTGGCAGGACGTCCCTGTCTACATGCCCAAATGCATTAGGTTGCTGTCATGTGATCTGGCTGATGAGCTATTTTCATCAACAGGCAGTTGAAGTGGGCCAGCGTTTAATGCCATTCTCTCTCATTTTTTTCATCAATTGAGCCTCGCCTGCCTCCATCTAACCCCTGCAATGTGATAGCTGAATGAAACCAATCAGTGTATAAACTTTGCTGAAATCCAGACGCTGAGGTGAAGCATTTTCACCAGATGTCGAGGATGAATGTGGGTAAATGCATCTATTCTCCCTGAATGCGTAGGTAAGCATTAGCCCTCACATCAGTGAACATTTACTGGAGACGGGCTCAGCAGGGTCTTCCCCCTGCGATAACAGCAGCAGCAGTAGCTCTGCTTTAATTCCACTGAATTAGCCGTTATTCTGTCTCTGGTGAAGTGGGTACACATATGGCTGTACTGAAGGTGCACTGAGGTGTTGGAGCATTAAAGTGACGTCTGATCAGAGAGCCAGAGAGATCTGAGTGGGAGAGGCAGTGACGTCTCTCTGAGTGCCATCTAATCTGTTTCAGTGCAATAGTTTTCTTCCTCTGGAGTTTTTTGCTGATACCAAACAGTTCTGGGAGCATTACCACTTTGTGAGCTCAAGCTGAGCCTGATATACAGAAGTGATGGAAATGCAGCTCTTTTTACTGATGCTGGTGATTTGGCTCAGCTTAGCAATTAGAGCTCCTCCACCACCGAAAGGCTCGATCAAACATTTTGGCTGCATTGAATCAGTGAAATTTAGCAGTGGTTTGATCTATAACTGATGTGGGTGCATGTGTTTTACCTTCATTTTTGAACATAAACATTATCAGAACATGTCTTTGATTAAAACAATGCACAATAACTTGACTCTTTTGGTTTGGTTTTCTTTCACACTATTGTTTTTCTGGCAGTCTTTTGTCTGTGAAATGCTGCATGATACAGCCCAGAGAAATCAGCAGTGTTTCTTAGGCCCCATCCACACGAAGCCAAACCGAGGTCTAAACGCATAAGTTTTTTGCCGAATCTGCGTATCATCCTTAAGAAGACGGCGTTTTGGGGGTCTATAAATGATCATTTTTGAAACGAGGTTCCAGAGTGGAAAGATTTTGAAATGCCGTATACGCAGCTCCGTGATTACTGGCTTTTCGCAAGTTTTCAAATACGCTTACGTCATAGTTTCATATCTTCATTGACATGCATACGCCACACGCGGCATAGGCGTATGTGAAGCATATGTGCTGATGAAGCTAGTGACCCTACTATCCCTGTTGCAGCAAAATCTCCTTCTCAATCACCACCAAGTTTAACAAAAAATTATCGAGGACACATTACGCCACTTTATGATCACTTTATCACAATCTCTGTTAACAACTTTTTCCGCAAGTGCGCATGCTCACTGTTTTTTCGTCTGTTTCCGCTTGTTTCCGTCATACAGCGCCCCTAGAGGTCTGGCATGTGTTTTACAGCGTTTTGATGCAGATTGAGTGCATTCATATAGGCGCACACATTTTCTGAGACACCTTTGTCTTTATGACTATCGTTTTGGAAACTGTTAAGCGTTTCGTCTTCGTGTGGATGGGGCATTGGTGTTGTTTATATATGGCTTTCACGTTTCATGGAGTTTTAACTTGTACTTGTAGATGTAGTGACAAACTGTTAACAGACAAGGGTTTTCTTATTGTGTTCCTGATCCCATGTGGTAAAATCCTTTAGAGAATGATTTGGTTTTTAATGTCAGGCTGCCTAAGAGGCCCAGGTCATGGGCATTCAGTGATGGTTTTGGGCATTACTGCTTGCATACTGAGATTTCTCTGGATTCTCTAAATCTTTTGCAAATATTATGAACTGTAGATGATGAAATCCCTTATTTGTTTTGCAAATGTATCTAGAGAAACATTCTTTGACTGTTGGACTATTTGCTCATGTAGTTGTTCACAAAGTGGTGCAACTCACCCCAGCCTTGCATTTGAATCACAAAGTCTTTTGGAGGTGCTCGTTTTACAACTTAATATGACAGTCACATGCATCTACTTATCCTGTTCACCCGTGGATTGTTCCAAACAGGTGTTCCTAACCTTTTCAGTGTTTTGTTGGCCCTGTCCCAGCTATTTTGGAACCTGTTGCATGCATCAAATTTAAAAATGAGTGAAGATTTATTTAAAAAAAAAAAAAAAAATGAATCAGTGAGAACATTTAATATCTTTGTCTTCCTTTTGTATTAAATGGAATATAGGTGGGAAAGCATTTACAAATTACTATATTGTTTTTATTTACATTTTTCACAGTGTCCCAACTTCATTGGAATTGGGGCTGTAAAAAAACAAGAGTTGCATGTAATTTATGAGTACTGGAGTTTGATATACACATACAAATATTAAATGGGGTAGTTTAACCTTGTAATGCCTGAAAACAAAAATTATAAATGGAAATTCTATTTTTTTTTATTTAGCTGAATTGTTGATTTCACTTTTTGTTTGAAATCTTAAAAACTCAAAATTTCCATAAAATGTAACATGTATTTTCTATCTCATTTGATACATTAGGTATTTTTGGCAACTGATAATCCATTTGACGACATTTTATCATTCACCTGAATGTATTTTGGTGTTTTTTATAAATTGTTGATCATATTGATTTGATAAAGGTAACATAAAAGTTTGTATCAAATATGATGCAACAGGCTTTAAAGGGTTAAATTCAGTCTGCATTAAATAAATTAAAATGTCAGATGTTAATCAGTGTCCTAGTTTCTTTATGGATTCATTGTATAAAATGTAAAAAGTTCCACATCCATAAATCAGCAGATGTCTGTGATATTTCATCTTATGATAAATTCACTCTCCGGTCGGTGCTTGGTGTGGATGCTGCTTGTCCTCAGCCTCAGATACTATTGTTATAGTCAGACTGGAACACAAGGGTGATATTTCCATGACTACAATGCTTATTGTTCCTACTAAACCAGAATCGGTTTTCTCATCTGTCATGATTATGCACCTTCATGCTCCTCTCTGGGGCCAAAATGGTTTTATTTAACCTGGGGGTCATTGCATTCGTCAGCAAGCATTTACTGTAATGCTCTGCCAGCAGTGGTCAGTGCCAACATGTAGCTTTAGCCTCAAGTGGTCAGATAAGTTTTTAAAAAGTGTTTTAGAGGTGTAGAAATCTTTAAAAGCAGAGATGAATCCACAACAACAAAGCCGGATTGTTAGACTGATGGTTCGATGTTTGCCCGAGTTCAAACTTTGGTTTGAATGTCTGTATCTGAATTAAGTGTTGTACATTAAACAATCAAATCTGACAATATTCGAGTGTTTTTATGGTTACCTGTTTAGTGCATCGATGCATCCATGAAATGAACAGTTGCTTAAGAAACTTAGGTTTACATTGAATATCATAAAACCAATCAAGAACCATCTGTTAAAGGGGCACACCAACATTTTTATTTGTTTCATGTCTTGCCTCACATTCGAGTCCATGACAAGCAGATAGAAACCTACTCAGACACTGGGAGTCAATGGGTGGCTTTATCCTGCCTCTGCCTACAGTCATCAGATAAACTCTTTAGCAGCTCTAAACAGTCATGTGTGCCTGTTGTGACTCATTTTTTTATCGTGTTGTTACATTTTCTATCACTGTATTGTCTTAATGTACTTGTAAACAGAGGCTTTGTTTTGTTGAACTACTTGCGCTGTGATTTCCACTGGAGATGTGGAACCTTTAGTTTAGTTTTAGGGATGTCAGTGTTTGTTGTTTCCTATGATGATCTGACCAGCTGATGGCCCTACATCCTAATACTAAAGCTCGAAAAACAGGGGCTTTGTCGAGAAGAATCTTGCTTTAACATAATGCAAAGCCCACATAGTTTCTTTAGTTGTCATAACCTATAAGTGTTGCCTTGTATCTACTGGCGACCATCATCTGCCCCAGATATCTCCCCCCAGGGACAAAGCTCTCTTGTTCCTTTATTGGCACTCATATTTACTAATCCCATAAGCCTCTAGCAACCCCACTTCATAAAACCCGAACTAACCCTTTAATGCTCAACCTTTGCAGAACGAGAGCCCCCCAATTGGGGAATTTTGAGAGGCAGTCACAAACACAGCGAAATATAAGGTACTAATCAGGACCCAACAATGAGATGCTATACATCAAATTAAACAGCTGAACCTGGGCAACAAGACAATATAAACCTTTTTAGACACCCTAAGCACAACTTAAATTACAACTAAATGAATAACAACATATCAAACAGTTCCGCTGTGTTGAACCACTCACCATATTACACCTTCTACTGCGTAAAACCTAAATGTAAGACACACAAGCTTTACCTCACATGAAAACTTAGAATGCAAGGAATCCAGCAATATGAAGACTTATGAATTGCACAGTCTTTTCTCTGCTGTTCCTGGCATGATTCACTTTGTAATAGGAATCTGTCTTTTGGTTGACTGTAAGAACACAGTGGTACAAGTTTATCATGTAACTATAATTCAGGAACAGCAGTGCTCTCCGTGAGCTAATTATAAGAATAAGGGTTCAGTTGGGGCTGATGTGCTGAAGTGGATTCAGGAGTTCCTGTGCTGATCAAAAATACCTCTTTATCGGGATAATTATGCCACTTTCAAAATGAGGTGACAGCAGATGGTCTCTTCTGTGAAAGTGTTCTTGAGACCTTTTACAGCTACCATTCAAGTGGTTATGTGCTGTGCTCAGAGTTTGTACTAAAAGTGGATTTTGAGTGAATAAAAACTCTATTTCAGGGAAATCAAGTCACATTTGTTCCATATCCCACTTTCTAAAACCTGTACATCAATGTCTAAAATGGGAAACACTCTTAACTTTGTGTAAGGAGTAACAAAGATGAGAAGATTCAAACACTTTTTTGACTGTGTGCTGAATGTGAATTAATCATAAGCTTGTTAAGTGAGTTTTCTTATTTTTATCACTGTTATTTCCTAAAAAAAAAAAAAAAAAAAAATGTACCCACTTGTGATACAAAAGTAACTAGAGAATTTGCATTTCCATGAAGGAAATGCATTGAAATGCTGAGCGTGACTGCTGAAACTGTGAAATGAAATTGCTAAAAGTAATGCAAAGAAAGTTGAAATTTGTGATGAGTAGTTGTAAGTAGTAAATCAGGGCTGAAAATGTGTGAAATGTGCAATAAAAATGTTTGCAGAACATTATAGCTACTGGAGGTCAGATGTGCAGGTCACGTGACCAAGCTCTAACTTCAAAGAAATGTGCAAAAGTAGATGCTGCTTCAACAGTCACATCTCAGAAACTGTAGCAGATAGTGAAAAGTGCACGAAATACTGTTTGCAGTTGTGAGAGAAAGCAGAAAATGACTGTTTTGTAACATGTTTCAATGTGGTGATATTTGTAGATGTACCTAATAAAGTGGCCAGTCAGTGTAATTTATGTGAAATGGGGTTGAGAGTGCAAAGAAAAGCACGAATATGCTATTACAATGAAGAATCTGTATCAGATGGAGAATAAGATAACACAGGCTCTGCCTGGATTCAAACCCACCAGCTTTGATTCCATGGTCTGCTGTTCTGACCACTCGGCTATGGGGCCAAATATGCTGAGTCCTCGAAAGCACGGTATTTCACCTAGTTGTATTGTGCGCATGTATAGTGTCATACAGCAGGCTCATAACGCTCGGTACTTCCGGGTAAACGAATGCTCGCTGTGCCAAAACCATGGTAGATATCAGAAAAGGGATTGCACTGTGAGTATCCAAAGAACTTGCTGAAGCTATGGTTGTAATTTCACGTCTGTACTGTCGAAAATGTTGACACAGTGGCGAGTTAAAAACGGGCTTCAAAGTGAAGCACTCCGCATCCCGGAACTGAAAAATTGCATAACAAGATAATTCTGCTGAAGTTTTTGTGTGTGTGAAGGAGGGCTGCGGTCTAATGAGTCACTTGACACGCTCTAAGTCCAGAGCAAACCATAAAAAACTCGGTGTTGCTCAAAAATTCATATTTAAAAAACTGTTGAAGCCAGCAAAAAGCTGATGATATGTAAAAATAGCTGAGAAGTCAGTGCAGCTTTTAAAGCACGGATGACGTCTGTAAGTGGAAGCATACCCAATCTATGGAGCTTCAAAGTTGCTGAAGTTTTCAGCAGAGCTGCGGAAATGTCCCATTGATTTCAATGTAAAAATACATGCCGAAATTATTTTTTACTGTAAAAAGTATAACTGTTAAACCTGTGAAAAATACAAGCGCACTTTTCCTGAACATACTGCATATGTCAATTTTTTTCTGTGAAAATCTGTGCAAATTTGAAGCCTGTGAAAGGTGGCAAAATCTCAGGAATAAGAAGAAGAAGAAGAAGAAAAAGAACAAAATGGAGTTTAGGGAGAACAGTATGTTGAAATGCTGAGTCAGCATTAATTAATTACACTCAAATTTTCTCTTTGCTTCATAAAAAGAAACTTTATTTTTCACACCATGTTGTTTGTAAAAAAGAGAGTATGTTTTTACAAAATGGTTGACAATTAAATGTTATATATTTTAATGAGCACAGTAGACAAATCTTTATTTTTCTATTGATCAATCCTCTAAACATTAGGTAAATTACATGTTTTTTATAACACGGTTTTCCCCTGAATTTACAAATTCTAATAATTTCTACAAAACAAATACTAGAATGTATTTAACACAAATATGTGTGTTTTCCCTCCCTAATCAAATATTCTAATGTTCACAATAGTCATAAAACTGGTTTTATTTAGTTTTTAGTTGATGGTGTTTTAATGTACTTAAAGGAATACTCAGACGATTTTGGACCCACGCCCTTTCCCTATCATTGACAAAGTGAGACAAGCTCAAAAATACCTTTTTTGTGTCTCTGTGTCCAGTGGCTGGCTCCCAGCTGTTAGCATCGTAGGTAGCTTAGCTCAATCGCTGGAGGTCGATAGGAGTCAGAGCCGGACTGACAAAAGTGGACAAAATACTCCTTACAGTGGTCCAGGGGATGGCGTATTAGCACGTGAAGTAAATCCGAATGGTTATAAAACATTTTTAAAGACGTGTTTGCTTTTCAATCCGTTAAAATAACGTTTTGATACACACAGACCTGCGCATGCGCAGTGCTCCGCGGAATGATATACCAGCGCACAGTTTACAAAGCCCGGTGAGTTTTGTAAACCAGTGACTTTTTTGATGAAAGGAAAAACATCATGCCTGTGTCAGTAAACTCTTGTTCAACTTCCTCATCCATCGTGGCCCTTGCAGCTGTTGTGAGGCTACATAAACATGGTTACGTCCGAGGGTTGCCTTCTTCCGGCTGCTACTGCCGTTCCGTGGAGCACTCCGCATGCGCAGGTCTGTGTGTATCAAAACGTTATTTTAACGGATTGAAAAGAAACATGGTTTGGCCATTGCAGGCCTTTTGATTTCCCTTGTATTATAACATAAGGCTCATGTCATTTTCAGCATTGTTTTCTTGCTTTGTTCAACATTTAATACTTAAATGACTGAACAATTCAACAAACCTCATACATTCCACTGAGGGCATTTTCCTATGAGTGACACAGGCAGAAAAAAATGATGACAAAAGTATTTCCTCTTCTGGCACTTCTTCAGCTTGATTTCCTCTCTCTCACAGTGCTTTTATCGCCATTTCCCATCCATTTTCAGGGGTCTTCAGAGTTTCAGTCCTGTCCATGTAGGCACCATCAACTCACCAGTCTAGAGACCATTTCTTTCTGATTACCTTCAGCAGCCCTATTACTCTGGTTTGCCTTGTGACAGCGTTTCCTGTTGCAGGGGGAAATGATGCAGGGCTTTTTTGTTTGGTTTACTTTTATCTTTTTTCTTTTTTGGGGGGATCATTATGTCTTTCTGTTCATGTGCCAACATGTAACCTTGACCTACATGTGAGCCTCATTTAATAACATGTTTAGTATCTAAGCTCAAATTCTGTGCACTCGCTTATGTAATTTAGTGCCGTTGAATGACGGCTGTTGACTTTTATGTTCATGTCTGAAAACAATTATAAAATGTATAATTGGATTAGGGAGGGAAAACAAACAGGTCTATTTACATAATTCAAAGAAATGTGATTACATATATTTGTGTTAAATACATTCTAGTATTTGTATTGTAGAAATCATTGTTCTGATGCAAACTTAAGCTTCATGGGTAGCAGTAAAGCACATATGTTATTCACCACAAGAAAACAAAGAGAAGAAGAATCATCCAAGTGGCATTATACAAAATTGCAGTGCTTCGGCAGTCATACTACCTTTAACCAAATGCAGTGTGGTCTGATGCAGTTCAACAATGACATCTTTTTTTTAAATGTAGTGACCTGTTAAGAGTTTGTTGTACTGTTTTTTACGTTGTTAATATGTAGATTTTTGGCTTGACTTTTTGTAGCAACATCAGTCCAAATGATGGCAATCAAATATTCATGACTTTTAAATATTTTAATTCCCTAATTGCCAGTATTTGTCATAACACCACAATGTTTCTATATTAGAAAGGAGGAAACATTAAGATTATTAAATCCTTAGATATGCCATTGGTTCAAGTGGCAGTTACTTTAATGCATTATTACTTTTTGCACAATGTCAAGAACTTACTCACTCTTATCAGCGCAAAAAGTCTGCTTTTCATGAGGCACTATAACGATACTTTACACTGATATTATTTCTTAACATTTTTTGCTTGTTTTTTTTAAACCAACATCGGTCCAAATCATACACTTACATACTTGTGAATTTTACACATATATTAACCCTATTAAATAAATAACAAAAAATAATCATTTTAAAAATACTACATGCAGGCTAAAAAAATGTTTGTCTTGGATTATTGCTGTCTGGATGGCTTGGTGGTGCCGCAGGTAGAAGGTTGCCAGTTCGATCTTCTTTCCTATGCCCTTCTTTGGTTGGCTACTGGTTCAAGGTTTATCAACGTTAGTTAAGATAATCATCAGCCCTGCCAGGACAACAAAATGTAAGGCAGTAAATATGACGGATGGTTTATTGCAGCCTAGGATATGTCCATGATAAGAAAAAAATGATATTAATGCATTTTTACTGATCAATTCTCACATTAATTTTCATGTGGGTAAAATGGCGACACCTTGTGGACTGTAGTAAAAATGATCAGTTCTAAAGCAAAAGCCCAGATTGACACCCATATATAGTAACATCTATTTATCATGCTCTAATGGAAGAGAGAACAAAAAATGCAATTTGAATGGTTTTAGTGGCACTTTTTTGCCCTTAACAGTCTGAGTGTAACTCTTGTTTGTAAACAGTGTATTTTTTCGACTTACTGTGGACAAGTCAAATAATTGAAACTACACAACTTTGCCAAGATTTATGCTATGCAAAAACTATGGAAAAATGTATAATGATAAAATGCACAAAGGTCTGTAAGGCAGAAGAGATTGTTCAAAGTGGCCTTTGACACAACCTCACTCACAACTGATCAACATTAGCAGCAAAGAAAAAAGCAAACCATGACATCCCTACTAGAAACATGATGTTGAGAGCTGCAGTGAAGAGAAAACGAGCAGGTAGAAAACTATGAATGTATTCTGACATCTTTTAAACTCTTTGCCCTTAAAATACAGAAGCTAACACATGGGATCAATAGTCTATAACAAGGGATCAAGGCATGGGGATGTTGTTACCGAGCCCTCGAGTTCTTCCGTCTCCCAAGTATGTCAAAAGCGAAGTCATTATATTCCCTTCACCTGTATCAAGTTCCTCCACTGCTACTCTCGTCTGCTGCTTTCACTATGATGCCCTGAGGCAGTGCTGATGCAGTGAAATGTGCTGTGAAAATGCTTGGGAGAATATCCACAACCCTCTCGATCAATAAGATTTTTTCCCCCTCAGAAGTCTGCGGCTGTGGGGAGTTAACTTAGGTGAATTCCATTATAACGACAAGCTACAGAGCAGTTTGAAATCCGAAGCGAGGATAATATCTCTGACCTTTACTTTTATCTCCACGCAGTTTCACGGGAACAGTAAGTCTCTTGATAATCTGCATCCTGAGAATTGATCAGATAATGGTCCTGTTTGTTAATATTCACGCCTCTGAATGTGGCACCGTCCTTGTTTCATTGTTCTTGGACAAAAGAAACTCTTTTAAAAAAAAAGAATGGATTAAAGTGACCCCGAAAGACTTGCTGAGACATCGATCCTCCTTTAACCTCAGGAAAGTGTTAAGTCACCATGTTTTAATATTCAAGTGCAACTTTTGAGCTGTAATTTTGGTGAGCTCTTTCAGGGGTGTTTTAAATTAGAGAAGAAGTAATCAAGGGTACCGGCTGCTGGTCCGGCCTTGAATTGTAATGTGTTTTGCACACAGCAAAATAGATAGGCATGAATGACTTTGGCCTTTTCCTTCCTTTCTAATTCTCCTTCAGCATCAGAGAAAATTGATAAGGAAAAAATGCCAAGTCACTCAAGCTTTTCTGGGAGCTTTGGAGCAAAAGACAGACAGGCTTGTTTGCTTGTATTTATTCTTTCAAACTGTCACGCTGGTCACGAGCCAATCCGAGCTCAAAATGAAGGAGGTGGGGAGAGATTTGTTGGTAATGCTTAAGGTTCCTCCTTAATGACCCAAAAAACAATGTGTAAATGTTATGGATGTAAAGACCATTTGCCTGTGACATCACAATCTTTTCCATGTCAGATTGATGTCAAAATTGACACTGTCCAGCATGTGACTAAATGGACTTCTATGCTTAATAAACATAAATGCCCCTTGGTGAGCTTTGTCCTACATATCTAACCATAATAATGTACCACTGTGCAGTGGAACATCCTAACAAGTCTTTAGATTGCAGTTTTATATCTTCTGGTCATTTTATGAAGCTTTTTTAAGCAAACTGAAGTGTCGCCCTTGTCGTCTGACTTGTAGCTGACTTTAGCTTTGTCTTTTTCTGCATTATGTGTTTTAACTCTATTTTAGTTCCAGAGTTACTGTGTGTTTTGTGTTTTATTACCTCTTTTCTTTTATTATTTGGTTTGAAGACTGTCTCATTTAAATTACTTTTAATGCTTTACCTTTATTATCTCTAATCATGGTTTTATTGGTTTGGTCTTAGATCCTGTGTTTCCTAATTTACTTCAAGACGGCGTTTCTCAGTCATCTGTTGCAGTTTGAAGAGTCCTCACTTAGTGTCTCTGTGTGTTTGTCTGTGTGTGAGTGTGTGTGTGTGCACTAAGTGATTATGTGTGTTGGGAGAGTGGGCAGGGCTTTGTATTTCATCTTGTATCCTCTGACATGTATCTGCTTGTCAATCTATCAATCAATCAATCTTTATTTGTATAACACCAATTCACAACAAGTGTTATCTCAAGACACTTTACAATAGAGCATAACGCTCTTCATTTTATGGATACACATATATGCATAGATACATATATACATATAAAATACACATATACATATAAATACAAATATATACATCCAACACCCAACATGAATCCATATAGCCAATCATGAATCCCTCCATCATGGCGAAAAAACCTTCTGTTAAGCAGCAGGAAATCTTGAATGTGGACCCCAGTCTCATGGTAAACAGCAAATCCACACGATGCTGTTGTGGGTGTGTGGGCAACGGAAGGGAGGTAAGAGGAGACAAGTGGACTAGAATAAGAACTAAAGTTAGGGACAGATCCATGAACCATAGACCTGTCGTCTGATTTATTAGAGGTTAGCCTCTTGAGATGCTACATCTCGTTTTCAGGAGGGTCCTTATGTCTAAATGGTTGTGGTGATCATTTTATAGAAGTATAGTCAATGATATTCTACTGAAAATAAGAATTTATGGTAGTGACGAACTCATGGATGCCCAGACCACAAGTGCATCCCTACCATATTTGTCTCCGTAAAGTATAAATGTATTAAAGGCCTCTTGAGATGTGACATCCCATTTTCAAGAGGGACCCCACAACTATGTGCTTGTGTTCTTGATTGTGCTGCACACTCTGCTACAAAGTGCTGATGTTAGCATTACACTGGTTTCCTGGACTTCAGACATGCTAAAAACTTTTAGGATTTCTTACCGTGTCTCAGATCAGTGCGGATAATAACCTCTGTGAAAAAATATTAAACATGTGCTAATCATAATCAGTAAGAGTAAGAATGTCTTAAGATGTTGAGATAAACTTATTGGTTTGACTTCGAAGCATTTACAATATTTCCAACGAATAATGTTACGCTGTTACCTTTCGTTTGGCATTTTCCTCATAATCAAATGATGTGATCATGTTGGTTTTCATGGCCGTGCAAATAATTTATAAATACATGTATATTAAAAAAAATGATCAGATATGTTTGCTGTTGAGTCTCTGGCCATTTTTGCAGTCCTTGGCAGTTCTTTAGTAGCCATCATTTTCGTCACACAACAATTTAATATTCAAACACAGACAACATCAGATGCATTTTATTGTTTTCCATTAACATTAAAATCTCTATTCTAAGTCTCTAATATTCAAAATCCCAAAAAGTTTTATGCTTGAGAACCAGGAATGCTGCTTGACTTCTGATATTTTGGATTAATTCCTGCACCACTCTTTGGATCAGCTGCTGGAAACTTTGCAACACTACAAGAGATTCTGGATAACAGCCCTCAGAGATGTGCAGTCTATGCAGGAGGGGCCCATTTAGTTTGCAGAGAAAGTGCCCTCACACAACAAAACTCGAGACATGGGACATCCAACAGTCTTGTGCCTCTCAGCTGAAGCACGCACCTGTGCACACGGGCAAAACTATGGATATGGATGGGACAGGGTAGCTGTTGGTAAAACATCATGGAAGGTGACAGCCCGTTTCCTAGCAACAGTCTCCTGTCAGTCAAACTCTGCCAAGGGAAATGCCCACAAAGAGGCTTCAGGCTTTGATGCTGGCGTACACAAAAATGCCCACTACAGCAGAGTCAGAGCACAGCACATACATTCTTCTAAAAATGACCGAAGGGGTTTCAGCTCCGTCCACTTTTCATTTTTTAAGTTTTGTTTGTTTTCCTAGCCTCTTTGGCAGTGATACAAACACAACCAAACAATCCATATCCTCTTTCTGCAACTTGATCATCATCAAAAGGAGAGAGATGTTGCCCCTTGATCTTTGTGAGAGAGATTCTTTGTGTCGGATAAATGAGCTGTAGGTCAAGAGAGACGCTGAAAAACTACAAGCGCTTTATGCTTTTGATGTTCTGACATCCTGCTTGTTATTCCGTGCGTCGTCCATCTGCTAATTTCAATCATATTAGAGCCACAGTGAGAAAATATCCTCCTCGTATTATACATCAGCTACACTGCCATCGATTCCAAGAGCACTCCTGTAAGTAATTACAATGCATTAGACACCTCTAGAGAGAGGGACAGCGCTACAGAGAGCAGCTTAACCCTGCAGAAACATAACACTTCAAAGAACTCCATGTCCCTGTATTGAAAACAGCCAGAGGTGTTGGAGGAATTGTGTGCTGATAGTTGATGCTCAGGAAGATCTAAATTCACTATTGCAAGGTAATTTCTTCATTATTAAAGAGGCCATATACTGATGTGTGTTTCAGTTATGAACAGATGACCTCGTCTTCAGTTTGGCAACTTTCTTCTCCCCTTGTGCTTTATTTTTTGAAGAGCACTCAGTACAGACACAAAAAAAGCATACAAGCTTGCATTTTTCGAACTACCATATCCATGATTGTTCCATAGTGTCATTTTTTAATTAAGACACAATTTTGATCACTTCTGTCTCTTGTCTGTTGTGACTTTGGACTTGGTAATTTTTGCTGACTGCCTCTGATGAGAACATGATGTCCTTGATTTGCAGAGCATGCAGACCAAAGGGGAAGGTATTGTTGAGGTAGTTGTTATCGATCCTTAACAGGAATTGTTTCCCATCCCTTTTCTTCAGCTCATCCTTAAGTGTTTAAGATCTAAAAAACAAACAAACAAAAAAACACCAGCCTGCTGTGATTTTGCAGAACCTGATTCATCATCCATCCAATGTTTAAGCCACATCACTAACTGAATAATACATTTCAGCAGATAATTACTGCATGTGTTAGCCACCAAAGTAATAACAGGTATCATTAATACAAAACAAAAATGTCACTGAGTTGGTCAAATCAGTCTGGAAGTGTTAAGAACCCTTGTAAACAGATGCCATGGGTAGCCTTGGTTGAAATAGCCGCTGCAGTCAGACAGTGTGAGGATCAGCTGTTTACAGGAAGGCTAAAAAGAGGAAAAACAACCACTGTCCACTAGACAATTTGGTGATCTCTTCAAAGATAATGATAAATGTTTTGGGCTGAAATAATGCTTTTTTAGTCTCTTTAACTACTCAAAGCAGCTTTACACCACAGGTCACATCTACCCATTCCCTTACTGATGGTTTTTGGAGTTTCTATGTCAGTTGTCCATCAGTATCAACTAACACATTCACACCCTTTCATGCCCATGTACACACCACTGACGCTGCAGTGAGAGTAACTTGGGGTTAAGTGTCTTGCCCAAGGACATATTACCATGTGTCAGGCGGAGCTGGGCTTATATCAGCAATCTTCTGATTACTGACCAAGTGAATTTAGATGAGCTACCATCACTGACTGCTGTTTGTTTTGGATACATCAGAATACTTGTATGAACACAGAGACTTAACAGGTGTTAATCATAAATTACCAAAACCTCAATGAGAACTACAGAACATGAGATTGTCCTGGTTACATGTGGATGTGTACATTTTGGGCTTTTGTTGTCCTGTTCAGTGAAATACCTGTGTAACTTAGTAAAAACACTGACGCCTGCTTCAGGATCAGAGAATAGCAGCGGCTAAATTCCTGGGCATACACGTCTCTGAAGAACTCTCATGGTCCACAAACACAAAAGCAATAACAAAGAGGGCCCTGCAGCAACATTTCCTGAAAATTCTCAGGAGAAACCACTTCAAACAGAAACTGCTGGTGTCCTTCTACCGGACAGTCATAGAAAGCACACTCGCCTATTGCATCACTTTTTAGTATGCAGGGAGCCCGGCGGCGGACAGAGGGTCATTGGTACAGCCCAGAAGATCACAGGCTGCCCTCTGCCCTCCCTGGAAGAGTTCGCTAACTCCTACTGCCTCAGTAGGACCAGGTCTATCCTCAAAGACACAGCCCTCCCTGCCCACTACTTATTCAACCTGCTTCCCTCAGGCAGGTGCTACAGGTCAATGAGGGCACACACCACCACCAGATTTACAAATCCCTTTTTTCCCCTTGGCCATACAGTTACTTAACAAACAATAAGCCTTCCAACACTGCCTGCATCCCACACCCCCTTTCCCCCTGTAATGAACACTCAATCTACCTCTGGTAATGACAGTTTTGTACCACCATTATCCTGCTGCTTCTTACATTCTTGTGCATGAGGCGGGGTTTGGTTGGAAGGGATGGGAGGATGTACATCCTGGATGAGTGGATGTGTGTGTGTGCATGAGAGAGTGTAGTGAGGGTGAAGTGTATGCCGGGGGGGGATTTTTCTATTTACTTTTAAGCACTGTCCAGAGTAGCATCTTGCCCTTATTGTGTGAATACATTGTATTTAATGCAATGACAGTAAAGCTTCTATTCTACTCTATTCTATTCTATGTGAGTGTGTGTAAATCTGCTGTCTGTGGCTGTAGTCATGCAGATACACCTTATCAACATTTAAACTTGTACGGACTCAAATCATCATTTGTCAAACTCAAAAGACAATCTAGGGGGGCCAAATGAAGTTTACCTTCAAAGTATTAAGCTTTAACAGTTTGTTTACTGGTTGAAGACACAGCCATGCTTTCACTGATAAGTTTACTTGATGATTGCTAGCTTTAGCATTAGCCCACAAAGCATTTCTGATGCAGAGGATAGTTTAACCCTTAATAAAAAAGACTCACAGATATACAAAAATCTTGTTAAAATGGTCTTCTAAATAGCAGTAGATAATTCTGTTTGGATATATAAGTTAAAGTTCACTATGGGCATTTTGATTTATCACGTGTAGGAGTCCATTCAGTCACATGCTGGATATGCAAATGGTCAACAGCAATAACATTATAGTAGATTAAACAATATTTCTGAATTATAAGATGCATTTTCCTTCTATTTCCACTCATTATCTTCAGCTTCTCCTCTTAGCTAATTATGGGGGCCAGTGCCTCCCATGGACGGTTGGCATCCCTAGCATTTGTCAATGCCGTCTACGCCAAGGGTCAACTCTGCATGATGCATGATGGGATGGACTCCAGAGAGAAAAAGTGTTTTGATGGGGACAGCTTATAAAGATCCATTTAAATCCAAAATCAGCAACATGTGCAGTATCTGAACCATCGTATTGTATCAACAGTTTGTCATCTTTATCAGTGAAAGTACAAATAGCTGTTGCATATCAGCGTTCAGTCCAAAAAATGTTAAGGCAGGATATTTCCCAGCTCTACTCTAAGATCTGTCTGCATAATGAGAGCCAGGTACTCCTGATAACTTATCACCTCAACCTTTTCATCGAACAAAAGCTGCTTTATTCACTGGTTCTCTTTCACATCTCGATGATAAAAGATCTCACATTTCAGCTTTCAGAAATTGAAACACAGATTTAAAGGGGATAAATCTGTGCCTGTCTGTGGCTTTGTGTGCATGAGGCATGAAACTTAGGACTGAGTGGAGCTGACAGTGAGTTGAGCTCAACTTATGAAGTCCTGCAGAAGTAATTGTAGTGACAACAGCAGAAATAATCGAAAATGACAAGGCGGGCACAGAAAAAAAACATATTTCCTCCTCTCCTTCCATGACAGTATTAGATCTATGTCTTTGATTATGGATTTCCTCCAAGACCTGACAGGACCATGGACGTTCCCTCTAAGATCTAAAGTTCATGACTTTGAACAAAAATTAATGTTGTGAATTCCCTGTTACTGTATAACCAATAAGATTTTAAAAACTGGAAAATACAAAGTTTATCTGTCTCATAGTGTGGGTCTGATGTGGTGTTCATGCTTGTGTTGGGCCTGGTCATGATGGGTGAGCCCTTATATAGGCTAAAGCAGAGTGATAGCAGAGAAGTTTCTAGGCTAAATGAGATCTTAAAGGACGGATACTCTTATTCTCATCAATCTAATAATGCTACATCATCTATTTGGCCAATAGTTAATCTGATTGACTGAATGATCATCCAGTCACATCCCAGATTTGTTTCTGAAATATATAAATATGTCCACCATCCTCAAGCACTTTCTATGGGCTGTTGCCCAGATGGATGGCAAGGAAATTTCATGTGCAGTGCTGGTGTAACATAGTCATGAAAAACTGAAAAAAATAAACTAATCAAAAGACTCTGTAAATATTAATAACTTTAAAAATAACTTAATTTGTTTAGAACTTTTTTAAAATCAGAGGTTTACAAAGTGATTTGACGTACAGACACCAAAGCACAAAAGGAAATAAAAATTAAAAAGCTCAGTTTAAGTCAAAGAACTCTTACAAACACAAAAAAGCAGAATAGACACAAGCCTGAAAATGAGTCCAAATCGGCGCCTCCGGTGTCTTTCAAATCAATGGTGCTTGTGGGATTGAGAAACCCACAAGCAAACCATTAGGAAAACCTAAAAAGTGGGACGAACAATCTAGGCCCAGTCACTGAACACAGAAGAACACAGGACCCCATGTGACCCCACCAAGCAAATTAGTCTTTTACCTTTATTTAAATCACCCAGGGTTTCAGCAGAACTGCAGTTTTCTTGATGTTTGTTCCAGATCTGTAGAGCATGAAAACAGAATTTGGCCTCGACATGTTTTGGTTCTGACTCTGGGGAGAGATAGCAGACCTGAACCAGACGACCCAAGCAGTCTAGGAGGTACATGTGTTTAAAGGAGGTCCCTGATGTATTTGAGATGTAAAACATTCACTTTACTGAAGATGAACACATGGACCAGTTTTTCAAGATCCCAATGACCTTAGATCCAGGAGATATTTCTTCAGGTGATTGTAAGCTGGCTTTGTAATGGTGTTAATGTGGGTTGAAAGATCAGGTCTGAGTCCACACCTGCACCTAGATTTGTAGCCTGATCTGTGGTTTTGACTGAAATAATCAGGGCTTGTGATTGCTCTTCTTTTAGTTTAGAAACAGCTACCTCAGTTTTATTCAATTTTGACTGGAAAACATGATGTCACATCCCTTCATTAGTTTGCCTCAGGCACTCACACAGTTTGGTGAAATTTAACCACAAAGTCGTTGGTTTCTGGGTGTGAGGCCATCCTCCCCAGGGAGACACAAGAGGATTTCAGAAGACGCAGGAATGGAGCTAGCAAATCATCCAAAAAAATATTTTGCTCAGCCAAATTCTGCTAATATTGGAGAAAACATTAAATATGCTTTGAATATTTTTGTGGATATGGTCTCTAAGTGGAGAAAAGTGAAGAACTGCTGCTTCAGTGTGTTTTGTCTCTTGATCATCCCTCTCTTGCGAGCTTGATTTCTTGAGAATTTTTGGAGGGATTTCTGCCAAAAATTGCAGGTAGTGAAGGAATGAAACCACCAGGCTTTAGCTCTAGCTGTATAATTTTCTGTTTTTAAAGCGAATGATTTTTTGCGAACAGAACCATTTCTGATATGTGTCGCCATCACACAAGCACACAGTTATGTTGTTCTGCATCACTGCGTTAATGAAAGATCAAATGCACTAAAAATATATGTCTTTAAAGGGAAATTATGACTAAAGGACAGTTTTAATTTACTATCAAATATTTAAGCATGAATGGAAAATGCTTTGATTTGAGCTACAAAATATTTGGCAGGGCTTCTCCGCCTGAATTCTGCAATGATGTGTTTTTTGAATGTTAAAAAATAAAATTCCTCCATGTTGACCTCATCCTCTCTTCGCTGTCTAAATAAAAAATAAAAGTACACATAAAATGTGTCAGTTTTGAATTAGTTATAGCATTGTTTCTCGACTAACAGAATCCAATCATGTCGGCATGCACACATCAACATAGAAACAATCCTGGAGGACCAACACACCTCCATGGACATCATTGATTTATTCAACTCTTCAAAAAGAAGATGTAGATCCAATATGACAGGGACATGATAATAGCCGGTGCCAGCTGGCTCCAGCCCCTGAAGGACCATGCCTCAGTTGAAACAAATGAAGAAGAATATCAGCTGTTTTACAGTCACAACAGAGGAAAACAACAAACCACCACAGGTTTTTCAGCAACAAATCTCAAATGAACTTCGACCGGCGTGTTTCCCAGCGCAGCTTACTAATAACAAGCAGAGAAGTGCATCATTAATTCATGAGTGGTGGGGGTGGCAGTGGAGATGTGTTGATGCCTCAGAGGAGGGTAATTAAACAGATAGAGCTGTTTCCGTGCAGTAAGGCATGCTCGCTCCGCTGTGCCACGGGAGACGAGATGTGTCTGTTGATGCTCAGGAGGGTTCCCATAATTTAACTCAGACTTGAGACTCACATGTGCTGAATGTTGACTCCAGCGACTCCCAGCTTCAAAGCACACATGTGTATGTATGTTTGGTGGGAGGGGAGTCTAACATGTTCATCTCTCGGGTGTTTTGACAGGAAACAGGCTCTGAACTCTCCACATGATCTTCTTGGGGATACTCTGGCTTTTTTAAGACCAAAAAGAATATTCAGGGTACTGAGCGTTTACTAATACATGCAGTATGTTGGCATCTTAACCCTTTGAGTACCTCCGGTTTATTTTCCATCCTTTTTGTCATTTAAAGTACAAAAATCATGAAATCTGTCAGGCATCTTCTTTTGGGTATTTTTAAAATAAGGACGGATGTTGACAAACTCACTAATGTATTCAAGGTTGCAATAAACACCTGAAAAGAAACTAAATAAAGAAGGTTTTGTCATTACAAATGACAGGGATATAGAGAAAGTGAATCAACAACTGGACGATTCATTGAACATATATATATATGTATATATTATAGGTTTACTAATAATTACTAACCCTAACCCTATAGATTAATTAGATTAAAATAAGACAATAAATGTAAGTTCTTTTTTTAGCAAATGATGTATAAATAACATATTTGGTACTGAGGGGTCTAAGTGTGATTTTTTTTATTTAAAATGATACATAATGCATTTAAAGGTGTAGTCAGCAAGCTTCTAATCTTCTAATCTAATGCAGTTTGTCAAAATCACCGTTTTTCTCCTCTCCATCCACAAGATGTCCCCACTGACAGCATGCAGAAAAAAAGTCCGGTTTCAATACACAGCCTTGGCTCTGAATTTCAGCAGGTAAATACTGTGGCTCGGGCCGAGTTACCAAAACAGGGTACACCCCCCCACATCCAGGGTGCGATTATACTCATGCGCAGTTCAGACAGGGCGTTTCACCGTGAAACGCTCCGATGCAGGTTTACATGGAGCTGAATGGAGAGCAGATTCAAATCTTTCCACTCTGGAGCCTGTTTTCAAAAGTTTCCGTTATCAACGAGTTTCCATGTAGACGCAAGGCCAAAACGCAATGAAAACATCGGATTTGACCATTTTCAGCGCCATGTAAAGGCGGCCTAATACTGAGTCGTCCATAGTTTCCAAAGATTTTGTTCCATCATTTCAGAGGGTTTTGGTGTGCATGGATGCCAAGAACATTCAACCTCTTGGTCATCCTCTCTGACCTCATTTAACCTTCTGGGCCATTCAAACACACCTGCATATTACATGGGGTGTTCCCCATACACATCGGCTTATGTACAATAATGTTAAGTTAATATGTTTCTAAACTTTTAAGCTTATCATTTTGTGATGCCATAGCAAAAACATAGACTTCAATTAATAGCATATCCTGACACACCAGATGGGCCATTCAATATATTTCACTAGTCCAAAGAGCCCATAGAAAGAATTTGACAATGGGCAGAACCTTTCAATAGCATATCCAGTAGATCGGGCCAATCAGATATTGTAACTCTATTACTGCGGTGTAAAGGACAGAATGTGAGCCACTTCATAGAACAGACCCTCTCCAAATCGTGTTGGAAGTGGAGCAAGACCATCTTTAATGTTGAAATATGTTATTTGTTTTTCTTTCCATAAAGACATGCGTTACAGGTAAAAGTTACCTCTGTAGCTTGTTAGTATCTGTGCTAGTCTATTTCCTGCTGTTCTCCCACTCATAGCTCCCCTCTCTTTCTGCTCCAAAAGACACTGATTGGGCCGTCCAGCTTTGGGCCACTCTCAGTCGTTGTAGATTAGAGCTCAGTAAGATAAAACAGCTTGATTACAAACATCTAACTAGGCAATTGCTGCACTGCAATGTTATCAGCAGTGAGCTAAAGATGTCACTTTTTGTATTTTAACAGCAGTTGTGGGTGAAAACCCAGCCTTTAATATTTAACACTCTGTGTGACTGTAAATAACGTGATTTTATCCAAATAAGTGAAGGGTCATTGTTTATTAGCAACACCTTGTATCTTCTTTAATCAGCACAGAACAAAGAAGAGGGAAAATACAATACTTCTACTGTTTTCCAGGGTGATTTTCACAGAAAAGTTGAAAGTGTGCACGACAAAACTGATTTAAAAACTGCAATAAAGACCTTTCAGAATGTTCAATATTAAGCTTTTGTTGGGCTGTTTCAGAGACATGTTGATTTGATTTTAAGCTGTATGAGACTTCTGTTCTTGAAAAAGGAGTGCTTGGTAAAAAGATTTTCTGACAAACAGCTTTGTGCTAGTAGAACTGTGGCTCTGTTTCAGTATTACATTCTTTTACTAACTCTTGCAGCATAATTCACTTTGTTCCTCCTCCCATTTTGTCACAGTTTTAAGAAGAGTCATATTTCTGAAATCTATGTTGTAAATTTCTGAAATACTCTGCTATGTTAGTTTGAGCTCACAGTATCAAAGACCCATGCACAGTCTGTCTCAGAGGTGACCCAAAGGTCACAAATAACAAGACTTTTGAGGGCTTTAACATTTCACTCTTAGGAATATAGAGTGAGCTGCATACCATGGAGAAGGTAGCCTCCATTGCCAACTTTATTGCCAAGGACCTGGATATATCAGGAAGAAGGCAGAGAGAAACAAATAGTGGCTAAATGCTGTCAGACACTCCACCACAATTAACAGATTGTTCCCCATTCTCTTGTCTTCTTCATCATAATATTTCTTCCTGTTGTAAAATGCCACTCTTAAATATAAACTGAAAGTGGCAGCTGATAGAGATCCTAATACTATAACAGATAACATTATAGAGCATATTAGCTTATTGCTCCCCAATGTTCTGAAGATGAAGAAATTTTCACCTCCCAACCAGCTAAATCACTGATCCAAACACGATAAAAATACATCAAACCATACCTTTATCAGTAAATTTTCCTCCTAACAATAAAAAGGGCAATATTCTCCAACATAACAGTACAGTCAGGAGCACTTTGCCAAGAAAAGACACTGGAACAGTTGTTTAAATTTAGCATTATTTGCTGGTATTTGAATTTGGCAGTATGGTTGTGGCTTTCCCTGCCCTTCCTTGTGCAGACATCTAAAATCCTTTACATGGACAAAGCACATTCCTGCCCTCATGAAAGAGAAGCGTGAAGAAGCAAAATCCCCATAGAGCAAGCACCAATACCAGTGGACGTTGATTAAGTCAGAAAAATAGCAGGAGGGTTGCAAAGCAGCTTGCAGCTGGAACAGCAGAGAGTAGGCAGGCTCGATCAGCCTAAATGAGATGGTCTGAGTGTGTTTAGCCAATGGCAGCTTAGTAGCAATCAGCTGGCTGTCAGCATTGATGGGCTAGGTGTGGGTCAGCTGTATAACAGTGTAATGCCATCATGTTAGCAACGTGACTCAATGTCCTGCCGGGGCTAACGATATGTTCCATTTTGTCAACCTATCTAAAGTGAGACTCTGGCAAAGACCGCAGTTTAAACTGGTTTACACAGTGTCCCAGATACTTCACAAGGGTCCAAAATGCATAAACTTTTGTTTACATCATTACCTCTGCCAATGAGGTTATGTTTCTGCCGCCACGTTTGTTTGTTTCTTTGTTAACAAGATTACACAAAAACTACTGAATAGAACAGGTTTTGATGAATTTTTCTGCAGATGTTCATGATGACCCATGTTAGAAATGATTGGATTTTTGTGGTGATTCAGATAACCCCAATTAGTGAACCATAATTTTGCTCAATAACTGTCGAATATAACTTAGTGCTGAATGACTGAATAACTGAGTGCTAGGGGTGGGGTTTAGGGTCAAGAATCATATAATGATGGTAACTTTCTTTGTTTCTTATAGATGTTACAGCAATATGTGAGCTAACTTGGCAGAGGTTTGCACTCTCCTAGTGTTTAATAGTTATTTAAGCTTCTTGGGATTCATGGGATGCTATAATGTATTATACTGTAGAAATGAGAAAATCAATAAGCCATTGTCACAGGTCCACTGAGTGGGACATGCTAGCTGACACCTCTCTTGCCCTCCAGCCTTAAGCACTGTTTATATTGATGATGGTAGTGAATTAGGAGGCTGTTCTCAGCTTGTACTTAACACTGAGGAGAATTTTTGCCTGAAACAGAAAATGTCAGTCATAAGTCAGCTCATATTCAGTTTTCTCTACTCAGTCACAGATTTCGGCACCCTTTAACTGAAGTCTTTGAACTCTTGTAGGTTGAGGAAACTTATTTAGAAATATAAACAGATGTGTATAATCAGTTGTGGATCTATTTAAACAGTTGAAAATGTTGAAAAACTCCAATTCCAAGATTTGGGTCATAATCTAAAATGAAAAATAAAAGAAAATCAACTTATTTGCAATTCTTTTTCTACTTATATTCACTTGAATACACTACAAATAAATTATATCTTATGTTCAAGCTTACCAACTCTTTTTAATTTTTTTTTGGCTAACATTCACTTATTCTGATTTTGATGCTTGCAACAAATGCCAGAATGGCTAGGAAAGGGACAAGTTTACCACTGTGTATCATCACCTTTCCTTTCTGTAACACTTAATAAGTGCTTGAAAAGTGAGGACACTAATTGCTGAAGCTTTGTGGGCCGAATTTCCCATTCATGCTTGATGTTATTTCAATTGCTCAACAGTCTAGGGTTTCCATTTTTGCATTTTGCACTTCATAATGCACCACACATTTTCAGTTGGAGACATGTCAGGACTCCAGGCAGGTCAGGCTGGCGCAAAGCCATGCTGTTGTTAAATGTGCAGAATGTGGTTTGGCATTGTCTTGCAGAATGAGCAGCAACGTCCCATACCATGGGCACTAACACATCCTCATACCGTCACAGATGCTGGCTTTTGAACTTTGCGCTGCTGACACTCTGGATGGTCATTTAGCCCAGAGGACAAAACATCCGTGACTTCCAAAAACATTTTAAAAAGAGTACTTGTCACACCACGGCACAGCTTTCCACTTTGCATCAGTGCATTTCAGATGAGCTCAGTCCCAGAGAAGCCGGTGGCGTTTCTGAGTGTTGTTGATAAATGGCTTTGGCTTTGCATATTTTAATTTCATTTTTATAGGTAAAGCATTTGTTTTTTCTTGAATCAACTGCTCATTGTCTGTAAACTGTTTGAATGTAGAGTATATGTCTGTGTGTTAAGGTGTTATCATAGTGTGTGGTTAAAGGCCACTTTGGAGAGACTTATTTATCATAGGCTGGTTGTTGAAGTGGTTAACGATGAAACAATGGTTTGATAACGTAATGGCATATCAAATAAACACTTCTCATGCGATAACCACAGCTCACTTATAACCTTACGTAGTTGGCGCAGGCAAAATATCTAAGTGACTGGGGTGCTCTAAGGGATGGGGTTGATGACTTTTTTTGCTTTAGAAACTCCTTCTCTTTTCAACTCCTTTTTTGTGTTTACAAAAAGTTAGATTTTGTCATATAAAGTAGAAGATGTATGGAGAAACACCTATCAGACGGGATCTGTTTTTTGCTGCAAAGTCAGTTGCACCTTGTGAACAACCTGACCTCCAAAGCAGCATTTCCACATAAAAGAAACAGGATTTGCTGCACTTGCATTGGACAAATCTGCCAACATAAATGTAAATCCATAGATACTCTGCTTCCTATTGGCACTGTTCCCGTCAACCTTCATGACAGAAAAAGAAAATAGCCATCCATGCAATAAAACATGAGAAAAGAGGGCTGGATAGAGGTGATGTGATGACAGTTAAAGGTTAGAGTTACAGGATGGAAACCTCGAATGACTTTGGAGAGAACGGTCGATAGAGCCAGGACTGTGTGCTCACACAGCCGGACTATTTAAAAAGTTATTTTGATACTGGTGGGCGCTCCCTCTTGAACACAACCTGAGTTTGTGAAAGGTCATATTGTGACTTATGTCAAACTCTGAACAAATGTGCTAACCACCCAAACATTGATAGGGTGCTTGCTCATTTGTCTACTCCAAATCTAACCACAAATGATTTTGTTGCGAACGACAAATGGAGCCGCTTGGATTTTCCTGACTTTCCATGACTGAGCCACTGGTCTGGAACAAGGTTTGAGATATGTGATTAGCGCATAAAGACTGTTTCTAATGCTCCAAAAGCACCTCATTTTGCAACCACAAGGAGGAGCAGTGAATGAATTTATCAGTGGGATTAAAAATTATGACATTTTCCACCACAAATACTATTTACATTCTGTTTCCCAGAGAGAAAATGCACTAGAAACACCCTCAACTATTACATTAACATTTAATTTTACAGACAATTTTGCAGTCATGAGCTGGATTGAATGTTTTTCATTTTGTATTTGCAGGCACAGACCCTGAATAGTTAATAATAATAATAATAACTTTATTTGAATAGCACTTTTAAAAACAGAGGTTTACAAATTGTTTTGGCAAAAAGGCAGGAACATGTAGGTAGCAAAGCACAAATGCTTCAGCATTAAGCAAACCTAAAAGCCCAATTTAATCACAGAACCCTTACAGACAAACACATAAGACTCAATCGACACTAGTACAAAGAATCTAAGAGGAGAGCATTGGTGCTTCTGATGTCTTTCAGAACAGCAGTGCTTATGCAATGGAGAAAATTGATGAGACATAAAGAAAACCTAAACCCCAAAACATTATACACAGGTGTGATGCAAAGACTGTTTGTGCCCCTCCAACACTTTTAGATGTTGGAGTAATAATGTGGCAATGGCATTGGAGATAGGCATTTCTTCATGAACAGATCATTTCTTAGTCTTCTCTTATGTCACTACAATTGAGGCACAACACAAGAGGATGAGGCCTCTTTTGCTTTAAAGAACTCCGATTGTGCCATCCCATTACAGGCCAAGCATAATTGTTGCAGACTGGGACTTAGCAAGAAAGACCTCTCTGACATTGAATCGGGTGGATTCAGCTTCACTGCAAGGTTAGCTGCAGACAGTCTCTCCACTTGACTGTTTTTTCAAGAGTTTTTGGCAAAAGTAGAGAAAAAAATAGGCTGTAGGTTGATCAACCATCAAAGCTTTCTGTTTGGAGTTTGCATGTTCCTACTGTGCATGCACAGGTTCTCTCTAGGCCCTGCAGCTTCCTCCAACGGACCTAAAACATGCTCATTAGGTTGACCCCCGAAAGGGTTAAGCGGTATAGATAGTATATGATAGATATTGTCATTTTTTTTTCCAAGTTTCCCATAAATATTGCTGTAATGTTAGAATGATGTTTTTTTGGCTATGATAATCATGCAGTGAAATCAAATATCATATCAGCCCTCTTCAAAAAACCTGTGAATTTATTACAGCTTTCAGGTTTCAAGCTATTATTATTTAGAAACAGCACATGGACTGTTTTCTGATGGCTGCCTCCCATCACCTGGCCAAAGAATTGTCAAACTATAAGCTGATGTAGAATTTAACCTGGAGGAGACTTTCATCCTAATCCCCCTGGAGCAGACTGTAAATTTCCCACCTGAGTGACCGGCACAGAGTGTGTTCAAGAGGTGGGGTAAGAAGAAGCAGTGGTCATATGGGTCAAGACTAACGTTGCATCCCACTGAAGAGCCCTCTGTGAGCTGTGTTAATAGGCGAGGGTCAAACGGCCAGCGTGAGAGTGTGTGCCCTCCTGCAGATTGATTCCTGCTGAGAAACCTTAGAAAAGCATTGAGCAAGGCTGCAACGTCGCAGTGATGAATTAGATGTGCCACAAAGCATTATATTTTCTCTGATGTGTTCAGAGCAATAGGTTCAGAGGCACTTTGTCATCGCTGTGAGAAACTCATTGAAGGATGTATTTTCTCAGAGCAGCTCTGAATTTGATGAAGAGTAAACTGGAGCAAGGCTTTGAAGCTCACTTGATTGTTCCGTCCCCAGTCAGAGAAATAATGACCACCAGGGGGTGAATAAATCCTTTTACTTTTTCCAGCTAAGGTTTTGTGGTAACATATTCAAAGCTGTTCATAAATAAATGAGCGGATGTGTCCTCCACTAGTCCTGCTTCTCTTATCTCAGAGACAGAAACAAGGTTCAACATGTCATCAGAATGGTGGTGCAGTGCACATCCTTGGGGCTTTGAATTATTTGATCAGAGTATGAGGTTGTACATTTGTTTTCACCCCTACTGACGAGCCATAAAGAGAATTTAATCAGTTTACCTCAAAGGGTTTTGGAATGCCTAGTTTGCCTGAAACTTAATGTCCTCCTGAGACTCAGCTCTTCATTGTTCCACTATAGAGACCCCCGTGTTTCTGGTTATTTCTCTCCTGTTTTACCTGTCACCCCTAAAAGTCCTGTTGATCTTTCTAGAGGACAACTCAAGGTGCTTTGAAACCCAAAGTCCATTTCTTTGGTCCATACTAAAAAGCATTGTTTTAGATTTTGTGTAACTATCTCAGGTTCAATGTATGAACACTCCCACCTGTCAACATTCTCATTTGTCAATCAAAACTCCACATCTTTCAGCCAAGTTGTCCAACAAAGTCAGTTTTAGGTCCTTCACCATTCCCCATTTCATGCTTCCACTGGGTCAAATTATTGGTAACCATAACATTGAGCACCACCTCTATCCTGATGACACTCAGCTGTGTGTCCTCTTGCACTCTGGCAGTCAATACAACCTATGTCAACTAGAAATGTGACTATCTGATGTTAATTTTTGAACGACTTCAATGACAAAGTGAAATTTTTACTGTAGTCATTACCGATAAACAATACACAAAGCTGCAAATCTTAGATCCTGGTCACAAAATGTCAATTGAATCTCAAAAATTAAATATTTTTTTTTAATCTTTTAATGATTCACACAGTGTACTCCATACTTTTATTCTTTCCTTCTTTGATTACCGTAATGCACTTTACTCTGGAATATGAGTCTTCACTAATTGTCTACCATTAGTTAAAAGAACTGCAACTAGACTGATGACTGGTTCAAGAAAATAAGATCATGTTGCCCTGGTCCTAGCGTAATTTCACTGGCTACCAGTCAAGAATCATATTGATTTTAAAATGTATTACTTATGTATCAAGCTGTCCATGGCCAGGACCCTTGCTACATCACTGATTTACTGACCCCCTCTGAGTCTGGACGTCCCCTCAGATCAACTGATCAGGATTTACTTATAGTACCCAGAGCCGGACAGACAAAAGGTTGTCCAGCTTATACTTGTTAGGCTCTGAAATGAGCCTCGCTGCTGAAATCCAGTTTGCATACTATGTCTATTCTTTTAGGTCCTATCTTAAAAGACTCTTTCATTAAAATGCCTTAAACCAGATAAAAAACACTTGTGTTGATCTCATAATGTTAATTGGTACTATGCATAAATGTCACTTTATTTTCTCATTGATTGATCTCTATATTTCAGTCTGATTTGTGGTCCTTTTGCAAAGCACTTTGTAACTTTGTAAAGAAAAGTGCTATTTAAGTAAAGTGCTTTATTATTATTATTATTATTATTATTATTATTATTATTACTGTTACTGTTATTGTTCTAATTATTATTGTTGTTGTTGTTGTTATATGCTGTGTGCTGTAGCTGTACATACAATTGGTCATGTCCTCATTTCACTTTGTAAACACTATGTTCAAAAACAAGCCCCAACTAATGAAACTGGACTGCTGCCTGAAACAAAAAAAAAAAAACAGAAAACTCTGATTTCAAAATGTTTTTCAACCTTTTTAATTGAATATACAAAAAAGACAAAATATTTTATTTTATTGTTTTTATTGTTTGCAAATATTTTCTCAAATTGAATTTGATGCCTGCGACACGTTTCAAGGAGCAAGGCATTCAATGCCAGGATTGCCATGTGTCTGACATTGTTTCCACTAAAAACCACTGGAGGCCTTCTTATTCCAAAGAAAATCCACAAGAATTTCTAAGACTTAAACAATGAATCAACAAAAAATCGTATCATAAACGTATGATTTCTGTTTGACGATCTCATGCACAGAGGATCCATGTCAGTGGCATAACTAAATGAATAAATGGATAAACAAAAAAACAAGACTCCCTGTGATAAATAAATAATCAGTGATCACACCACACCTAATTTGAACAAACTTTGCTTTTGTGTTCCTGAAAAGAACACTGAGTATTTTCCAGACAATTAAAGTTGCAGGTGATCCTGGGGCATATGCTTCGTGTACCCTCCTCTAATTAAAGTCTGTAACCTAACCATCTGCTTTTTAAAGTCCATCTGTCTTATACTATTAAACAAATGAAAGGCAAGATAACAGTAAACCTCAGAAAAAAAACATCACAGAGAAGAACGCCTCAAAGGGCCTGTCATCACAGTATCTACAACTGGTGCATCTATGTCCTGCAGTAGCTCAGGAGCTCCAGGTTATTTTTGTACTTTAAATGAGCCACTCTCAGATCTTGGGAAGTATTAAAGTCTTTATTAGACTGCAGTGTTCTTAAAAGGATTGAAATTATCATTTCTGTTGATAGAATATTTGAAGCTAATTAAAGTAATCGCTAAGTGCAGAAGTGTCTGGTAACTCTTTATTCCAGATACAACCAACCAGGCTGACTGAGGTCGCTTTAACATCTGAAGATTTCAGAGGTGAGGTTGCAGCATTGCCACATTTTCACACTTGGTTTAGTTTTCTTTCTTGTTCTTCGTCAGGTGGACTTGAAGCCTGTCTAATGCAAAGCTATGTTATTTCAAAACAAACTCAAGACCTAACTTTTAAATTTTTGATGCCTGTTTCCTAAAAAATGTTACTTTTCTGCTAGAAAAAAAGGACCAATAGAGAAGCTTTCTTGCATCAGTGCTGCTGTAGCTCTGCTACCCTCCTCGAGCATGTCTTTTTGGCCCCTTAAGAGTCTCCTGTAGTGATCCTTATGTAAAAGCTCCACTGATCTCTCCTTTGCTGAGGAAGTGGTCGTCTGTTGCTGTTTTTTTTCTGGCTGGAGTAAGATAAAGGGATTTTGTGGAGTTTCAAAATGATATGAGTGCTCAAGCAGTGCTTCCCCAGGAACTTTGAATCTTTTAAAGAACTCTGTCAATCTGACTTCAGCAACCTGGATCTAGTTTAGATTTCAAGCTAAGTGCCTGATTGGGAATTTAGGAATTTACCCTAAACTCCCTGAAAAATGAGGGACTGACTGTTGTTATGGCATTTCACAGAGGACTTTAAAGCTACCAAAATGCAGGTGTAAGTTATTTTTTTTGCCCACCTGAGATTGTTTCATTGTTATATCAAAACGGGGATAGTTTGTGGTGTTCATATAGTCTTCGAAAAGGTTGGAAATGTCATTTTGGTTGATTATTTCTCCCTTTTTTAACCAGTTGGTATTTTATATTGTCATAAAGCTTGATTAGTAACGTTAAAATTAGGTACAACTTGTAAGGATTATGCATTCCTGAAATGAGCGACCCAGCTAAGGTGTGGATAGCGCCAAAAAGTGACTGAAAGTTTGAATAAAACAATGCTCACATGTGAAGCAGTCTCCATGGATGTGACAATACTTCCAGCTTATCAGGAGCTAACTCATTTTCTTCTTTAAAAGAGGAGCAAAGAATGTCTCTTAAAGCTTTTTTTACAGGAAACAATGGTTTTTGTTCTTCTACCGACCAGTTTCGAAAAGAAGTTGATTTACCAACTGGTTGTGAAAAAGACGGGAAGGACTCCAAACCCCATTGTGATAATCAGGTCTCTGTTGGTTGCCCTCATGAACAATTAAATCAGAGAAGCTGAGAAGCCAGGGATCAGTACTGGGAAACTGGGAGAGAATGTGAAAATCTTCCGTGGATGATGGCGGTTAGTCTACGTTAGTCATGGTTGCTCACTGATACCAAGTGAAATATGCTCTCCTCAGAAGTTTATCGGGAGAACTTGGTGAGGTTTTCATTTACGAGGTTCATGTTACATACAAGTAAAGATACATCTGTGTTGTATAATTAAATGCAAAATGATAGTCTAAGGACTGAAATGTAGTCTTAGTTAACAGCTAATAGCAGGGTCTCGCTGCTGTGACATACTGTGGCTTGATATGAGTTGGCTTGTTACCAGCTGCAGTTGTTGTTGAAGGTTCAGCCTCTGCTTTCTATGGGCTCTTCTCCAGATGGACTAGTGAAATATTTCCATGGTAGATAAATGGAACTGTCCGTCTGGTGTGACAGGTTAGCCAAAATGCCCACTTCCTCTGAAAGACAGCCTACAGCTCCTCAGTGAAGCAGAACCTGGTCCCAAATTTGGAAATGGTACCAGGGCTCACACTAAATAATCCTGCACTTGGTTACACAGCTACTGTATATTTGCTGACCAGTAGTCTGTCATTCGCCATCCTTCTCCTTGATCAGGAGCACAGCTTGGTTTGATAAGTCCACCTTGTAAATCTACTTTTTTGTACTGGAACTAACTGTGCACCAATGTCTACACTGTTTATATTATCATGTAAGTTTTTTATGTTTTTATACAATACAATACAATACAACTTTATTTGTATAAGAACCACAGGGGTAGCCAAAGTGCTGCACAGTATAAATATATACATTCATGTCTGAATGTGAATCTGCTGCAAACCAATCGCCCTTCAAGGGACAAATTAATAATATGAACTATGAACCTCATGTACCAGACCACCAGCTTCCAGTTTCAGGGGATATTAATACATTTCTTGAGGGGGGCGCTTACACATGAATATCAATGTTTTATGTCACATGAATGCAAAATCCTTACAAATTGGTGACCTATAGAACAAGGTACAATCAGGTTTTTTAACAATATTAAATATGATACCAATTGGTATTATTAAAGGGAAGGAATAATTGACTGAGATTAAGCTTACAAACTTTTTTGAAAATAAATTAAAACAAACTGTGCCAAACAGGGAATGCCTACTTGTGTTGGAAAAACAATTTTCACACGTACATCACAATGGATGGAAGTTTGAAATGACTATAATTCCCTGGTTATTTTTGCAGAAAAGCTCCAGAATTGTCTTTATATAATATAAAAGCATTGTCTTCTTTCTCCTATCATGACTCTGTTGTTACAGCACCCTCCATTTTGTTACAGCCTGTCCTTTTTCTGTCTGGTTGCAGTAGGGTTGCAGAACTGTGGAGCAGTGCAGGACTTAGGTGAGGATACACTCGCACAGCTTCCTCTAATACCACACAGATGAGGTGAGAAGGGGGGAGGGTGCAGGGAGTACGACAAAGCCAGATTAGGTGGTATTAATGGGTTTTTAATTTAAGTCTAGGCTTATTAGATGTCAAACACAAAGAGCAGAATGGATTTTGGAGACCAGCAGAGTTAACCTGCTGTCAGAAGAACACGACACTTGCTCCATCTTTTCTCTCCTGTCGCTGATGTGGTGCCACAGATTATACTGTATGAGTGGCTGCACTCACAAAGAACAGGCCCAGTCTCTCAGTGATCCTGGAGTAGAGGTGATGAAAAACTGGAGCTGCATGACACATGGGTCCAATGTCGTTTGAGGCCCTTTTTATGTTACGGCTTCAGGTTGTTGGTCAGTACATAGCCAGCCTGATAATGCACCATACTATCTTATGAAGCATGAATCACTGAACTCACCTGAGAGGAATACATATGTGAAAATTAATTGTTCTGACATTGTCACAGCTGCTATATAGTAGATCCAGAGAATCAAAGATGGCTCAGAGAGGGCATGTTTGATGGCGGACATGGAGGGGTAAAGAGTGACAGGGTAAGAGGGGGAGAGCGAGGGAGTGAAACAGAATAAATGATGAACAGCCTCTGCCTTTTTCATGCCACAGAGACGCTGTTTGTCTGCTCTGATGGGTTAATGGAATCATTACACCCATAAACTGGAGTCGTCAGCGACAATTAGTGATGGCATTACTGCTATGGCAGACAAATGAGTTTACATCCTTGTGTAAGTAATGACTTAACAAAGAAAGTCATTATCTACCTGTCAGTAGTCTGCTAGGACCAGAATGTAAGACCAGAAGTACAGCCCATGTGGTTGAATGTCTCTGAGAGTTACTCAGAAGTTGAACTGGTCTCGTGTCGGGGTGAGGAAAACCAAAAGAGACTGGAGGCTGGTTTGATGTCATCTGCAGCTCTGATGATAACTTTCACCATTTCCGATTTTTCCATTATTGGACTCATCTTCAGTCTTCGCTAAATGATTAATGAAAACAAAACCCATGCTGTTTTAATAACTCACTCAGTGTTCAGTTTAGGCACAGAACAAATCAAATCCCATCTTTTTTTTTTTTGTTTTGTTTGTCTCTTTGTAATCATCATGTGAGAGGTTATTATTCTGGAGGGCACTGCGGGAATCTTGATTCCAATCATAACACTAATAACACCAACATCCTCCTAACAAAAACATCTAATTTTCAGTCACGCCTGATTAATATTTTCTCTTTCTGTTGTTTTTGTTTTGATCAAAAGAGCAAATAGCAGTTCAAAAGACAGAGCTGGCTGACCATCTCTGCTCTGATGAAAGTGCTGCTGCTTTAAATTGATTGGACAGTAAAATGTGTGGAGGGCAAAACATGAAAATATTGATTGCTTCTGCAGAAAGCAATAACAAATACAGCATGCAGCCTCAGAAGGCTTGACCATGCACACACGGATGTTTGAAATATGTTTGATAGAATAATTAGTAAAAGTCTGGTCTTTTCCATTGCTTTACTCAATTATCAGATAAAATAGACTAAACAATCCACAAAACAACCAGCCCCGCTTGTTTGTTTGCCCTCAGCGTGTTTTCCATCTGTTCCATCCAATTATTTCTCCATATGAGAATTTGTTCATGTATGATAGCAACTAAGTTGTGGGATCTAAAAAGTGGTTTTCTTCTGGGAGATGGTTGCAGAATTTAGTTTCTCTGCACACATTTCACCTTTCATTTGTGTTAACAAGCACCTGCAGGGCTTGAAGTCAATTGCCTGTTTTGGTTTTGGAAATGAAAATGTTATGATATGAAAGAGTCTGGAATCTGTTTCATGATTTGTGCTCTGTGGATTCATGTTTTCCTTGATGTGGAGAAACCTCCTGACTTGAATTTTTTAGACATTTTGTATTTTCACTTCTTTTCAAGTTTAAAATTAATCCCTGTGTGATTTCTCGTCAGCCTCCCCTGCTTCTTCCTGTCAAAATTCATTGATAACATTTCAAATCTTTTCTTTTGAGTGTGAATTTAAGACTTTTCTTTGTAACAGGAAAACTGACAATCTAAGGATGCATCGTCTTTTCCTTTTGTTTGCTTGAACAGATATGACAACAGTTTTTTGTTTGCCTCGGTCCTGAGTCCATTGCAAGCAGAGAGACACCATTCTTTCAACTGTGCAGCCAGCAACAAGGAAGAAACCGCCTGTGTGCTCATTGTGACTAGTTTTTTTTTTACTGGTTGTGTTACATTATCTGTTTTCAGACAAAGACAGGCACTTTATGTAATTTTCAAAAGAAATGCATACAAAAGAGAACTGCAGGACAAATGGGCTAACCCCTGCAGATGTGGATGAAGGTAGGTCAACAGAACAAAACATGTTAGCAGTGGTTTGTGCATGTACCCTGCAGTTAAGTTGTGTACATATTTCTTTGAAAATAAAATGAAGTGGTAATCTTAGTCTAATGATAGTTAAAGTAACATAACGCAGTTAAGAAACAAGTCACAGCAAGCTAGCAGGCTCTTTTACAGTCGAAGAGTTTATCTCGTGGCTGTAGATAGAGGCAGGCAAACACGACCCATTTTCTCCTAAATGATTGAACTAAGATAATTAGCAGTGGGCAAAACAGTGGTGTCTATCAGCATTTTCATGGACTCGGAGTGCAGCAAGATACAAAACAAAAGAAAAAGATATTGATGTATTCCTTTAAAAACTATATTTTACACTTGGGTTGTTACTTTATAATAATAATAATATTCAAAAATATCCGATTGGATATGGGAGTAAAAATCTGAAACCAAAGTGAAAATATATATTAAATTAAATTAAACTAGAAAAGCACTCTGAGAGCACAGACCTCTGCCAGCGCCACAGTTCTCACCCATGTTGTGATTTTCACCATAAATATAAGTCCTACCTTTATGTCATCGATATATTTAGATTCCTTGACCTTGAAAACATACCATTAGCAACTGGATTCATAATGAAATCTGTTTTAGTTCAGTAGTTATTCACAAAAATCACATTTTTCATCATGGCGGCCAGACGGATTGATTTGGATCAACACCAAAATCAAGTCAGTTCTTCATTTTCCCATGCTGAAAATTTCCTGAAAATTTCTTCAAAACCCATCCATAACTTTTGAGTTATTTTGTTCACAGACGGATGGACGGACGGACAGACAAACAAACTCTCCCAAATACATAATCTCCTTGGCGGAGGTAAAAATGAAAAAAAAATAGTGCCTGCACCAGTGAACCACCAGATCCAGCAGAGGGTGTTCCAGCCTCATGTGATTGGCTATTGCTCTCTTGACCTCAACAACAGTCGCATCTCACCTGTCCAAAAGGACATCTGGGGGAAATGGATACCAGGCAAAGCCGCCCTGAGTAGACAACTACAACACCAGAACATCTGAGGAGCGTTGTGTAGGAGCACTTAGGACTCCACTGTGTGTTGATTATGTGCAAAACAACTGGCCCACTACAGTATGTCAGATCCGCCGGCCCATTTGTCAGCCTTTCACCCACTGCAGCCCAGCAGTGCATTGTCAAATGCTCGACCAGGGCTTCCAAGTCCTCCTTGGCAGGCACCAGCCAGAGGCACGGAAAAAAAACACTGGAGACAAGATTGCAAGCTTCATATGCAGAGACATGTGGCCTCTGGAGAGGTAATTATTAAATGATCTAGTGGACATGCCTCATGTGTTGTGACTCGGTTATTAAAGTGTACACATGAAAACTAAATCAAGTTTGATTTTGGGAAAGAGTGAACGCTCAAATATGCACTCACTGACCTCCTCATTAAGGGAACCTTGCTTGACCCCATTTTGCCTTCAGACCTGCCTTTATTCTTGTGGTAGATATTCAGCAAGGTGCTGGGAATATTCCCCAAAAATGTTGTCTGTGTTGACATGATAGCTTCACACCATTACTGCAAAATTTGCTGTCTGAAAGTCCACGATGGGAATCTCCTGCTCCATCACATCCCAAAGGTGCTCTATTGGAGAGAGATCTGTTGGCTGTGGGGGCCATTGAAGTACAATTAATTTATTGTCATGATCTCAGCTTTGGGGCAGTCTCCTTCTGAAAGTATTCATCAGATGATGGGTACACTTTGGTTTTTAATAATAATAATAATACATTTTATTTATAAAGCTCCTTTCATGACACCCAAGGATGCTGTACAAAATTTGAAACAACAAAAATACAGGAGAGCAGCGGCAACCAGTCATGCCAGCGTCCACTCACCCGGGGTTGCAGAAAAGGAGACAGGAGAGGAGAGGGGAGAAAAACAATTCCAAACTAGGCACCTGTCAGAGGGGCACAGTGTGAGATCAGAAAAAAACCCTTTAACACATGAACAACATATTACAACAGACACGGAGATGAGCACAAGGGCCAAGAAGGTGTTGAGTTGGAGGGGAATGTCTGATTTGTGTGCCATAGTGGACGTATATGCATAAGACCATTACCTCAACTCAGCTTCAGTCCCGCTCATAGTCTCTACCGCCTGATAACTGATGACATAGAGGCAGCCTTGGAGAGAGAGTTAGCCTGTTCCCAGTCTTTTGCTGCCCCTGTCCTAGCTCTTATGGAACATGTTGCAGGCCTCTGATTAAAAATGAATGTTAATCATTGTATGATGATTTTATTTATACTTTAAAACATCCCATCTTCAATGGAATTTGGGTTTATACCAACAGATTATTTCCAGTACACATCCCTTTTAAGCAAAATGCATGGTAAGCACCAATACTCAGGGAAGTTGTGGCATTTAGACAATGTTCATCTGGTACTAAGGGGCCAAAATTTGGCCAAGAAAATATCCCCCACACCTCAGACATTAATACTTGTTGTTCTGAAGATTGTAGAGTGGAGTCCCATCCATACAAGCACATTTAAAATCTAAATGCTTTATTGAATTAAATGTTTCCTCAGCCTGATTGTTAATAGATTAAGAAAATGATATAACTCTAGATGGAACAATTGTAAAAAAAAAAAAAAAAAAAACTGTCACTATCTCTTGCTGAAGCTTTGATTGAAGCCAGCAGCACACCAAGCCGGCCTCACAGAGACTGGAAGGCTCTAATCATCAGAGCGAGGGTCATAACTCATTCTGTGGATGTTTGCACAGACTCCAAACATGATTCCCTGAGCTGCTTTGGAGAAAAACACACAAGCTCCCGGTGCAGCAGAGAAATGAATCATTCATCCACCAAACATCTTCTTTCAGATTGATAAATGTGAATGTTCTATCCAGAAAGAGAGTAACCACTGAAATATTGAACAATCCTGTAGTCAATCATTAATATTTTCCAGAGGGACAGTCATTTCTCTTCAGTTTACAGTATGCTTACATTTAGAGATAAAGAATCAATATTAGGCATACAGTACACAGCATTTTATTAAAAGAATAAGATTTTGGACTTCACATAGGACTGTATTAGACACTACCAACAGTCTGGGCCATAAATTAATATATTATACATCACATAATGTGGATTATCCAGTCTTTTCCAATCCTCTTTCCTGTTTATGACACATTACTGTCCCCAAGCTTATTGGAGGTAGTTCTATTTTATGTATTGTACCAATACTTGTTCACAGAGTGAATAAATGTTTCATTAGCCTTTTTATTAACTTTTCAAACAATGCTTTGTTTATCTTACATGTTTATTTGACTCTCCTGTATTTCAGAATTTCTTTAAATTATCTGAGTATTGTAGGAAGACTGCAGTTTATTAATTTTAATGGTCCTGAATTTGCTTCCCTCTTTTTATCTCTCGTTCATTTATCAATTTGTTCATTCTATGATTTGTTGCTGTATGTCTTTAGATTGTAAATGAGCAGTGACACTGATTTTCTCTTCACCATGGCACCTGAAAGTGGTTGGGATACAGTCATAGAAGTAGTAAAAATGGGCAACTGCAAGGATTTAAGGGAGTTTAGCATGGACTGAATTCTAGTGGTTGGATGGCTGGGTCGGTAGTAAGAATATCATTTTTTCCAGACTATAAGTTGCACTTTTTTTCATAGTTTGGCTGGTCCTGCGACTTATATATCAAAATATACATAATTTAAGATGTTTTTAAACGTGAATTCATACTGACTAACATCAACAAGGCATCAACAGTAACGTTTAAAGCTGCAAGAAGGTGCTCTAGGGTAGGCTAGACATAAACAAAATGCCCCCAAAATGAAAATCCTACTTTGCAGATAACAAACTGCAGGTAGTAAAATATCCAGCTGTAATCAAGCAGAAATAAAGTCCAGAGTGAGTGAGAAACTTTTGAGGGACTGCCGAAAAAGCAGATGTTTTTCTTGCTGCAATGAAGAAAGCTAATCACGGGCCAAAAGCAAGATGGCCAGAGCTGGAGGAACGACTTCACAGATGGGTGCTTCAACAATAGGCTGCCAGGAGAGGCTTGGTGAACGGTGCAGTTAAGTCTTCGCACCCTGGTGGCTGCCAAGGGAGGAATATAAATGAGGCAGGTGGGCCTTCTTGGTGTTTCCGCTTCATTTAAGGCAACCAGCTCTCTATTGGAGCACTAAATAATTTTGACTTATTAGATGTTTTTACCTCTTCGTTACAGACTTTTCAACTGATGCAACTTATACTCCAGAGCAACTTATAGCTCAGAAAATATAGTACATCATCTGATTTTCCCATCATGAGTGTGATTGAAAAAATGATCCCCCACTAACCTGCTGGGTAGGCTTTGAAAGGTTCTGCCCGGTCTCATACACTTTCTTTGGGTTGTTGCCCAAAAGTTTCACTGACGGGCATGAATTACATGTTGAATGATTCTTTGTTGTGAAAGTACATTTTTTCTTAAAAAAAAACATTAAGTTCTGGTTCATTTGTCAACACTAGAAGCTTGTCTTTTGCCCTTTCCTCAGAGTTTTTCCAGCATTCATTGTTGCACTGAACTCGGTGACATTGTATTCTTTGTTTAAACCATTTTTTATGGTTTCAACCAAAAAAAAACCATGCAAATATTTTTCAGTACTTCAGGATATTGTGTCTTTTTCTAACCTTGGTGGTTGAATAAGAAAAATCTTGCAGAGAAGCCAAAAGTACAAGCATAAAGATAATTCTCTGCTTTTATTTCCTGTTCGTACAAGAGTCATACTGACATTTTAATGCTTCTATGTTGTTTGAGACGAGCTTCCTGCAGGGCAAAATGTCCCTTTTTCCAAAACATTATTCATTCATAAACTACATCTTTCTCCATCTTTTTGACATTTAAACATGGATAACAGAACTTTCCAAACTGCAATTTCATGTCCCTCATGCATGATTAATGTCATCAAAGAAAATAAATCAGGATGTCAATTCCCTGAAATTTTCTCCCCAAAATTTTCTTTTAAGTCAAGGATTGTACATCTGTGACCTTTTATGAATGCTTTTTTCCACATGTTGTTCACACTTTGAATAAAAAAGTGGTTCATAAAAGACCAAGTAGTTTTTAAGAGAAGAGCACAGAATTAAGTTTTGGGAGCTGTGGTAATTTTACAATGTAATCAGTTTGTGTTGTGTCTTTAAGAGATTTTTTCTGCCCCTGAATCTCTGGGAGAAGTTGTTCTGATAAAGCAACATGCACAGCCTTGCCCGCAGTAATGTCTGAGCCCCTGAAAAGTCCAATGAATGGGTTCTCTCACTGTGTTATTTAGTTAACCCTCACAACTCCACAGAATCACTGTGGCCTAAGCAGGCAACACATTCAGTTTGTACTTCCATGTCTTAGTAGCCATAGAATGGATCTCTATGCAGAAAACTGAGTTTGGAGGTTTACTCTTTGGTCATTCTGTACAGCTCTCTGAGCCAAATTGAGACCTTTTGGTAATCCATCCATAAAGTGGGTGACTATAGCCTGTTGTTGATAGAATCCTACTTTCCCCCTTAAAGGAAGACCCTACTCATTTGAAGGGGGACTTGTGATAAAACTAATTTATCTGTGTACTTGTAGAAGAAAGGCTAAAAAATCCTTGAAATTGGTGCTCTGTCACCCAAGAAATTCCAAATTCCATGTTTTTATGCTAAGTTTCAAATGCTTTCCCATAATGCACTGGGCTTCTTTGCTCTGCAAGGCCATGTCCAGGCTGTTTCCTATTGGATAGACATGTCCAATTTTTCTGGTGCCTTCAAAACCTAAACACAAGCAGATGTCCTTTGCCTGAATAAAATGGGAGTCCAGCTCTTTTTGTTCACCAAATCTTTTGGTCCAGCTCAGTGATGAGAGTCACCTCATTCCATTCATACAGCTCATAATGTAGTGAAATCTTCTTTGAATTATATCAGAACATTTTCCAGTGTTTGGGCTGATTACTAATTTAGATATTTATATTCTGAAGAGATTCTTTACTTTAGTGACCCTGCACTATTTTCCTGGAATGATCCTGATGTTTGATAACATCACTGCACATCTCTCAATATTCTGTCCAGTTTTGTGCAGTAAAGATTATCATTAGATTTATTCATTTGTTAAAAGAAACCAGTTCCTACATAAAATAATCAACCCTAAAAGTCAAATCGTTTGTGACCGATATTGAGCAATGACCTGTCAGACACCAGAAAATGTCCGACAGTGTGTGATAAATTTGATGTGATGCAAATGCTATTGACAAACAATCATCTAATGGTCTAAACCAAATGTTTGTTGTGTATTTTAATTCAAAGCTTGAACGTTACTTAAATTAAATACAGCGGACTTCTCAGGCATTTATTTTTAACTGCCATAACAACTTCATTAACTAATGGACAAGTTTTGAATTTACTCTGAATTCAAATGTTAGATACCTCCTTAAAAACTGATTGTAATACAGTTCATATCTCAATGGATATTTCTAATTAGGAATACAAACGTAGCTATGCATGACATGGATTTACCAGAGTTTCTTCTTCCAGGAACAGTGCTGGTGTGACAGATATTTGCGCATCAGTGATACAGAAAAATTACGTTATGTAAAGATGCTCCATAGTTGTATTGGTCAGCTGAAACATTACTCAACTTCATGTTTGGCAAATGATGAAATATCTTTTCTTCTGTTCTCACCACGGATTAGAATAATGTGGACTTTATTATTTTACAAGTACGATGCACATTTCTGAAAACCAAAAACATTGCAGTTCACACGTGTGTATTAAGCCATGAACATTGCATCAAACAGTTCAATATTTTATTGCAAAATGTTGCTTCTCTAATATACTCCAAAGAAAGCTTGAATAAAGCACACACATAATAAAACTCGAACTCATATTGCTATTTTTTTCTGTCTGATAACATTGTTGCTGACGAGCATCCCAGTCTTTTCACTGATGCAGTAAAAAAAGAACAGTAAGGACTTTTTTGCTGCAGTGTGAACAAAAACAACCAAATGAAAATTAAAGCAGCACATCTTTATGCTACTTAAAGCAGGACAATGCAAACAAGGCTGAAAGCACCCTGAGACTTTTTTCTGCTTTGACTTCAGTTCATATCACTCTGAAGGTCAAGGCTGAGTTTTCACTGGTCAATTTTTCTCAACAGCAGTCACCAAACTTCCATTAATATGCTCAACATGGGGCAGAGGCTGTTTCTGCATCAGCGAATAGGTGTCAGGTTGGTTTAGTCAGCGTTTAGCTTAAGTGTCAGCAAGATATTTAATTATGTTACAGCCACCAGTGTGTTAAACCACACCATGAGAGGAATAAAAACTTTGTGAGGGCAAACGCAGCGAGCAGGCTCAGAGGTGTCTCTAGTTGATGAGTAAAGGTCACAGCAGAGGGCTGTTAATTCTGAAGTCTCATGAGTGGACATTTGCTGCTGATGGTGGAGGAGGTGTTAAAATCTGAGAGAGGAGTTTTTACAGATTACTACAGCAGTTAGAGTAAATGACGGCTTCTTTAGGGAGTTGTTAAAATAACTCGGTTTCTTTTAAAGTGTATAATATTCTGTGAGCCTACAGAGACTGCCAGAAGAGCTACAAGAGAACAGAGAGAGGGGGGGGGTAAAGTGGGCTGGTATCTGCCTGCCCCAGTTTCACATGTGATCCATCAATATTCCATGCCCATAAGCTCATTTATTCTGTGCTCAAGCATGTAAAACCTCTTGTTTGTGTAGTGTGAGTGCACACATGGGCAGTTAAATCTCAGCAAAACAAACAGTACAGTGAGTCCTCATGAAGTAGACATACTCTAAGAAACACAGCCAGTCACTTTATACAGACAAAAATTAGTAGGAGGCAAATTCTTGCACCAAGAGCAGACTTTCACTTTGTTCCTCTGATTTTTCCTTTTTAAGAGCCCATTTTATGCTTTTTTCAAATTTTCTATGCCGTTGAGTAAAAGACACGCCAGACGGACACTTCCATATATCCGCCACTGAAATATTTCACTAGTCCATCTAGGAAAGAGCTGTTTGACAATGTTTTCAGAGGCAGAACCTTCACAAACAACAGCAGCTTGTGATTGGATGATCATTCAGATCGTCACACTCATCAAAGACCAATAAACATCAAGTAACACTGCTACATATGACGTAGCTCATGCTGTTGTTAGCCGTTAGCTTTAACTACCTTAGATTATCGTCTTACATTAAATTATACCACACAGATGTATCATTTAGCACTTACATGCGGCATGAACCTGGTCAAAGACAATCCCTACAAAGTTTTTTTCAGTAAACTTCTAAGGAGAGCATGTTTCTGCTTGTATCTGCGTGGAGAACTGCTTGTATCCCAGTTTCCCAATAGTGATCCCCGGTCGGGAGAAGAGCAAAAACATGATTTCTCTTTAGACAAGCTTCAAGTGATGTTCTTTGCTCTTCTTTTAAAGAATAAATTGGGTCCATTTCTGATATAAGAAATACCTAGCAGACATAGAGATGGCTTTGGAAGCTGCCGTTGTTTTCAAACATGCAGTCACTTCTATAAACAATGTAAAAGCTGCAGGAACCGAAGTTATCCTGATTGGGCCATTAAGCATTTACCTGAGAGAAATTGATGGACAATGGAGGTTGGCAAGACAGACATCCAGATTTCAGACAATGAGTCAGTATTTCTATGCATAAGACACAAAGTCTATGGTATCAAGACTTTTCCCAGAAGCTGCCTTAAACCACTCGTTACCCCAACCCCACCCCACATGGACATACAAATGTGACCTTCTACCACTGTTTTATCAACGTTACTCTGACATCTGCATACAGGTTCATTGGTGACTCCAAATTGCTCTTAGGTATGAGTGTGAGAGTGAATGGCTGTCTGTTTCTCTATGTAGCCCTGTGATTGGCTGGCGACTGGTTAAGGATGTACCCTGCCACTTGCCCAATGACAGCTGGGATAGGCTCCAGTCCCCCCAGGTGGAAGAAATGCTCTTTATTTTCTGAAACTTTTAATCAGGTATTTACAAATATCAGCCGGTAACATACATAATAGTTATGCATGCTTAAAGCTGCAGGTTTACATACTCAAGCCAACGCTATCTTCTGATCCAAAAACTTACTGAAGTGTTATTGAAAAGTCATACTCATATCTCACTTAGTTTGCATCAACAAAAAACTCGACCACTGAAGTGTTCTCCTTCCCTGTACCTGGTTACAATTGGTTGGAGTTGATGTTTTAGTTGATTATTATCCTCTTAAATAATACCATTCTTGATTGTATTATTTTATCATTGGAAACTCTGATTAGTCACTTTTATAACAAGGTACAAAGTGTAAGGATCATGCGTTTGTGGAATGCGCAGCACAGCTAAAAGAGTGGCTAAACCCTTTCCAAGAATGTGCCAGAAGCCCCTGCAAGCAGAAACCGTTTTTTTGGCAGACTAGCAGCATTATAGTGTGCAGTTCATTTGGACCAAGCTCTTTGGACTGGTGAAGTCAATAAGACTGGTTCTTTGCCCTTGCAAAACTGTAGATTTTCTCCGTGATTGGGCTGGCGACTGGTTAAGGATGTACCCTGCCACTTGCCCAATGACAGATAAATTTCCAGTCCCCAGGTGGAAGAAATGCTCTTTATTTTCTGAAACTTTTAATCAGGTATTTACAAATATAAGACGGTAACATACATAATAGTTATGCATGCTTAAAGCTGCAGGTTTACATACTCAAGCCAACGCTATCTTCTGATCCAAAAACTTACTGAAGTGTTATTGAAAAGTCATACTCATATCTCACTTAGTTTGCATCAACAAGAAACTCGACCACTGAAGTGTTCTCCTTCCCTGTACCTGGTTACAATTGGTTGGAGTTGATGTTTTCAGATAATGATTAATAATCCTCTTAAATAATACCATTCTTGATTGTATTATTTTATCATTGGAAACTCTGATTAGTCACTTTTATAACAAGGTTTACAAACATTTTGTGGAATCAGCGTAAAAGTGTGGCTAAACCAGTGAGTTTCCATAAGCAAATATCTTTTATATGCATGATGCAGCATTAGACAGAAAGGCAGTTACAGTATGTCCTATTCCATTCACATCATCGGGGAAAACAAAGTCACAGCATCACGTCTTATGGATTATTTGAAGCAGAGGGAGGAGTGACACTTTCATCAGAGTTTGAAAAGTCTTGACTTACACAGCCTCTTCACCTTGAGGCCTTTTAAAGATGACGTCTACGCAAACACACAAAGGCAAAGTCAAAGTACACCAAGGGTATGGGTGAGGTTAGAGACAGAAGACAGATCTGAACATCCCGTGGGATCAAAATCCAAAGTCAAAACATCTGGACACCTGTGGGCTTGGGAGAGGTCCCAAGACAGCTGTTGTTCCAGTGCAAAGAGCCCTGAGTGAAGGAGAGGGTGGGAAGGACCACAGAAAGAGAGAGATGAGAGAAAGGAACACACAGAGATGTTTGCCAAAGTTTAAAGCTGTACTTATTTAAAATTGGGAGTTTATGACACCAATTTAAAATCCAGGTTTTAGTGAGACGGTTCAATATCTGGAGGATGATGATTTCATAAAAGGAGCTCGGCAGATGGCTGTCTTCAATACTTTACATCCTAAACACAGCGGTAAAACCAGCACATTTACTATATGCTTCCCAGCTTTAGTGCATCATTTAACACCGCTCTGAAAAATGAAAACTTTACAACCTCTGAAAATGCTTTTTGAAATAAACAGCAGTCAAACACTGTGACCACCAAATTTTAGAAGTTACAGTTTTAACACCAGCCCCGCGGCGCAGAATGATGTTGACGAGACACTGAAAACTTTATTATTAAAGATATTAAAACATCTGCAGGTGGAGTTTGGGGCAAGCTTTAATAATGGTGTGTATTATCCGGTCTAAAGGTGGCAGACGGATTAAATAAACCTCATGAGCAAAAGGCTAAAAAGTCGAACAAAACTAATCAAAAAACTCATTAGAGTCTTGCTATCGTGATGCTTCTCCTTATATCTGGATCTGAATTTGCATTTAGGCCATCTGAGGTCCAAACATTTGTTTTACTGTCTCCCACTGTGTGACAAAGCAGGCATCAATGTTCAGTTCTGAACAAAGCTCTTTATTTACACTGATACAGACCAGGGCTGCAACATGCCTGCTAGCCCACTGCTCTCTGGTTCATGGCTCTGCCTCATCTGAGGCAGACATTTCTTCAGACGGGTCAGATATTGTAAATGCACTTCCTCATGCCCACCTAAATCCCAGGATAGAGTGATTAGATGCTTAAGGTCAAGGGTTGAAAACAAGGTCATGGAGTCTTGTGGTCAACCTGTGTTTTTGATATAATGCCTAAAGAATGCCTGAAGGGATTTCAATCAAACTTTTGCTCCTATCCGTCTTGACTCAAGGATTGCATCGTGTAACTTTTGAGTCAAAGGTCAAAGTTACAGGGCCTCATCTTTACCCAGTATTTGTGAAAGCAAATTTGTACATGCAATATCACAGAAATACTTATCGCGCCTTTATCAAAATTAGCACAAATGTCCACCATGATGTGAAATGAAAAGATTTTAAATAGGTAATATTTGCCGTAAATCAGGTCCAAGAATTCATTTTTAAAGACTGCTATGGTATTTTTACGATCAAATCCAGGTATTAGTAACAGGGTGCCCCTGATCCAGTTGTATTCTCTCTCTCTGTCTGAGACACTCTGTTGGCCCCCTTCCACTAGTGCCCTACTCTGCCTAGTTGATAGGTCAGCTCTAAGGTAGTTGTTTAGTTCAGCGCTGCTCTTGCTACTAACTCTGCAAGTATTTACAAGGCTATACTTGGCCTGCTACCATCTTAATTGAGTAACTATATTCATGTGAAAAGGCCTGGAAGCTACAGTCTTCGTTCTGTGACTCAGTCACAAAATCTACTCATGCTATTGGTCCCCAAAGTTAATCTTGAAATGGGGAAAAGAAGCTTCAGATATGCTGCTCCTGCAGACTGGAATCCGCTACAAAACAGACTGTGTCTTGGAGAGCTGGTCTCTTTAAGTCTTTTTAAATGCAGATTAAAGCAGCACTACGGAAGATTCTCGCTTGCCCACCTAAATCCCAGGATAGAGTGATTAGATGCTTAAGGTCAAGGCGTTGAAAACAAGGTACATGGAGTCTTGTGGTCAACCTGTGTTTGTTTTGTATAATGCCCAAATCACAGAAGCCTGAAGGACTTTCAGTCAAAAGTATTCTTCTGTCTTCAGCTGTTTGCAGGATGGATAGCGCAGGTAATGTATTTATTTTTGACTGAATAGCGATGTTAAAATCGCTAAGTTCAACTTGGTTTTATTACTGTGAAGTCGCCTCCTGTTGAAGCGATAAAGTGAATAAAAGTAAAGCACAAATGTCCACCATGACGTGAAATGAAAAGATTTTAAATAGGTAATATTTGCCTTAAATCAGGTCCAAGAATTCATTTTTAAAGACTGCTATGGTATTTTTACAATCAAATCCAGTTTTTAGTTACAGGGTGCCCCTGATCCAGTTGTATTCTCTCTCTCTGTCTGAGACACTCTGTTGGCCCCCTTCCCCACTAGTGACCTACTCTGCCTAGTTGATAGGTCAGCTCTGAGGTAGTTGTTTAGTTCAGCGCTGCTCTGGCTACTAACTCTGCAAGTATTTACAAGGCTATACTTGGCCTGCTACCATCTTAATTGAGTAACTATATTCATGTGAAAAGGCCTGGAAGCTACAGTCTTCGTTCTGTGACTCAGTCACAAAATCTACTCATGCTATTGGTCCCCAAAGTTAATCTTGAAACGGGGAAAAGAAGCTTCAGATATGCTGCTCCTGCAGACTGGAATGTCATTCAACTTATTGTAAAGTGGTGGACCATGGCGATGAATATCTAAATCTTTTTAAATGCAGATTAAAGGCTTTAGAGGAAGATGAAGTAGGCTGTAAACGCTTTGACTGAAAATTTTCTGCTCTGTGACTCTGACTTAACTGGTTGATATGTCTGTATCTGTGTCTGAAATTGTTTTATGTCTGTAGCTTTGTAAATTTGCTGCTGCCTGTCTTGGCCAGGACACTCTTACAAATGAGATTTTTGATTTCAGTGAGGTTCTTCTGGTTAAATAAAGTCCACAATATGGGTCCTTAATGTCATGGTCACAGATCAAGGTCATGGCACCTTTTTTCAGCTGTTGCATGTGATCATATATATATATACAGTATATGATATCTTTGGAATGTTTTAAGGTATTCTAATCAAAATGTTTTCTTAACAATTGATCAATTACATTAACCATCTTATTTGCCTGAGCTGAAGCCTCACACGACTACCGGGGCACTAAGGTCGTCAAACCAGCTGCTCCTGCAGTGCCTCGGTCAAGGTTCTCCACTCGTAGGGACAGAGCCTTCGCAGAAGTTTCTCCAAAACTGTAGAACAGCCTACCTTACCAGATTAGAGCTGCAAAGTCCATTGAGCAATTTAAAACTCTGAGTCCCAGCTAGATGAGTAACCTTGGCTTTTCTCCTTAATATTTAATTTCCTATCTCCTTTTTTTTACCCTTCTTTTTTTATCTTATTTTTATATATTTACCTCCACCAAGGGGGTAATGTTTTTGCCAGGGTCTGTTTGTTTGTTTGTTTGTTTGTTTGTCTGTTAGCATGATTACACAAAAAACTACCGGATGGGGTGCTGGTTTGGCGGAGAGGTTAGCACCCCATGTACTTGCTTCTGCCGGTCCAGGTTCGAATCCCGCCTGTGACCACCTTGCAGAGTGTCTTCCCCTACTCTCTTACCCCCTTTCACAAGCATATCCACTGTCTCTCTCCTATCAATAAAGGCACAAAATGCCCAAAAATAAATTAGAAAAAAAAAAAACTACCGGATGAATTTACATGAGGTGAGGTTTGGTCCAAAGAAGAAGCCATTACATTTCGGTGATCTGCACATTTGTCTAGATTCAAAAAAAAAAAAAATCTGCAAAAAAAATACCATAAGTTGACCTTGGGCTGCATTTTTAAAAAATCACATCTCTGACGTCACTTGATGGATTTATTTCAAAATTTACTTGATAATATATATACATTATAACTCGATCATCACAGTCAATTTCATCTGGATCCAATCCAGATTGATGTCACAAACAAACATTGAAATTTATAATGGCAAATCCCATTCATTTCTTCTCAGCTGCTAATTAGGGTTCTTCCCCTTTTATGTCATGGGAATTGTAGTTTATTTGGAAACTCATGTCGATGTTTTTCAAGCCTATGTCACTGCATTAAACAGCCTCCCTTGTAATGCCAGTGGAGAATCCTCTCCACATGGACAGACATGAGCGGAGACTTGGACGTCATATTGGAGCACATGGTAATCCAGAATTGTATCTTGGGAGAGGTCTGCGCTCTTTGAGTGCTTCTAAAAAAAAAAAAAAAAAAATTCTATTATTACATTTCTGTTTTCATCATTCTTAATTGTATGCATGATTTTTTTGCACCCCTGGACAGTTCTTTGATCAACCAAGGTTGTTTTTAAATATGGTTTAGGAACTAAATTTGACTTGACTTGAGTTGATTAGATTATAAAGGTCAAAGATGCAATATATTGAACTGTCCATCTGGTGAGTCAGGTCGGTTCTTTCTGGGACAGGGCGGATCAAAATCACAGAGGTTAATGTAACTGAACCTTTTAGAGTACAACCAAAAATACCAAACTTTTCCTTTTAAGCTTCTCCATGTTCTTGTCTGCAGACTCCATAAATCAAAACAATCTTGATATGTTTTTCAGAGACACTTAAGCAGCAGCTCTTTGTTTCTCATCAGGAAACAACCGTCGTCCAAAGGAGATGCAGCTCTTACTTTTAGATTGACTGTGATGACTCCATGTTCTTCTCAGTGGGGCGTCTTTTTAAGTGGAAAGTGAACCAGTCTATGTCAAACTGTGTTTGTGAATGTCTGCCATTGAATCTGTATTATTAGCAGAGTTTAAAGCTCTTCTGCATGTTGGAAACAGTTTATAAAAGTCAAAGACAGTAGTGAAACCAAGGGGATGGAATCAGTGGGGGAGCAGGATGTTTCTGCCCTTTATCATCGACTGCTGAAGAGCGACTACAGTAGCTTCAAAGAGCCTCTGCCAGCATGAATAGGATACAGCGGCAGATAACATATTTGAGGTCTTTTCATGTTTTTTCCTTGTCTTCAGTGCATCAAAAGTTGTGAGGTACATTCATCTTCATCAAATAGATTCACCGCACATGTCACTCAAACTCCTGGATAGACTCGGCAGGAGGTGTCAGTTTGGGGATTTTGTATCTTAAATGGCTCAATATATCAAGACATTTAGATGTAGTATTTAAAGCACCACAGCACCAAACTCTTCTCTCTGAAGACATATTTTATGTGAGGGAAAATCTACCATTTCATTTTATCAATGGAGCTAAACACTACCATGAATCACCCATAAGTCAAGAACTTTATCTCACCAAGATGCCAAGAGGTCCCTAAACTTAAATTTTTAACAACTGAATTAAGACAGTGTCACATTTAAAGTGTCCACCTGGAGGAGGCTGGGGGGAGACCTATTACTGCACAGTGAGCCTTTTATTATCATGCATGAAGGGATCCCCTCTTTTGTCCACAGTCTTGGTGAACATCCATAAATTTAGGATGCAGAACAGCAATGCATCTTTTTCCCTAGAAAAAGAATATGTTTCTCAGATAATAAATACAAATCTAACTTGTAAGCATAAGCAGCCCTGCAGAACATCCCTTAATGGGTGTATTCTCTGCGAACTGAGAGTTTAGTCAGTGTCATGTTCATCTGCTCCTCAAGCCCCTTTGTCACATCACTAAAGTCAGAGAAAGTTGTTTTTGTAGGACATGGGGCTTTTTTTGCCCTTTGTTGAACAGTAATTACAGCTACTTCTGTAAAGTTTCCCCCTCCCAACAAAAACCATGCCTAAAATTAATAATATATCAACCACATACTTTGCTTAGCTAATAGGAAGATGAGTTCACTGGACAAGGGGGTGTGGTGCTCACAGCATACATGCATGTAAAAAAAGACCTAAAGGTCTCTTTAGGTCTCTGGCCCTACCTGTCTTGCTATGTTTTTGCTTGGTCTACCATTGGCTAGTGGCCAAAACTACTGGGTAGACCCCAGGACTGTTTCCCTTCAAAGCATTTTTGGTATTGTTGGTGGGACCATGTGTCCAATGCTGATGTGCTCACGAAGGCGGGAATAGGAAAGGTCAGCTGAACTTCTATGGACACTTGGCAAACTTTCCTGAACATGATCCAGGTCGAGGTGGGTTGGATCAGACCATGGGAGCAACCGCGCACATTGTGGTGGGCTCAGCTCAAAGGATACCTGAAGAGTTGGAACTGGCTCAGGCCTGGATGAAGGCTATCAAGAGGCCAGAGACGTTCAGGGAACAGGTTGAGCAGACAAAGTGCTGAGCCACCGAATTCTCCCAGACCTGACCTGACCTGACCTGTGGATCTTCACAAACAGACTTATTAATGTCACATTTTCAAAGGACAATGTTATTTTGTTTAATAGGTCAGGACATCGTTGGAGACATTTTGTAAAAGTTTTAAAGGTCTGAAAATGTTCAGATTAAATCAAAGATGTGTTTTTTCACATTAAGTCAAATACAAAGGATGGAAGAATTAGTGGTCCCACTGTTCACCTTGCTCTAGGCTTATCAAAATCAGACAAAGCATTTAAATGTTTCTTGTCAAGGTTTTTAAAATGACCACTGATCTTAGGGGGCCCTTGCTGCTCCTGATCAGCCCTGATTACTGCTAGGTCTGCCCCTCAGGATGCTTTTACACCTAAGAGTCCAGATCATGGTTTCTTAATAACACTGCAATTTTAGGTTAATTCTAACAGACTTTTTAGGACAGATCTATGTCATGTTGTCATCATTGTAGGCTGCATGTCTCCATACTCTGCATTGATATGCGTGGTCAAGGATCATCTGAGGCCAGGTTTAAAGATGATTGAGAGGATTCATTCTGTTGCCATCTGAACAATATTGCAGGTGCTTTGTTGGAAATTTCAGCTGCAACTGCTAAAGCAGAGTAATCTGATCCCACAGTATATGCTTCCTTATCATTCAGAAACTTTATCGTTGACAGGAAATGATTTGAAAGCTGCATGCAGTCCTGCACCCAAAGTGACACTGTCAGAAGCAAAGCAAGTTAGCGTGTCCCTTCTTTTTCATCCTCTCTGAAAACAACTGTGAAGTCTCAGCACTCCTTTCAGATTGGCCCTCTAGTAAAACAGTTCAACCAAATTTCAATCAAAAATGTGATCTCCTCCTCTCCTCATGCTTCAATGGTTCAGTTTGAGTTGAAGATACTTAAGGTACATTTGAAGAGTTCTTCCAAAATGCTATAAAAGCCAAAATTAAAAGGATATATATTACTCAGTGCTATTCTTTTCTATACCGATTGTACTACCTGCCCTATCAGTATTTTATGCCAGAAAGCTATATATCCTTGTTTAAACTGTATTTAACAGTTCAGTTCCCCAGCCAACCCAATGGTGGGTCTGGGTAAATAATGTAAATACTTTCTAAATGAAAATGGATTCATAGGGATTTGGAAAAGAGCTCTTCACTTCCTTTTTATATGGTAACTTTGTATCATCGGTACAAAGGTTCAGACATTCCAAAATAGTGCTTTCACACCGGACACATACCAAACCATAATACAGTTTGGTCCTGACTGACATCACCTCTTTAGGTCTGAAAAAACTTCATCTGTTTGGTCCACCACAGGCCAAAGGAGGTTTCACATCTGGTCTGGATCAAACTGAATAGTCTGAAAAATATGGACCAAACGATGTGAAATCACCCTAAGAGCAAGACCAATGCTGTATGCAGCAGAGATGGTACACAATGGCTGTGTCTCCCCGTTTAGACACAAAACAAGAGCAAAATGACAAACTTTGTAGGAGTGTTCATTCTTTCAGATGATTAGCAATATGTGTGTTGTACACTGAACTTTCAGACCTAGCACAAAGCAGAGATAAAAAGAGCATTTTTTGCTGCCTTTTAGTTCCGTAACCCTAATCACATTATTCTCATAATTTGCTGAAGGCTATGTAAAAGAAGCCTTCGATTAATGATGGCTGTAGAACAACATGTTAAAACTTATGGAAAACTGAGACCACAGTGACGTTGCTTGTGTGTAAATTATCCTGTTCAGTAAGCCTCTCATGTAGCAGCATCAGGAGCTGGAGTGTTATGTGGAAACATTTCGCAATGACACAAAAAAAAGGGGGACTTAAATCTCGCTGGGACGGGCGGCTTCATTATGCAAACAGTATGAGACACAGCCTGCACACATTGATTTTATTGCTTTTCTGCCCTTGACTTTGATAAAACCCAACCCTGCATGGTATCATCTTTGACTCCTCCCGTTATGGATTGCCCACTTCTGCGTATTGATGACAGGGATCTGAGCCAAACACTGCCCTGCTCCGCACTCCTTAACATTTTCCCTGGAGGATCCACTTTACATCCCCACAATCCCCTGCGAATCTCTCCTGCAGAACTCCCAAAAGACATCTCTGATCCCAAAGTCTGCAGTACCCTCGTGCTCTGAGCCCTAATTGGCTTCAGCATTGCTTCAAGATGAAAACAAGAACACAGATTTATGTTTTAACTATATTCATGTTATTTATGTATGTCCTTGTCCACAGAAACAGAAAACAGCAAATGTCCTTCAAGAGCATCTGATTCATGATGCAGCTCTCCCACACGCCATTGTTTCCAGACTACCTTTGAGAACCAGCCCACTCCTCAGCAGCTACACTCAATTAACTTCCAAACTAATTATACAACAATACCTGGGAGAGTGCTGAACACGGAGGTGCTGACTTTGGTGAGTCGCAATCACTGACAGCACACAACCTTTGGTGTGTTATCGCAACACTTTTCTCAACAATGCACTTCCTCAGTGTTTTATCAAATCCCAGGAGCACAGTCACCATGACCGAAAAAATAGGGACATGCATTTCAATGAAAATTACTCTTTTCAAATCAGCCCAATCTGCTTTGATTAGTTGAAAGATCTATTGAATTAATGAAACCATGACTGTCCTAAAGGGAGTTTGTCTCACACAAAGACTATTAAACACCTACTACAAGGACATCTACTACCACTCACTGTAGCACACAACATGAAAGAAAAAAATAATAAAAGTAAAAGTAAATAAATTAAATCCTTTAAGCATTACATCACTCAATACAAGCCAGATTATCGTTAGGACCTTTGAAGGGCAGTGTGTCAAGTTCTTGTTGTGTGATCAGACCTGGATGCTCTGTGGTACTAAAGGTGTGATTCAATATGTCCATGTACAGCTCATTCATCAGGGTCATGGTTTTCTTTCAAAACAGCTCAACAACTCAAACAGCTCCACACAGTCCAGTTGCTTTGTTTTTAATCTTCAAGAAAATGGTGTGATTCCTCTCTCAGTCTTCATCTGTACCCACGTCCTGAGTTGAAGGTTCAAATTCAGACCAAAGGGGGCGCTGTAGGTCTGCTGGTATCTTCTTTGCCAACTCTGTGGTGATTGGTCAGTTTAGAACTGCTGGGTGCAAAGTTGTCAGCCAATCAGAATTTCTTTTACAGTCCATCCTGAGGACGGGGCCTGCCAGCCCAACCCACTGGGCTTAAACTGCTGACAAAAACATTGTAGGATGTCACACTGGTAGATCTACATGGACATCCAGGGAATTAGTTACTTGAGGAAGCTTCTTGTGCTTTAAAAAGGGGAGAGGGTAAAGTCTTAATGCCACAAACGTTTTATCTGGAGCACAGAAGCTCTTTATCCTGAAGAAGGGACAATTAAAATGTAATAAAGATCATAAATCATCCATTTATTACCTAAGGCCCCGTTTACACAGAGACACTGTCACCTGAAACGCAAAGGTTCTTCCTTTGTGGTTTCAAAAAGCTGTGCATTCATATGGAGATGCCAAAACAGCTGGAAACGCTGTGGTGTGCATGCCAGTCCAGTGGATGGTGATGTAGGTTTGCAGAGAAATAGTGCTGTTAAAACACAAAAAAAAACTTTTCACAACAATGGCAAGTGGACACACAAAGACACAGGACTTTCTTGTCTGGACAACAAATCTGTCTGGATAGTTTTGTCTGGATAACTAACCGAGCATGGTAAGCAGCACCCATGTTACTCTGTAGACGGCCAAAGCTGTTGTTCATGGTATGTGCGTGCAGCCTTCATGTTAAAGAGTACTGCACATGCAGTAATGTAAGCATTTCACCCTGAGATGCAGAACCCCATTTACATGAAGCCAGGTGGCGATGCATTTATATCTTTCCACCCTGGACCCTGGTTTCAAAAGTTTGCAGATTCAGGCACTCCAGACAAACAGGACCTAAACCATTGAACCCTCTCCGAGTCGCAGGAGCGGAGGCTGGAGGCTTTCCTAGCTGACATGGGTGAGAGGCAGGGTACCACCTGAACCGATTACCAGCTGATGGCACGCTCATACCTAAGGGCAATTTAAAGTCAACACTCAACTCAATAAACACATATTTGGTCTGTGGGAGGAAACCGAGGTGAGAGGTGATAGTGGGCCACTCTAGACTTATTGATTATACTCAATAAGTGTATACACTAGATTTGTCATGTATTGTTTTGAATAGGAGCCCATAATGTGGCAGTGCAGCTGGATCTTCCTGATGCCTCCAATGCCTATAATCAGAGAGGTCTGTCTTGCAAAGCTCCAATCAACAATGACTGTGAGAAGCTCAAAGCAACATGGCCCAATCAGCATCCTTCAGAGCGGGAAGAGGTGGAAGATAGAGGCGAGGCAACTGCAGGACATGACTGCTTATACAGAGATTAGCATAGACGCTAACAGTCGCAAGAGCAGTTTGATTAGATCTGGACCACATTTCATGTTGATAGAAATGACATTTTTTCTAAATTTTCTTGCCTGTTTCGACAAGTTTGTTCTGCTAAGTGGCATATGTTTTGTACTTTGCGCCGCTGCTGCTGCGCCTGTCTATTAAATTATCTGATTGGTTCGTAATGAATGTGACTGATCAAACACCCAATCACTGCCAGGTATGCCATTAAAAAGGTCAATCCCTCTCCCGAACACTCTCATAAGGGTTGTTGACGTCACACCTGGTGTGTTAACTTAGGGAGCCCCCGTGTGGCTATTTTAGCATAGTGTACAAGTTAGGAGATTAAATTTTAATGCACATAAAAATCTTCAGACATGATCTGTTTATGCATTTAAGTCTGGCGTTTATCCTTGCATCATTGCATAGAAGAGAGACAATATTCAGGGGTCCCCACAGAGCACACAAATAAAATTAAGTATGTAGGAAATGGCATGTTTTATATAACCATGGATATCTGTCTATGACAGCTGAGCTTTATTGTCATGGAAATTGTCCACTTCCTATCATAGCCTGTCTGCATTCATGAGTCCCTGTGAATATAAATTTTTCTGTGTGCAGCTCATACAGAGTCTGAGCACATCATGTGGTGACCCTGCTGAGTGCAACGTGGTCTCATCCCCTCTCTTTTAGTATCTCCCTCGATGCACAAACACAACAGAAACATGAAAACATTGTGAGGCGCTGATCCCTGCTTTCTTCAGAATAAAAACCAAACCAAGAAGTGAGAGGCTCTGTTTAATAAAGGTGGTGCAGAAATAGTTTAAAAAATATATAACAGGCTTTTTATCAGTCCTTTTTCCCACAATCATACCGAATCTCATTTCTCCTTTTCATCAAAGCTCGGTCAGGACCCGGCTCTGCATCTTTATCTGGCATTCTCTCCAGAGGTCACAGCATGGGGAGGTATTAAAAGTTCAGATGCTCTCCGATCTCCTCCTCCTCCAGACGCTCACACAGCTTTGGAGTGATTTTGACACGTTGCTGGGTTACCAATGTCTGATATCTCTGACAGTATACACAAAGCAGACTTATACTTTTGCAGTGAGTTGTTGCTAGGTTACAAGTTTCATTGTGGCAAGCTTTTGGCGTTCAGTGAAAGCCTTTGAGTGAAACCACCTGATGTATAAATTTGCATCAGCCTTGGAGTTACTTTGTACATGAGGTTTGTTAAGCTGAAGGCACACCGGTCGTGACATAAAAAAAGGTTTAAAATTGTCTTTAAGCCGATGGAGGTGAATTTACTTTCATCTGTACGTGAAGGTTTAGAGGCAGCAGAGTTCCTTTAATAATACAAAGTTCTGTAGGTCTTCTTTCTTGACCTTGAATGACTTATAAGTCTGTTCATGATCTCTGAAGGTTTGTGGTAGAAGTCAGTGCATCTTGTAGAAATGGTGAAAACATAAAAAAATCACAAAAATTTAGAGGTCTGTTAAAGAAGAAACTTTTGACATTTACCTTTAAACCAGCGAAGGAAAGAGAGAAGAGAGGAGCAAGTGGTGGGTCATGGTCACATGACCAGCTCTACACTTGCTATGACCCACAATGTCAATTTGTACAATAGATTAGGGTGACCATGTTCTGAAAGACCAAAAAGAGGACCCTCAGCAGGAAGTGTTGTGTTATGATGCATGCAGCATGCACACTCAATATCTTGGCAGGCCGGTACATTGGAATAATGCCAGTGGTCCAGCATATTGCTTTATTATAAATATTAACCCTTTTACTACTATGAATAGAAATGGCCGCCTGGTCTTTTTTGCCTTTTTTTAATAGATATGTCAGAAAAGCTGCACCTTTTTCAGCTAAAATAAAACATTCTAGCAGGTATTTCTCAATATTAAGTTGTAAATGCTTAAAACAGTGTGTAATTCCAAGAAAGAAATAAAGAGATATGACTTTTGAACAACTTCCTTTTCCTGAACAGTTCTAAATAAACATATTTAACACCTCGAGAATACAAACATAATTTCATCCTATTTTATATTGTGTATTATTTATATTGTATTATTTAACTATTCAGAAATCCATAAAACATTAACTATGATGTAAAAGACAATAACAAAAAGATGAACAAAATTACAGCAAAAGAACAGCAAGAAAACATTACAGAATTAGACTAATGCTATTATTTAAAATATATTTACATTATTTACACAGAAAACACTGATTCACCACTAATAATTAACTTCTGTGTCTCTGAATCCTCTCTCTGCTCTCGTTTCTATCACCTCACCTCAGGCAATCCAGCTGCATTGCAAAGTTTGGAGTCAGACTGACTTTGGTTGGAGGATATTCTGGCCCAGTGTCTTCACATGTGTATCTCTCTTCACACACACATCTGTTGTGGGTGACAAAGTGTCAAAGCAGGTAGTACGTGTGCCTCACAGCAAGAAAGTTGCTGGTTCAAACCCAGTGTCAGTCAGGGCCTTTTGGAGTTTGCATGTTCTCCCACTGAAAAAAAAAAGACTTGATATACAGTAAGTGTAAGCGAATGATTGTCCGTCTCTTTGTGGCCCTGAGATCGACTACCAACTGGTTCAGCCCCCTGTCGACCCCGAAAGGCGGTATAGGCATTATAGATAAGGGATGGATCCGTTGTTGCTTTGCTGCCATGTTAGCTAACAGAGAAATAAATAGACTGGAAGCAGCAGCTGCTTCTCACAGCACCTTGACAACTCAAACACAGTTTTGAAGGAGACCCTTTGGACCTCAGATTAGTGGTGCAAAATTGTCACCCATCAAGGACTTCATTATCTGCCACTGACAGCGTATTCTAGTCTTTTAATGTGCACAGGGAGTTATTTTTATAGAACTTTTCAGACCTGTTTGTTTTCCAAAAAGGAGGCAGAAAACCTTCAAATGTTCTTAAGCTTAATTTACACTTTTTTGGCTGTTCCACAGTGCTGCTTTTGACCTCCCTTTGAGACTCAGGGACCTAATTTCGTGGTGCAGCGCAGGGTGCGCAGAGCTGGCACACCCTGCGCAGTGTTAATTTCGTCTGGCGCACTGCCATTCACTGCCAATTTGCCAATTTGGTAGACCGTCTGTGCAGAGATGGGTGTGACAGCGTACCAGGTGGAGGTGCCGAAATATTCATGTTGGCGCAGTGACATTTTCGTGCCAAAAAAACAGTGTGACAGGTACACTAAAAAGCCAACCTGGTGTATTCTCGCCGCAGGCGAAGTGCACCCTCCGCAGCTGTAATTTGGTGACAGGCGCACATCTGATGGTGGATTAAAGCTGTTTGTCATAATTGAAACTTAACCTGACGGCAGCTGGAAGTTTGATGCACATTTTACAAGTCAACAATAAACAGCCTTAACATATGATACTGAGGATATATCTGGTGTATTTAATTACATAAAATTCAAAGAAAAGAGGGAGAAAATAAATGTATGTTACTAAGGATTTACTTGTGATTTCCCATATTTCTCTGTTTAGTCTTTATTTTTAATGTGATCTAAAAAGATGGAGTACATTATTGCAAGGAGGATGAGGAGGAGATACCGGGAGAGTATACAGTATATCACCAAAAGCTCTGCTATTTGGCAATGACAAACCAGGAGTGCAGGTGGATCACAACCATTATGAACAGATAAGCCTGCTGCTGTGTAACTGTCCCTTAATTTTTTACTCCTATTAATGACAAAGGAACAGATTACATCTGTCCTTGCACTGGAGCTGGCCCACACAGTGACACGCTTTGTGGCCTTCGATGCGCGCCCCGATGGCCAGTCCGTTCTCCCAGCTGCTGAAGGGACAGCGACTCTGACCATCTCCACTCCCGGGTCTTTCCAGCACACTGTTTCCGCGGTGGCAGGGATCACTCAGACCAATCAGACACTTCGCCTCGGCTGCAGTGCATTTAAAGGCAAGAAGAGGCGTTCATTTGATTGGTGAAGACAACACTCGGCTGTGTTAAACCCACTCATGCCTTTTCTCCTCCCTCTTTGGCACTTGCGCGAAGGGGCAGGGACGGAGGCGTGGATGTACCTCTCCGCCTGCAGTGTGCCTCTCTTGGCACTGCAGGAAACTTGCAAAGTGCACTAGTCACGCCCTCTCGGCGCGGCGCAGGGCAGGTGCGTTGCGTCTGCCCCTGGTCTATGAAATTAGAGCCCTCATTGTTTCTGTTTATTAGAAGTACTTGTCTCCCTGTGCTCAGAGGAGGGTTAGTTTTGACATGTGCTTTGGAATTAAAAGGTGAAAGTATCATTAGCTCATGATTGCATCACTGGTTCACCTTCCATCTGACTGCAGAGCAGTGGCTTTAAACTGTCAGATTTCACCTCTAGTTGTATTCATAAAGGCAGCCCCTTTCTTTCTGCCCCACTGCTCCACTCCCCCTCTCTGAGAGTGAGGTTTGATAACAGCCATGTTTAAAGCTCTGATGTTCATGTAAAGTCACACCTATGGCTGATTGTGAAGCACGGTGTACAAGGAGTTATTGGTTCTCCCTGTGGGTCTCCTCTGGCTGCATGGATTCATGAGTCATTCTTCAGTGATGGTCACGCTGAGGTGTAGAGAGCAAGTGATATGTTGCATGTTTACTCTTGTACAAGATCACAGTTAAAATCAGAGGGATGATTATTTAGCTCAAACTGTTTAGAATAATCAAGTCCACATAGATAATTAGACAATCACTCTTTGTTTTACTGGTTGTTATTAACTGCAGAGATGATTTGAGTTGTTGAAAAGGTTTTTGATAAGTAGCTTTTGGGAATCATTAACCCTAATGACATTAAATATGTATGCTTTTAAAACATACAGGCATGAATATAACTGCATGCAGAAAGAAGATGGACAGGAGGGCAGAGAAGAAGCATTATTAAATCACACTTTTAGCCTGAGGGTTTAAAATAATTAAAGGCATGTATGAATGTTCATAACTGAGACCCATCATGGAGTAAAAACAATCAAGCTTTTACTTCAAAGAGGACCCAAGACGTTCTGCTGTGTGAACACTTCAAGCATATAATGTGTTGACAGCAGTGTCAGGGTCGTTCATTAGCTTAAGCTGGGGACACACGGCACAACTTTCACAGTCTTAAGAGACTCGGAAAAGATCAGGAGTTCACACTGACAGACTGTTTCAGCAGATTTGTGGGCGACAACAGAAAGCCTGGGGATCACACATTTAACAACTGTTGATTTGTTTAACCAGCTAGAGACAACTGAGCACATCAAACTCTCAAGAGAAAACGATTTAAGGGTAAAAAAAACAGTCTAGCTGGTATTTGGCCATGCGTTAATTTGTTGTCTGTCAAACTCCAATAAATATTTAAGAAAAAAGGGAAGAGGATTGAATGATTGAATGTATATTCAGCAGAGACAAATATGGCATCTCTGGATGTATGTATGTGTATACAAATAAATACATACACTACCGTTCAAAAGTTTCAGATCTTTTCTAGTTTTAAACTCTTGACTCTTCAAGGTAGCCACCTTTGGCAGATATAACAGCTGAACACACTCAAGGCATTCTTTCTACAATAGAAATCAAATATTCTTCTGAAAGTTCTTCCCACATCTGTTGCAGAAGTTCCCATAAATGTGTGGCAAATGTGTTGCTTGAATTTTACTTTTCTGACCAGTTCATCTAGAACCAGAGAGATGGGGTTCAAGTCTGGTAACTGTGCTGGCCAAGTTTTCAAGCTTACCATCCTGTTCTTTTTTTCCTGAGGTAGTTTTGGCATAACTTGGACTTAGGTTTTGGGTCATTATCTTGCTGTAAGATGAGCCCCTGCCCAGTTCGGCGTATTCCAGAGGGTACTGCATGGTGCTGTGGTAGCTGTTTTGGTTCAGTGAAGAGTTTCTGCAGTACAATGCTGTTCAACGGATGCTCACTGGGGTATGGTACCACAGGGCATGCTATTATGCACACAGAGGGGGTAACAATCAAGAAAAAGTTGGAACACCTGTTGAAATCAGTCAAGCCAGGTTTCAAGGCTTGATCAAGCTTCTTGCTGCAAAACAGCTTTAAATTGTTTGCTCAATTTATTTACATAAGCTAACCTTTTCTTTTAAGCTATTGCAGTACAACAGTTACCTTTTTGACATTTTAAGCTACTCATTGGACTTGCATGACTTGCAATAAATACCTGAAAAAAATTGAGGTGCTCTAAACTTTTGAGTGGTAGTGTATACATTTATATGTACAGTATTTGCATATTTGCATATATGTGTAGCTTTGAAATGAAGAGTATGGCTTCAACCTGCTTCATTGTAAAGTGCCTTGAGATAACCCTTGTTATAAACCTGCACTATACAAATAAAGACTGATTGATTGATCGATATGTATGGACCTGAAATGGGTGACTTTTAATCATAGAGGGAATGCATATTCCCTCTATGATTAAACAGTCATACAGGTACTGCTATCAGTTGTCTTCGTTTCATGGAAGTAAAGATTAAAAGCTCTTGGTGTCTTCTTGCGAGCTGAGTAGGCTGATCTTATACCAGGGCTCAACTTTATAACCAGCCTGCTGGTCCAGTTGCATGATGAAAAGGCTCTGGGATGGTTGTTTGTGGGTTCCAGTTGGTTTGGTATGAATGCCTAAATAAATAATAATGTTGCAACCTTACAGTGTAGCCAAGTAAAACTTTAAGAAGAGGAAGAAGTAAGCAATAACAGGGAATCGGTCACTACTGTTGTTTGTGCATCTATCTGCTTATTGAAAATATTGTCATGATATTTTCACAACTTTCAGTCATCTGACTTTTTTCCTGTGTCCCTTCCCCTTTGTTTAATTGGCTGTTGGTAAAACATGTTTGCAGTTGGATCAGTAACAAAGTCAAGGTTTGGATGAAGCCCCATCATAGGAGCCTTTGCACACTGCTGATGTACATGCCATGCTGTCAAGATGGGTTTTAAGGCCTTAAAAACATATTTCTCCACTTACAATCATTACAATCATTAAGGTGTCAGATTACTACAGCCAGCCCCAAGTGGACAGGTGGGGTACTACAGCTTTTGACACTTCAACATGGGCCTCCATTTACAGCCTCTGGGTCGCTGCCTGATCTGTGTCAGTTCACAAAACTCAACAGCATTCAGATTCATGTTTGACTGACCCTCACTATAACTGAACTGCAGAATGGTTTAAAGTCATCTGTCAGCACTTCACATATTGTTCCTCCTGTTTGTAAAAAAAAATCCAACAACCTCTGCATGTCAAATTATTTCAGCCCTCAGTTTTACTTTATGTGCTCTGTAGTGTTGTGGGAATCATCTAAAGTCCTTACTCTGTGAGGTTTTAATCATTTTAAATTACAGACTGCAGTTTCAGTTATTTGAGAAAATCAGCCTGTGAGTGTTAAAGTAAATAAATACTCATAAAATCTGTCGTCTTACTCTAGTGTTTGCACAAAGTCTGTCTCTGTCTCGTTTTCTTTCCACATGCAAGCACAATCACACCCATGAGAGCTCTCCAGATCTGTCTCTTTTTCCTCCACATTCAAAGCTTCATATTGTCCCTCGCTAAGATTTTACTATTAACATTAGTATTCTCTGTTTTCTCTGAACATTATATTACTTTAATTAGCTTTGCAGTGAGTACTATGTGAAGAACAACAATCTTTTCTTCAGAGTTGTATTTAAGAAAGAGAAAACAAGAAAACCCTTTGTCCTGGAGCAGAAAATTATCCAGCACTTGAGTTATCTCTGACTTGTCTGTTTCAAGTGTGGAGATGATTTGAGGGTTCTTCAGGAGTTGAAGCAATCAGACAAATGGCATTAGAGCTGCTGCATGTATTTTCAGGCTTGAAATGTTCACATAGGCCTTAAATGACAGACTTTTAATCGTGCATGATCTGGTAAATATGAATAAGCAACTGAATGGTGTTAACAGTCGTTCAAACTACTGCCAGCCTTTGCCTTTGGGATCAAGGACATTAAGAGAAAGAGATGGTCCTGATGTATGATTGAAACACTGTGGGATTCCTGTTTGTAAGGTACATTTGGTCTTGTATAAATGCTGCCTTTGGGGAAAAAAAGTCATAACCTTGCAGTATGGATCTGCCTGATTACAAACATCCAATCAGGCGAATCCATCTTGCAAAGTTCCACAATCAGTGTCCTTAAATGCCAGGCTCAGACTGCAGGATTATGCATGATTATGACTCAAACAGACAGTCGTAGGGTTTCCGTTAGCCATGAACATTTGTTGTCCTTGTCTTGTTTGTCATAATGACCAGCATCAACAGATCAGTCTGAGACGCAAGACTATTTTATGACAGAAAGTAGCATGTTTGATTTTTTTTTCCTGCCTTTCGCGATTTGTTCCTACATGTCAGAGACATCGACCAATGAGAGCACTGGGAGCTCTGCACATGTGACAATCACAGATGTAAACAAACCAAGGCTGAGAGCTACGATAGAAAGGAACAGTTTAAAAGTTTGCAGAGTTCTGAAAAGAATATCCCTGCTCTTGTGGAAGAGCTACTACAGACTGTCAAAAGAGAAATGGTGGAGAGAAAAAGCTGAGGAACCTGGTGACTGCTTACATTTATCAGCAAACTAACTCTTTTCACTAGTACTCTAAAGTCAGTCTTTGTATTTGGTCTTCAGTGTTGCCCCTCTATCTTCCACCAGCATCACATCAGTTGTTCTTGAAGTTTGTTCAGTCGTGTAGTCTGCCATGCTCATCAGGCAAGTCACTGTGCAAATGCATGGCTCTGCTGTCACCAAGTTTTACACACCAGCCTGTTTTTTCAATGAAAATAATCACAGCCTGACCTCAGCACAAAGAGGATAAAAAAGTAGTTTTAATCTGAACCCTCACTGGTCAAAAACCTTCACTTTGCTAGACCTTCTGAAGGTTTAGAACAGAAGGGCACAGGCGTCTAATAGATACCTCAAATAACAAGATCCTGACAGATTATTAGGAATTTGTGACCATATTAAGAAATGCTGGGAGAGAGACACAGGAGAAGAGATATACAGTGAAATATGGGGACAGATCATTGGGTCATGGTTTAAAGTATCAAGGGAAATGCAGACCCGGTTGATTAGTTATGAAATTCTTCATAGAACTTATTGGACTCCATGTAAAATGGCACGGTTGGAGATGGGATGCTATGTGTGGTACTTTGGTTCATATAATGTATTCATGTCCCAGGATAGACTATGGTCTAAAATCATTTCAACACTGTGATGTGCTCTACACTTGTACAACAACCGTGGTTTGTTTGTTGGGTGTCCTACCGAAGGGAAGTGGACTAAATGTTCACCAGATTGCATGGTGCAGAACAGCACTTATTACTGGATGTAGGATAGTGTTGCGACACTGGAAAACGAAAGGAGATATATCTGTGAAGGAATGGTTTGATGAAATGGCAAAGATTGCTTCATATGAGAGACTTTGTTACAGGATGATGGGCAAGGAAGAGCTGCTATGAAAATATGGGGTCCTTACAGTATACAGCAGTGTCTTGATACAATGGTGAACTGCACCCTCACTGTTCCCTTCTAATCAGTCAACACTTGTGCGCACATATTTGTATGTATGTAGGTTTATACACTGTCTCCGTGGGACTCCCTCTGTGTGTTTTTTCATTTATTTTCTTTTAGATGTTTCATTTTGTGTTTGTTTTGAATTGTGAATTTTTTGTCTGAAAACTAATAAAAAGTAAATTTCCAAAGGAATTTGTGACCATAAAATAATCCTGCAGCTAGAATAAATAATTGAGGAAACCAGTCACATAGTGCTTCTAGTTTTTGGCTATTGTTACAAAAGACATCAATCAGAGAGTCTGTTTGGTGTGTTCTCAAGTTAGCAGAAATATAAGAACATAAAGTTATTTTTAAGTCTCTTATTTTTTGTATCAAATATCAAGAACTGTGACCATGAGGATGGAACAGAGGAAATGGATGCAACACAGGAGGAACCACGAGTCTCCTTTCATTCACAGGTTATTAGACTGATGTAGCATCAGAATTCAACTGACTGTCTTAAACACACCTCTGATACTGAAGGCAGATTATTATTAACCTTTATTTAACCAGATGAAAACCCACTGAGATCAAGATCTCTTTCACAAGGGTGACCTGGCCAAGAGGTCAGCTGCACATGTCATGACAAAAACATTAAAAGAGACAAAGTACAATAACTTAGGATATACATATTTTTGTGAGTGCAAGGTGTTTTAAATTAAACGCAGAGCTTTCAGCATAAATAACAATTCATAAACACATGCACCGTTCGCTGGTCTCACGCTGTTTGCCCATCAGCATGGATCGAAAAGCTCCAAGTGCTCCAGATTCAGAACTTGAGACAGAAAGGACGAAAAGAAGCCCAATGGCAGGTCATGAGGGTCGCCTTTTGAGTCCAAGTAGTCAGGACAAACAAAACTTCCTCTGGATTCTGCACATTAAAAGGCAGAGGTACCCCACCTCAAAGACACGTAAGGTTAAAGACCACTGGAAGTTTCTGATAAGAATTCCGATGTAGCCATAAGGGATGCTGTTAAGATGTCTTCTAAGCCCATTACAGGCTGAAACCCACTCAAACACACTTACTCCACTGGCAGGTAAAGCGACTCGCTGCAGGTTTGGAAATAATAAATAGAAAATCACATTTTATTTGCTCAGTGAAGAAGACTCTGGACTCTGGAACCACAGACTTAATTTGAAGCTACACTGAGCTTTAAATTACACTATGTGTGAAGCACTTAAGGGACACGGTAGAAGTATAAAAGTGCAGAGACAGTTTTAGAAATATGGATAGGATTACTGTTGGTCCTCAAAGCAAACAAGAAATAACATTTTCTGATCCCCAGGACAGCAAATGACCTCGGCAGCTTGGTTAAGTGGTGTGTGCTTCATACTGTGATGGAGCCAGTCAACAACTTACATAAGATGGAGTTGTGTATGTTGTAGATCTAAGATTAAGTAGATCTTAATTGTTTAGTGAGCCTAACAGGATTTAACTAAATCAATGTTTAGAACAAGGACAGCATGTAAGACCATTTTCACATTTGTGCACAATGGTAATATAATCAGCAGGCTTCAATGCAGACCATGGGGATATCGACCCCTGGATGCTTTTTCTTGTGATTTAAACAGTTTGTCAGTGGAAGTCAAATTCAATCACAGTAACAGGCTGATCTTTAGCAGAATGAAAGAGAGGCATTGTTCTTTGTTGGCTCAGTAGATCAACCATTAACTAATCAGACTAAGTAAAAGGACAGGCATCCTCATTTAGTTTGTTGTGAGTAAATTTCAGTGATGACAACAAAGAATATCTAAAGGTACACAAACTTGTGCTTTCCTTTCACATATTAATGTAATTACTTAGTGTTAATCTCCATTTTATTAATTTTAGTTGTAAATTACATTGCTTTACTCGCTGCCTATTTTTTCATCTATTCACCTATGTTTTTTTATATTTAAAAATTGTTTATGTTACTTTTTAGGCTCTTTTATTGTTTTATCTCCCCTTTATGTTTATGATTAGCTTTTAACCTAGTTTATAAATTCAGTTTTTTGTATTTTTATAATTTTCTTGTCTTTATTGCTCATTTCCCCCTCATTCTCCCTTCTCCTGTCAGGGTGATGTTTTTATTTTATATTTCCCATCATTGTTTGTCTAGTATTGTCTGGGTTCTTATGACTTTTCTGCAAACATGTCAAAAGTGGAGTGAAAACGTCCCTTATACTAAGAAACTCTTGCAAGTGTCCAACCTGACCCACTAGATAGATTGTTCAATAATACTATCAGGAAATGTCACTGGTCTATCCAGGCAACAGCCCATAGAAATAATTTGAGAAGGAAAGAACCTTTCAAAAACATACCCAGCAGGTGATTCAATGATTGTTCCATCAATCACATTCATTACGGGCCAATCAGATAATGTCGCATACAGGCAATACTGCCATGGTGTGAATACAAAATGTGAGCTCCTTCATCGAGCAAAGTTTCGCCAAAACATGCCGAAAGTAGAGCTGAAATTTAGAAATGCTTTCAGTGTTGTATGTTCTTCATTTAATGGATAAATAAAGCTGTTAGTGTCTTTGCTAATCTCTGCATGAGCAGCCACTTTCTGGTGCCGTTACACTCATAGCTCCCATCTCTTTGTGCTCTAGAAAACTCTGATTGGACCGTGCTGCTTTGGGCCAAGCACAGTTGCTGTCGACTGAATATTGACCAGCCTGATTACAGACATTAAATCAGGTGGATTCAGCTGAACTGCAAGGTCATAATTTCTTGGCAAAACAAAAACAATCGTTACTGTGACTGGTGGTGTGAATGCTGCCTTGAGGACAACAGCCTCTGTGTATTGGGAGTAAGATCATTGTTGGGTCATTTCCACAACACAGAACTTTGTTTTCCAGTTTTGATGGTCTAAAATGTCAAACAAACGCATGTTTTATATCTGAACATTTTATATCTGAACATTTTTAATACCTGTGAACAGTTTAATAACTTCACTGGAATCCTTGCTTTCACATAAAATGAATGCAGACACTTTCTGGCTCACTGAAGTATCCATTCCAAGAGACAGGAGTATTTATACCTCTGCCAAAGAGGTCATGTTTTTGCCTATTTTCTATTTGTGTCTATTTGCTTGTTTGTGTGTTTGTTAGCAAGATTATGCAAAAGCCTACAGCAAGGATTTTGCTGAAATTATCAGGAGATGTTGGTAATGGCTCAACTTAAAAATGAAAAGATTAAATGTTGTTCAGATGCTGAATTAGATTGTGGTGGTGACACAGATAACCACCATTACAGAACAATCATTTTTGTTCATTACCTGTCTTACTAATAATGACATCAACATGATTCTGAATGCTAGTTGTGGGTTGTCAGGGTCAAGGATTCATATTATGGTGGTAACTTTATCATGGAACTATTACATACATGTAAGAGCAATATGCAAGCTTCCTTGGAGGAGGTTTGCACTCTCCAAGTGCTTTCTAGTATATTACAACTGTTTTCCTCACAGTCTGTGTTTATTTCAGTGCCTGATGGTAATATTTGAGTGAATGTTGTGTTTTCAATGGTATCCTGCATCCCCTCAGATGCAGCAGTGTAAATTCAGATGCTGATGACTTGTCAGCCACAGGGCTTGAAGACAGGACTACTTCTTTTATGTAAAGGAGTGTGGGTGTTCAGTCCATTTCTCTGCAGTAATTTTGTAGATTTGAAGGCTAAAGAAGAAAAGCAGGAGAAAGATGTGACAGCACACCAGCCGGAGAGGAAGTGCCTGTTTGACTAGTGTATGATTTAAATGTTTCACAGCCGTCAAGTCACCAGATTTGTCACTGATGCAAAAAAATCTAAGTTCCTATACAGACAACCATGAAAGATTAGAGCAATTATTTTATGAACTCCACCTTTGCTGACACAGGCGCACACTGTGGATCACGTCTTTATAATATCATCTCTGCTTCAGCCTGGCTGAATCAGCAAAGAAGAGCAGTCATTTTTCTATGAAGTGGAGATCTCTCCCACCTCTGTTCCTCCTATAGGTCTGATTTACTTCAACTTATGCAGGACATATCTTCTCAGGGATTCTCGGGGATATTTTAAGTGACTTGGACCAAAACAAGGTCATCTCCTTTTGTAGCAAAAGCAAAACAATGGGGGATTTTTCAAGAACAGAGACTAAACAATCTTCAGTCTCATTTCAGCCAGAAAGGGAAACTGGCCAGAAGCAAGAGATCTCACCAATGTATTCATCTGCCAAAACATCACCAACTTATTACCTTATTTTCAAGGATGCGTAAGGACACATTGAGCTTAAATATTTGATTGAAAATCTAAAAATGTACAATTTATGTCCACAGCAGCATTCGTATGATGTAAGCAGTACAAGACAGAGCAGCTCATGCTTCAAAATGTTAGATGAATTTGCCATAAATTAAAAAGTTCTTTAGCAAACACAAGAATCATTACAGGGGCTGACTTGCTAATATTTAGGAGAGTCAGGCATTATATAATCGGATTAAAATCGACTTTCCTTGAAGCTACCTGGCCACTCAGGTTATCCATACAGCAAATGTGTTTGCTTTTTCTTTCAAGTTATACTTCACTAAATCAGCAAATATTAGTCTTAGCTTCATTCTTGTGGGAAAACGATCACTGCTGACACTGGCCTTGACAAAGAACAACAATGACACCTTATCAGTGGTGGACAAAGTACTAAACTCCATTATTTGAGCACAAGTCTGGATACTCCTTGACAAATACTTCTCCAGGACAAGTGAAAGTTGATTTGTCATTTTTTTCTTGTCAAGTTTAACCCTTTAAGGCCCAATACCATGGATTATGGCCAGATAATTCTAATTTTTTGGAGCTGAAATGTTTGTTTCGCTTTCTGCTAAAATCCACAAAAATCAAAATGTCCATAAAATTCAACATATAGATTTTTTGTATTTTATTTGATACATTAAGTGTTTTTGGCAACTGATAATCCATTTGAGGACATTTTTATCATTTATCTAATCGTATGCAGATGGGTTTTTTTGTAATTTGTTGATCATATTGAGTAGAAAAAGGTATTATAAAAGTATGTATCAAACATGATACAGTTTGCTTTATAGGGTTAAGTACTGGAGTGCCTACTTTTAAGTGCATTTTTTGTTTTAATATCAATGTGGTGTTGTATTGTTGCCACAATAAATTTACCTGATGACTGAAACAACCTACTGAATGCACTGACCTGCCTACAGAACCTGTAGAATAAGAAGTTTGTAAAATGTGCTATGAATCCATTAGAAATTCTAGTGAAACACAAGTGAATCGACAAAAGGACAACCATTGCTGTTATCATTTTTATTTAACACCTCCCCCACCCCAAAAACAGCATGGCAGTGATCTGACAAAGCTCTGGGCAATATGTGTGTAACTTACAATGCCTTGACATGCTACATGCTTTTTTTAGGTTGGACAGCGAGTTTCTGTAGGTGGCTAACAGAGCAAACAATTGAAAAGACTTGAATCCTTTTTTAATTCAGCAATCTCAAACATGGACTTCACCTATGGCCATGGGTGCTCTGGTGTGAAATCCTCACTCATATCTGCTCCAGCCATCACTACTGCCAAGATGATCTGGGTAGCGCATGTGTGAGGTACAGGTATGGCATCATTCTTAAACAGATTTCATGCAGAATGAATTTTAGACAAGAAATTTCTTCCGCTGATTTCAATACTATACTTAAAACTGAGTAACAATACCCTTCATAGAAATGCAGTGGAGTTAAAAGTACAATGTTTGTCTTTCAAATATAGCAGAGTAAAAGTCATACGTTCCCAACAAATATATACAGTAAAGTATAGATACTCAAAAAATGTACCGTAGTGCAATACTCCACATTCTACTTTGTCATTGTCTATCCCTGCTTACTGTTCACACCTTTATCTGGGCAGAGTTTATATAGGTAGATCTTATTATATTTATCCATCCATCCATTTCCATATCCCTTTTGAGGACGCAGGGGCTTATTGCAGATGATATTGACCGAGAGAAGGGGTACATGCTGAACTGGTCACCAGCCAATCACACTGCCACATTGAGAGACAGACAACCAATCACTCTCACACCCATGAAATTACGTTAGAATTACACGATTAGTTGGAGCAGTAGCAATTTTAAAATATATGTTGATTCAACATGATTCCTTTAAACAGTCTTATTTGATTGAACTGTTTTAATCTAAAGAGATTTTGTTGGCATAAAGAGGAAAGTGATGTTGGATCTGTACATTTTGATAGTGTGGGACCGATGTGCACATTAAATTAAAGGAAAAGTTCGGTTCCTGCAGCTTTTACATTGTTTATAGAATGAAGAACAACAATATACTCACCCAGAAGGCTTTCCTGATGCAAACGGTGCTTCGGGAGATATTTAGATCCAAAATCGAGCAGCGGACACCGATATAATGGTAGCCCGTAGGGCATAGATCGCCGCTCCTAAAAACTGCATTAATCGTTCAAAAACTCATGTTTTTCACGATATTTCCATCATGATTGCTCCGAAAGGACCGCCATTGCAGCCTGTGTCTCTCCACACAGCGCTGTGTGGCTGAACCAACCTCTGAACTGACGAGCTGTTTACATGGTCTTTTGCGCATGCGCAGTACTCTCTGGAGCGCTATGACGCTTCCTTATCTGTATATCTGTATACTGTGGCTCCAAACTGTAAGGACATCCATCATATTCAAAGTTCTCCTCCACAACATCTTCATCCCATAGACATTCGTCCATTTTGCACAAAACTGGAAGAAGAAAGTTGATTTGTAGCTGCCGATCTTCCCTGCTGCACAGAGCATGTAAACAGCTCGTCAGTTCAGAGGTTGTTCAGCCAATCACAGCGCTGTGTGGAGACACAGGCTGCAATGGCGGTCCTTTCGAGCAAATCATGATGGAATATCGGTGAAAAACATGGGTTTTTGAGCGATTAATACCAGTTTAGGGCGATCTATGCCCTCACCAGGGCTACCATTATATCGGTGTCCGCTGATTCCTTTAAACAGTCTTATTTGGATTGAACTGTTTTAATCTCCGAAAACCGTTTGCATCAGGAAAGCCTTCTGGGTGAGTATATTGTTCTACTTCATTCTATAAACAATGTAAAAGCTGCAGGAACCGAACTTTTCCTTTAAGTAGATCCAATGATCTTTTTCTTTCAGTGTACCTAAGGCAATTTGAAATCACAAATCAACCAAATGAGTAAATTTTAGTCTGTTGGAGGAAGCCAGAACATGCAGGGAGAACATGCAAATGCCAGACAGAAAGGCTGAGTGACACTGATTAATCTCATTACAATATATGTATATTACCTATTTAAGGAGTTTGCATGGATGACATAAAGGCCCCATCCACACGAAGCCAAACCGAGGTCTAAACGCATACGTTTTTTGCCGAATCTGCGTATCGTCCATATGAAGACAGCATTTTGGGGGTTTGTAAACGATCATTTTTGAAACCAGGTTCCAGAGTGGAAAGATTTTGAAATGCCGTATACGCAGCTCCGTGATTACTGGCTCTCCACAAGTTTTCAGATACACTTATGTCATAGTTTCATATCTTCATTGACATGCATGCGTCACACGTGGCAACGACAACAAGAATGGCGGCATACATGAAGCATATGTGCTGATGAAGCTAGTGACCCTACTGTCCCTGTGGCAGCAAAATCTCCTTCTTCTCAATCACCACCGAGTTGAACAAACAATTATCAAGGACACATTACGGCATTTTATGATCACTTTATCACAATCTCTGTTTACTACTTTTGCCGCAGGTGCGCATGCTCACTGTTTCTTCGTCTGTTTCCGCTTGTTTCCGTCATATCGTTACAGCGGTCCTAGAGATCTGTTATGTGTTTTATAGTGTAGGGCATTCATATAGACGCACACATTTTCTGAGACGCCTTCGTCTTTATGACAGTCGTTTTGGAAACTGTTTAGCGTTTTGTCTTCGTGTGGATGAAGCCTAACTATCCTCAGGAAATCCATTTTATAGTGTTTGTCAAAGTCAGATTCTGTAAATCTGCGTCTTAATCATTGATGGTATACTAGACATGTCTCTCATATTTACTGCTGGCTTGTAATGATTACATCTGAAATGATGCCCTCTGAAACTGCGTTCCCTTGCCTAATGGTAACGGCACTTATGTATCCCCTGTAACTCAGCTGAAAAGGACTTAATATGAGGTGATTTTTTCATTAAAGCATAGATAGATTTAACACACCAGTGTTCCCCAGTGATTATTAAATCAGGTCAGTTTGAGATAATGGATCTTTAAAATTCTACGAGCTGCTCTGGTAATCTGCTCCCGCTCTCCTCCTCCTCTCCTCTCCTCCCTCTGGACTCTCTGTATTTATTACAGAATGATTCAACTTTAAAGAAAAGGAGGAAGGAAGGGGAAGAGCGTGTGAAAGAGATTTCCAATAGATAACGTGTTTATAATCTTAACCAAGAGCCTAGGAGGAGGAGCTGCAGGTGTTAGAAGCTCTGATGATTTCACAAAAAGCAGCAGTGAGCAAAGATTAAGGAAAAGAATAGCAATTCCAGTTCACACTGAGCCGACGCCATCAATAGCTCCTCACTGGGCCCCAGCTCCGAGGACGTAAGTAAGATAACTAGACTGAAGTCAACTTTCTTCTTTGAGACCCGGCAAAGTTGTTAAATCTATAGCTGTCACATTTGATGTCAGTATTGATTCACGAGGAGCAGACTGGCAGCTTTGAGGGATCCCACTGTTTAGCTATGCAAAGCGTGCTTTTTAATCCCACAGCAGGTTTAGGCGCTTCCTGCTTTGTGTGCAGTCGTGGCTCGGCACAGCAGAGAGGAGCATAATGTGTAATGATTGGAATATTGAAGTTCACATGACTAGAGCTAACAAGAAAGAAAGTTTCTCTCTCTAAAGGAGCCTCTGTGGGATTGCATTTTCCCTCATGGAGGGGGAATGAAAAATGTTTCTGCAAGTGAATCAGGGGCATGGTTGTTGTTCAAATTAACTGTTTTGGGGGAGAAATTTGGAAAGAAGTTAAATGGAAGATAAATAAAGATGGTAGCCGAGGGACACAATTTGACTGGCCAAAGATAATACATGCTCCAGGGGGGCAATATTCCACAACATCTTATAATGAGACCTGAGATAAGAAGAACTGGAAGTACAACCCCTGTTGATGCCTCGGGGAGTTATAAAACATCCTAACTGAGATACTGTTGTGGTGGGCCAAAAAAGACCGGAGTGGTTGTTGTGGTTGTGTAAAGAGTTAAATGTTATTTTCAGCTATGTAGATACATGTTCTTTAAAGCAGTTTGAAGATGTACCCCCGTCCCAATTCCTGTACTTGTGCCCTAAAGTCTTCCTGGAGGTCCATTTTGAAATATTTCAACTGCCCAGGGGGACAAAGTCATTCAGATCAGAATTGGGACACTTTTGCAAACATCATTCATTGCAGCATTTCAGTTTGAGATGAAGAGAATTTAATGAAATAAATAAAACAACAATATAAAGCACAACGAAGGCCATACGTATATCTCTGTATAGCTGTGCTTCTTAAAATGCTCTGAAATCACCAAAGTTCATCATCAGGACATAATAGTCCCATCTCTGTTCACACTGTTGTCCGGATCAGCCATTTGATTTTACTGAAAGACTTAAATTCATCTGTTAGATAAATGTATTAATTTAATTACAGACTTGTCTGCTCTTGTTATGGTCGTGAATCATGAACAGTTCTTCATTTTGTGCCTCATGAGTAGCTGCTCATCTCTGCCTTGAACTTTATTGAATTAAACACCATCTGGTCTGTCCCTTTGTGGAAAGAGAGTGACATTTGTCACATTTTACATCGTATTTCAACAGTCCGTGGCTCCATTTCAGCCGATAATTTGATGTACATCTGTGTCTTTCACAGTCTTTTCGTTTTTATTAAATTTCCTCCTACATTTGAGAGTTGTCACTTTTTCACTTTCATTTGGCATCCTTGCTCATCAGATCTCAAAGGTAGCAATCATTCTGCTCCATCATTGTGGTCAGCTGCTAGAAAAGTTGCAACACAACAATGGATTCTGGGTAATAGCCTTCAGGGAGGAGTGGCCTAATGTCTGTTTGTCAAAAGGGCACAAGAGAACCCTCAGAAAACAACGCTTAAAAAATGGGACACTCTATAGTCCTGCAGCCCTTATTGGGAGCTTGCATTTTTGGCACAAAAGGACACAATTGTGGGTATCAAGCCAGGGTGGCTGTGATCTTCGTGTCCCCAGAATGTTGTGTATTTATCCATCAAAGTTGTGTTGGGCTTAAAACAAGGTACCTTTCACATGTTTCATTTTTGAAAAGTTTATTAAAGAATTACTTTGGTATTTGTATTGGAGTCTCTAAACACTGAAAGTTTGAAACCCAGGAGCTTTGTCAAGGAACATGAAACGCTGTAAAGAATCTTACTGTATTATACTGTTGAACCAGTGTACAGATGGAGCCACCTAAAGTTTCCCTTGTTTCCATTCCAGGAAAGTGCTAATACCTGCCCACCTTCATGGCTCTAATGAGATCCCTACAATGCTGTGATAAACAAAAGGCTCTTACTACTTGTGTTTTACTAGATAAATAAATAATGATTTAAATTAACATGGAGAATGCCACTATGGTTAGAAGTAAAAAAAAAAAAAACCAAATTCACCACAAACATGTTTAGACTCTCTGTGGCTGGAAGTTGGCTGATAACTGGCTGGAACTCAGCTGGCATTTGGCTTTGGGGGGAGGAATTTAATGTCTGCATCTGTAGTTTTTGGAGTAGTTTTGTCCAATAAATGGGATAATATGATGCTTTGGGTGGTACCATATACTGCTGTGTTTCTACTACCATTCACCCCTGGATATCTCTCCCTAGGGATAATGCTCCTTAGTTGCTTTATCTGCACTCATACTTAGTAGTGCCATGGGCCTCTAGCAACTCCACATCAAAACCCTTTAAAATGAGGTGGTGTGAATGCTCACATAAACTGATCCATTAACAGGGGTCTTGGTTCACTTAGAAGTGAACCACAGTTCAGTTTATCTTTGGTGTGAAAGCCATGAAAACCAAATGAGGAATCAACCAGTGGTGAATTGTGGCTTGAATTTTCAAAATTATGACTGTAAGCAAGCTCATGTAGTGTTCACTGAACATTTATAAGTCTTATTTTTGTTACAAATCACTCACGAAGACTTGTGCCCCACCAAACCAACAGAGATTCACTGCTCTAACCAGTTCTTCTTTGAGTCAGGGTAGACATTAATGCAGGAGATGAAAAACAATAATAAATAGGGTAAGTATTCTTGAGCTATTCACAAGCAAGGGAACGACACAGGGCACAATGGTATTGAACATTGTCCTTTGGCCTCTAAAATCTTATCACTTCATTTTTAAGTCACAGGGGATGTTCTTGTAAAGTTTGAAGGAAATCTCTCAGAGAAGTCTAGAAATGCCTTGGCTACAAGACAAGCGGATGGACAGACAGACAGGCTGCCAGCTTACATCAGCCTCTGGCCCTTGTTATCGTTGACACATAGGTGTAAAACGCAAGGTGCAAATTTGAACTGCAGCTGTTTCAAGGTCATATTTTTCCTAACCAGTCCCAGCTCCGAATCATCACTGAAATGGCCACAAGCTATTTTTTTTCCTGATACGCTTCCATTAATGCGTCTGCCCCGGCTGTGATGGTCTTATCGCAGTTTTTGCATCTGCCTGTCATTCCAAACTTCAGGCCGCTGAGTTAAAAAGCTCAATCACTGGAGAGACGGGCCCACGGGCCACGGAGATGTGCTGCTCTGTGTGATGCAAACACCCACTTCTATCCGGCAGCTTCATTTTATCCTCAAAAAGAAAGCTGTTGTTGTCAGTGTCACCAGATGAGGTCTGTGCATATAAAAGCTCTCCATTATGAAGCAAGTAGTTTTCCTCCTTTGTTTCTAGACAGCCCTCTGTGCCGAGATGGACGTGTTGGCACCATGATGACTACCCTGCCGGGCTGATTATGACTTTTTGCACTCTCCGTGTATTCTTCAGATTTCACAAACACTTTAATCTCTCAGCAAGTACGAATCTTGTCAGCGTCAGTTTGACTGTGTGTGGGCGTCTGGAGTCGGAGTCCGAAGTCAGTTACAGAAGTTTAGTAGCCGTGAAGCCCACCGCACCTTTAGGCACTAACGAAAGTGAAAGTCTCATCTGAACACTCAGTTATTCAGTTTAATAGCTTCACCTGCAAGTCTGGAGTTTATTATCAAATTTGTTTGTGTTTGTTTTTAGTTAAACTATGCAGTGTTTTTTGGGAAAATTTTCTTTAAAATCTTTGTCAAATTTTAAGTAGAGAAAATTATGATTAACTTAGACCAGGACTAACTCCATTAGCCGATAAAAAATTATACCCCACAGGTTTGTAGACAATAGTTTTTAGGCCAGTCAAGTCAAATTTATTTTAAGTATTTATTTATTTAGGTGATCAATAGTGCTTGACACAAAACATCTGAAAACAATGACAAAAGGAAAAACACATCTGAAGAAAACAGGTATTAAAATAATCAGTAAAACAAGAAAAAATAATACAGAAATTAAATCAAAGGCAAAAAGAGAAAACAGTTCATAAAACCCATTTAAATCTAAAAGCATAATTGTATCAAACTATTATTTTAATGAGAAAATAAAAAATAAATGCATAATATTGGGTATTATTGATTTTACTTTGAAGTATTGAACCATTTCTTCTGCTATGTGTCAACATCAGACACAAAATAGGTTATAATAAATCTTGACATCAGCACCTTTTGTTACAAAAATAACTTTGAAAGTTGTGAACAGTCTTTTTTACCTTCAAGATTCACCTTCAGAATTAAAACTGAATCATAAAGTAGAGAAAGATTCACATCTCTAGTAGCTTGAACAACAAAACAGTGATGCTCACACCTATGCAGAAGGCCCAGGTTCAAATCTGATTTGCAGCCTATTTGCTGTGCATTTTCTCCTACTTTTTCCCCCATGTCCAAGTCCAGCCATTGTCTTTCTGATATTTATAATGTCAGAGATAACCCCCTAAAAAAAGCTTAACTCACAGGCTTTCTGTCCCTGTCACCACTGTGATGGACAAAAAGTACAACCAGAGATAAACTCACTGTTAAATCTTGCACTCATGCATTCTGCTACCTGTGCTCGGACCACAGCTGTAAATACATTCAGTGGAGAGGTAATAATCAATAAATTATAAATCACTCATCATGAGAAACAGCTCAGTATGATTTTTGTTATTTTTGCTGTTGCTTCTGTTTTATTCTCCTCTGATCTGCCCTAATGTCTCTGCTCTCACTACTCAACACAACTCTAAACAATAATATAGCATCTGTATTGTAGTTCTAAACCTGTCCACCAGATGGCCTTGGTCTCTCACACCTCTGCTGCTCACCTGAGCGCACTCCACAGTCTTTCTCCCCTGCACACATGCAGTGTATTTCTGTGGCTGCCTCATCATACCTGATCTGTGTTCTTCCTGTTTCTGATTTGGTATGTGGCAGCATTGTTTCGATCGAGCTGCTGCCTCCACCCTCTTAAACAGTTTCCTCGCCTTACACACCGGTCTCATTCTTGACTAAGAGCCTGCTGAAACACAGGCTGAACTGTTTTCTTGAAAAATGTTCTTCTTTTATGTTTGGATTTGAAAAGTGTCTTTGTACACACAGCCTTGAAACTCATGAACAGTCTTAAGATACTTTACTTTCATGTTCTCTATTCGACATTCACATCCTGACAATAGCATCCATGTGAGCCCAATGTAAACTTTCTGAAAGGCTTTTGAAACATTCAGGACTTATATTACCTTGAATTCTCCATGTTTTCTATAGTTTGACACTCTTAATCAGAGCACCTATTATTCAAGACTGATGTTTCTCCATTCAGTTTTGTTTTAGAGCACAGTTCCCCTCACAAAAATCACATCAACATCCAACATCCATTCATTCCAGTCAGAAAATCAACATGGAGAGATGGTGCTTGAGATATAATGGCTGAATTCATACTGGCTCTTTTTGTTGCCTCATTATTGTTGTGTGTCCATGCACTTGAGCTCATATTGATGTGGAAACCGTGGCAGGGTTATATAACACAATAAGTTGTAAAGACACAATAGCAGACTCGATTCGCTTTGCAAAGGATTACCTTCGCTTATTCAAACAACTTCCAAGGCTCTGCACGCTGATTTCTAGCACCTTAGACAAATGCAAATGTGCCTCAAACCACTGGCTGCCTGGGAGCAAAGAGGAAAATCACAGATCTATACTTCATGGATTGCTGTGGAAAGGGGTCAGTGGTAATGCAAGAGTATCTGATGTGTAGGAAATGGACTGATTTGTTTCTTTAATAACAGCACAAGCAAGTTCTCTTCTGTACGGCGAACATGTTCTTTTGCCACAGGAGACTTGCTGAACCACTAAAGAATATCATTAAAGCAGCATTAAAGTGTTGCATTTCCGTGTAGCATTAATTTTAAGCTCCTTCACAGGGACCATGGTATCCTGTGTTAATATTTCTCGTCTCTTGAGGGAGAGAACAATGAAATTCATACCACGCCCTGCAATGATGAAGTTACTCATTCATTTGATTCATGACCAGTTTTTCCAGTGCAGCCAGAGTGCTTTACAAAAGATCAAATATTAATAGAACATAACAATAAAAAGGCGAAACTACAACAACTCATAAATACCATAGGGCAACGCTCAGAACAGAGGAAAAGGCTGAACATTTACACTCAGACACTTGCATGGCTGGAAATGCAGCAGACTGGCAGTGAATCAGAAACACAGACAGGGATACAATCAGTAATCAATGTAATAAACTCACACAAAAAAAAGAAATAAGACAAAATCAGAGGATCAAACATCAACCCGCACACTGCTGCTTTCTTCTAATACATGCATGGACTAAATAAACAAGGAGCAGAATTATGTGAAAACATGGATTAATGACTGTGTCGGGCCCTCTGTAAGAACACATACAGTTCTGTCACCTCCTCACAGACAGCCTGCATTTGTTGATAGACAGGATGGTGAAAATGCCTTTTAGAATATGCAAGGGTGTGGTTTGACAGAGTAGGTAGTAACCATGCATGTATCATACATTAAAGCCAATAATCCAAACAGCATGGCACAATTTAAAAACCTTGCAGTGCAGCTGGATCCATCTGATTCAAGGTCTGTAATAAGGGTGATCCATCTCACCAAGCTCCAATAAGATACATAAGAATTTCCTTCATTTGTCCCACATGGGGGAAATCCCACATTTACAGCAGCCGTATAATCTGTCTGATTGGCCTGGAAGGAATTTGATTGACAGAATAGTTATCTAATCAGCTGCTGGATATGCTATTGAAATATTCTGCCCATTCCCAAACTCTTTTTATGGACTGCTGCCTGGAAGGACCAGTGAAATATATTGAGTGGTCCATCTGATGTGTGAGGTTAACAATTGAAGCCATTCAACCCAAGAACATGGAGCATATTATTCAACAACAGTATTCCTCCACCTGCTGCCTGGATATTTTACCAACAGCTTATTTCAAAACAGTTTAAGAACTTATGGTGGCTGATCTGATCAAGATTGTGAACTTTTTGCTCTCATCAAAAAAATTTCGGTTTAGTCAAAATTGTGTCCAAACTTTTAACATTTAGGCAGTTGTTTTTGTCCACGATGACGACATCATTTTGGTGATGCCCCTTTTTTTCATGACGATAAGGAGACCGTGCCGAGTTAAACATTATAATTGTATTATTATAAAGTGTTTGCTGTCTCTTAATGTTTCGGTTATGTATGACTGTTGATTGTATGGACCCCAGGAAGACTAGTTGCTGCTTTGGTAGCAACTAATGGGGATCCTTTTAAATAAACAAATAAACAAACATGGCTCTTTGAAAACTAAAACATGATGGGATGTGTGTACGTTTTCTGTGATGAGATGAGACAGGACTAAGCTGTTAGTGGGTGGTCTGTCAAGTGTCCACATGGACACGTGTAGGGCACCCTTTCATATCTTTAATGAATGTGAATTTGCTTGTTGAATATGAAACGATGAACATTGATTCCACTGTTACCATTTTATCTGCAAGTAATGCATAATACTAAGTATATCAGACAGTATTAACTGTTGGGTGGAAACCTTGTATTTCTAAAACCATTCCCTGATTATTGCCTCCGCCAAGGAGGTTATGTTTGCAGGAGAGTTTGTCCGTCCGTCCGTCCGTCCGTCCGTCCGTCCGTCCGTCCGTGAACAAAATAACTCAAAAAGTGACAGATGGATTTTGATGAAATTTTCAGGAAATGTTCAGCATGGGAAAAGAAAGAACTGATTTGATTTTGGTGTTGATCCGGATCAGTGTCTGGCCGTCATGGCGAAAAATGTGATTTTCATGAATAACTACTGTACTAAAATAGATATCATTATGAATTCAATTGCTAATGGTATGTTTTCATGGTCAAGGAATCTAAATATTTCAATTAAATAAAGGTAGGATTAATATTTATGGTGAAAATCACAATATGGGTAAGGACTGTGGCGCTGGCTGAGGTCTGCGCTCTCCGAGTGCTTTTGTAGTTGTGTTAGTTATTGGTGAAAATAGTCAGTCTACAAGCTAAAAATGTGTTGCCATGTGTTGAACTTCTAGATCTGCTGTTTTCACTTTTGTTTGACACTATTGTATGATGAAGTAGGGCATATATTAATTTAACAATTAATTTGTTAAAAGACTAAAAGCTTCCTTTTTTACACTTAAACTACACTAGAACATTTTCGAGTTTTCAACAGTTTAAACTTAAATAAAATTGTCACAAATAGAAATGACCAAAGTGTGACTAAAACTAATGAACATGTTCATGAATAAGACTGAGACTAAATCTAAAATGACTGCCAAAATCAACACTGCATAAAGAGGACTACATGGAAAACTGAACCATAGGGGTGTAACAGTACACAAAAGTCACAGTTCGGTACATACCTCAGTGTGGGGGTCACGGTTCGGTACGTTTTCGGTACAGTGGGGGAAAAGCTACAAAAGTTGACAAATGTACTAGAATATCTTTTTTTCTTTTATTTTGAGCAGACCACAACTTACTACAAAACTTCTCACCATCTCCTGATGTTAAAGTAAAAAAATAAATAGAATAAAACATAAAAGAAATGTACTTGGATGCTTCTCTTAACATTCATTCTGTTCATGCAGAGGAAAAGGGGAAAAAAAACATACAGTAGTGCTATACTGGTGTAGTCAAGTATAAACTGTTAACTTAGTTTACTTTTTTAATAGTTACCAAACACTTTCAGTGTTGTATTGCACAGTTAGATATATTTATCCCAATCGCCTCAGTAATTTTTTGGGGGGCTGTCAGTGTTATTACTCAGAGTCTGGTTGCATGCACCGGAGATAAGCTGTTGCCCTGTAGACTTTTTTAATCCTCGCACCAGTGACGGACAGGTCGGGATGATGTCGCCTCATGTGTGTCAGCATGTTAGATGTATTACCTGCGACGTATCCCACCTCCATGGAACATGGTTGATGGACGGTCTTTGCCCGATCCACCACTCTTTTGCCATCGTTGCTGTATTGTATCGGGAATCCAAAGTTTTCCCACATGGCAGATTTATACGAGGCTGGGTCTTCCAACTCCACACGCTTCATCTCTCATCATTTGTTTGCGCTTTTACTTTCTTCTTCGTTTGTTTTTGTTTGTACATGCTTGTTCTTCTTCTTCTGTGGTAATGGCGGTCGCTGGCAGCTTTTAGGCTTGTTACCGCCACCTAAGATTGGAGTCAGGACTCGCCTTTTTTTCTTTTCTTTTCTTTTCTTTCTTTCTTTCTTTTTTTTTTTTTTACTGAGCCTACTCATGTATTTGTCGTGTGATTGTGTGTACCAACCCATGAGCCCCGTACCAGACAAATACAAATACCGTTAGACTCCTACTGAACCACTTGCTGCACCTCACTTTAAGTGTATTTACGTTAAAGTTTTAGGGTTTTGTGTGGGTGATCTATTGCCAAGGAACCCTAACCTCATCACTGGATTCAGACCTAGTCAGTGCAAGAATGACCTTCTGGCACAGAACTAGGCTGATGTGCTTCTTACCTGAAAGAGAGGTAGTTAACTTTGCGTCTGAGCAGAAGAAAATTACATGTGGAGTTCTCCAAGACTCCTATGTGTTTCTGCTGGCTCAGCTTATGAGAAACAACAAAAGTTCTTACAACTGGGCTGATGACACACAACTTCATATCTTGATGTCTGCCTGGGGGAATCAGAAATGTATTTTGATGCAGATCTACAATGAGACTATGTTTAAAATACTTTCTCTGTGCAAATGGCGGCAACCTCCAGGATATGAGGACATGTAAGTCGCTAAGCTCTCCTAACATTTCAGCACAAGTCCCTTCATTCTCATACAGGATTCCCTGCAGAGCTACATGTGAAGTGTTTTGGTCAGGATCAAATTTATGGACACAGTTCTTCTGCTGGTACTCTTTTGTGCCCTGTGGTATGAAGTTCAGCAGCCTGTCTCCATAAAATCATACAATTTCAAGCTGTAAAATTCAAACACATTGGCCATACATATGATAGAAAAGCATTGTCCCCGTTACTAAAGGATTAGGTGAGGACAGCAGAGGGAAATCCAGAGGTTTGACTCAGAGACGATGGAGGACCATTGTGTTGGTAAAAGAAAGGCAGATGAGTTTTTTTCCTAGAAAGGAGTCAAACTAAAAAGTTCTTCTCTTTTACTTTTAGCAAAGCCGCAGTAAATTTGACCATGGGAGCGACATCTTAGAGACTTAAAGTCAAGTAAACCTGTTAAAGCTCCTGTTATGGCCGAATTACACAGAAGGTCCAGTGGTAAAGCTCTTTACTTACTGTTCTCTAAAGATGGTATTGAAAGACAGACGCGTGTCTATTTTTTCTGTGCAGTAAAGATTTCACAGAGTATGAGTGAGTGATGCATTTTCCATTAGCAGCAGTGTGCAGTGCACCAGGGAGCTAATGCAACAGATTTCCTCTTAGATGCAGTTGTGAGAATCACAGTGTTTCTGTTTACGTCACAAGGAAAAAGATGGTATTTTTGTAGCTCCTGAAAAGCCCTCTTATTGCAGGAAGAGAAACAAAAGATGAAACAGACATTCAACTAAAGCCACAGGGGGGGAAGACCAATTCGGACACCGTAGTATGAACAGGGTTTGTGTGGTGGTGGTGGTGGGAGGGCACTCATTCACATGCCACCTGGTAGTAAAATGATAGCATTATACTCTCACAAAGTCACAGGTTTGTATATTATCAACTTTATTTTAATGAATACATGCCTTAGCAATCTGGAGCATCAGAGCACTTGCAAACCTTCACAGTAATGCCAAAGATTGGCGGGGTGAGAGGGTATAAATAGCATTACACATAGCATTATCAACAGGTTGGCTCGAGGGAGTAATGGATGCTTTTTTGTTTCATTTTAATTCTAAATTTTATTTTTATTCAATTAATTTTCTCTTCTATTTATTTTTAGTTTATTTTATTTTGATTTTTATTTCATTTTGTCATTTTATTACAATTTTTTTATTATTATTTTAAAAAGAAATACCACTGCAACCCTGGAAAAAAAAATAATTGATTGAGGCTTAGCATCACCAAAGGTCTCCATATAACTGAACTTGGCCTTTCAAGTTAAAATCATCCAAATCACCAGACTTTCAATCAATATCATAAATGCAGTACAGACCTGATCAAAATCTTAAGACCAGATGAAAAATTGCTAGAATATGCATTTTGCACATTTGGACCTTAATGAGGCTTTAAATAGAGCTACAATATGCAAAAGCAAGAAGGGGGAGTGTGACAAAAAGCACTTTGAAAAAGTAATTTAGTGAAAACAACAAGTAAACTGAAATAGGTTGTTTATCACCTGATCAAAAGTTTAACAGCTATTAAAGCCAAAATCTGCTCAAAATTTTCATTTTCTGTCAGGCATTCACACGGTCATGCCCTCCTGATGGCTAAAGCTAAGAAGCTTTCTCTTCTTGGTCGTGGTCGGATCGTCTAGCTGCATAAGCAAGGCCTCTCGTGTGCCATTGCTGCTGAGGTTGGACGCAATAAGACAGTCTTTCTAAAAAATTTTTAAAGATCCTGAGCATTGTGGAAAAAAAAAGTCAAGTGGTAGACCCAAAAAAGTTACACCTCCGCTGAGCCGGAGGATCCGATTGGCTGTCCATCAAGACACAGGGCGGTCCTCGACCCAAATTAAGGCCCTTACTGATGCCAACTGCAGCGCAATAACCATCAGACGGCATCTGCAGGACAAGGGTTTCAAAAACAAAAAACTAATTCAAAGACCTTGTCTCCTTCAACACCACAAAAACTGCCCGTTTAGTAGGGCTGGGACGATTCACTTTTCTCCCGATTCGATTTATTGCGATTTTTTAGGTGCCGATGCGATTTAAATTGCGATTCTACGATATTAGTAGTAGTAGTAAAGTTTATTTCGGACAAATTAATAACAATAACAATGATAGTAATACAAATAAGATACTAATAATAATGATATCAATGATGATAATCACAAATAAACCAAAAATAGAATATTGCAGTAGACTGAGATAAACAAACAATAAATAAAAAAAAAAAAACGAAAAGAAAATACTTTACAGAAGCCAAACGCATGAAAACTAAAACAGTAAAACTTATCAAGTGATTAAATAAATCATATATCCGAAAAGGAGTGAGTGGAAGTAAATCTTATTTATACCCACCCCCATTTAATTAATAATAAATAATAATTTATCATTTCTTTTCTGCTCATTCACTCATTATATGAACATATATATACATACATACATACAACCATACACACACATAAACATATATATATACATATACACACATATATATACACATACATACATACATACTCATACTCATACACATATATACACACATACACACATGTACATACATGCATACATAAACGCACATACATACACATACACACACATATATACATACATATATACACACACATATACACATACATATACATATATATATTAACATACATACACATACACACACAGAAAATACATACACACATATATACAATAATATTATTCATATATCCGTTTACAGCATATGTAAATCATCATCATTAATCATACAGACGCGAGTGATACCAGAAAAAAAAAAAAAAAAACAGCAATCAGCTACAACAAAATAGTAGTAATAAATAAAACAAAACAAAAACAAAGCGCACCCTGTGAATTCTAAGAGTCCTCCTGATAAGACCTAAACACCATGTATTTGAATTTGTTCATGAACTGTTTTTTATTCAGGCACTCTTTTAGATTTACACTCAGACTGTTCCATAGTTTAGGCCCGCATATAGTCACACAAAAACTCCTCCTTTTTGTTCTTATTGTTCTAATTTTGAAAATGTATTTACCCCTGTAGTTGTATTCCCCATCCCTCCCAGTGAATATTTTTTGGATGTTTTCTGGCAATGACTTGGCCTTTGTTTTGTACATAAACAGAGCAGTTTGTAATTTGACATGGTCTTCTAGTTTTAGTAATTTTGACTGTAAAAAAAGTGCATTTGTATGATCCCTATACCCCGCTTTATGAATAACCCGTATTGCTTTCTTTTGTAGAGTGATGAGTGGATATATAGTGCTTATGTAGTTATTGCCCCAGACCTCTATGCAGTAGGTTAAATATGGAAGAATTATGGAACAGTACAGAATGCGTAGTGTTTTGTGATCTAGAATCTGTTTAGCTTTATGTAATACTGCAATGCTACGGGATACTTTGGTTTGGACATGTTTGATGTGTGATTTCCAGTTAATTTGTTCATCTACTGTAACCCCCAAGAATTTGATTTCTTTCACTCTTTCGATGATTTGGCCATCCAACTGAATTTGCACTTGTGTATTTGATCTGCAGTTCCCAAAAAGTATTACTTTTGTTTTGCTCAAATTTAACAACAATTTATTCCTATCAAACCAAGATTTGTATTTGAGTAATTCACTGTTCATTTTATGGATTAACATTTGCAAGTCGCTACCTGAACAAAACATGTTTGTATCATCTGCAAATAGCACCAGCCAAAGTACTTCAGATACTTTACATGTGTCATTGATGTATAGAATAAAAAATTTTGGGCCCAGTACTGACCCCTGTGGGACACCAGCAGTATTGTCCAAACATGATGAACAATGAACACCCAACTTCACAAACTGTTTCCTGTTGTTCAGATAGCTCCTCACCCACTCCAACACTGTACCCCGGATGCCATACTGCTCCAATTTTGTCATTAATATGTTGTGGTCTATTGTGTCAAATGCTTTTTTGATGTCTAAAAATATTCCAACTGTGTACTGCTTTTGGTCTATTGAATTGGTGATTTCTTCAAGGGATTCTATTAGTGCCAGTGATGTGGAGCAATTTGCCCTGAACCCATATTGGCTCTCTGTGAGTAATTTATGTTTATCTATGAATTTGTCCAATCGATTATTGAAAAGCTTTTCTAAGATTTTGGAGAATTGAGGGAGTAGTGAAACAGGTCTATAGTTGGTGAAGGTGTGTCTGTTCCCAGATTTGTACAGGGGTATGACCTTTGCAAGTTTCATTCTTTCCGGAAATGTACTAGTCTGAAATGATAGATTACAGATGTATGTCAGTGGTTTAACAATCCCATCAATCACCCTTTTCAGAACAAACATATCGATGTCATCGCAGTCAGTAGATTTCTTGTTTTTGCATTTCAAAATAAGGTCCACGATGTCTTTCTCCACAACTGGTGTGAGGAACATTGAGTTTAAATTTCTTTCAATTAAATTATTGCAATGTTCTTCTGTTTTTTTGCCGATTTTTGCAATCTTTAGTTAGATTTTTTAAAACCAGTGAAAAAGATGAACAATGATGATGCCTACAGTCTATATCAGGAAAAATACACATCACATGTGAGTCCGTATTTTGGACTTATTCAGCAATATATATTAACCAGCTGCTTATGCTCCCTCTCTTCAAAAGCCTGGATTGCATATAAAAAGTGGCTTATTATCCCTTCAGGCAACAGAGTTTTTTCAAGAAATATTCAGTTTTGCTATCAAGATTTAAAAAGGCTATAGTTTCAAAGTGTTTAGTTTTCCCAGCCATCGTCATCGCTGTAATTTACGGGACGAGCATGAACGTCTCTGCTGCCTGCACTGTTTACCCCCGGCTTCTCTCTCGTTTGACCAGAGCTCTGCGGTCTCATTCTCCGCTAACACCGTCACTTTTCGCGGTGTTTTGAGCTTCCCTGCATCCCAGACCATCCCCTCTTCGGCAGTCGCCGGCCATGGAGAGGAAAAGCTCTCGGTATGTACTGCTCCGGGATGTTAATGGCGCGCGGAGCCGCTCCCGCTGCGCACACTCGCTGCCAGTTTGGTTCTCACTGGACGACTGACTGACCGTCAGTAAATATTCCTCAGATTCAGAGTCAGACAGTACTTGACAAAGTACTCTCGGCATCGTGAGTACTCTTACTTAGTACTTACTTACTCAGTCTCTAGCACTCTGTGTCTCTCTCTCTGCTCCGCTCCACAGCCTCTACAGCCACACTCGCGTCCCTCGGTCCGGTGTGTGTGTTTTAAAATAAATATACGCCAAAACTTTGAATAGAAACCTGTCACCTGTCCACTATCTGCTGGTAAAAAGTAGGAACACTATTCAGCACTATTTTAACAGCTATGGCCTGTTTTATCCAGCAATGTCGCTTGCCTCAATTTGGCGACTTTAGCGCCTATAGTGTGTGTGTGTGCGTGTGTGCGTGTGTGTGTGTGTGTTGGGGGGGATATCGATTTTAAAATCGGCAGACAAAAAATCGCGATACTTAGGTGTATCGATTTTTTCTCCCACTCCTACCGTTTAGACTTTGCCAGGGAGCATCAAACATGGGACATTGAAAGGTGGAAAAAAGTTTTATTCTCTGACGAGAAAAAATGTAACCTTGACGGTCCAGATGGCTTCAACGTTACTGGTATGACAAGGAGATCCCACCTGAGATGTTTTCTACCCGGCACAGTGGAGGGGGGTCCATCATGATCTGGGGTGCTTTTTCATTCAGTGGAACACTGGAGCTTCAGGTGGTGCAGGGTCATCAAACGGCGGCTGGTTACGTGCAGATGTTGCAGCAGGCATCCCTCATGACTGAGGGCCCTCGTCTGTGTGGTAACAGCTGGGTTTTTCAACAGGACAACGCTGCAGTTCACAATGCTCGCTTGACCAAGGACTTCTTCAGGGAGAATAACGTCACTCTTTTGGACCATCCCGCATGTGTCCCTGATTTAAATCCCATAGAGAACATTTGGGGATGGATCGCAAGGGAAGTTTATAAAAATGTCCATCAGTTCCAGACAGTTGATGCCCTTCGTGAAGCCCTTCGTGAAGCCATCCTCACCACTTGGAGCAATGTTCCCAAAAGCTTCCTGGAAACACTCGCATCAAGCATGCCCAAACAAATTTTTGAAGTGATTAACAAGAACGGTGGAGCTACTCATTACTGAGTCCTACTGAGAAAATTTTTTGTTCTGGTTTGGAGAGTTTTTTGTAATTTTTTGAGCGATGGTCTTGAACTTTTGATCAGCTGATAAGCAACCTATTTCAGTTTACTTTTTAGTTTCAAAGTGCTTTTGTCACACTCCCCTTTCTTGCTTTTGCATATTGTAGCTCTATTTAAAACCTCATTATGGTCCAAATGTGCAAAATGCATATTCTAGTAATTTTTCAACTGGTCTTTAGATTTTGATCAGGTCTGTATGTATTAAAGGAGACATATCATGCTTGTTTCTCCTTTTCACTATGCCAGACTAGGATGCCTGTAAAGCATTTCAGCCCTCAGTACAAGTCATTTAGTTCCTTCATTGCCCCACAATAGCGTTCTCAAAATCCTCATTTTAGGCCATTATCAAGCTCTCGTTGAAACGCTTGGATCTCAGGCTGACCTAAAGTTACCTCACAACGTCACAGCCCTTTGTGTTCTGATTGGTCAGTTCTATCGGGGGTAGAGCCAGCCTGTCCTTCTTCTTCTACTGTATTTTCCGGCAGGCTCAAAGCAGCGACGGCGTATTGAGTCCCCCTACAGGCCAGAGCTGGTAATGAGTGAGTGTGAGCTAGGGAGCTATATACTGCTGCTGGGTGGATGTGTTCCTGACTGATGGTTGTGGGGCTAACGGACATCACAGAGGAGGAAGTGTTTTATCAGATTACTCCAATAAAAAGAAATGTACCTCGTGTCGTCACGACGATTTAAATCTCTCGCTCATCTCGCAATGACCTATTTTCAGAGGCATCAAATCTTGTTCTAGGATATCAGAAAAAATACAATATCTAATTTTTTAAAAATTAAGGGGGTGTAAGATCTTGTTTTCAAATTTATTATATGTCAGTATTAAATCATGCATCAGCATGATATGTCTCCTTTAACAAAATGGTTGGTAGACAAACATGAAAGATACATCCAGGAAAATAATGTCTGCCCTGCCACATTGGGGGAAAACATGAACTGAAGTGCAGCATTATCAAATGGGTCGAATTACTACCTTTTACCCGTTGAAGGCAAAAATGTTCAAAGTTATCACTCTTTCAGTTCCCTAAGTGCAATCTTCATCAACCACTTTCTTATTTTATTTTCCTATTCTCTGTATTTTAATTTCTGGATTGCTCGTATAATTTAAGTCCTCAACAAAACATCTTTGAAATATTTCTCATTCTTTGCATCCTAATCTTGTGTTTGTTGGAAATTAATGTAAAAAAAAATTGAAATTGTCAAAAAAAACATATTAATACAAAATGTCTGATAGTGTAGAAGTCATCAATGACTTATTCATGTACATATGATTTCTCAAATGTTTTATGTTAATAGATATGTGTTTTTATAGAGTTTTTTGGTACCAATTCCTCTCTGGTTATTTTTATTCGTTCTTTATTGATTTAAGGGATTTGCCCCTCCTAAGCTTTCTCTATTTTAAACTTACAACACTGTTGTGTAGATATTTCTATATGCTTGAAGAGATTAAAAATACCATTCATTTGTGGAAAACCATGCCAAACAATCCATAAGTATGAGTGTTCATAAACTTTACTTAGTATGTTTATAAAAATCTGTCATGCAGGAACAGAATTAAATACATTATAGCTTAACGGCCAGGAGACTTTCAGAAACCAGAAACTTTTTCCTTAAACTGCAAACAAAATGATCAGAAATAAATAATGAAACTCAACCTCACGTCCCGGCTGGAGGAAAATACAACTTGTCCAAGACAGACCAACTCAAATCAATGTGAGCGGAGCATGTTGGCGGACTGAGGTGGACACAATCTATTTTACTACAATTATAAACCGATTTCTTGTCAGGGCTGCAGCAGCAGTCAGACTCAGCCGTAGGGAAAGAAATTCTAAAGTAACAATAATATGTCAGTATTTCAGACTGTTGGGCTGCATCTCTGTTTGATGTGTTGGAGGAAAAAAAAGAGGGTATTTGGGGGATGTGAAATGGTTGCTGGAAGTTATGACTAATTGGATATTAGTTTGGACAGATCAGTCTCTTTATTCATGCACAGTGCAAATGCAAAGTGTGACCTGCAAGTGTTTTCTATCTGAAGGAAAACAGAAAGCAGAAGTCTTCATGTCAAGATGTTAGACATACAACACAGCTGTCTTTTTTAATTTGACAATGTCCATTTACATTAGCTCCTATTCAAAGACTAAAATAAATGTTTATTCCTTAAAAGTTAAGCTCTACACCTTTAACATTGAGTTTTTGTTCTGTTTTAAGCACAGTCTTTTCCCAATAATCTACCAAAGCAATGTGAATGATTCTGTTTTTATAACATGGTTATTGTTCAATCCAAATCACAGACCCCACAAGACTTTGAGCTGTTAAAAGGGAAAGTTCATTATTTTTCAGGTGGAGTTGAATGAGGGGCATTAGCATTAGCAGGTGCATTAGCTCGATCATTGGCACAGTGACAGAGATCATCTTTTTGTTTAAACAGAAACAGCTGGCACTGAAACTGGAGCTCTATATTGCTGCATGAGACCACCAGAGTTGGGTGATTGCATTACATTCAACAATTTTACAGCAACTTAGTTTTCTACCATTGATCGCCTTTGTTAAGGAACTTCTGCTGTTTTTGTTTTCATTTTTCTTTCAAATGTTTACTCTCTTCCTTCACAAGTCCCCCCCCCCCCCCCCCCAGTTCATACAAGTATTTACAAGGATTCATATCACACGGCACACGGCCATCATCTTTGCTTCTTGTGAAGTCTACAGACTGCAGTGGTTGGTGTGGTGGAAGGACTTCTCGCTGTGTCATGTATGAAAGTAGTGCCAAACAAAGTGACTTAGAAGGTAAATAGTTAATTCTAAGATTAAAGTCAGCATTTAAAAATTGAAGTATAACTTAATTCTAAGAATTCTCACTTATTTCCCTTTAATTCATACTTTGTACTTAAATTTCTGAGTTCTGACTTTGCATAACTCTAAAATCAATCTTAAAATTCATAGATTTCTTTCCCCAGACTTCTACATTTAAGTAGCATTTGCTTCAAAAGCACAAACTCCAATCTAAGTCTTGACTTTTTTCCCAGAATTCTCGATTTTTTTACAGACTTAAAAACAGGTTCAAACTGTTTTTTTGGGCGGGGGCTGTTATGGTCTTCCATGTCAGCAACAGGCGACAATGCACTGGGTAAATGCAAATTACCTGTCAATTTAAGAATGGCTGAAAAATGAACCGCTCACACAGGACTGCAAATTTGCTCTCATTGCTCACTTGAAAGAGCTGCTTGGCTCATTTACCCATGTCATATCTCTAGTGCAAACCACAACAGAAGTGGCCAACAAAACAAAGCCTCCATGTAGAAGAAGGTTTATCAAACAACTCACAACAAGCACAAAGTTCAGCTTAGAGTTGCTGAAGCGTTTATCTGATGACTGTAGGCAGAGGCATGCTAATACTACCCATGGACTCTCAGTGTTTGAGCTAAGTTAACTAGCAGTGGGTGAGCTTTGGCTGTCTCTTCTGTTACTGCACAAACAGTCAAAATAATGATGTCTACCTGCCTGTCATGGCAGTGAGGCAAGACACAAAAAGACAGAAAAGTCTATAAAAGATAGCTTTACCTACAACTATTAATAACACTCCATGTGACTGCTTCAGGACGTGTGATAGAGACTGACAACTAATAACATTATAACTGGACCAAAATATTTAATTATAATAGTTTTTTAACTATAATTTATGTTTTCTTAATTTGGCTCCCATTACGCATGTCTAGAAAAAAAATGGTCCTTGAACAAATGTAGTTGATGACCCTTGCCCTACAATGTCTCGTTTCAAGCTTCATTTTATCATTCTGTAGAATATTCTCTACTCACTGTCCATCTTGAAGGTTTATGGCTCTGCAGCTCTCACTGTGTTTAGCACCTTGGATGTCTACCCAAATTGACAGTTTATTGCTCTCACAGCTTGTCCCGGCTCTCTGTGCTGATTGTTAGCAGAGCTGTTGAACCACTGACTGTATGCTAATTCACTGACCTCAGCTCGGTGCAGTTCATTCACAGCGAGCAGGAAGTGTGGGTTCGTACTGTGAGTGTTTGCTCTCAGTGCCCCTCACTCGTTAGTCAGAACAGCCATGGTTATTTTTAGACATTAAAGTGTATTTGTAATAGATAATGGAGCACTTTTATTTGTAGCTCTAGTGTTGGATGGTAAGATAAATGGCTCTTTATTTCAAGTAAAAGGTTTTAGTTGTTGTGTATTTGTTTAGATGGGCTGTTGTCGCTGATTTGAGCTTTTATTGCTCTCAAACCCAGGGAAGATCTGATGCATGCTCCCCTATCAATAATAACTTAATTGGGAATTTACATAAGCTATTTTCCCTTACTCTGGACACAAATATATTTTTGATACTAACAAAGGGGCTAAAATTATGTTTCCACCAAAAAACAAAAAATCTTGTAGCCAGAGTCAATTTAAATTTGAAATGACTTGGGGTGCTGGTTTGGCGTAGTGGTTAGCACCCCATGTACTTGCTTCTGCCGGTCCAGGTTCAAATCCCACCTGTGACCAGTTTGCAGAGTGTCTTCCCCTGCTCTCTCTCCCCCCCTCACAAGCCTATCCACTGTCTCTCTCCTATCAATAAAGGCACAAAATGCCCAAAAATATACATTAAAGAAAAAAAAAATTTTGAAATGACTCTAATTTCATCATATTATTTTCACAAGGATTATTATTAAACTTAAAAAAACCTGACTTGGCTATAAAAATCAATCGGGGTGCGAAGGATTTGTTTTTGATTATTTAAAATGTTTGCTAACTCATTGTTGCTGATACTAATATTGATTCAATATCACATCACTAAATATGGTGCTCTTTCATGGTGACAGTCAATTTATTATTTAATAAATTATACTTTTGATATTTACTGATGATTGGAAAATCATTGTTATATTTGTGCATTCTGCAAACATTACAGCAAGTACATGGTATTTGTATGGCTTACTTCAATGGCTAGATATCAGCAGTGACATTCTGCAAAGATGTTCATATTTGCAAACACTGATGATCAGCTTTTTAAGTAGTTATCTGCAAATACCAGTTGTCTTCCAATTATAACAAGCATCCATAAAAATCAATGAACTGGCTGGTTTGTGGTGTGCTTTGTCTTTTTTTCATGTCTCACCTCACACAACAGGAACAATGCTAATATATCTGACATTATGTGTCTTCATGTGTGGCTCTCTCGCTGTTTCAAAAGCAGTTAAGTGTTTAAAGTCTTTATGTGTACCAGGCTTAAGGGGGTGCAGTGCAATCTCTGTGGATTTGGACCTTACTGTTTTGTGCCTTTTGCCTGCTTTGATAATAATGCATTTTCCAGCTGGAGCTATTTTAAGTTAAAGGGAAAGAAAACATTAATTACTCTTTCTCCTCGACACCAAATGCATAAGGACAACGTAGTTAGAAACAAGCAACTGTAATATTTAAGCTAAAGCCAAGTATTTCAATCAAAAACTGAGATAAATAAAATATCTAACAAAATTCAGTTGAGGTTCAGGGAAAAGCAAAGGAAAAATAGACCAGCAGTAATTTTCTATCACTGACAGCAGCAACAAACTTTTTCTGGAAAAGTAAACAACCCCTTTTCCTCGGTGTGACTAATGCTGTCTTTAGTTTTTGTAACATCCTTTAGTTTTTAGACAGCGAATCATCAAACACAACCTCATTCATCAGTCTTCTGTTGTGTATCACCACCAACCAGGTTTTAATTTACTTCAGCTGAGAGCCATGTAATTAATTTGCCATAAGCGGTAATGAGATGCATTGTAATGTAGCATGTAATCACATCCTGTCGAAAGAAAAATAGCTCCGTGTGCCTGGGTGTCTAGATATACCTGTCTTTAACTCTTTTCTTTTCCACTCTAAAATAGATTCAGTCTCTTCACTTCATACTTTGAAGTCTTTTAAAGATATTTTTCTTCCTTATTCAGTTACAGAGACATGAATGTAGAGAGAGGAGGGGGTATAAAACAAGGTGTGATTGGTTTGATGACAGTGAGAGAGAGAATAACAGGGAAAACGAGTATCATTCTCTGCACTGCAGAGCCCAATTAGCCCAAAGTGTTCATTTATGGTCTTTGGGGTGCATTGCTGTGGCTTCGCTGCTATTTTTGGTGGAAAGAAGTTTATCTGGTTAAGTTCTGAATTCAATTCTGTCCTATAACTGCAACTGGAGCAACCAACTGGCAGTCTTATTGCTCCTCAGGAACTTCCAAACAGCGCAGGTGAAGTTATAAGTCAAAAAGGAGGTCTGCAGTGGTTTTGTTCTGTTTGATTTAAAGAAATATTCTAAATACAGGATGGGTATGGGTGTCTTGCACTGTGATCTTAGTTATCATATTATAATCAGTTCATTACTGAGGTGAGAAGAAAGTCTCTTGTCTAGTTTTGAGATGTGTTCATAAATCAGGATTTTACGTTAGACCCCTGCCCTATAGCTTCCCCTTGCTTTTTGTCTCAGATGAAGATTGTTAATAAAGTTCAGATGGTGAAAGGGTAAGGTGTTAGGGTAGGTAATTAAGGAGGTCACAGTGAAGTAAATAATAGTAAAGATGTCAAAGTTAAAACCCAGGGACAGAATGGATGGAAGGATTGTTTAGACAGACCGATGGATGGCCAGATGGAGACATTGGCAAATGGATGGATAAATGAACTTATGGATGGATGGATCAAGCACATGGATTAATGACCATAGACAGATGGACCAATGAATAGATGGACAAACAGAAAAATAGAGGGATGGACCAAGGGAAGACGGATAGATGGATGGATGGTTGAATGGATAGATGAAGTAATAAATGGAAAGACAGACAGACAGAGGATGGATGAAGAATGTATGTACACACTAATACTGAATAGAGAATAAGTATCTAAAATAATAATCTTGAAGGGGTATGACAGAAAATAACTGAGAACCCATGGATAATTGGATGCAGAGAGATGGATGATGGATGTACAAAAAAACTCATGAATGGATGGATAGAAAGAGAGATGGATGGACTGATGGATGTACACTGTGAAGATAAATGGAGGGCAGGATAGATGGAGAGATTGATGGATAGACAGACAAATGGATGGATGGATAAATGAAAGGATAAAAGATGGATAAGACCGTTGTCTGCCTGTTTTTTCATGTTTTATTGTATTTTTTCTGCTTTAGTTGACAACAAAAAAGCAAATATGATCAATTCCTGTTCTTTTAAATGTGGTCCTCTACTTTAATTACTTGTATAGGATTCACATGTCTATAAATAAATGTACAGGTTTTGTTACATCACTGGACTTGTAAGAAGCAGTGCTTCAGTAACTGTTTACTGTCACAACAGATGCAGTTTATTAATCAACAAAGCTTTTATGGAGGCTGCAGAGCTCACACTCTGAATCCCTTTACAGACATTTCACTTGTACTGTGACAATGGTCTGACTATAGAGAGAAGAAGAAGAAAAAAACAAGGCGCGATTGGTTTGATGACAGGGAGGGGAAGAGAGCAGGGGGAAAAGGAGAATCATCCTCTGCATTGCAGGACCCCAAATTGCAGTGAGTGTCCTGGGTGCAGTGGGCTGTGGCAGATTTTAATCAGCTCCTCGCCACCGGATGATACGCACCACGGGAGCTGTGGGGGCCAGACGTATGCACAACTGACAGCAGCAGCTCTTAATGGCACTGAGAGGGCCTAATAATGCAGGACATCAATTATCAATAGAGGCACAGTGAGAACACTGATTGTTAACTGTGTGGGCATCTCAAACCACAAGAGCTCCTCAATAAGTGTGTGTATTTATTTCAAGTCGTGCGGAGCGAGTGTTAGAGGGAGCTGATTTCAGCAGCTGAACCAGCAGCAGATGTAATGGTGTTTGTCACACACTCTATCTTTAATATTTGAGCACTGTGGCCTGAAAACAGCAGGATGGATTCAAAATAAAACTATGAAACACTAATTATCAGTAGCTACTCACATGAAATGTGCTCTGCCCGGGACATGCAGCCACACCAGGATCCGTGCCCTCGTCTCTCAGTCAGCGTCTGCTGCAGTGGCTGCTTTGCAATCAGTTCAGTGCATCCTTGTCATTATGTGTGCGGGCCTGTCCCGCACAAGACAGGCTTTCACAAATCAAATGATAAATGAAGGATGGCAGCTGCCTGTCTCATACATTTCTTATGGGGGTATCAGCAGACGAATCACAAAGCACTGAATGTCATGAATGTGGTTAGAGCTGAAATTATTGGTCGCTGACCACAGAGGCTCAGAAAACAGCAAAAGCAGCTGAAACTACAAAACTGCAGGGACTGTGGGGTAGCTCTGTGCTCACAACATGCAATATGTTGAACAAAATATGACATTAACATGAAAGGAGAGGAAATCATACACATTCATTGAAGCTGCATGAAAGCAACAATACAGAGATATTCAGTTTGGCACCCTTTGCTGCACATCTAAGGCCTCACAGTGACAGTGGCCTGTCATTAAACACATAGTGCTGCTACTTTCCTCAAATAGCATGCACTTGTAGTTAAGCAGGGGACTCATTCTGACAAATATCTTGTGTGAAGCCACAGAACCATGCTAAGTGATGAGGAAAAATAACACTTGTACACATATAACTCTGTTAGTTCCTACAGCTCACTGTATGTTCCTGATTTAAGGCTTTTTCACAGCTGCCTTTTTCACTCTTCTAAAGTGATGCAGGAACGAGTCTGTAAGCTCAGAAGCAAGTTAGCATTTTAGCTGTTCTGGTTCCCGCGTGCCAGAGTCAATGGTATTAAAATGAAGTTTTCATGATGACCACATTTACTGGCTGAACTTATAATTTTGAAATAAAAAGCTTCTGATATTGCTTTGAACTTTGATAAGTTGTCAAGTTTTTCAAAAGTTGGCTGGCAGAGAACTGTTAACAAGGACTGCCCGGGGTCCCCAAGGATAATTTCTGATCCTTTTCAATAAACAATAATGCATACACAGCTATGAACACCAACCTGATCAATTTGCTATATGAAGAGATTATTACTAACCAAGAGGTAACAACACCCTCAATAACTCTTATCAGTAACTCATGTAGCCAGCAGCAGTATATTTTTATATATTTTTTGTTAATTTATTATTAAGATTATTATTCAGATGATTTGTTTGTGTAAATATGCAAGTTGATTTTGCTTTTTTTTTTTTTTTTTTTGCATATTTACTACTATTCAATGCTCCTGAAATCTTAAAGGTGCCATGAGGAGAATCTATTACCGGCGACATTAGGACTCTGCTACCCATGAGCACTTGCGGCGACTGTCGTAATGCTGCGTTCCAGTAACCCCGGAACTGGGAGTGACATCATCTCCGACTTATCGGCGTTCCAGTTGATGTCGGAAAAAAACATGCCGACCTACCAGGCTATTGTTTGTTGTTGTTAGCTTGGGAGTGGCAAGGTTTCACCGAGTTCCCATTAGGAAATTCCGACTTCGGGGGATGTTCTAGTTGCAGTTTCCTATTCGGAACTTGGAAATTCCTACTTCTGACTACAACTGGAACGCACCAAAATACCCAAGCCAAAGCATGCCTCTGTTGTGATGCTAATAAAGCATGCAGCTCGGACCTTCCTCAGAACTCTGTATTTTTTTACAACTTCTTTTTTCAACAACTTACAGGATGCAAAGTGACGAGGTAATGTATCTCTTTCTAGTTACGTAGCGGTAGTTTTTGATGTGTGACAACAAGCAATTTTTGAAAACTTAGTATCGTAGTTTTGTAGCCGGCTATATATCGCTACTTACAGCCCAGTGATCTAGGACATGTCTGAATAATATAAATTTGCTCAAGTTTTAATTGTCTTGTTCCTGAAGTTGAGTATCCAGTCCAGTCCAGCCCTGTCCAACCTGACCGGAAGGCTAAGGAATAGCCTTTATAGATAACCTATTTTGATGCTATAAAACTCATCTTAAAGTGTGTATTTCCATCAGGCATATATCTAAAAGTGAGACTTTTCTGTAATTACTTAGAAACTCTTCATAGTCTCTTTAATGTCCTTGAAGGTGTTTTCCCAAGGGATTAATGGGTTCTATCTAATCTAATATAGCAGTAAATATACAGTATTTCCATAGTCTTTTTTAAAACACACTATTTTAAACAAAGTAGGCATTGATAAGACACACATCATCTTATATTTGGGGTGCTGGTTTGGGCAGAGTAGAAAGCAACCAGGCATGTCCCACATGTGCCGGATCTGATTCCTGCCTGAGACCCACTTGCTGAGTGTCCTCCCCTGCTCTCTCTCACCCTCCTTCACAGGCCTATTCACTATCTCTCTCTCTTTACTCTCAGATAAACTCCCCCCAAAGATAATTGGTATGTACAGTATCTCTTGTTTGTTCTCAGACCATTCACAGAGTTTATATCCTAAAATGTAAAAATCTGCAATCAAATCCATTTGTTAGACTGTATTACTGCCATAAGGGAAAATACCCCAAAGCAGAATAAGAGCCACACTTTGCTTTTTGCCTTGAGTTAAACTTTTGCTGAGATTGATGCTGAACTTCAGTCTGTTAATCATCTGACAACCTCTTGGCAGTTCTGACCTTTGAGGGAACAGACAAAGCAGATGGTAATGATTTTATATTAGCTGTGTCGTACTTTTCATTTCCACATTAACCCTGCTCTGCCAGACACTCACTCACTCTGCAAAAGAGCTGCAGCGTCGGCACACATATCAGGGGACGGTATCAGTAAATATTCAGTGATAGTGGTTTGTATTGTGGTGGAAATGTACGTGTCATTATTTTGAATTGAAAGGCTTTTCACTTAAAACTGGATTCCACATATTTGGTGGTCTTATAAAAATGCTCCAAACAGATTGTCATAAAAAGACAACAATTATTGCTGCAGGGTCCTTCTGGCAACTTCTGTCCATCTGAGTTTATTTCAAAATGTTTGTTTTTGCAACCAAAGTCAATGTGTTTTGACCATATTATGTGAAAGTGTGGATGTATAAAAAGGTCAACATTCTCCTCCAAACCACAGCTCACTTCAATACTGTTGTCATAATGCATCAACTCACCTCTTAACAAAAGCGCAGGACTTCTCCTTGAGGGTGACTTTTTCTTCAGGTTCAACAAAAAGGATCCATCCAAAAGCTAAAGGGTGACCTTAATGCTGTTAGACACCTAGAAAACAATTAAGCGGTTCTTTGTGAAGAAAACAAACCCTTTTATTGGAGCCACTTTTATCAGACATAATTGCCTGCAGAGATTACTTTGCAGCTCCCAAACTTTGTGGTCCAATTTATCATCTGGACCCAAATAATATAACCAAATGGGCTTGACTTTTAAAATACTGAATTACTCCACAAACCTTTAGCAAGCACTTTTACATTTAACAATTATGTAACATAATTTTGTGGTCCATTTGGAGGAAAAAAGCTCTGACTCAAAACATTCAGGAAGCCAGGGCATCACACTTAAAGAGGGATTGTGTGTTCAGTCTCTTCAAATGCATCACACTTTGTCACACTCAAAAGTAAAAGCAAGAAGATCATGTGTTTGATGGTACAGTTAGGTCATTTTGCAGTAAAGTTGTTTTGGGTTCTCGTCAATGGGAGATTTTGATGACGTTGGCCCTTCCTGAGACATTATTGCAGGTAGATGTGTTGTTGAGGTAAGACTGCATGATTTATGCACAATTACGGCGAGACCCAGCTACCACTAAACTGGTTAAAGAGAATGCTGGAAAGAAACAGCAGAGATACCTTAATTACTTTGTTAGTGACAGCTTGCATTTATCAAAACAACACATCAATTTTCCTAAGGTTTGTAAAGACAAACATAAGTGAAGTACTCCGATTACAGACTGTTTGTTGTCTTCAGTGTCAGCCCTCCTCCTTCCTCCTCTGTCATCACATCAGCTGTTAAATGCAGTCTATTTCAGTCATGTCATTGCACAACTTTATGGCCCAGTGGTATACTAATCAGCCATAGTAATCAATACATCCGATTTAAAAAAAAATCATGTAGTCTGATCTCGGCACCAGGTGTAGTCCTTTTCAGTGCCCTAAAGATTAGAAAATGCCAAGTTTGTGCAGGTGCTGGTTTGGCAGAGTGGTTAGTAACCAGACATGACACATATACATGCTCCTTCCAGACTGGGTTCAGATCCAGCTCGAGAGCAGTTTACAGTGTCCTCCCCTACTCTCCGTCCCCTCCCTTCACAAACTAATCCACTGTTTCTCTCTCTCTGTCTCTCTCATTGTCTCTCCTATCATAAAAAGCATAAAACCCCCAAATAATAATCATGAAAAAAAAGCAATTTCAACAGGGGCAGAAAACCCCTGAATGATTTTATTTTGGCTTGGGATGTCATGCCTTTCCCTAACCCCTCAATTCCACATAACGTGAAAGTGCTGCACCACACAACGCTGCACAACGCCACACAGTGCAGCGCCGCGGTCTTGCTCCAACCAACAAACTCCCCTAAAAACACTTTGCCATGCCATGCCGCGCAGTACTGTAGGGGCGAAGGTTGATCCCCAAAAAGCCACAATCTCTCATGAGAGTACATGTCACACTTTATAAAACATGTCACATACTGAAAAAAGAAATAAACAACACCTCAATTTGCTTCTCTAAGGTCCCTTTGCTGGTCCCGGCCATCATACCTTACTCACATGCACTCCAGATGATCCTGCAGAGAGACTCAACCTTGTTCACATGACCACACAAATGATCATATTAAAATTGTTTATTACCTCAAAAGTCAAGTCTGAGCCTGTTTTAAGTTGTTGTTTCTTACCTTGTTAACCGAAGCAGGTGTCACTAGCACTTATATCTTCATCTATCGTTCAATTTGAGACATATCTGATCATCTTGATCTTATTCCATCTTTTAAAAGTATTCATTGGAGTCAATTTGAAGATCTATTGTAACCATAGTAACCACAGAAGCAGGCGACCGTGTGTCACCAGTCAATTCAGCCACTTGTGAAAACATAACTCATGGTCTTATCTAATCTGCAGGGTTTGTATCTTCAGAGTGTTTTAAAATCTGTGTCATCATGGTTGAATGACTGACAATAACTGTGAGCATGTAGATAGTCCAGTCAGACGCTCTCAAAATATCTATGATTAAGCAACATCTACCGCAACATATGTAAAGGCCCATTCACACATCATGTTTTTTTCACTGATGTTGACTAATGTTTTGATGAAACCATCAAAGTTGTTGCTGTAAAGGGGAGGGAAACATTCTGTTTTTGTCCCAACTTTCCTCCTTCCCAACCAAGGACGGCAAACACCAGATTATTTTATGTCTTATCCTGTGGTCTGAGGTGTGTTAAGAGTACATTTGTCCTGACAGTCAGCTCCGACTGGGTTTGGGGCCAACAACCGTAAATATTAAACTTGCTCTGTATATACCACATAAAATCTTTGTGTGTGGGGAGGGCCGATGACACTTGAGTCATGACTGTGAATTGTGATGCTGAAATGAATGCGGCCAATCAAGAAGCGAGCTGATTGAGGAACAAGAAGGTGGGAGTAAATAAAAACAAGCATGTCCAACCTGAAACTTAAAGTTCAGTGGACCTCAGACATGGAGGACCAGCTCATGTGATCACACTAGCTGTGTTTCCATTACAGTTTTTCGCAAAATAAAAGCGATATTCCTAAAATTTCGACATAGTATATTTGCGCTTTGAACGTGTTTCCATTGAAGGTTGTTCTCGGCAGTAGCGTCGGAACTCTCGTCAAATATCATCCCGTGAGATTTCACTGCAGGAAGATGGATGCGAACCCTTTCTCCTTTATTTCCATTTCTATCTCCTTAAAACACTCTGTGTTCCTCTGTTGTTTGCGGATTATTACGGTACGCGTGTTTTTCTCGAGAATAATGGCAAGAAAAGTCTCAGTCTCCCCCTCTGTCCAAACTTCCCACGCCATGTTTACTCCGAGAGAAGTGATCATGTGACCAGGTACGTCACATCCTGTGACGTATAGTTGCGGAAAAAGTGTTTCCATAGCGCTTTTGCGATACTTCCCTTTATCGACACGTCTGAAAAACCTCCTCTTGAGAGCGTAAAAACCTTTTTGCAATATTTGAGGGTTTTTTCGAAATTTAGGTGTTTCCATTACCAGTTATTTGTTGCGATATTCAGGTTTTGCGTAATTCGAGGGGTAATGGAAACGCAGCTACTGTCTCCAGGATCTTTCTCACAGTCTTTTCTTTTTTTAGTTCAGTATTTTTCCATAAAAAAAGCCCAAAGACCACCATCATTCCCTGTTCTTATATGTCCTCTTCCATGTTGCATATAGTGTAAATCACATTTCACATGGCATTTATAGCTTGAAGGAACAGATTCAGTGGTGGAACAGATACACAGATACAGAGCACGATCAAAACTGTTCAATGCCTGTTTTTTTATATATATATATTCATGTGTGCAATCTCTAACAAATAAAAAAATACCTTCAGACTTGGAATATCCTTATGTGTGTACACCGCTTTAGTTCTGTGTTGCACAACTCAACTCAACCCAGCTAGATGTTTTCCTACAGGTCAGCAAAAGTTGGCAAAAACATCAACTTGTGTAAGTGGCTTAAATAACAGTGATACTATCGTAAAGAGTGGCATCACCTTGAGGACAGGGGACAATTTCATCCCAGGACGTTGTTTTCCTTGTCCAGATGGAGACACCGTAAACAGTTTTTGAAAAGCTAAACGTCAGCAGGAGGTTCCAAAATGTCCTTTTTTAGTGACTTGAGGGCATAGTCTTAGCTGATCAACATCTCATATGGCTGATATCCTCACTATTGACAGATACCTCAAACGACCTCACTCCATTAATACTGCACTTCTCCTTGAACGCCGAAAAATCAGGGATCCAAAACAGGGCTTATTGAATCTGACAGAAAATATTTGTTTTTCAGTGGCAGTGGTGATGGTTTGAAGTTGTTTCTTTGACTATTTTTAATCATTTCAGCTCGGGTTTGTTTGGTTTGATGTCCCATACTTTATCATCATCAACAAAGTTTGTCCCTCTGAAGTGTCAGACTCATTTACTCTCTTCCTTACATATTGTTTTTGAAGAGCGTTATTTTAAACATTTTCCATTTCATCTCCTTTTCTTTGTAATTATAGTGTCTGTTTTTGAAAAGCCACAAATAGAAGCCATCAGAAGTGGAGCCGCTGTGACTGCTCTCCCTACAGATTCACTCTGGCAGCGGCTCGCCCGGACAGATAATGGGATCCTCAGAGGATGGCGGCCTCTTTGCATGTGTACGGTGGAAAATTGCTCAGTTGGAGCGCTTGTGTGTGTCGCACAATGTATTCTTTTAATGACTGATGTCCGTGGTGGGAGCGCAGACATCCTGGATGATAATGGTGATAATGATCTGGGAGCATGCGGCGCCTCAGCTCAGCACTCGCTCCTCTGCAGCACTCTGGCATATGGCGGGAGATTTCCTTTCCTCCTTAACATTTGCTGACCTTGATTTGAGCCTTCCTGCCTCCCATACATAATTAGTACCTGTTAATTTCTGCATTCCTCCCCAGTCATCTTCAGCCAGGTGCCAAGTGAGGAGTGAAAGTGCTTAAGCAGGCGAACTCTTGTTCCAGCCTGCAAGTGAGCGCTGGAGGTTTGAAGTCATCGTCTGTATTGCTGACCGGCTAGCTTGCTGCTGCTTGCTGTCCCGCTGACTCACTTAGCTGATCGATAGCTAATTCCCTTAAACAATCAAGGGGGCCTCTGCGATGGGAATGTGGTGGGAGGTGTGATAATTGATTACTTTTGCTCTACATTTTCCCCTGTGAGTTCACTCAGTGCGATACTCGGCCGCATTTTTCATTGAGCTGTTCACGAGGTGCTGAGGTATGCGCCTTCCATGCATCACATTTGGTGTAAGCCGATACCAAGATATAACTCTCCTCGGCTCAGACGTTCACGCTGGTGCAAATCTTGCAGGGTTGCACCTCAGAGGCCTGTCAAACTTAAATCTTCATGCAGAAATGCAGATCTGTTTTCTCTCTTCCCTCTTAAGTTTGTATTTACAGCTTTAACTATCAGTGAGGTGCTGAACACTTTACACCTGAGTCATCAGTGCTGTTCCACAAATGATCCATCCCCTAATGACCCCATGATGGCGTCAGCAACGGCTTACATGGGCCACCTTGGCATTTTTTTGTTTATTTCAAAAAATTTGTGCTTAGAGTTGAATTTGGAGTTGGAAAAAAACTACTTCTTTCCAGCTGCTCTGCTTCAGGACTCAGCTGTGCTGCTGCAGAGACGAGCCAAGATGAAGACGACCAGAGGCAGATTTTTTTTGCTTGCCTTGCAGTTTTTTCATGCCTCAGATCTTCTGTGTGTCAGCCTGCTTCTGTGTTTGTTTATGAGTGTGTGTGTGTGGGCAGGGATAAAAAGGGGGAAAGGCAGAGAAATAACATTTTGCTCTAGAAGACGCACTTTGACGGGCACAAATCATCTGTTGTTTTATTCTGTTTTCTGTTGCTTGTTTATCTGCCAAAAAACCCAAATATTGTCAGGAGGATGAGGTTTAAAGATGAAGAAAGGTGTACGTATGCTCAGAGCCTGCTGACAGAGAACACCACCAAAAACCACAGTCTCATGAGCGAACTCACAGCAGGTCTTTCAAGGTGTAAATAAGTTTGTTTGGAGATGTTTTCCAAAAGTCTCTGTAGAGGTGTGTTTGAAATGAGGGTCACCTTTATCTTTGTTTGAATTGTGTTCACACATAGAGGAGTGAAATCAGCCCTGAGTCATCAGCAGCTTAAGTCTTCAGAAATATGCAGACATTAGCTTCTTCTTTTCACAGCAGAGTTTTCAGCAAAACAAAAACAACTTTTTACTGTTGTGTTTTATGCTCAGTCTTTTCCTTGCACAGATTATCATTTATGAAGCATGGGTGTAGGATAAACTCAAACTCCAGGGCTAACCCCCAGTGTCCCCAGAGGTCGCCTGCACATTGTTCCTCAAGGACCATGCAGCAAATGACCCACAGTCCATTCAGTCAGTCAGTTGCCACAGCCTTTTCCTGTCTTGATATTGTCTTTTTACCATTTTTTAATTTTGATATATAGTCATACTTTCATTTTTTTACATCCGACTCAAGATAAAAATCCGAGTGCTTTTTGGGTGGACACAGGGACTCTACCCGTCATAACCTGTGACTCGACTCGACTGGACTTGCCTACAACAGAAAAAACTTGAGACTTGCTTGGGACTCAGATTTGAGGGACTTGGGCAATTGTCTGGTATGTACTGCCTTAGAACAAATCTTTACACTCTGGTTCAAAAACAACTTCAGACTATAGCTACAGTACATCTATGTGCTCTCACTGTTATGGGGATGATTTTTTTGTTGTGCATTTTTTGGGTGTTTTGTGTCTTTATTGATAGGAGAGAAAAACAGTGGATAGGACTGTGAAAGGAGGCGAGAGAGAGCAGGGTAAGACACTCTGCAAACTGGCCACGGGCTGGATTCAAACCCAGGGCAGCAGATGTGCATATATGAGACGTGCGTGGTTACTAACCACTCCACCAAACCGACAACCCCGGAATGAATTTTTTTTATATTGCACCTGTTGCTCTTTTTGGAGGATTTATTGGGGATTTCCTGTTCCTGGAAATTCAGCCTTAAGTCCCGCCTTTACACAGTCTTTCTATCGTTGAGGAAATGGAGCTAAAGATCATTTGAGATCGCTCATGCAGTATGGCAGCATTTACTAGAGGGCATCAACAGCATTCTAAATTATCCTATGAAACAGCTTTGTCCAAATATTTTACAGTCTACAGAAGCAATGCACAAAACAAACTCCATTGTTCCTGGACTTTAGGATACCTGTGAAAATCACAGTTAACATCTGTTCTGTTCTCGATGACTTATCCACACCTGGCTAGACCAAATTAAAACGTAAACTTGTCTGGAAATTGTGCCTGTGTCTTTAAACTTGTGCAAAGCAGTTGTCCAGTCAAGTATTAAATAGAACAAAAACTAAATCTGAATACAGCCTTACATGCAAACTTGCTCACTGTCTTTGTTTTCCATTTTTTGTACAACTGCTTTAAGTGAACTAGCCTTAAAACAGAGAATGATATTTGACTATCACCAACTGTATCAAACTTCCCCATTAAAACAGTTTACAGTGATTAGAAAGCACAGGGTGCCTTCTAAGAGTTTTGTGTGGACTCTTGTAAGTCCAGTGTCGATTTAAGTTAAGCTAACAGGTATCCTGGTACACAAAAAGTTAAAGAAGAGGAATTATTGATGTTCACATTCCTCTTTTATCTTTGTACCTCTATCTCTTCTCATCCATGTGCATTAAATCAAGTTTAAATGACAAGTAGACTAACTTCTCCTGATGAGGATTACACCAGCAGTCTGTGAATTCTGAGGTGCTGAGATTTTCTTTTTTGTTTTTATCCAAGCTTGGGAGATGGTGGAGCTCAGTTGGCAAAGCTCAGTTGAAGTAACAGACTTCTAAAAGGACTACAGTAGTTGTCTCACTTGTTTCGTCTTACAGTCTTGTTGCTTTCTGGTGCACGTCTACTCTCTCTCTTCCCATATGTCCTTCCTCTCTCAAGCTATCCGTACCAGCCAGGCCCTGAGCCAGAAAACAGAGACAAGAAGTGATGAGGGGGTTAAATCTTTGTATATTGTAAAACAATAGTCTGTTTTTCGTGTTTTCTTCTTGAAGGTAAATACTGTTTGTGGAATTCGCTGTTTTCTTCTAAGGCAGCTGTAATGAAACATCTTCTAAAAAGTCTCTTTGATTCAAGTATAATAGTTAACTACAGGCCCATAACAAACCTTCCATTTACTTCAAAGATCCTTGAGAAAGTAGTGCCTAATCAGTTTTGTGACTTCCTCTAAAACAACAGCTTGTTTGAGGACGTTCAGTCAGGGCTTAGAGCTCTCCATCGCACAGAGACAATCTCTTTAAAACATTTTAGACCTTTTTTGACAGAATTTTCAGTTAGGGCCAGCTCAGGCCTGCACCAACTCATGTTTGGCACACAGAGTTCTACCCTCCCTCTCCATCCTTTCTACATCCCTTTGACTCTTTTTGCTTGCTCTTGTACTCATCCCTGATTCTTGTCTGGTAGGAAGCCTAGGATCGATAGTTGGTGTAAAAAGTCTGCTACTGTTGACCTACAAAGCTTCACAATTACAAATATTGGTCTTTTCTTTAGCTCCATTCCATTATCTTTACAGTTCCTGATATTGACTTTTAAGAGATCATACAATTAAATACATGGTAGTTCCTGCAAATAGCACACTTCTCTTTGTATGACTTGCTACCATGGACCTGCTTGACTCCAAGTGCTTTATCATACATCAACCATTAACAGAAATAGCTTTTAACATCAATTCATTTTTTAGACCAGTTAAACACAATTTCAGAACAGTTGAACTAGACCCTGCTATATTAATATCTCTCTATCTGTGTCTGTGGCTGTTATTGACTATACCTCCCTAATAAATACCCTTACAAGACGCCTCTTGAAACAAGATATGACATCTCAAGGGGCTAACTTTGAATAAATCTATATTCAGCAGATCCAATATAATAATATCCAATATAGGATATAGTTGCTATCATAAACTCTTAGTTTTAGTCCCTTTGTCTCTACCTGGATCGATATATCGCTGGATGTATGGAGAATTTGTATGTATATATGTGAATATGTGTATCTAGAATGTGGAGTATCATCCTGTATAGAAGTACATGCTATCTTGTTCAGAACAATATACCGATTTCCTTCAGCTGTAAATGTGATGATCTATTTTATCTGATGTCTCCTACCTGATTAACTGGTACTGCCTGTTCAGATCAGTGGAATGAAGTCACCACTCCTGGCATTAATTCTGAGGTGTAGAACATGTAGAGACAATAACAACGCTGTCAATTAAATTCAGCTTTTTAAAGTCAAAACACCCACTCAGCCTCCACCCTGACTTCACAATCTTGTTCAGACTTCAAATTCTCATACGCTTCCTCAAATCTAACTACTATATAACCCATAATAAACATCCTTAACATGTCTAGATTGTTGTAGGCAGTTGGCATTTCACAGTATAAATCTGAGCAAAATGAAGTCAATATTTTATCTTTAGATCCACTGCAGAAGCATCTGCCCACAAAACATGCAGATTATCCTGCACAAGCTGTTCAGATGGGCTCAGTGGATAAGATCCTGGCTGGTTTTCAGAGCTGTGAGTTGGCAGGTCTGTTTATTTGCATTGGATGAAACTTGGTGTTAACTTTAAAAGCAATGTTGGGCCACTTCTGTCAATATAACCCTGCAGGGGCATGCCTCTGGAAATCCAACTCTGCATTTGGGGCATGAGTTTTTGACTTCTTAGAATCAAAATATACTAATGATTGATAGGGGGAAAATAAACAGGCACTTCACGTAAAGTGTGTTGAATCTTATTACACTGACAGATACAGATCATTCTGGTCAGCTTGTAATAGCCGGAGACAAAAACAATTTTACGAGCCCAAAACAGAGAAGTTAATAGCATTAGATAACATGACAATGGTGTGTCCTACAATCTATTAAATGTGGTTCTTCTGTCTGCAGCCCAATGAGAACATCCTGGAAGGTTAGGGTTGGCAGGTAGTAATGGATGGGTAGATAGATGGTTGAATGAATGGATGAACAGTTGCAAGAAAAAGTATGTGAACCCCTTTAGGATTACTTGGATTTCTGCTTAATTTGGTCATAAAATATGTTCTAATCTTCATCAAAGTCACATCACTAGACAAACAGTTTGTTTAAGCTAATATCACACAAAAATGATACGTTTTCATGGTTTTATTGAACAGAACATGTAAACATTCACAGAGAAGGCTGGAAAAAGTATGTGAACCTTTGGATTTAATAACTGGTTGACCCTCCTTTGGCAGCAATAACCTCAACCAAATGTTTCCTGTAGTTGTAGATCAGACCTGCACAACAGCAAGGAGGAATTTTGAACCATTCTTCTGTACAAAACTGTTTCAGCTGAGCAATATTCCAGAGATGTCTGGTGTGAATCGCTCTTTTGAGGTCATGCCACAGCATCTCTATCGCTTTGGGGTCAGGACTCTGACTGGGCCTCTCCAGAAGCCGTATTTTCTTCTGTTGAATAGAATAGAATAGAATAGAATAGAATAGAATAGAATAGAATATTCTTTATTGATCCCCCTTGGGGGAAATTTTTTTGTCATTCCATTATTGATTTACTTCTATGCTTTGGGTCGTTGTCCTGTTGCATCACCCATCCTCTGTTGTGCTGCAGTTGGCAGACAGATGACCTTAGGTTTTTATGCAAAATGTCTGATAAATTTGGGAATTCATTTTTCTGTTGATGACAGCAATCCGTCCTGGCCCTGAGGCAACAAAGCAGCCCCAAACCATAATGCTCCCTCCACCATATTTCACAGTTGGGATGAGGTCTTGATGTTGGTGTACTGTGCCTTTTTTCCACACATAGCATTGTGTGTTCCTTCCAAACAACTAAAATTTTGGTTTTGTCTGTCCACAGAATATTTTGCCAGTAGTGCAGTGGAACATCCAGGTGCTCTTTTGCAAACTTCAAACATGCAGCAATGTTGTTTTTGGATAGCAATGGCTTCCTTGGTGGCGTCCTCCCATAAACTCCATTCTTGTGTAATGTTCTACGTATAGTAGATTTGTCAGCAATAATGTTAGCATTTATTTTTTTGTGCAGTATTAGCTTAAGCAGACTGTGTTTGTCTAGTGATGTGACTTAGATGACGACCCGAATATATTTTAGGATAAATTTATGCAGAAATCCAAGTAATCCCAATGGGTTAACATACTTTTTCTTGTGACTGTAGGTTGGTTGATAGATACATAAAAAGACTGGATGGGTAGGGGGATGGTTTGACTCGAGTAGGTTGGTAAGATGGATGGATGGAGGTAAGTTGATAGGTAAGATGGTGGATCAGTATACAAATAGGTGAAATTGAGGTAGATTGGTAGGATGGAGGTGAATCTGTATATAAGATAGCTGATAAGTATATAAACAGGTGCAATGGATGGATCTTTAAAGGTAGATACGTGGACTGGATGGAGGTAAGGTGGTATGTAAGATGGCAGATCAGTATAAATAAAGGTGGAGTGACTAGGTGGATGGAGGTGAGTATATAGGTTGAATGTATTGATGGTGGTAGGATGGATGGATGAATAGGTGGTGTGGATGGACTGACAGAGGTAGGTCTGTAGGTAGAAGGGGTTGATGGAGGTAGGTATATAGGTAGGTGTATTGATACGAAGAAGGTGTATAGGAAGGATGGATGAATGGATTAAGAGATTGATAGAAGTAGGTACAGAGGTTGGATGGATGATTTATTAACAGGTAGTAAGGTAGGATGTATGGATATATTGATGGAGGTAGGATGGATGGATGTCTTCAGCAGTCTTGAGGCTTAGCTTCTGTTTCCTTAGAGCACTTAAATCTGAATCTTCAGGTCATCATTGTTAGATCTAATAAGTGCTGGTACACTCAGTCTCTTTATCGAGACTCCTCGTGAAAAGTAAAAGTCTGGAACTGTCTCACATGGCCCTTGACCTTGTAAAAATTGTTTTGTGTGAAACCAAGTCCACCTTTGTTCAGAAAGTCGGTAAAACTAATGACAGGAAAATGAACCATTTCCCTTGTAATCATCTCTCTTTGTGCCTGGTTGATTGTATGAGTTTGACTAAAGCATTAAGTAATTATCTTTGGCTGTGCTGCTTTATTTTTGGCCTTTCCTGCTTTTACTGGAATTGAAATGCCACTTATCAAAAAGCCTTAATTGAACAACTCTTTTTCTTTTACTTTCTGTTTAAGTAGAACGTCTACTTCTGTCCTAATATTTATATGTCCGCTCTTGGCCAATTTTCTTCATATTCTTGGAAATAAACTTGTCTGAAATCTGGTTAATGCTTAATCAAATGTCTTGTTCCTGTTATCTTTTTGACTTAAATCCATGTGTAGCTTGATTAAAGGACTTTAAAACACTCTCATAATTGGATGTCACTACATAAAGATTTGTGAATACACATGCGTCACTAAAAAGGGTTTGTAAACCTCACAGAGAGCATTGAAGTCTTTTGAGGCTTTGCGTTCCCTGTCACTGTGATTTCTCTTTATGGCAAAGAGAACTGAGAGATTCATTTCAAAGAACCAATGCAGAGCCACAGTCATGTTTACTCTTATTTTGATCAAATCAGTCCAAAGTTTACCTCCACAGCACTAATGCCATCTGTGCAGACACAGTCACGTCCAGTCTGTCCTTTCTCAAACAACAGTGTCTGAGCACATGCTCAAAAAGTCATTAGTTTATCTTAGAAGTGACAGAGCCTTTTAGCAGCCGTATGGATGATGGTGTAACTCATATCTTTGTCTTAGAGCAAGACAGATGGAGACCTCTGGTAATTAGTGAATAACCCTCTAATGTCAGTTTGGTTGGCATGACCAAACTGGATGAATAGATTCTGTAAATCACAAAAATGTTCTGACATTTTAAACTTAATTAAAAATGCTGAGGAGCTGAATGACACTGACACAAAATAAAGCCCTGCTGTCACATTACAACACTGCAAGCAAGAGAATACAGCCTGAAACCCTCTGCAAGATAAATCAGTTTTGTCACTATTAAAGTGCTGTTCATTTGAAGAGAAACAGTCTCATGTTGTGACACTCACAGAATTTTGATTGACAAGTTGGATTTTGTGCTTATTCAGTATTGCTCTAAGTAGTTTTAGGGGGATTTTTGACTATTTAGGGATAGTTCAGGGTTTCAAAGTGGGGTTAAATGAAGTACATGACATTAGCCTGAACATTATCAACAGCAACAGAGGTCAGCTCTGAGTTTGTACAGAAATAATGAGCACCAAACTAGAGTTACTCTTAACATGGGGCCACCTCCTCTGCTAATACCAGGAGTTTTAGGGGAAAATAAGCCACAGAAATGGCATAGGGAGATTGCACACTATAGGCTGCATATTTTATTAATTACAACATCCTTTTCTGCTACCACACCACTTTGTTTTAGCAGTACTGGGCATAACGGCACAGGTTTTACAATCTTTAGTTTATTGCTCGCTACTGATTGAAGTGCACATGTTTTTGCTAAGGTGTCAGAAACTCATTCACTCAATTTTTTTACAAGTAAACAGAACAGCAGCTAAATCTTTTCACATTAACCAGAGTGTGTGAGGGACACTGCATGTCATGTGTGTTTGAATGACACAAAAGATTTAGTGAAGGCAGGCAGGATGTCCAAGGTAATGAATGACCCTTGTACCCATCCACATCAAGAACTTCTACAACATTCAGCAAATTGAACAAAATTGTAAATGATCGACAACTCAGTCTGAGAATTATAGCAGAAATAGTCTTCATTGATAAAGAGACAGATTAGCACATTCTACATGAAAAAATGATCATGACAAAAATGTCTGCAAAATTTGACCCAAAACGTCTGACTCCTGATCAGAAGAAAACACTTAAGCAAATTTTGATAGATTTGCAGTGCAACCCACTGGATACAAGTCAGTGTAGCAAACATTATTTAGAGAAGTAAATAAAAATGTAAAAAAAAATCAGGCTGGGGTGCTGGTTTGGTGGAGTGGTTAGCAACCAGGCACCCCATGTACGTGCGTCTGCCGGTCCAGGTTCAAATTCCGCCTGTGACCATTTTTCAGAGTCTTCCCCTACTCTCTCACCTTCTTTCACAAGCCTATCCACTGTCTCTCTTCTATCAATAAAGGCATAAAATGCCCAAAAAATACATAAAAAAAGACAGGCTTTGTAAATTTTAAATACAGTTGTGAGGAAGCAAAAAGTCAACCACGCAGTTACAATGCCAATCAAGGGTTAAACTGAAAGCAGCATTTATTTACTTTTTACCATTGTAGCACATGCAACTTTTAATCACACAATTATGGTGATATTTATGCATAATGTTGAGGAAGTTACTTAAGAGTTTGGAAAGTCAGATTCTTTTTAACTGTAACAGGCAACTATTCCCTGAGGGTAAAGTGTGTGCTGTGGAAAATAAAGGGCATCGTGCTTTGAATACATCCCCCCTATTCCACAAGTTTACAGGTATCTTAGTTTGCATAACTGATCGCAGAAACTCCGCTCAATTTCCACACTGCTCTTTAGTATTCATTGCCCCATTGCCTGTGTATGCAAATGCCAATCCCCTGTCTCATCGGTATATTTGGAAACCTTTCCTATTTGTTTATCTTCTCCATAACAGGACTCTGTCAGAGCACAGCGCTGACCTTTCAGATCCACCCGAGTGACCCAACAGCAGCAGCAACTGGTGTGGAAAGATCCCTGACAGGCAATCGGCTGTCAGACACACGGGTAATGTATAAGCAGCAGAGAGCGAGCAACCTGTGCACCCAGACAGTGACAGAGGGAGAATGTTAACCTGCTGTTTGGCCTCGTTTCTCTCCCTCTCTCTCCCCCTCTTTCTCTGTCATATCCCATTGAGTTAGCTTTTAAAAACACCCCAGGAATCCCTGTAAAGTAAGAGCTGGAGGTGTACTTTTTAAAATGCCAAACAATACCTCTAACACCACCTCTGCACACACACAAACACAGAGTAGAGGAATCCTTTGGGAAATATTAAACACTCAGTCAGTTAATTCCCTTCAGGCTTGCCCCAGTTCACTCAATTAAGGAAAAATCTGTCGTAGATCATTCTTCATACTTCTGCACTTAAACAGGCATAACTAACACAGAGTATAAGTTTGTGCCTCACAGGATGAAAAAGTTTTATCCAAGAACTGTATTTTACCTAACAATGATTACATTTTGGCGAATTCACTCATAGAAAAAGCTATTAGAAAATTCCTGAACTTTTTAGGTTAATCCCATGGACACATTTTTAGTTAGGCCACTTAAGTGTAGTGATGGTGTTTGTCATATTAGGTTAGTTATCTTTGACTTACTTTGACATTATTTTCTGTTACATGTGGTTGTTTTCTGCCATTTGGTCATATATGAACAATCGTTCCATGCTATGGTACAAGCAACCACGCTGAGCTTGATGTAAGCCACAACAATAATAATAATCACATAACAACTACCAGGAAACCAGGCTGAATCCAAGTCATACTTAATAATAACGTGTTGATCTGTTCTCCAATATCGACAGATGAACATTACTCACCATCCCTACAGCAGGTCATCATGGGACTCAACAGCATGGACTGATTCACATACTTAACCACCTTAGCCATCCAAACAACAGGCACAGAGCAGAAACTGAGGGAGGCTTTGTAACCCCTGGCAAACCTATAACCGCCCACCTGCTGTTAGATTGGTCAAAATAAAATAAAAATCTACATAATGGAAAAAGTTTTGCACAATAACAAAGGATCGTTGATCTATTGGCTTTTCAATTTCACATTGCACTTTCAAATTCAAGTATGCCTTAAAAAACAATTTAAAGAGCCCATATAGAGCTAACATTCTAATAAGTCAGGTGGATTGCTTTTATAAATATAATTACATATAAATATACAGCAGATATATATGTCCAAGCTGCTTGGAGATGGTCTTAATGCTTATATCTTTAACATAATTGTCTGTTTTCTTTCCAATCTCCTGAGACAACTCTCTCCTGAGCTTTCTGTGGTCTGTGTTCAGTGCGGGACACATCATGATACCAAACAGCACAGTGACTACTTGTAACCCTATAAATAGGAAGACTGACGGATTTCAACCTTGGAGACACCTGTGATGATAATTACAGGACACACCTTTGTTTAACACATCCCTATGGTAAAATCATTTACAATCTTTTCTAGGGTATCATTATTTTGGTCCAGGCCAGTTTCTCTCTCACTATTTTGTTTTTTAAAAAGATTTTTTTGAGCCTCAATTCATGAGCATTGTCTGATTTTCATTAGTTAAATTCTGGTATTTTTTTTATTTGTTATTATAATTACTTTTGTCAGTTTTAAGTTATTTCAGTGACCACTGTGGCTTTATCTTTCCTTAATGGAAGGGTACCAACAATTTTGTCCACTTTGAGAAGTTAAACCCCTATAAAAGTCTATCTGTGTTTCACTCTATTGTTCAGATGTTTCCGCTGCTGAGAGACTCAAACGTTCGCCTCTGTATGCTGAATCTTACTGTTGCTATCTAAAACTTGTGGATTTGAGCTCTTTAAGAACAGACTGGTGTTTTACTCATAGTTGTTTTTTTATCATATGTTCTTCATTTAGTTTAATGAGACTCATGTGTGAAAAAAGAACAGACTGTTAGACAATGATTTTTTGTTAAACCATGTAAGACATCAGTTTTGTTTATGAATATAACATCACTATGCTAAAACTCTACATTAGAGATTTTGAAGCAGACAAATTTCTGTTTTTCCTGACTTTTATGTTTAGAACAAACTTAAATAATATACCAGCTGTTGCTGCAAACTTGTCAACTTCTTAAAGTAGGGTAACACATAAGGGACATAAACTTCTGAGTGACAAATCCCTTAGGGTCATTTCCCACGAGTGTGGCAGACTGACAATTGAGGGTGGGTCTTCCTGGTCTGACATCCTTCTGTATCTGACCTAGAAAACTTCCAAATGTGCCTCTGAATGGAGCCAGGCTGCTTGTTCAACATTTTTCAAATACTAATGCTAAACTAAGCCATCCAGCTGCAGGCTCACACTTTGTATGTATTCTACAGCTGTAACAATGATGCAAATCAATACCCCTGGGTAAATGCCCCTCACTTAACAGACTGAACTGTGACAAATTAAGAACAGTGGAAACTCTGCAGGACTTTTCTCATTTCCATTCATTTTTAGGCCAGACAGCAGGGGTGGATGAGATTCACCCTGAGATGCAGAAGCCTCTGGACATTGGGCTGTCTTGACTAAAACGCCTCTGCACTGTTTCATGGGGGCCTTGGATAGTGCCGCTAGAGTGACTTCCTGGGCCTGTGGTCCCTATTAAGAACAGGGGACCAGAGAGTGTGCTCCAATTATCGGGGTATCACTCAACTCAGCCTCCTATTTCTCCTATTCAGCCTCATATTCAGCACCCTGGAGTAAACCAGGATGGTTGAAAGTGTCCTTATATTTTTAGTACCCTCTGTTTTTAAAATCAGTTAAGATCTGAAAATTACCTGTTGTGTGTCTGGACTTGGGACATTCCTGTTCAAGAAGGACTATTTAAATGTATTCACAGCACCGTGACTCTGAGATGTAATATGACTAAATCTGTAAATGAAAAGAACTTCTCTATTGTAGCTCTGTCTCTGTCCTCTTACCTGTACCCCCTGTTTCAAATCCTACAAACCTGAGGGTTCCTGCGTGATGCTCTGTTGACCATTTAATTGTTGCAGAGGCTCATCATCTGATAAAGACACGGTGATTTTGGATTATTATATTGGCCTAATCTCATAGGTTAAACTCATTTCCGGAGACTTATCCTGAGGAAAATGAATTTGAATTCACCCAATAATAAGTTTGACATAGCCTCGGTTTAGATTCTAATCATTTAATTTCATTTGAATTAATTTGACTGAGCTGGGAGTGTAAATTAACCTGCTGATACCCTCCTGATGAAACATGTACATACTTTAGTGCAGACTCAAAGTTGGATAATTGATTTTAGCAGCCTGCCACACACTCGTGTCTAAAACTATTGTGCTCCCACCTCTCCACAGAGCATCCTGAAAGACTCTTTTCTCCATCTAACTATGCTCTTATCTTATCTTAGCCTCGACTCCGGCTACAGCCATGGCCAGAATCATTTGGTGGTGACATCTCAGGAATGCACTAAAGGACTTTTTCTAACTTTGCAGTCAATACGAAGTGTTTATCTTTCAAAAACATAACTGGCGGGTGATTGTTGAATCGTTCAGTCATTCAGATGACGTGACATTTTCTCATCATTTTAGGAGGATGTTATGTGAAGTGTTAGTTAATCTGCCTCTGTAAAAGGTACACACAAGGTTACGGTCAGCGCAAATGATTCGAGCGTTACTCACTGACTGGCAACAAGCACAGACCAACAACAGTACTCAGAGCAGAGTAAGCTGTCAAATACTTTAGTTCAAAGCAAAAGTTTCAAGTTTTTTGTTATCATTATTTGATATTTCAATGATGAAGTCAAGGCCGTTGTGCAACAGCAACTGATGTATCCCCAAGCTTAAATGCATTCAGGTAATGATGAGTATGATTCCCACTTCTCTTTTTTCCTCTTGATTAGAGTTTTTTGCTATTCTTAACATGAAATTAAATAGCAGTGTCTTAAATGGTAAGGCACTGAGGACAATAGATCATGTAGATCATGTCTTCATACTTGTAGCTGAAATAAAACCCAGAGAAGTCTGATAACAATGACTTGACAATAACTTTCTTTAAAAGTGAAGTCCTCAGATGTCACTCAAATTGATCAAATAATTACAATAATATGTCTTCCATTTGGCCAATTATTGATGCTATTTTTCATAAAATTAAGTGGCCAACCCGTTCGAGTGTCACATGAAAAATAAATAGGAGGTAGCAATGGTTAAACAGATGTGAAAAATGTATGCCCATAGAAAGCCTGAGAACATCGATCTCACTTTGGATAAACACAAAATAGCAGATACAGAGTTAGAGTCTCTACAGGCATCACCCTATAACCCATGCTAATAATTGTTGCAATTAAATCAAAACTGTTTCAAAAGTTAATTTCCCCATCTTGGAAGAATGTTCAGGCTAGAATGTATACGTGCTCCACAATGAACATCACCAAAAACAATCAGGCCTAGTGAAAATGACAAAGCTGGATTAAAGCATCTCAGTGTTTCTTACAATATTAATTACTTAACGTCGTTCTCTGCCACTCAGTTAGTGGAACTACCAGTGACAGATTTAGCCTGTAATCCAATCAGAGCAGACTGGGCCCATGCAGGAAAGGGGGCCTTAAAGGGACAGGAGCTCAAATTGATTATCTCAGACAGAGAGAGGATACAGCTGGATCAGGGGCAGTCTGTACGTGGATACTCTTTTCAGTGTTGGGAGTAACGGCATTAGGTCAGCCGGGGCTGAACCCTGGAGAGCCACAGGCTCTCATGATACGAGCAATGTCACAAGCTCATAAAGCATGTCATAGACTGAGAAAAGAAATAAACAACACCTCACTTTGCTTCTCTAAGGTCCTTTTGCAGGTCTCAACCACACAGCTTTGTGATTTATTCAACTTTTATCCGCCTATATCCTATACCCTTGTATCCTTGGTTGGTGTCATGTATTTCACTGTATAACGACAGTGAATTTACGAGGTGTGGAAGCGACGGCGCAGGAAATTTCCAGCGTCTTGGCGCGCGATGGCACTTCACCAACGCAGATCTGCGCGGTGCGGCACCCTTGAAACGTACTGCAGAGTACTTCGCTCCCATTCTGGTCTATCAGGCAAATTCCACTGCACGCACTGCAGCTTGTCGGCGCCTTTTTTTGGAAAGTAACTAGTAACTATAACTAATTACTTTTTTAAAGTAACATGCCCAACACTGCTCTTTTTATTGCATTGACTGTTATAACACTCATTTACAGCTACAACAAAATACATTTGTTCAAAGTCAAAATGGATTTTGATTACATTTTCAGGAAATATCAGTCTTGGTTCAAGAAAGAAGTAATTTGGCTTTGATAGTGATCCCAGTTGGGATGCAGATCCAGGGCTCTTACTCAAGGACTTGTTATTTTTGAGGGACAGTTTATCACATTTGATTCCTTAAGTATGACTCCCCCCACAATGTTGGAAATGCTTTGGCTCAGGTTTTGTGCTTTCTGAGCACTTCTATACATACTAAATTTAATCTGTCACTTCCAATAATCCCCCACAGCATTCGTGGCACTGAATCTCATTGAACTGAACATTAATTGAAACTGTTTTCTTGTTTGCATTCTCTCTTATGTGCTTGGCAAATAAGATGGAAGTTTTTGTAGTACATCTGCACCATCTTTCAAGGGCAAGTCGAGGGAACATCAGAAAGCACAGACATCACTTCAGGCATTGGTTGTTTATTAAGACATCATTAAGTTACATTTCATTTCACAAACAGTACTAACCGATGTAGAAGTGTCCCATTATCCATCTGCCCTGCATTGTTTCTGCAGTAATCACTGCGATTCTTTAACACTGGGACACAAAACTCCCCTCACTCACCCACACAAAATGCCTCTCACTCTGATTGATGTCTGAAATTACAGCAAGGAAGGAAGAAGAGACCTGCCGAGCCTGCCGACAAACCATCTGAGCAAAAAACAAAAAAAAATTCACATCACAGAGTTATTGTTGGGTGTTTAGGCCATGCGGAGGCACATATCAATCATAATCATGAAGCGTATTGATCGAGTGCTGGCTTCGCAGGTAATGATGAGTGAAAGGACTGAGCGGGGCTGAGTGATGGATTCTCTGGATGGATTTTCTCCATATATACAGTTATGAAAGTGTGTTCTTAAATATAGCAGAGGAGTAGAAAAGTTACAGCAACACTTCTGAAATATTTTAAAACAGATGTACAAAGGCTCTGGATTTTTAAAATAATGAGAAATCAATCCCTGTCTGTCCCCTCTGAGCTTTTCCTGCAGAATGTCTGCCAAACTTTTCAGGAGATTGTAGTAAAATATAGATCTGCTTTAGATATGCTCTAATTTTACTCCAGGCATGCACCAAGTAACAGTACATCAATCTCTGGGGTGCACACAGTCACTAAGCTACTAAAATGTCTGTTTGGACACTTGGAGGTCAGAAGATTTAAGCAGGATATTATGATGATATAGTTGTTGCTACAGAATGCTGCTGAGACCAAATAGTACAAGTCCCATCCTGAATACCAAAACCTCCATCTATGAATAACAAAGCAGTCTTGCTCTGCCTCTCTCCCTCTTTGGAGAAGGAAAACAAACTCAAGTCTTTGGTTTGATGGTTCAACTCTCAGCCTGGCAGTGACTACCAATTGTGGAAAATCATAAAGTGCAGTTCAATTTTAACTTCTTATTGCATCCTCGAGGCCATAACAGCAGGTTGTTATTCTTAGAGCTTATATTGTTGTTCATCATGGCTGCTATATTTTGTAGCAAAGACTTCCACCAGCAAACAAAGACACATTTTAAGGCTATCATACTGCAGCACTTTTATCTTGTATCTATTTTCCATCTGTTATGGAGGCCCTGACAGGACATGCATTCATACATTTTATTTCACTCTTTTTTGCTGTGATAGCAAGTATTTTTGGAGATTGGTTATATCAGGTACTTGACGATAGACAATGAAGTGGCTGAAAGAGCTCCCACAGCTCTGCAGTTTTTAAAGAGAGCAAGTTCAGACTACCGGTAAGGTACACTGGTGTTGACAAGTACAGTTATTTTGAGTAATTGTGTAAGTTTAACGTAAAAATGAGCCATGAAATTCTGTTTTCTTGAATGTATGGTTAGGTGAAAAACTTCTGTGCAATTCATTTTTTTCTGGGGGAGGCCTCTGTGTTTGGCACTATTGAATGATGCAGCAAATTAGCCACTGCTTTGACTCCACCATCTATCGGCACAGTTTATGAGCCCATGTCACCAAGAGAGTTATGACAGTGCACTAAGGAAATTATTATTGAACTGGAGTGCAAACTGTGCTGATGGTGAGGTCTAACCACTTGTTATCAGTTACCGGTGTTGGGAGTAATGCGTTACAAAGTAATGTGATTAATGTAATGCATTCCTCTTTACTGTAACGTAGTAATATAAGGCATTACAAATGAAAAAACATTAACATTTCTCCCAGTACAAATGTCAGTAATGCAAGTTACAAGGCATTTTTTATTTAATCTGAATTTTTTTTTAATAAAAATACGCCAAATACTCTGTGAGAGCAGCAGAGGAGAAAAGTCCTAAGTTAGGCCGAAAGTTACAGTATCTCTAACACGATTTACCAGAAATTTACCTTTTGTATGTTCTGCTATTACCTTGTCTTGTATTGTGCCGTTAGCCATCAATGTGGCTATTGTATTCTACTATTTTTAGCCTTTAGCCAAACTCAGTCAGATCCACCACATCACCTTCCACTGAAAATGTAATGAGCTTTTTGAGCGTAATGAGCTACTTTTAAAATACCAAATCCATATTTCCTGTTATTTTGACGAGAGTAACTTAAAAGTAATGTGATGATAGTGTTAAGCCTTACATTTCAAATACAGAAATATTAAAATGTAACTAATTACTTTGAAATGACAGTAACAAGTAATAAATAATGCATTACACTTGCCCAACACCGTCAGTGACTAATGTGAATAGATGATGACACTGATTATTGGTGTTTATATGTTACTTGTTCTCTCAGATTTACTACCATGTTCTCAGTTTACTTCTAACACAACAGGTGGTTACATATAGCCTGAAATCCTTCAATAATATGTGTCCCATACCTTCAAGCATTTACACAAAAACACCAACCAGAAGCAATGAGGCCCTTCTCAAAGCAGCAGTTCTAAAGTCAGCAGTCAAACACTTGTATTCAGCTGAGAAGTCTGAAGTGTTTAGTTATTATTATTCAAAATGATCATCAGTAAAGATCCTCAGTTTTAGAACATATGGAACCAAACAAAGACGATGCTGTGATGCAAGAGCAACTTGTATTATACCACTGAGCGTAAACACATTGAGCTAATGCTAATCCTCATTTTTATCTTGCCTCTTGTATTTAATTTAAAGGAAAGAGTTCTCAAGGACAGCAAAACAATTTAGTAAATATTTAAGTCTATAGACTAACCAGACATTGATGAGATAATAAATGTATTTGACTTGCACTTGGCCAGTTATTGATTATATGTTTGCATATTTTTCATGAAATAGAAATATATCAGACCAGTTCAGGTGTCACATTTAAAATAAATAGGGAAAAACAACCCTTAAACATATGCTAAAACCATATTCCTAGTTATTAATCTCATTTTGATTTAACACAAAATAACTCAGAAACAGAGTTATAGTCACTACATGTTTTCACTCTACAGCTCAGACTAATAAAGCTGCTTGTTAATGTAACTTTGTGTTTCCAAAAGACTTTAGTCATTTTTAAGCTTTAATTAGACTGAAATCTTCTTTCCCATGATGAAAATCATCAAATATAATAAGTCTGACAGAAAATGACAACAAAAAAGATGCTTTTCAGCTGAGTGTGAAGTGTTTCCATGTTAAATACCATCAGTATTAATTACTAGATCAGTTCTGTACGTTGTGAGTGGAACTGCCAGTCCATCACAAAAACTGTGACATTAATGCATACTGTCTGTTCCTGAGATAGCAGAGTTTATTCAATGCATTATGATAAGGTGATCATAAATGTTTACAGTGATCATTGAAAATGTCTATGAAAACCTACCAACATGTTGTGATAACATAAAACATAAATAAAGACAGATTTTATTGTTAAGAGTATTTATAGTGGAAATAATAAATATGGTTATTTGCCATTTATATATGTTCAAAAAATTCATGAACATTTTGGTTTTATTTATACATGTCACTGTCATTTTTCTTTTATCATAAAAAAGTCAGTCAGAAAGTGAACTATTCTCAATGATTTCAAACAGGTAAGAGGCCAGTCCAAGTAACACCTACGAAAGAGGATCACCTCCTGTAGAGGGCGGGGCTAGACGAAGGTCAATTAAAGTACTCAGGTTTGTTTATTATTCCGATTAATTGATGTTTTATGTCAGTTTTGCAATACAAGCAGTTTGTTATTTACCTTGATATAAAAGTAAACCCTTAGTGGACACAGCAAACCTGTAAAGCAGTGCAGGGATGATGAATTTCTGAAAGCTACCCCAGAAGTTAGCGTCATGCTCATTCTCTCAGCAAAAGGTGATTTTTTTTTTTGTTTGTTAGATTTTTTGTTATTGATGATGATAAACTCTCTCAACTCTGCTTCTGAATTGTATGATAATCTTATCTCAAGCATTGAGGTTGTTGAAAATCCATTGTTGCCCCTTTGCTGCCATGCATTCAGATGAAAAGTTTTACCAAGAAAGGGGCAGAGCCGGCTTCTTTTGGACAAACTACCTGAGAGATTATTTTATTAACATATCTCTTCTAGCCAGGGAAGAACTCAGAGCCTCCAGGGATTTGGAAAATGTTGCGTATTTGAGGCTCAGAGGGGCTATTTTGATAGACCTGCTGCCACAGAAACCTAAAACTACATGAGCAGAGGAAACAGTGGATGGATAAAATAACTTACTAAATTCTTTATGAGATTTTAATAATTAACTTGCTATTAAGGAATAACTGGTGCCCCAAGAGTACATCAAAAACAAGTTGGAATCTTAGACAATCATAGAAAACTTTGCTTTTAAGACAAGTTTGAACGAAACAAATGCATCTATATTAACTTTAGGAGAATGCACATCCTGTTTACTCCTCCTGCTGATCTGTTTATATCCTTATGTCATTGTTTGCACATCTTTAATAACATTTTGTTGCTGCTTCTCACGCAATAAAATTAAAAGTTAAACAAAAGCTGTAACAAGTATTAAATTATAAGCCTCCTTCATTGACTGCAGAGTAGATTCTTCATTCAGAAAGACTTAATTTGATTCCCTTTGGCAACGTACACAAATGGCTGACAGTTAATTTTGGCTGGTGCAGTGTAGTTCAGACAGATTGCCTTCAGCGATCCCTCTATTTCATTGTAATAAATCTACTCAGCACAATGCGTAATCTAACATAAGTGGCATTTGTGGTGGCTGACAACAGACCTTTGCAATCTGCTCGCTAATTTCCCTCCTCAAATGCCACGTTCAGACAGTCTTATTTACAAAACTCCACATCATACATCGTCCATCAAATGCCAATGAGCAGGACTGGCAGACTGTATTCAAACAGAGTTCATCACTTTTGTTTATGGTGTCTTTTTAGTTTTAGTGGCGTCCTGGGAGGCTGGACATTTGGATGTTGTCCCCCTGCAGGGCTGGGTTGTAATAGGCTGATCCGCTGAAGTTTAAGTCCAAAGGTTCACTGTTGTCCAGTCTGAGAACTGCAAAAGAGAAATTATAAATGTGACGTTTAATTTGTGTAAATTAAACATGTGTGATCCAAAACCTCATTTTATGCAATCTGGTCATTAAGCATGAGTTGCATCTCTGTAGACAAATAAATCTTTTGTGGATGTCTCCCAGAGAAGACGGGGTTTCAAGGTTTACCTGTATGACAATTTCATCAAGTTAAACCAAATCTACAATGTTTGATTCACTTGCCAAGTGGTAATTAAGTAAGCTGTGTTTATTTATACCGCGCCTTTCAAGAGCAGACGTCACAAAGTGCTTCAGAATGAAATATTAAATCATAAAATTAAACATGCAGCCACAGACAAATCAAGACAACAGTACACAAGTAGACAGATGGGTTAAACAAGAGCAAGTCTAAGTAGATGGGCCACAGATCTTAGAGGAAGAAAGTTCCACAGTTTAGGAACAACTGACTCAAATGCAAAGTCTCTTTCAGGCATCCGCTTTGTGTAAGAAACAACCAGCAGACCTCGATCAGAGGACCTCAGAGTCCTTCTGCTGTGATACAGGTTCGGAAATCCCAGTTTATAATCAGGTGCCTGACCAAGCAAAGCTCCGGACTCAAGCACAAAAATTTCAAACAGAGTCTTTAGTTTACCTGAAAGCCAGTGCGAGGATGTTTATTCATTTATGTCTGTCTCGCATGCTCTTTTGTGGTTTCTGCCAATGCACGGTACTCTGTTGTGCTTTTTTGCCTAAAAGCTGCCATATAAATAAAGTCTGATTGATCTAGTGATTAAGTGACATAAATTTGGTGTAACATGACCATCTGGGCAACTCTGATAACCAAGAGGGCCACATAAAACCTGTTTTCCCTGCCTTAGGACTGCAAAACCTGTTGAATAATCTCAATAGGAAGAATAAGATTTATAAATAAGGAGCGCAAATGCATTTGACCACCTGTGATTAAAATAAGAAAACATAAATGTTTCTTGAAATATTTTAAAAGTGTGTTTAAAAGCTGGAAAAGGTTTTGTTTGATGAACATTCTGAACAGAAATGAGTAATTTAATATTGAATTAATCTTTTCATTTCCAAATTTGAGCAGCTCACTGGACTTCTCTGAGAAGTCAGAAATTCATCAAGCAATGACCTAAACTAATTTTTCGGGTCAGGAATGGAACGAAATAACTTTTATTCGACATCTTAATCAAAAAAATGAAAAGGTTGGACACCTATTGTCCGACCAAAGCATCTTAGCAACAGTTGCTATGCGAAGGATCTCTCTGAATGGTGGGTCTGCAGTGAACCAATCAAATGGCTGAAAAAGGGTCAGCTGCCTGTCTTCGTCTGATGATGAAACTTCTGATGAGCCTTTGGTATTGTGAAATGACTTAAGAAGGTAACAACTGTGCTTGGTGTAGAAATCAAAAATCACAGCTTAAGTTCTTTCTTAAGTTGTGCTTGTTTTGTAACCAGAACTCCTCCTGTGACCTCGTGCCTTAAACTACATGCAGTGGCTTGAGGGCCAAAAACTTTAATACTGGTCTTTGTTATATTGTAAATTTAATTATTTTCACTGAAAGTTATAAGAGCTTCCTATTTTTGGCTCTTTTTGTGCCAAAAGCTTGTGATCATTTTTGCTCTGAGTTACAAATCTGTGTTCCTAGCTGTGGCTTTGCAGCCATTTCCTGTCTTTCCTCTGAGCTGTCACACTGTGAGTCAAAATAAAGGGCGGGGAAAATTCACCTCAGACCACTATTTAAGGCGTAATATTTAAAATTGCATTGCTCTGACTGCAGCTAACCCTTTCTTCATTTCAAGACTGCTTTCGGGCGTCTCCTGCATGTTCTTCAGGGATAAGCGATCAGTGAAATGCATCCTGTGTATCAGACTGTTCTGCAAATAATGAGCCTGAGGACGAACCTTAAAGGAGACGCTGACTCTTTTTAAGTATCAGGTTTTACCTGTTTGCTGCAGCTGAGCTTAATTTAGTTACATACTGACAGAGAAGTTAAATATGAGGAAATGTGGAGCAACTAAATAAACAAAATCATGCTGGGTTTGGAGTTTTCTCCGGGAATTGGACAAACAGTTAAGTGTCAGTGCATGGGGCCATGTAGTTTAGAGGAATTAAAATCACAAAGCAGGATGAAGTGATGTGTGTGAGAGACAAAGAGAGTTATGTGGAAACTGTGCGCTAAATAAAATATGAATAATTACAGGAAATTATTCATTTATTGATTTTATTATGGAGGGGGCCGGGAGGTCAGACAGTTTTGCATAAAACATGAACTAACATGTTTTTTGCTGCTTTTTAAGTGTGGAATACATCTTTAAAGAAAACGTGGACTTGGAATCAGCAAATTCTCATTTAAAAATTGGCGTTTGGGACCACAGAAGCTGATGGAAACATCCCTTACTGAGAGCATTGAGACATACAATAATAATAATACAATATATTATGAAAAAAGTAGAATTCTAAGATTAAAAGGAGAAATATAAGACAAACAAATGCATATAATCACATAGGGATTTTGCAATATGTGTGCATGCCTTTAAAAATCTAATATTACTATCAACCACCATAACCGCATTAACTCCAGCCTACCTACTACCAAAAGCCTTACTGTTGTGCAGGAGTTTGAAGTTCCTCTCAGGCATTAAAAACATTATTTATAAAATAAGTAACAGACCTGGATCTGAGGGGAACTCCTCCACCAGTTTCCTGTGTGAGAACCCTTTCTGATGTTTGTGCTTCAGGATGACGTAGGCCACCAGTCCCACACACACCACGGCCACCGCTGTCCCGAACACGGCCCCCCATGTCGAGTGTCTCCGGCTCCCTGCATCCGATGCCAAACCTTTATTGGAGAAATAGGAGGTCGAGGAGGAAAGAGGAGAGATTGATAAACAATTTGTCAACAGCAAAATCGTTGCCGTGCAGTGGCTGTCTTTGAGGGTTAATTGTCAGATAATTATGGCTGAAATGTGCTCTGGAAATCCTGTTTTCCGCTGGCAGCACTCTGCATCGACTCACATCCCAATTAGTCAGCTGTACAGATTTGTTTAATAGACGCAGCCATAATTAATGCAATTAACATCCTCAAATCATGATAATTTTTGGAATAGATTTCAATATTTTAAGAGGCAGGCTGTGCTCATCTCAAGCTGAATGTGAATTCATTCTTAATTTCTACATTAGATTGTCACTTATATGGCACCTTTAAAGTGCAGGTGTCATGAAGTGTTTATGATGATGGTGACACCCAGATAATGCAGAAACAGTTCAAACAAAGGAAGGTCTGATTAATCAGTCCTGACACTGATTTTTAAATATGTCTAAGTCCCAAGTTCACAGGTCCAATGCTCCAAAGCAACATAGTTCAAATTAGATTCTGAACTTAATGTGCCGCTTGTCCAAAGACAGGAAAGGACAAACATGAGACCTTTTTGAAGATTTTCCCAATAGCTTAGCAGGAGCATTTTGGAACATTTGTAGGTTTTCCAATGAGAATTACAGGCCATAAAAAAGCAAGCCTTGATGACACAAAGAAATGTTTTATCACCTTAAGCTCCACTCTGTACCCAACAGGTCTAGTTTATGCATCTTGAACTGTGACTATATGAGTGGGCCAAAGTGTTTATAAGCAGACTCAGACCAGATCCAGCCCATTAGGACACCAAGGTTATGAACGCCAGCTTTAATAACGTAAAAAAAGACCTCTATGCACCTATGATACAGTGTGCTTGGCAATATTAATCATGTACATGTGCAGGTTTTTTTCAATGTGATTGAAATAATCTGGATTGAATCCTCTGATTGACTGTTTATAGACCCAATCTGATCATGGTGGGTGCTCATACAGCTAACATGATCAGAAAAAAAGTATCTAGTCACTCTGAAAGCTGTCTCTAGGGTCTAAACTCAAAGACCGAGGGTGAAGTGTTTGTTCTTTACTCTTATCATAAGAAAAACTTTGAAAATGCCCTCTAATGAGGCATTTAAGCTTTAGGGGAGTTAACACAAAAAACAATCCCTAAAAATGTCATGAATATGTGCATGCTGACAAAGATTTTCCCTGTGATGACCCCAATAAATAATAGAAAAAAATGCACAGTGTGATTAATAATCTGTAACTATGTTAGCTTGTAATTATATGAGAACTGTCACTGTATCCTCGTCTGTAGCAAACAAACATCGCTGTCCATCACCCATCCTCCCTCACGGAGGGACAGAAAACAAACCCCTGCTGCCGTTGGTGACTCTGGGTGTCTTTGCATTTTGATAATCAAAATCTGTTCATATTTTTTGAGTTATCCTTCAAAAACAAAATATAGCCTCCTTGGCAGAGAATGTAACGAGGCCCAAAAGAGAACCTGAGAACACCTCCAGAACAGGGTCTAACCTTAGTTTATTGTGCATCAACCATAGAGTTGGGCACACCCTTCTCTATCACTTTCAGAATTAAACAGGCTGTAGCCTACCACACAAGAGACATAGAATACACTGTGAACAGCTCTAAACATGAGCAGTTGAGTTGCAGACAGACAACCATTCCCACACACAAGGGTAATAAAGGGTCAGCAGTCAACATGTGAAGTGTGTTTCTGATTTGTGGGAGAAAAGTGGAGTACCAGGCAAAAACCAAGAAAAGCAAACTCCAAACAGAGGGGCTGCGCAAACTTTGGAGATGAACTAGAAAGATTCTTACTGTGAGGCACCTGCTGCACCACCATGCAGCCCCCTCTAATGAGGCATTTAAGCTTTAGGGGAGTTAACACAAAAAACAATCCCTAAAAATGTCATGAAAATCCATGAGAAGCTTATCGAGTTCTTAGTGAAAATGCAGAAAAGGGCCCTATCTTGCTTTGTTATCAAATCCTTTTTAAAAATTCTCGTGTCCACATCTAGATACATATCACCATGAAAATCTAACCAATTCTGTCTTTGGCCATGGCCAACATTTCCTGATAATAATCAAAATCTGTTCATATTTTTTTGAGTTATCCTTCAAAAACAAATATAGCCTCCTTGGCAGAGATAATAACAGAGGGCCCAAAAGAGAACCCTGAGGAACACCTCAGAACAGGGTCTACAACCTTGGTTTTATTGTCATCATATATCCATTGCCTGTATCTCCTATCACTTTCAGAATTAAACAGGCTGTAGCCTACCACACAAGAGACATGGGGTACACTGTGAATTGGTCTGCCAACCAATCACATGACTGGCATATTCAGGCCAGGACAACCATTCCCATACACAAGGGTAATTTAGGTTGACCAATTAACATGTAGAGTGTGTTTCTGGTCTGTGGGAGGAAACCAGAGTACCCAAGGAAAACCAAAGCATGCACAGGTAGAAAATGCATACTTCAAACAGAAAAGCTCAAAACTCAGAAGTCAGACTAGCTTCTGCTGTGAGGCACCAGCACACCTGCTGCACCACCATTTGACTCTATCTGGTGACAAATAGTGACTTATTTGGTATTTGAGCTTTAGTGGAATTTACACAGTCAAGCAAAACTTGAAGAATGAACATCATCAGCATAGCAGTCAAACAAATAACCATCTTGAAATGCCCTTATCAGGGATTGAACTTATGACTTATATTTATCATCAGTAAATGAAAATATTGTGCAGACATATATGAGAGATCAAGAAAAAGCTGTTCCTGAGACACCGCCTGCCTGAGCCTCTCAATCATAACAGAGCTCAATAATGTTCAACACTTCATTGAAGGTTACTCCAGTCAGATGATTCATTGCTTGAGTTGGTTGCAAATACATTGGTGTGGAATATGCATTATTAAATGTTGAAAAGATAAGTAAAGTTGTCTAACTCCACTTTACTTCCTTTGACAATGACATGATATCATGTTTTACTTGATGCAGTGAAAACTTAAATCACATCATCGTTCTAATCTGTCCACACACACAGCTTTTTATAGCTCATTATCATTAGCTTCTCTGTTTAAGTGTGAGCAAGGTGATGAATCTGTAAAGAAAAGAATAAGTGACAAGAGGACAGATGCTCCTGCTAACAAGACTGACCACACCTAACCTCCTCTCCTCGCCATGTGTCAGCGTGAACACTCAGAGCTGTCTAATTGCAGGTGATACATTCTTTACTTCTTCGTTGTTTGTGTCATAGCAGTTGAGCAGTGAGATGGGAAAAGGAGACACAGTTGTTCTCAGTCTTTTGACAGAAATACTTCATCTGTACTTTATCAAGAGTCACATAAATAATTCAGCAGCTCTGTTTATCGACAAATGGCTCAATTTACCCACTTGCTAGGATCAATTTCCACCACAACCTGAGGCAGGTGGAGCGAAAAGATCTGTTTGTCATACTCGGATCATCAGTCTCTGTTTTCTCAGCTGCATTATTTCAACTCTGTAAATTGTGGATCTAATGAAATATGAGTGAGATTTTGCTCTCTAGATTTTCTTTGATATTCTTAGAGTGAAGTTTACATTGCATTGTATTGGAGGAAGGGATTGTCAGTCATACCATATGTTGGGGATTTTAGCTAGGTCTCTGTCATGTGCATTAAATACAAATTTAGAAATGAGCTGCAAGAAGTGAAATAATCGTTTTATTACTTTAATGACAGGTTTAATGGCTGTTAATGATCAGTGTTTGGCCATTAAGTAGTAACTCCATTCGTCAAAGTAATTACCTCCACCGAGGAGGTTATGTTTTTGCCAGCATGAATTTGTCTGAATGTGTTTTTGTTTGTCTGTTTTTTTCCTTGTATGATTGGTTGTTAGCAAGATAACATAAAAACTACAGAACGTATTTTCCGGAAATTTTCAGGAATGTTGATAATGACCCAACTTTTTGAACTTATTTATTTGATGGGGACGATGTAGTTTAACATAGTTCCATCATTGAGCATAATTCTGATGTGCTGCGCAGAGAGTTTATAACACATGCTAATTTCTAAGTCTTGTCCCCTTTAGGCTTTTGAATAAACAAATCATAAAATATATATGATCTATCATCATATACCAGTTCAACATAAGTAAAAACATGACGGACCAAGAATGACTACAGCTCTGGTTTGCTTCTAGCCAGCACTTGACCATTGTAGAGAAGGGTTTTAAATCTGTGGTTTATTTGATTTTGGTTGGTAATGAATTCCCGAGTTTAGAGTCTTTAAAACAGAAAACTGACTGTCCAAATGTTGACTTACAATTTTGAATGCTACAGTTTCCATTCCCCTTGCTTCTTGTTACTCTAGTGCTGTTCTGTTTTTAAGTAAATTTGTACAACCTAAAATGATTAGATTGTGGTGACCACCATTAGAGAACAATTGTTTTTGTTGACTAATAATGAATTTAACATGAGTGCTCGGTGAGGGTTTTAAGGGTCAATGAATCAAATTATGATGGTAACTTTATCGTGGAAGTATTGCTTATAGATGCAATATGTGAGCTACCTTGGAGGTTTGCACTCTCATAGTGCTTTCTAGTTATTGGTTTATTGCACTGCCATGTACAAATGACAGAATGTAAGCCAGTTCATGAAACAAACTGTTGGCAAAGCATGTCAGAAGTACTTTTTAATGTTGTCATTTGTTTTTCGTTTAATGAAGAATATGGTCCAGATCTGACAAAATCACTCATGAAGCTGTTAGCATCCATGCTAATCTCTGTACGAGAAGTCAGTTCCTGCTGTCATCTTGCTAGTAGTTCCCACCTCTTCCCACCCTGAAAGACTCTGATTGGGCAATCCTGCCTAAAGCTCCTAACAATCATTGTAGACTAGAGCTTGGCAGGATGATCCGTCTGATTACACACACTGAATCTGACAAGGTTAAGTTTTCTTCTCCCACAGCAGCAATGTATTACCAAGCTTCTGTTCTCTCCATACAAGAGCGGAGCTGATTATCAGTGGAGCTGATGTATTACTGTCGACATTACCCTCATGTAACCTCTCTTCAAAAATACTGAGCTACTCTTTTTAGCTCTGCAGATCATAAACCTTTAAAACACCAACCTGCTAACAATGCTGTTGTGAGTATCTTGGAATAATTAAGCTAGTGGGTAGCTCATATAATGTCACTTAAACATCCTGAAATAGAAGAACCTTTAAAAATGTAGCAGCTTTTTTCTCCGGATGCTGAGGTCAAGCAGCTGGAGACAAAAGCTATTTTTACTAATGTCAGTGGGAGAAAAGCAGCAAACTTAGCTCATATTTATAGACTCTGCATTTACCACAAAGAAATCTGTGTTCCTGTACAGTTTCTGTGAGCACACTGAGCCTGTCATTGTAGCTGTGGAGCATAGTTTTTCTTTCTGAGTCGCCTGCAGTTTCACAACTGCGTTCCCTCCGTTTATTGTCATCATCTGTTAGTGTTATGTCCTGCTGTCGCATCTGTCCCTGTGATGGGAGTTTTATTTTAATCCAAACCTCGCCGGCTCTCTACAGGCCCTTTTTTTAGCTTTTTGCCAATGTGTTAGAAGAGAGATCGCCCACATTTTCTCCCCAAAAACTATTTCATCCTTTTGTTTTAACAGGAAATGTTTCTTTACAAAAAGATACACGAAGGGACAGAGAGATAGATTTGCTTTGGTCCGAATGTGAAAAGCAGCTTTCCTCTACTAAATCTCCAGATCAACACCAAATGGTAGTCTCACGCCCCGCTCAGAGGCAGACTCGGTATCTTTGACCTCAGTCCCTGACCACCTCTTTCAGGTTTTTATCCACTAAAACAGGGTTTCATTGTCCTGCAGGGAGGGTGGTTGTAATAGAGCCCTTTACCCGTAACAGCAACATCGATAGCACCTGAAACCCAATCCAAGCTTTTCCTTTGAAAGAGGGCCTGTTTGTCCGCTGCCAGTGGGAAAACAGACGGAGTGAAATTTGGGTCAGGGAAAGGGCGGAAAAAGAAATGTGTAAAATAAGAAACAGTGAGATGTGCTGTTCGGTAACAGGCATTGTGTTACAGTAAATAGCATGTCCCTAAAGGTGATGTCTGGAGGACATTTTGTCTATAATGTTGCCTTTTTGTCCTGACCTAAAAGCCTAAAAATGGGTGGAAGTAGTTGACAATTTTACATGACATCAGGGTTCAGTGGTTAACATCCTAAGTTAACAGGAAGACAGCATATCATTATTCATTATGCTGTTGCAGCCTGGACTGTTAAGCTTATTCTTCATTAAGACCAAATGTGAGGATGTTTGTTTAAACATATGTCAAACAATCTTTTGACTAAGCTGAAGCTTCCACTCTATCTAAAGGTGGTTGAAGAGGTTCCAGATTAAAACGATTAAAAAATAAACAGAGGTGCTTTGCCTTCCCTTTTAAAGAATCAAGGAAAGAAGGATTTTTTCAAAGTGCTGGAGGGATTTTCATGGTTTCTCTTAATTCTGTCACTCAGCAGAGGTGGCTCATCTTTTTAACACTGTGAAGACAGAGCATACATCCATTTGGATGAGTGAAATGATTTACTTTCACTTTTAACCTTGTTTAGCTCACAGAGAGCTGTATTGACATGCTGTGGAGACCAATTGATGTACTGTTTTTTGGGGTAAAAACAGTGCATGGAATTATTCTTTTAAAAGATGCAGTAGACAGAAGGTGTACGATGCTGCTCACACTGACACATCATCATCGCGGACATACTACTGTAAAGTCTGGTCACTTTCTAAGTATGAAAAGTTTCAGCCAGAGGTCTTGCAAGATGGATCTGCCTTGTGGCATCAAATCAGGTGAATCTACCACTTCTACAGGTTACACTGACACTGTGATCCTGTGATAAAAATAATTTTGATCAATTTCTGAATACTTTATCAACTTTAAAGGTACAGTGTGTAGAACTTGGCATTTTAGCGACCTCTAGCTATTAGATTCTAGAATGAACCTAACCATAGCCAAAACGTCACGTCGCTGGGCAACGGAATCCTGTGAAGACCAAAAAGGATCCTGAACACAGCACACAATTTATGTTGAGTGTGTGTTTATACACACAGTTTGAATCCCTAGGACAGAGTAACAACTTTCTATGCATCCACTGCCATCCTCTCCTCTTCTTCGCCTGCATTCCAGGTAGATTTCAGAACCGGCGGACAGATTCGCGTTTTGTTCTTTTTGTCCCTAAAAACCACCCGTAGACAACATGGCGGATCAATATGTCGGCCTACACGAAACAGCGGCCCTCGGTAATGTAATTTTTTTTATAAAGAGTTTTCTAACTAAATAAAAATTAAACAAAGGTTTTATGGGGATGATTGTACTCCTATTTTGACTGACTTTACTAATCTTCTCATATTTACCGTTTCTGTTTGGCGAAATGCGGTGGATGTATTAAATGTCACATTCTATACACTGCACCTTTAATGCAGTTTTGACTTGTGTTTAGACAAATGTGAAGTAAAGCATAGAACCTGGAAATGTCCTCACTTTCCACTTTGTGAAAAAGAAAGGTGAGTTAAAGCAGAAAGACTAGCTGTATTCATTTGGTCATGCATAGCTTATTTCAAATAGTCTGTATGTAATTTCTCTCACTCTCATCATCTTTCCATTTGACCTGTTTGCTCTATGCTCCCACTGCTATTGAACTGACAAATCTGGACTCCTTTCCCAACAGTCAGCATTTCATTTGTATGATCTCAAAAACCCTCCTCCACCCCAGGAATCTCAAGTCACATCTCATCAGTAGTATCTCATCCAAGGTTTGCTCCTTCAACTGTTGAAGATGACCAGATTCATTGAAAAATTCAAATAAAAAATGAAACAAATTGATGAAATACATCAAAATGATAAAATAAATAAACTTAATCACTAATAAAAATATTAAAATACATACAAATATCATAAATAAAAAATAAATACAGAATAAAAATGCATAAATCAATAAAAGTGAAATAAGGGAAAATTAAAGACAATTAAAGTAATGGATGAAATACAGTAACTAAGTCCATTGAATCAATAAATAAATAATCAAAATTAACAATTAATTCATTAAGTAAATAATGATAAAAAATAAAAAGATGCAAATTCAAATAAATAAAATGACTTGAATGATTAAACAAAAAGATTAAAATGAAAAAATAAAATGAAAAGTTAAAAATAATTGCTCTTAGTTCCTTGTCTACAAAGAAATACCAAGCTGTCACAAAGACACAGAACAGTTTGAAGACTCAGAAACCTTCAGCAGATACTGTGACACCTGAAACTTCAGCTTTACCTGCATCTGAGTCGCTGCCTGAGGCTGCAGATTTCTCTGTGTCGTTGCCCTTCTCAGGTGCATCCGTTGCAGGGATAATCTTTGGCGTTGTTGGTTTTATATTATCAGGCTTTTCTGGCTCAGGGTGTGAATCAGGTATCACTGTTGGGCCCTCGACATCGGCTGTGTCGTTGTTCTTTGCTGTCCCTGTTGAGGTCGTGTTGGTTGATATTGTTCCATTAGCTGCCTCTGTATCCTCCTCTGGTGCTGCTGGTTCTTGAGTTGCATTGACAGGAGCCAAATTGTTCATATCAAGCTCAGTGCGATTGGAGTGATCTGGAGAGCTGGTTGCATTTTGGACTTTGGGAGGAGTAGTGATTGGATTTTCAAATTCTTCCTCCTCTTCTGTTGCGTTGACATTGCTGGAGTTTGTCTGATCTGTTGTTACGTTTACTAGAGGAACATTGTTGACTTTATTCTCGGGCTGCCCTGCTGTATCATTCAAAGGCTCAGTAGTGGCGGGGACATCAGCCCTACCATTAAATTCATTTGCATCCTGATTTGTGGAGGAGGCCATGTTCTCCTCTTCCTCATTTTCAACTGCCCATCCTCCAGATGGTATCCCACTAAAATCATTACCACTGTCAAAGCTGCTTTCCCTGCTCTTATCCATCTCCTCTTCAGAAGCAACAGTGTTCAGGTTTTTGGGGTGCTCTCGCTGCCATGATGGATCAATGGTCGGCCTCGCCAAGTTAGTTGAGTCTGTGATTGCAGCCGAGCTGACGGCTTGGACCAGTAGAAGGAGGCCTGCTGTGATTTTCAAGCACAGTTTCATTTTCAGCCTTTTAGTTACACTCTGAAACACAAAAGAGAGCATGAAACGTTATTTGATTTTGTAAAATAAATAGAGCCCATTGTTCTGTTCAGAGATGCCGAAAGTAAACATTGTGAGAGAACTTAAGATTATGAGTGTAGAGTGATTAATGCAGAGCACAGCGTCGAACAGAGGAACATTCTTGTGTGTGTACATCGTAGTCATAGTTTGATGTGATTTTAGGGACAGGAAAACTCAAAGAATACTCCACACGAGGACCGCTCTCCTCACACACCAGGGATCAACAACTGGAGGCCCCACGGCCACATCAGGCCCTCCCCTCACTGCTTATCACTTGGCCCCCAGAACTCTTTCAAGCTGTGAGGATTAAAAAACATACAATGTTGTATGTGTTTCTTTTTCTTCTTGTTTTTTTTTTTTTACAGTTATGGAAGCATTCCCAAAAACAGTTACCCATTCACATCCACTCACACAGATGGGTCATATAAGGTGGTCATACATAGGTTGCATTATATGTTGATACAAAAGTGGCACACACGTAGCCTTGCAGTGCAGCTGGATCCACCTGATTCAATGTCTATAATCAGGCAGGTCCCTCTTGTCAAGCTCCAATCTGAAATGACTGTTTTCTGCCTGAAGCAGCTTGGCTCAACCAAAGTAGTAGAAAGAAATGAAATGAAAGACAAACACTAAAAACTCCTTCTCCTTCTCTCCTTCCTTTTGTATTTTACTGTAATATCACTGCTACATTGGGTCCTGGAGACTTAAACGTTTTTCAGTGTTTTTACCTCTGATATTTGTGAATATTTGTCAATAAGCAAACACAATCACCAGTGCTATACCCTGTCAAATGTGGTCTGCTGTCACACAGTGCTGTCATAATATTCATATTGTAAATGCTGATTTTGGTAATGGTGTAAATTCCTTGGCCTTGTTCATAGTCTCACCATAGTCTATTTTATATATTTTTTAGGGCTGTCACTTTAGTGCATTAATTAGATTAATTAATTACAACGCAAATTAATGCATTGGGAAAAATAATCGCAAGATTAAATATAGCACATGAACATTTTAATACTGTCCAGTTGAAGGACCCGTAAATGGCAGTGGCACGTCACTTCACACATGCGTCGCTAGTCAAATCAAACAAAACCCAGGTGACAACAGGAATGGCCTATTTGAGACTCCGCTTTCCTTTATTTTTTAATTAATTTATCTATATTTGTACTGCATTCTTTAATAATGCACCAGGCCTGATTTGTTTGCTGGATGTCCTCCACCTTTTTCTTTTTTTTAAATTTGATTTATGAAACAAACTTAAAGTGTAATTTGAGTTGCCTGATTGAGCTTAGAATTTTCTGGACAAGTTGCCCTGACTTAGGTTTTATTCTGTCACCGATAAAAATGAAGATTTACAATCTTCTCTTTTTAGTGTATTCATTTGATTAATCATCCCCTATAATTTTGTAATATCTTTCAAATTCTTTATTTGGGGACTTTAATCAGATATGAGATTAAAATGCGCTCAATTAGATTAATTAATTACAGATCCTGTAATTAGATTATTTAATTACAAATCCTGTAATTAATTAGATTCATTAATTTTTAATCGCCTGACAGCACTAATATTTTCCTTTATGAGGAATTGAAGTGCTTTAGCTGATTCTGCAATTGCTACCTGATTTCTTATTTTTTCACTTAATTTTTATGTTCTTATCTGTTTTAATATATATTATCTAATTCAGTATCTTTTGATATTCTACTGCTATATTATGTATAAATGGGAACTGATAGATTTTATCAACACCAGTGCTATTAAGGATTAGTGTTTTGCAAAAAGACTCCTGATACCCATACTTTGATGGAGCTGTTAATGATTCTCAACTGGAATTGGTTTTGATTCCCATCCCTATAAAAGAGTGACTGAAACAGTGGAATTTTCACCTGGGGGTTAATAAAGCAATTCTGACAGTAGCACCCATCTACTGATTGGCCTATATCCTCTGATTGGCCTGTAATTAATGTAATTGAGAGACTGATCATCCAGTCACCTGCTAGACACAGTATGCATTTAAAAGGCTCTGCCCATTCCTGAACACTTTTTATGGACTGTTGCTTCAATGAACTCGTGAAATATATTGAACGTTTCCTCTGGTGTGTCAGGGTAGTTTACCTAGACAGGAAGAGTTTTGTTCAAACAGGGTTTAAGCTTGTTTGGGTTCATTTTATAGTCCATCAGATCAGAAAAGCAGCTCTTGAGTGAGAACTGTTTTTTGTTTTGGATGTAGTTTTGGCGTAATCATCCTAATGGAAACCCTTTCATTTTAATACATTATTGTCCTTGCTGTTTGACTCCCCTGTGCCAAACTAAACATAAGGGTACACTGAAAGTTTGTGTCTGAACTTTGTTAATTTGTTATCACAAAGCAAGTTTTCACTCAGAAACTTAACAAAAAACATAAAATTGATGCCTTCATTTGCCACATGAAAAAAAATATAATAATAATGTTTTTCTGCATAGAATTGTTAGGCTGCCCCAAAACATTTATGGGTGCATCACTATGAATGGTTGTTTTCTCGGCAGTCATAGATAACCATGGAAACAGTTTCAAAACATAATTATATGAAATTATGTCATTAAAGTCCTTCTCTCATTATGATGAGTCAAAGCAGAGACAAGTCAGGCCTGGAAATAATTTCACCAACACTCTAAATCAAAGCTACAAAAGCAAAAGCTGTGATATGTAGAAAGCTTTTCAAATTGATTTAGATTTTTAAATTAGGGAAGGGGATTCGTTTGGGCTGTATCAAAGACACTCACTGGCCACTTTATTAGGCATCCCCCTTCAGCATCTTATTAATGAATACAGCAAATCCAACAATCTCCAGAAAATCCAAAAACAAAGGAAGGAGCAGTAGCCATATTTTTATTGTTGTTTTATTTATATTAACATTGATTTATATTTTTGTTAACATATATCTTTTTAAGATATATTTTTTAATCAGTAATACTGAACTACTATTGAATCCCAATTTCTCTGAGGATATTTTTCCAAAGGGATTGAAAAAGTACTATCTAATCTAATCTAATCTAATCTGATCACATGGCAGTAACTCAATGCATTTAAGATTGTAGACATGTAGTGACAACAAACTGAAGTTCCAACTGAGCTTCCGAGAAGGTGAGTTTGAAAGTTGGTGCTCGGCAAGCTAATCAGAGTATTTCAGAAACTGCTGAATTACTCAGATCTTTACTCACAACCACCTCTGAGGTTAACAGTGGATGGTCTAATAAGACACAATTTCCAGTGAACTACAGTTCTATGAGCAAAAATGTCTTCTTGAGGAGAATGGCCGGTTTGAGATGATATGAAAGCAGCAGTTAGGCCCAGGCCAGCCGAAACTGAATGATTGAAAATTGGAGAAATATCGGGTGTTCTAGTGAGTCTTATTTTCTGCTCTGAGATTCAGATGGTAGGGTCGGACTTTTGGTGTTAACAACAGGTAGAGGATTTGAGCTGGGTGAGCCAGCAATGTTAATGAGAGTGATTTCAGGCAACATTGGAGGACTTCCAGCTCTCCAGAACTCTGTAGAGCATTGTTTAATGGTGACAATCTTTACGGCGACAGCAGTGAACAAATCTCTCTAAATCCACAGCCTGTTTTAACACAGTGTGGTATTTGTTTCTCTTTAAATGCTGTCACAAGAGAAATGATGATTTTTCGCGTTTTTGCTATTTTGCTTAAAAGCCTCCATAGTCACTAGATCTCAATCCAATAGAGTACTTTTTTTTAAATGTATTTTTTGGGCATTTTGTACCTTTATTGATAGGAGAGAGACAGTGGATAGGCTTGTGAAAGGGGAGAGAGAGTAGGGGAAGACACTCTGCAAACTGGTCACAGGCAGGATTTGAACCTGGGCTGGCAGAAGCATGTACATGGGGTACCTGGTTGCTAACCACTCTGCCAACCAGCACCCCCCAATGGCATACCTTTAAGATGCAGATCCCATCAGCTGACAAATCTGCAGCAACTGTGTAATATCAATATGGACTAAAATCTCTAAAGAATGTTTCCAGCGTCTTTTTAAGCGTATGCCACAACAAATTAAGGTTCTTCTGAAGTTAAAGTGGCATCTTAGTGTTTTAATCCTGTATATCAAAGATGTATTATTTGCCCTATATTTTAATTCAGCTAAAAAGTACTCAGATATGATTTTTGGTCAGCCCTAAACTGTAAAAGAAAAGTGTATTTATTTCTGATTCCTGTTTTCTCTATCAGCCTGTAGTGTCTGTTTACCGCCCATTGTGGATAAACACCATGAGGACAGAGCCGCAGGTGCTAAACTTGTGTTTGTCACAGCCTTCAAATGCTGCCTGACCACACGCATAGACCTGGTGTGCAACACAACATCTGAGCTTGTTCACATTTTCTAGGAGCAGAAAAATCCCCCGCATGGGTCAGCTGCTTTGACACGAGTCAAAATGAAAACCCTCAGACAACTTATCCTCTCCCACCTCATGCTTAAAGGTAAATGGCTGGATAATGTTGTGTTGAAACGAGCTCATGCTTACACTGTCACACAGCGAGGTGCAGCAGTTCAGCTGAATCTCCTCTGAGATCTGTGCCTTTGTGGCAGCATGAATTCACACAGGTGCCCTCTTAGCTACGTGTTTCCCCCCTCGGCTTCACTCCAGCACTCAGATGACGGCAGCTTGAGTTGTATTCCCCGCAGGGCTCTCTCTCTCTCTCTCCCTCTGAGACTCACTTTGTTGATCGGTTTCTTTGTTCTGAGCTCATTCTCGATACAAGCAGAGCAAAAGGCCCTGTCTACTGAGTATAAAGCTGTGGCCTGCAGCATCTGCTGTTTGGAAATGTAAATCTGGATGCTTCACATTTCTGTCACAGCATAATAATGTTTTTCAAATAGTCAATGAAGATCAAACTACCGTGAATGAATATGAGAGAAATGAGATTACTTAAAGGTCCCATGGCCTACACAATCTTTATTTTGCTTTCATTGTTGTTTGGGCTCATGGAGCAGAAGAACGTGACAAATATTACTAAACTTTAGGCTCATGGAGAATGTGCCCTCCCTCTTTAGCTCTTTACCAGCTCAACTGTTTGGCAGAGGTCATCAATAAATTTAGGGATATTTAGTGTTTTAAAAAACAGAAGACATCAAATCCTTATTTGATTCCATTAACAATTCAGGGAACAAAGAAAACTACAAACAAACCAAAAACCAGAAGTTTTCTTGGTGTGGGATTTAGAGGTTTTTCAAGCTAACAGTTGATTAGGTGATGATATAAAGTGCACAAAAAATTGGGACAAAATGAATTAGAAAGGTAGAAATGTTTGTAAGTAAAATAGAAAAAATAATTTAAAATAGATGATACGGAAAAAACGTTTTGATGATTAACAAATTACATATATAACTTATCATATTAGTAATGGGTTAAGTAATCAAAATAATAATGATGGTAATAATAACTTTTAGCTTTTTTAAATCCTACACATAGAAAATATTGATTCTTATGATTTGTTTGCAGCTATTTCTGTATCCTAAATCCCTGACAGAAATAAACAATGACGTGTTGTTTTTAAATAATTAAAAAATTAAATAATCCTGCATTTATTGACCTCTGCCAAACAGTTGAGCAGGGAGTAGAAGGGTTAAAGAAAAATCCTGTTCAAACAATCAGTGCTATAGTGGGGTTAATGTGGTCAAAGCTACAAATCCTTCAACTACATGTGCACTTTCTGCTGGCACAGGCAGAAATAATGGCTATTATCAAAGTCAGCTCATGGCCCGTAACCCCCCCTCCACCCTCCCAACAGACATTGTTCGGGCAGCCAATCAGTGCAAAGCTCGTTATCATAGCCTCCTTGCTCCCTCAAGTCTGAGCGTTTCCAAAGCTGAATGAAAAAGGGCTGCATATGATTCTCAACAGAGACAAAATCTGTCATATGTTTATTCAACTTATATCAAATCCTTGCTTAGAAACACAAGACATGATGTTAATGTTCAAACACCTAATTATTATTATTGTTAACATGGGACCTTTATAGACCAAGACCATTGGATAAATGTCTCTGATATAATCAGTGTTTGAGGATGTTGTCGAGGGCTGTCAGAGCTTTTCTGGCGTTTTTTTATTATTGTGTTCAAGAACACTTCAATTTGTTTCAGGAAATAATGGCTGTTGTGTCCTCAGGGCTAGAAGAACCATCCAGCATCTTTGATAGTGTGTCAGTGCCAATGGCATGGGTAACTTGCACATTAACACTGAAAGAAGTATACGCTGCAATTGAAGAATCATTTTCAGGGACATCCCTGCTTATTTCAACAAGACGAGCCACATTCTGCATGTGTTACAACAGCGGGAATTTTTAGTAACAGAGCGTGGATACAGGACTGGCCTGCCTGGAGCACAGACCTGTCTCCCATTGAAAGTGTGTAGCACAGTATGAAGAGCAAACACAACAATTTAGACCCTGAACTGTTGAGAAACTGAAGTCACATCAAGCAAGAATGGGAAAGTTTCCACCAACAACACTTCAAAAATCATTGTCCTTTTATTTTCAAACACTTACTGAGAGTTGCTAAAAGGAAAGGGGATGTACCACAGTGGTAAACATGCCCCTGTCCCAGCACTTTTGGAAGGCATTACAATTAAAATGGGTGAATATTTGCAAAAAAAACAACAAAGTTTATCAGTTTGAATAGTACATATCTTGTCTTATTAGAGTATTCAGTTAAAAGTTTTGCACATCATTGTGTTCTGTTTTTATTTAAGTTTTGCACAACGTCCTAACTTCATCAGAGTTGGGGTTTGAACCATTAAATCCATGTCAGCCCTCTTCTTAAAACCTACCACTGTCCTGTCAGCTGTAAACTGTGCAGAGGCATGACCATCAGGCAGTAGTTGTAGTTCATTATTTGTTGCAGTAAAAAAGAAAACATACTTCCTATAGTCTTTAAAAACACATTACAAGTCCTAAAATAGCACAAATAACTTCTAACCATTTTCACACCTCCAGAAGGTTTGCCTGCTGTTCCATAATAAGTGTGAAAACATGTCGTGTTGATTATCATGTTCCCAGTAAGCCAGGGGTGTTCATCTGTGCCCACTTTCTCACCACACGTGTTTATGGTCCACATATCAGCTCAGTTTCTGTGTTTTTCTGCTCTGTGTGAGACAAATGAGAGACCTGTGGGCTGTTTCTGCCGCCGCCTGCTGCGTGAAAGTAAGATCACTCAGAGGACTGATGTTACTTTGTTGATTTTTCAAACTAAGACCTCATTATTAAAAAGAAGTGGCTGGAGACAGGAGGCGGTGGAGAATGATTTAGAGTTCATAACACTGCAGGACTTAAAAGCTCTACAGGATTAAACTGGTCAGTTGTGCTGCACCTGAAGATTAAAGTTTGCAGCAGTGAACTCGGCTGAAAATTGCCTTTTAGCATCCGAAGCACTCTCGAGCTAAAGGTTAGCGCTTCGACTCCTCTGCCAAGCTGTCAGTAGACAAAATAGAGTTGTTTTCAGTTAGAAAGATCCAACCAGAGCTTAATATTCTCCAGCCTGCTCTGTTATGGTGAGCAGGATCAAAAGTTGAAGTCCATGGAAACCAGGTACTAAAAATAGCAAGTTTAATACTCATAGTTAGCCCTTTGGGTGCTGGTCAAATTTGACGAGTTAAAAGTTAGAATTTCCCCAAAAGACAGTTATAATTATAAGAAAAATATCAGGTTATTATGAACCAAAGTTGTTGATGTATATTACTGAAATACAGTGATGGGCATTAATATCACTATAAATCGTTGCAATAGTAGTTTCCCAACATATTCAAGTAGCTTTCTGGTTGTATTGTCATTTAATGTTCCAATAGTTTAGTTATTTAATAGATCAAGTATAGTGCAGCAGCATCTAAACAAGCTTCATTTCCATCAGCAAAGAGTGACAGCAGCGCTGCACTGTAGAGCAGCAGCTGTACAATACTCTTCACAGTCCAAAAACACTCCAAAAATTATGAGTCAAAGGTACGAGTGGACGTGTATTTTTAGTGAACAGTGTATTTCCACATGTCGTTGACAAAACTGTCTGTGCAGCAGCCAAATATGAGAGAGGGTGAGCGAGGGACCCTCATGCAGTGATTCAAGAAGAAATAACAAACTAGGACATGTTAAGTAAACAATCCCTTGTGCATGCTGTTAACACCAGCTGTTTACCATGCACTGACTATTAAATATAAAGTAGAGAAGAAGAGAACTTTAATGAGGAGACAGTGGGGAAGTTGATATCAGATTAGGGGAGACGGGAACAAGGTGGACAAGTGAGGTAAGATGAGCGACCTTATTCTAGTATTGGCTAACTTATCAATTTGTCTCGTGTTTATTAGGGCTGATTATTAGGCTGTTCTTTGGCCAAAATAAAAATCAAGCTAAAAAAAATGATAATATTTATATCTTAAAATTCTGAAAATTGCCTGTTCTGTAGCTACTTCTGAGGGGCTTTTTGTTATGTTGCTGTAACTTGGTTTGTTACATTTCTCAGGGGTGTATCTTTAGTTTAGTGAAGCTGATCTTTTACATGAGTGACGTAGCTCACTCCATTGTGCAAGTTCATCAGTCTCTGCTGTAAAACCATAGGAGAAACCATTGAGAGAAAACATTATGGTAAGTTAGGTCCATTTTTGGCCTGGAGTTATATCAGGTGCGGGACAAATTTTCACCCAGCAGTGAAAATAACTCATTGTTCATCAGTTCTCATCAAAACTTAACAACAAAAAAGAGAAACACTCAGTCCATCCACTCTTTTCAGAGATATGTGTGCCAAACATAGCAGCCCAGTGCTGCTCAAACAGCCTTGAGACTGAAGGCATCTTTCACTTCAGCCTTTCAAGCGTTATGTTACTGTGAAAATGAACCTTGGCCTCATCCACAGAATGGACACCAAACTGAGTTATAGTGAAGTGTTGTTGTGAGGTAAAGAAGGGCTGCAGTTAATTCTCTAAACAGTGAAACAACCTTCCTAATAGTTTTGACCAATGCTGAAAAAATACTAAGAATTTAACCAGCGCTTCAAAAATAACAGTTAGAGGTGGCGAAGCAAGTCTAGGTGTATCCTGAGAGACACCCAGAAAAAAGTTGAAGAGGAATGATGCCGCAGGCACGTGAGGATCAGCTGTGAATCAGATGAAGTCTCTAGAACCGGTTCATCTGGAAGGATCTGTTGTGATTCAGAGGTGTGGATGTGTACACGATCAACAGAGATAGATGTGCACCTATGTATGAGATAAATACTGAGACTCAAAGAAATGTTTAATACAACTTATGTTTCTAATAAAAAAAGAACAAAGATTTAAATTAAAGTTGAGACAAAATATTCAATCATGACTAACCTTTGTTTGTATTTTTGCTCAATTAAAAATCTGAGTTTTTTTAAGATCAAAAGCGAAAGAGAAACTGTCTGAGAATAAAATACTACATGTCTTTGTTTAGTGTGGTTTTATTTTGAGGTTGGTGCATTATATTAGAATAATGTTACTAATTTTTGATTGTGTTTAAAATACTTTTGTTAAACATTCATCATACAAATTAAATCAAAAGCTTGAAGGTTAAACACTTAGTCAGACTGAATCATTTTAAGCATGAGCAGGATGAAGTTTGGAAAAGTTTGACTCTTTAAATCCTTTCTTCGAAAAAAGACTAATTTTTTAAAAACTTTTTTGCATTTCATGATAATTAATACTAATATTTCATGGTCTTTTTAAAGCAAATGGATCAGGTTGCTGGCGTGGACGAGTGGAGAGCATTTAAGTATCCCAAATTTGCTTCGTCCGACCTGGATTTAGTTCCTGCCTGAGGTTCATTTTCTGAGTTTCCTCCCCCGGACACTCGTTTCTTTTCTCAATCCTATCCTCTGTCTTTCTTCAATACTGATCAAAAAGCACAAATGCCTTAAACATAAACTTGGTAAGACAAAGTTGTTGTTTTTTACAAACAGAGGATTAAATGTAAATACTGTGAAGGATAAACAGAATTTAATTTCTTAAATAAAACAATTTTGTAAAGTAACGATCTACCAGGTTAAAGAAATATAAAAGGCTTTTTTTTTTTTTCCTAAATTAAGCGACAATAAAGGTTTGTGCCTTCTATTCTATAATGTTACATGATTTACTTTAGATTGTTTTGGGATAATTCAGACGCATTCTTACTGAAATGACTCTCTCCATCATGAAACTTAACTTTTTTTCTAAAATAAACATTAACATATTTATTTGTTTTCATTATTGAATGTTTCAAATCAAGACAAGTTGCCCAAGACAGATCTATTCTTTTATCCCTGTTCCCATGAAAATCTTGATTAATTGGCCAGACTCGTCTTCTTGTGCGTATTTTATGCATTAGTGGATTAGATTGATTAAGATTGTAGTCCTTGACTATTGATTGATTATTTATCCATTTCCTGTTACCTTGATTATAAATCATTCCTTTTCTGTCTACTGCAGAGCATTTTTATGACCAAATGCACATAATCGAGCTGTACCTGAGCATTTAGCCTCTGGATCTTCATGGTTGAAGTACTTTTACTTTTCACTTGTGAATGCCTGTTTGTTTTATGTTCCTCTCATGGACTTGTGTGCTAATGCCTGTTGCAAACCTAATTTTCATTCATTTTAATGAAAAATTGACACAAAACAATTTAGAATGGAAGAATTTTTTTATTTGTATTTATTTATATCTTTTGTCTTAAGTATTATTTTTATTTCTTAAACTATTCTTTCCTTGTTAACTTTTTATTTTGCATTTTATGTTCATATTTACACTTTATTCTTATTGCATGTTAAATTTTGTCTTCCTTCTTATCTATATTTTATTTTTATGTTATTCTTGGGGCATTTTTTGCCTTTGTTGAAAGGAGACAGAGAAACGGTGGATAGGCTTGTGAAGGGGAGAAAAAGAGAGTTGGGGGAAGACACTTTACAAACTGGCCACAGGCTGGATTTGAATGTTGGGTGGCGGAAATGTAGGACATATATGGGTGGTGCCTGGTTGCTAACCACTTTGCCAACCAGCACCCCGTGTCTTCTTACTTCTGTAATGTGTGAAATGCAACAAAACAACCAAACCCCCCTTGGGGAATTAATAAGATATTTCTGATTCTGATTTTGAAAGTTCCCCTTCTCTAAACCCTCAAGTTAATTGTAAGTAAAAATCTCAGATCACCAGCAGTTTCTGAAATTCCAAACAACAACCACATTCAAAGTTAAATCTCTGTTGCTCTGAGCTCTGATGCTCGGTTTGATTTTCATGTCATCTCGACCATTTCTTAACGGTCTAAATGCCCTGAGTTGGAGCCATGTGATTGCCTGATTAGTTATTTGCATCAGGGGGCAGTTGAATGGGTGTGCCTAATGAAGTGGCCGGCGAGTGTACACCTTTTGGAGCTTTGGAGCCTCGGTTACTCCCTCCAACTTCCTGATGTCAAGCTGCCTTTATGCTCTGGACCAATAACGCTGTCTTCTGGTTTTCTTTACACTCAACAACGTAAACGTCCAAAAATATCCTCACGTCTGTCATCACATGGGGCTCAGCTGCGTGCACCACCTCTCCACCCGTTCTCCTAACATAACAGCCGACAGTGGGTCCAGCCAGGTGAGAGAGTTTGGCCTGAAGCGTCCCACCTCTGCCCCGCTGAGCACAGAGATCACTGCTGACCCCGTGCTCGCAGAGAAGGCGGTGTGTTAGAAACCGTTCCCACTCGGCCAGTCTGTCAGAGTCTGAAGCAGTTTTCAGCTCAGACGCTCCGTCAGCCGTGACTCCACACACGTCCAGTCGCACACAAACACACACACAGACAGAGAGAAACACAAACAGGGCAGCTGTAAACACCTTGAACACACTCACTCCACTGACCCTACAGTTTGAGATGGTTTGTTTCTTCAGAGCTCAGCTGTCCTGTTAGCACATTTAAAAAAACGCAGGAGAACTTTGCTTCAGTTCAAAAATCCTTAACTAATTTTAATTTTCCATCCATACAGAAGTTAGAGCCCAAATCCCAATGAAGGTGGGACATTTTGTGTAACAATAAAAAAATATTGCATTTTACAAATCCTTCTACACAGATGTTATGTTCAAAACTTTGTTGTTCTTTACAAATATTCCCTGAGTTTGAATCTTCTGCCTTCAACACATTCCAAAAGATGGGACATGGGGCATGTTTACCACCTTGTTATATCACCTTTCCTCTTATCAACACTTAGTAAGTGTTTGGGAACTGAGGACAGGTCAGTCTAGTACCCTTATTTGGTCCTAAAGGCATGCTGTGGTAACTCGTGCAGAAAGTGGCCTGGTGTTGCTGGAACAAGCAGGGAGATTCCTGAAAAAGACACTTGGATGGCAGCATGTGTTGCTCCAAAAACCTGTTTGTGTTCACAGATGTGCAAGTTACCCATGCCTTTGACACGAACACACCTCATACCATGCTGTCTTTTGAACATAACTCTGAGTACATTGTGGATGGTCCTTTTTGAACATTTTAAATTTAAAAATGATGGTCTTTTTATTTTTTTAATGAGTCATCACAGGAAGCTTCTTGACTTTGCATCGGTGCATCTCAGATGAGCTCAGGTCAGGAAAGTCTGAGGCATTTCTGGGTGTTATGATATGTGTTTTTTGATTTTCATGGTTTATCTTAATCTTCCAGATGTAGTGACAAACTGTGCAAACTGACAATGGTTTATTGACGAGTCCCTGAGCTCATGTGCTAATATCCATACAGGATAATGTCATTTGTTAATGTAGTGCCCCCTGAGGGATCAACAGTCATGGGCATTCAGTGTTGGTTTTCAGCCTTGCCGTTTACATGCAGAGATTTCTGCAGATTCCCTGAATCTGTTTGATATATGGACCATAGATGATAAAAATTCTTACATTTCTTGCAATTGTAAGCTAAAACCTTGTTCTTAAACTGTTGGACTATTTGATCACATTGTTGTTCGCACACACGCTTTCATGTTTCAAAATAACCTGTTTGCCTGTATATTGTTCTGAACAGGTGTTTTTTAAACATTCCTCAACTTTCCCCGTGTTTTGTTGCCCCTGTCCCAGATTTTTGAAATCTGTTGCAGGCATCACGTTTGAAATGAGAGAATACTTGGAAAGTATCAATGAATAGTATCAGTCTGAACTTTAAATATCTTGACTTTTGTAGTGTATTCAATTAAATTTAGATTCAAATGAATCTACAAAATCATATTGTTTATTTATTTACATTTTACATAACGTCCCAACCACATTGGAATCTGGTTTTGTAGGTTGAAGCTGTACAGTTTGTCTATATCTTTATTTAGAGTGTAAAGTCACTAAATAGTTGTGTTACATTCTGATTACGACTTCCACATTTGTTCCACATACCTGATCAGACGAGAGTCTTTATCTTTGTGTCTGTTGGTGTAAAACTGTCAGCTGAGTGAGTAACATCTCCTTCAGGTTATGTCAGGTCCTCCAGTATTTATGTCACTCATTGTTAGGATGTTAAAGCAGCCACAGTCACAAACTCTCTTTTACATTCAAGCTGAAATAAATCATTTTCACTTTCACTGCCCCAAGGAGCTAAAGGTTTTGGTGGCTTTGTGCATTTGGTTGTTTTTGTCTAATATTTCAAAAAGTTTTCAGCTCAAAACAGAGAGTGTTGGTCATGGCATTAGGAAGATATGTTTCAGTTTTGGTGGTGCTGTGGTATAAATATGGATGTAGATCCAGGAATATTTTAAAGCAGGTTTTTTCAAAACATGAGGCCTCCCTCGAGGGGTGTGAGGGAACTTCAGGGGAGGTGCAGAACAAGAAAGAAAAACAGTAACAAACGTTCTGCTCAGTCACAGTTTTCTTTGACAGGTATATAATTAACCCTTTCATGCAAGGTGTCCACGACAGCACATAGATATACCCTTTAGGTTGCAGTACCACATCCAATTACCAGGTGGTGAATTTCCAAATTCTTGTCTTAACTTTAATTAAATATCGTTTTGCACATTTGCCCCACATCGAGATCTTGCATCATAAATCTAAAACAGCTGATGAAGGGCAGAGCGGGTATAATGCCTGTTTTCAGATTTCACATAATTGTGTTTTTTTTTTTATTTTGGTGCAATTCACAAGTGAATAGTTTGACTAAACAGCAACAGTACATATAGTTCACATTTTGCTTGTTCTTGTATTTAATCAATTCAATTTTTGTCATAGACATGTTTGTGGATCTTTAAGTTCCACTAGATTACTGTTTATACCGTGTATGCATGATGCTCACTGTCTTGGAAAACGCATAACTCCCTCAAAATTTAATAATCTAAAACATGACCTTGGTTTTTAACTTGTTTGAAAGTAAAAATAAACATTTAAGAAAAGTATTCCTTTGTGAATTAACAATTCATGCATGAAAGGGTTAATAGTTTTGAACAGTTTCTTCAGTCAACACAAAAAAGAAGGTTTACAGCCATTGCATTTCAAGTTCTTGTTGTTCAGTAGTCTTAAATAAAACTCAAAGACCAAGTCTACTGGCATAGAGTTGTTAAATGATTTATGCTTTATTCAAGGTGGTCATTCTTGAGGCTAAAACTATTTTTATTTTTGAAAAAACTAAATATTTAATACAAGTTTTTTACTGGATTTTTTTTCAAAAAGATAGTTATACAAAAAAATGCAGAAAAATATTTTCCAAAACATATCAACTAAATCTGAAGTATGAGACACAGTTATTTACTGTATAATCATTGACATAATTGAAATTATTGGTTCTTGTCATTACCATTTTTATAAATAGCTAAACCAAACGTTTAAATACCTCGTACTTGGAGAGGTAATTAGTCCAGGTTCAATTTAAGTAATTGCCGAAGCCTCCCACAATTAATCAAATAGGATCATGGAGATTGAACAATGACTGTGACAGACCATGTCGTGCTCGTTTTGTCTACAAGATTCTTCATGCATGTTTTTGGTGAAGTGTGTGTCGTTCTAATTTGACTATGGAGTTCATCACATCCACCTCAAACACACAGCTAATATTTCATCATTCTTATCTCCATTGTTTATGTTTTCTTTCTTATTCATTAAACAGTGCAATGGGTCACCATCTAAGCTTATGAGCAGGTCTTGTGAATTTTTTAACCAAATTAAAATATTAAAAAACTATCTGTAATCAGGACAGTACAATAGTCACTCATTTAGCAGCAGAGGGCTTTTTTTGTTCTGTATTGACAATAAGACATTGTGGATAGAGTGGGTTTTTGTGCCCAACAGTGACAATATTTCATTAATTCATAATTTATTTATCCTTTTACTACAACATCAACTGAACATTTATGTGACTTATTTTTTACTTTTAAAAACGATGTATATTAGCAGCATTTCCTCTTCTCAGTATCAAGTTTTACAACACTTCTGAACATTCTGAACATTTCACCACCACCACCTCCAAACACCCACCACAATCAGCCTGTGGGGAATGACCAACTACACAGAACAAGATTCTCTATTCAACATTTCATACACTTTTTTCAATTATTATTATTATTATTATTATTATTATTATTATTATTATTATTATCATTATTATTATTATTATTATTATCATTATTAGCATTAGCATTAGCATTGTTATTACTATGAACTGCTGTTTATCCCACCACAATCAGCCTGTGGGGAATGACCAACTACACAGAACAACATAAAATCTACGAGTGATAATGTTTAATGATGGTTATTTCAACGTCAAAACAAATAATCTGGATTATGATTTTTGACATAATGTACTCTGTAATTTTCAGTAAACAAAGGTCAAAAGTTAAACGTCTGTAGCGAGCTCATCCAAAATTGGCAGGGATGTGGTGAGACAAATCTTGAGGTCATCTTGGACTTTTGACTCCTGTTCAATTCAATATTTGTAAATCTTGTGACCACAAAAATACAGAATCATATAGTTTGTGTATAATAAAAAAAAATTAATGTTTTTTTCAATAAGCACAAATGATCTTTATTCGTTATTGTTATCTGTAAGTTTTGTAACAATAATATTGCCCTCAACTTTCTATTTATCCTGAACTGGAAAGAATGAGCCAACTTTGACACATTTCTGATCAGGTTAAGGTCTCTTTTCATTGTTTTCAGGTTTGAATATTGCTATGAAAAGAGATTTTGACGTGTTTTTTTCTGAAATAATTTAGGCTTCTTTGGATTCTTCCCCAAGACCATGACTCAAATCTCATTAAGCACATTTCACCAAAATCCATTCCTTCCATTTTACAGCCCCACACATTTCCTGAGACAGAGCACGACAGAAATCCCTCCTCAGTAAATCCTTACCTTTTTCTCAGGCTATATCAGATGAGAACAGGTGCACAGGCAACAAAATCTCTTCACTGAGCTGCCAGCGTCTGAGAGTGAATCAACCATTGGCCTGCTGAGAGAGAGAGAGAGAGAGAGAGAGAGAGGCGAGGGACGAGGGAGGAGGGCCCTGTCGTGTGGCATTCAGGGAACAACCTGCTCAACCTGCTTCTGCACCTGCCTGCGAAGGCAACACGCCCTGAACCGCATCCAGTTGCACGCTGTGAAAAGGCCACAAAGGACGAGGATGGGAACAATTCAAGAGCAAGAGAAGAAGAAGGGAGTTCAGAGATTTAGAGTATGAGTTATCATGTATCAACTGTATCTCGTTTTACTGCCTAATAAGCTGAGTGAATTGACTTTTGGTTGCCAGGTGAGTTCTGTAAATTCCCAGAGTGGGCGGAGCTCGAGCCACAGGTCCTCTGAGAGCTGCTCTCAAAGAGGCATTGGAAACAGCTTCTGTCGTCATGGCAACACAAGGGAGACAGGCACGCTCGGGTTTCATCCACGCCTTTGTCTCAGGTCTATATCGGGCTACAGGGTGACGTGAGACTTGATGAAGTGGCGGGTAACAGCGTCAGATCAGGAAACAATTCTTATCTGTTTCATTCCTCATTTTACTGAGTCATGCAGCATCCGAGGGCATTTTTGTCATGTGAGTGTGTTAGTGTGTGTACTTGTGCGTGGCATGAGGGTGTATTGAGTGGTTCTTGTTAGTCAAAACAAGAGGTGGCTGCACTTATTTTGTTGATGAAGCTGAAAAGTACAATAGCTTCACGTTTTAAAGTTTTAAGTTCAAGTTGTAGGACATTTTACAAACATCTTTCTACTCATTACTTAAGACATGAGCTTGTGTTGTTTTCTTCAGGCATCTCTGTGCACCATGACTGTCTTTTGATAGCTTTCAGTCATGTGACCAGTATTGACCTCTCAGTGGAGCTGCAGCTGACCATTTTGATTTCAGTAATGAATTATACACCCTCTGACAGCCACAGAGAAATGGAGATTTCAGCGTTCAAGTTTAGGGAGCTCTGTGCCCTGATCAACCTTGCACAGCAGCAGGATCAGTCTGATTCAATGTCTGTTATCGTCCATCCTGCCAACTCAAATCTACAATAACTGTTAATAGCAAAAAGCAGCACAGTCCCATCACCGTCCTTTAAAGCAGGAAGAGGTGGGAATGAGATGACAGCAGAAATTGACCGCTTTTACAGAGATTAGCATAAATCTTAATAGCCTCAGTAGCAGTTTTATTGGATTTTGACCACATTTCTTGAAATAAAAAGCAAATAACAGCATTGAACACACCTGATAGGAAGGATATTTTGTGTGATTCACCGGATGATCATTCAATCTCTTAGCCTTGCAGAGCAGACAGACCTGCCTGATTCTGAAATCCTGCAACTCTGTCTTGCAAGCCTCCGTTGTCCAACGAATTCACGTGGCTGAATTCTTAACGGCCCAATCAGGGATGAGAGGCGGGAGCTGTAGAATGCGGACGTGACGACAACCGGAAGTTGAAAACCGGAAGTTGAGAACGGACATGACGATTAGCCTATTTTCCTCATAGATACTTAGTAAAACTTGGCGAAAATCTGCCCTCCTCAGAAGTTTACTAGTAGGGATTGTCTTTAGCGAGGTTTATGTCACATATAAGTGTTAAATGAATCATCTGTGAGGTACAATTTAGTGTTAGACGATAGTATAAGGCCGTTAGCTGTTAGCAGCTAAATTGGCGTCTAACGTCTAATGGTCATTTACTGTTGTTGGCTGTTAGCGGCTAAGTTAGCGGCTAACAGCTAACAGTCATTAACTGTTGTTAGCTGTTAGCGGCTAAGTTAGCCGCTATGTATGCTACTTTTTTTTTTTCAATTCTTTATTCAGACATTTCAAGTAACAAACAGGCACGCTTTGCATCACACAGTCTTCAAAAATCACTGAGCAGCATCAGCAACCAATATAAACAAAATAATAAAATAAAATTTATATATAAAAGAAAAAAAAAAGACAAATTCAATGAGAACAATGCTACATTATAGGAGGCAACCCTGCTTGATGTGGATTGATCTGTGATGAATGTGACGAGCAGAACGATTATCCAATCACAAGCTTGTGTTTTTTTTAAACGTTCTGCCGCTGAAAACAAATTTAAAGGGCTCCTACCCAGACGGACTAGTAAAATATTTCTGTGGCAGATACATGGAGCTGTCCATCTGGCTTGTCAGGTTACCAATCTCTTGCTGTATGCTGAAAGATTTCTCTCATTCCCGATCATCGTCTGTTGGCTCTTTCCCAGTTGGACTAGTTAACCATATTGAATGGTCCATCTGGTTTAAGGTCCTCAGGTTAGGGCCTCACAGCACCCGGGACATTAATTAAATCAGAGGTCCCCAACTTCCAGGCCAAGGACCACTGACAGGCAGTTGATCTTTTGGTAGCAGGAAATAGCCTGACTTACCAGACAGATCATCTGGCAACAGTCCAGAGTGTTTGGGAATGGACTGGACGACCTTTCCATCAAACACATTCATTAGAGGGCAATCAGATAATGTAGTTGGTGGGCGCTAGTGCGGCAGTTTAAAAGACAAAAACATAAGACGCTTCATTGAACAAACTCTCACCAAAAAAATTGGAAGTGGAGTGAAAATATTCTTCCTAACGAGGGTTTTCCGTAGTGATGTTACAGTGATGTTTGTTTTTCATTTAACCAAGAAATGAAGTCAAGATCAGATAAAACTGAAGCTGGTAGCATCTTTGCTAATGTCTGTCACTTTCTGCTGCACTTGCACTTCAAGTTTTGCAGATTAACTGAGCTAAATAAGTTCTTCAGCTGTTTTTGATTAACTAATTTTGAAGTGTGTTTTATTTTGAAAGGATGCATATATACTAGGCCTGTGCTCAAAGTATCGATATAGCAAAATATCGTCACGTACTCCTTCGGGATATGTGTATCGATACGGATTCCACAGAATCGATACGACATAAATATTTTGACAGTTGTTTCAAATACACTGTGGGTAATGTTAACAGTGGCACAGTTCAAGGTAGAAGACGAGCTACATAATGAAGCATTTGTTCAAAATTTGAACTTAGGTCTACCATCTTTGAGGATCTGAATTTATGTCTCTCAAGTTGTAGAACCACTTAAAACTCATCCTTGTTCTTTTTCTTCTTATAAGACAAAAATAAACATGTCAAGAATTTTGTTTAAAGTGTAGTCAATGTTCACAATTTACTTGTATCGGGATTAGTATTGTATCGTGGCCTTAGTATCGGGATACGTATTGTATCGTGAGGTTGCTGGAAATACCTAGCCCTAATATATACCTATGTAGTTCAACTGCACACATTTTACACCAAAGCTGTCACCGCTGTGATGAAAGAAAAAGTACAACCTGAGATATAGTCACTGTTGAGCCTTGCACTCAAGCACTCCTCAGCTTTCTTTTATGTAAATGTGGCAGCATGTGCAAAATTAAACTGTACACGTGGGCCTCACTGTAATAGTCTCCTCAGACAACTATGATATCTGACTCCTCTGTCGACACAAAAAGCAAAACTGTGTTAGCTTACTCATATAAGAGCAACAAAACAGGCAGAACATCCTTTGACAACAACCATAACCTCACTAAAACACTCTACTCTGCCTTTCTGCCCAACAAACGAGATGATCTATCAATCACTTCCGGGTTACATCAGGCATTTCCTCTTCTCACTTGTGTGTTCGTCTCAGTACACATGAAACTGTTTTGCTGATATAATTTTGTTTCCTAAAGTTGTTTAAAGATAAGTTGCAGTGTAACATGTTTTTTAATTTTGTTTCCCACCTACCAAACTTCACAGCATCCTTCGGTCCCCTGCTCACAAAGCTCCTCACAGACAGCTTGTCTCTGACATCTCACGTGTCTCCCCAGCATTTGAAGCTAATGGGATCATGCAGCTTCTCCAGGGATGTGAATAATAGAAATGTCTAAACCTCACAGAGACGATAAACAGGCTTCTAATTTAACACCAGACAGGAGTGAACAAAATGCATGAAAAAGTAAAAAGGTGGGGCACTTGAGACCACGGAAATACATAATGTAGAGGTTCAGAACAGCGACATGGCACATTTATGAGTGCTGATCTGAGTTTAATGTCGGCTTTCGCTTCAAGTATGACAATGGAAGTGTGAATGTCAGCTCTGTTTTTTTTTCTCTTTGGCACACACAACAAGCAGAACACGGGAGATCATTTCAGGTCATACTGGAGATTCCAACCAGATGATGGCAGCAAAATGTATCAAAGTATTTGCCAAGGCCCACTCTAGTTTAGGTGTTTGGTTTGTCCATTTACGATAAGGTAGAACCAAAGAAATCTGAGCCCTCAGAGATGGGGAGAACTGACAAATGACTGCAGAGAAACGTATCGCCTGGTGGTAACACTTCATTTTAGAAAAGACAGAAAGTGAAAGTCCAATGGTTGACCAAAAGCAAAACTGGGTGTGTTTTTTTTTTTGTTTTTTGTTTTTTGTGGCAGAACTTAAATAAGAACTATTGTAGGCACATGTTTAGAAACAAGATCTGAACTCACTGTGACTTCAATCTTTAACATCAGAAATGTAACCCTGAGCTGGAGTTTAAGGAAAACCTCAATATGTATTTAGAGATGCAAGGGATGAACATGAGGATCAGTAACCTTCACCTTTGAATTCAAAATTCTACTCAGTTTGCACCTAAAGCTAGGGTCTACGATCTGAAAACCAGTTTGGCTGTTGAAACGGATTTGAAAAGCCTGCCCCCCCCTTCACTCACCCCTCCCCTCCGTGTTCCAAGATCCCGCCCCCCAGCTCATGTCGCCTCCTAACAACACGCCCCCTCCGATAGAGCAAGAAGCCGGCCAGCAGGAAATATTCATTGGCGTTGCAGATAAATGACATTTCTCATAGCTGAAAGTAACAAACACGACAGTCATCCCCCTTGTAACACACAGCGGTAGCCATTTCAATTGGACCGGCGGAAAAGCAGGTCTGGCGTCGCTACTGTTAGCCGATCAGAGCAGAGCCGATTGTTGGCAAGGATTTACCTTTCTCGGCGTGTCTTCACCAGCTCAGTTTACAATGCTAACGATGAGTGGCTAACTTATGCTAAAACCTATTGACAGAGCCTACCCGTTCCAGAAGCGGCCTCCCGGTTTTGGTGCTGATCTCCTCCGACTCCATGACGCTTCAGTAGCTGTGCAGCTAGCTGCTCACCGGTATATGAGGGAGGAAGTGGGGAGGAGGCGGGACGGTGCGGAGCAGGGGAGACGGGGGATTGGATGGACTCACAGTCAACTATTGTGCCGCTTTGCAGCGGATATACTGAATGGATTTTTTTCATTCTTTTTGGTCTTTATATCGCGTAGATCGGACCATAGGACTATAACGGCCTTATAAATGGTGTTAGTAAGATGTACCAAGCTTCCAAATCGTAGACCATAGCTTTAAATCAAAGTGGAAATTTTAAGTTAATAGAAACCCCACCTAGAAGTTTACTTGAGATTTAATTTGTCAAGAGATTAATATCAGGCTGACCAAGGGCGTAGGTTTGATTTTGACGTTGGTGGGGACATAAAAGTTCTCCAGAGTTGGGGACTGAAGGGTGGCCAGGGCAAGTCCTGACTGAACCATGTTTTGGAGTCGGTTTGATAGCTGGAGAGTTGCAAGCTGACTTTCTGGGCACTGCTCAAGTGCTCTTAAGCAAGGCACTGAACCCCAAACCTGCTTGGTACTTCTTCCGGAGCTGTAGTCCATCACTCAGACATTCCTCCATTATGCCTAAGTCACACATTCCCGTTTCTCATAGCGACTGTGCACGACTGTACACGATTGAGGAGGCTGGTGTGATCGCTATGATATGGGATTAAATGACTGTCTCACCCCTGGACACACCCCGTAAATACACCGTCAGTGACGCTGCTACAGCGCTTCAGGGGGCGTTCATCCCGCTCCAGTTAGGTTAATACAGCGATATGAGGAAGATACCATCCCGCTGACAGGACGTCAGCTCCGCTCGAGCTCAGTTCGCGTCACGTAAGCCCCGACTGAGCCCCCTCGCTTGCGCCGTCTTGAACGGGACACAGTCGGGGGTCATACGGACACATCCTTGTCAGTCGTCCTCATAAAGCTTCCAGGATTGAGCCACGATTGGGCCACGTTCAGCCTGACTGAGCTCCGTACATGCCACGCTAATACCGCTCGCATTAGGTCTGCATTAGGCTTCCACCCCGCTACACTGAGTGCGGCGATTCTCCGCGACAGTTTTGAACAGTTCAAAACTGTCGGGACCCTTCCACGTTCCCCGCCGTCCATCCACGACTATACAACGCTGATCCAGACCAAGTAGCGCATGCACCACGACCAAAGCACGCTTTATCAGGATTATGACAATCGTGCACAATCGCCATGAGAAACGGGAATGTGTGACTGGGGCTTAAATGCATGACTGTAGGACCTATTTGAACCTGTACATATGTATGGAGGATTTAATGATTATGAGACACAATAACCTTGACCCTTGTCCTATGATCCTCAAAATCAATCGATTGCATCCTTCAGTAGGAAAAGACCTTTGTGCTTAGGTTGAAGAAAATCCCTCAAAGAATTATTGAGATATTGTGTTCCCAAGTAAGGATTGAACATTAGAAATAATATCCTTGGCCTTTGGTCTTGAAGATTTAACTATATGGATTAATTGTATTAATATTCTGTTAGGCCTAGCCTCAGTTTTATCAGTGAGTTCCTTGTTCTTGAGCACACACATAATGCATATAATCAGTGAACAATCTGATAGCAGGGTTGAAGGTTTAATATTTATTATGCCACTATAGGTGAGAGTCAGAGGGGATATCTGTTCAAAGATGGAAGAAAATCTCTAAAAGTTTCTTGAGATATCACTTTCTCTACAAGCTTAGACCAGTCCCTGCCAACAATCTACCTTGCAGAGCAGCTGGACCTTCCTTATTCAATGTCTGTAATCAGGCAAATCAATCTGGCCAAGCTCCAATCTACAACAACTGTGAGCGTCCAATCAGAGTCCTTTTGAGCAAAGAGGAGGAAGAGGAATGAGCAAATAGAGAGATGACAGCAGGAAGTGATGGCATTTACGGGGATTAGCATAGATGCTAACAGCTTCAGTGATAGTTTTATAAGACCTGGACAGCACTTCTTTATTAAATGAATGAACTAATTACAAATATCAACACTATAAAATTGTCTTTATTAAAGATATTTTTGCTCTTCATCTGACATGTTTTGACAACCCCAATAACATCCTCAGCTCAGCTTGCTAGACAGAAGCCAGAGACGAGTACAAGAGCAATACAGAGAGGGACAAAGAGAGCAGGGTTGAGTTTAGCAGGGCAGGATTGTAGGGAGTTTGGGGAGGTAGAGCTCAGCGTGCAAAGTTCCTTTGCAGTCTAAGCCTATAGCAGCTTAACTATGGGCTGGTCCAAGCCTTCGCCAGCCCAACTGAAAGCTTTATCTAAAAGTAAAGTTTAAAGTCTACTCTTCAAAGTAGAGAACCTGATAGCTGAAGGCTCTACCTCCCATACTACTTTGCTGCTACAAGCTCTTGAAGATAAATTGGTGCCTGACAATCAAGAGCAGAAGAAGAAACTTGACTACTATGAAGCCCATGCAGTGAAGCTAATACAGGAGCAATATGATCTCCTCTTTTATTTCTAGCCAGTACACATACAGTGTGTTTAGAGACTTGCAAAGGCGGCAAAAGAGAATCACAATGATCTAGTCTGGAGGTAACATAAGCATGGACTAGTATTTCCGAATTATAACCTGTGTAAATGTCACACTATAGCCAACATTTGCATATTGTATCTTAATTGTTTTCATGATTCTGTTTATAGCCGCTGCTCCTTGTAAGTCCTTAACATGGAGTTGATTTACTGAACACAAACAAATTAGACTGGTTTGTTATCCATCCAAACTCATTAATTAAATCTTAATTACATCAGCAGGAAGATAAAGACTGTTTGCTCAACATTTTCGTTTGCTTTAAAAATAGACAATCAGAGTATTTAATTAGTCAGGGCGGACTATGAGTCCTTTTATTCTCTGAAAATGGTATTTTACTATGAATAAATATATGAAGGCACAGAAGCTGATCTTCCGCACCATCTCGTACATACACTACATGAAATCCATACAAGTGAGGGACCTGACTCATTACACACACACATGTCAAACACATATGTAGTGTGAATAATGAGGGAGAAGAAAGGATCTCACCCTCAGTTCAATAAATCTGCTTCTGCTTATTATTTGTGTTGCACATTCATGCATGGTGGCTCCTTCATACAGCAAAGATACTTCTCATTCATTCATGCACGCAGGCTGCACATAAATATGTATGATTTTAAATAACATAAATGAATAAATGTTGCAGGGATCATCACACAGTTAACTGAAAAGTAAAAAGCTGACATCAAATGAAATTCAAGCTTTTATTTTATACAGAAGATGCAACATGCAAATTAGAGACACTCCAGTCATGTTTTGCCATGAATAATATCACAGATTATAGTTTTTTGCTTTGTGAATGATTGGTTTTGCAGTTGGCAAATCTATAGTTGCATTAAAAAATGAACATTACCAGAGTGAATATTAACACTTCTTAAGTACCTACAGTATATGGGTCCATACCACAAAGCGTTATTTTCATTCTTTTGTTAGAGTTGGAGCTTTAACTCTCATTAAGTGTAATTGTTTCTTCTTTATGGAATTGATATTCAAAACTTTGTAATATTAACAGTGTGACTTTGGATCAACACTTCCTCGTAGTGTTAGTAGGGCTGGGTATTTCCAGAAAAAAAAAAAAAAAAAAAAAAAAAAAGAACATTGACTAGACCTTAAACAAAATTCTTGACAAGTTTAGTTTTTTCTGCTAAGAAGAAAAAGAACAAGGATGAGTTTTAAGTGGTTCTACAACTTGAGAGACATAAATTCAGATCCTCAAAGATGGTAGACCTAAGTTCAAATTTTGAACAAATGCTTCATTATGTAGATCATCTTCTACCTTGAACTGTGCCACTGTTAACATTACCCACAGTGTATTTACAACAACTGTCAAAATATTTATGTCGTATCGATTCTGTAGAATCTGTATCGATACACATATCCCAAAGGAGTACGTGACGGTATTTTGCCGTATTGTTATTTTGAGCACAGGCCTAAGTGTTAGACATGCAGCCTCTCAGAGTTTGTTATAACTATTTAAGTGTTAACTGTATATCAACACTGCTAAGTGTAAACACTGCTGTATTCATGTACCGTATGTTAATTGGAGAAAACAGCTGAAATAAAGATGTGTTTTGTTACAGCACATAAATGTTCACACAAAAATATTGGAAATGCAATTTTCATTGTGAACAACAATTTTACACAAATATTACACCCTATACCTACAATGTTTAAATATGCATGTCTCATCTTTGGGCAGTACATTATTTTTGTAGTTACTTATTTGTTTTTGGAAAACAATTTTCATTTTATTATGTAGGCTACATAACTGTTCTCTATTAAAACAGTAACTGTATAAATAAAACACAGTGACTTTATCACGTCTCAAATATTTTTAGGATTTTCATCTGAATCATTTAAAATCAAACAAGCAAAGTAAATAAAATCCTCCTCAAAATCTCAAGTCAAGCACACATTGTATGTCTATTACTGGTTTAAAATAATGTTGTTGCAAATGTAACCAGAAGCTTTTTGCAGATTACACATGGTGACCATGGAGTTTTCACAAAAAACAGTAGTTGTAGGTCTACTAATATTCACACCATGAAAAACAGAATTTGGCTGAGCAGAACATTTTTCACTGGTTTGCTTACTCAGTCTGCACCATCGCTGAAGTCCACTTGCAGCCTCCTGAGGAGACCCACCGCATGCCTCACCATTACGCTTTGAAAACCACTGATTAAGACCAAAGGGACTGCGTTCAAGGGTGAACAAGAGTTTGATCCCAAGCACGTCTTGACTGGTAACTCAGTTGTACAACTTCACTACACTGCACACACTAATTGTTTTTTTTCTGTAATAAAAAAAAATAAATAAATAAAAAAACCAGGACTTTAAACACAACTGATCTGTGCCTCTGGGCATTAATGCTGATTCATCAGTCTCTGATTTTAGAAGAAAACTTGTCAATAATCATTGGTTCTTTCATTAACTGGGGCACATCCAGGGAGGAACATGAATGCATTCAGGCGCTTTTTTACCGCTTTTCACTTTTTACTCTTAAATATTTCTCCCTAACAGGCTGAAAAATTGATAACAAAGTTAAAGTGTTTAAACTTCAAAAAAAATATGTTTTCACGCAGTGCATTAACATGCTCAGGGATATTTTTTCCGAAGTAGGATTAATTATTTAGTGAATTTAAGATATACGCTGTGTGGTATCTTGAGAATATCCTCAGCAGTTTCAGTGCATTCAGGGAAATAAGAGTTATTAAGTGAACATGGATGGGCTTTTGCAGAGATCTGAGGCTGCTGTGATGGCATGGTAGGATCCATTTGGAAAATGACTGCAAGAGGGAACATGTAGCAGTATGAGAATCTTATGGAGGCTGCTATTATTGTATTTAAGTAATTTCACCTTGAATGGGTGCAAAGAAGCAGAAAATGACTGTGGAAGTTTTTTTGGCACCCTTTTTGAAAATGAGCGTGTATCTACAGGAATTTTCATAAACAAGTACACAGTGTTTGCATGCTTTTGGGTACAGTGTGCTGCTGTTTTAATTCATTTCACAACTATGATTTTGAATTAAACTTCTTTGCCAAGGACTGAAATGGCTCTTTTTCTCATCGTAAATTCTCCAAACTGGAGCTTCACTTGCTCTGCACAAACATTGGATTTGATGACTGATTTCTCTAGTATACTAAAGATGCTGCGGCTTAGCTTAAGCAGCAAACACTTTGCAATCTTTCGAGAGGCATAATGAAAACCCAAACTGTGCTTACCCTTGCTAATTTTCTCTGCTGATCATAAAACGTAGATAATTCCTACAAAGGCCTGCGGTTTGCCTCGGGAGGTTTGTATGGTTTTTGACTGAGAGTTGGTAGAAATGAAACTTGGCAGTAGAAAGACTCCAGAAGAGACATCTATCTGCAGTAACAACATGTAATCACACTCAAGGTGTTCTCTGTTTCCTAACATGCTTGTGACATTTGAATGGAGCTCAGCCCCTCGCTCTGAGTCAGCCGGCTTTCGGGGGTGTTTGCTGCCAAACAGAACGTCAGCTCTGATTAAAAAACAAAGGGAGGCCCTGCAGTTCTGGGTGAGGAACATGGCTCCAGGTTGGATGTGAAGATAAATGTTGCAAACCTGTTTTCAGACACAGACAGGTTGTGTTTTTTACCACCCTGTGCTCTGAGCTGTCTCTCTGGGTTTGATTACTGAACACATCCAACACTACGTTACTGAGAGCTCAAAATGTTGCCCTCTTAGAGCCCAAAAGGTGTGTGTGTGATTTGTGTGTGTGAGGATCTTCCTTTGCAGGTCTGGAGAGGATACTTCACTGTCAGAACTGAATTATCTTCTTGTCTGTCTGGCAGAAACCTTTGAGACCCCAGAAGGCAGGAGAGGGAGAGAAAGAGAGAGAGCTGAATGACTTTGGCTCGATATCTGACAGCTTTAACCCTGAGACACACTGGCCTGATGGTTCCTGTGTTGATAAAATGATCGTTTGATAAATGATGGTGAAAAATGATCATATTTTCTATTCTGATCTGTAGCGGATGGTTATTTATCTGAGAAATTTGGAGGTTACGTTATCTTTATCAAGTTTTATTTGCCCTTTAGTGTGGTTAAATATTAACACTTTTCTGCAAACCAACACAGTCCATGGCATCAGAAGTCCTCCATCTTCTCCTGTAAACAGTGTCAGTGGCTGCCTGAGATAACAATGAACAGAAATCTTACCTATACACAAAAACAAAACTTTACAAGCACAAGCCAAATTGCTGCATAATATCAACATTACCTAAAAAGGACAAGTCAATGAAATGCACACAAATAAGTCGGTGCTCCAAAAGCACAAACCTCTGCCAAGGCTTTCCAACACTGCCCGGTGAGTTTGTGTTAAATACATGGAAAACTTGTTTACCTCACACTGTTGATAAACTCTTTCAATATGTCCAGATTTGAGTCATCATAAAAATCTAATCACTTCTTCTTTGTTCCATGACCAACATTCCCTGAAAACATGATGAAAATCTTTGGAGAACTGATTAAGTGGAAAGCAAAAAGAAATTGAAAACTTCCCAATCTCCCAATCTAAACAAATATTTAAAAAACTCCTGGAGACACATCCAGGTTCAGATCAATACCAATATGTAATCACTTTGACCAGCATGCTCTGAAAATGTCATGATAATCCATTGAGACCTAATTGAGTAACTAGCAAAAACACTGAAAACTGAAAACGCTGACAAGAAATCCTTGGAAAAAGAAATATCTGGATGTGAATCACCACCAAAATCAGATCACTTCCTCTTCATCTCATTCATTGGACTTAGAAAACTCACAGTACGGTACATAAACACACTGGCCATGCCTCTTATAGAATTCAGATATATTTTATAACATCTCTCACAGCATCTGAGGCTGTATTGACTCTTCCAAATCTTTAACAATACACTTATCAACAAGAATAATCATAATCAGGCTACAAAAAATAAACTGAATGACAGTTTCTGTCACGTTTGGTTTTGAACCACCACAGAGCCAAATTTATGCATTTCCTCCTTGATCAAACATGGTCATGGTTTCAAATAATAAAATGATGAAATCCGACATGGAAACACGAAACAACCTGGTGTCACCACACGCGTATCATCAGCATAAATGTTGCTTTTTATCTTGAATCCTGTTTGTCTGCAGTCTCGCGGCACAGCATCTCTTTCTGAATCACTTTGACAAGTTTACAAAGAGACAAAGTGCTTCACAGTCTTTCAAATGTAAATGTGGACAGCATGACAAACAAAATCTGTATTTGTTACAACATTCACACTCATTTGAATTGTTGATTCTTACATTATGTACCCCTGAAGAGCAGAACTGTTAACTTGGTGCATAATTAGGATGACACTGATCGAAGTGATGTTGGTTACACTGCAGGTGTTTGCTCAGTGGTCGATCGGAGGTCAGGGAAGTTCACAGCTGCTAAGAAATGAACTTAAAATTAGTCCTTAGTGCCATATCTCCACTGTTCTATATTTAGAGCTGAACACAGAAGAGCCATGGCTCTAATAAAGGAAGCACAATTAAACTATGGCTGCAGTTTATTATCGTTTCATTAAGAACAGTCAGTGAAGGCTTTATGTGCCCATTTCACAGCTTCCTCGGTCTCTTTCTGCTCATGACCATCTTAAACATCAGGGAGGCTCCAAAGCTGTGTTTAGTTGTTAGATTTCAGGGAAATAAATTAGTTGTAATATTTCTGAAGGCATTATGTTTTATGTTTCTGTCTATTCATCTGTCTGGCCGGGCTATTGTTTTGGCATAAAATCTGGACAACTCTTTGAGGGGCTTACTTCAAACTTTTGCATAAATATCTGCTCTAAGTAAAGAATACACTGTTTAGATTTTGGAGGTCAAGGTCACTGGGTCTCAAGTTCATCCCTTTAAATGCAATGTCACATTAAATCTATCAGAGCATTTCTCTAAGATTCACACATGTCTCCATGTCAGCCTAATGATGACCTGATTACATTTCAAGGGTAATTATCACATGTTTTTTTCCTGATCTCTAAATAATTTTGAAGGTTACAGTGCTTATTTCCCTTGTTTTTCACCCATATATAAATGTATGAAAGCAGGAATATTTCTGTTGAGATACAAAAATCTCTATTGCGAAGGAGTCCTGGTCAACCCACCCCTATTCCCAAACATTTTCAACCTCAAACAACCAATAGCAGATATCAAAATTGACTATATGAGCCCAAGTTTAGGCAAGACAGGACATCTTTCAGGGTATTTTATAAAACTCTGCAAATGTTTCCAGTCCGACAGAAAAAAAGAACTGTCTGTTTCAAAGGTCAAAAGGCCAGAGTTATTTAACTTCATGGTAATCCCCTTTTTTGTAGACATGATATGTCAAGAAACCTTTTTTCTGCGCTTAAATCCCCAATCTTAATCTGAGTGGAAGAACGTTTGAAGGTCAAAGATCAGGGTCGTTTTGTCATTTGCTCGTCTCTTTCTTGTGACTTAACCTGACAGAACCTTTCAGAGGCTTATCCGACAGGTGATTGGAAGATTGTTCTATCAACCAACATTTATTATGGACCAATCAGATAATGTAGCATGAGCTTCTGCGCTACAGAATGTGAACCACTTCGTAAAAAAAAAACTCTTGTCAGAAGTGGAGTAAAAATATCCTCACTATAGAAAAAAGTCTGTAGTGTTATAGACATTGAATCAGGCAGGTCCAGCTGCTGTGCAAGGTTTCTTGTGAATACAATATTTCAAGAACCCTATTCAGGGATTTTTATACTTTTACCCATCAGGATCTATCTATTTAGAGGGAAAATATTAAAGATCAGGGTCATGACGTTTCATGTTCATCCCTTGTTTTTGACCAAGATAGCTGAGGGCCTATTCACACATAAATTAGCTGACTAACATAAAAAAAATCTGTAAAAGTACACTGCTGGCATCAACTTTGCTTAACACAGGTCGATGAATCTAAAGGGGACAGAATTGTTGTGCTGGTGGAGTACTCGGCCCCCTGGCTAATTGTAGATGGCTTTTCAACATAGATACAACACATGGGAAGCGCTCAATTCAGTCGAACTTTGGCCTAATGTAGCTAGGCACTGCCGAATGTACAGTTGTGTTCAAAAGTCCACAGCCAAGGCTTACCCAACACAATATAGAGGGACATAGTTTTTTTTTTTTTAAATGTATGTTTTTGGGCATTTTGTGCCTTTATTGATAGGAGAGAGACAGTGGATAGGCTTGTGAAAGGGGGTGAGAGAGCAGGGGAAGATACTCTGCAAACTGGTCACAGGCGGGATTCGAACCTGGACCGGCAGAAGCAAGTACATGGGGTGCCTGGTTGCTAACCACTCCGCTAAACCAGTACCCCAGAGGGACATAGTTTAGTTTAGTTTAGTCATATATACACTTCAAAGCAGCAAAAGAAAAAAAATACAATATACAATTTTGTCTGAAAAAGGCTCAGGCAGAAGCAAAGCTTATTAATGCCTGCCTTCTATGCATATTAAGCTACACAATTCATGGTGTCAAGTGGGAAGAGAGAAACCAAAAAAGAGATAATTAACAAAAAAGAAAGAAAGAAAGAAAGAAAGAGCGAAAAAAGCATATATCAACACATTTGTATTTAGGACCCAGAAGCAAGTAGTAAAAGTGAACAATGACCAGTCTTTATTTACAGATCTTCAAGTCACAATTCAGAGCAGGGTTTGAACTTGCACACTTTGGAATGGCAGGTGAGTGATCTACCAGTTGGGCCACCCGGGAGACATTCAGACTAGGTTCACACAGTGTTAAATGGAGAGACGCTGCGGCTTGAGCGGGGATCAAACCTGCGCAGCTAAAACTGAAGGCCGGCGCACTAACAGTTGAGCCACACAGGAGATGTACAGGCAAAGGCTCACTCAGTCTTGAGTGGGAGACGGTAGAGGCTTGACTCACTCACAGACGAGCAGAGGCGTTCAGGAACACTCGGAGAAGTGAATCAGGTAAACTCACGTTGTCGAAGACAGGCAGGAGTTCAGTTACCAGGCAGGCCAACACGGAGTGGGACAGGCAGAGACTCAGCGTCGAGGACAGGCAGGGATCAGTTACCAGGCAGACCAGCACAGAGTGGGACAGGCAGGACTCGGCGTCAGAGACGAAAGCAGGATCAATAGCCGGGGACTCAGACAGACAGGTGAGTGCAGGACAGAAGCTAGTCGATCAGCGGTCAACTTGTCGGCAACGGGTGATCAATCCGGGAAACAAGTCTGGAGTGCTCAGCATGAGTGCGAAGACAGTCTGACAACGACTGTGTGTGGGGCTGGGGCTCTTATAGGTGGCCTGATTGGAGCAGACGAGGTGCAGGTGTGAGCAGGAGCGCAGGTGAAGTGAGTTTGGGCTGATTAAGGCTGCAGCAGGGAGTGGCAGGCTGTGGATGAGACTGAGGTTGAGACTGAGATTGTGACAGGCCCATATACGTGCATACAGACATACTCATCCAAATACATAGCCCTGTCCCCTTTTTTAATTACAGCCATAACTCACAAATATAAATTCATATAATGATTTTTTGAACATAACAAAGGAAGTATATTGCTTAATTTTGAGAGCAGCTCTATTCCACAGCTGAACCCTTTTAAAAGAAATACATTTTCTTTTAACTTCTTTTTTAGGTTTTGGTAACACAAATTTGCTTCCGTCTCTCAACTCATATTTACTCTCAGACACTATGAAAAGCGTTTTATTACAAAACCCAAAACCAGTGAAGTTGGCACATTGTATAAATCGTAATTAAAAACAGAATACAATGATTTGCAAATCCTTTTCAACTTATATTCACCTGAATACACTGCAAAGACAAGATATTTAATGTTCGAACTGAGAAACTTTTTCATTTGCAAATAATCATCAACTTAGAATTTAATGGCAGCAACACATTGCAAAAAAGTTGGCACAGGGGCATTTTTACCACTGTGTCACATCGCCTTTACTTTTAACAACACACAGTAAACGTTTGGGAACTGAGGAGACCAATTTTTGAAGCTTTTCGGGTGGAATTCTTTCCCATTCTTGCTTGATGTACAGCTTCAGTTGTTCAACAGTCCAGGGTCCCCATTGTTGTATTTTACGCTTCATAATGCGCCACACATTTTCAACAGGGGACAGGTCTGGACCATAGGCAGGCCAGTCTAGTACCCGCACTCTTTTACTACGAAACCACGCTGTTGTAACAAGTGCAGAATGTGGCTTGGCATTGTCTTGCTGAAATAAGCAGGGGCGTCCATGAAAAAGACGTTGCTTGGATGGCAACATATGTTGCTCCAAAACCTGTATGTACCTTTCAGCATTAATGGTGCCTTCACAGATGTGTAAGTTACCCATGCCTTGGGCACTAATACACCCCATACCATCACAGATGCTGGCTTTTGAACTTTGCACCTATAACAGTTCGGCTGGTTCTTTTCCTCTTTGGTCCGAAGGACACGACGACCACAGTTTCCAAAAACACTTTGAAATGTGGACTGGTCAGACCACAGAACACTTTTCCACTTTGCATCAGTCCATCTTAGATGAGCTCGGGCCCAGCGAAGCCGGCAGTGTTTCTGGGTGTTGTTGATAAATGAGAGTTTTAACTTGCACTTACAGATGTAGACGAACTGTAGTTACTGACAGTAGTTTTCTGAAGTGTTCCTGAGCCCATGTGGTGATATCCTTGACACAGTGATGCTGGTTTTTGATGCAGTACCGCCTGAGGGATCGAAGGTCACGGGCAGTCAATGTTGGTTTTGGGCCTTGCCGCTTTCGTGCAGTAATTTCTCCAGATTCTCTGAACCTTTTGATGATATTACGGACCGTAGATGATGAAATCCCTAAATTCCTTGCAATAGCTGGTTGAGAAATGTTTTTCTTAAACTGTTGGACATTTTGCTCACGCATTTGTTCACAAAGTGGTGACCCTCGCCCCATCCTTGTTAGTGAATGACTGAGCATTTCAGGGAAGCTGCTTTTATACTCAATCATGGCACCCACCTGTTCCCAATTAGCCTGTTCACCTGTGGGATGTTCCAAATAAATGTTTGATGAGCATTCCTCAACTTTCTCAGTCTTTTTTGCCACTTGTGCCAGCTTTTTTGAAACATGTCGCAGGCATCAAATTCCAAATGAGCTAATATTTGCAAAAAATAAAGTTTACCATTTCGAATGTTAAGTATCTTGTCTTTGCCGTGTATTTAATTGAATATAGGTTGAAAGGGATTTGCAAATCATTGTATTCTGTTTTTATTTACGATTTACACAACGTGCCAACTTCACTAGTTTGGGTTTTTTTTATTTGCTTTAAACATGATTTGAGACGGTCATTGTAACATTAGATCATGCACACATCCACAAACTCAAAGGAATACAATTTTTTACCAAGAACTCAATAACTATTAACCTGTCAATGAGCCTTCTGTATCTGGCAATTGCTTACCTCATAGAGATACATATACAACAATGACAGAGTATGATTTACAGTTGCAGCAGGGGAAAATATCTATTTTTTTGTTCACAAATTTTGAGTGAGGAGAACTGATTTACCATGCGTAGTAGATTTCAGAGATGTGGTTAAGATGCCTCTGTCGAAGTGAAACAAACTGGATCACTCTGACATCCCTCCTTTTATATTTTTCCTCTTTCAATAAAACCTCTCCCCATTTGTCAACTAAAGTCCTCCCCAGAAAACATAATCATTCTCTCTTGTTGTAAAGTTCATTCTAATGTCTCTCTCTGTTGAAGTGTTTTGTCTGTGGGAAGCTACATACAGTACAGGAAGAAGAATAATCTGTTTTATTAATGGATGCAGAGGGATTCAGTTACAGGGGGCTGTGGGTTCATGCAAACAACTTAACCCGCACAGCCAGCAGCGAGGTTAACCTCTACTAGCAGCCAGAGGACATGTTCGCATTAACACTGAACAAGAAATAATCACACAGACACCTCGGCATAAATGTTGTTTTGTCACATGTGATCTATTTTTAAAGCAATAATTCAGCTTTATGATTTGTTTATTTGCCCTCCACACAGGCAGCAAAGGAACTGCTAACCAAGATGGAAATTAATTTATAAATCAACTGTATGTGTGTAACATATGACTTTATGAGATGGTAGCTCAGATGGATCTACAGACACATCCAGGGGGCACAAGGGTATCATAGGAAACTGTATCACAGGTCATTACACAGAAATAACTGCGGTTCACTTCCTTTTGCACTGATTAGGTTGCTTGTATCACCGTTTTGGTTAAGAATAGACACAAAGATATGTAGATAGATGAAGAGATGTGAAATAGATGGAAGAGTGGATGGATTGTTGGATGGATGGACAGATGATGGATTAATTAAACATGGGAAAATAAAAGAATGATAGATGGATGGATGGATGGATTTATCACTGAAACGTGGATAAATGAAAGGAAAGGACAGTATAGATAAATAGATGGTTAGATTATAAATGGATGCATGGATGGATTTATTACTTACTTTTACTTTATTACAAGATAGATAAAATGATAATATGATGGATAGGTATATGAACATACAGCATGGAAATATAGATGAATGGATGAAAATATTAAAGGATGGATGGATGGATGGAAGATTAGTGGATGGGCTCAGTACTAAAACATGGATAAATTAGTGTATGATAGATGGATGGATGGATAGATGGATGAATGTTTTAGCACTAATACACTGATGAATAATGGATGATAGATAAATGGATGAATGACTATTAAAATACTGTAACTATATGGATTGGTTTACTACTAAAACATGGATAAATAAATGGATGGATGACTATATTAACAAACAGTTGTGATGTATAGATGAATAAGGATAGATGAAAAATTTAAAGGACTGATAGATGGATTGATGAATTACTGAAATACTGATAAGTTAATGGGTGGCTAGACGGAGCTATGGTAAGATGGATGGGTGAGAGATGGATAGATGGATGATTAACTATATAAAGTGTGTAAATGAATGAATGGATGGATAAATAAATGGATGGATAAGTATCTTCATAAAATATCAATGTGCGGAGGGTTAGGGAGGGATGGGTGGATGAAAGATGGATGACCCGATGGGTTTATTAATAAAAAATTGATGGATGTGTGCATTTGTACAAATATGATGGATTTACGGTTGGACAGCCGGATGGACTGATGATAAATTTAAATAAACAGGTGAATGAATGAATGCTTATATCGATAAGATTATTGAAACTGGATGGATGATAGATTGATGGATACACAGGCATATAAAAAATGGACTGATCGATGGATAAACAAAAAAATTAATTTACATTAACAGCTGTATAGATAAATGAATGGAAATGTTGGTACATAAATGGATTGATTGGTGTATGGAATGGGTGCATTCACAAAAAAACATTGATGTATGGATGGATGAGTGATGTAAAAAAAAATGGATCGATGGATGAATAAATTCAGTAAATTCAGATGCATGAAATAGTGGACCAGTAGAGGGATATATAAAGAAATTGATATATTTATGGTGGAACAGACTGATAGATAAATGAGCAAATAAACAGATACATAAATAGCTTCACAGATTAATAAAAGATAAAGTTGATAGATAATTTGAGATGGATGGATTAATGAATAAGTCAATAGATACATAAAAATCTGTATAAATAAAATTACTAAAGGAGGGATGGATGGATGGATGGATAGATGGATAGATGGATAAATGAGCAAATAAATAGATACAAAAAAGCTTTACAGATAAATAAATGATAAAGTTGATTGATATTGTGTGTATAGATAAAATTATTGAAAGAGGGATAGATAAATAGATAGATGGATGGTTAAATGAGCGAATAAATAGATACATGAATAGCTTTACACAATGAATAATTAGACTGATAATCAATGGCTGTTTGGATGCACTGATAGTGTAATATGTTGTGCAATAAAGTCCAGAGTAATTATGTTAGTTTGGATGTTTAAGTTGTTTCCTTTATTTCTGGAGATTAAAACATCAAATGTTTTCATGTTACACCTCAGATTAGGTTGATCTGAAAACCTAAAGAAAGAGATATTCTCTTAAGACCTAAATTAGTTTCCAGAGGCGACACCAGAGTGTTTCTACACTGACAAAGAAACAAATACCAGAGCAATGAGCAAACCTCCTCCTCTTTTGTCTGCCCACAATAAAAACACACTCCATGCCCGAGACACTCCCTACATTACATGATCGCTTATTTACGTCATTTATCTCCATGTGACAGAAGCTAAAAAAAAAACATCAGTGCTATTATGGGATGCTTGTTTACCATTTGTTGTCCTTTGGGACAGTGATAAATGGCCAAGAGCAAACATAATGGCTCTGAATCACAGTGCCAACCTGCACTTTGAGAGGCTACAGTCCATATATCTCTAGATTTTTCCCCCAAAAGAACAAACTTTGTTCTGACTGATGGAGGCTCGCAGCATTTCAAACACAATTCAAAAAGAGAAATTATCAAGGAGACACCCAGGACAGTTGAAAGATACTTTAAAGTTATTGAGTTGTCACCATCCAAAAAGCCATCCAGAGTTTTCGAGCAGAGTTTTTAAAGTGCTTTCTGAAGTTTTTATGGCTCTGGAGTGACTTTAAAAATGCCAGATAAAGAAACAAGCTACTGTGACAAGCAGATTATTAACATGTGAAAAAAAAGAGCTGATATTCCTCTGGGAATCAGATCTGATTACATGAGTGCTGAATGCTGGTATTTGTAATTACCGTCTGCTCAGCGATTGTGTCCAAGTCATTCAAATTATCATATAAAATTAACAGAATCAACACTTAAAGCTAAAATTATGTATAACACCCACTTCACAACAGTCTTTGTTTACACAGGCTACACTTCCGCCAAGCAGTCCGGCTCAGTTTGGCTCAGTACAGTGCTTAGATACTGGTGTTTCCACTGTCACATAGTCAAATATGGTGTTCTGTTAGATTATATGGACTCATCCACAGCATCAATTTCACAGAGATAAGGATTGTACTGTATTAACCCTTTAACTTCCAGCTCAACTGTTTGGCAGAGGTCTATTAAATTCAGAAATATCAATGTGTCAAAAAATAACACATCATTGTTTTTGTCAATGTTTTTGGATACAAAAAAATCTGCAAACAAACCAAGAGAAATGATACTTCCTTTGTGTATCATTAAAAAGGTTTTAAAAGTGAAATACTTTTGTTATTATCACCCTCATTTTTAAAAAATACTTAACTTTAATTAAATAATACCATTATTCTTAGAAAATGGTGTGTTTGTCAAACTCGGTATCATCTGTTTGGAGTTATTTTAATTGCTTTTATATTTGCAAACAGTTAGGCCTTTTCTAATTGATTTGTCCCAAAGACTTGAATTTTAAATCATCAGATGATTAACTTTCAAGTTTTTAAACCACTGAATCCCACATCTTGAAAATATCTGTTTTTGGGTTTGTTTGTAGTTTTCTTTGTTCCCTGAAATGGAAAGCAACCCCTGATTTGATGTGTAAAACATTGAATATGCCTGAGTTTATTTTTGACCTCTGCCACACATTTGAGCTGGTAGTAGAAGGGTTAAGCAGGAGGATGTCTACACTTCTAAACAGGCAATAACAATTAAAATATTATTTTGGACTATAATGTCAGATTGTGAGTATTTAGGTTTAAAACAATTTAAAATGGCCTAAATTTTGGATGGACCATGTGTTTACTAAGCCTCATGAGCTGCTATGATGAGGACAAATTTATGATCAGGGTGTCCATAAGTAACTGCAATCATAAAGTATTATTTTTAATCCCTTTGTCTCTGCCTGGATGGATACATCTCTGTATGTAGGTATATGTATATATGCATATTTTATATGTAATGTATTTGAGTATATATGCAAATATGTGTACCTACTAAATGAAAAGTGCGGCTTGAGCCTGGTCTGTTGTAAAGTGTCTTGAGATAACATTTGTTATGAGATGACAGTATACAGTTACATTCTGATCGACTGATTGACCTACATAAGTCTGTCCACTAGAAAGCCCCCCTTATGGGAGGCCTTGTATGTCAGTACCTGGTTTGACTCCCATTGCATTCAGAGTTTCTTTAATTCTTGAAGCCTAGATTCAACGAAGTGCAGGAAAAAAAGACTCTGCAATGATCTCTGTTTTACTTTTACTTATAATTTCAAATAAAAAAAACACCAGTATGAGTAAATAATACTGGTATTACTGACTCTGGTATCTTTTTATTTAGGAAAAAAAGACTTATGTGTGTAAGTTCTCAAATGAAAGTAGAATTGGTCTGTGCAATACTTTAGCCTTTATAATATAAATAAATTATGCCGTTGTGTTCTTTCATGTTTTTGTAATAAATTTGTAATCTCATTTCAAAAAGTTAAATGAATTTCACTGTTGCATGTTTCAGTACAAATTAAAATATGTCCAAATGTCAAGTACATTATGTTGTTTTTCTTGAAGCTCTGTCAGAGAAATTTAATGATCTATATAAATAATGTATGATGCTGTCTGTTTAACAGGAGAAGTCAGGGAGGCTGCTTTTATCACCACTAGATGGCAGCATCAACCAGCACCTCCACCTGTGATCTCACTGAGTAGATGCCTGATAAAGATAGGGTGACCTTCTGAAATATAACGACAACATGGCTGCTACTCCCACTGAATCGATAACACTACTGAGAAAAAAACATTTAGCAGGAAAATGTAGAGAAGCAGAAATACAGAGCATAAAGACGTGCAGAGCTGCTGCACCACAGAGCACAAGGATAGCAGACAGAATCCTAATGCAGAGACTAAACACAGCAGGGTGTCAGGGTCAGAATAAACTGAAGCTCTGAGGATTTCTGTGGGTGAAAACACATCAGATACTTAATGACTGACTGTAGCTGCAACATGACACTTCTCTGTTAGCACGTATCCCCCTCACAGCTACAGTTTGCTACTCCTGCTTCATGAGGACACAGTAAGTTTAATATATAAATGTAAATATTTGAGACAAGAATGGACCAGAGAATACATGAGAGAGGTCAACGACAGAGGTCTTAGGTGAGGGAACGACAACATGGACTGAGAAATCATTTTCAGTTATAGTTTATTGTCCGTCTGTATTTGTCTGTAATGTCTGAAACAATTCAGTCATTACTGTCATCTACAATTATGTGAAGTCAGAATGCAACATTTATTACCTCCACCAAGGAGGTCATGTTATTGCCAGCATCTGTTTGTTTGTTTTTTGTTTATTTGTTTGTTTGTTTCTCTGCTAGTAACATGACTCCAAAAGTTATGGACGGATTTCGCTGAAATTTTCAGAAAATGCCCTGATGGGACAAGGAACAAATGATTAGATTTTAGGAGTGATCGGGATCAGCGTCTGGATCCAGGAATTTTTTAGGAGTTCTTTAACATTGTGAGATAGGCCCATTTTTCGCATTTGTGCATATTACTCCACCAAAAATAGTCAGGGCATTTAAAAAAAAAATAAAGGACAAGTTTCCAACAGTTTCTACATGATATCAAAGACTGATCTGGATCCTGGCAAAATTCTGGATTCTCTGATCCAGAACAAGGAATATGTAGATATCCTTACAATTTTTGCCATAGCAAGGGAACAAATAAAGGCATAGACTTGCAACAAATGGCAAAATATAGCCAAGATAATGTGGAATCTGGAGTGTTCAATCGGATTTGTTGTATTTTCAAAAACGTTGGAGCTAGATCCAGAAGAAAACCGCCATGACAAAAAATGCGATTTTCATGAATAACTACTGAACTAAAATGGATATCATTATGAATCCGATCTCTAATGGTATGTTTTTATGGTCAAGGATTATAAATATTTAGATGAAATAAAGATCGAAAAAATATTTATGGTCAAAATTACAATATGGGTGAGGACTGTGGCGCTGGTGGAGGTCTGCACTCTTTTTTTCCCCCAATATATTTTATTAAACACCAATAAATGCACAGTACAATGTAAAAGACTCCAATTTTTCTAAATTTTCTAATAAAAAGAAACAAACAAACAAGTTAACAAGACCATACAAAACAAACCCATTTTCAACACCAGAACCCCTTACCCACCCATCCCAGTTCCTCACATGTCTGACCAAGCCACATACATACTTACACACATACATACATATCTACCTGCCTATGAATGCATATGTTCCCATACACACAAGCACTCATCCATGTACCTCTATCTGGTTGTTGTTTAATTCCACGTCTACAGAGATTTGCATCAAAGATACAAAGATCCAAGGTAGCTATAAGTGCTTCGTAGTTATATGCCATTGACTACCGTGGTTTGCTTCATGCTTCCCAATGAAGTCTGTACTGATTAACTAATTAAAGGAGGTCTGCACTCTTAAGTGCTTTTCTAGTTGTTTATTTGCTTGGAAGTGCAAGTCAAGGACGAAAATATACAAGCATATTTTGTTAAAAACATAGTTTTTCACTTAATTCATAACAAGTTTAAGAGCAGGTCTTTGATTAAATGTAGCTTAGCTACAGGACAAAGAGCATTTTATCCTAAAAAAGTTATCTTGTGGGCTCCAGTAAGAATAGTTTATTGGTTTACTTTCACTGAAGTACAAGAAAATTTAGTTTTCGTGTTAAAATTTTGTTTAAATACAAAAGTAAAGTTCTTTCTGGTGACTTGGTTAAATATTCCCCAGGAACAGGCAAACCTGAAACTGAATTTTAAACAGAAATGTTTAAGAGTGTCGCCCCTGGAGATGCAGCATCTTTTCAAGAGAGTCCAAACAAAAAAAAGTGCAAAAATACAGCAACACTGGAAAGTCAAGCAGATGGCTCTCTCTTGTCTCAGCCTTCCCAATCAAGTATGGATAATTTAAAAATGCTTTAAGTACAAAGAATAAAATAATTACTTAATTTATATCGCTTAAGTATCAGTAAAAGTGCAGTTAATCTGCTAAATACTGCTCAGGCAGGGGTGCTCTAAGGTGAGGAAAGCTGGGACCCTGTGGCTACTGGGGACCAAAATATTTCTTAAAAAAAGAATTTCTTATAAATAAATTATAAACTTGTTAAAAAATGGAAAGACTTTGAAATTGTATTTTGTTTTAAATGCAAATAGGCATCATCAACGTCACCTCTCCAGTGAGGAAAGATTGAAAGAGGAACTGCTGGATGCTTAAAAGTGTTTCTTTAATGAAATATTGCTCAAGCTCCATAATACAGGTTATTCAAGAAATATGTTTCAAAGACAAGTAGAAAGTTTTTGTTTATCTGAAAATATATACCGGTATTTCTTAGCATGAGTAAAACGTTATTGTCTTCAATGAAATTAGGCTCTAGTGTAAACAGTAGAGAGACTTAGAAATATTCCTCAAGGGCTGGAAAAGTTATTGTTTAGTTGATAAATACAGCTGAATTTCCAGTAAAAGTTTATTTTCTTTAACAAAATATTCTTCAGATAGAACAGTATCATGGTTTCCCTAAGAACCTTGCCCAAGTAATAGTCCATTTTCTTGGTTTTCAAGCACATTTAAAAACTGTTTCTTTGATAAAAGCTGAAACAGCTCAAGTTCAACTTAAGGTAACGTTTCTCTGATAAAATATGCTTCAGTACAAACAACTTCAGTTTATTGGATAAAAATGACTCAAGGTGAAATAGCTCTTCTTGCATCAACTCAAGTAAAAGGAATGAGCACTAAATTTTTAAGTTATATTGAAATTATTCACTAAATTTATTGAGCATTTTCAGTATTTTTTTGTGTTTCATGCTAAATGGACAACAGCTGGAGTGTGTGAGTCGACCACTTATTTGTTTCTAATTCAGGTTGAAAAGGTTAATATGCTCATTAATTGTTTAACGCTCAACAATAGTTTTCATTAGCGTGCCCCAAACACTAATATTTAGCAGGGGCTCTGTGATTGGCCTGTTGCTAAAGAGAATAAACAGTCACAGCCTAATGAGAAAATAATATGTCGTTAATTTTGACTGTTTGCTTTCCAGTGCCTTCAGTGTGACCCGTATTACTCAACTAATAATCTGCTTTGGCATCTGCTCTTCCACTCACTCACGCATTAACACAGATGAAGAAATCATTAAATATGAATCAAATCTTGAGAGCAGTGAAATAGTTTTTGATGAGGAATAAACACAGATGTGTTTTTCATTTCATCTGATGCCTGATGATGACAGAGCGCTGTTGTTCAAACTCAGGACAGAATACATTTGGTGAAAAGTAAAACACAGGTCCACAATCTGGGGACTGATCTGCAGTTATGGAGAGCTCTATCGGCTTCAGTGAGAACATCACACCCGGGTCAACCCTCTGATTTCAGGACGTCGGCATAACGTCCCCACAGCATAACATCATGCCCGCCCTCTCCGTCTGTGACTAACATGACTCTTTGCCATCTCAGCAACAAACTCCGGTGGGCTTTACATGAGTACAAATTTGTAAGACTCCGGTAAAATAAACTATCGATCTGGTGATATTGCCACACGGAGACGCGTATTTGTCCATGACTCCGCATCATTGAAAACGGGTCTGCAGGTGGATATCTGCGTGTAGTGCTCTGATAAATGTTCATCATGATTGTTTTTGTTTCTGATTGCACTACAAGCATTGATAAGTGACTGTTAATTTTTCATGTTATTCACAGTAAATTTGTTGCTGGAGAATAAATATTAAAATGCATAAATAATTTTATTTTAAAAAACGTACATTTACAAGCAGTTCATGTAGTTCATGTAGGACTGGTTTATCTTTAAAAGCTCGGACTTAATATTTTGTTTTATCGGAAAATGTGTGATGACCGGTGAGAGACTGTTTCCGGGTGAACTGGAGAGAGAGACGGGAAGTAGAAAAAAATAGCGTCGAAGAGACCACGTTGTGGAATGAGAGAGAGAGATTTTCATCGCTGCAGAGGGAGTTTTGGAAAAGTTTTGGAAGTGTTTTCCTGTTACCTTCACGCTGAGTTGTGCGTGTGTTCTTCACGTCTCCTTTTACCTGACGAGACGGAGCGGGTGCTGAGGAACTGGTCAGCCAACGTGGCCGCCGCCATCTCGAGGAGAAGCAGGTCCGCAGCAGCAGCAGCAGAGGACGAGGGGAGAGGAGCAGCAGAGGACGAGGGGAGAAGCGGGTCCGCAGCAGCAGAGGACGAGAGGAGCCGCCGCGAACGAGAGGCCGCGGAGGAGAGGAGCCGCCGAGGACGAGAGGCCGATACCTGTGTTTGAGGACCGTGGTTTGGAGCACGGCCATCACCTGGCAAGCCATCTTTACTGTGCTGTTTGGATGCAATGGAGGATCCGGTCTGGTAGGAGCCATGTTTTCATTCACGATAAAGAAGTGAGTATTTACTCATCTCAGAGCTCCAACTATAAGCGCGCCAACGGTCTGGTACCAGAAACTGAGTCTAGAAAATCCCGGGTAATGAGGTCATGTTGTATTTCATCCTAAATTTTCCATTCACAATCGAATGTGGGAATGTTGTTTATTATTAAACGTTTGGAATATGATTATCTGTACTGATGTGTATTTGTTTATGGGTAAAGTGGTAATTTGGCTTCATATGCATGGGAGTTTCTTTTGCTCGAATTCCTCACAGTACAACTAAGTGTTTTTCTTCTGACTGGACCTTTCTGCACCCTAGACACAGTGATTAGATTATTATACTGTCCAGTACCTTTTTGATGTTTTCAAGTAGACTCCTTACTAGCTCTGTCTCCCATGCTAAGGGTTAATTCTGAGGTTTTAAGTGTAAACACAAAACTAGGGCTGTATAGGAGGGCTACATGCGTATTCGTCTTCATGCCGTAGTTGGTAAACAGATAAGTTCGGAAAAGACGGTGACCTCATAGCACCCCTCCTCCTCCCTGCCCCCCAACCCACGCTGTCACACACACCAACAACAACAACAATGGTGGCAGCCGGGCTGATTCTGATCTTGTTCCAGCAGATACAAATATTGCTACGACTTTTATACCAACATTTGCTCACAGAACACCAACAACACCAGCTACGGCAACAACAGCAACAAGTGCTCATGCAGAGACGCAGCATGTTACGCGTGCATGAGCACTTGTTGACGTGGAATCCACCTCGGAGCAGAACCAGACGGGCAACCCAACAGGATTTTGCGTGGATTTTGCGTTGTCATGTAAATGCACAAGCCTATGTACAATACGATGTGTAAACAGCGATACATGTTTTAATGCCGACGCCAAGACAATACGGGGCCGTCCTCGTGTGAGAAGGGCCTCCGTCTGCCTTTGTAGTATTAGTGCCGAGTTTGTACATTTTTGAAGAGTAAAAGTACAAAGTAAAGAAAACCACGTCCACGGCCTCCATGCTCCTTTCCATTGTTTACATGGAGGGCCTATGTCACGCTTGATCCGCCAGAGGAAAAACACAGCCATGCAGCTCGTCTGCTGCAGATTAGACTTTAGTCTGCTGACAGTGGGTAGAGAGTCACTTGCCGATTGTTTGCAGGTTAACCCAGTTGAAAAACCCTGCATTGACCTGCTAATTTTAGTGTGAAAGCGGTAACAAAGAAAGCAGTTTTTCCCCCAACCAGAATAGGCATTTGTGTAAAGTCTAATTTAAACCTCCTCTGGACTTTTCGAGATATCATTAATTTCCCTAAGCAAGAAAAAAAGTGAAAATGTGGCTGAATGAACCTGACTTTTGGCCTCTGAAAACTATCCTGTTGTCCTGTTGTCAGGCTGAACTTTAGGGCAAAAGTAAGGGAGCACCCTTTTACTGTTTTTGAAATGCTGTGTTCTCGGTGATGGTCTGGGCGGGTGGACGTACAGACTTACATCCTGCAGTCTGTGAGCCCGAGCTGTTTCCAGTGCAGAGGTATAACAACTTTTACTTAACTGAATTAAACCATTGACATCTGAGTGACTTTGAATAAATTAATAGTTCTGTGGTCTCTGCAGGTTTAGTCATCTCCTCAAATGTTCGTTTTACAGGAATGATGCAGAGCCTTTGGCAGCAGACTGACTTTAATCTAGCCGTTCCCCTAAACCATCCCTTTGTGGTTTCACCTGACAAATATCATTTAAACTCTGACTTTTCAGTGCAGCCTTGCAGACAGTGGAGTCCTACTTGGAGCGAAGCACCGAAATTGGAGCCCTCTGCAGAGATGACCTAAGCCTCCAGCCATGAGCTGAACGTCTGCTGTCCTAAAATTCACTTTGACACAGACAGACAAGAGGAAGCAGGAAGAACGCATCACTCACAGGATGAATCAGACCTGTGAGAAAATATCCTCAAAGATCCACAGAGGAGCTCATCAATTTAATTTCATTACTCCTTGGACATTAATTGGAGGCTCAGTGAATATAATCTATGTTGGACATTATTCCAAGGACTTATCTTCTTGATCTGATCCCAACATTTTTCAATGTCTTCATATGTCAGTTTCTTTTTTTTTTTTACAAGGTCAAAGTCTGAGGATTTTTCCCTCTTGACAATCAGGTCAGAATGTATCATCTCTAAACGCTCTACAGCAGGGATCATCAACCACATTTGTTCAAGGGCCATTTTTTTCTTGGCATATGCTATGGGGGTCAGAAAACAGTGATAATAATTACAAAACAATTAAAAGGAAATATTTTGGTCCACTTACAATATTATTTATCAGCCCCATTCACCTGTCCTGAAGCACAAACATGGGGTCTCAAATAGCTTGGGGTATTTAGAGACAAAATCTATCATCAAAAAAACACATTTTCAGTCTGCACATGTTCTCATTTTGGTAACATGGCAGATCATAAGGGCCAAAAAGAAAGAAAAACTGAGAAGAAAAGAAAATTAAATGCTGAATATTTTTTTAATGTCTGAGAAAAAGTCAGAATTCTGAGATTGAATTTAGAATTATTGGGGAAAAAAAGTAGAAAAAAGGAAAGAATTATGTCATTCTTTATTTCAGAATGAAACATTTAATTTAAGAATTCTGACGTTTTCTTAACCTTCTGATTTCTTTCAGTCATAAAAAGTTTGATCCTTAAATAGACAATCATAATACTCAGAGGGCCAGATGTAAAGCTTTGAAGGGCCTGATGTGGCCCCTGGGCCGCCAGTTGGTGATCACTGCTCTACAGTTTAAAGGGCAGAGGCCAAAACCACTAACAACTTGGTGTGAAGATACCTAATCTATTCCCCTTTTTCATGTCTTAAATCTTGAGAGTCTTGCATCAAATGCAGTCAGTGCTCATCCAAACAGTCCAAAGTGAGTTTAAAGGCAAAGTTTGGATATTTTGAAGTGGGGTTGCAAGAGGCCCACGGCACTCGTAAATATCAGTAAAGGAACTTTCTAACTTTATCTGGAGACAGTAGATAGTACATAGCAGTACATGGTGCCAACAAAAGCCTCATGATTGACAATTTGGAGGCTAAAACTACTCAAAATACTGTTTGCTCGACAATAGACTACAGTAAGATTAGTTGTGAGTACGAGAGGATATCTTTATGAACCTGAAGCTCTTAAGCAGGCTGAGTCACAAGTAGAGAGAGACAGATACAGAATGGAGCAGGAGGACAGATCACAAGTTACCTGGTGGGGCAGATGCATTAACTGTGCGCCCATGTCTGCAAACTCAGAGGTCCATTGCTACAACAAATGGGGCATAGAGGCACAGCACAGCATCTCCTGGAGCTTTCAACAGAGCTCTTTTTGGTTAATCTGTCATCATGTATCGTAGTCCTGATCAGTGAAATGGGCAAACACAACACTTTGTCACTGAGGAGAGGTGAGTCCTGATGATCTAACGATTTGCTGGAGGGATACGTAATCCTTTGTTGCATCACAGGTACGGGAGCTTTGTCGAAGAAATGTTGAATGCTATAGAGAATCTTACTTTAGTGTATTGTCAATCCATTATATTTTTTTAATAAGTTTTAACCTACAAATGTGTTAATTACGAGGCTTTCTGTGGTACTGCATACTGCTATGTACAGGCTACCATCCACCCCAAGATATCATCCCCACCCACGTCAGTTTCTTCTGACGTTCATATTAGCTAGTATTTGGCCTCTAGAGCAACCCTACTTCAATACATCCACATGTATTCTTTATGACTGGAATATTTGTCATATTCAAAGATTCAAGATGAAAAAGAAGCTCTGGACCCACTTTAAATAAAGCAATGAAAGTCTGAGCCTCATTTGTACGTTGAAGTACTGTAAGCATCACTGTTCACACATACCTCATCAAACTGCTCACAGAGGGATGGACTGGAGCCAGACCTCAAAGTTTTAAATGCATCATTCTACAGACAAACATAATATGCAGAGTGCAACGTCACCTTAATGCAATGACATCCAGAAATCCCAGGAACAGACCCCATGCAGAGCGCGAGCCATCACCTCAGCAAACAATTTTGTGACTCATATGAGCATTAGACAAGAGGGGAGGCTCAGTGCTGTCTGTTTATTCCTGTGTAGGTTCATCCAGAAACATTTCACTTATAAATGACATATCTCAAGAACACTCCCAAGGATTTTATGAAGACCTAAAACACACATCCACTCTGACATGTAGGATGATGCTGATTAGACTTTAGAGGTCAAAGCTCGATGGTAAAATGTTTCTTTATTCTGCACAAGTACAGTGTTTCGAATTTATATATCTCAAGAATACAATAAGTCATGGGATGTATGTTATCTCTTGCTTAAATGTTTAATAAAAAGAATACTCAAAAATAGATGAGTCAGCATTTAAAGGTGTAGTCAGCGATCTTCTAAATATCTAATCTAATGCGGTATTTGTCAAATTCACCGTATTTCTCCTCTCCATCCACAAGATGTCACCACTGACAGCATGTTGGAAAAAAAGTCCGGTTTCAATACACAGCCTTGGCTCTGAATTTCAGCCGGTAAATACTGTGGCTCAGGCCGAGTTACCAAAACAGGGTACACCCCCCCACATCCAGGGGGCAATCATACTCATGCGCAGATCAGACAGAGGGGGAGTAGTGGGTTGCGTAGCACGCGCAGTTAGCGTAAGAGAGAGATACAATAGGCGCAGTAGCAATGGCTGAAAAACAGCCCAAAAGAAAAAGGTCAGAGGAGCAGAAAGTGAAAAAGAAGGGCTATGACCATGAAAGAGTGAGAACCCGGGTCAACATTGGTGTTGCTTTCCGACAGTGGAGGTAACTCCACCAATTGAAAGACCTGAAAACAGACGCGTATGTCGCCGTCTTTCTGTTGGACAGGTAAGCAACATTAGCTTTGTGGTGCTTCAAATAACAGTAACAGCCCTCGGGCATTCATCTTATTGTCTAATCTGCCAAAATGTACTGTTGTCGTGATGTTATCAATATTGTCAGTCGAGTTGTCTGACAAGTCGGGGTTACCTTAGCTACGTTGGTCAGCTACGCAGTTTCTACGGCCGTTTCCATGACGATGCACGTCCATCAGCTTTCGGGGGTGGAGCGAGGGGTGAGGTATGAAGGGAGAGGCGGGTCTAAATTTGTTTTTATAAACAACCTCTTCACTCATTTTCTCCCATATCGCTGACTACACCTTTAAAGGTCTATGTCCTGCTGTGTTTGACCATTTACATCATGTCTTAGGTGTCTATAGGCAAAGATTTTATTTAAGTTGAAGAAAAAAAGGCAACAGTTAATTTCTATGGAGGATCAGATTCCTTATGTGTAAATATGGCATCTCAAAGTCTGCACACAGCCCACTCTGTTGGATGTGTTAACTGAATAGGTGTTGTAGGTCAAAAGTGAAGGTCACTCTGACTTCAACTCTAAGTTGAAAATATTCTCCACACTAACTAGGAAAAATGTAATCAATCACACTACTACTCAAATTTTATTGACACAACTTCCTCATCCTCCATCAATCCGTCCTTTGTCTTTACCATTGTCCCTTTCCAGTCACAGGGACAAGAGGCAGGTACACCCTGAGCCTGTTGCTGGCCAATCACAGTGCCACACAGAGAGGCAACCATGGTGTGGTGTGCTTTTCTTGCAACCTGCAAGAAAAGCACACCACATGTGCCACCAAGCTGCCCTATTTATCGTTAATGCTCAATAAAAATCTAAAGTGGATGTCAAGCCGAAAAAGACAAGTCCTTCTTAAAATTGCTCCACTTCAAGTGTTGCTGCTGCTATTTGATATACTTTATAAAGTTGTTAATATGTGGATTCAAACAGCCCTGTAACACTACAACAACACCATGAAGGCTTTCTGTGGTTTCTTATGTTTGCTCGCAGAGAAATGTAATACTTTGGGTAAACAGAGAAAATCCTTCACCTCCTTAGAGCAACATGTTTTTGGTTTGAGATCTTAGTGATTTGTGTTACTTTGAGCCAAATTTAAGATTTAAAAGATGCCATAAATTCAGGATTACTCTCAATGCCAGAATGTTCAGATTTACAGTGATGTGGAACAGAAAGGCCACTGGCTCACCTCTGCAGGATCTTTAATCTTCCCCTTCTCTACCTCTACACTCAATTGTAGGAATATTTGCCCGGTGATTAGATAATCCTCCATAAATGAGCTTTTGACATGCCCAGATAACTTTTATGGTTCCAGGAGACGTCTCAAAGGCTCGGTTTTTATGTGAAAACCTGCAGTCCGTCAGGGTGCTGGTGACAAATGGAAAAAGTTGCGTATTCAGCACCTCTTCATTGTGGGAGTGAAAGAATAGGAAAAGCTTTGTTTCATGACACAAGCCCGCAGAGTTTACTTCATGTGCTCCTTTTTATGGTTACCGTAGAAACCTTAATCCACATCATTCAGCTGTGCAGAGTGTGTTTCTGAGAGGAAGTTTGGATTTCAAAGGGTGTTTACGACTGAGGTTAGAAAGGTATTTTTCCTTGAGATTTTTACGTAACAGAGGGGGAACATCTCTCTAAGAAAAACAACAAGGAAAATGAATTACAAGACCAGAAAACCACAGAATCAATAAATCAGACCAAGGCGCATGAAACTCCAACGTACAAAGTTTATTATATAACAAGAAGTCTGAAGTACGAAGCCTGAAATAAAATAAATGAATGACCAAACAGTAATAAAGGTTTTAATAGGATGTGGGCACGAAGGCTGCTGCAGATGTTATATGCTGTTTAAACTTTAATGGACAATTCTACTAATTTAGAAAACAACACAAGCATACGGTCACAGTGGGCAGAATTTTAACACAGATGTTACGCAACTCTGCAGGGGTGGGAAACTGGCAGCCTGGGGGCCACATACAGCCCGCTGCCTCACTCACTGTGGCCCTTCAGTCTCTCCCAACAATCAGCAAAAAGCTAACGTGAAGAAAGCAAACAGAATCTTTCAAGTAACCTCAAACAGTTTTTTATCATTCTGCTTTGTTTTTGTTTGTTTTTAGAAAACAGTACTACTAGTCACCTTCCATGTTGGAAAGCGGATTTTATAAAGTTTTTCCCCAGACTAAAGTACAAAAATGATTCCTGATCAGGATGATACAATTTTCTTCATCCAGTACTGGAGCATTTTCTTCATTTCCTGAAAAGAAATTTTGGAGATAGATTTATGCCTGACATCAATAATTTCTCATATATTTCTGTGTATACTTAGATTGCTGGTGTATGTTTTGTTTATTGCAAATATTTTAAGAACACTCTCTGTTGTAATTGTTCCTCTAAATCTCTTTTATACAGGTACATCTCAAAAAATTAGAATATCATGAAAAAGTTCAATGTTTTTAATCACTCACTTCAGAATGTGAAACCCATATACTATATAGATTCATTACAGTGAATCATTTCAAACATTTATTGCTTGAAATTTTGGTAATTCTGAAATGAGTGATAAAAATATCGAACTTTTTCATGATATTTTAATTTTTTGAGATGTACCTGTACAGCACAAGAGTGTAATGTAGGAGCTATTGTATCCTGTTTGAAAATAAATAGTAAAGGTGAAGTATTTGTACTTCAGAAACTGTTACCTACTTGTTTTATTGCATTTAACAAGAGGGCGTAAATTGGCCTTAATTCAGAAACAGGCTCATGAAATCATCAATATTATTTACTAAAAGAAAAAGAATTAAAAGAAGATAAACTTTAATAATCCCCTGGGGGAAATTCAATAATGTATTCCGTTATTGTTCAGACACACTTTACACACTTAAAGCTGGTGTCTACGATTTGAAACCGCAGCCTGCCCCTCCTTCCCTCACCTCTCCCCTCCGTGTTACAAGATCCCGCCCCCAGCTCGTGTCGGCTCATATAAGCCCCCTCCGGCAGAGCTACGAGCAACTAGCACAATATATCAGCAGCAAACTCAATCAAAAACAGCTCAGCTCAACTGAAAGTATCAAACACGACAGACATCTCCCTTATAACACACAGCAGTAGCCATTTCAACTGGACCGGCGGCAATGCGGGTTTGGCGCCGCCAGAGCGGAGCCGAGTGTGGGGGAGGATTTATCTTTCTCAGCCTGTCCTCCCCAGCTCAGCTTACAGTGCTAACGATTAGCGGCTAACAGGCTAACCCGCTCCCCTACAACTTATTAGCCCGTACAGGCACAAACTAACCAGAGTTATTCAGCAGACATCTCCCACTGTAGTAAACAAAGCCATCACCTGATCAACCAGGGCGTAAAGCGGCCGATGCTGAAGGTCTGACGGCCGGCTGAGGCTATTAAGTTAGCCGTTAGCCCGCTAACAGGCCTCCACCCGCGGCCAGAGCTGCGTTGAGCCTGTGTCAGTGGGAGGCGGATTCCGGGTTCGGCGCTAGGCTTTCCCGGCTCCATGATAGTTCAGTAGCTAACGCTGCTAGCTGCTCACCGGAGGTAGAGGGGAGGAGGCGGGACCATGGGCAAGATGCTGCGTACTGCGTAGTGAGGGAGACGAGGGAGAGGGGAGAGGAGAAGGGTGGTCTGCAGCCAGACTGTCTTGGGAGAGGGAGGCGGATTCCCGGGTTCGGCGCTAGGCTTTTCCGGCTCCATGATAGTTCAGTAGCTAACGCTGCTAGCTGCCCACCGGAGGTAGAGGGGAGGAGGCGGGACCATGGGCAAGATGCTGCGTACTGCGTAGTGAGAGAGACGAGGATTGGATGGACTCATGGACTAACTCACGGACCAATTAATAGTTGCAGGTTCTTAGGCTTGATTGGTCAGCTAGTATGCAGCTTTTCAGCGGATATACTGAATGGATTTTTTTCATTCTTTTTGGTCTTTATACTGTGTAGATAGGACCATAGGACCATAACAGCCTTATAAACGGTGTTATTAATATGTACAAAGCTTCCAAATCGTAGACCATAGCTTTAAGCTGAAATCGACAGGTACAAACAGGTCCTACAATCATGTACTAACAGAGAAATGTCAGAGAGATGGCTTAGTGCTGCTGGAGAAACACTACTTGATCAAGGGAACTTTGTCCATGAAGTCACTCGGCACCTCTCCAGCTAACAAACCCACCTCCAAACATGGAATAGTTCAGGCTTGAACTGCCACCCACCGATCTCCAATCAAAGTATTTTGGACTGAGCTAAAAACAAAACAAATATGTTTATAAATGTCGGTATGAGTATTATTTATGATAAATGTATATTTGCTATTTTTGTTTGTTAATTTATTTAAAGTATTTGACAGCTTGTTATGATGTGTGCAGTACGGTTCAGTGTGGCCTTCTCAGTAATTGAGGTTCTTATCTCTGGTCATAGGATGAAAATATTCAATATTTTTTCTTAAGCCTCACAGTGCAGCCATGTAAATGTAATGCAGCAAAGCTCCATCATCATAACACCTCAAGATACTCACATTAATTCTGCTGGGGCATGATATGTCACATTTCTTGGTACAATACACGCTTTGATGAGCACAAGAGAATGTAGCATAGTGGATGTTTCACACACATACAGCGTAGAGGAACACTATGCTGAGTTATTTCTCTCTGGCATCACATATCACTGATACAGTGAAACACATCAAGTGTCAACACATCAAGCAGGACAGTGCATGCTAAACTGGGTTATCTGGTCCCCCTAACTTAACCCTAACATTAAGGTTTTAGTCATTTGTGTTATTTAGCTGCATTATTAGCTGCGATATTAGCATGATCTCCCTATCCATGATCAATACATCTACAGTATCTATTTTTTTATTACCACATAGGCATGAGGTCCCTCCTGAAAATGGGATGTCACATCTCAAGAGGCCTTTAACACATTTATATTTAATGGAGACAAATATGGTTGGGATGCACTTGTGGTCTGAGCACCCATGAGCTCGTCACTACCATAAATTCTTATTTTCAGTAAGAATATCATTGATTATACTACTAGAAAATTATCACCACAACCATTCAAACATGAGGACCCTTCTGAAAACGAGATGTAGCATCTCAAGAGGCTACCCTCTAATAAATCAGATGGCAGGTCTATGGTTCATGAACCTGTCCCTAACTTTAGTTCTTATTCTAGTCCACTTGTCTCTTCTTACCTCCCTTCCTTTGCCCACACACCCAACACAGCATCGTGTGGATTTACTGTTCATCATGAGACTGGGATCCACATTCAAGATTTCCTGCTGCTTAACAGAAAGTTTTTTCTTGCCGCCATGATGGAGGGATTCATGATTGGCTATATGGATTCATGTTGGGTGATGTATATATTTGTATATATATGTATATTTTTTTTATGAATATATGTATCTATGCATATATGTGTATCCACAAAATGAAGACTTCTTGCTCTATTGTAAAGTGTCTTGAGATAACACTTGTTATGAATTGGTGCTATACAAATGTTGGTTGGTTGGTTGGTTGGTTGGTTTAGGTTTAAAGGTTTACTTATGGTGCTGTTAGTGTCACAAAACTATTTGTATGTGCAACAAAGGTCTGTACACAAATCAACAAATGCATGTTACTCTGCTAATGTTTAAAACGTTTGCAAATGTGAAATTAAAGTTTCAAAAATGCATCGGTGTGCATGCACAGGTCTGAAAAAAAAATGTTCAGCTCAACAGTGTGCAGTCACCAATATTTGCATTTTTTCACTTAGCTAATCTTTGCATATGTGTTACTATGAGCAGATCTGTTAATGCTTTTTAAAATAGTTTTTAGACAAAGAATGTGCTGAATCTGTTGTCGAGGAAGCAAAACTCTGTGATCACAGGCTTCAGAATATCATAACATGGTGAGCCTCACAGGGCAGATACTTGAGATTTGGTTTGCACAATATAACATGTTTTTAGTGCTCTTTATGAAAAAGATGTTGTCCTTCACTCAATAAAACACTGAAATTTGCATTATGTTTGAGCATTGCTCTCATTTTCCTTGCCAGACATGCATTTGACAATTATTTCAAGACTGTGGGTAGGCACAGCAGTCAAAGTGAATTTTCTGGAGTTCAAGTAAATACAGGTGACACTCTCTCTAGTTTGAATTTACAAGGTTTTGATGGTTGACTCTGTTTCAGAAACCATAAAATAATAAAATAGAAAAGGTGTAAGGAATAAATTAAATGTGCTCCATGGGATTTAACCATGAGCTGAAATTATTTTCTTTGGAGGCAGAAAAATCTGAGGGCTTTTCTTTTTATTTCCTCTGGCAGGTGCTCCTGATCCTGCTCCAGTGTGGACACACTTTTACTCAGCCTCACAGGTTGTTCACCGAAAAGCCATAAATGTTACATGGGTGAGGTTACTGTCGAGTCAGAATTGAAAACTGACAAAATGGTTGCTTCTAATTTAATTTCATGTCAGTTTTTATCATAAGGACTCCAGTTGAAACTACAAACTACTATCTTGCAAAATGCCGTATCAGCTGCATACAGCGTAGAAGTTTTCCTGCGGACATCACTCTGTAGATTTATGTGGCACTATGACCATGACTGTCATGAGTTTAAGAAACTCTGACTCTAAATAAGCAGAAAATCCAGTGAAGCTAAAGAGGAGATGTCAGGGTCAGAGCCTTTGACAAACATCACCATGCCCGTCAGTTAAATTTGGTGTTCGTCATGAACTGGAGATAAAGAGGCAACAAGTGGAGAGTGGAGCTGCATGGTTGTGCAGCATGTGGTGCTTGTGCCTCACAGCAAGAAGGTTGTGAGTTTGACTACCTAGTTAAGCAGGCACTCTCTATTTTAAGTGAATTTGAGACTTTTTATCAATGGTGTTGGAGTACCAAGACCTGCTGTAGCAGCAGCACATATGTATATAATGTTCGTTGAGTAACACCACAATATGTTTGCACAGTGTTCAGTAGTGCCAAGTTATGTGAGGTTAAAGGTCCCCTCAGTTGAAAGTATGACTAGGTATATAGTATTTTATGTAAGATACTAATACAATATGTATTATGGGTCTGTGCAAGTTATTTCATTCCAATGTCTAATCAAATCTAATAGGAAAGGGTATTATTATTTTTAAGACAGCAAAATTTGGAAAATGTCAAAATTTCAACACACAGTAAAGCTTGACCGATCACATTTTTATATGAAAGTTTATTATCAATCTTACAAAGACAAAGTTTATAATATCCTCTACCTTCTAATTCTGTTGCTGCAAAAGGCGTTCCTTTAAAGGCTTCAGGATTACGAAAAAATTGCAGAGTTTCAAAACATAAATCCATCTTTTAAAAAAGTAACCATCTGAGAATGACTGTATTAGACTATTAACACTGTTGGTCCTGTTTGATCAAGTTTGGTATTATTTAAGTCTCTTATTGATTTTGACAATTCACATAAATAAACAATAAATGAATCATTACACTGTGGAATTGAAATACTGGTCCCATTGATCTTTAAGACAGATGGTACAGATGTAATCCATACAGATGAAGCAACTAAAAGTGTCCCCAGTGTCCTAGGGAAAATCTTGGCTGGTCCATGACAGGAAAGTGCTAATACCTGCCCCCCCTCATGGTTGTAACGATTCTGCTACTCTGCAGAAATCCAAAACAAAAGCAAATCAGATGATGCTTATGCTTAATTTTACACATTTTTTATGACATCAAGAGCCACAAAAGACCCTTAAAGTGGCTTCAGTTAAGGTTTTGTATATAAAGTTTGGCCAGGAGCTAAAACAACCAGAGGAAATTAAGAAACAAACTGGAAAGAGGACACAAATTAAGGTCTGTGTGCAGAACACAGTCTGTAACTTCCACATATGCTGGGAAGCAGTTCTGTAGAAAATGTGAAAGACTAATATTTGGTAAAGGAGACTCTTTCCCACAGTCAAATTTCTGTCTCAGTGGAGCACAATGTGGGCATTAATAGTGTCGTCCCCAGGCAGACGGTGGCGGAGATGGGCTCGTTCCAGCGGCCTGGCAGCCGTGCAGACAGTTAGGATACTCACACAGAACCCCTGCCACCATTCATGTAGCTGCACGATCCACGGATTACCGCCCCGGCTCTGCCGTCCTGCCAGCTACCACACAAATTACTTACAGCATGTGGAAGGCATGCGTGCATACAGACCTCGTAAGTGACCACGTGGCAGCGATTAAAGAGACACTGAAGGAAGTCCATTGTTCTGCTTTTGAATTGAAGTTTTAAATCACCACTATTCACTGTAACACATTAGCAGCTTTAATCAAAGTGTTTTAGTAGCTGCACTGTTTTATTAGTCGCTCCACTTACACCTGGAGTTTTACAGTTCCTCTTAAAGATTTTAATCCTGGGTCAAAGTGATTTAAATCCTCTCTAAGAGCTGCAAAGAGGATCAAGTCACCCTGAAGAACTGATGATTATTTTCAATTCAAACTTATTAGACAACAAATTCACATCCATATGCCTTTTTGAGTATAATTCAGGGAGAAACATTAACGAGTAATCCAATCTGTGAGTGCTGCTATCATGTGAGTGTTGAATAGTGAACAGTGTAACCGTTTAAGTTTCATACGCAGACCCCCCCCACCCCCCACCCCCCCACTGTGACCTTTTCCTGGGGCTAATAATGTGTTCTTGTGTAATTACAGGCTGCAGACCCCTGCAACGCTGCAGTAAAAGCATAAACTTCATTAAAGGGCAGCCATGGCCCCTTTCAGCACCAACATCACTCCTCTTACTCTAACGCTGGGCAGACAGTGCGTCCTTTGACAGCATGAAGAGTCAGAACAGTTGATGCAGTATTTCAGCAGGTATGTGAGCATGAAGGAAAGGCAAACAGTGCTAAATTAAATCATCATGGCCTCATTTAGTCCAGTGTACATATGATTATCCACCTCTTACTAGTCTGCTGGGATTATGTATTCTTGAAATTTTAGTTGAAGCTTCAGGGCTCGTGCCAACAGCTGCTGATTTCTGCTCTGGCAGATCTTACGACCTTAGTTTGGGAGCTTGAAATTACTTCTGCCTTCCTGAAATAGCTCTGAGTGCTTTATATTTGCACTTCTACATGGAGTTTGTTTGGATGCCAAACTGCACTGCTTGTGAAGTTGTCATCAAATCAACAGGAGCTGCTGAAGCTGTCTGTTCTCAATTATTCAGTGACACATTTACTATTTTACGGTCATGATTTTAGAAATAAGATGAAATAATAACTGGTAAGCGCAAAAATAAATGTAACATCCAACTACTGACTCAGCTGACTACAATAGACTGCTCCCTTGAAGGCTTTAAAGAGGTCTAACTCAATGAACTCAATGAAGTTGGGACATTTTATAATACATTAATCCAGACAGAATTCAATGATCTGCAAATCCTTTATGAATTGTATTGAGTTCACTACAAAGACATGATATTTAATGTGTATTTTTTTGCAAATACTCGCCCCCATTGTTACTTTATTAGCAAGCATTAGATTTACTCTTACTTGAAATCAATGCAAAAAGGTTTCCAGATACAGTATGCTTGGTTAAAGGGATTGCTCAAGTTTTCTGAAGTGTGATTGCCCGAGTTAATATAATTTCCACAAAAGAATTTGTCCTGTTTGTCTCTAAGGGAGCTTGTTAGTTAGCAGTTATTTACAATATACTGTACAGCCATCAATGGTGTTAGAGAAGCCTCATAGTTAACCCCACTTTAAGATTAAAATGACATAAAAACAACTTTGGCTTACCAAGGGCAACAGTAAAACCTTTAACACCATGTCACTGTAAAGAATCTACCTGTAGTAAGTCTAGTCGAGTCGAGTCGAGACAATGTGTTTTTTTGGGTAGTTTAAACCCCTTAAAGCCTCTTGTATTATATTTGATACATATTTTTGGGATACTTCTAAGCAATTTGATCAACAAATTACTAAAAAAACACATCTAAGTACAATCAGATGAATGACAAAAATTGTCCTCAAGAGAATTATCAGTTGTCGAAAAACACCTAATGTATCAAATGAGATACAAAAAATATTCATTTTCTATAGCCAGCTATCCCTTTCAGGGTTACAGGGGCTGGAGCCTATCCCAGCTACCATCGGGCGAGAGGCGGGGTACACCCTGAAGTGGTGGCCAGTCGATAGCAGGGCAACATAGAGAGACAAACAACCATTCACGCTCACACTCATACCTAAGGGCAATTTAGAGTTACCAATTAACCTAATAAGCAGGTTTTTAGTCTGTGGGAGGAAGCCGGAGTGCCAGAGAGAACCCACGCATGTACAGGAAGAACATGCAAACTTCACACAGAAAGGCCCTCCAGACCCGGGAATCAAACCGGGAACCTTCTTGCTGTGAGGCACGTGCTCTACCAGCTGCGCCACCATGCTGCCCATACAATAAATATATTTATTTCAAACTTTAGGGATTTTTTGACTTCTGGAGGGATTTCAGTAGAAAATGTAATAAACATTTCACCCCCAAAAGTTAGAATTGACATTGACTGGTGGCGATCAGACAGTATTTACTAGACCATAGTAAAAATCTACGGCAACTTCAAAAATCCCAAACTACGCTTTTAAGCCAAAACAGCAGTGACACAGCAGCAGAGACAACAGAGAGGTTTACAAGCATTTGAAGACAAGTTGACAGAGCAAGTTTTCAATTAGGGTCCTCTACATGGTGGATGATTGCCGCTGTTCAGTGACAAACATGCCTGTCAAAATAGCTGGCGACAGATGAGTTCCATTTAAGAGGCCAATGTGGAAACTGGCAAACAAGATGGAAACAAGTCTTTGACCATTTTGTCACTGCATGGAAGATGTTGGAGCACAGAGCGGGGACAGTAGATGGTGGCTGCATCCAGCTTAATCTTTCCTGTGTGCTTTTGGAGGAATCCTCCAGAGACAGAGTGATTGGTTGAGTGTGTGGATGCAAAGTTAAAAGAAAATATCTCTGGCTAGAGACTCTGCCTTTTGCATGCCAAGTCATTACTTACAAGTGTAGAGAAAGTACATTTGGATGAGAGAGGGACAGGATTCCTTCAACCTCAACCTTAACAGGATAGCTCAGTATTTCTAAAGTTTAGCAAAACATTTTATAGCACTTTTTTCCTCCTGAAAGTCTCCACCATTGTCACTATTTTACGATGCGACGAATAGCTGTGTTCCTCCGCATGTGTACATTGGTTTGCTGATCTGCTGTTTCACTCTATGGACTCAAGAGGACACAACAACAACAGAGGAAACTAATACTGAATCAAGTATCCATGATTTTGACTTAAATGGTGATGATGTTTGTTTATAGAGTTCTTTAATTGATCTTGAAAGATGAATTACACATCTTGAGATCACTGAGCTTTGTGCAGCTTGTTGTTCTCAGAGTCCAAACTGAATGGGAAAGAAGACCTTTAGGTTCTCTGCACCTTTGAATAATAATAATCTGCAGACTGAATTTAAGATGCTAAGCTTGGCTTTTCGAAATGTTTTTAATCTGCAGTGAAAACTTTAAAAACACACTCAAGGAATGACTTACAGTTGTGTGCTCACTTTATTTGTTCTGTATGAGTCCAAGTGACTTTCTGGTGAAACTGTGGGGCAGTTTACATGGAAACTTCTGACTTAAAGATGCAAAGATTCTTCCTTTGTGTTTTCAAATTCTTCTGCGTTCAGAAGACAGCGCTGGAGACGAGTTAATCCCCTGTAAATCCACTGTAGTGTGCATGCCGGTTCAGTAGATGGTGGTGTAGGTTTGCGGAGAGGCAGCGCTGCTACAATACACTAACGAAGAAGAAAAACTTTTCACAAACAACAATGGCGAATAGACGCACAGAGACGCAGGAGTTTCTTTTCTGGACAACAAATCAGTTTGGACAACAAATCTGTCTGGATAGTTTTGTCTGGATAACAAACCGAGCACGGTAAGAGGCTCACACGTTACTCGGCAGACGGCCGAAGCCGCTGTTGTTCCTGGTATGCGCGCGCAGCCTTCATGTGAATGAGCACTGCACATGCGGTGATGTAAGCGTTTCACCCTAAAACGCTCTGATACAGGTTTACACGGAGCTGCATGGAGAGCGGATCCAAACCTTTCCACTCTGGAGCACGTTTTCAAAAGTTTCCGTTTTCAGTAAAAACGCAACGCGCTCCATCTAAACACAAGGCCAAAACGCAGTGAAAACTTATTGGATTTTAGCGTTTTCGGCGCCATGTAAACGGCCCCTGTGTTTTGCTGCTATTCTTGGTCAGAAATGGAAAAGAGATCCTCAGATCTCAGTGGGACAAAATGGGTTCAATAAAGGTTTAATAAATAAATGTACTATTGATGCACAGGTTTCCTTTATGAACTGAAGTATACAGAAGATGAACACTTTCAGAACTGGATTTAGAGAGCCAAAAGAGAGAGGGGAGATACTTCTGTGGAGATTGAGGAGCAGGAGAGATCCAGAATTACCTGTCGATCTATGTGTGTAAACTGCAAGCCCATGCCCACAAACCTTTATGATGTTAGGTCTGAATTAGAGGTAAGCATAGAGCTGCTATCTGCTGTTTGTTGCGTCATAAAGTAGTGCCAAAAACACAAACTTGCTGGAGGAAAATCAGTCGCACATCTACCGCAGCAATGTGTTTATATAAAGCTTACACAATTACACAGACTAATTGTAACTGTTAACAGCAGTGTACCTTTCCATCTGTCAAAGCTAGTCCTCCTTAAATACTGAAATATCCCTTTAAAAAAGCACTTTTTGATAGGATCATTGCGTTTTTAATGTTACTGAATATCAGTTCGTACTCAGACACACAATGAGTGGTCATCATGGAGATTCTTACTGTCCAGGCATTGTAATAAGTGGTTTAAGTCATGCAGCTGTTTGGTTTGGATAAGACTAAAAAAGACACGATTGTGGTTTCCAGATGCTGGGTTTGAACAATGACTCAAGGTTGACTTTTGGTTTAACACTGAACTTGAGTGCTGGTCTTTGTGGTCAAAGCTCTGTGATGTTTGGCTCAGTCACCAAAAATGAGGAGTCTTCTCAGTCTGTCTTCAAGGTTACTGACAGCAGCTTCTCCAAGAGTCGACTGTTATGTTTAGAAATTGGTTAAAGCACACTGTGTCTTATGCAGACATCAGGGGGTGAAAATAAAGGTCACCTCACAAAACAGATTTGCTTTGAATGTAAACTGAGCTCTCCGACCATGGGCTCTTCAGTTGTGGAGAGGTGGGATTGTTCTGAAGAGATGTATAAATGTCCTTTTGAGGAGCAGAGTTTTAAAGGTACTGGCCTGATCTATCACATTACCAACCAGCTCAGGCAGATTTACTGTTCTTCTGTTGCTATGACCAGATGTTGCTTTAAAGCATGAGTGTTGCTGCAGATGGGGTCATATAGGTTTCATTTGACAGCACAGTGTATCTAATGAAGGAGCTGTTACTACTGTCGACCTCTGTGACACTTTCTTTGTGTTTCTCTATTTCAGGCACATTTTTCTCGGTAAATCTGCCCTCCTGAGCAGGATATATGAGCTGGTTGTCACCGGTGTTGCCTCACTAAAGTAATCTCAACAGTGATGCTTCCAGCTGGTACACATTGTTCATGTTTGTGTTTTTACGAGGCTTTTTATGTCTGGATTTTTGCAGAGGGCGACTGAAACATAACTTGCACTGTGTGCAAAACAGAACATATTCACTGCACCTCTTCTAACATTTTCAGTGGCAGCTGGCATATTTTTCAACAGGCTAGCTATAGAGGTAAGATCTTCCTGAACCTGACGAGGGCTGGGGCGGGTCAGGGTCAGGCCTGCTTTTTTTAGGCAGAGAGGGATAAACTATGGTGTTTATCATGAAGACCTTATGTAACAAATCATAAATATTACAGAACACATACAGATGGAGCCACTTAAGTATCCCCAATTTCCTTGGCTGGTCCATTACAGGAAAGTCCTTGGACAAGGCCACTCCTAATGGTTGTAATTAGATTCCACGCAATTACATGATAAACATAACCCTTAACACTTATATATTACAGGATACATAAATTAACACTTTGCTTAGGATTGAAAATGCTAATATTAAGAAATGTAGAAAAAAAATAACCCTTGTTCACGCAAGTCAAACACTCGACATACACTCATCACATCTTCCTTTGACTTCGCTCAGCTTCTTGCGACACCTGTACAGCGGTTCATAACACATCACACAGACTGCCAAGCGAATTGATCTTGAGGATGCAAAAGGAAAAATCTTCTGTTCCGGTGCTGAGAAAAGTCAGAGGTGTGGAGCAATTCCAGTTTGTTCTGTTTTAAGATCTGCCTCTGTGATGCACTCATTTAGGAGTCACCTATATGGTTAAAGGAGACATATCATGCTTGTTTCTCCTTTTCACTATGCCAGACTAGGATGCCTGTAAAGCATTTCTGCCCTCAGTACAAGTTATTGAGTTCCTTCATTGCCCCACAATAGCGTTCTCAAAATCCTCATTTTAGGCCATTATCAAGCTCTCGTTGAAACACTCGGATCTCAGGCTGACCTACAGTAACCTCGCAACGTCACAGCCCTTTGTGCTCTGATTGGTCAGTTCTGTCGGGGGTATAGCCAGCCTGTCCTTCTTCTTCTACTGTATTTTCCGGCAGGCTCAAAGCAGCGACCGCGTCTTGAGTCCCCCTACAGGCCAGAGCTGGTAATGAGTGAGTGTGAGTTAGGGAGCTATACACTGCCGCTGGGTGGATGTGTTCCTGACTGATGGTTGTGGGGCTAACGGACATCAGAGAGGAGGAAGTGTTTTATCAGATTACTCCAATAAAAAGAAAGGTACCTCGTGTCGTCACAACGATTTAAATCTCACGGACATCTCGCAATGACCTATTTTCAGAGGCATCAAATCTTGTTCTAGGATATCAGAAAAAATACAATATTTCATTTTTTGAAAATTAAGGGGGTGTAAGGTCTTGTTTTCAAATTTGTTATATTATATGTAAGTATTAAATCATGCATCAGCATGATATGTCTCCTTTGACAACTGGGAAACTGCTTTGAAAGCCTTAATTATTGTGGCGAGAACACTGAAAAATGTCAGGTTTGAATCAGGGTCAGGGTCTTGAATATAGTTTAGGGGTGCAGGCCCGGACAGAATGTCCATAGGCACAGGTAGGGTTGGGCAGGGTTTTTGGGCCAAAGCTAGTCTACCATGCTCTGGACATCCATGGGTTTATCGCTATCATACATTTTTATATTCAGTCTTTTTGTATCTGTCTGAATGGAATCATCTCTGATATATCTGATACATCTCTGGATGTATATATGTGCATATAATAATATGGTTTTGTCATGTTTTCATGTCAGTATTGTGCAAAATTGTAGGAATGTCATGAGCACCTTGTTGAATACATTACAACAGTGTTGAAGTCAAATGAGGTTCAACCTGGTACAAGTATGGTGTATTTAATAATATGGCCAGTGTGTGTATATTCCGGCCAAGTTTCCCTCTAAAAGTGTGTAGATCAGACTCTGTGCACCAAAGTGGTTTCAGCACAATGACATAACACTGCAACTGTGTGTCAAAAACAGCCACAGCCGACTCCACAGGCCAGCCTCACAGCTCTGCAGCTGCTGAATGAAGCTCGTAAAAGCTACATGTTAACACCCCTTCATGAGGTCTGCATCCGAAATGACAGGGACATAGTCAGGAACAACCCTGTAGCGCAGGGCAGGTTCAAGCCTCTCCGGAAGATGGAAAATAACCTCTCAGAGCTGAAGGAAACTGCACAGTTCAGTTCAGGAGGTGAGGAGTACAGCAGACTGAATCTCTTAGGCTTGTACCCTCTATAGGTTTACACTCCCCGGTCTATCAGCTGGAGTCTCTGTAATGATGGAGAGTTTGAGGGATTTAGCTCCGGGGAAGTGTTTTTATTGATCTGGAGCATTTCATTTGAACGTGTGCTGGATATGAATTGTGAATACAACAAAAGCTCCTGTGTTCAGAGTTTCTGAGGACATAGTGAACAGGAGCTCCAGAGAGAGAGAGAGAGAGAGAGAGAGAGAGAGTAAACACATCTGCTGAGGAAAATGTTCAACTGAAGGAGATATTGTGAAACGGTTTGGCTTCTAAACACCTTGGAGAGATACTCAGGTTCTCTTTGTCCTTTCTAACAACCCCTCTTAATACTTGTCAGACTGATTAAATAAATGGAGGACATGAAACAGACAGATTTTGAATGGCCTTATTTAGAGAAGATGTCACAGCTAGGGTGCTGCTGCTGTGCATAATACCATGTGAAGTTTCTCTCAAAAGATAAATTCAGTCAAACACTGTAGACTTCTGATAAACTGGAAAAGTTTGTTATTGTGCCACAGGATGTCAGTGTAGGAATGTGAAATAAAATTACTGTGTTTCTCTGTCAATAAAGATGCTGCTTGAGGCAAACCAATGACACTTATGGCTGCATCACTGAAGTATTGTGCGTTATGGTTCTGCTAGTTTGTATTATGTTCTTCTTTAGACCGCTTGTGTTTCCTTTTTGTTGTCATGATTCTGTTCTTGATCCTGGTTACGTTACCCATTTTGTGTACAGGTTGTGCCTTGTTGTGTGTTTCCTGTTTAATTTTGAAATCCCTGTGTTCCTTGTGGTGTTTTCCTGCACTCCCTTCTGTGTCTGGCTCAATCCCCTACGCCCCCTACACACTCTCCCTACCCTAACCCCTATGTTTGCGTGTCCTTGGGGAGGGTTTGCCATATTAAGGGACATCCTAAACCTCGGGGAGGGGGAGGGGACCATTCAGCCCTTTCTTAGCGAGTCAAGCATCGATGCACACTTTCAATTCCCCTAATTGGAGAAGGAAACAACATATTAATTCAAGTTTGTCCAGCATGTTCCCCACACCTTTGTCACACTGACAGAAAATCACAAAAAGCGTGGTTTTAAAAGATTAAACACACAAGCAAATCCTACTTTAAGGTGACATTTGATTTAGTTGTGGTGCCCTGGAACCATAAAGTGTGAGCCCAATTGGCACCATTAATTCATTTCTTTGATTATAATTGTCAGATGGTGATAGGATTGAAAGACAAGTGGAGTTACTTCAAATAATCTGAAGTATCCTTTCCTAGTGAGTTGCAATCGGGACAAAGCGTAACAGCCATACACGAGGCGTCTTTCTGTTTTCTGGTGAAGTGAAGAGGGCCTCCCATTCCTGCCCATCATATTTATACCCTCCCCCTCATTTAAAGTGCCCTCCACAGCTATGAGTGTGACTACATTACGAGTGTCACTCAGTAGTGAAGGGGTAATGTGTAGAGGGTGGTTTGAGATTGAGCCTTTTTTTTAGTCTTCAAGAGAGCCTTTCTGTTGATGATTCCCTCCACCTGTGTGATTGTCTCACCTGTGCTTGATGTTTCCCCTGTGTACTTAGTTTTTGTGTAAACTGTGTTCAATCAATCAAACTTTAATTATAAAACACTCTTCCTACAACATATGTAATTCAAAGTGTTGGTGCCTCAGTGTTCCTCCTGAGTTTTTCTCCAAAGATCCTTCAGTGTTCCTCCTGTTTTGCAGGTATTTCAGTTTTTTTGTTGAACATTTTGGATTGCTTTTTGAGTTTCTCCTGCAGCAGGTTTGTAGTTGTTTAATTTGTAACTTTTGTAAATATTTTCTTTTTGTATTTTACTCTCTTTGTTATGGTTTGCTTTTTGGACTTTGACCCCTTTTAGTTTATAATAACGCCTTTTTTGTTAAATCTGCATTTCAGTCCTTCACCTTTGTATTTTGTTAGTTTTCTGTGGGGGTTTTCCATGCCAGTAGCGTGCTAGTCGTGATTGACAATGTTATGAAAATATTAATTAAAGGTGCTATGAGGAGAATCTATTACCGGCGACATAAAGACTCTGCTACCCATGAGCACGCACGGCGACTGTCGTAATGCTGCGTTCCAGTAACCTCGGAACTGGGAGTGACATCATCTCCAACTTATCGGCGTTCCAGTTGAAGTCGGAAAAATCTACCAGGCTGCTGTTGTTAGCTCACCCTGCGTTGTTGTTCAAAAAAATCGCATGAAGAATGTGATTATCACTATGGCAGCACTTTTGTAAATATAAGTCTAACAGTACTATGTATACAGCTGATCTAGAGCGACACACCCCAGTCAGAAGTGCAAATAAATTGATTATTACAGGAGCTAAATAACTGTTCACACTGGGGGCATCCATCTTCGATTGTCAACTCGGAGGTGGTGAGGTTTCACTGAGTTCCCAGCAGGAAATTCAGACTTCGGGGGACGTTCCAGTTGCAGTTTCCTACTCGGAACCCAGAAATTCCTACTTCTGACTACAACTGGAACGCACCAAAAGACGTTACCCAAGCCAAAGCGTGTGTTTGTTGTGATGCTAATAAATGCAGCTCAGACCTTCCTCAGAACTCTGCATTGCTTTACAACCTCTTTTTTCAACAACTTACAGGATGCAAAGCAATGAGGTAATGTATCTCTTTCTAGTTAAGTAGCGGTAGTTTTTTGATGTGTGACAACAAGCAATTTTTGGAAAACTTATATATATATATATATATATATATATATATATATATATACTATATATGGCTACTTAAAGCCCAGTGCTCTAAGACGTGCCCAAATAATATAAATTGCTCTAGTTTTATTTGTCTTGTTCGCAAAGTTGAGTATCCAGGCTACTCCAGCCCTGTCCGACCCTACCGGGAAGCTAAGGAATAGCATTTATAGATAACCTATTTTGATGCTATAAAACTCTTGTTTTTTTGTTTTTTTTATGTATTTTGTGGGCATGTTGTGCCTTTATTGATAGGAGAGAGACAGTGGATAGCCTTGTGAAAGGGGGTGAGAGAGTAGGGGAAGACACCCTGCAAACTGGTCACAGGCGGGATTCGAACCTGGACCAGCAGAAGCATGTACATGGGGTGCTAACCACTCTGCCAAACCAGCACCCCAACTATAAAACTCATCTTAAAGTGTGTATTTCAATCAGGCATATAGCTTAAAGTGAGACTTTTTTGTAATTACTTAGAAACTCCTCTCTTTAAACATTTTGTTGAATAATTAACCAAGCCTCCAGAAACATAACTCCAGTATTTTTTTTATTTGAATAGGATAGCTCTAATCAGGCTTTTGTTAGACATTACCTTTCATCAATCTCCTGTGAGATCGGCCAATACTAACCATGTTTCCAGTTTTCTTAGCAGTTTGCAAAGTTTTGTTAAGCAAAGCAAAACAAAGAGGTCTTAATTAGCAATGCATCAAGTATCCTTCAGTAACGACATCTGAATTGCACAGTACAAAGATTCCTTCATCACTTGTTTTTATCATGTACATAAACAGAATTATTGACTAAGACTATTGATTTAGTCCAACAGACCACACCGTGCAAATAGCCAGACCACTCAGTGGAGATTAGATTCCAGTGCTCTGTTGTGCAGGGGGAGAATTTGTTTATTGTGTCCTTCTTTTTTTCTTTCATTGAGGATTTACTGAGTGATTAGATGGAGCTAAAGTTTGGTTGATGATGTGCTGTATGTCAGTGCTCATTAGAGGGAAGCAAATTTGTCCCAAAGGCTACTCAGATATCTGACACCAAATGTTCTCTCACAGTCTGCGACGTAACCGCAAATCACTTTGACATGAAGAGGTTGTTTGGTCAGCAGTAAAGAAAATTTGCTGCCCTTGAGTGGACAGGACTTTCTATATTACAGCCAATATCATTAAGATAATTTGAAGATATTTAAAGAGCAGTCAAACTACCACAAAAGCATGCTACATGACACAAATCACTGATCATCAACTACATCGTACAAGTCCTTTTATTCCTTGGATGCTGTGTGGGTCAAAGTCTAATGATTTTGGTTTTATTTACATATTATTCTGTTAATATTTAGAATGTCTTTCTAGATATGTAGAAGTCTTAGCCTTTAAAAGTCAAATCTACAGTAATTGACGAGAGATCAGAACCACACTGCTGAGAGCCACTTGGGGAAAATGAGGTATTTTGGCTTCTTTTTCTGGAGCCGTCATGTTGTCCAACATTTGGTTTATCACAAGTATACTTCACGTAAGTAGTTTTGAACATGGGCTGATTATGGCTGACAGGGGAATTTATGGAGAAACAGATCAAACACCAAGTAATGCTTGATAAATAACGCTTAAATCTTGTTTACTGGTTGCCTAGGGATTATACAAAATTAAAAAAAACTAGAAAACTGAGAAGCTCAGATTTTGGTGTTGGCAAATTGCAGAGTGTGGAGGTAAATTTACTCTGGATCTAGTTCAATTCCTGAAAATTAACTCTCTGTAAATCAAGTCCATGGGTGTCACTGTAAATGATCTTTAACTCTGAACTTTTTACTCAAAACTTTGAACCTGTAAGTGACCTTTGTAGAGTCAATTATCCTAGCTAACCCACAAGCACCAACAGCCACAAGCCCACATATTACAAATCTGTACTGCATTTTTTTTCAACAAATGTGTTCTTTCCTAAAGGATAAGTTCGGTTTCTACAGCTTTCACATTGTTTACAGAATGAAGTAGAACAATATACTCACCCAGAAGGCTTTTCTGATCCAAACAGTGCTTCAGGAGATATTTAGATCCAAAATCGAGCGGCGGACATCCATATAATGGTAGCACACAGGGCATGTATAGCGTCGCTCCTAAAACTGCATTAATCGTACAAAAACTCATTCGTTTCACCAATATTTTCATCATGGTCTGCTTGGGCTACTCCTCCACGACAGTCTGGTGTCACTCCACCCATGCTTTTGTGACTGTGCTGACCTCTGAACTGAAAACTTTCTTCATGGCTGCCGTGCATGCGCTGTACGGCTCATTGTTTCAGGGGCGACCGCTGGCTACTCAACAACTTTCTTCTCCCAGTTTTGTGCAAAATGGACGAATATCTATTTGATGAAGATGTTGTGGATGAGAACTTTGAATATGATGGGTGTCCTTATAGTTTCGAGCCAGAGTTTACAGGTGAGGAGCTCATCGAAAGGAGGACACAGAGGCAAAGAGAAGAACAGCTGGCCAGAGAGCAGTCTTCAGTTCAGAGGTCAGCACAGTCACAAAAACATGGGTGGAGCGACCCTGGACTGTCTTGGAGGGGTAGTGCGAGCGGACCATGATGAAATATTGGTGAAACTAATGACTTTTTGGACGATTAATGCAGTTTTAGGAGCGGCGCTATACATGCCCCGTGTGCTACCATTATACAGATGTCCGCCACTTGATTTTGGATCTAAATTTCTCCCGAAGCACTGTTTGGATCAGGAAAGCCTTCTGGCTGAGTATATTGTTCTACTTCATTCTATAAACAATGTGAAAGTTGTAGAAACCGAACTTATCCTTTAACAAAATATCTTCATTTCAACCTTTTTTCTCCATTAATATACAGTCCATATATAAAGCAATGCAGTATTGATAGAGTTAAACTAGTCAAAAATGTGCTTTGAGAGAATGAATTCCTTACACCACAAGATATGATCAAAAGTCACAATGTTCAGTGAGAGAAAGTTTGGAATATGAACTCAGAAAAGAGTTTACAATTTCACTTGATGAGAGTTTAAGTGACAACTTTCCTAAAAAGAGAAACTAACTTCATGTTGTGGGCCCATATAGATAGTTAAAAAGTGTTGATATTAACTCTGACAGTGAATTTGCCCATGCAGATTTTGCTGTGTTCTCTCAAAATATTTTCCCACCTTAAATTTTCTTAATTTTATAACCTTCTGGAGGACAGATGAGAAGCTGCAGGGGGCCTGATGTGGCCCGGCGACCTCCAGCTGATCGTCCCTGATGTTAATAAATAAAACTAAAACAAAAGTCCTGGGGCTGGATATTACAGATGCAGTGGAGCTGTCACATTTGGCTGAATTCTTGAACTCCGTGGTTGAATCATTAATAATCAGCGCTGACACAGGGCGTTGATACAGAGTCAGGTTTCATGCTGCGGTCACAGATATCTAATTGCACACGATTTGGCATCAACTCTGGTCTTGAGAGATACAAAAAACATTCAGACACTAAAGCTAAACTGTGAGACACCTCTGCTTTGGTTAGAATGATTTTTCTATAATATATGTGTGGGTTCACAGAAGAATCAATATGCCTTTTTAATGCCAAGCTTTGGTGTGAGCAGCCTGGTTTTTGATTTTGTCTGCCAGTCTGGATGAACTGTAATTTTGGAGATCTTCTAATTTCTCTGTAACAGCTCGTGATCTACACACAGGCCTCGATGCACGATGGTGTCTGAGTCATTACCGCAGCATCCAAGTGATTGTATGGCTCATGTCAGCTGTCCCAACACGTCCAGACTGATTCACGTTGGTTTACTGACTCATTCCTCCATTAACACATAGTCTGCAAAAACACCCATCTGTCCCTGTTTTGGATTAATCCAACACATATGCATGGATGACAGACTCTTGTTCTGATCAGCGTATGTTTCTGACTAATTCATAAGAGGGTATGGATCAAATCCTGAGCAGAAATCTGGCTGATATCATCATCTGTCTCTAAATATCCATCATCTTCTTCCTCATACTAACAACTCATGGAGTGCTCTTTGTTTTCTCAGTGAAATAAATTCATGTCCTATCAGCGCTGCATTTTTTAAACTTCAAGAAACACAAGCTTGCCGTTGTCAAAGATCAGACAGCGAAACATATGGTTTTCTGTATTTTCATCCATTTTTTTCCCCAATTTGTAAAAGGCAGAGCCGCCTCTGCTGCTGCTGCCAACTCCCACTCACTGCAGCTCAGGGCACAGAGAGGATTTGAACAGATATATTGAGTTAGATCTTACAGTTTGTTCCTAAACTGCTGCTATCTTTCACTTTCAGTCAGGGTTGATTTTAGGATCTGACTTTTGGGGTGGCTCAGCTCTTGCAGAAATTTTGTCTTGGCACAGTTTTCATCATAATCAATTTTTAGAAAATCATGTTGTGAGTATCTCAGCTTAACAGACAAGTCATTGGAGTGCTGAGACATACTTAACTGTTTTTTACTATCATCTCAACAAAACTGGATTTAATTTTTCACAATCCCCCTTCTCACATTACATCATAGCTGCTGCGTCCACAGTAAATTAATTTAAGCCTCTTTAACACAATTGTCTGTTTTCACATTTCTGTTTAGTCAAAGAGCCTTGAAACATAATTTCTCTCCCAAAAACAATGTTTACATGACTAATCTCTGGGCTTTTCTGACATTAATCAAGAAAGAAACTGATTGTTTTTGCTGGACACCTTCAAGATTATTTAGGTTAGGATTATTACCCACATCAAAGTGTTGGCAATGCAAATCTGAAGAAGGTGATTTAGTTCATGTTTTATGGTCATGTGATGAAGTTCAACAGTTCTGGACCAACATTTATGATAATTTATGTAAGATCATAGAAACACAAATGCCACTCAACCCCAGATTATTTATTTTGGGTGATCACTCAGATTTGACAGGGCATGACAAACACATTAAAAGGTATGTCCTAACTAGTATTATGATTGGTAGACAAATACTTATCAGAGGATGGAAGACAGAGGGGGTACCTTCTTTTCAGGAGTGGACGGTGAAGATGGCAAGAGTTGCTGCATTTGAAAAAATGTCATATAAACAGCTGGATAGACTGGATCTATTTAATGCAAAGTGGGGTAAATACTTAAATTTTTTTAAGGGGTCCTGAAGAGGGTCATATGGTGGAGAGATGCAAATCTACTGATATTGTGGATGAATGCAATAAAGTGCTTCCTATTATGTGATGTGTGTATGTATATATGGGTGTATGTATATATATATATATATGTATATATGTGTATGTATGTGTACATGTATGTGTGTATGTGTATATACATATATATATATAAAATTTTGTTTTATTTATTGAATATTTCTTTTAATAATGTATTTTTTTTATTTTGCATTATTATTTTATAGTCACACTCTTTCTTAATGGTATTTTTTATGTATTATTAGCCATAAAATTATTACCTTTATTGTTTTTTATCCAACTGACTCTTTGATGCAAGGCCTGATCTTTTCTGTTAAATGTATTTGTTTAGTGATATAGGCCTGTGTCAGTAACGGCAGCTCTTGTTCACATTAATACGGTTGGTTTAGATGCAGTGGTTTACATGGAGGGGCACAGTGGTGGATTTTGTAGGCCGGAGAGGAATGAACATATTTTGTGGTGACTTGGGGGCGGGGGTTATGTAGGGGTTTAATTTTTTATTATTGTTATTATTATCATTATTATTATTATTATTATTTACTTTTTGTTCACCATTGCTTTTCTTAATTGTATTGATGCAAAAACGGAAATAAAATGTTAATCATAAAAAAAGAAAGAAATTGATTTTCACTGAGTTTTGTGTTTTGCCTGCTAAATATCAAACTAAGAGCTTTGTATTTTTTTGTCATATTAAAAAAATATATACTGAGGCACCGGCCATATGTTGTTATGTCTACAATATCAGGATCTTTACTCCTTAGCTGCCTTTACTTTTTGGCTTTGAGATATAAGCATTTGGGTTTAATACTTGTCTTTCATTGTTTAAATTTAGGAAGAAAAATGTCTTTGCATCCCTCATAACCTGCTCATGCAGCACAGCCTCAGAAATCTTCTCTTATGGACGATCATGACATCTCAAAAACATGACAGTCTTCATTTCTTTATCAGCCTTTGAAGACCTTACCAGAAGTTTTACCTAACTGTGTGTATTCTTCAAACTATCGACTTTACACCAACAGGCCTTCGTTAAGGTCTCTGCTAATGATTTGATAGATGCGCTGTGCCTCTTGATCTCAGCATGTGCAGATCCAGCCAAATCAACAAAACTTTTTTCATCTTTAACAGACAAACTGATGAGACAAGCATATAAGCTGAGAAAATGTAACCATGCAAACCTCTAAGTAACAAGCTCAGACCTTTGCCAGTTCTGATGGTGTGCATAAAACTGCAATCAGCAAATTTGGCTCTTGAGACCCTCTGGTTAACGGTTTTCATCAGAACTGCAGAGGAAAAACACTTTTGTTGAATCTACTGGCTGCCGTGTGTGTGTTTATTTGCTCAAATTTCCTGAGCTACAAGCAAAGGGGTGCATTATTTATGCTTCCCGAGTTCAAAAACCACACAGTCCCTGAAGTCATTATCTCCTGAATGAGACACGTAGAGATGACGCCACCTCTGGCTCCATGTGTGAGGCATTATCGCTTTATGGTGATGGTTCTCCTGATGATATCAGCTTGGAGTTTACAGTACACAACAGTCACGTCTGAGGCCTTTGCAGGGAAGAAGTTAATCACTTATGGTATGAGTTTTTATGGTACATGCAGAGGAAGTTTAAGAAAATAATATGAGGCCCCCTCTGTACTTAGTAAGAGTGAACAAGCACGTTAAACACATTAAAGGGCATTTAAAACAAAAAAGAAACATATCTTAAACCAAAAAATGACAATGTGGTTTATAACAGAGAAATGCCAGGTCAGTGCTTTTCAGTGGGCTGCGTACACAAGAACATGATTACATGTGTGTTAATATGACTACAAACTCCTGTCACTGCTTTCAAAGCAGCTGGATTTACAACATCTTCATTTTCTTAATTGGCATAAATGACCCTGTCGAAACCTGTACCCTTTTTAAAAATATAACCACATCTTAGAACCTCTGTAAATTTCCCAGCCTTATTTCATAGGAGTGTTTCTTCTGGTTTTCATAGTTGATGTCACTGTTGGACAGAATACAAGGCACAGTGTGTCTTTGCTCTCTCAGAGGAGGACAAGTGATGCAGGACGGCCTCCACAGGCTTCAAATTCCTTTAATAAAGAAAATTCTCCCCTTAATGATGGATATTTCTTCCATGGCTATGGTAATTGTGCAGATTTATCTTTGTAAAAATGCAGTTGTCCTGTTTCATTTACCATGCAATAAGCTGAGTAACAGTGGATCCATCTGCGAGCATCCGCTTTCCATTCAGTCTGCTCCCAAGTTAATTTTCAGAGCGATTTGAAGCATTTTCTCTGTTATAATCATCATGAGAAAAACAGTCCAGTGTCACACAGTGATAAAGCGACTGCTCTGCTCAAGTGTGGATTGGGATGTAATGAAAATGCAAATCAAATTAATTACTCTGTAATAGTTGTGAATAATGTAACCAGAGACGTGGGATAAATGGTGTGTTGGGCATGGTAATGGGGTTTAAATTGGTTTTGTTTCTGGACTTACAATACAAGTAGGGGGAAAGCATGTTAGACAGAGGACAACTGTATGTATCGCCCGGAAGCCTCTTTAGGCCCTCACAGCATGAAGCTTGTTTTCTGACAGCACAGCAGTTTGGGGCCTGCCAGTCCGCATTTTACAAACCTATCAGAGAGGATGCTCTCATCCTTTTAAAGAGCCTGTGTTTCACTTTTCAAGTTTTATGTGCCCCTTACTGTGTTTAAGCACAGTATCTGAACTTCTCCTTTTGACGCTGTGAGCAGCGCCAGTAGCTGCTTGAATTGGTTGATTCCCATGGCACCCAAATACAGTAGATCTACCATTGTGACATCCTACCATTGTTTCCTGTGCAGATTTAGCCCATTGGTTTGAGCCAGCAAGTCTATCTTAGAGCAAAGATATATGAACCTGAGTTAAGACTGAACATGAAGGCTTAACAGTGTGCATAAGCTGCACCAATTCAAAGGGGCTTGTTGGCATAAAAGGGGTTGGAAATGATATCAAAACTAAGGATGTCAAATTATCATGTTAATCGTGATTAATTAATTACAGTTGCAATGAATGCATTATGTTGCCAGTCACGTTATTTTCATTTTTAATCCAACTTCTATGTTTCGGTATTTTCAGAGGGTAGAACCTTAAAATACCAGAGCAGCTGGTGATTGGACATTTAAGTATGCCACAAAGATGTATCATGTGCCACTTATATGTGCAATGAATCTCATCAAAGACAATACCCACCAAGTTCTCCCGCCAAACTTCTGAGGAGAGCATATTCCATATCCTATGTTAACCATGACTCAGGGATCGTTCATGCAGCATTTCCGCATTTCTCTCATTTCCCAGCAGTGATCTCTGGTCGAGAGAAGATGAAAATCCTGATTTCCCATAAGAAAGCTTGAATTGACATTCTTTGCTTCTCTTTGAAAGGAGAAATGGAGTCTATTTCTGATAAAACTGCAGATCTTGCTGCATCCAAAGAGATCGCTTTTACATGCCGCTGTTGTTTTCTAACATGCAGTCACTTCCTGCTGTTGTCTCATCCGCAGCTTCGCCTCTGTCCCCTGATTGGGCCGCTAAAGTTGAATAGATTTTATGCATTGGGCTTCTTGCGCTTGAGTTATTAAGGAGCGGACAACACTCTTATGATCTGCCATAATAATCTAATGAGTTTCAATGAAAATACGTCAAGTTGAGGCTTTTTTCAGCAATTTTTAAAGTGACATTAAAACAGTGAATAATTAGTTACAGATTATAATTACTTGATCTCTCAATTTCTTTAATCTCCTGACAGCACTAATCAAAACTATGTATAATAATCCCAATGTTGTTGTTTAACTCTGTATTTGCTCTAACCTAAAATGTAGTAAATTACACACAACTCTTGGCCCCATCTTCAGCAATGCATAGCCTAGCTCCTGCGCTTGTTCTTTCTTTTCATTCGCAGGGCTAATGACAAGTATACAGAGGCTGGTTCAAAACTGACAAGCTATCCCTTTAAATGCCTTTTCCCCTTGTAATGCTAAACTGAGCAGCTTCTTTATGCAGCCATATTGAGATTGATCTGGTCTTGAACGAACAGAATGTACATCTGTGCGCTCAGACTGAAATCATTGCTCCTGAAGTGCTTATAATTGAACTCCTGTGACTGAGAATTATTGTGGTTTTATGTGGGCTGCATCATTTTTGGCATCTTAGGTTTTCTAATAAAAATTATATGGCACTTGGAAAGAAAAACAGAAACTTGAATTTTCTCTAAAGTCATAGAAATCTGAATATTTATTAAATTTCGTTAAAAAAAAAACCTAATGATAAAACACAAATTGTCCTGAATCCAGCTCTTGTCTGGCGTACAAATAGGTTCACATGAGGTTCAAGTTGATGGAGTATCCCCTGGTCCTTTAAGATCAATCAAACCACACATGTGCTGGGACACGGTGCCAGCGCACGTCCGTGCTTTGCTGTCCATTAGTCAGAACTGTCTCTTTTTTACACGCTGAGTCAAAGGATATGAGCCAGCATGAAGAGCACAGCTGGAGTCTGCCAGTGGCCATAAGGAAGAGGAGCATGATTCAAAACAGACAAGAGCTTGGAAACTTTTAGGCAAAAGGGGTGCTTGAGGACTTTCATGCTTTACAGATTTACGATAAAAATCCAAATATGTGACTGTGAAGAAAATGCCTGTGAATAACAATGTCAAACACTCTTTTCATCTTCTCATTCTTGAAACGCCACAGAGGTTACACCTTTAGGAAAGTTTGGGGAAACCGTCAGATACTTGAGTCGATCCAGACCTTGAGAAATAAAAAACATCAAGACTATCTGAATCCCATTTTGGAATAAAATGATCCAATCACTGCGTATCATCCTGTTATGGGCTTTACCATTTTACTCCAGGAGGTTTAGTTTTTCGCCAGCAACACTGAGCGATTGATGGCAGATGTCTATGAAGGCTTCGGTGTCAGTTAGAAAATGCATGGAGGTTTATCTGACAATTAACCACATCAGGATTCAATAATACTAAAACAATACTGCCGTGCGTAATCATCTGTGACTAATCACAGAAAAATATTAATACATTTCATAACATCTCTAAGATAAACAACTGACTCTAGAGTATCAGGCATTAAGATCTATCATCAGAGATGTAAGTCACAATAGCCATCACATGCCGGGTTTATTATTGTTGTTTCCAGATAGATGAACACTCCAGCAAATTGACTAACAGGAAACATACGGCTCCACTGGAATCCTGCAGAGCTTCCAGACCAGACAGCTGAATACCAAAGGGTCAATTTTGATGCTGAGAGTAGACACACCTCAATATTTATCATAGGTGTTTTGATATCCAATGAGGATACCTTCATTCAAATTGGGTAAGTAAAGGTTGTGTTCCCAACCTTTTTGTACTGCCCTGACTTTAAAGCCATGGAAAAGCCGTTGGGAGGGTGACTAAACAAACACTAATATTATGCACAATTAACTCACCACCATGCAGCATCAGAGAGAGCTAATGGCCCAATACCAAATGCTTGGTCAGGCTTGCATGTGTGGGATCTTTGTTGTCTGGCTTGAGTTCCCAAACAACATGTTCCTCAGAAAAAGCAAGCTGGATATGAAAATCCATCTATCCATCCACACAGTTACATTAATTTTGTCATTTGGAAAACTCAAGTTCAAACAAACATGTTTGTTAGAAAAACATTGATCTCCTCTGCACCACACCTGCTGCTGATCAGCACCACTTACATACACATTTATAGCACCACCTAGTGGTCAATAAAAATTACAAAAATGGCTCCCCTTACATCCACAGTTGGAAATTCTGACGTTCCAGTTAGAAAACAACATCTGGAGTGCACTTAAAAGACTGCTCAGTGTGTAAACTGGAAGTAACAGCAGTGCGTTACCTAAAATAAAATCAGGGTTGTTCTAATGCTTTGAAATCAATCACATGTACACGTACTGTACACCATCTACATGTGGACATACTGTATTGTGATTTTGACTTTTGCATGATATTGTCTTGTAGTGTGCTGATTATGCTGATTGGCTAAATACACACTTTGATTTGATAGAAAATTAGAGAAAACAAATCAAATATTTCTGTAGTGCACTCTTGTACATTGTTTTTAAATAACTTTAAGATTATTATTTTATTCTTTATGTATCTGTCAGCTCTTTTATTATACCAGTTCATTGCAGAAAGTCTGTGAAGATTTATTGAGGATATTATTAGTTTAAGTGTCTGTTTTATTGTTTTTTATGTCCCTCTTTTCCATCAATAAAGTGCCTCTGTTGTTGCAAAGTTTCATTTAAGTCCTCTGTGCTTGTTGGAGATGCCTTGGTGGAGGTTTGTGTATTTCCAGTTAAATCTTTTTTGAACTAAAATGTTGGCTTCTGCCTATAAACCCATACAATCCTCCAGAACAAATTCTAAGACATGCTACACCGCCATCAGTGATCACACACAGCACAAAACCTGGTGCTAGTAAAAGTTCGCCTTGGTTCATATGTAGCTTTTGCATGCAGTAACTTCCAACTTTTAGAAACATATTTCCAAACACAGCAGCACAACCAAATGAAGTGGTAGATATCACCACTTTTTTACAGCATTTCTCCCTAATTAGAATATAATCCTGCATCTAAATGAAACACTGGTATAATTTGAGGGGAGTACGTCATGTGCAGGTCTGATTTGTTTTCAACAGACTGATAATTTTTTTACCCATTAATCTTAAAGCCACACTATGTAAGTTTCTGGCTTTCAGCTCTCTAGGGACCTCTATGGTTGTTGAGTGTAAATGCACTGTCATACACCAACATGCATTGGTTGACATACAGAGGGAGGAGAAGCCAGCTGGCAGGACATCCCTAGGGATAAATAAACCATGTGGACTTATAAGGTACAGTATGATTATGTTTCTTTTGGAATAAATCCTTATGTACTTAAAAGTCCAACTATAACAGGGCCAAATCAGCATTCCTCTTTAAGCCCACACCAGCGAGTGAACGCGGGGCTAATGTTTATCCCTGTACGAACATTTACCTTGTTACTCTCCCACTTTCTTTTTCATCTCCTCCAATAAAACTTTTCTTTTCCTCAGATTTTTTGCTGCCTCCACCATGATAACAACTCCAAGTTTAGCTTTCTTCTTCTTCTTGTTTAATGGCGGGTGGCATCCAACGTCAGAGGAGCATTACCAACCACTATACAGGGATGAGAGCCAGAGGTACCTTGTTTTCATTAGGAGTGCATATTTACTTTAAAGGTGCTATGATGAGAATCTATTACCCGCGACATTAAGACTCTGCTACCCATGAGCACGCGTGATGACTGTCGTAATGCTGCGTTCCAGTAACCTCAGAACTGGGAGTGACATCATCTCCAACTTACTGTCGTTCCATTTGAGGTCAGAAAAAAACCTGCCGATCTACCAGGCTATTGTTAGCTGTTGTTAGCATGCCCTGCGTTGTTGTATGAAGAATGTGATTATCACTATGGCAGCATTTTTGTAAATATAAGTCTAACAATACTATGTATACAGCTGATCTAGAGCGACACACCCCAGTCAGAAGTGCAAATAAAAAGATTATTACAGGAGCTAAATAACTGTTCACACCGGGGGCATCCGTCTTTGATTGTCAACTCGGGGGTGGCGAGGTGTCACCGCGTTCCCAGTAGGAAATTCTGACTTCGGGGGACGTTCCAGTTGCAGTTTCCTACACAAAACTCGGAAATTCCTACTTCTGACAACAACTGGAACACACCAAAAGATGTGACCCAAGCCAAAGGGTGTGTTTGTTGTGATGCTAATAAATGAAGCTCGAACCTTCCTCAGAACTCTGCATTGCTTTACAACTTCTTTTTTCAACAACTTACAGGATGCAAAGCGATGAGGTAATGTATCTCTTTGTAGTTACGTAGCGGTAGTTTTTGATGTGTGACAACAAGCAATTTTTGGTAATGTGCTATTTTCTGGATTTCCTTGGGGGCTACCAGGTGCTTATGGACACCTCATTGACTAGAAGCACAAACTCCTTTAAGAAAAAAAGTGACTTTTCTGAGAGAGGAAAGAGGAAAATGGTAGCACAGACACTTCATGTCATTGACTGGAATAAGCATCATCCCATAGGGAGACAGATGAAAAACCTTCTTGGAGGCTGCTAAAGGGACTTTGGCATATGTGGCGTCTATAATGGGTTTTACATTAAGAGCAGTCAACGTAGTTTCCAAATGGATAATAATGTGAAATATAAAAAGCTGAGTGAAAGAAATCTCAGAAAGCTCTGGTGATTTAAAACCAGGTTGAATGCATCTTAAAATTAAAACAACTTCATCATGAATATTTGCCAAGTGAGAGTGTCTCAGAGGAAAATAAAATAAATGTGACTCCACATTAGCAGTTTGGTACATAGTTCAGACATGATCCTCATATAAAGCAGACCCCAGGCACAAAGAACACATTTTACATATTACAGGATTTTCCAGAGAAAAACTAAATTACCTTCTATTCTGAAATGTCTTTGGTAATGACACGGACATGGAGTGTGCAGACAAATGGATTTGTTCCTGGGCCATTATCATCGGCAGAAATGAAATAAGTTCATTAGAAATGGGGGAATTCTGTGAGCCCAAGCTGCCGAAGCAGGAGAAGGAAGATGAGGAACAAAAAGGAGGGAAAATGATTGATATGCATGGGTTATGTTTGTCGGAAATGAGCAAAACACAAACAGCAGCTGGCAAATGAAACCATGTTAGAATTCAAAGTATTAAAATAGGAGGGATAGTTAGCAGAGTATGCTATAGAGAAAACTACAGGAAATGGACCTCGTCAGGAGGTTCATCCTCCAGGGACAAGCGATTGTGCCAAATTTCATGGAAATTTCATGGCTCAAGCAGAGTTTAGCTGAGGCTTTCTCATCCCAGGCATTGTGAAATCAAAGTCAGGTCACCATCACTGCGTCTCATAGCTGGTTATGTGACATCCAGATGCATAAAGGTGGTGCCTGTTTTTCTTCCTGTCAAAGTGGGTCACTGTCAAACTGTCTGGTTTGGTTAAGTTGAAGAAAGCTGCAGGGTTAAGGCAAGAAATACATCATGGAAAAGATTCCAACCATTACAGAACATTTCCAGTGGATTTCACATGGGACTGCCCCTTCTCTCCATGGTAAAGATCCCATGCAGACACTTAAGAGTACACTGTGCCAGTTAAACCTGGGAGACAGAATATATCAAAATCCAGGTATTGTACTCCACAGTAATGAATTTCAAACTTATAGTGTTTTTTTCAGAGATTGACTGTTGCAAACCTTTATTCAGAGTGTGCAGATTTTTTCCTTCAACTCACTCGTCTGACACACGGCATGAGACATAGGATGCTTATTGCTCACTTTCACCTAAGTCATCTTGCAAGAATAAACCGTACACAAACGAAATGCTACAGCTGCAAAACCTCCTCACCGGACCAATCGGCAATTACAGCCAGTGCACGTCAGGTCAGGGCAGATCGTGGATCATGTGACCGAACCAGCTAAATCTAAATTATTTTAATTTAATTTAATATTAGATTATTTGTGGGCAACACAGCCAGATTTTCTCACACACACTTACAAAAGAAAAAAAAAAAATCACTTTGACAAAAGGGCACTTTGGGCATCAAGAGGCAAAGGGGCAGGTGCTCAAGCACCCTCCGCCCCTACCTCTGCACGTGCCTGTTCCAGTGGCATTGGGACATTGTGTTAAACATGAAAATAATAAAATGTCAGCCTCATAAAATAGTTTAAAAATCACTTCACTGTTGTGAAGCCTTGTCAGTGGATTTTCCTTTCATTCTTGCATTATGTACGACTACAGTTGTTCAGCCGTCTGAAGACTCTGTTCCCGTATCTGTTGTCTGATAATGTGCCACACATTTTCAGTGGGAGACAGGTCTGGACTGTGGGCAGTCCAGACTAGTAAATTGCAATGAAGTTACACTGTTGTAACACTCACATAACATTAAAGGTGTAGTCAGCGATCTCCTAATTTTCTAATCTAATGCAGTATTTGTCAAATTCACTGTACTTCTCCTCTCCATCCACAAGATGTCACCACTGACAGCATGTTGAAAAAAAAGTCTGGTTTCAATACACAGCCTTGGCTCTGAATTTCAGCAGGTAAATACTGTGGCTAGGGCCGAGTTACCAAAACATGGTACAGTTAGCGTGAGAGAGAGATATAATAGGTGCAGTAGCAATGGCTGAAAAACAGCCCAAAAGAAAAAGGTCAGAGCAGCAGAAAGTGAAAAAGAAGCGCTATGACCATAAAAGAGCGAAGACCCGGGTCAACATTGGTGTTGCTTTCCGACGGTGGAGGGAACTCCGCCAATTGAAAGACCTGAAAACAGACGCGGATGTTGCTGTCTATCTGTTGGATAGGTAAGCAACATTAGCTTTGTGGTGCTTCACATAACAGTAACAGCCATCGGGCATTCATCTTATTGTCTAATCTGCCAGAATGCACCGTTGTCGTGATGTTATCAATAATGTCATTTGAGTTGTCTGACGAGTCAGGGTTACCTTAGCTACATTGGTCAGCTACGCAGTTTCTACGGCCGTTTCCATGACAATGCACGTCCATCAGCTTTTGGGGGTGGAGCCAGGGGTGAGATATGAAGGGAGAGGCGGGTCTAAATTTGTTTATCAACAACCTCTCCACTCTTTTTCTCCCACATCGCTGACTACACCTTTAATTGCAATTTTCTTTCTGAAATAAGCAGAGACAACCCTGACAAAGACGTCACTTTCTCACCAGGCTGTCATGCATGAATGACAATAAAAGACCTGTTAAAGAAGAAGGGCTAGTCTTTAGTTGATCTTTAGTTTGTGGCTGTGTATCCCAGCATGCTTGAATCAGTAAAGCTAGAGAAATACTTGTAGTCTGTCTATGCGTTCATGTTTTTTATTATATGCTTGCCTTTTTCTGTCACTGGAGGACACCACAAAGGACCCAAAAGTCTTTGGGTTGAAGAAAATATGTGCTGTGTTACCCTAAATTTCCACATCGAGTAAACACTCCACAAATCGTAGAATTTCAGTGATCAGTCATATTAGAAGGTGTATTTTGTCCTTGCAGCCTAACACATATTCAGATGCTGATGATTGTAGTATTTATTTATCTAATTTCTGCTGCTGTGTTCACTTTGTCACATCTCCTCTGCCTCTATGCTAATGTGTTGACATCTTGCGTCTGCTCCATATTAATATGGGACAACATACAAAACCGACATGCTAAATTGATGCACGGGCTGCATGGCAGACATTATGTATCTGTGTCCTTTACTGAATGTAGATTTCTGGTTTAAGGCTGCAGGGAACTAATGAACTGAGGCAAACTCAAGTAACAACGCTAGTGGCACCCAGACAGGCCACAAGGTTCATTTATGGGTGGTATGTTTGGTATGTTTATGGGAGAATAAGTGACAAAAGCTCAAGAGGTGTCACTGGTCTCTCAGCAATAGTTCATTTCAACAGGCTGGTACTGTGTCTGGTGAAATAACAGACTCACCAGTGACAAGCCATCATCAGGACCCATCTAGACAACAGTTTCCACTTCAGTATGTTTCTGAAGTCATTCTCCAAGCTGTAGGTGTGCTGAAAAGACTGCATGTTCTCCACACAACATCATATGGTGAACATTGTTTCCAAACAGCTGCTGCCTGTCTGAAACACTCAGCATAATCCTCACAGCTGGATTGGACTAAATGACCTGGAGATATCAAAAACCAAGATCCAAAACATCTGATTTGTATATGATTTGCTCCGCATGCTTCAGTTCTAAGAGCCTTGTGTGGAGCCTGGGAAAGCTTCAGAGACTCAGTTAGTAACACTCACATAAAGGCCAACACTAAACCAACAGGAAGGCCAACATTTATTGCAGCTGTGAGAGGGAAAACCTCACTTTGTGCATTATTTCTGTCTCGCCACAGCAGAGAGAAACTCATAAATGATAGTAGAGTCAACCTTACACAGACAAGAGGTTTTTGGCTTTACAGATGCAAAGTTTGAGACACCTAAGACAAGACCATGCATCTTCTGCTTGCGCTGTCTCACTGCCGTACTATCTAAATCCCACACGGCCCAAAATCTGTCAAGACACACAATAAATCTGCTGACTTGGAGGAACAACTGATAGTGGAAAGGGGACATTTTTGTCTTTCTCTTTCTGTTAAATTTTACAGTCTCTGAGTTCCTGCAGAAACAGACTCTTAAAAGTCCACATTATGTCTGATGTCACTGCCACTGTGCTGCAGTTGCTGGGTTTGCTGGGTCATCATTTTTCTTGCTTTTGGCTCCACTGCAGACTGCCAGAGGGCTTTGTGAGAGCGTTAAAAAGTGTGGTGTCTGGATTTAAATTGAAGCCAAGCGTGACATAGGGGCTCAAAGTAAGCAATGTCGTAAGAAGTGGAGCCAAAACCATTTTTCGCTGGCTATTTGCTGTGATGTCTTCAGTAAGGCTGAGAGGAAAGGAACTCAATAGAGCTGTTTGACAGTTTTATAGAAACTCTTCTGAGACTGAGTACACAGTAACATATGCCATACCAAAATATTTATAACATAGCTATCATATGTTCAAAGAAAATCCTCTTATGATCAAAAATCCTTCTGTGTTTTTACGTTTTTACGTATATGGCCTGAACTCAAACTGTCTGACATTTTGAGTTCTGTCAAAAGTCACATTTGTAAAAAACATTTAATTTTAGTTTAAGATATCCACATACTGTATCTGACAGCCCGCAAATGAGAAATAAGCCAATAATTTCTCCATAATGATGTTTCTTTTGCTCTTCATGTCATGCTTAAATGGAAATAGCGACCAAAGTTGAACTGTGTTGATAACAAATAATGCCATGTCCTGCAAAATCAGTAATGCTTATGATGTTGTTTGAGGGGGCTTGGAGAGCAAGAAAAAATGATATCTTTGACTAAACTTTCAGTTCACAGAGAAATGCTCAATGCCTTCTTAAAGAAATTGTGCCTTCATTGTTTAGTTCCCAGGATTATGATGTTATAGATACACAGCCTCCACCTACATGCGTGTTTTCTGGTCCTCACGGCAGATGCCATCAGTGTTAATTTTGTGACAGCACTTTTTAATAAGTTTGAATTAAGGTATATCTTTAGCATAAATAAAATATACTTTAGTTTTAGTCACAATTTAGTCACCTTAGTTGTTTTAATTTTAGTATTTTAAAGCTAGGGTCTATGATCTGAAAACCAGTTTGGCTGTTGAGATAGATTTGAAAAACGCAGCCTGTCCCCCCTTTGCTCACCCCTTCTCTCACCCCTCCCATCCATGTTCCAAGATCCCGCCCCCCAGCTCGTGTCACCTCCTAACAACATGCCACCTCCAATAGAGTAAGAAGCCGGCCGGCAGAAAATATCAGCAGCAACAACAACTTCAAAAACAACTCAGAATGTCAGATTTCTCATAGCTGAAAGTAACAAACACGACAGTCATCCCCCTTGTAACACACAGCAGTAGCCATTTCAATTGGACCGGCGGCGAAGCGGGTCTTGCGTCGCCACTGTTAGCCGATCAGAGCAGAGCCGATTGTGGGCGAGGATCTACCTTTCTCGGCATGTCTTCACCAGCTCAGTTTACAATGCTAATAATGCGTGGCTAACTTATGCTAAATCTATTGACAGAGCCTACCCATTCTGACCAACAACGTTCAGTCATTAGCCAGTATAGGCACAGACCAGAGTTATTCAGCAGACATCTCCCACTGCAGTAAACAAAGCTATTGCCTGTTCAACAGAAATTCGGCTGTCTCAGCGTCAGTTTTCAGTCCCAAATCATTCTGTAGCTTTTCCACCAGTCGTACGATTCTCTAATGTTGAGTCTCCATTGGGACCTGTATTGCTCATATTTCTTCCTTACTTCAGCCTTTTCTTTGAAACTTTTACGTTTCCTTCCCTTCGATGTGGGGGGGTAACAAAAGCGGCCTCCCAGTTTCTGTGCTGATCTTCTCCGGCTCCATGACACTTCAGTAGCTGTGCAGCTAGCTGCTCACCGGTACATGAGGGAGGTAGTGGGGAGGAGGCAGGACCATGGGTGGGACGGTACGGAGCAGGGGAGGCAGGACCATGGGTGGGACGGTGCGGAGCAGGGGAGACAGGGGATTGGATGGACTCACGGACCAATCCGAACCGCAGGGAACGGCGGTTGAATATATCAATTCATAAAGAGAGCAGCTCTGATTGGATCGCTCCCCAACTTATCCCACCTCCACCAAGCTAAGGCAGCTGTGATTGGATGTCCCTCTTAACTCATCCAACCTTTCCACATAACCAAAGTAGCTGTGACTGGATATATTCCTAACTTGTACCAACTATCCACATGACGAAATTAGGTCTGATTGGACGCCCCTGCTCTTTTAGATCCAAGTGTTTTTAAGGAGAGGGGAAAAAGCTGCATCTGGTCCTCTACAGATATTTCATTTTGCAATTTTTTATTCAACACAAATGAAATCCTTGATTAATAGACATGTAAGACATGATGTAAATGGTCGAACAAAACAGGACATGGGTCCTTTAGGCATACGGCACAGATATCTTCCTATTTTCCTCTAGATGCAGACTAATGTGGTGCTTAAATGAGAGGTATGACATCTGCGCAAGAGCAATGATGCTACCCTATTCTTATACACCAGTCTGTTTTCTTTTTCTTTGGCTTGTGTCTCTTGTATTTTCCTTCCTGCCCCCATTTCGACAAGTTTACATGAGCTGACTTTTATTAATATCAAACCAAATACACCTCACCTTTATTGCCCTCTCTCTATTTGTGTTCCTTTTTGTAACAAACAACACCTGCCATACTCAAATATATCCAGTAATGAGATATCCACTAACACCTCACAGTTCAATTCACAAGTCAGCCTCAGCTGGTCCAAAAATGTAAAATGAATAATCTATTTTCTGCACTCACATGAATCTTTCTTTTGTGCCTCATGACTGGATAAGCCAGAGGAAAATTCAGTTTTTGGAAGCAAATGTTTGCCAAACTGGAATCCAATACTTACTTGGTCAATTTTCCTCAAAGTTGGGGGGAATTTAACACAAATGAGGCTTTTAAATGTTGGCATGTATTGTTAGCCTCATATTTCATCCAATACTTCTTCTGGGAGGCAACAAAGCTCTGCTCCAACAACTGGGCTGGATGACTTTGGATACCTTAAGGGCCACATTGATTATAAAAATCACCGTCAGAGGGGCAAATGCATCTAACTCTAATCAGATTACTACCTCTGCCAAGGAGGCTATGTTTTTGCTGGCGTATGTTCATCTGTTTGTTTGTAATAAAGATAACGTAAAAAGTATTTGACAGATTTTGCTGACATTTTCAGGAGATGTTGGTAATGGCTGAACTTGAAAGTGATTCTATTTTGGCGGTGATCCAGATAACCACCATTGGCAAACAATCGTTTTTGCTCATTAAATGTCTAACTAATACTGACATCAACATGATTCTGAGTGCTACTTGTGGGTTTTCAGGGTCATGAATCATGCTGGTAATTTTATCATGGAAATATTGCTTATAGATGTAACCGCAATATGAGTACTCCCTTGGCAGAGACTTATGTTGTGGAATGTTTGAAGGTAATTTTTTAACACAACAAGTAGTTTCACCTTATTTTACTTTATTACACTAACATACTCTTAGAATCTACACTGTCAAGGTGGAGGGTAAACACAGCTGTGTCAGCTAGCAGACTCAGCTACAGAAGATAGCATGCACAGAATATTCCCATGATGTTGAATTTCTGAGCAAAGGGACAAGCCCAATATTAAAACAAAAGTATGTTCAACAGCTTGTGTTGTACAGTTCATACGGAAATAGCTGAAGCTAACAGCTGTTGCTCTTGCAGTGTTACTGTGAGTCTTTGGCTGGTTCATTTTCAGATTGTAAGGAATTTGAAGGCTTTAAATGTTATCCTGTGTACTTCTCTATTATTGGATTGCAGATTTACAGGTTGTGAGCTGTATCCCAGAGAGTCCACACATGAAAAGAGAAACTTCGAGCCAGCTTTGTGATGTTTTTATAACTTACAAGTGGAACAAGATGCTTGATTTGGTAAGTATAACTACCCTGAACCACTACTTCTCTCAGTATGTAAATCTGTGCTTTTAAAAAATTCTTTATAAATGCTACAATCCAACACTGAACCAAGTCACTCGTAATTTAAGAAAAGGAAATGCAGATGACACCACTTCAATTTTCCCCTCCCAGCCAAATGCCAGCTGAGTTCCAGCCAGTTATCAGCATATTCTGAGACAGTTCTTATCTGGAATGCATTAGCAATGCACAAAAGAGTCTTACAGAAACCATCACATCCATGGAGAGAAAACGTATACCAGTGATCAGACCTTGTGTCAGAATTATTCATGTTTCATTGCTTTGGTCCTTTACATGCTGCCGTAAATACAGCACTGGTCAAAATCCCTCATGGCCATCAGTTGCTTCCTCCGGCCCAAGCAACACTACAACAAATATTTGTATTTTATTTAGTGTTCCAGCCTTGAAGGAAAAAGAGGGAGCTCTCCAACAACAACTCTTTGCAGGCTTTATATTTACGAGACTGTCCGATGTGAGTAGGTGGAGTTCCTTCCCTCTTTGAAATGATTTAATGTAAATGTAAATGTGCCACAAAACACCTCAAATCAAAACACAGCGACATGCCCTGCAGCCATGGCATGACTTCATTTTCCATTTTCTCTGGTTGTCTGACAGTACATTGAAATTCCCTCCACGGAGGAATGTCGCAGGGTCGCTTCACTTCTGAGAGTGTGTTCCTCTTTTTTAGTGTGGTGTGCAGGGCAGGTCTGTAATAAAAGCAGAGTTGAAAACATGCCGACAGATTTTATTACCGTTGGAGGCTGTGAGAAGGAGAACCTGAGACTTGGTGGCTGTCATAAAATTATGTCCTTTTGGTTTTTCTCTGTTATTTTTGAGGTGAGATTCAGACCATGATGAGCAGTGAGGCTTTTTTCCATGTCGTAAATCTGACTGATGCACATCACAGATCCTGGTTTATGTAAGCCTTATGTAACATGCTCACTTGGTCTCTGTGCGTGGATTCGTCTACATTGTGTCTTACGTAGAGCATCGTGCCTTATTGTACCTCACTAAACATTTGTTGTATCTCATCTAGCTCATCATAGTTTTTTACCATACAATTGAATTCAGTTCTTTATTTTCATTGGTACATTAAATATAAGAACAACATTTTGTTCAGAGCATTCTTACACTGCATAGAAAAAACATTAAAAAATCCATACCCATATCGATACCATACAATTATTAAAGGTACACCAGTTCAACTGCTCATTATTTCATCCATTATCGGGGGTTGCAGGGGCAGGAGCATATCCCAGCTGACATGGGCAAGAAATGCGGTACACCCTGTACCAGGTACCAGCCAGTCACAGGGCCACATAGAGAGACAGACAACCATTTACACACACTTGAGGGCAATGTGGAGTCACTAATTAACCAAATGAGCATGGTTTTGGTCTTTGGGAGGAAGCCGCTTTCTAAAAGTGTTAATATCTGGACTGTTATGTGGCAACACATTCTTTCTGCCACTACTTCAGATGCTCATTCAAAAACGCTGCAACGAATGGTGCCGACATTTTGGAGGATATCTGGTGTTGCTGTTTCACAAGCGACCGTGTTGACTAGTGACCCATTGCTGCTCATTTTTGTGGTTCCAATAGCTGTTTAAACCAACGAGAGGTCCCACAAAAATGTTAAACAACAGGATTTGATCAAGATTATCAGATATGTTTAGAAATCACCAGCTAACATAGCCACAATTTAAGCAGTAACACCAGACTGAAATGGCAGAAGAAACAGATTTAAAAATAAAACTGCACTTACACAGAAACTGCAACAAAAATGTGCAAAGCGTGGACATAGTCACAAGGACAAAAACAGCATTTATCAGTGCGTTTATGCATTTTTTTGGCTTTTTTATTGATATTTTATTGTTTACACAACATTTTAACAGCAATCAAACAGTAAATACACAAATTTATATTGAATAATACACAAAATAGCATCAAATGATATAAAATCGCAAGACAAATGGCTGAAACTGTCCCATTTGTCTTTAATCAGGTCATTTTTCAGGTTCAGTTTTCCAAGCATCTTTTTACACGCAGCTATAACCATCATTCTACATTTTGAGTGATCGTGTTCCAAAATCAGAGAATTACACAGGAACAAGTTGTCAAGCCAGTTGTTAATACTCCAAATGAGTATTTACTCCAATACTTAGTCCCCAGGGCAGCACAGCTAGTGCACGTTCCTCACAGCAGGAAGATTGCCAGTTCGATTCTCTGACAGGGCCTGTCCTTTCTGTGTGGAGTTTGCATGCTGTCCCACTCATGCTTTGGTTCTCTGCTGGCACTCCGGCTTCCTCCCACAGTCCAAGAACATGCTCATTAGGTTGATTGATGACTCCAAATTGCCCTTAGGTATGACTGTGAGTGTGAATGGCTGTCTGTCTCTCTATTAGGGTGTACCCTGCCTCCTGCCAAATGTCAGCTGGGGTGGCCTCTGTGACCCTAAAAGGGATGAGAGGGAAAAATAATGGATGGATTGAATTTTGCCGTCAAGAAGGCACAGCATCTTCGCATTTTCTGCATTTTCATTTGGATTTTGTAAAAATACACCCATATGGATGTGGACATTTTTGAGGAAAAGCTCAGTTTTTAGAAATACCTACATGTGGATACTGTCTGAAAACTAGCAGGACGAGACTCACATCCTCAGTGAAGGACTTTCTGCTTTGCACTTTCAAACCTCTGGTCCATGTGCTGGAGCAACACAACTTTATTTCAATCCATATGAAGAAAACAAAAAGAAGAAGCACTCCATGATCTACACAACAGCAGATCAGGATGCTGATTATGTCATTCACATCGTAAGGAGAGAGATCACACAGTGATAATTACATGTTGGATTCAAATAAGAAGAGAACAGATAATGTTATTAAAAGGTGCCGTGAATACTGTAAATATCTCTGCATGTCTCAGAGTGGAATAATTCCACGTGCGGTGGAAAAATGAGAGCAGGGTTCCAGTGAGGAGGAAGATGTTGTAACGTCTGCCTTTTTCCACTGGAAACAAACGCAAACAGAGGGGAATTGTGGGTTTAGATAATTAGATCACTCATAGCATGTTAGATCTTGAGATCTCAAAGGTTTTTTTTCCTCTGGGGATGTCTGTCATGACAGCGGCTGCTTAAAGCTCACTGGAAAAAAATCAGATCATTTCACTTATACAGTATTTCTTGGATCAGCGAGACAGAATGAGTATTCCACGTGAAACACAACTGTTTCCACGCTGGAAGACATTTCACAACTTCTTTGTGTTTACCAGTGAGCACTTTATAATCAGAGCTGTGGACAAATTATGGTCAGGGGCTGTAACAAGGCTTTCAGCTGGTAACAGATGACCCCTGTCTGTTTTTACTTTGATCTAAACTGGACTTGTCATTTGACTCCTGCAGCCGACAGAAAAACAGGTGGTTAGTGTCTTAAAGAAGGTCCAGTGAACATGTTTTCATGTGCGTGCACAGGCCAGACAGACTTCATAAGATTATTCTAGGAGACAGATAATGAGTCTAACAGTGTCATAATGTCAAATCAGGAGAGGATCGATTACAGATGAAAAAAGACTCAGAGCTTATTAAATCCAACATAAATGTTAGTTTTAGGTTAGTTTCAGCTGTTGGCAGCCTGATGAGTAAGGATAAGTAGTTTAAAATGAGATTTAGCTTAACTTAAAGAGAATTTATTTCCTACAGTAATTAATTTGTCTCAGCTTATTGCACTTCTGAACTTTTATTAGACGAGGGTGGAAGAATTTACTCTACATTTGTCTACAAATGCTCTTCATTTTGCAAGAATCAGCTGCTCGGTTATTGGTAAAATCCTATTTACAACCAATATTGTGACCAGAGAGGCTGTTAAGCTTCTAAGAGTCCATGACTGACAGGGGCCCCATAAAACATTTTACAATTTCACAGGAAAAACACGTATAAGATTACAAAACAAGCATTTTGTGTCACTAATTTTCAGAAAATGATATCTATATAAAAAAGAAGCCCTATTAGAACACCTATTAAGGGATATTAGTTTCATTTGTACATTTTTTTCAAAAGAAATGAGAATCAGAAACATTTAGCAAAAAGGGTTTTAATTTTTCCTTTACTCTTAAATTACAAAGAAAAGCAGTTTTCTCATCTTAGATTGCAAAAATTACTATTATTGCATTTTTTTGTCAATACAGTTACATTTATATATAAAAAAGGGCCTTTCAGACATTTATTAATGGATGTTTTTAATTGTTTTAATGTCTGCGTTATTTTGTCTGTTGATGTACAGCACTTTATTTTAGCTGTGGTTGTTTTTAAAGTGCTTTATCAATAGTGCTGAGTTGAGATATCAGTTTCATATATATATATATATATATATATATATATATATATATATATATATATATATATATATTGCATATATCCAAAATATTTCAGAATGATTAACAATTTTAGAGGTTGTTTTATAATTTCTTTACTCTTAAATTACAAAAAAAACATATCTGTCATGTTGCATAAATCCAAAATATTTCAGTGACAGAGACATTTTGAAAAAGGTGTTTGAAGATTATATCATAGTTTTCTTGTTATAGATTGCAAAAAATAATGATTTTTGCATCTTTTCTGTCACTTAATTCTCATAAAATGACATTGAAATGAAAAGAAGCCTTGTTGAACACTTATTAGAGGATAATAGTTTTGTAATTATTGCATGTATCCTAAAGCCAGATGAGACAAAACCAAATGTTTGATCTGCAAAAGTTTTAAATCAGACTAAAAAGATCGGAGAGTCACAAGGGCTTATTTTATCTGGCATGTTTATGTAAAATAAAAAACTACTGAATGCTTGAATAGTCATAAGTTTAATCAATAGTTATTTTACAAAGTTTCATGTCCATTTCTATATTTTTGACTGTTTACTGTTTACTATAGCTTACTGAGCTATAGTAAGTATCAGCAGTCCATTTTTTTCCATCATATTTATTTGTTTGTTTGTTTGTTTGTTTGTCTGATGCTTGGTTTGAGAATCTGACCGAGATCTCACTAAATATTCACATATGCATGTAATTCATAACATTTTTCAGAGTTAAAAAGAAACTGCCAACATATGTTTGGATTTCAACTTATTTTTCTTATCATTTCAAAATAATGTTTTAAACAAACCATTTATGTCATAAAACTCATGTACAACAGAGCTTTTTTTATCCATGAGAATGGGATATTTTTTGCAAAGATTTAAAACAACAACAATCTGGTCACTATGATTGTAAACCTGCATTGTTTCAGTCACCCTCTGTTACTTAACACTAGCTCGTGTGTGTTTTGTGCTTCATCAGTGACATCGTCCAGTAAACAAAAGTCATTAATAAAGGACCATAAAAACAGCAATAACCTGTTCGGCACGGAAAACAGATGCAGAGAAAGAGGAATAAAAAAACAAAAAAACATTTAAGACAGCAAACACGTACAGTTTCATACCTGCACACTGGTGCATTTAAAAGCTTGATAGAAATAGAAATGCTGTATGAAATAGAAGTAAACCATAAATCTTTGAGATCAGGAAAAATGAAACAAAGAAGGAAAAGATGGATTACTCATTATCAGAAAATAACAGACTAAAGTAAATGCAGAAATGTCACCTTAAGGCGTCTGTATGACACATCAGTATGGAAAATAATCCTTCTCCGGAAAATTAACAATTCTTGTAAGAATGCCAGAGCAAGTCGCTTCCAAAGTTTTCAGCTAAACCCCCACCTCCAATTAAAAATCACATTTTGAACAACATGATTAAACATTTGGCCGACTAAAGTAAAATAGCAGAACATGAGAAGCAATCCAGAAAACACATCATGGACACATTAGAGAAGATGTAATTATTTTCTAATAACACAGTTAATCAAAAAGGGACTTACGAAAACCACTGGGAGTTTAACAATAGAAATACATTTGCCTTGAAAAAAGCTTGAAATCCTTTATTAAAATAGTATTATTTCTCTTTGCTCGGGGGAATATATGTGTGTTTATGTAAGGAATATATTTAGGAATAATTGTGGACTTCATGGCATTAATATGGCCATACAATAACAAAATTTGGATTAAAGATGAACTATTAAAAGCCTAAATTAAATCAAACCAAAAAAATCATGTAATACTCAATAACATAAGCTTTTCATAAGAAGTTACAGTCAATTGTATCTCCAGGTGTCATCACACATTTTCTGAGCTGAGTTGTTAGGTGTGTATTCCTCAATAAGTTAAGGACTTTTGTGTATTTTCATTGTTTTAACACTAAAACATTGCTAAAACAAAAAAAATACAAAAAATGTATCATTAATAATAAATAAATAGATGAAATGATGTAAAGTAAACATGAAAGGCCAGGAGGCATGGCAACATTAATGAGTTTTGTACAAACATGCAAAGAACATTTTATCTTCAGTTACACTGTCGGTTAACATCATGGGAAAGAAACTCATTTTTAACAATAGCTATGATGTTAGTAACATAAAGACCAGAGCACAGACCGAAAAATGGAGAGGACATGGACACATTAGAGCAGATTTAACTCCAGTAAAACAGCAAACTGAAAGGCAAATACGGGATCAGCTTTGAGGAAATTGATATAAACACAGACAGCAGTGAAACAAAAAGGCACTGATTAAGAAAAGTGAACAATAGACTCTTTATAAGGGTTTCCAAATTAGCCTGACAGCTATACTAGTAATCCCTGGCAAGGTGCAGAGCTGGCTGCCTTTGCTCTTTCAGCAATCAAGTAACACATTTGAACAACAATCATGATGTAACATGAGGCCAATTAAAATAAAGTCAGAACCTGGACTATGAGAACACGACCATGGCAACAACTGATCAGACGTAATTACAGCTCACGGAAATAAAAATATGAATCAGCTTTGAAATACAGATGTAACTCAAACAGTGCAACAGAGCAGCGATAGATTCACACACCAGCTGTGGAACAAAGGAGGACACAGGCCAGCTGGTTAAATCATATTAAACATTTAATTTAACATTTCATTCACATTTAACGATTTCCATCAGAATTTAAATGTTTTCTTGGAATTAATGATCATTTAGTTGAAGCTGCCAGAGGCTTTTTACGAAACATAACCCTGGGAGTAGAATGTTACCAATTAACTGAGACACCCTGTAAGAGACAGATTTTAAGCAAAACAACATCCTTGACACGAGAATTCAATGCAGGATAAAATTCCATTGGGTGAGAGGCGAGGCACACCCTGAACTGGTTGCCAGCCAATCACAGGGCAACACAGAGAGCCAGACAGCCATTCACACTCATACCTAAAGGCAATTGAGGGCCAGTTTACACGACCACATTGTCACCAGAAACTGACAGGTTTTTCCTTTTGCATTTCCAAAAGCCCTTTTAGTTCATACAGAGACAGCTTTATAGCTGTACACATTCACACGGATCCATAGAGTACATGTCAGGCCAGTAGTTGGCCATGTATTGCTACAGTGGCCTTGGTGAAATTAACTGGTGCCCCAGTCGCACATTCCCGTTTCTCATTGCGATTGTGCACGATTGTCATAATCCTGATAAAACGTGCTTTGGTCGTGGTACATGCGCTACTTGGTCTGGATCAGCCTTGTATAGTCGTGGATAAAAGGCGGGGAACGGGGAAGGGTCCCTACAGTTTTGAACTGTTCAAAACTGTCGTGGAGAGTCGCCGCACTCAGTATAGCAGGATGGAAGTCTAATGCAGTCCTAATGCAAACGGTATTAGTGTGGCATGTACGGAGCTCAGTCGGGCCGATCGTGGCTCAATCCTGACAGCTTTATGAGGACGACTGACAAGGATGTATCCGTTTGTGCTCCGACTGTGTCCCATTTAAGACGGCACAAGCGACGGGGCTCAGTCGGGGCTAACGTGACGCGAACTGAGCTCAAGCGGGGCTGACGTCATGTCAGTGGGATGGAAATTCATGGAATCCTCATTATATCGCTGTATTAACCTAACTGGAGCGGGACGAATGCCGCCAAAGCACTGTAGCAACGCTGTAGAAGCTCTACTGACGGTGTATTTACGGGGTGTGTCCAGGGGTGAGACAGTCACTTCATCCCGTATCATAGCGATCACACCAGCCTCCTGAATCGTGTTCAGTCGTGCACAATCGCCATGAGAAACGGGAATGTGTGACTTAGGCATTAGCTGCACACATGTTGCTTGGTAGTCGGCTGTAGCTGTTGTTGTTTTTGTTGTTGTTCCTATGCTGTGCATGCAACCTTTATCTGAAAGAATACATTTTCGTTTTCACTGAAAACAGTGATTCCTGTCTTTGTTTTTTTTTCAAAACTTGTCACTCTGGATGCTGGTTTTAAAAGTTCACAGATTCAGATGCTCCGAGCAGTGTTCTCCTGTAAACAGGAGGCGCAAAACTCTCAGCTTTTGACCGTTCGTCATCAGTGAACCTGATTAGCATGTTTTTGGTCTGTGGGAGAAAGCCAGAGTGCCTGAAAGGAACCTATGCATGCACAGGGAGAACATGACAACTCCATGCAGAAAGGCCCAGGCAAACCCTCAGTCTGTCAGGCACATGCACTGACTCCTGCACCACTGAATCCACTCATCCAGATGTCAGCATTTATTTCTACTCTTAAAGGATAATCACGTCTGCTGCACTGTGTTGCATTCTGCGGTCCATTTTTTTTCTCAAGACATTTTTGGCTTCCTTTTAAAACACCTTTTGAAACAATTTCCTTTTCAGAGTCTTCATAAACACCATTGTAAATGTGTCCAAATTACCCAGACCTCCATGCCTAATCCCCAGCCAGGTGCACTGTTGGCTGTATAAATTCTAAAATCAAGGAGCACATTTTGCCAAATTATGATGTTACGCTAGTCAAAATATAGACTTATAAATACAAAACATGTATACATTACAGTAAAGCAGAATTTTTTGTGGATCAAAAAAGCCAAAATAACAACTGAAAGTACATGAGAGAAAGGCAAATGAAGCCATAAACACCAGAACAACAGCACCGAGCAACAGCAGTTAAACAACAGATGTACGTATAAGTCACGGTTACATCATATTGCAGGTGCTGGAATACTTCATTCAGATGAAATGTCTTCTTTTTTCTTCATTTTATTCTTCATTTATAAGCTGTCAACATGTCGTATCCAGCAAAAGACTGAAAACACAGCCAGGTGCAGAATTGGCTGCTTGAACAGCGTCAAGAATCAAGAAACGTGTCATGAACAATGCTATGATGAAACGAGAGCTAATTGCCTTAACAGTGATGGAACAACAACTCAGAGGGAGTTCAACAATTGACGGACATTTGCCAACAGGTTGCATAAAACATGGAAAAGGAATGTCATTCACATTTTATGACTTCTTTTAACTCCAAAGGACTTTTTCATTTAATAAAAATGGTTGATGTAACTCAGGTGAAGAGTTGTTTTCACTCTTTTTGAAAAGTTGGTCCTCAGGTTCTCATGAAGTGTAATTGTTGACTAACAGCAATGAGCACTGACAGCAGTAATCAGAGGAGATTAAACAGTAAAATGCTTTAATACAAAGCAAATGTTGCAAGTTTTTATCATTATTTGATAATTTCCCGCATTAAAGATCCTCAGCTGATGTTACTGAAATATTTGAAGCCATAATGTCAAGTCAAATTTGTAATAAAGTCAGGGCCTGATGAATCCCCGAGTGCAAACGCATCCAAGAATTGAATATCAGCCCCACTTCTCTCTGTCCTCTAATTTTAATTGTTGTGCTAGTTTTTCTGTTTTGATTTGTTTTATTGTTTCATAAAACCATGCATCATAAGAAACATCAATATCTTACCAATTAATGGTGAGGCACTGACAACAATAGATCCTGTTAACATGCTTGTAGCTGAATTAAAACCCAGAGAAATCTGATAACAATGTCTGGTTTGACAATACATTTTAAAACAAAAAGTCCTCAGATTTAACTCAAATTGATAAATTAATCACATTCATAGGACTTCTATTTGACCAGTTATTCATGCTATTTTTCATAAAATGAAACTTACTGACCCCCTCATGGGTCACAAAAATAAACAGGGGGAAACAAAAATGGACTGCATACTCCATTCAGCAATTATGTACAACCTCTCCCCCACACCATAACGTTGTCTTTTGTGTTTTGATTATTTTATTGATGATATCACTTTGGACAAACACCACTAAAAAACTAGAAAAGCGCCTGGAGAGCGCAGACCTCCACCAAGCAGCACAGTTCCCTATCTCTCAATGATAAAGAATCTTTTGAACAATTCCTGGATCCAGGCGGTGATCTGGATCAACACCAAAATTGAATCAGTTCTTCCTTTTCCCATGCTGAACATTTCCTGAAAATTTCATCAAAATCCATCCATTACTATTTTTTTTTTTTTAATGTATATTTTTGGGCATTTTGTGCCTTTATTGATAGGATAGAGAGAGTGGATAGGCTTGTGAAAAGGGGAGAGAGAGCAGGGGAAGACACTCTGCAAACTGGTCACAGGCGGGATTCGAACCTGGACCGGCAGAAGCAAGTACATGGGGTGCTAACCACTACGCCAAACCAGCACCCTGATCCATTACTTTTTGGGTTATTTTGTTCACAGACAGACAAACAAACTCTCCCGAAAACATAACCTCCTTGGCAGAGGTAACGAAACGTTTCTGTCTCAGCAGACTCCATCCTATAATCAGCCTTATAAATGCTGCATTTTAAACAAAATTTCCTCCTTAATATTTTCATCTTTAAAAAGTATTAGACCAGAATCCATATTTTCTGTTGTGAACATGAAAATAATTACACCTACTAAAAATTACTTAAAACACAGCTTGTTTCAGCTTTCAATTGTGATGTGAATTCATACTTTTGCAGTTTTTTGAGAAAGCAAAATGACAAAAATGATGATTAAAAAAAACACAATGTGCACATATGACGTAACAATATATGTTGTTTTTATTTTATTGATATGTATTTATATATTTGTTAAGATCTAACTGTGTATACATCTTTTTAATCTGTAAAACTAAACTGCTTTTGAATCCCAATATCTCTGAGGAAGTTTTTTTTTTCCCAGAGGGATTAATAAAGTACAATCTGATCTAATCTAATCTCAAACACATACAAACATTGTTTGTCTTCAACCTCAAAACATTGTTTGTCTTCAACCTCAGTGTTCTGTTGATGAATAGATGAATACAATTTCCTGGTAAAATTTAGAGGCTTATTTTTTGTTAGTATATGAAGAGACAAGCCCATATTCCTTTGTAACAGACAGTGTGAGGGGTACTCCCTGTGTTAACCATCCCGGGCTCCCCTGTTGGCCTAATATTTCATAAAAGTGGGCTAATTACATGTCTGCTGTGTTCTATCATTAATCTGCTTATTTTTACCACTCCGGCCAACTTTTCACGGTTCTGTGAATTAACACAAACTTGCTCCTGGCCTGGCCCCGCTGAGAGCCTGCCCCAGACTGAATGCAGCCTTTTAAAGTGACGGAGGGGCTGTAATTTGAGAGTAGCGCTGAGGTATTATTAGCCAAAAAACGGAGCGCGGCATTTGAGACATCCAGATGTTGAGTTTGCGGCTCCGAGTAAAGTCGAGTGAAGGCTACAACTGTTTTCCACGCTGAGACTAACTTCCATACACATCTTCTCTTGCTGTCGGACGGTGATGGGAGCTGGCAGGCTCGATTAACGGAACACCAGTGGCTCCGTGAAACACATTTCAAGCAGTTTTTATCCGTGTGGAGTTTTTTATCTGTTCAGACACGGCGGATATCCAGGGGGACGTGAACGCCACAACAAAACGTGAACTAACTACGCAGTTCCAACGTTAAAACCTGTGTGAAATGTTTGTGTTTCTACGCCAAGTTGGAATTAAATAGTCCCCCCAGGTTGCCGCTTTTTCATCTTTAAACTGTGGTATTTCAGATTTGTGAGTGCATTTGGAGCATCATGTCTTTCCTTCACTTGCTCCTGTGTGCCGGGATGTTGTCACTGCCGATGTGTGGAGCCTATTTCAGCGGACCATTACAACCGGAGATGTCCAACGGCACTTTTCATCACTACTTTGTGCCGGACGGCGACTACGAGGAAAACGACGACCCCGAGAAGTGCCAAATGCTTTTTAAGATGACCGATGAAAGGAAGTGCGGGCTCCCCGAGGACCAGGACGCTGTCATACGGGATGATTTCACCATCATTAAGAGGCAGATTGAGGACTCTGCGAGGGTGCTGGAGGGAATCGGGAAAAGCATCTCGTACGACCTGGACGGAGAGGACAGCTACGGGAAGTATCTGCGGAGGGAGACGGCGCAGATCAGTGAGGCGTTTACAAACTCGGAGAAATCACTGCTGGAGCTGGAGGTGAAATTCAAACAGAGCCAGGAGGGCGAGCTGAAAGAGGAGCACCGGCTTAACGAGGACTTTCTTAACATGATAGTGCACACACGGGACGTCCTGAAAGACACATTGGACATTTCTTTGGGACTTAAGGACAAACACGAGCTGCTGTCTCTTATAATCCGCAGCCACGGCACAAGGCTGAGCAGACTGAAGAATGAATATATGAAGTTCTAAGAAAAAACAGGACCCTGAACGTCTCATGGCAGAATTTTTAATTCATTTTTTATTTTGTGATTTTTTTTGTTACTTTTTGTGATGGTGCAGTGTGACCATTGTTGTGTCCAAAGTCATTCCCCAGTGCAGGTGCACTGCAGGCACCTCTGAACAAAAAAGGTAATAAAAATGTTTTACATAAAACATCAGAACACCAGAATAAACTGTTACAAAGGATCAATAAAACCTCAAAAGATAAAAACAAGCAGGTTAAAACTAAGATAAACATAAAGAAACTGTGAGCTGAAACAAAAAGCTTAAATGCAGGTGAAATATTTTTGATCTGAAATTAAAAATCAGAAATTAAACCATTTATAAAGTTATAAGGCAATGTTTTTATTAAAATAATAACTCAAATGTAGTTTTCAATTAGACAGTCAAAACTGATAGTTGCAATATAATGTTTTAGTTCAAGCTTTTACTTCTATAGGTTCTTGTTACTAATATCCCTAAATTCAACAAACTTTACGTTCACATTTTTTAGTTAGTTTAGTTTAGTTTTAAATTAAATACATATTTAAACTGTTAAAATGAACAAACTTTAGGTCATTTTATCACGGTGGTTCTGCTTGGATGACCGTCATAAATATCTGACAACAGTCTTACTTCTTCCCAAGAACGTTTTAAACAGACTTAAGGCTCACACTTTGATTCATGTATGATGATTTTAAACTTTGCTTAGATCTGGATAGCCCAGCAGGGGCACCTGCAGCCCAACTTCTCCTTACTGTAACATTCAGTTGCTGAAACATTTTTTTTTTTTATTAAGACTGTTAAAATTGTGATTCACACTTTTTTGCCTAGTGTCCAATTAAATCAAATATCTGTCACGGCAATCCAACATTTATTGTGAGAGTAAATTTAAATTTAATGAATTGCTTGTTGCTTAGATGTATTGTTACTGTATTGTCCAAATTCCCGAGTTACACCAAGATTTTCTCCAAGGGTATTTAAGAAACATTGACCTATTGAGTTGGATGCAGTATGTAGTGGTCTGAGTGACCACCAGTTGTTCTCAACTCTTTACAATGCATTGTGGGAGCAGGGCCATGCCCCTGGCCCACAGGTCACCAGTTGCCCACCCCTGATTTCGGCTAAACACGGATATGCAGTGCACTGAATCGGGAGTGATTTCAGACACAGCCTCTGAGGAAGAAACAGGAGAAGAATGTCTGAAATTATGTATATATCAGGGATAAAAAACAAAGCTTAATATTGCAACTAAAACCCAAAGACAGTCATATTTCCCCTCAAACTTCAGGGCAATGCGTTAATGCTCAAGGATGTGGATCCATATGTAGGACTGACACCAGCCAAAAAACGGGCCTTTGTCATCCCATCAATCAGACAACAAGAGTTTGTTCTTCCTAAGAACATAATAAAATGTCATTTTAACTCTGAACATGTGATGTCAAAATAACCTATTATTTTTGACTAATTTATGACAGAACAAAAAACATGATTCAAGATGTCTGCAGATTAAAAGCCCTCTGATGTCTCACGCAGCTGTTTCCTGCAGCTTTGTAAATCTGAGGAAAATACATGCCACCAATCCCCTGTGCTGCTTTTGGTTTTATTTCATCCAGATCACAGATCAGCACCGTCTGAGAATGATTAATAGTGGACCGTCTGTCTTCTTGAATCTTAAGAGATATAACTTGAGCATGTTAAATTGTTTATGGGTTCACTCTAAATATTACATAACACAAGACATTGAAACAGACAAAGCGGTGAAGTAAGAAATTCAGTACACTTTATTGGCGTAGCATGATTTTTAAAAGAGCAAAGTTTACCGAAGTGGTGTGCAAAGACTCCAATAAAAAAATCAAATAAAGCAGGGATAAAACCAAACAATACAAGACATAAAAACAATAAATCATGAAAATAAAAGTCTGCCTGGAATGCAATTCTCATAATTTGTATTGTGATTTACCATGACAGTAATAGCCTTCATGTGTAAAAACTAATTAGAATTACATTTAAGTCATAAACAATAATACAAAATACTTCCACTGCTGCAAACCTTTGTGTTTGCAGTCAAAGGTGACTTAAATTAAAGCAAACAAGCAGATTAAAAACATGTTAAAATATGATTAATTATTAGTTATTGTTTTTTTTATCTGCATGAAGCCACTCTAGCTATTTGAAGACCTGCTGTTCATTAATAAGCCTGAAAATTCAGCATAGGTAAAGCCTTTCTGTACACACTCCTTTATGTTCCATTCTGCAGCAAGATTTATCAAACCAACACTTGTTACATGAGTAGATAAAACATTTGGGTGGGGTGCCCAAAGATGATGAGGCCCCTCAAAGAGTGTGTGCTCTGCTCATGGGGCGAAGCTGGCCTGCCTGTGTTGGTCCACATGTAATAATAAACAGGCGTGTAATACAGGCGTGTCAGCATTTTTAACCGAGGACAATATACAAAAAACAGAAGTAAGACAGGGTCACATGTATATATCTACTTATAATGCATTTGGGTTGTTCTAGAAACGTAATGTGCTTGAAGAAAAAAGAATAAGCCTAGACAAAAGCGCCCATGTGATGGCTTGACATTAAAAATAGCTAATCATTACAAAAGATTTGGGGATGGCCAATGAAGGACCCTGGTCGACCCAGGCTACACTGGATCCACCCTTGGTCAGAATAATAATGACACTCTGTGCAGCTGAGGGGGATAACAGTCATGTCTCTCTAACATATTCATACACAAAACAAGAGCAAACTGCTGAACATTAGCAGAGACGGTATTTGAATGTGAGCACCACTGTGTTTCTTGTGAACCAGACTATGTGATAGAGCAGATTGAAAAGCAAATAAGAGTTGTTTCAGCTGTTATATTTCCCCTGTTTTATTCACCGTGATGCATAAACTCCATGTTTTAAAGTCAGCCTAATTTACCTTTGTTAGCAGAATCAGCATCAAGCCAACTGAAAGTGGACTGTGGGCCAAAGTTGGCCTCTGCCCACAGTTTGGACACCCCTGCCGTAATATGTAGTTTGCATTAACTACACATTTAGTCTTCTCTGCATCAAAACCTGCCAGGTTTACAGGTGAGACTGGCTGAATTTCCTCAGATTTTAAAATATCATCATACAAAGTTGAACAACAAAATAGCAAACTGCATTTTTCAAGACACAACAAGATAGCGTGTCAGTGATGTCATGGTAAATTAATTATTTCAAACATATTTTCTATTTTTTTTTTTATCACAACAGGTAAATGCTAAAGATGGGAACTCATGGTCATGTTTTGTTTCATGTCAAAATGTGTATCATGTTCAGTATAACTTTGTTTTCAGTGTGCCAACTGAAGTGGCTTTTAAAAAATGCCAGAAATGAAAAATTGTGTCATAAACATCCACCGCTATCCCAGTACAAGCATGTTAGATATGTTATGTAACCACCTGGTAACAGAAAACCAACTTAGTAAAAGTCTGCTGGATATCTGTCCACATAACAAAAAACCCCGGCTTTTTATTAAATATGGAACTGGAAATGTGGATAATTCCCCCCTTGCTGTATGCTCAGTTTTATGTGGCAATTTAATAATAGATTCTGTGGAAAAAGACCCTTGAGAAATTGAAAAGGAATAAAAGAAGCAGAGAGGAATGCATGATTTTTGAATGATTCAGTGAAGCTAACACTAAATCAAACCAAAGTACCTTGTCTTATTGATAAAAGACCGTAAAAAATCCAATATTGCCATAAAATGGTCATGTTCAGTGATTTGTAACAGACCCATAGATATTAGAGTGATCACTATCACAGTTTAAAGACTTTAAAAATCTATATACAATCATGTAAGGGGGAAAGACCAATGCAACACTATAGCATGGATACAATTAAAGCACAGAATGGTGGTGAAATACTAGATTTAAATGGCACAAGAAATGTTTTTGATGGTTAAAATATGGCCATATGAAAGCCATCTATAATTAGTGGGCTACATTGAACTGCCTCTTTTATGGTCCTGTGTGGTTAGTGCTTTGAATGAACCTGTCAGCAGTCACAGGGTGTGTGTTTGTGTTTGGTGTGTCAGTGTGCGTGTGAACAACAACGGCTTCAACCATGAGTCAGCCAGTAAATAAGTGAGAATCGTTCACTGTCGTCAGATGATGGGTTTTCCAACCTCATTCTGTCGTTTGTAAGCAGCGAGGAACGATGGCTGTCTTGTAGTTTTGGTAAATTTTTGACAACCATATGTCAGCATCCATATTTACCAGTTACTTGGACTCAAAAAAGTGAATGAATGACTTCTGGAAAACCTCTCATAAGCAGCTTAGGGGCGGACAGAGTGGTCGTCTGGTTTAAAGCTCCTAATTGAACAAATGTTCTCATTGCTCTTCTCTGACAATCCACATGAATGTCTGTACAAATATCAACTAATGTTTACATATGGATGCCTATCTGTTGTATTATTTTGCTTTCTGGCTGGCAGACTTTGCACAATTCTTTACTGTTTGGATGCTAAAGGTTGTGACATGGTTTAGGCTTCGACTGTGCAGCTTTGCACGGGCAGTATAATCTTGTAAAATGTACAGTGTATTATCTGAAATAAGTAAATACTGTGAGTGGCAATATTGTTTATTAAAGAACACTTTGATATGTATTCATGTTTATATAAAGTTTTGAAATAGAGAAGCAATTATCTATTCTTGTTTACCTTGGATTAAAACGTGTTTGGTGATAACACTTTGACAGAGAAGACTGCAGGCAGCACTCGTGGACTTCAGAGTCAAACATGAATATGTGTGAGGATATTTTAAGATCATGATGTGTCTTTTATCAAATAAAGACATTATTTTTAAAGAACTTTGTCATTGCAAAGCAGTGTTAATTTCATTGACAAAGAGTCTGCATCAGCTGCTGTTTTCATGACAACAAGAGATGAAAACTGTCACCAAATGTTTATCTTTCGCGAGCCAGACCACTTGGACAAATATATCAGGAACAGGTCGTCTGACTCTCAAAATCCACAATACTTCAGCTGTTTTGTGGAGAAATGTGTTTGTTTTCCCAACAGCAAAGAGCAAATGTACCAGTTTTGTTTGAAAGATGCAGATTATGTTTGTAACAGTTGACAGTCTGAAGACTGGTTACAATAAGACAATAGAAAGCATCTGGTTTAACCTGTTTACATACATTTCAATCAGTGTCTGCATAGAAAGGTTTACTGATTCTGTCAACAGATTTCTTTCCAAAAGTACACAATGCAAAAAAAAAAAAAACATCTGCTGGATTTTTACTCCCTGTTTTGCATTCTAGTGTTTATTATGTATTAGCTATGTACAGAAATATCCATCCATCAGCCATCCATCATCTATACCTCTTATTCCTTTTGGAGTCATGGGGCCGGAGCCTATCCCAGCTGTCATTGGGTGAGAGGTGGTACTCCCTGTACCAGACGCCACCCAATCACAGGGCAACATAAAGAGACAGATCACCTTTCACACCAGTGGCGATTGCTCTAAGACTGCAAGGGAAGCTCAGCTTCCCCTAAAATATCCCCAAAAAAAGTGGTGATATGTACTGCTGTGTGTACATTTCATTGACTAAATATGAGCTAGAATACCTTCATCTTTTGTTCAGAATCAGCTTCTTATCACAGGTAACTGGCGCGACTTCCATCTCATTCATCCCCGCAGCGTCTGAGCGGTACAGTTGGAGTCGGACGCTGAGCGTCTTCAGACTTCAACAGGAAAACTTAGAGTGGGTTGTTCCACTGTGGAAACTGGACGGTCATTGGTTAAACGCTGGGCTTTGTCCCGCCCATCGGACGCTCAGCGTCTCTGGGAGTCAATGAGGCAGTGGGCTGGCCTGGACGCTCAGCTTCTGCATGGTGATTGGATGATCTGTCTGAGGCCGAAGCCCTTTTTGATTGACAGTGAAATGAGCCAATCAGCGATCTTGAAGTATCGTTCTTTAATGCAGCATCTTCTAAGTTTTACATTCAGTTGTTCTGGACTGATCCGGAGGCTTTATCGATCTCCAGTGACTTTTTCTTTCTTAAAAACGAGTAGCGTTGTGTTTTAAGACTCTCTCCTGCCACTTTTCTTTTCACCAACGAGCAGATGTGGATCTTCTCTCCCTTTCACTCACACTCACAGCCAGTCAATAGTCTCACGTAGCAGCTCCAGCTGCGAGCAAGCTGCACATCATGGCAGATAGTATGAATGTTGTAGACCAGACTTTGGCGAAGCTATTTGATAGTTTTCCTTACAAAGAGAAAATTAGAGGAAAACAGCAGGGCAGATCAACTCCTAAGATTGATTTAGTGCAAAAGGTGGGGAAAAGAAACAGGTCTTTTCAGCATTCCTGTTATGACAAGGTGAGCTGGCTCACTGGAAGTGCTGTCACAAAATGTGTTGTCTGGTCAAAAGTGAGTTTTGGGGAATAAAATCCCTGGAAAATACACCAAACAGGGTCACAGATCATTTAGATAAATAAACAAAATTATGATGTAGGCCAGAAAAAAAATGAGCTTCCCCTCCTTGACTGACCTGCAGCCGCCACTGTTTCACACTCATACCCAAGGGCCATTTTGGAGGCACCAGCAGACCTAATGAGCATGTTTTGGTCTCTGGGAGGAAATCAGAGTCCCCGGAGAAGACCCATAAGACCTTGGTGGGCAGGCGGGGTCCAACCATCAATATTTTCTTGCTGTGAGGCACACACTAACCCCCTGCACCACCGTGCCCTGCTGTATAGGACTCATCTGAGTGATTTCTGGTGACAGTGAATCTATTTTACACTTCATGTAAACCCTAAGCTGTCACACCAGGTAGGCACTTCAGTTTGTACAAAACAGGATAAACCCGGACATGCAGCTCATAGAAGGTGTTTGAGGAGGGAGGGACTTTTTGATTTGATTTGATTTATTTGGTTCATGTATTTATTTCAAACCTAAAAAAGCCATAACAAAATGAGTACACCAACTAACTGTACATGTCCATCAAATAAACTGATCACAAGTACATGCATGAGCATGTCAAATCAACAAACAGGTCAGAAACAAACACCAGCATTAGATGATTGTTCTGTCAAACACATTTTATCTACTTATTTCAGTACAGTCAACAAGTAGATAAGGCACACGCTACTAGGGATGGGAATTGATACGATTTTATCAATATCAATGCTGTTAACGATCCTGCTAATCGATCCAATTCTTTAACGATTCCCTTATCGATTCCTGCAGATTTTGCAAGTGGGCAAATGTTGGTCTGATTTTCAGTGGCAACAATGTCAAACATGCCACAGCATAGATATCTGCTTCTGCAAGTTGCTGGTGTTTCCACTCACTTAAGGTTGTGTGGCAGATGCAATGAAAATTAAGCTGCAATTCTGATGCTCCTGAACCCTGTCAGTGGAAGGAATTGATAAGGGAATTGATAAGCAAAAAGATTAATAATATCAATTCTTTGATGGAGCTGTTAACGATTCTCAGCTGGAATTGGTTTTCGATTCCCATCCCTACACGCTACTGCAGCTTAAAGATGATCATAGCACCAATCAGTTTGTAAAGAAAACCAAAACCTTATCAGGAAAGGGGCAAAATATCTTTTCCATTGAGAAATCCGATGATTGTTGTTTTCCTTATTTAATACAGAAATAATGTCCAGTTCTGATTAAACTGCTGCCAATGCAAGTAACATCTATGTTATTCTGTTGCCAGCCATCGTTTGCAGGCTTGTAGTTGTTTCTTGCTGTTATCATGCTCATCTCCCACCACTTTCTCCTTATAGGATGCTGATTATGCAGACTGCAGACTGAGCTCAACCATTAAGGCTTGGAGCCTTGTAAGATGGATCTGCAGCATTACAGACTGATAATCAGGCTGATCCAGCTACACTGCAAGGGTTATGCTAACCCCACCTTGACCATTTTCATCATTTCTGTATTTCCTCAGGGGAGGATGGTCCCGTTTTTCCTTTAGTTGAGCATAAAATTCAGTTCAGCTTCAGTCTCAAAAGGCTGCCTCCAATGCGTGTGCCATTACTCTCTTTGCACCAACTTCTACTTCTGTACAGTGTACTTTACTCATACACACGTGAAATGGAACAAAAGAAACCAGATCGAACATGCACAGAGTAGACTGTATATGTGGCAAAAGTCAGATGTGCTTTTCCACTTTCCCATGATCTAACAATGACCTTTATCTGACTAAGTTAATCACCATGTCCAGTCATTTACATTATCACTTCAGTAATCAGCCAACCACACAATTCAGATAAGGACTGTTTTATTTATGTATACTTCAGTACACTGATGCACGCACTTACGAAAACAAAATGGGTGCCACTTGTTGTTATTTCTTTTTAAACTCATAAATATATAAACTTTTATACTAATATTGTAATTTCTGTCAATAAAAACTAAAGATCTTAATACTTTTAGTCACATTGAGGGTTTTGTTTGGCCCCTGAGGATTTTCAGGTTTCAGACTGGTCTGCAGCAAACTTCAGTCCTGAAACAGCAGTGGTAAATGATGTCAAATTGATATTAAATAATCCTTGATGCAGCTGTAAAGCTGTAGCCAGGTGGTCCCTGGTTTTTGTGGAGCAGTGACATTGCTGCCTGACCAGCTTACTGTACCGCCACATGCTTTGAAATTACAAAGTTTCCTCCATGTTTGCTTTACGAGGTTTTGAGGTCTGCTGTGAATTACACTCACAGGCCCCCTGAGGGTGCTTTGAATTAAGGAAGAAGCTGCTTGTTGGTATTTATGAGGAGCAGAGGAGTGAGGAAGTAACCTTGGTGGGTTTGTGGTGAGGTGGGCATCACATGCTGCTTGTCTTTTCCTGCAGCTGCAGAAAACAACATTTTTTGTTGAGCCTTTTAAGATCTTTAAAAAGCTGAGGGTTTGAGGGGATGGAAAAAGGCTTGAGTATCCACATTCTACTTTTCTGAAATGAAAAGTGCCAACTGATGTGAGTTACATAACGCTGCAAAGTACAGTTTGACCATGTCACAGTCGACACACTTTGAGCCCTCTGATTACAGTCATGCTCGGACGTAAAAGACGTTACGGCATAAAAACCTTGAGACGGCAGTTTATGTTACAATCAGGGAAAGCCTGCAGCTCTATAACTACATTGGCATTTAAATGACATAATATTATCAAAACAAGATAAAGATGTTAGTCGGCAGATCATTAGTGAGATGTCTGCTTTAACTATCACCCTTTGAGGAAGCATATATTCTGTTTTACTACACTCAAGTCTGTGATATCAGATCTAGTGTTGCATAATCATACATGCCCTTCAACTCCAACTGACCTTTGGTTTATTTGGAACAATCATTCAAGTTAATTAACCATGAACATGCTGCCATTAAGAGAACATGGTGCACCCTCTCATGTTACAGCTGCTGTAGCAGAAATACTTGCAAATCTGTTTTTAATACAATTATTGACATCTGATGATATGTTGACATTAAATAAGTGAACCATCACAAATGTTTGTGGTCATCCCTGCAGGGTTTTTCACATTCTTAGTCATTTCAGTCTAATTCATCAAAACAGACAATGATTGGATCTCAGCACAAGAAACAGAGGCCTACCTTTGAATAATTAAAAAAAACTAGTTTAACTTAAGTTTTGTTTGGCTATTAAGGTTTATTATTAGTTTCATTTAGTCATTTAAGTTATATTTAGTTTAGCTTAGTTTTGTGATTTAAGTTTAGTTTGGTTAAGTTGGATAATTTTAGTTTGTTTAAATTTATTTTAGTTTAATTGAAGTTGGATATGTCACTTTGGTTAAGTTTAGTTATTTGAGTAACGTTTAGTTATTTAATTTTGGTAAAGTAACATAAGTCAGGTTAGTTTACTTGAGTCGTTTTAGTTTTGTTTAGTGAAGTTTACTTTAGTTGGGGTTTTTTAGCCTGGTTGGGTTTACTTTACTGTAGTTTAGTTATTTTAGTTATATTTAGTCATTGTAGTTTTTAAAATTTTGGTTAAGTTATTTTAGTTCGTTTTAGTTGAGTTGAGTGATTTATGTTCAGCTTAGCTTAGTCTAGTTTAGTTGTTTTAGTTATTTCATTTCGGTTTAGTTAGCTTAGTTTAGTTTTTTAAGTTTAGTTAAGTTCATTTTAGTTTAGTTAAGTCATTGATGTTCAGCTAAGTTTAGTCTAGTTTAGTTGTTTTAGTTATATCAGTTGAGTTTAGTTCTGTAATTTAAATCAAGTCTACTTAAATGTAGTGCAGTTAATTGAGAAATTATTTTCTCCACCAAATAAGATCTACCATATTTAAATCAGTTTTTATTTATCATAATAATCCTATTTATTTATCAATTTGTTTTGCATTTTCTATACTTATTTTCTGTCCCTTTTGTTCTAGAAAAATATATTGAGTTGTGCCAGGTCAGATCAGGTACTTTTTACTGAAGCAGTCCTGCATGTAGTAAAGGTTAAGTAAAGTTTTTCATGCTATACACTAAGCAGTATTCACTCAATCAATAGAAATACTGCTTTAAATGGGTAAATAAATTCTTGGTCTTGTGCTTCATTCATTTTAAATAATGCCATCAGAATACCAAACTAAGTGTGGCTCAGTGGGTGGGGCAAATAAAATGTTTATTTATGTGTAGGTGTATTAGTGTCCTGAAAATCCAATGAACTAATTTCACTGAGTCATGTCAAGTTAATGTTTTTGTTATTAACTTTCATATAGTATTATAATTATATAGGTTCATAGATGTACAGACTTTTATAGATAGATAGATAGATAGATAGATAGATTTGTGGACATGTGCAATTCTGGGTTAATAATTTCAAAATGAAGATTATAAAGTCTGGAATCAAGTTTTGGCATGACTGAGTTGGACTTGGAACTTCCTCTGGATTCTGGTTCATCTTCTCTCAGAAAGCTCTTCACTGAAAGAGGTAATTCCTTTTACCTACATAACTTTTGTGCATGTCAAGTGTGGTGGGGTGTAAATGTCAAACACTATCTGTTGGATTTAAAAATGTCTTAAGATTCTGGGAAAAATACTAAACAAAGTCTACAAGTGCTGTCCTTGAATCTTTTGATTTAACTTTCACTTCAAAACCTCAGGTTTGGCCGTTCAGTTTGGGTTTTATTTGGCAGATAAAAACTGAAAACCTTCAAATTCTAGAGGATTCAACCATACTTTGGTATTTTAAGCCCATTAATAACAATAACTTCTGAGCTTTTATTCAAATAGTCTAACATAATCTTTGGATGTTTTGTTTAAATACTATCTGACTAATCAGTTGATCACCAACAGAGTCACAGAGCCTGGTTTCTGTTGCTCAGCTTTCTGTTAAAGCCAACTGCTGAAAACATTTATCCAAATTAAAGTTATCTTTGTCAACAAATGCTGGCTCTAAATGAGAAATTCATTTTCTCCACAAATGGCATCGTCATTACCAATTTAAATCAGTTTTTTCTGGTGCCATCATAAGGTTGATATTCTGGATGACTATGGTTGAACATTTGTACTTGTTTTAGACTATTTTAGGCTTTAATGTAAAGGAGAAAAACACTGGTTTGACCACCATAGATAGATAGATAGATAGATAGATAGATAGATAGATAGATAGATAGATAGATAGATAGATAGATAGATAGATAGATAGATAGATAGATAGATAGATAGATAGATAGATAGATAGATAGATAGATAGATAGATAGATAGATAGATAGATAGATAGATAGATAGATAGATAAATAGCTGGAGTCATCGATCTATAGATTCATATTAGATTCATAGAAGGAAACAAATTATAGCATATTATTATTATTATATATTATTGTTATTATTATTATTATTGTTATTATTATCATATAGTATTATAATTATATAGGTTCATAGATGTACAGACTTTATAGATAGATAGATAGATAGATAGATAGATAGATAGATAGATAGATAGATAGATAGATAGATAGATAGATAGATAGATACCTCATAGATAGATAGGTAGATAGGTAGAACACAAAAACACAACACTGACCCTGTACTGACTTTAAAGTAGAAAGATAGAATATAGGCAAGCAAACCACTACCACCACAGCTTTTTAGATACAGATGGTTTGGCTCCAAGAAAAAAGGCGAAGGATCCCTGCTGTACACTCACCATCTCAAAGTAGTTAATTTTCTGAAATAAATAGAACAGAAAAAAAAATCAGTCTGTAGGAGCAGCAGTGATGTGATGGTGTGGTTTAAGAGTTCTACAACTGGTCCTCCATAATTAAACGATAAGAGAACAAATGCTTTCTCCCGAGGTTAAAGCTATCCTATATGATTTATTTTATTGACTAATATGCGTGTGTATGTGGCCCTTTATCAGCCGGTAGTGAAACTGGGGCAGCGTTCATGGCGGTCTGTGATTATGTCATCTGCACACAGGCTTCGCTCAACCTTTCACCTACTTTCTCTGACAGCCAGCCGGCGTCTGTGTTGACGGAGCAGCGCGCATAGAAGAGGAACATAACAGGTAAAAACACTCAGTTTGGCTGCTGTTTAATACATATTTGCCACAAAGAAGGGTCTTTCTGTGTAGAGGGGTCGCCTGCCTTGTATGTGGTTTGCTTTGTAACTGAAACTGTGATGTCCAGTGAAGGAGGCGGGGAGCGTTTACGTTATCAAGCTAGCTAACGGTTAGCCTCTCCTGTAAAGAGAGACGATTGGACTCTCCTGTAAAGAGAGGCTGTATATGAATACAGCGTGTTCAGATAAACACAGCTTTAAGTAGAAGTGGTGAAAACACAGTTACAGGATTTCCTAGTGTAGTTTTTACACTTACTTTTTTTGTTCAGTTCGTAGTATGCTTCCAACGTGTGGCAGTATTTGTGTTGTGTTGTGCTAATCAAACTTAAATCCACCCGCTGCGTAGTTGTCAGAGCCTCTGTCATTCTACTAATAGTTTTTATTTTATTTTTATGTATTCAAACTTTACTCAACCAGGAAAAAAACCTAATAAAGTTTAAGAGTATAATGCAAAGAGTGTCCTGGCCAAGGTGGGCAGCAGCACATTTACAAAATTACACACATTAAACAATTAGTAACAAAAACATACCAACAAATCATCAGTCAAAGCATCTACAGCCTGCTTCATCTTCCTCTTTCTGCAAAGATTTGAAGAGTTCAGCTCTTCAAGACCAGTTTCTCCTGCAGCAGATCCCATGGTGTGGGTCTGGGATAGTTTGAAATGCAAATTATTTATGACTCTTGGAATGCCCCTTCTTTCATCAGAATTTCCCATTTCGATATTGGATGTCCTTTAGCTCCCCTTTTCCCATTTCCTATGTAAACAGAATACAACTCCAGTCTGTAGGAGCAGCATGAATGATGATGCGTTCCAGTTGGTCTTGGAATTTGGATTCTACAAGATGCCAATAAGAGATGCCACTGGGAATGTCCCCTTTGGCTGAAATTTCCCATGAGGAGGTCCAAGCTACTCTGGCTTTACCAGCAGGTACCTGAATCTAGTCCTGCTAGGATGTGATGCTTTGGTGCGTTTCAGTTGTACTGGGAAGTAGAGATGTTCCGATACCATTTTTTCCCTCTTGATACTGATACTTGTGTTGTGGGTATCACCCAATACCGAGTACTGATCCAACACCAGTATAAGTCAGAAAGTCAGAGAATCTTCATCAGGTCCGAGTTGACAATCGAAGATGGCTGCCCTGGGTGCAATGCTGTGTTTCAGTTGATCTCAGAACTGGGATTGCACATAAAATTTAGTCACTTGGAATACCCCTTTGGCTTGGAATTTATCTCTTCAAAGTTAGACGTCTTCAGCTAGCCCAACTTTAACAGCTCCCTACTGGAATACATCTAACTGGGATGTGATGTAATTCTAGCTCCCCCATCTGAGTTTAAAGGGAAATTGGATGAACCATAAAGCTGAGGACACATGCTGGGTTTCATTTATGACCCACGAGGAAGCTGTGATGACATCATATCTAAATTGAAGAGCATTTCAGTTTAGACCATAAGCAAAAGTCAGAAAGCACTTTCAGGTTAATTAACAGACATTTTCCTTAAAGCTATGGTCTACGATTTGGAAGCTTTGTACATCTTAATAACACCGTTTATAAGGCTGTTATGGTCCTATGGTCCTATCTACACAGTATAAAGACCAAAAAGAATGAAAAAAATCCATTCAGTTAAATACTAGCTGACCAATCAAACCTAGAAGCCTAAGGTTCAATTGGTCCGTGAGTTAGTCCGTGAGTCCATCAATCCCCTGTCTACTACGAGTGTCATGCCCATGGTCCCGCTTCTCCCTCTACCTCCAGTGAGCAGCTAGCAGCGTTAGCTACTGAACTAGCCGAAAAGCCTAGCAAACAAGCCGCTTCTCTGGGCCCAACGGAGCTCTGTCCGCTGGTTGAGGCCTGTTAGCGGCTAACAGAATGGCCTCAGTCGGCCGAGACCTTCAGCATCGCCGTCGCCCCTGGTTGATCAGGTAATGCTTTGTTTACTACAGTGTGAGATGTCTGCTGAATAACTCTTTAGTCTGTGCCTGTCTTGGCTAATGACTTGTAGGGGGTTAGCCTGTTAGCCGCTAATTGTTAGCATTGTAAGCTGAGCTGACAGGCCGAGAAGATAAATCCTTCATGGCTTATCGGCGCAGACCGCAGCCGCCGTCCAATTGAAATGGCTACTGCTGTGTTACAAGGATGTCTGTCGTGTTTGATACTTTCAGTTGAGCTGAGCTGTTTTTGATTGAGTTTGCTGCTGATATTTTATGCTGTCGCAGCTCTGCGGCTTGTTAAGAGGCGAGGCACACGAGCTGCGGGATCTTAACACGGAAGATGAACTGTGGTTTCAAATCGTAGACCACAGCTTTAAGTTTCTTCTTTTTGGAAGACTTTAGCTACTAAATACCCTGTACTGTGTGTTCTCGTTAAGTAAAGGTTTGTTCTGATGCTTTAAACTGCTGCTTTGCTCATTTCTTGCTTATCCTCCAACACAAAGTTAAAATACATGGTCTCGAAAAAATAGTTCCCAAAGTGTCAGCTGGGATCCCCTGGGGGGTCATGTGACAGCAAAGGGTGGTCCCTGGATGCCTTCTGTAAAAACTATAAAAATGGGGAATATTACAAACAGTACTTATTTAAAGAGACTGTGAGGAGTTTCTAAGTAATTACAAAAAAGTCTCACTTTTAGGTATATGCCTGATCAAAATACACACTTTAAGATGAGTTTTATAGAATCAAAATAGGTTATCTATAACAGTTATTAATTTGCCTTAATCCTCAGTAGGACTGGACTGGCCTGGATACTCAACTGGGAACAAGACAATTAAAACTAGAGCAAATTTATATTATTTTATTATTTATATTACGCCTTAGGGCATTATGTAAGAGATATATCCCTACAACCATTATAATAAGTTTTTCATTTTTTGTTGTCACACATCAAAACTACAATGTGCTAGAAAGAGATACATTACCTGCCGCCATCTGTAAGTTGTTGAAGAGTTGTAAAGCAACAGAGTTCTGAGGAAGGTCCGAACTGCATTTATCAACAAAAAAGCTGCAGGTCACTCTTTGTCTGACTTCAGTTCAGTCAGAAGTCAAGAATTTCCCTTGGAAACTGCAACTCCTCCTCGTGAATTTCCAACTGGGAACTCAGTGAAACCTGCCACCCGAGTTGACAATGGAAGATGGATGCCAGTGTGAACAGTTATTTAGCTCCTGTAATAATCAATTTATTTGCACTTCTGACTGTGTGTCGCTCAGATCAGCTGTATACATCGTGATTGTTAGACTTATATATACAAAAAGTTGCCATAGTGATAATCAAATTCTTCATGTGGTATTTAGAACAACAAGCAGGGCGTATAACAACAGCTAACAATAGTGTAGATCTGGATGTTCTGACTTCAACTCAACATAAGATATGTACTCCTATTTCTGAGTTTACTGAAGCAGCATTACGACAGATCAGTGGTTTACAGTAGAGTCTTTATTTCGCTGGTAATAGATTCTCCTCATAGCACCTTTAAAAATATAAGATAAAATATGTTCAATTTATTATAAAAACATGGCCAATTGATGAGGTTTACAGTATGTAATATTGTATATTTAAAACACATGAAACATTACTTTATGATACAACATCAGTTGATGGACTTTTTCCCTCTTTCATCTTCTCCCCACTCTTTTGCCCTCTTGCTCACTCCATCCTTGGTCTCTTTTCTGTCAATGAAAAGTCAAAACTGCACTTCAGTAAAAAAAAAAAAAAAGGCAGAAAAAGTAGCCTTAAAAAGATTGACATTGTGTTTGACTCCACTGTTTTCAGGGACTGTGGGGGTCCTCGCACCTGACAGTGTTATTTTGTGGGTTGTGTGATGAAAAGTTTGGAAAGCACTGAAGTAGAATATCTTTTGGTTGGCACAGGGAGAACTGTAAATCATGTCAAGTTACACCAGTGGAGTCAAATATACAGTTATTAATTTGCATTAATCCCCCACGGCTATATATTATCATAGAGGTAATTAAGCCTGGCAGGAGAATCCTATGGAGCGTAATTTGACAGATTTATTATAATTGTTTCGCTCATTATTAAGGAGCGGTCTTGCATGATCTTCCATCTAACCATTTTAAAGTCAGTTTTGTTTCCCCTTCTCTTCATTTACAGAATTTTTCAACTGTAAAAAGAACTACAGAAATGTGGATGAACACATTTTGCCGCTATGCCCGGCCCGCTCTGAAGAGGAGCCCCTCTGTCATGGCCTGCCAGGCTCTTCGAGCTTGTCACCGAGTGAGAAAAGCTGCAGGTCCACTTCCCTCTTGTCTGACTTCAGTGCAGCTTCGTGGTCACCAGACCCTGGGGTCTGCCTCCCTCCCTCTGAATCGACACTCAGTGAGGCATGTCCGAGCTCTGGATGAGGAGAGGCTGGTGGAGGTGGAGTGGGAGGATGGAGGCCAAAGTTTGTACCCCTTCATCTGGTTGAGAGATAACTGCCAGTGTCCAATGTGTACCCTGGAGTCTGCTCAGGCACGAAAGCTGTTAATGGCTGATCTGGATGTTCACACAGGAGTTGATGTTCTGGAGCTCACGATGGACAACAAGGTAGGCCTAACTGATATGAGTGTAACAGATAGTGGTTTATTATTTTAATGTATCATGCAACAAGATGTACCATATTAAACCTAAATCTCAGTGACAAAGCAGAGTGTAAGACAAAAGATGAATGCATGGCAGTTCATGTCAAACAAGACAAAACAAACATACAGTAGTTTTGCTCCTTAGGTGTTAGAGCTCCATGAATTATTATGCAACTACTGATGCTTTCATGGATTAAACAGTGTTCTCCTACGAGGTAGGAGGAGAAACAGAGGGTCTTACCTTCTGTAGAGATTCTTTCTACTCAAAAAAATGACAACGTTGAGGCCGCAACCCTTGATCTTCAATAGATTTCTATAGAGCCTGCTCAATTCCTTTAAATTAACTTTCTGTAATTTGTTTATTTGTGCTCCCACACAGTTTTATAACACCATTACATAGTAAAAATAAATATTTTAGGTACACTAATCTTCATTTTTAGTTAACCATAAGAAACAAGTTGAACTATTAAGGGTTTCATGTCCCTCCAAAACAAGTTTCCTTGCTTTAAATGCTGTTAGAGGGGATTTTGGGAGCAGAGCAACATATCACCTATCATTAAGCTCTCAGTTAATGCATTAATGCGCTATCCCATTCAAAGAAAATGCCCCTTAAAATGCTCAATTTCTTTACTTCCTGGGGTATGATGTAACAGCTGCATAGCTTCACCTGTATTTTTTAGTCAGGCAGACAATGACTATTTCAAAGTTCTGTGGCCTGTAACACCATCAATCTAAAATAATTAGTACAGAGCTTATTATTTCAGTACTGTAGTTAAGATAAACATTTAAAAGGAAGGGGAAAAGAGCTGCATCTGATCCTCCAGAGACCATGTCATTTTTCACAGGGATAGTCAGAACATATGGCTTAAGTCCATCAGATGCAAAAGTTTCTCCTCTCCTCAGTGCCACATCAAAAGTTTTAGGATACAAACAGTGAAAGCAAAATACAAAGTATTTTCTTACAAAATTTCAAAATAATATAGTTTAAGAGGATGCTAATTTTTTTTGTGTACGTTTAAAATAAAGCACTTACAGACTAACAGACTGTGGTACTGAGAGAAGCTGCATGTATGTACCTTAGTTATGTGGCTCATACAACCCACAAAAAAAAAGAACTGGCCTACAATTAAATAACAAATCAAATCTTGTTTTTGCACCACAACACAAAAAAGAAAAAATCTATTTACCTCAAATGAATGTTGTATTTTGAAAGTAAAACTTTCTATTTAGTTTTTTGTCCTGTGTATTTTTTTACTAATATAATCTGCTGAATTTGTATATTATTAACAAAAACAATGAGTGTGCAACCAGTGCATTTAGATCATCCTAAAAGGCTTTTTATTAACAGGTTGTTATAGATGCACCATCCTTTGATGATAAAACAACAATCGTGAGTCATCTCTGTTTTTTATTACTGTTCTGAAATATTAGACATGATAAAGCTACACATGTCAAATCCTCCAGACAATTTTTATGTGATACACAACTGTGAACAGAACTTGGTGATAACACACATGATTTGCTGCCACATGCTGTTTTTATCAGTGATAAATATTTATGTGGGTTTCCTAGAATATTTTGCCTGAGACACAGAGGAAACATTTGATAGTCATGAGAAAAAAACAGTGCACAAGTTTGATCTCATTTCTGTTGATAAGATATCATATGCAGGAAATTTCCTGTTATGTTCTGTTTCCTGTATCAAGATTTGGTGGGTGACTTATGAGTTTTCATCAGCATTATAAAATAGGATAAACAATGTCTTGCCAGGCAGTTGGAAAGACTAAACCAATTTTTAAAGTGACAATAGAAGTTTATCATTTGTCTTTGTGATTTTAAAGATACAATACATAATCTTAATGTTTATTAAAAGACAGAATGAATAAAATAATTTGTACTGTACTTGTTTAAGTTTTGTACAAATCATGCAGCACTCTACCCTACAGGTGTCCATTGTTTGGCCTGACCAGCATGTCAGTGTGTTTGATGCAGAGTGGCTAAAGAAACGCTGTTTCTCTGCTGCTGCCAGACAAGCAATGCAAGAAGAACTTTTCCTCAATGGTAAGTCAAGATTTTATGTTTCTGAAGTAAATTTTGAGGTCACATCCTATGAAAAGTAGCTACAGTGACTGCACATGCTCTCCAGATATTTGTCTCTCAAAAACTTTATTAGTTGCATCAAGATAAAAATAGTATGAAACATCATGTTCAACTACAACACAAAAAATGATGAAAATCCTAAACTCTACTTTACTCAACATTTTTCAGTAATAGAGTCAACTCATTATAATCATACCATTTTCAATAATCATAATCTTTTTGTTTTTTTAAACATCACCACTCTTTCATTAAAATCAATTGTTTTCTTTGACTACAGTGTCATAGTGAACTACAAAACAATACCCAACTTGGATATGTTGCTGCTCCAAGACAGGTTTGATTTTTGTCCTGCCTCCTTTTTTATTTGAAATTCATACCATAACATGATTTACCATGAACTTTTTATTGTGTACAGTGGATAAGAAACAACACAGTAGGTATGGCGGATAATGGTTTGGGAAACTTTATGGGGGCGTGGAAAGAAACTGCTCCTCTCCCTGAGGAAAGAAGTTTTTAAATAAGGAGGGAGGGTCCGAGAAAGAGTGCAAAACAAAAGAGGGAAATGGTAGGTTAGAATTTATAGGAACACAGGAAGAGGCGTGGTTGAGGTGTGGTCCTGCTCCTGAAATTCTGCTTAAAGCTCCACTACATGTTGACAAGTGAGGGTATTGGGAGCTCTGCATGTGAAACAAAAGCTGATTTTAGGAACAGATATCACTGCAATATTACAATAGGCAGTACCCTCACGTTGAAAGGTAAATAACAAGTTAAAACTTTTCGAAAGGCAAAGAACAAGTTAAAACATTTCGAACGATAGTATTGATTCTAAGGATCGACCAATATGCTTTTTTTAGGGCCGATGCCGATACCGATTTTTTCCCATCACCCTTAGCCGATGACCGATTATGGACTGCCGATTTTCTTGGGCTGATATATGTGGCCGATACTGCTTTTGCTCCCTCTATTTACATTTAAAAAATGACACAACGATAACAAATATTCACCAGTTCACCATTCACCAATATTCACCACCTATCAACCCGTAGAAATCTTTTTGGAAATATACAATAAACCTGAAAAGCATCCATTAACAGAAAGTGTTTCATTTATAACTTAAGACTGCCATGGTTTATTTTTTCTGCACAAAATAAAATGATCATGTCTTTGGCTACTATGCTGCTGTCAGGTTTGGCAACACCAGAACATAAATCAGCAGGAAAACAACTGATGTCATACGCACATTAAGCCACAAGTTGTTTAAGTTTTAAACGGCAGTATCAACTTTAAAAGGAATAAATATTCAACAATATTCAGTGAGCAAACTTTCCTGCTCTGCTGCGTTCGGAGGAGCCGAATGATCCCGAGGGAGGAGCCGAGCGTCAACGGATAGAGCCGAGTGATCCCGAGGGAGGACGAAAAGACACCCCGACACGAACACGTTTTCACGAAACACTGACACAATTTATGACGACATATAAAACATTTCTCTCATCGTTAAAGTCCCTCTAGTGCACGCTAAAGACCTCCCTGATAGCAGACATAGCTGCCTCACTCCGCTTTGACGGAGAGAGCGCACACAAACACAAACACACGGCAAGGATTTAATCTCATCCCGGTGTTCGCCGAGTTGAACTCCTACAAACGCCATGGAACAGAATTGACAGCGCTGCCATTGATAATTAATCCTTAAACTGGTGTTCGTAACAGCTGTACATCAGCCTACAACTACGTCAACAGTTCATATATTATGCTAAGTAGTTTTAAAGACGAAGCATTCAGCAGCATTCACATTTTTCTGACCCACAACCTTAACTATATTTGCAAGCACGTGCATTAAATGCACTTAGCTTTCATGTTTCCTATTTCAAAGTGGGAGACAATATTTCAACTAAGTTTAACCGAGGCTAATTTAAAGTTTAAAACTTACGTTTCAGTAGCATCTGCTGCTGTTAGCACCATGGTTAGCACTCTTGCAGTGGGGGGCGAGTAACGTGCCTACATGCGCTACATGATCTTCCGGCAACACGGAGCTGCCCGTGGATGCCTGTCTGTAAATCAGGCCGCAGAATAATACATCGGCGAACCCACGCGCGAATCGGCCGATGCCGTTTGAAGTAAAAAAACGCAAATATCGGCCGGCCGATGTATCGGTCGATCCTTAATTGATTCCCAAAGTGGCTCTGTTTGTGTGTTGGGGTCAAATGTGCTTGTTTCACAGCAGTCTTTCACAGTACAGACAAACCTCATAGAAGACTCATGGGATGGGAGAACTGCTATGTGAAAGTCCAATATTAAAATGGCTTAGAAAGATTGTATCGTATATCAGAGAAACAATAATTTTCCAAACTGGTATCTCAGTGGTTAATTTGATGGCAAAAACTTATGATTAAAGGCTGTAGATCATAACACAGCTGCCTGATGCTGAGGTCAGACTACACATTTATTTCATTGGTTGCAACAGTCATTATCTCAGATTCGGCGCCTGCATGGTTCAGAACTTTTGGTGTGACTTGTTCAACATTACAGGCTGCAGAACTTCTGCACGTAGTGACCTACGTGATGATGTCCAAAGATATAAGGGTGATGCTTAAAACAACAAACAAACTGTATTTAGAGCACTATACTGTACTTTTTTTCTCTATCCAGATGTTATACTAAATAACATGTTACCTGAATGGTAAGTGTAAGCAGTCACTCACCAAGGTGCCAAGGTTCCTCTGCTGTTTCTCTCCAACACATCACCATTTACAGTCTGATAGTAGCTCCTCTACAACATATAGAGGCACAGACACTGTATTGTTTCATTGCTTGCTTAACTTTATCTCTTCAGTCTGTTTACATACATGATTGTAGCACATGCACAGCTTAATGTCTTTTGGCTTGAAGGAAGAAATAGTCAGAGGTAAGACAAAAATCAAACCTGCTAGACTTTCTGTCAAGGAGTCGTCAGCTATCAGGACTCTTCTTCTGTTGTTCACTGTGACACAGCAAACAGGTAGAGAGACTGATTGTTGTGTTCAATGGGTCCTGAAACCGTACAACTGTTGTGTTGGGTCATTATCATGCATAATTTGTGTAGTTTGACTTCACCATAAGAACCAACAGAACAAGCAAACACTACCATGAATTAAAGCTTTTCCATCCATAATATTGTCTTAGAAAAGCAATTTGTTTCCTTCAAAGCAGCAAGGTTTACGTGTTTCCACATAAATAACAAACATGCCAGTTGGCAAGAGATTACACTTTTCATGCCGTGGCTGCAAGCTGTTATCAAAAACTTGTAATACATTTCAAAAATCCTGATGGTATTACCATTTATATTCCTCCGTCTTCCTCCCTCTCCCTAAAGTGTATTTAATCCAAAAAACTCATTTTGATTTCTTGTAACCTTTCACTCTTTGTTTTTAACACAGTAATGTGATGGTATGCTCAGTGTCTGGGGCTGTGACTTGTGAGAAGAGGAAGACTTATCAGAAAAAAAGAACACTAAGTTGGCCATTCTGTACTTTCATTTATATTTATGAATGTTTTAAGGTCAGAACAAGAATGAAAGGGCAGCAGTGCTACAGGTATATTAGTTTCTGTTTTCAGTTTTATCAGACTATATTTTTCTTAAGACTTGTGGTCTTTCTCAACGGTTCTTCAAAAGGAAAGCACTTACACCAGTGACAGGATTTACTCAGCCGAAATAGGGTTCAAACTGACATAAATCTTAAATGAATTAAAAGTGTAGCCCTACTCTCTGAGTGTTTACATCAAAGCACCACTATAAAGATTTTTTAACCTTACACCTCAAGACACTGACATTAATTCCCCCAGGATGTGGTATTTGTGCCATTTCAGAGCATGGTATGGCTCTGGAAGTGCGAGAGAGTGGGATACGGCATATGCTTCTTATACACCAACAAGCAGACACACACACTCACAGCACTGCTGTTCCCTGCTGATGCCCTCCTCTCACTAAAACCCCTTTCAGACTGGCCAAAAAACCCTTATAAACTCAGCAACAATTGGCTTCTGTTGGAAATTTGAAAGGGACTAATCCGCATTTCGATCCTGGTCGACTGGCCCTGAAAGCGATATAGGTTTTTATCGGCTTGCCTCCGATCAGCTTTAGTGGGAACATCACAGCCGGATCAACCCGCTAACTTACGCCATGACTTCGGCATTATGTGCCCACAGTATAACATGGCGCTCATCCCCTCCGTCTGTGACTTGCATAACTCTTTACCATCCCAGCAACAAATTTCATCCACCCTTTTATCATCAGCACTCAAATGTCGTTTAGTCTGTGCCGAGTTTTTACATTTTTAAAGTGGAACAAAAGTACACAGTGCAGAAAACTGCTGAGCATTGTGTCCACAGCTTCTATGCTCCTTTCCATTCTTTACATGGTCGTGTTATGGCGCACTGATGAGGTCATCAACGTGATGACATCAGCTTGATGCATCAGAGGAAAAAAAAGAGCCACACAGCTCATCTGCTGCCGATTAGACCTGGGTCTGCTGGCAGTGGGAAAGGAGTCAGTTGCCTCACAGTGGAGGTAAAAGTCACAGGAGCTTAAACATAAACAGCTTGAGATACCAGAAGGGCAATTATATGAACTACAGAGAGATTTGTTTGATAGTTGGTTTCTTGTTAAATTATTTTTAAAAGGTTTATTTGTTGCTTACTATAATCAAATTAGGTAACAGATGGCATGTTGCAACCAGAGGAATAGATTGGTTTTGGTTTCCTTGGTCCATTAGGCAACACACACAGGTCTATGTTAAGATATTTGAATATATTTTCAAAGTGAATTCAGAGTACAAGAGCAGCATTAATATCATTGCAGTTAAGGTTTATTTAGAAATTTAAAAAAAAGATACCAGAGCCTTATGCACTGTAAAAAGATTGTTTACAGTAAAAAAAACATTAACATATAGATACTTGCTGACCTCAATCATCCATGTAATTGATTTGGAATGTAAAGTCTAATGTAGAGTTATCTTTTTATTATTTTTTATTTTATTAAAGGAGTAATTTATTATTGTTTATTTTTAACAAGCAGGTTTTTCAGTGTAGTTTTTCTGTATATATGCTGATATTCTACTGCTGCCTGCTGTAGAGGTCTGTATAACAATCATCCCATGTGAACATGACAAAGAAATGACCTTATGTTTGTTTTTTCATCACATACAAAATCATTGACACTCAGAATGTGGTGGAAAAATGATAATGCCATACCCATGATAAGGTTTGACTTTGCCAGCCCTCATCCGTGTGCATGTGTGTTTATAAAATCCGTGGACTTTCTTTGGTGGCCTCTGCTATGGAAAAATAGATGCCCTTGATTTAAACTCTTCTTCCACACCTTTTTTTTCTCAGAAACCCTAACATGGGTGTAGAGAACGCCTGAAAGAGGAGTCACTTTTACAGTACATTTACAATGGCCCAATTCACTTTACAGCCCGCCAGACAGCAGAGGAGAAAGTTAAGCCGTGGAACAAGGTAGCGCATTTCTTTCTGAGGAGCGGGGGATGGACTGTAGCCGGTTTGTGTACACACACGTGGTCCTGAAGGACCCACAGGGCTGAGCGGCTCCTGCTCTGTTCCACACTGATTAAGGTAGAGTGTGTGTATCTGTGTGTGTAGAAAAAGATCTGTACTTGTGCTTAAGTGTAAACAGATCTCCTTCATCAAAAATTACAGATGGACAAATAATCATGAACAAGTTAGTTTTTTTTTTATTTCACCATTGAGCCCAGGTAGTATGGACAAAAAATGACACATTAATACTTTTGAGCTGAAAAGGGATATATAATATCAGCAGTTATTTTTGATTGTTTGTAAACAGTAACAAAAACCTGAAACAATACCATAATTGTGTTCTTTAGCAGGATTCCAGTAAATAGAAAATATATATTTATACTAGTTTGATTCCACAGCAATCCAAAAGTGTTGCACGACCAATAATGTCAACATTCTGTCTTTAATCATCCAAAATGGCTAAAAATAACCCCAAAAAGAAAAAACAAAAAGCGCACCCCAAGAGCCAAGTTGCACAAAAACATAGGCGTCGTTATCATATCTTAAGGCTGCCTAGGTTTTTCATTCTCAGTAACACCATGTTTCAAAATCTCACTTTTATTTGGAAAAATAAGCCAGAGACAAAAAGCTGTGTTTCCACCAAGCAGTCCAGTGTCAGTTCGGATTGGTACAGCACACATTTACTCTTGTTTCAACTCTTTGTCACAAAAATTGTCAGTTCTAGTGCAACAGCAGTGAAAACAAAAATGTTTACAATCACTCTGCTACTGCACAATGTCGCACCGCTGTGATATCGCGCCTTTACGTAGTTGCCATGACCTTCACTTCCTCGCTTTCATCCCTTCCATTGAGTGAAGGTACAGCTGGTGTGGGAACCCAGAAAAGATCAGGGTTTTCTCCAAACCATTCAGAACTGTACTGAACCAAACCAGACCACTCAATGGAAACGAGGCAAAAATGCTCTTTTGTAGGAGTTTACATAAGTATTGATTCAAGGATATGTAATATTTTTCTTCTGCAGTACTGTATCAATGTCAACATTTTATCAATTAATAACTAATGTAAATTCAGGCACCAGTTTTGTGATGCAGTTCAGCTTCTGACTGCTTGCTAGCAACAGGCAGTAGGGCATCAGAGCCCATCGTCTTTCTGTCATACTTTTGTTTTTTATGGCCATCTCTGAGACACACAATTAGAACATGTAATATGTAAATAAATACCACTGTATATTACTGTATGCACATTTAATTGTGGGTTCTTAGAACAGTCATTTATCTTTGAAGAATAGGCTTTTATTTAAAAAAGGGAAATATGCTTATTGTATTGCAGTACATCTTGTATCATGATACTGCATTGCCAGATTTGTGCCTAATATTCAGTCATAACTTCTAAAAAAGACAGAGCACAGCACCAATATACTGGCATAATTTGTGAAAGTGATAGAAATCCTTAATTTCACCTTGTTTTTAATACCACGAACACATCTTATCAATTTAGCCAGTGTGCAGGACTTTGCCTGCTGTTTTTGATCATTAAAAACTGTAAAGAAAAACAAAAATAGATGTCTAAAACATCTGTGGTAGTATCTCACAGGCTTTGACATGATCAAATTTTCATCATATATTCAGATGCTCCTTCATTAAGCCAAAGCTTTAATACATCATACAGACAGCCAGACAGTTCCGTGCATATAATATCCATAATACCACTATATAGCAATACTACACTAATCAGTTTATTGCAAGAATACTATGCAGTGACTAATCGAGAAATCTGTCTAACTAAGGAATATTAAATGGCTCTAATAGGACAGATGAAGTATTAAAGGAAAAGTTTGGTTCCTGCAGCTTTTACATTGTTCATAGAATGAAGAACAACAATATACTCACCCAGAAGGCTTTCCTGATGCAAACGGTGCTTCGGGAGATATTTAGATCCAAAATCGAGCAGCAGACACCAATATAATGGTAGCCTGTAGGGCATAGATCGCCGCTCCTAAAAACTGCATTAATTGTCCAAAAACTCATGTTTTTCACCAATATTCCATCATGATTTGCTCCGAAAGGACCGCCATTGCAGCCTGTGTCTCTCCACACAGCGCTGTGTGGCTGAACTAACCTCTGAACTGACGAGCTGTTTACATGCCCTTTGCGCATGCGCAGTACTCTCTGGAGCTGCTATGACGCTTCCTTATCTGTATATCTGTATACTTTGGCTCCAAACTGTAAGGACGTCCATCATATTCAAAGTCCTCCTCCACAACATCTTCATCCCATAGACATTCGTCCATTTTGCACAAAACTGGAAGAAGAAAGTTGATTTGTAGCTGCCGATCTTCCCCTGAAACAGTGAGCCGCACTGCGCATGCGCAAAGGGCATGTAAACAGCTCGTCAGTTCAGAGGTTAGTTCAGCCACACAGCGCTGTGTGGAGAGACACAGGCTGCAATGGCGGTCCTTTCGGAGCAAATCATGATGGAATATTGGTGAAAAACATGAGTTTTTGGACGATTAATGCAGTTTTTAGGAGCGGCGATCTATGCCCTACAGGCTACCATTATATCGGTGTCCGTGTCTCGATTTTGGATCTAAATATCTCCCGAAGCACCGTTTGCATCAGGAAAGCCTTCTGGGTGAGTATATTGTTGTTCTTCATTCTATAAACAATGTAAAAGCTGCAGGAACCGAACTTTTCCTTTAATGTGTTTACTCATCTATATATTGTCACTCTCACATAATCTCGCTAAGACTGTGATAAAGCAAAGTTCATGTTTTCATTTTTAGATTAAATTAACAACATTATGCAAATTTAAGAGTAAATTAATCTCACAACACTTCCAAAAATAAAGCTATTAAATAATCACATAAGTCTTTTGGTAGACATAATCAATTCATGTATGCAGATTTGTAAACAAAGCACCACTTGCAGCAATTAAATATCAGTAATAATTGTATAACCTATACCAGAACAACAATATACTGCAATATAAATATTTTGTCCCACTCCTAATAGATGAAAACGTGGTTAATAATCATATTTATGTTTGTGCCCCTTTTTCTGATGAACTCTTTAACTGAGCACTGGGACTGATGTTAATAAATTTGTCTTTTAGATTTTATTAGTATTAATGATATTGTTTTTCCCCAGTGATTATTCAGAACTTTTCAAAGTATCTTGAAAAAACAAGTAATATTTTGTCCAGCCGTCTTCAGCACCGGGCCAACAGCGCTCCTTGAAGACACTGTTAAGCTCATCGTCCAAATCACAATGCAAGTTGACGTGCGCACACCCACTCACTGGGTTTAATTATTTCCTCCTGAGCAGCAGTCTGAAATTCCTTGTGCTGAGATACTGGAAATGTCTCAAAGATGGATGATGAACAGCCTTCACCTCGAATGATTTTTCTGCTGCTCCCCACCTTAACTTCTCCGTGACGTTAGCCCGCCGAAGCGCAGTCCACAGTTTGAATTTCTGTTTCCTTTTTCATGCAGCGCACCTTCATTTTACAGGCCCAAGTGAGCCTGTTAAAGTGTTCTCAGCAGTGAGAGTTGAGCAAACCCGGGACACTGTGAGGTCAATATGAAAATTGGAGCTCTGGGGATATTATTCAGCGAGTTTGGTACCACCCGCTTTTATGTCTGAAGTAATGTTTTTTTCTTCTGCTTTTACCGTTTCTATGGAGTAGTACAGCCCAAACCACAGGATGTAGTTCAGCAGCCACTATTACTGGAGTGTGACATGGGAGAGGTACTATTCAAGGGCACTTATTACTCTATAAAAGACTTTTTCATCCTTACATATGCAGCTCAGATTTGGAATTCAACGAGGCTGTGCTGGATTTCTGCTTTGTCACACATTTCAGAACAATTTAATGGAGAAATATGTTCTGCCCTGCAACTAACAGCTCATTCATGGTCAAGTAGTCACTATTAATGAAACGTTCCTTTTGTAAAATTACTTGAATAATCCTAATTTTGATTATATCTAGCTTTTAGCTTTTAAATTAGACATTGCTGTATCAAACCCAATTATGCCACTGAAATAATAATTCAAGTCATAGTTCTATCTTGGCTTTGGAACATTGGAATTTAATATAAATGACTTAATTTAATGTTAAGGCTGTAATAGTTGAACTAGTTAGAAAGGGAGTGCTGGAAAAACTGCAAGAAATTGCAGAATAAAAGCTTAATTTTATCTGTGAGAGCACCAAAATGCCCACTCCTCTCGTTACTGCTCTGAGCCCTCAT